>CAWUFW010005920.1:0-1242478 GCA_963921515.1 Calotriton arnoldi | reverse complement strand
ATGCTCACATCACAGGGAGTGGAGAAGGACTCACAAGATGGCTGACACTGGCTACTGCTGTGGGGAGCACAAGGCCCTGCTGCCAACTGTGCACCAACAAACAGCAGGACACCACTGACTGACATCCTGAGAGACAACTTACACTCCCTGCAATGCAAGCACGTTCCATGGTGGGATATCTGGCTGGCTGGGTGGGAAGGGGGACTTGCAGCACTGACCATAGTCACCAGCACCTCCCCTCACCCCCCCCCAACACAAACTCCACAGTACCCACCTGGTAGAATGCAATGCCCTCCATCCTAACACAAGATCCCACAAAGCACCACCACCCTGGGTTATGTTGTGTGAAGCACAGGGACACTCTTGGGACTCTTAGCCAAACAACTGCCAGGACAACACTCCCAGCCATCCTGTCAGCACAGCCAGCCCACCCCACAGGGAAGCAGAGTCAAAAGGAAGGAAGCATGGGCATGCTGGGAAGGGGGTGGAGGCAATAGCATGATGGGAGTCGTAGTCACAGACATTGCTCAGCCTCACAACTGGCCCATCAACACCACCCTGAACCATGCTCACATCACAGGGAGTGAAAAGGACTCACAAGATGGCTGACACTGGCTACTGCTGTGGGGAGCACAAGGCCCTGCTGCCAACTGTGCACCAACAAACAGCAGGACACCACTGACTGACATCCTGAGAGACAACTTACACTCCCTGCAATGCAAGCACGTTCCATGGTGGGATATCTGGCTGGCTGGGTGGGAAGGGGGACTTGCAGCACTGACCATAGTCACCAGCACCTCACCTCACCCCCCCCAACACAAACTCCACAGTACCAACCTGGTAGAATGCAATGCCCTCCATCCTAACACAAGATCCCACAAAGCACCACCACCCTGGGTTATGTTGTGTGAAGCACAGGGACACTCTTGGGACTCTTAGCCAAACAACTGCCAGGACAACACTCCCAGCCATCCTGTCAGCACAGCCAGCCCACCCCACAGGGAAGCAGAGTCAAAAGGAAGGAAGCATGGGCATGCTGGGAAGGGGGGTGGAGGCAATAGCATGATGGGAGTCGTAGTCACAGACATTGCTCAGCCTCACAACTGGCCCATCAACACCACCCTGAACCATGCTCACATCACAGGGAGTGGAGAAGGACTCACAAGATGGCTGACACTGGCTACTGCTGTGGGGAGCACAAGGCCCTGCTGCCAACTGTGCACCAACAAACAGCAGGACACCACTGACTGACATCCTGAGAGACAACTTACACTCCCTGCAATGCAAGCACGTTCCATGGTGGGATATCTGGCTGGCTGGGTGGGAAGGGGGACTTGCAGCACTGACCATAGTCACCAGCACCTCCCCTCACCCCCCCCAACACAAACTCCACAGTACCCACCTGGTAGAATGCAATGCCCTCCATCCTAACACAAGATCCCACAAAGCACCACCACCCTGGGTTATGTTGTGTGAAGCACAGGGACACTCTTGGGACTCTTAGCCAAACAACTGCCAGGACAACACTCCCAGCCATCCTGTCAGCACAGCCAGCCCACCCCACAGGGAAGCAGAGTCAAAAGGAAGGAAGCATGGGCATGCTGGGAAGGGGGTGGAGGCAATAGCATGATGGGAGTCGTAGTCACAGACATTGCTCAGCCTCACAACTGGCCCATCAACACCACCCTGAACCATGCTCACATCACAGGGAGTGGAAAAGGACTCACAAGATGGCTGACACTGGCTACTGCTGTGGGGAGCACAAGGCCCTGCTGCCAACTGTGCACCAACAAACAGCAGGACACCACTGACTGACATCCTGAGAGACAACTTACACTCCCTGCAATGCAAGCACGTTCCATGGTGGGATATCTGGCTGGCTGGGTGGGAAGGGGGACTTGCAGCACTGACCATAGTCACCAGCACCTCCCCTCACCCCCCCCCAACACAAACTCCACAGTACCCACCTGGTAGAATGCAATGCCCTCCATCCTAACACAAGATCCCACAAAGCACCACCACCCTGGGTTATGTTGTGTGAAGCACAGGGACACTCTTGGGACTCTTAGCCAAACAACTGCCAGGACAACACTCCCAGCCATCCTGTCAGCACAGCCAGCCCACCCCACAGGGAAGCAGAGTCAAAAGGAAGGAAGCATGGGCATGCTGGGAAGGGGGTGGAGGCAATAGCATGATGGGAGTCGTAGTCACAGACATTGCTCAGCCTCACAACTGGCCCATCAACACCACCCTGAACCATGCTCACATCACAGGGAGTGGAAAAGGACTCACAAGATGGCTGACACTGGCTACTGCTGTGGGGAGCACAAGGCCCTGCTGCCAACTGTGCACCAACAAACAGCAGGACACCACTGACTGACATCCTGAGAGACAACTTACACTCCCTGCAATGCAAGCACGTTCCATGGTGGGATATCTGGCTGGCTGGGTGGGAAGGGGGACTTGCAGCACTGACCATAGTCACCAGCACCTCCCCTCACCCCCCCCCCAACACAAACTCCACAGTACCCACCTGGTAGAATGCAATGCCCTCCATCCTAACACAAGATCCCACAAAGCACCACCACCCTGGGTTATGTTGTGTGAAGCACAGGGACACTCTTGGGACTCTTAGCCAAACAACTGCCAGGACAACACTCCCAGCCATCCTGTCAGCACAGCCAGCCCACCCCACAGGGAAGCAGAGTCAAAGGAAGGAAGCATGGGCATGCTGGGAAGGGGGGTGGAGGCAATAGCATGATGGGAGTCGTAGTCACAGACATTGCTCAGCCTCACAACTGGCCCATCAACACCACCCTGAACCATGCTCACATCACAGGGAGTGGAGAAGGACTCACAAGATGGCTGACACTGGCTACTGCTGTGGGGAGCACAAGGCCCTGCTGCCAACTGTGCACCAACAAACAGCAGGACACCACTGACTGACATCCTGAGAGACAACTTACACTCCCTGCAATGCAAGCACGTTCCATGGTGGGATATCTGGCTGGCTGGGTGGGAAGGGGGACTTGCAGCACTGACCATAGTCACCAGCACCTCCCCTCACCCCCCCAACACAAACTCCACAGTACCCACCTGGTAGAATGCAATGCCCTCCATCCTAACACAAGATCCCACAAAGCACCACCACCCTGGGTTATGTTGTGTGAAGCACAGGGACACTCTTGGGACTCTTAGCCAAACAACTGCCAGGACAACACTCCCAGCCATCCTGTCAGCACAGCCAGCCCACCCCACAGGGAAGCGGAGTCAAAAGGAAGGAAGCATGGGCATGCTGGGAAGGGGGTGGAGGCAATAGCATGATGGGAGTCGTAGTCACAGACATTGCTCAGCCTCACAACTGGCCCATCAACACCACCCTGAACCATGCTCACATCACAGGGAGTGGAGAAGGACTCACAAGATGGCTGACACTGGCTACTGCTGTGGGGAGCACAAGGCCCTGCTGCCAACTGTGCACCAACAAACAGCAGGACACCACTGACTGACATCCTGAGAGACAACTTACACTCCCTGCAATGCAAGCACGTTCCATGGTGGGATATCTGGCTGGCTGGGTGGGAAGGGGGACTTGCAGCACTGACCATAGTCACCAGCACCTCCCCTCACCCCCCCCAACACAAACTCCACAGTACCCACCTGGTAGAATGCAATGCCCTCCATCCTAACACAAGATCCCACAAAGCACCACCACCCTGGGTTATGTTGTGTGAAGCACAGGGACACTCTTGGGACTCTTAGCCAAACAACTGCCAGGACAACACTCCCAGCCATCCTGTCAGCACAGCCAGCCCACCCCACAGGGAAGCAGAGTCAAAGGAAGGAAGCATGGGCATGCTGGGAAGGGGGTGGAGGCAATAGCATGATGGGAGTCGTAGTCACAGACATTGCTCAGCCTCACAACTGGCCCATCAACACCACCCTGAACCATGCTCACATCACAGGGAGTGGAAAAGGACTCACAAGATGGCTGACACTGGCTACTGCTGTGGGGAGCACAAGGCCCTGCTGCCAACTGTGCACCAACAAACAGCAGGACACCACTGACTGACATCCTGAGAGACAACTTACACTCCCTGCAATGCAAGCACGTTCCATGGTGGGATAACTGACTGGGTGGGTGGGTGGGTGGGAAGGAGGTTTGGCTGTCAACCAAACACAATCAATGCAGACCATGTTCACACCCCAGAGAATACATAGAAATGCCCAAATAATGCAGGACAATGTGCCACACCAATATCAACCCCTGACTGTGACGACTTAGGACAATACAATGTACAGGCCCGCACCCCGAGGCACAGTCACAACTGTCAGGTGTGTCAACCACTGATGCCTGCAGAAACATGACATACATTGTTTGTGTCTCCCAAAAACAGGTGATGATAGGGACACAGCAGCAGACGCTGAGGAGTCCCAGTCCCAGGCTCAAGAGGATGCCGAGCTCACTGGCGTCGTACAGCCTCTGTCCTCCTCGGACGATGAAGAACAACCTGGCACATCCGGTGCAAGTCAACATGCTGCACCAGCAGGACCACCAGCTGCAGCACCAGCAGGTCCACCAGCTGCACCCCTGCACCCACCCCTCCAACGACTGTCACCACGAATACCATCCCTGCCGACATGGACAGAATAAGGAACAACACCAGCGCAGTGACCCTGGACCAACCTGGGGCCATGGACACCACCACCACCACCAACCCCCAAGGTGGACCAGGGTTATCTGTGCGTGCAACTGCACACACTGCACATGTCAGCAGGGGTGGTGGGAGGGGTGGGAGACAGAGGTCGCTGCTTGCAGACGTTGCTGGTGTGCATGAAGACCCACAACTGGTACGCATAGCTGATGCGTACCAGTCCAGCACCGGAGAGCTCAGCCAGGTAGTGGGGCTCCTCAGAGACATCAAACAGCAGCAGGCTGCCCATCATGCCCGCTTGGACTCCCACATGTCCCACGTGGAGTCACACATGTCACGTGTGGACTCCCACATGTCACGTGTGGACTCCCACATGACCCGCGTGGAGTCCAAGTGGGATGTACTACATGAGATGACGGCGGTGCACAGGGACATTTTACAATGCCTCCGCCAGATGAACAGCAACCAGTCCACACCTCCCTGTGTGCCAACAACATCTGGTACCGAACAAACTGCAACTGCCACAGGGAGGGAGGAGGACTCTGGCGGAGAGTCCCCTGCACCGCAGCAGCCTGCACTTGAGGGCCCCCCCCCAAGAAGAGGGGTCGTCCGAGGAGGGGAAAGTGAGAGGCTGATGGCCAAGCGCAACTCCCAGGAAGCCTGAACCTGTTCTGGATTTTCGCCTTTGTGCACAGACTGTTCACCCTGTTGATGGCAACACTACTCCCACACATTGCATGGGGAGTACAAGTTGGAACAATCTGTCAGACAACTGTGGCCCCGATACTGGGGATCCTGTCTACCTGGACTTTCTATTCATCTAGGAACTTGGGATTGCAAGATTCATGTACAGCACAATCCATCCTATGCACTATTATCACAGATGTATCACAATAAACACAATAATACACCATACTTGCCTCTGTCGTGATTCCAACGTGGGTGCTGTTATGGGGATGATGAACAGCAAAATTACACTGTGTATGCGAACTGCAACAGCAAGGACAACACAGGCATGTGAGTACAGGCAACGTGACACATATGAGGGAGACACACCACCAGGGCTACACAACACATACACACCTAGGCCATCTGACTCATTGCCTACACTGATGTTGCCAGGGAAGACGGTGCAATGCACAGACACCACACCCATTCCCAGTTGTAGTCAAGTAGCCCACAGGTGCAGTAAGCAAATGGCAGTCAAATGTGTGACCACAGACAACGCACATCACTAAGTGAAGCACAGGTTTATTACACAGTAGCAACATGCCGTAACCACTACAGATGCAAGGTAACCCCACCTGGTAGCGGGCACACAGTCAACAACTGTAGACAGAAGGAAGTCCATGGGTGTGGCGCACATCACCTGTAGGGACACAACAGCTACCAGCCTGGATGTGCAATCACGTCGTCGGTGGACACAGTTGACCAAACGAATCTGAAAGTACCCTGTGAAGGACAGAAATGACACACAGTCAAAAGCAATGGAGTACAGGACAGAACAGCAAAACTCATGCACAATACATGTTACAAGATACCCACCCAGAACCAAGTTAGCATGTGAACACTGTTGGGGAGTACAGCCCACCTGTAAGCACACATCGCAACACACATCCAGTCAAGTAGCCCATGGACACACTCCAACAGCACCAGAGCACCACCCACACATCATGCCAACTCACATCATTGACATGACACCTCAGGATACTCACATTCAGCTAAAGAAGTTGGTGATGAGCTGTGTGCGGACATCACCATCACCATCATCATCATCATCGTCACTGGCATCGTGGTCCAGGCCAGGATCCTCCACAGGTGGCGGATGTTGGTCATCGTCATCCTGGATGAGAGGCAACTCCTTCCGCACTGCCAGGTTGTGGAGCATGCAGCAGACGATGATAATCTTGCACACTTTCGCAGGGGCATATGGGAGGGACCCTCCGGTCTTGTCCAGGCAGCGGAAGCGGCTCTTCAGGAGACCAAAGGTCCGCTCAATCACTCTCCTGGTCCGACCATGTGCCTCATTGTAGCGCATCTGGGCAGGTGTCACAGGGTTCCTGAGGGGTGTCAGCAACCACGGCATGTTGGGGTATCCCGAGTCACCTACGGACAGACAAGTGCACATCAGCTGACTTGGAAAAGTGGGCGGAATACTACAGATCAGATCACACACAATGGCACAAAGTCAGTACACACCGACAAGCCAGGCACGCTGGTTCTGCATCTGTGCCATCAACCTGGGGATGCGACTACTCCTCATCACAAAGGCATCGTGTGCTGAACCAGGGAAACGGGCACACACGTGTGTGATGGTCATGTCTGCAAGACACACCACCAGTGCATTGACCGAGTGGTAGTGCTTGCGGTTCCTGTAGGCCTGCTCCTGGGCCTGTGGTGGTACCAAAGCCACATGTGTCCCATCAATGGAGCCAATGACATGCGGCATCCTCCCCAGGGCATAAAAGTCACTCTTCACGTCAGTGAGTCGTCGCAGTCTAGGGAAATAGATGTACCGGTTCAGGAAGAGCAACATTGCCGCCAAGAAATCGCGGAGCACACGGCTGAACATGGTCTGTGACATCCCACCAGCAGACGCCACAGTATGTTGGAAGGTACCGGTGGCAAAGAAGTGTAGGGCTGCCATCACCTTCACCTTGGGGGTCAGCGCTGTAGGATACGGCCGGCCAGGCTGCAAATGTGGGGACAACTGCACTGCCAAATCCTCAATCAGCTGCCTGGTGAAGCGGTACCGTCGGATGCTGTCCCGTTCCACCATCGTTGCCAGGTCTGGGAATGGCCGATGGACAGCAGGAGCCCTGCAGTGCAGAGGAGAAGTAAGCAAGATCGTCAGTCACCCCACATATGCGGCATTGAACACACTCAAGATCCCAACATACATCATCATGAGGCACAACTACATGAAGTGTGCAGTACCGGAACGACATGTATGGTACATACATGGCCAACATCTGTCAACACGGTCCTACAGGTGGCATCAATTTGTCCCAGGTTGGCCCATTGGATATCATGATGCTGTGTCACAGTCACCCCCCAGTGACATGTGAGGACAGATGTGCCCCAGGCACCACAGCTCAACGACAGGCACATTCCCAGGGACCCTGTAATGCCACATGGACACTGGCATCACCTGGAGTATCATGTGTACACCACAACAAAACAAACATGACCCCCACAGGTAGTGGCCACACTTGCCATGGCAGGAGAGCCATGGACGTCTGTGACACACACGCACAACATCAGAGTCCATGCACACACAACGTGGATGTGGAGACTGTCTCCCATTGTGCACATGAAATCAGAGACATTGTAAACACTACATGCACAAAGACTGTGGAGGGCCATCACTATTGTGCCACTGGGACACCCTGGCTCAAACATACCGTCCCACATGGGACTCACGGGGTATGTGACATGACATACACAAACACCACTGTGAAATGTGACCATGGCACATGCACAGATATGAACAGTTGCACATCACAGTGGTCACGTACACGTAACACCCAGGATCCTGTCCCCATTAACACGTGCACAGCCTGGGGGTGGCTGCCCACAGGTGACACCCACAGGACAACATGTACACCAACATACACACAATAGGAAATGCAGCCTTACATGCCTTATGATAAGGTTTGGACAGGCTGTCGTGATGTAGGTGTGCCCCTCACTCCCTGGGAGCTATCTGTGGCTGGCATATGTCCATCTGAGATAGGCATGCTGACATATGCCAGTCACATGTACAGTGATGCGTTGAACAGCAATGGACCGATCGGTGTCTCCGGCCGGCCCATTGCTTTCAATGTGTGCGGGTACGCGTTGTACCCCTGTGCGCGTTGTACTGCAATGGACCGATCGGTGCCTCCGGCCGGCCCATTGCATTCAATGTGTGCGGGTACGCGTTGTACCCCTGTGCGCGTTGTACTGCAATGGACCGATCGGTGCCTCCGGCCGGCCCATTGCTTTCAATGTGTGCGGGTACGCGTTGTACCCCTGTGCGCGTTGTACTGCAATGGACCGATCGGTGCCTCCGGCCGGCCCATTGCATTCAATGTGTGCGGGTACGCGTTGTACCCCTGTGCGCGTTGAACAGCAATGGACCGATCGGTGCCTCCGGCCGGCCCATTGCTTTCAATGTGTGCGGGTACGCTTTGTACCCCTGTGCGCGTTGTACTGCAATGGACCGATCGGTGCCTCCGGCCGGCCCATTGCATTCAATGTGTGTGGGTACGCGTTGTACCCCTGTGCGCGTTGTACTGCAATGGACCGATCGGTGCCTCCGGCCGGCCCATTGCATTCAATGTGTGCGGGTACGCGTTGTACCCCTGTGCGCGTTGTACTGCAATGGACCGATCGGTGCCTCCGGCCGGCCCATTGCATTCAATGTGTGCGGGTACGCGTTGTACCCCTGTGCGCGTTGAACAGCAATGGACCGATCGGTTCCTCCGGCCGGCCCATTGCTTTCAATGTGTGCGGGTACGCGTTGTACCCCTGTGCGCGTTGTACTGCAATGGACCGATCGGTGCCTCCGGCCGGCCCATTGCTTTCAATGTGTGCGGGTACGCGTTGTACCCCTGTGCGCGTTGTACTGCAATGGACCGATCGGTGCGCACCCATTGACAATGGGCTTGCCTGGCAACGGACGCGTTTTCGAATATTCGAACAAGTCGGTTGCTGGAAAATCAGTTGGTCACCCACAACAATGTTGCAAAATCATGTATGTCATGAAGTTGAAATTTTGAAGGATGCTGTGGGCGTGTTTTGGTGCTGCTATTCCATGGATTGGCCAGATTCAGAAGATGCAAACGACTTGGACCTATCACTTTGGACACAAGGGACAGTATCTGCCTCTCCAGCACATATATATTGCTGCATGTTCCCCTGAGAGCCCACTTGCCTGCACTACATGCTCCAGGACGACATCTGCCACTGCACTGCTGCTGTCTCTGCCCCTCTGGACCCTGCAATGGCACGTACTGTGGAGAGAGCCCCAGCCTTCAGCCTTGAAGAGAACCAGGCCCTGCTGGACAGCCTACTTCCACAGTACAGCAAGCTGTATGGGACACCAGGGGAGCAGGTGAGTGTTCTGTGCACTGCCTTTCTGAATGTGCATTTTGTCTGACTAGCAAGGCTGAGAGTCAGCACACCACTGGCTAGCAGGCTCACTGAGTAGTTGTCACCCCCCATAGTGTGTAGTGACTTGCACTGGACAGGTATGGTGCAGTGACAGTGCTTCTGAACAGGGTTTTACTCCCCATGCAATGATACCATGTAGTGACTTCTGGAAAACTGTCCATGGGCAGCCGTGCACTGCCTGGGTACACCATGTGCCCCTGTGATTGCGACATGTATATGCAACTGTGTCATGCACGGATATGTTGCATGTGTAGTAATGGCCTTATCACTTTGTCATCCTGACAGGCTTCTGCCCATCGGAAGCATGAGATCTGGAAGGACATCGTCCGGGCTGTCCGGTCCGTGGGGGTCTACAAGCGCCGGATCCGCAACTGCCAAAAGAGGTGGCAGGACCTTCGGGGCTGGACCCGGAGGATTGCACGGGTCCAGCTGAAGCTGTTGCCTCCTCGCAGGAGGGGCGGAACACGGACCCTGACCCCCCACATGCTCAGGATCCTGGCGGTGGTCTTTCCAGACCTGGATGGGCAGCTGAAGGCCAGAGAGCAGCAAGGAGGGGGTGAGTCAAAGACTGCACTGTGTACTCTGTCTAACATGCTATGTGCCCTCCTCGGGCCAGGTTGAACTGCCACAGTACAGCAGTCATGTTGTCCAGGAGCCATGTCCCTCTATTGTGCACTGCCCACTCCTCATCTGATACCCAGGTGTGGCCCTTACATGCAGGGAATTCTGTCACTTAGGACTGTGTCCTTGCAGTTTGCTTGACTCAAGGTGGGAGACAGCATCTGTTTCCCTGACTCTGTGGTGGGCATCATGGGTGGGTCCATTGCTTACACAATGCCTGTATTCTGACATGTATTCAGCGTGTTACTTTGATCTGTGGTCCAATTGCTGAGCTGATCCACCACATGTGGCTGGGGTACCTGGCACACACCCATGCTGCGGGTGGGAACAATGTTTGGGCCCCAGGAGTATGTATATGACGTGTGTCACACATACTTAGCCAGCTGCCTACAGTCCAGGGCTCATCCCTCATTCATGTGGGGCTGGACAGTCATGCCTACTCCAGGCCATACAATACACTCTGTACTCCCACTCCCGTGTATCAGAGGACACATTGTGCACAGTGATTTGACCCCTCAGGTGTCTGCCTCTGTGTCAGTGTGCTGTGGATTAGTCGCCAGGACTGCTGTGGAGTTTCTTGGTAGGGGCTCAGCATGCCACTGGAGATGTGACCATAGGAGACGATACTTGTGTGACACATAGGTGTCTGATCAGCTGCCCATGCAGACTGGGGCATGTAAATGTGAAGTTCAGGCAGCTGTTCCCCATGCACAGCAGAGTGTGAGGGGCTCAGGTTCAGAGGGTAGTGTCACAGGTCTCCCATATGTCCAATAGGTATGACCTGGACAGATGAGGGTTAAGAGGATGTGTTGTGGGGGGATGTACATGTGCACTTGTGCAGCTCCAGGACTTGCATTCCCCATGACCTACTATTGTGACACAGTGCAGAGTGTTGTTGTCTGGCTGCAAAGTCATACATCACTGAGACAGTGATGTATGACTTTGCAGTCATGCCTCCGCCATGGCATGTGTCTACTGATTGGTGATCCTGCAGGGGAGTGACATGTGCTACATGCACACCATAGTGGCGCTGGCTATCAGGACATGGGTGCATCATGGTGTCTGTCGCTGGTATGCATCACATGCATTTCCTATTTGACTCTGGGCATCCCTTACATCCGTAAACCTGTACTGACTCAGTGGCAAGAGCTGTGATGTGTCCACACCGTGTCCTCTGCACTGTCCAACTACTGTGTACTTGGTGCATGTGTCAACACTGGGGTGTTGCAATCCAACAGACACCAGACAGATGGGTGCAAGGCCATGTGGGATGTGAGTGCCATGCTTGGCATCAGACTGACAATTGACTTCTCCTGTTCAATTAGGGCACTTTTAGCAATGTACAACTAATGATGCCAGGGCTTGCTCTGTAATGTGCTGTGCTCACAGTGGTGTGTGCGTTTGGTGCAGGTGACTGATGTCTGTCTGTTTCCCCATTGTTTGCAGATACATCCACGGCCACGGAAGGGGACAGCTCCACGGACCAGGAGGAGCCGGAGAGCCAGACTGGGTCAGCAGCCGAGGAGTGGTCGGAGGGACCCAGTGGCACGGAGGGCGAGGGGAGCCACACCGAGGAGTCCTCAGCAGCATCCACCTCAGCTGAGGACCAGAGCAACTCGGAGGATGACTCCCTTGTGGAGGCGGGTGTCAGCAGCCACCACACCCCAGCTAGTGTTGCTGTCCCCGCCACCACCAGCACCACCACCGCCCTCCCATCGGCTCCCATTCCCCAGGTCCGTGGAGGCTCCCATGTCCGGGAGCGTGTCTCCTTTGGGCCAGGCACCGCACCCCCTGCCCCTGTGTCCCCTGCTGCCCTGAGTGAGGAGTCTGTGTACCTCCTTCGCCAGCTCCATGTAGGGCAGACAGCCATGCTGAGTGTCCTCCATGCGCACACCGCGCTGTTGACTCAGCTGGTGTCGTTCATGGAGGGCATCTCATCGGGCATGTCTGACCTACAGAGGGGCAATAGGTCCATGGACTCCTCCCTGACGGCAGCAGTGTCCCTCCTCAAACGGTCCCTCACCCCTCCTGCCTCTGCTCCATCCACACTCCCCAGCACCTTACCCATCCCAGGCACACACACACCGGCACAGGCACACACCAGCACACACACATCCAGCACACTGACACACACGCCAATGACAAAACGCACACGCACGCACATTCAGGGGACTGAAGCCAGACTCACAGGGGATGGGGCCCTGGAACACACACACGCATCCACATGCACTGCGCAGTCCTCAGTTCCCTCTCCCTCCAAAGCACCCTCCCTTGCCTCACCTGCAACCCCAAAGTCACAGCAGCTCTTCCTCTGTGACCTCGGCCTCTTCCCCACCGATGAAGCTGCTCCAGCATCCCGGGGGAAGAGGAAGCCCACCCACACGGAGCAGAGTGCCCCTCGCCCCCGGACACCCTCCCCCAGGCGCAGACGGACTGAGGCCCCCACCCGCAAGTCCCCCCGGAGTGCTAAGAGCAAGACCCCGCCACCGCCCTGCAGCTCAGGCACAAGGTCTCCGTCCTCCATCCCTCAGGCCCCCACTGCACAGGTGCCCCCACCACACCCTGCCCCAGGTTCCCCCACCCACAGATATACCATCCCCAAGATGCTCCGGCCTTCTCCCCCTGCCACTTGCTCTCCCAGCACCACACCCCCCGCTGCGCTTGTCTGTGCCACTGATGTGGTGAGGGTGTCCTCCCCTCTGTCCAACCCACCTTGCCTGTTCCCCATTCTCCTCCCCTGGAGGTAGGCACTGCAGTGGAGTCCACTACCGCCCTGTCTGACTTGGGCACTGCAGTGGCGGACCTGTCCACCCCATCTGCAGGGTCCACTGCAGTTGTGCCGGCACCCACGACATCTGTGTCATGCCCCCAGTTGTGCCGGCACACACCATGTCAGACACCTCCACTGCAGTTGTCAGTGGCTCTCCAGCACCCACCACCCCTTCCCTGACTCCCCTGGTGAGCCCTGATCCTGTCCCTGCGGTGCCTGGCCTGCCCCCCGGTTGCCCCTCCTAGTGGATTGTCCCTGGTATTGTGCAGGCATGCGTAGGGTGACATCTGCCAGTGTCACCCTGTTTGAACTTTGACAATGGACTGGCCATTGGCCTTTGCTCTAATTTCTTCTGGACGTCGTTATCAAACAACACATATGCTGAATAAAGCAACTTTCTTTTCTCTAGTGCTCATGCTTCAGATGTACATGTTGTTGGTGCAGCTAACCATGCCCTTGCTGCAGTGATGGTGATATCTGGTCTCATGATTATGAAGTGTTACTGTGCAGGAACCCATGTGGTCCAGGGGGAATGTGTCCTATCATGTGGTGTATCCATGTCATCAATAGCAGCATCTGAGGGTGTCATGTGTTCAGTATTTGGCAATGGGTTTCCTACTTACATTGGCAATTTCATATCTGTGGCTTCCACCCCTGCACATCTGTTGTGCCTGCCATCGTTGCATTTGTCTACTTCCCTGACCGTGTTGCCATCTCCAGTGGACATGCAGGTTTGGGCATCAATGGGGAGGGACTCATCCGTGTAGTCAGTGCAACATTGCCATACAAGTGTGTTGGATCTGTGCTGATGATTCCGTTGGCACATCCATGACCAGGCTGATGTGATGGGAGCCCTCATTTGGTGCTAATTGTTGATTGTGTGACCAAGTGCTCAGCTGACATGATGGGGCCCTACTGAGGCAACATATGGCACAGCTTTCCTCACACAGGAGTGGAGTCCCCTCATGGCAGTGTGTACACGTGTGGCATTGCCTGCGCCCAAGGTGTGTGTTGTATGTGCATGTCTGTGTGTTCACTTCCATTCATCTGCGCATGCTGTGATCCCTAGTGTTGTACCTGTTTGTGATGCTTGCTGACTTGAGCTATGTTCCCCCAAAGTCTTCTCCCTGTGTTCTCTGTGATGTGGGTGCATGGCACATTACTGGTCATCAGGGTGTCACCCATAGGTGTGTTTGCTGTCAGGGCAGAGTTTGTGTGCAGACGCAGATGGGTCACAGTCAGGTTTCCCTTTGGCACTTGTTGTTTGCCCCTGTCATGTGATTTCCAGTTTGTGTTATCTTTCAGTGATTGTGACACGTTGTGTGTGTGACTGCTGGCACTCCTTAGGGTCCGGGCTGCAATGTTGGTTGTTGTCTATGTGTGTTCTTTGTGGGTGACCTTGGCTTCTTCATTGGTGTGTGACTGTGGCTGGGATCCCATTGGTCGGTGTGGTATTGCCGTCATGTCCATGTACAGCGTAGTGTGCAGTGTGTCAGACATTCAGGACTCTTGTTGAGTGTCCATGTGTGATGTGTTTCTACACCTTGGTTCCCACCCACCACCCTGGAATAGTCATGGGTGCATGTGCAATGTCACCAGTGCATGTGTACTTCACTGCTGCACATTGTTGGAGGTCGAGGGGTGTGGTCTTGAGTGTGTGCAGATGAGAGTTGTTGCCCGGCTAGGCCCCTGCCTCCATGTTGGCCTTGGCTTACTGGCCATGCTGATTGATTTGTGCTTGTGTAGGTGTGATGGTAGTTAGTTGCTCAGGACACCTGACTGTGGTTCACAGTGTGATCGACATTTAGCTTTGTCATCACAGTGGTATTTTTATTCAGCCCAGGGTCACCACATTGTGGGGGCCCTGGGGGTGGTGCTGTGGTGTGTCTGTGACTTGCTGTGTCAGTTGTTGTTCCTACGTGCCTGTGTGACATGTGTGTTTTGTGCTCCCTCTCACCTGTCAATGCCTGCTTGCCTACATAGAGGATTTGGATCCATGAGTTACCTTAGTGTGGCAGTGTATGCACATCTGTATGATTGGTATTCAGCTCTCCTCATGTGTTGTGTTGTTGCCTGGGGACACTGGCACCCCCACCCCTCACCTGCTGTGTATGATGACAGTGTTGGTCTGCCTGTTTGTGTTTGTGCATCTGCACCACTGCATTGGCATATCTTGGGTGTGCCATTGGCTGTATGTTGTTTGGTGTGTTTCCCCTGCTGTCCCTGGGACTCCTAGGTCATCGGTCAGCACAGTGATCATGGTTTGTGTGTCCCATTGCTGCCATGGTATGGTATCTGTTCACCTCACATCTGCTGTCTCCACAGGGTATCTGCATTTGTGTGCCCATTGGTGCAAATATGTGGTTCTGCATTCTGATGGTCACTTCTGTCATTGTGTCATTGATGACTGTTGACGGTCTCAGCCCCCATGGGTGTTGTTTGTCTGCACATGGCCAAAGGAATGTTTCATTTGCACTGCAGTATTTGGCTCCCCCAATTTATGTTGCAATGGGACACATACACTACTTTGCCACAGATGAGTTTTTGGTTCTGTGACCAGGAATGATCCATGCAGTTTGGCAGTTGCAGCTCTTTCTTTGTCAACAATTACCTTTTGGTCACTGTGATGATGAGGGTGTAGACCCCATTGCCACAATGGTCAAAATGTGCTTCAGCTATGGACCCCACACTTACCTTTTGGTCACTGTGATGATGGGGGTTTAGACCCCATTGCCACAATGGTCAAAATGTGCTTCAGCTATGGACCCCACACTTGCCTTTTGGTCACTGTGATGATGGGGGTTTAGACCCCATTGCCACAATGGTCAAAATGTGCTTCAGCTATGGACCCCACACTTGCCTTTTGGTCACTGTGATGATGGGGGTTTAGACCCCATTGCCACAATGGTCAAAATGTGCTTCAGCTATGGACCCCACACTTGCCTTTTGGTCACTGTGATGATGGGGGTTTAGACCCCATTGCCACAATGGTCAAAATGTGCTGCAGCTATGGACCCCACACTTGCCTTTTGGTCACTGTGATGATGGGGGTTTAGACCCCATTGCCACAATGGTCAAAATGTGCTGCAGCTATGGACCCCACACTTGCCTTTTGGTCACTGTGATGATGGGGGTTTAGGCCCCATTGCCACAATGGTCATGGGCTGCTTGCATTGTGGGTGCCACACACATATATGTGTGGCACATGTGCTAGGGGGTCACATTGTATGTTCAAAGTCATGTTCGGTGTTGTAGGCATTTGACACAGCCTGCTCACACGCTTGTCATGGTGGTGGGGGGATGTCTTAATCTTGCATTCCCTAGGTTGTGGTGTGCTTGTTGTGTCATGCATTGTCCATCCTATGAGTGGGGGTGGTAGTAGTGGTAGGCATCCAGCCCCCTGGCTAAGGGTGGTAGTAGTGGTAGGCATCCTGCCCCCCTGGGTGAGGGTGGTAGTAGTGGTGGGCATCCTGCCCCCTGGCTAAGGGTGGTAGTAGTTGTGGGCATCCTGCCCCCCTGGGTGAGGGTGGTAGTAGTGGTAGGCATCCTGCCCCCGTGGGTGAGGGTGGTAGTAGTGGTGGGCATCCTGCCCCCGTGGGTGAGGGTGGTAGTAGTGGTAGGCATCCTGCCCCCTGGCTAAGGGTGGTAGTAGTTGTGGGCATCCTGCCCCCCTGGGTGAGGGTGGTAGTAGTGGTAGGCATCCTGCCCCCGTGGGTGAGGGTGGTAGTAGTGGTAGGCATCCTGCCCCCTGGCTAAGGGTGGTAGTAGTGGTGGGCATCCTGCCCCCCTGGGTGAGGGTGGTAGTAGTGGTAGGCATCCAGCCCCCCCTGGCTACGGGTGGTAGTAGTGGTAGGCATCCAGCCCCCCTGGCTAAGGGTGGTAGTAGTGGTGGGCATCCTGCCCCCCCTGGGTGAGGGTGGTAGTAGTGGTGGGCATCCTGCCCCCCTGGCTAAGGGTGGTAGTAGTTGTGGGCATCCTGCCCCCCTGGGTGAGGGTGGTAGTAGTGGTAGACATCCTGCCCCCGTGGGTGAGGGTGGTAGTAGTGGTGGGCTTCCTGCCCCCTGGCTAAGGGTGGTAGTAGTGGTGGGCATCCTGCCCCCCTGGGTGAGGGTGGTAGTAGTGGTAGGCATCCTGCCCCCTGGCTAAGGGTGGTAGTAGTGGTGGGCATCCTGCCCCCTGGCTAAGGGTGGTAGTAGTGGTAGGCATCCTGCCCCCCGTGGGTGAGGGTGGTAGTAGTGGTAGGCATCCAGCCCCCTGGCTAAGGGTGGTAGTAGTGGTGGGCATCCTGCCCCCCTGGGTGAGGGTGGTAGTAGTGGTGGGCATCCTGCCCCCCTGGCTAAGGGTGGTAGTAGTGGTAGGCATCCTGCCACCCTGGCTAAGGGTGGTAGTAGTGGTAGGCATCCTGCCCCCTGGCTAAGGGTGGTAGTAGTGGTAGGCTTCCTGCCCCCTGGCTAAGGGTGGTAGTAGTGGTGGGCATCCTGCCCCCCTGGGTGAGGGTGATAGTAGTGGTGGGCATCCTGCCCCCTGGCTAAGGGTGGTAGTAGTGGTGGGCATCCTGCCCCCCTGGGTGAGGGTGGTAGTAGTGGTAGGCATCCAGCCCCCTGGCTAAGGGTGGTAGTAGTGGTAGGCATCCAGCCCCCCTGGGTTGGGGTGGTGGCGCGCATTCAGGCCCCTGTGTGCATATGTGGCATTGGTGATGGGCATCCCGCCCCTATGGTGCTGCTGTTGCTGGTGTAAGTATATTCAGATTCCCAGTGTATGTGTGTGATGTGTCGTGTACGTGTTGTATGTGTTTTGTGGTTGGTGTCTGACTTACCTTCTGCGCCGTACCCGTCCGTGCCTGTTCCGGTAGTAGATGTAGAATATTGGTATGATCGGGACGAAGGGATTCATGGTTGGTTCGTGTCGTTCGTCCTTCTCGTTGCTTCGCGTCGTCCTCGTCGCTTGGCTTCGTCCTCGTCGCTTCGCTTCGTCCTCGCCGCCTCGCGTCGTCCTCGTCGGTGCTGTGTTCGTCTCGTAGCCGTGGATCGTGTTGTGGCGCGATTCGGAGCTTATGTGCGCCTCTCCCGGATGCTTTGACGTGCCGTGCGTAGCGACGGGTTCGGCGCGTACGGAAAGCGCATCGTACTTGTCCGGCCGGACGGGGCTGCATTTTCCCTTCCGTGCGACTCGATTCGGCGTTTCCGGATTCGCCTCGGTCGGAGAACAGGACCTGGTTTGGGTGAGTACGGCTCGGCCGGAATTTTTGCTGTTGTGCGCATCGTACTTGCTCGTTCGGTGTGCTGTACGGATCGGTCGGGAAACTGGCTTTCGCATGGCTTTTTTCCCGACCGAATAGTATTGGGTGCGCCTCCGACCGAGATCGGAATCGGCCCCTTAGTGTGTTGAAAAATCATCTCACCCAGTGGCACATAGGATCTTGTCAGCCAAATTCGTTTGTATCAGGTCTTAGCATGATATATTTAATGAGGATCACAAAATGAAAATTGCCATTATAAATTTTCACATGGTTCTCACCAAAAAATGCAATATACAAAAATGAAATTGTTTCAATAATGAGGCAGTCAGAATGTATGGCCTGAGAAAGAAAGACTGATAAGATAATGCACATATCATGTTGTATATGTCTATGCTTGCGTTTTTTGAATGTTTTTCACCTTGTACCAGTCACTTTAAAAGCATCACTTATTGACGTAGCGGCTGTCATGTGAACAAGGCTCGTTGGAGCCGAAACGCGTAATGGCTGTCAAAGAGTAAACCAAAGGAATTTGAGCACACATACCGTGGTCTGTGCCCGTTAATTTGCGATCAGGATACTGCAGCAGTAACGGAATCATATATATATATATATATATATATATATATATATATATTATATATTCACTGAAAAAACCATTCGTTTTAGGGACGTTATAGTTAGTTGGACATTTCACCCGTACAAAACCAGAGAAATTCCACTGTTAGAGTTAGTTCAGCTAACTATAACTTGCACCCCCGCAATGCACTGCTGATGACGTCACATATTACATCACTCATGACATGGTCAGTGACATCACTGATGACATCACTGATGACATCTCAAATGACATCACTGATGACATCATCCAGTGAATGTTTGTTTCTGTAAAGTTTAATTATGTTTACTATATATAGGCCAAGGTGTATTGAAGAATGAGTGGGTGTATAAGTGCCTGAATGGATGATTTAGTAGGTGCATGACTGACTCTATAAGTGAGTGATTAAACGTATCTTACTGAATGCATGGGTTAGTGACTAAACTGTGTGAATGTCTGTATCAGTCTGTGTGTTGGTGTGTAAGCGACTGCATGGGTTTGTGAATAGTTACATGAGTGTCTATATGGGTTATTGATTGGTTGTCTGAGTATCTGTATGGGGGCCTGAGTGTTTGTGTGGGTGGGGGGTGTGTGACTCTGTGCATAGATGTGTGAGTGGGTGATTCACTGGGTGTATGGTTTCAAGAGTGCATCTGTGATGGACTGTATGGGTGGGTGAGTGTGTGTATGGGTGTGTTGGTGAGTGAATGGATGTCTCAGTGGTACATGTGTGAGTAACTACATATGTGAAAGGCAGTATATGTGTGTGTTGGAGTATATAAATGACTATAAGTGAGAGTGAGTGATTGTGAGAGTGGCTGTATGGATGAGTGTGTGCTTGTATCAGTGATTGTATAAGAGCGTAAGTATGTGCAAGTATCTGTATGAGTAAGTGAGTGAGTAACTCTATGGATGAGTGGCAGTGTGTGAGTGTCTATATAGGTGTATGAGTGCATATGTTAGTCCGGTACTGATGAGTGATCGAAAGTATGAGTGACTGTATGGGTGAGTGAGTGGATGGGTGTGTAGATCTAAGAATCAGTGAGTGGGTATGTAGTTATTGGTGTTGGAGTGTAGGGTTTTGAGAATGGCAGTCTGTAATTTAGAGTGGGTGTATCAAAGGTTATATTAGGGTGTGAGAAGATGCATCAAATTATCACATGGTTGATGTCATCAGTGATGTCATTTGAGATGTCATCAGTGATGTCATCAGTGATGTCACTGACCATGTCATGAGTGATGTAATATGTGACGTCATCAGCAGTGCATTGCGGGGGCGCGAGTTAAAGTTAGCTGAACTACCTATAACAGTGGAATTCCTCTGTTTTTGTACGAGTGAAATGTCCAACTAACTATAACGTCCCTGAAACCTATGGTTTTTTCAGTGAATTTCTAAGGTTTTTTAAACGCTAATTTCTAACTATAACGTGCCTGAAACCTATGGTTTTTTCAGTGAATTTCAAAAGTTTTTTAAATGCTAATTTCTAACTATAACGTCCCTATTAAGTCCACTTGAATCCTGAGGGTCCCTGGGGGCCAACTAGCCCACCAGGTACCTCCAGTAAGCACCACAGAGCTGCGTTGCTGAGAGGTGTTCCGAGGCCACCCCCTTTTTACACCACGCTGCAAACGCGGCTTCTGGCGCACTGCTGCTCGGAGGATGAAGTCCACTTGTGTCCTGAGGTCCTCAGGACACAAGAGGACCTCATCGCCCCACCAGCAGTGCACCAGAAGCCACGTTTGCAGCAGGGTGTAAAAAGGGGGTGGCCTCGGAACACCTCTCAGCAATGCAGCACTGTGGATAGGTAGATTGGTTGGATGAGTAGTTGAACTGTAGAGGGGTAAGTAGTTTCATGGTTTGGCTGAATCATGGATGGGTGGATTGGGTGGGCTGGGGAGTGGATAGATGGATGAATGGCTGGGATTGGATGCAAGGCTGAGAGGAAGGGTCAGGTGGGTTGGATGCACAGATCGATGGAAGGGTGGGGGAGTAAACTGTTGAGTGAATGCATTTGTGTACTAGGCTGGATTGGTTCAATGAGTAGATGGACTGTTGAAGTGAGTTAGGCTCATGGGTTTAAATTAATGGGTGAATCATGGATGGGTGGGCTGGGGAGTGGACAGATGGAAGAATGCCTGGTATTGGATGCAGGTCTGAGAGTATTGGTCAGGTTGGTTGGATGTACAGATGCATGGGTTTTGTGGATTGGGGAAGGAAGGATTGGAGGACAGGGTCGGATTTGTTGGATGAGTAGATAGACTGTAGAGGTGGTGAGTATTTTCATAGGTTTGTATGAATGGTTGCCACCGTGGATCGGTGGACTCAGCTGGGTGAGTTGCATAGGCAGATGGATGGACGTGGTGCAAGAATATCTGGATAAATGCACGTGTTTGGATGAATGGATGGATGGAAAATGTGCAGTACACAGATGGATGGATGAATGAGCTTGGATGGATGGAATGTTTCTCACTCTTTTCGCAAATGTCCGGTGGAGACAAGAAACCCCATCACCTTCCTTACCTGCGAGAATGAACATCCTAGGAGGCCCCGTTCAGAAGTGTGCACGGCACAGCGTGTCACGTGCTTCTTAAACCTAACGAAGGTCTCTATAGTCAGAGGTATAACTGGCTTCAGGAATGCGTGTTGGTTTGCATCAGCAATTCACACACACACCTCTGTCTTTACACCCCCACACACACTGATATAAAATACATTCCGCTCTACACATACGTGCACACACACACATCTCTACCCGCACACAAATACACGCACACCACACATCCCCACATATATACTAGAAGTACACGTGTCTCTCTAAACACACACGCACGTGCGCAGGCACACACGTCTCTAGGACACCACACACGCACGCGCGCACACACACGTCGTCTCGCAAGAGAGCACATTTCGTGTTTAAAGCCCACCCCCTCCCACCCATTTCTTCATTACGGTAACATGCCACATCGTCTGTCCTCCGGCCGCATCAAAGGCAGGGAACCCATTTTCTGCCTCTTCCTTCAGTAAAAGCTGTGTGTGTTGGGTGGGGGGCGTAGGGGTTCTGGTTTCTGTAAATTTCAACAAAGGAACAAAAAAGGCTGCAAACGGTGCCAAGTGTATCACTCCGAGGGGGAGGAGGGGGGGCATCAAAGTAAATGGCTCCCTCCTTACACTACAAGTCGTTGAAAGAGGAGGCACTCATGTGGCCAGAGGGGGTGCCCTGCCAGGACATCTGCAGCCTTTTAAATACGAAATATGTTTTCATGCCCCCAATAAACACGCACAGACTCCAGGCGAAACCACCATCGCCCGGAGCAAAATAAAACCCGACTTTTGAATAAAGGGAAAAAAGCTGCGCGCACCCTCCCATTAGATACCGAACTCATTAATTCACTTAAAACTATAAAAGTGATTTATTCTCCTAAAGGGAGCGGGATTAAAACGCTCCCTCGCAGATAAAAGGAGCCCCCGATGTTTTAACCTTGGAACGGAAACACTTCTGGCCGTCTGTAATCGGCCGGTGTTATTTGGGGGCTGGCGGAGGGGTTGGTTATGGAGCTCGGGGGCATGGAGTGCGCAAAATCCCCCAGTATCATGTTTAATGCGCCCCCAGCCCCATGCTCTACTGTCTTTCACAGCCACACTTCATCGCGTTCTGCTTTATTAAACAATAAACACAGCTTTCTCCTCTGTCCTCTCTGACTGCGAGGCGAGCCGTACATTTTTTTTTATTCTACAGGACTTCTTTCTTAGATTTCTTTCTTTATGCCATTCTCACACTTCTATGCGTTTACTTTACCCTGACCTCTACTCCGCCCTTTTCTGTCTCTGCATCGCTTTATTATTTTATGAATAGCGTGTTTTTTAGGGCAATTTCTTTCACCTATCTACTTATTTCTTCCACTATTCGTTTTTTTCTTTCCCTTCTGGTGTTTTTCTTTCTCTTTCTTTCGTTCTTTCCTTCATTCTCTTTATGCTTGTCCTTTTCATTTTTTCAAGCTCTTTACTTTTTTTGCTTGACTTATACGTCTGTACCAGCTTTATTACAAACACTGCTTCCTTTCCTCACTCTGTCTGAGTTTTCGCATCACCTTCTTTTCTTCCTATAAATGTTGATATCAATTTTTAGATTGTGCTTAATTCCGGGGTTAGCCTCAATTTAAGTGTGTGTGTGTGTGGGGGGGGTAATTGATTTGCCGATAATCACTTTTGTGGTGAAGTGCGGAGCTGCGGTCAGAAGCCAGGCCTTCTAGTTGCACTGTCACTGATTTAATCAGCATTACTCACCTGTCTTTTCACTTCTTTCTTGTTACTTTTTCTTCCATCAGTCTCTCTCCTTCTTCATTCTTTCTCCTCAAACCTCTCACTCTCTGTTGATAAATTTGTCGCTTTTGCTCTCAGCAGCAATTGCCCTCATCCTTTCGTTCTAGGACAAAACACACAAATCCGCATGATCTATGAGGTTCACAGCACCCCACCCCCCTCCTTGTGTAATCATACCTGTTGTCCAGTGCTTGAAATTGAAATATAAAAGGACAGGTACTCTGCACCCCAGAGTACCTCCTTACTCTGGATAAATGTTGGTAACCCCCATTACAAATATTACACCTCTGCTGAGGAGTGTTGGTACATACCGATCAAATCATATTGCACCACTGGTGAGAAGTGTTGGTGTTCTCCCATTAAAACGCTCCCTCGCAGATAATATGATGAGGGCACCGAATCTTTCATGTCACAATTACCAATCGATTATTGATGGCCCCCTGAAAGTGTTGGGCCCTCCTCAAGTGTAGGGCACCCTCCACCGCAGGACCTACAGGGTTCCTGCATTACGCCCCTGGCGTGCGGGTGTGCGTGAGTTTGATGCACCCCGGCCCTAACTCGCAGCACACACAGAGGGTTGCTAGAGGTTCGCAGGAGCGTGCGCCATCCATCACAGCTCACTGGGGCCTGTTATTAATCGCCCGTGTGTGTAAATGAGCGCGCACTGGGCTGGCAGGGCTCACCCAAGCATATAATGTCAAGCTCCGCGCGCTCTGAATAATGATAATAAAGCATACCGCGTTATTTTCATCTAGTTTTGTTTGTGCGGAATCTGATCCCCGCTGGTAAACACACACCACTGAAGGGAAATCACTTGCTTGTTTTATGCTTTAATGCCTTGAAGTTCTTTGATAAATGGCAGGCAGGTCTGCAGCAGACGTCTCTTCAGCATGACTGGGATACGTTTTTCGTTTGTTTGGGTGAACTTTTCGTACCCCCAATTTGCGAGTGCCCCCGGGACCTGGCCCACCCGGGGGCTTTCAAAAACAAAGCGCGGGAGCTTTTTTTGGCCCTGAGCAGGCCTAGGGGGTCAGGGTGTTTCTACCCTGCCCCCTTTTCTTGTTTTTCACCTTTTTTTTTACTCTTTTCTTGTGACTCAGTTACCGAGTCACAAGATGGCTGCCAACACATTCTGGATTAGAGGGTTGGCAGCCAATCAGAGTGAAGCTTGTGCCCGGGAGGGTTACCGAACCCTCCTCAGTGCTCAAATATCGATATTTTTTCTTTTTCTAATTTTTCAGGAACTACTGAACGGATTTACACCATTTAACAAAAAGGGCTCCTTCTGAACCAAGACCTACCTTTTTGCCAAATTTGGTGTAATTCCGTTCAGCAGTTCGGGCTGTAGCTTTGTCTAAAGTTTCCTATGGAAAATTACATGGGGAAAACGCGTTTTGGGACCCCCCTTTTTTCTCGGCCCCTGCTTGTCGAATCACCCCAAAACTTTCAAGACAGGAGCTGACCGGAGCTCCCCACTAGTTTTGAAAACAAACGACGCCAAAGTAATTGGGGAAACAAAAAACGCTTTTCCTATGGAAACTAGGTCCTAACTATAACTACCTACTGGCGACCGCCAGTAGGTAATATATATATATATACATATATATATATATATATGTTGGTTCGTGCTAATTGTGTGGATGCCACGAGAGGAGCCTGTGAACAAGGGCTATGGCAGCCCGAAACGCGTAAGGCAGAAAAAATATTGTTGTTGGAATTGCAGGTTTACTAGTGGAGGGAGGGTTTTTAAAGAGGAAGTTTGGTGCTCTAGCTGATATGCGTTGTGTGTGTGGTGTTGCGAGTAAGGACGGTGCCACCAGGTCGGTGGAAATACCCTGTAACCCCCGTAATTGTGTGAGTCGTGAAACTTACACCAGAAACATGAACAAAATCCTGGGCACACGTTATGGGGATGTCTTAATAGTAGAAAGGTCTCGTATGAAATCAAGTTCTTAGTGGTCGACACCAGAGTAATCTTTTAGAAGTATTTATTCGAGCAACCACATAAAGAAAACAACCAGCCGACACGTGTTTCGTCACACGAGGGAGTAAACCTGTGACTCTTCAGGGCTGAAATGAAGAAAGCGACACAAGAGTACAGTGATGTGGCCAACTGTGGCATGAGACACCTGCCAGGGTAAAAATGGAAGGTGGGGGTGCCCCTTGTAATGAAAACGAAGACGGATAATGCCTCCGCGGGAGAACTGAAACCTATGCCCGGGAGATAGAGGATGGCTGGAGAAAGTGGACTTGGGCGGGTAACGTATCCGGTAAGCCCATGGACCCGGGGTCAGTTTTCCCGCCTTGCTCGCAACCGAGTTGGCCGGCTCACCCACTTCCCGCATACCCGAAGACACGGGACATCGTCTCAGTTGTACACATACGCTTGGCGTTACCCGCCCAAGTCCACTTTCTCCAGCCATCCTCTATCTCCCGGGCATAGGTTTCAGTTCTCCCGCGGAGGCATTATCCGTCTTCGTTTTCATTACAAGGGGCACCCCCACCTTCCATTTTTACCCTGGCAGGTGTCTCATGCCACAGTTGGCCACATCACTGTACTCTTGTGTCGCTTTCTTCATTTCAGCCCTGAAGAGTCACGGGTTTACTCCCTCGTGTGACGAAACACGTGTCGGCTGGTTGTTTTCTTTATGTGGTTGCTCGAATAAATACTTCTAAAAGATTACTCTGGTGTCGACCACTAAGAACTTGATTTCATACGAGACCTTTCTACTATTAAGACATCCCCATAACGTGTGCCCAGGATTTTGTTCTTGGAATTGCAGGTTGCCTAAAAGAATGGAACGACATGCTGTTGAGTGCAGCTTCATCTGAGGACATTTTGGGTTTCATAGACAGAATGCTGCATGTTTTAATTCTGACCTTCCAGCATTGAGAAAGGTGTAACAGTAGAGAAAGCGTTGGATAGCGGGAAGGTAAAAATTACTATTCCCACTCCGGTGAGTGCAACAGTAGGGAAAGTGTTGGATAGCGGGAGGGTAAAAATTACTATTCCCACTCCAATGAGTGCAACAGCAGAGAAAGTGTTGGATAGCGGGTGGGTAAAAATTACTATTCCCACTTCAGCAAGTGCAACAGTAGGGAAAGTGTTGGATAGTGTGTGGGAATAATTTACTATTCCCACTCCACCAAGTGTAACAGTTGGGAAAGTTTTGGATAGCGGGATGGTAAAAATTACTATTCCGACTCCAACGAGTGTAACAGTAGGGAAAGTTTTGGATAGCGGGTGGGTAAAAATTACTATTCCCACTCCAGCGAGTGCAACAGTAGGGAAAGTGTTGGATAGCGGGTGGGTACAAATTACTATTCCCACTTCAGCAAGTGCAACAGTAGGAAAAGTGTTGGATAGCGTTTGGGAATAATTTACTATTCCCACTCCACCAAGTGTAACAGTAAGGAAAGTGTTGGATAGCAGGAGGGTAAAAATTTCTATTCCCACTCCAGTGAGTGCAACAGTAGGGAAAGTGTTTGATAGCGGGTGGGTAAAAATTACTATTCCCACTCCAGCGAGTGCAGCAGTGGGGAAAGTGTTGGATAGCGGAGGGGTAAAATTACTATTCCCACTCTATTCAGTGCAACAGTAGGGAAAGTGTTGGATAGCGGGTGGGTAAAAATGACTATTCCCACTCCAGCGAGTGCAACAGTAGGGAAAATGTTGGATAGCGGGTGGGAATAATTTACTATTCCCACTCCACCAAGTATAACAGTAGGGAAAGTGTTGGATAGTATAGGGGACCAATGTAGTATTTCCACTCCTGCAATATAATTAACATTATTTAACAATTAATTAATTTTAAAAAAAATTTACCTCCCACCATATTCCCCTATAAATGTCACCACCAATATTGTAAAATATTAATGAATTAACATATTTAATTATCAATTAATTAATTAACTAATAACAATTAACAATAACATTAATAACCATCAAATAAAAATTAATTCACAGAATTAACACTATAAAATAACTTTAAAAAAATATTATATAAAAAATATTAAAAATTTTAATAAAAATTAAATTACTTCCCACCCTACTCCCCTATCAACACTCAACCCACTCCTAAAAAAAGTACACAATTAACATATTGACTAATTAATTATTAATAATTAATATCAAATTAATAACTAATTATTAACTTTTTTATAACAATTAACATATTTACCAATACATTATTAATTATTATTAATAACTTTATAATTAGTTATTAATTAATTAATTATGTAATTAATTAATTTAAATTAAATTACTTCCCATCCTATTCCCCTATAAACCCACAACCCGCTACAGAATAAAATTACGCAAAAATTAATTAACATCTAATTAATTAATTCAAAAAAATTCTTAATTAATATATTGTAATTAAATTACTTCCCACACAATTCCCCTATAAACCCACAACCCGCTACAGAACTAAAATACGCCAAAAAAATTTAACATAAAACTCATTAGTTTTAAAAAATTCTAACATACATTATAAAAATAATATATACTTTTAACACATATACTAACATTTAAAACACTAAAAAAAAACGATTTTTAACAACGATATTATAACTGACAATATTACTGACTTCGATAATATGACAAACGATATTACTTACCTGCATGTCGATATTCTGTACCACTATATTTTTGACAGTCAATATTCTGTCCACTCGATATTTTGAATTTGATATTTTGTCCACTCGATATTTAAAAGCCGATATTTAGACTGGTTACCAATTCAAAATTGTATCAGCCATATTGCATGTGTTTATGTAAATAGAACAGTTAACATTGCAATGGGTCTACATTAGTGCATTACATTAACGCAACAGTATTTTTTCCATGTCTATCTGTGCCTTTAATGGGAAGGGCTATATATACTTACATAATTTTGGCGCCAATTAGATTGACAAAGGCTTCTGCGAAGCCGAAACGCGACTCTCTGATCTCGGGGTCGTGGGAGACCCAGGAAAATAAAGGTGCCATATTCCAGCTGCTTTGTGTACGTGCCTTCTTCTGTGTAAGCAGGATTGGATATATATATATATATATATATATATATATATATATATATATATATATATATATATATATATATATATATATATATATATATATATATATATATATATATATATATATATATATATATATATATGTATATATATATTGGTTCGTGCTAATTGTGTGGAGGCCACGAGAGGAGAATGTGAACAAGGGCTTTGGCAGCCCGAAACGCGTAAGGCAGAAAAAATATTGTTGTTGGAATTGCAGGTAGCCTAAAAGAATGGAACGACATGCTGTTGAGTGCAGCTTCGTCTGAGGACATTTTGGGTTTCATAGACAGAATGCTGCATGTTTTAATTCTGCATTCCAGCATTGAGAAAGGTGAGTCTTTAACCGAAACGCGTCTGCAAAAAGGAATAAATGCAGTTTTTAGCAACCCCGCTAGTGCCCCGTATATTTCTTGGAGCCTGAATTTAAAAGCGTGAATTCTGCCATCACGCTCATGGAGGCACCCGTTGAGAGTTCGGCGGCCGTTGGTGGAATTGGAGCAGAGTTTATATGTGCTGCCTGAACCGCCACTGAAAGAATATCCCGCCGTCTAACAAAGACGGGAATTATACAAATTCATAGAATCCGGTAATTAGACCAACTCCTGCGGTGTACATCTTGGTGTAAAATCCAGTGGCAAGCGAGGGGATGCAATATGCAGCATGGAGCCAGAGTGTGGCAGGAACAGACAATTGTATACGGAACATTACGACAAGCGGCAACTTTTGATCACATTGCGCACTTACCTATGGAGGTGAGATGGCTGTGGAGGCATTGGAGCCTTGATGATCGGCAGTATAATAGATACGAACATGGAGGCTCCCGCTGAGAGTTCGGCGGCCATTGGTGGAATTGGAGCGGAGTTTATATGTGCTGCCTGAACCGCCACTGAAAGAATATCCCGCCGTCTAACAAAGACGGGAATTATACAAATTCATGGAATCCGGTAATTAGACTGACTCCTGCGGTGTACATCTTGGTGTAAAATCCAGTGGCAAGCGAGGGGATGCAACATGCAGCATGGAGCCAGAGTGTGGCAGGAACAGACAATTGTATACGGAACATTACGACAAGCGGCAACTTTTGATCACATTGCGCACTTACCTATGGAGGTGAGATGGATGTGGAGGCATTGGAGCCTTGATGATCGGCAGTATAATAGATACGAACATTGTCAAATATGGCAGCCGTCTTGGAGAAAAATTGTCAGTAGTCCACTCTTTGTGTTAAGCACGGCAATGTACCAATGAGGACGATGTTCCCAATATTTGAATGAACTCAGAATGCTGCATGTTTTAATTCTGCATTCCAGCATTGAGAAAGGTGAGTCTTTCACTGAAACGCGTCTGCAAAAAGGAATAAATGCAGTTTTTAGCAACCCCGCGAGTGCCTCGTATATTTCTTGGAGCCTGAATTTAAAAGCGTGAATTCTGCCATCACGCTCATGGAGGCACCCGCTGAGAGTTCGGCGGCAGTTGGTGGTATTGGAGCGGAGTTTATATGTGCTGCCTGAACCGCCACTGAAAGAATATCCCGCCGTCTAACAAAGACGGGAATTATAGAAATTCATGGAATCCGGTAATTAGACCAACTCCTGCGGTGTACATCTTGGTGTAAAATCCAGTGGCAAGCGAGGGGATGCAACATGCAGCATGGAGCCAGAGTGTGGCAGGAACAGACAATTGTATACGGAACATTACGACAAGCGGCAACTTTTGATCACATTGCGCACTTACCTATGGAGGTAAACATGGCTTTTCCTTGATCATGTATGCCGATGATTTACAGTTTACGATATCGGTATCTAAACAACCAGATATGGTAGCCAGCAGTTTTCATGCCTTGTCTGAAAGACATCATGATCTGGATGAGCCAAAACCTTCTGAAGATAAACACTGACAAAACAGAGGTCCTTGAGTTTGGCAAGGGACCCTCCTTATGGAACAACAGCTGGTGGCCAACAAAGGCGGGAGACTGCCCCCGCCCTGTCACCAAAGTTAGGAATTTGGGTGTGATCTTTGACTATCATCTCAATTTCTCGGCCCAAGTAAACCATCTGACGTCCTCTTTTTTTTTCCTTCTGAAAATTTTGAGGAAAATCTTTCCTTTCATTGCACATGAACTCCAAAAGACTGTTGTAGTGGCACTCTTTCTTTCTAAGTTAGATTACTGCAACGCGCTCTTTGTGGGAATTGATAAGGCGCAGAGGAGGAAGTTGCAGTCCCTGCAGAACGCTGCAGCTAGACTGCTCCTGAACATCCCTAAGGGTCGCCCCACCTCGGATGCCATCAAGACTTTACACTGGCTCCCAGTCCAGCAAAGAGCCGATTTTAAGTCCCTGTGCTTGGTGCATAAGGCCCTTTACGGAGGAATCTCTGGGGAGATACAGAAGCTGTTCTCCAGGTACTCTCCCATCAGAATGCTCAGATCCACAACGATGGGCCTTATCTGTATTTCAACAATTCGTAAGGCAAGGTGTGTAGGAGAGTAGGATCTGCTTCACATGGGTACCCCCACTTTTTGCTGATGCTTCACTGTTTTTCGACCTTAGTCTGGCTGGGGCCCTGCTAATCAGAACCCCAGCCTAGCTGCTTCCTCTCTAAAATGGTTTCCATGTGCCTTAGGCACATCTCTGATTGGAATCTGGAGTGCCCTTATAAGTCCCTAGTATATAGTATACTATGTACCCAGGGCATAGGTACCTCAGAGGCCTACCAGGGGCTGCAGCATGTATTGTGCCACCCCTGGAAGGCCATCCAAACTGACACCACAGGTCTTCTACTGCAGCCTGGGTAAGGTGGTGCATGCACCCCTTACTGTGATATAGGCTACCTATATCACTATATACATACACACATATACACCTATAAGTCACTCCTATGGCAGGCCTTATCAATCCTGAAGGCAGAGTGCGTGGTTCCTATGTGAGAGGGTGCCCCTGCATGAGCAGGGCCCCTCTGCAGCGTTCGGAGACACTTCTCTGATGCTGTTTGTAGTGCAGCCTGACCATATACTCTTAAGCGCATTATAACCTCGCGTTAAATGCTAACTTTGGGATGGCTGCACGGAAACATGTCGTGTTTGGTGTCAAACATCTTGGAATACTACCCCCCCACCAGTTCTGGCGGCAGGGGTAGCATTCCACCCTTCTAGAGGGAAAGACATGTACACACCGGTATGCCCGGTACTGACTTTCCAAGCCCTGGCATCACAAAATGGATGCCGCTGCCACAGACACGAGTCTGGCCTCCTGCTGCTTTCTGAAACTCTGGCAGGGGAGGCCTGGACAATAGGTTTCCTGTCCCAGGGAGGTGTGACTACCTCCCCAGACAGGATAGTAAGTATTGGGGCTGGGCGGGAGCACTCTCTGGTGCTTTGAAGTCCTGCACTGGGGGCACACTTGGTGTCCCTGTGCATACCCCAGTTCAAACCGGCTCAGGGGCTTCCAGCCCCTGCTCTGGCGCGAAACTGGACAAAGGGAAAGGGGTGTAACCACCCCTCTGCCCTGACCCTCCCATAGGTGGGGTCACAGAGTATGTCCAACCCCCTACCTTAGTATAAGTAGGGGAACCCAGTCCTTAGGACTTTAGATTTACCTGGACGAAACTCTGATACAGAATCCTGGACCTTCGACGCTCTACTTTAAGATTAGAGGACTGAAGAATCTCCCTTGGGGTCAAGGAGTGACTCCCCTGCTTGGCAGGCACCAAAGAAGCAATTGTCCGATCTGCATCGCCGAAGCTCCCGTTAGACGCCGAAGTCTTTGCATCACCAGAGGTAGATTTCCAGACTTCCCCGAGGCTGCCCTGAGTCCCCAGCAAAGTTGAGGCCCGTAGCTGTCGTGGGTAACGTGGAACCGTGACCCCTGGACACAAAACGCATTTGCAAGTGCATCCTCTTCTGGGTCTCCCACGAAGTCGTGCTTTGGGCTCAGAGTAGCCCCAGCCTCCAGCACCAACTGCACCAAAGAGCACTGCCCCCCACTCCATGAGTGTCCTGTGAGCCAGCTCCACGTGCACCGTCTCGAGGCTCCTTCGCGGTCGCTAGTCCGTTGGCTAGTGGGCCCTCCCGAAGGCCAATCTTTTTCTGCTTGGGCTCCCTGGTTGCTCCAGGTGTGCCCTGACTTATCCTCGCTGGGTGAGTCCCCCAGACCTTGCTGGTCTGCAACATCGTCCTTCATCGCTTTCCACGAGACTTGCCGTTGCCAAGGCTTGTTGGGTCCAATCCGGTCGCCGACACCCCTGCAATCGACAAACATTGTGGGACAGCTCGAATCCAGCTCCTGGTTGTCGTTGACGCCTCCTGGACCTCGTGGCTGAAGAGTCAAGACGACCGTCAACCTACCTGAAGCACTCGACATCGGTGGACATCTGCTCATCGCCTTCCTGGTCACTGGCTAGTGACCCAGACTTGGTCCCCTCTGCTTTCAGGTTCTTCAGATCTTCGATCCACCTTTGGATCCACCCGAACACTTTCGACTTGGTCGCCAGCAGCACGTTGCAGCAGATCGCTATTGAAAGCAACGACGAAACCCGACCCCGAAAGACACCTATGCACCCGGCTTCCCTGGGTGAGGTAACTCGAGTACTCCGGTGCTCCCGTGGGTATTGACACTAGAACAGCCTAGTTCTCAAAGGGTTTGCTCCAAGTCCTCCTCTAAGTGTCCCTTTTCTTTTAAATTCTAATCGCGACTTTCCCCATAGAAGTTAACGGTGGTTCGCGGTTGTGTTCATACACTGCACGCGTCCCCCGTGGGTCCCCTGTGTCACTGCCTTGGGTGGTTCCTTGTGGTCCAAGCACTTCTACAGGCTCTAGGCCTTGTGTCTAGCTCAGTCATGGTTCTTATACCACTTTATTGGTATATGGTTTGGTACGCCCCTGGGGCTCAAACGTGTATTTGTGCTATTACTGTAGATAACTAACTCGTAACGTATGTATTTCGAACTCTAGCCTCATAAAGAGACTAGAGGGGTGTGTTTAGTAATAAATACATATATTTTGAATATATACCTGGTGTGGTCCTCTTTCATTTGGTCACTCAAGAGATTATAGACTGGTAAAACAAGCTGCTTTACATTCCTTCAAGACTTAGCCTGAAGGCTGCTCTCCATAGCTACCACTAGGATAGCTTTCAATAAAGGTTGTCTTTAACCTATCTCCAATAAGGGGTTGTTTGGACTGGTGCAAGGTGCCCACTATAATTAGTGAAAGACACACAATTGACGGACGGAATGCAGAACAAATCAAAACATTCACCCCCAGTCAAGAGATCTGGGTTAAATCCATCATTCTTTTGCTCACCATGCCACCCCAGTTTAGACCTGGCCATATGCAAATCAGTCTTGACCCTGTGCCTCATGGGAACAGTCCAGCCCGAACTGCTAAACCAGGTCCTCCCTGACCGGAAACAAGCATCCTAGGACCGGTTTCGGGGTTTCACCCTCTTCAGCCAGGATAGCTTGAATCCAGTGGCACAGTGAGCCCGGGACCCACGTCTGGGCATACCCGGCGCACTTAGGGCGAGGAAGCAAAGACACACAATTGATGGACGGAATGCAGAACAAACCAAAACATTCACCCCCAGTCAAGAGATCTGGGTTAAATCCATCATTCTTTTGCTCACCATGCCACCCCAGTTTAGACCTGGCCATATGCAAATCAGTCTTGACCCTGTGCCTCATGGGAACAGTCCAGCCCGAACTGCTAAGCCAGGTCCTCCTGGACCGGAAACAAGCATCCTAGGACCGGTCTCGGGGTTTCACCCTCTTCAGCCAGGATAGCTTGAATCCAGTGGCACAGTGAGCCTGGGACCCACGTCTGGGCATACCCGGCGCACTTAGGGCGAGGAAGCAAAAGACACACAATTGATGGACGGAATGCAGAACAAATCAAAACATTCACCCCCAGTCAAGAGATCTGGGTTAAATCCATCATTCTTTTGCTCACCATGCCACCCCAGTTTAGGCCCAGATCTCTGTACTGGGGTGAATGTATGACATTGTTCTGCATTCTGTCCATCAACTGTTGTTTTTGCATTTGTCACCCCGAGTGGGATGGGTATGCCCAGACGTGGGTCCCGTGCTCTCCATGCCACTGGAATCAAGCTATCCTGGCTGAAGAGGGGTGAAACCCCGAAACCGGTCCTAGGATGATTGTTTCCAGTCCAGGGAGGACCTGGCTTGGCAGTTCGGGCTGGACTGTTCCCATGAGGCACAGGGTCAAGACTGATTTGCATATGACTGCGTTCAAACTGGAATGGCATGGTGAGCAAAAAAACGATGGATTTAGGCCCAGATCTCTGTACTGGGGTGAATGTATGACATTGTTCTGCATTCTGTCCATCAACTGTTGTTTTTGCACTATAATTAGTGGACAGCATATGCCAGGCCAACTTCTCACATTGGTGTGCAGCGTGTGGGATTCCAGCTTGCTATTGTTTTACCAGATAATCTCAATTGAATTGATCAACTGAAAACTACCAAGGGTACCTAAGGTACATATAATCAAGCTTAGTAATACAGTAAGTTCTACTGAACTTAGAGTTGTGTGTTAAGGGACAGCACACCCTTTCTACAACTCGAGAGTTTAGTAGGCCACACTAGAGTAGGTAGTGCATACACCACACCTCACTAGTGATGTCTTCAAAGCCAGGACCCAGTGAGTCCTTGCCAGAAGCCAGTGGGCTTCTTCCTCCAAGTATGATAAACTCCCATTCTTGGAATTGAGAGCCTTATGCACTACTAGGAAGTTGAAGACAGGCAAAGTGCTAGCACCCAACACCTCAGGGAGGTGTTACTAGCTGATGATCTCACCAGGCCCCTAGGGTCTGAAGGGGTAGGCAAGGAGGGTGGGGCAGAAGATGAGGAAGGGGCCAGGGGTGAAGAAACCCAGCCCCCCCTCTGAAACTGGCCAGGAAGGTGAAAATGACCTTGTCCTGGAGAATCCAATTCCTCCTGTGGAGGAGGAGGAGGGAGAGGATCAGACTGACCTCCCCTTTGTCCCCCCAGGAAGAGTTCTGAGTGTGCCCAGAAGGTCTAGGTCTCCTTCTCAGGAGTCTAACCACTCTGACACCTCAATAGGGACTCTCTGTCTCCTCTCATAGGAGGGAATCCTCTCATGAGAGGAGAAAGAGACTGATTCAATATGAGCAAGCTCAACTTGAACTCAGGAAACAGCAATTGGCTATAGACAGGGAGTCCCTAGATCTCTATAGAGAGAGACAAAAGTTGGGACTAGAGTCCCATGGTGGCAGCAGTTTCCACAAAGATAGGGAAAGGTCTTATGACCATAGAAACCTTAGCAAGATTGTCCCTCCCTACCAGAGTGGGGATGATATCCACAAATGGATAACTGCTCTAGAGAGGGCCTGTAAAGTACAGAGGGTCCCTCAGGAGCAGTGGGCAGCAATCTTGTGGCTCTCCTTTGCAGACAAAGGTAGAGACAAGCTCCTCACTGTTAGAGAGGAGGATGCTGATAATTACAAAGTCTTGAAGAGTGCTCTAATTGATGGGTTTGGCCTAACCACTGAACAATACAGGTTAAAGTTCAGGGATACCCAAAAAGCACAGACTCAAGACTGGGTGGACTTTGTTGATTGTTCTGCCAAGGCTCTGGAAGGTTGGTTATTGGGCAGTAAGGTATGTGACTTCACAGGATTGTACAATCTGATAATGAGGGAGCAGATTCTTAATAACTGTCAAAATCAGCTGTTGCATCAGCACCTGGTAGACTCTGATCTGACCTCTCCCCAAGAATTGGGAAAGAAGGCAGACAAATGGGTCAGAACCAGGGTGAAGCAGAAGGTACAGAACCAAGGTGGTGACCCTAAGAAGCAAGATTCAAAAACCTCTGATAAGGGTGGGGAGAAGGGTAAAGATCAAAAGTCTTCACAAGGCCCCCAAAAGTCTTCTTCAGGTGGGGATTCACAGTCTACCAAAGGGAAAGGCCAAAGAAAACCATGGTGCAAGGTCTGTAAGCAAAAGACCCACTGGACCAGTGATTGCACCAAGTCCAAAGACTCGACTCCAGCCCCCACCAATGCCCCTAAGGCACCTGCTCCCCCTAGTGCAGTTACAGTTGGTGGTGGGACTACACAAGCCAAGGGTTTAGTAGGGTTGACCCTGGGTAAAGAGATGAGCTCTGACCTAGTCAGAGAACTCACTCAGGCTGTCCTAGTCTGTGATGGAGGCATGGATATGACCTCCTCTGTGAGTCCCAGTAATCTGGGCAAGTACAGACAACAGCCTTTAATCAATGGGAGAGAGGCTTTGGCATTTAGGGACACAGGGGCAAGTGTCACCATGGTGACACAAGACCTTGTGAATCCTGGGCAGATTATACTTGGTGAGATGTACCAAGTGACCAATGCTAGCAACGTCAGAACAGACCATACTCTGGCAGTTGTTAACTTCTCCTGGGGAGGGGTAACTGGCCTTAAGAAGGTTGTGGTAAGTGCAGACCTACCCGTTGAATGCTTGCTTGGCAATGACTTAGAAATTTCAGTTTGGGCAGAAGTGGAGCTCAGGACCCATGCAGAAATGCTGGGGATCCCTGCAGATGTGTCTGCTGTGACCAGGTTACAAGCCAAAATGTCTAGCACTAAACAGGCCTTGGATTCTGGAATAATGCCTTCCAAGAAGAGGAGTAGTAGGGTAAAGGCAGTGCCTTCCCCCTTGGCTCAGAAGGAAGATCAGTCCCTTGAGGGGGATGATCTCAGTCCTGAGGAAGGAACTGTCCCAGAGGAGCTTGAACATGAACAGGTTGAGTTCTTGGGGACAGGGGGACCTTCCAGGGCAGATCTGAGCCAGGAGCAGCAGAGCTGCCCCTCTCTTGAACCCCTCAGACAGCAAGCTGCTGCTGAGGCTGCTGGGAAAGCTAGTGGTCCCCATACGGTGTATTGGGATGATGGACTCTTGTACTCAGAGTGTAGAGACCCCAAGCCTGGTGCTACCAGGAGGTTGGTTATACCTCTGAAGTTCAGGGGCTTCCTATTGACCCTAGCACATGATATTCCCTTAGCAGGTCACCTGGGCCAGAACAAGACTTGGGACAGAATTGTCCCTCACTTTCACTGGCCCCACATGTCTGAAGACACCAAGGAGTTTTGTCGCTTCCTGTGTAACCTGCCAGGCCAGTGGCAAGGCAGGTGGCACTACAAAGGCCCCCTGATACCACTACCTGTGGTGGGGGTTCCCTTTGAAAGGGTGGGGATTGACATTGTTGGTCCCATGGATCCCCAAACAGCATCTGGGCACAGGTTTATCCTGGTGGTAGTGGATCATGCCACCAGGTACCCAGAGGCTATTCCCCTTAGGACCACTACAGCACCTGTGGTGGCAAGGGCCCTCCTGGGAATTTTCTCAAGAGTGGGCTTCCCTAAGGAGGTTGTATCAGACAGGGGTGCTAACTTTATGTCTGGATACTTAAAAGGAAAGTGGAAGGAGTGTGGAGTGACTTACAAGTTCACCACACCCTATCACCCACAATGCAATGGTTTAGTTGAGAGATTCATCAAAACCTTGAAGGGCATGATTAAAGGGCTCCCAGAAAAGCTTAGGCGAAGATGGGACATACTCTTGCCCTGCCTTTTATTTGCGTACAGGGAGGTGCCTCAAAAGGGGGTTGGCTACAGCCCTTTTGAACTTTTGTTTGGTCACCCTGTCAGAGGTCGACTGTGCTTGGTGAAGGAAGGATGGGAGTTACCTCTCAAGCCCCCAAAGCAAGACATAGTGGACTACGTACTTGGTCTCCGCTCCTGGATGGCTGAGTATATGAAAAAGGCAACTAAAAACCTTGAGGCTAGCCAGGAACTTCAAAAGGCCTGGCATGACCAAAAGGCTGTACTGACTGTTTACCAGCCAGGACAGAAGGTGTGGGTGTTGGGGCCAGTGGCCCCAGCAGCTCTCCAAGACAAATGGAGTGGACCCCACACCATTGTTGAGCAGAAGGGTGAGGTTACCTACTTAGTAGACCTAGGAACACCCAGGAGTCCCCACAGGGTTCTCCATGTCAACAGGTTAAAACCATATGTGGACAGGGCAGACATGGGCTTGCTCATGGCTACTGATGAGGGACAGGAGGAAGAGAGTGACCCACTCCCTGACCTGCTCTCACAGAACCCTGGTGATGGGTCAGTGGATGGGGTAGCCTTGGCAGGCAGCCTCACTACCCAGCAGCAGACTGATTGCAGACAGGTGCTCAATCAGTTCAGACACATATTCTCACTGACACCCAGTCAGACTACCTGGTGCACTCATGAAGTGGACACTGGGGACAGTCTGCCTATTAAAAATAAGATTTATAGGCAACCTGACCATGTCAGGGACTGTATCAGGACAGAAGTCCAGAAGATGTTGGATTTGGGAGTTATTGAACCCTCAGATAGCCCTTCGGCTAGTCCAGTGGTCCTTGTGCCAAAACCTCACACCAATGGTGGGAAAAGAGAGATGAGGTTTTGTGTGGACTACAGGGGTCTCAATGCAGTCACTAGGACTGATGCCCATCCAATACCAAGGGCAGATGAGCTAATAGACACTTTGGCCTCAGCCAAGTATCTAAGCACATTTGACCTGACAGCTGGCTACTGGCAGATCAGACTAGCTGATGATGCAAAGCCAAAGACAGCATTCTCAACCCCTAGTGGGCATTATCAATTTGTGGTGATGCCCTTTGGTCTGAAGAATGCACCTGCCACTTTTCAGAGGCTGGTGAATACAGTCCTTACAGGTCTGGAAGCCTATAGTGCAGCATATCTAGATGATATTGCTGTCTTTAGCTCCACCTGGGAGGATCACCTGGTCCACCTCAGAAATGTTTTGCAGGCCCTGCAGAAAGCAGGCCTGACTATCAAGGCCACAAAGTGCCAGATAGGGCAGAGTCAGGTTGTGTACCTGGGCCACCTTGTGGGTGGAGGCCAGGTTCAACCACTGCAGAGCAAGATCCAGACCATCATGGACTGGACTGCTCCAACTACCCAGACTCAGGTGAGAGCCATCTTAGGCCTGACTGGGTACTATAGGAGATTTGTCAAGGGGTATGGATCAATAGTGACACCCCTGAATGACTTAACTTCCAAGAAAATGCCCAAAAAGGTTCAGTGGACAGTTAGCTGTCAAAAGGCATTTGATGACCTGAAGCAGGCCATGTGCACTGCTCCCATTCTACAGAGTCCTGATTACTCCAAGAAGTTCATTGTTCAAACTGATGCATCTGAATTGGGGGTAGGGGCTGTACTGTCACAATTGAATGAAGGTCAGGATCAGCCAGTAGCTTTCATTAGCAGAAGGCTGACCCCTAGAGAGAAACGTTGGTCAGCCATTGAGAGGGAGGCCTTTGCTGTGGTCTGGGCTCTGAAGAAGCTGAGGCCATACTTGTTTGGTACTCACTTCCTTGTTCAAACAGACCATAAGCCCCTCTTATGGCTAAAACAAATGAAGGGTGAAAACCCCAAACTGCTTAGGTGGTCCATTTCCCTACAGGGGATGGACTTCACAGTGGAACATAGACCTGGGAGTAACCATGCCAATGCAGATGGACTTTCTAGGTACTTCCACTTAGAACATGAAGACTTAACTGGGCAAGGTTAGTTTAATGTCCCTACGTTTGGGGGGGTTGTGTAGGAGAGTAGGATCTGCTTCACATTGGTACCCCCACTTTTTGCTGATGCTTCACTGTTTTTCGACCTTAGTCTGGCTGGGGCCCTGCTAATCAGAACCCCAGCCTAGCTGCTTCCTCTCTAAAATGGTTTCCATGTGCCTTAGGCACATCTCTGATTGGAATCTGGAGTGCCCTTATAAGTCCCTAGTATATGGTATACTATGTACCCAGGGCATAGGTACCTCAGAGGCCTACCAGGGGCTGCAGCATGTATTGTGCCACCCCTGGAAGGCCATCCAAACTGACACCACAGGTCTGCTACTGCAGCCTGGGTAAGGTGGTGCATGCACCCCTTACTGTGATATAGGCTACCTATATCGCTATATACACACACACATTTACACCTATAAGTCACTCCTATGGCAGGCCTTATCAATCCTGAAGGCAGAGTGCGTGGTTCCTATGTGAGAGGGTGCCCCTGCATGAGCAGGGCCCCTCTGCAGCGTTCGGAGACCCTTCTCTGATGCTGTTTGTAGTGCAGCCTGACCATATACTCTAAGCGCATTATAACCTCGCGTTAAATGCTAACTTTGGGATGGCTGCACGGAAACATGTCGTGTTTGGTGTCAAACATCTTGGAATACTACCCCCCGCCAGTTCTGGCGGCGGGGGTAGCATTCCACCCTTCTAGAGGGAAAGACATGTACACACCGGTATGCCCGGTACTGACTTTCCAAGCCCTGGCATCACAAAATGGATGCCGCTGCCACAGACACGAGTCTGGCCTCCTGCTGCTGACCGAAACTCCGGCAGGGGAGGCCTGGACACAGGTTTCCTGTCCCAGGGAGGTGTGACCACCTCCCCAGACAGGATAGTGTGTATTGGGGCTGGGCGGGAGCACTCTGTGGTGCTTTGAAGTCCTGCACTGGGGGCACACTTGGTGTCCCTGTGCATACCCCAGTTCAAACTGGCTCAGGGGCTTCCAGCCCCTGCTCTGGCTCGAAACTGGACAAAGGGAAAGGGGTGTAACCACCCCTCTGCCCTGACCCTCCCATAGGTGGGGTCACAGAGTATGTCCAACCCCCTACCTTAGTATAAGTAGGGGAACCCAGTCCTTAGGACTTTATATTTACCTGGACGAAACTCTGATACAGAATCCTGGACCTTCGACGCTCTACTTTAAGATTAGAGGACTGAAGAATCTCCCTTGGGGTCAAGGAGTGACTCCCCTGCTTGGCAGGCACCAAAGAAGCAATTGTCCGGTCTGCATCGCCGAAGCTCCCGTCGGACGCCGAAGTCTTTGCATCACCAGAGGTGGATTTCCACACTTCCCCGAGGCTGTCCTGAGTCCCCAGCAAAGCTGAGGCCCGTAGCTGTCGTGGGTAATGTGGAACTGTGACCCCTGGACACTGAACGCATTTGCAAGTGCATCCTCTTCTGGGTCTCCCACGAAGTCGTGCTTTGGGCTCCTAGTAGCCCCAGCCTCCAGCACCAACTGCACCGAAGATCACTGGCCCCCACTCCACGAGTGTCCTGTGAGCCAACTCCACGTGCACCGTCTCGAGGCTCCTTCGCGGTCGCTAGTCCGTTGGCTAGTGGGCCCTCCCGAAGGCCAATCTTTTTCTACTTGGGCTCCCTGGTTGCTCCAGGTGTGCCCTGACTTATCCTCGCTGGGTGAGTCCTCCAGACCTTACTGGTCTGCAACATCATCCTTCTTTGCTTTCCATGAGACTTGCCGTTGCCAAGGCTTGTTGGGTCCAATCCGGTCGCCGACACCCCTGCAATCGACAAACATCGTGGGATAGCTCGAATCCAGCTCCTGGTTGTCGTTGACGCCTCCTGGACCTCGTGGCTGAAGAGTCAAGACGACCGTCAACCTACCTGAAGCACTCGACATCGGTGGGCATCTGCTCATCGCCTTCCTGGTCACTGGCTAGTGACCCAGACTCTGTCCCCTCTGCTTTCAGGTTCTTCATATCTTCGATCCACCTTTGGATCCACCCGAACACTTTCGACTTGGTCGCCAGCAGCACTTTGCAGCAGATCGTCATTGAAAGCGACGACGAAACCCGACCCCGAAAGACACCTATGCACCCGGCTTCCCTGGGTGAGGTAACTCGAGTACTCCGGTGCTCCCGTGGGTATTGACACTAGAACAGCCTAGTTCTCAAAGGGTTTGCTCCAAGTCCTCCTCTAAGTGTCTCTTTTCTTTTAAATTCTAATCGCGACTTTCCCCATAGAAGTTAACGGTGGTTCGCGGTTGTGTTCATACACTGCACGCGTCCCCCGTGGGTCCCCTGTGTCACTGCCTTGGGTGGTTCCTTGTGGTCCAAGCACTTCTACAGGCTCTAGGCCTTGTGTCTAGCTCAGTCGTGGTTCTTATACCACTTTATTGGTATATGGTTTGGTACGCCCCTGGGGCTCAAACGTGTATTTGTGCTATTACTGTAGATAACTAACTCGTAACGTATGTACTTCGAACTCTAGCCTCATAAAGAGACTAGAGGGGTGTGTTTAGTAATAAATACATATATTTTGAATATATACCTGGTGTGGTCCTCTTTCATTTGGTCACTCAAGAGATTATAGACTGGTAAAACAAGCTGCTTTACATTCCTTCAAGACTTAGCCTGAAGGCTGCTCTCCATAGCTACCACTAGGATAGCTTTCAATAAAGGTTGTCTTTAACCTATCTCCAATAAGGGGTTGTTTGGACTGGTGCAAGGTGCCCACTATAATTAGTGGACAGCATATGCCAGGCCAACTTCTCACAAGGTGGGGGGGCCGTACTTTGTCATTTTGTGCAGCCAAACTTTGGAATCAGATGCCGTCCATACTTCGACTCAACCTAACCTTCTGATGTTTAAAAAGGAGCTGAAAACTTGGTTATTCTCTACGATCTAACAGTTTCATTTATAGCTCTCTAGTACCATGTACCTCAATCAGCGCCAAGACGCCACGGCATTCGAGCGCTTAACAAGTAACAAATCAAATCAAATCAGGTGAGATGGCTGTGGAGGCATTGGAGCCTTGATGATCGGCAGTATAATAGATACGAACATTGTCAAATATGGCAGCCGTCTTGGAGAAAAATTGTCAGTAGTCCTCTCTTTGTGTTAAGCACGTCAATCTACCAACGAGGACGATGTTCCCAATATTTGAATAAACTCAGAATGCTGCATGTTTTAATTCTGCATTCCAGCATTGAGAGAGGCGAGTCTTTTGCCGAAACGCTTCTGCAAAAAGGAATAAATGCAGTTTTTAGCAACCCCGCGAGTGCCTCGTATATTTCTTGGAGCCTGAATTTAAAAGCGTGAATTCTGCCATCACGCTCATGGAGGCACCCGCTGAGAGTTCGGCGGCCGTTGGTGGTATTGGAGCGGAGTTTATATGTGCTGTCTGAACCTCCACTGAAAGAATATCCGCGGTCTAACAAAGACGGGAATTATACAAATTCATGGAATTCGGTAATTAGACCGACTCCTGCGGTGTACATCTTGGTGTAAAATCCAGTGGCAAGCGAGGGGATGCAACATGCAGCATGGAGCCAGAGTGTGGCAGGAACAGACAATTGTATACGGAACATTACGACAAGCAGCAACTTTTGATCACATTGCGCACTTACCTATGGAGGTGAGATGGATGTGGAGGCATTGGAGCCTTGATGATCGGCAGTATAATAGATACAAACATTTTCAAACATGGTAGCCGTCTTGGAGAAAAAGTGTCAGTAGTCCTCTCTTTGTGTTAAGCACGGCAATCTACCAATGAGGACGATGTTCCCAATATTTGAATGAACTCAGAATGCTGCATGTTTTAATTCTGCTTTCCAGCATTGAGAAAGGCGAGTCTTTCGCCGAAACGCGTCTGCAAAAAAGATTAGATGCAGTTTTTAGCAACCCCGCGAGTGCCCCGTATATTTCTTGGAGCCTGAATTTAAAAGCGTGAATTCTGCCATCACGCTCATGGATGCACCCGCTGAGAGTTCGGCGGCAGTCGGTGGAATTGGAGCGGAATATATATATATACATACATACATACATACACTGGAGCACTTCTACACTCCCTGAAGATGGAACAGAACAGCTAGTTTTATTCCACATTACAACACTATAATAATATTCAAATCTAGAACAACTATTAAGCAAACAAATCAGTAGTAACTTTAAACTCTCTTATTTAAAAAAAAACCAATTTAACATTATAAGACTACAACAACAACAACTACATTAACAAACTATATCAACTATAATAAAATCAACCAAATTTGCTAATTTATGATGTCTTCATCACATTATGAAGAGCAGCCTGTTGTAGTTGCACTACCTCAACCCCATTAGCCTGGTAAATTGTCTTTGGTATGGCAATTGTTTGAGGCCAGCTAGCAAAAAGTCTCAGCAAAGGTTTTCATCTGTACAGTATTTTAAAAGGAGTAGAGTTAGCTCATGCTGTTGAACTGCAGAGCTCCTTGTGTGCTTCCACACCTTTTCAACCTTGATACACTGTGCCTGCTCAGGTACTCATTGCTGAACAAGACAATAATCCTGCTTGTCTTAACAAGACTCTTTTTGCTGCTTATGAAAGCAGATAATATCCTCAGAGACAAGCAGGCCTACACAGTTCAACTTTGTGCAAAATCACTAATGCCCCCATATGCAATGCAAACATTATCACTTCTCCAATAAATAGTTTTTTCTTCACTTTCTACAGAGCAAATATTTCCTTTTTTTTCAAAAGTGAATAAGACTTCTTTTTCTCCTCCATATATTTTCTCACATGGTATTTTTCTTGTTCACAGTTTCTGTTTTCCATTTTCTCAAGTACTCAAAAAAAGTAAAAACTACATACCATTCAATTAATCATAATGGTCATTCTTCACTATATTCTGTAAAGTTTTCTTCATCTTTCACCAACAATCACATATTTATATCTAGTGTACCAGAAACTTGCTATTCCTTTCTCCAGAAAAATTCCCCACACTCACCCAGTGTATTATTTTTTTCATAAATAAATTCCCCTCCCCCCCTCTTACTTGGCCTCCAAAGCTAAAACCAGGAGCTGGTCTAAACTATATGTCCCAGCTCTTAATAACATACTTTATGACACCAGACCGGACCTTAAACATGTCCTGACCTCAGACCAGGATCTCATTCATAACTGGCTTATGGGCGCTGTAGACAAATTTCTTACGGTCTCTGTAAAAAACTCTGGTCGGCGTCTGCCACTGGCCCCCTGGTTCAATGAAATGCTAAAATGTGAGAAAAAACATTGCAAGGTCCTTCAAAGACTTTGGAGGCAGTCTTACACAGAAGTCTCCAAAACTAATTACAAGATAGCCCTAAAAAAATCACAGGCTTTGCAAATCTGCTCGTGCTGATTTCTACTCAAAATAGATTATAGGTGCCCAAAACTGTGCAAAAACACTTTTGAAGGTAGTAAAGGAACTGTCGGACCCCTGTAAGTCGTCATTCTCCCCTCCTCTCTCCCACACTCAATGTGAGGAACTTGCCTTCTTTTTTTATTAACAAAGTTGAAAATATTCATTCCCAACTGACCAACAATCACGCACAGAGAGTGCAATTGGATGATGCTGAGTCTCCGGCAATCACTCAGAACCCTGTTTTGGCTAATGAATTTAACTCCCAGCCTACTGTTAGCTTCTCACCCAAACTTAACACCTGGCTTCCTTTGGATACTATGTCCTTTAATTGCACTCTCCATTCCATTAAATAAGTCTCTCCCTTAGACCCCCTTCCTCCCCATTTGCTCCAACAGTTAGACCCCTGGCTTTTATTGATGATCATGGATCTTCTCAATGGTCATCTGGCTGAAGGGGTAGTTCCCCAGAAATGGAAACACGCGATGGTCCTTCCTCTCATAAAGAAAGCGAATCTGGACCTTACTAACCTTTCTAATTTTCATCCTATTTCTTTGCTGCTCATTTTCTTTAAAATCCTGGAGAAGCATGTTAAAAAAAAACAGCTGAATTTGTGGAATCTCAGAATTTTCTTCATCCTTCCCAGTCGGGTTTTAGGGCAGGTGTCTCTACAGAATCTACCCTTCTGGGGGTAACCGAGCTGTTAAGGTAGCGCTTGGATGAGGGAGAAACAGCGGCACTCATCCTATTAGATCCTAGTGCTGCCTTTGACACGGTGTCTCACTATATCCTCCTGGATGGGCTGATGGAGTCGCCCTGCAGTGGTTTTGTTCCTTTCTTAAGGACCGATCCTTTCAGGTCTCCTCTTCCACTGCCAGGTCCAATTTCCATGTTCTTTCTTCGGGAGTCCCGCAGGGCTCAGTGTTGAATCCACTGCTATTTAACATATACAGCCGCCCACTAGCGGAGGTGGCAGGATCCTCTGGACTGTCTCTCTTCTCCTATGCGAACAACACTCAAATTATTTTCTCTGTTGTCTGCGCAGGAGCAGGAGTCATCTGATCTCAGGATGGGTTTGAGCAAGATTTCTCTTAGGATGCATAACAACCTGCTCAAGCTCAACGGGGATAAAACAGAAGTTATGATTCTGGGTAAAAGACCCAAGCTATGGGGTCCGCGGCACTGGCCCGCAGGAATAAGGTGCTCCTCCTACCCCTTCAAGCAAGCTTAAGAACTTGGGTTTCATTGTAGACGAATCACTATCCATGAGACAGGAAGTTGCCAAAGTGACGGCTACTTGCTTCGCGGTACTCAAATGGTTAAAAAAGATCCTGTGGCTGATCCCCTTTTCAGCACAAAGGACTGTGGTCCAAGCTCTTATTATCTCCAGATTGAACTACGGCAATGTGCTATACTTGGGTGCTGATAAATCAACCATTTATTGGGATTGATCAACCGGGATTCTGCTCTCCCAGCATGCAGCTCCACCACAGCGCTCCTAGGCAGTGCCTCTGCCTCTACACTGCCGGTGACCATGGTTCGAGGCCCCGTTCCCTCTCTTAGTTGCTTTTCTTTTGCTTTCTTTTTCTGTGCCTTCTCTCAGCTGCCTATCTGCTGTTTTTTTCTGTGCCTTCTCTTAGTTGCTTATCTGCTTTTTTCTGTGCCTTCTCTTAGTTGCTAATCTGCTTTTTTCTGTGCCTTCTCTTAGTTGCTTATTTTGCCTTTTCTGTGCCTTCACTTATTTGCTTTCTCTCCCTTTCCCTTTACTTTCATCTGCCCCATTCTGCTGTTTCCTGCTGCTGCTGCCCCCCTGGCCCTTCCCTCTCCTGTGTGTTCCTGCTCCCGCCTCCCAGCTTTCCTGCCCTCCCCCAAACCCTACTCAATGGCAAGCCCGTCTGCGCCCGTCCACGACCCGACCGCGGCCAGCACCAGGAACCATGGTCCTCCAACCGGCCAGCTCTACAGCTCATCGGCTCTCTACGCTCTCAACGTCGGCAAGAAAAACAACTGTAAGCTCTCCTCACCTCCCACCCACGGACCCTTCACGTGCTGACACTGCCACCACTCCTTCACCTTTGCCTAGACCCAGGACCCACCTCCACCCTCCAGCAACAACCCCATTGCCCCCAAACCCTACAATGCATCCTACTAAACATCCACTCCCTCCACAGACACGCCAAGTAAATCTGGGACCTCCTTTACAGCACCTTCCCTGACATCACCTTCCTCACCGAAACCTGGACGAACGCCGCCTCGGGCCCAGACATCGCAATTGCCATCCTCGAAGGATACAAAATCACCCAGAAGGACTGCCCCAACTACCCCGGGGGAGGCAGCACCATCACCCACAACGCCAACCTCCGTCTGAGTACCTACACCGACCGGCCCACAGACCTGATGAAACACCTCCACTTCAAGATACAGACCAACCTGTCCACCACCCTCCGAGGCACCCTCATCTTCAGACCCCTGGATCCTGTGCACATTTCTCCGATTCCATCACCGACATCATTACCCCGCATGCCATCACCTCCACCGACTACACCCTGCTGGGAGACCTCAACTTCCACTGCGACAACCGCCAAGACCCCAACTCCACCTCCCTCCTGGAAAACCTCCACAACATCGGACTCAAACAGATCGTACCAAAACCAACGCTCTCAGCAGGACACACCCTCAACCCCATCTCAAAGGCAGGGAATTCCATCACCTTCAGCCAACCTCCGAACTCCCTTGGACGGACTACCGCTGCGTCCACTTCGCCTTCAAAACTAACATCTCCTGCAGATGTCCACACCAGCTCCAGCACAGGAATTGGAACAAGAACCCTGACGACCAGCTCGCTGCTGCCCTCAGCAGTTTTGCTCCCACCACCACAGACAATGACTCCGCCACTGCCACCCGCACCCTACACAACTCGATCACCGACTGCACCAACACCATTACCCCCCTCAAGAAAGCTACCAACCCTCACGCCAAGAAAGCCAGCCTGATTCTCCACCAAACTCTGGGAATCTAGACGCACCTGCAGACACCTCGATAAGCTATGGAGGAACTCCAAAAACCCAGCAGACCTCAACAACTTCAAAGCAGCCACCACCGCCCACCACAAACTCATCAGATACTCAAGGAAGAAAGCACTCCAGGACAGAGTCACCACCCACACACACAACAGCAAGGAACTCTTCAGCATCAACAAAGAGTTCGCCCAACTCAACAGCGAGACTACCGACATCCCACCCTCCCAGGACCTCTGCAACAGACTCAGCGCCTTCTTCCACCACAAAATCAAGGTCATCTATGACAACTTCGATGACAACAACCTCCACGAGGAACCCTCCCCCACTGTTCCCCACACCACGCAGCTGACACTGGAGAGCTGGACCACCCTCAGCACCGAAGACACCCTAAAGACTAAAAAGACCACCCACTCCGAAGCCCAGACAGACCCCTGCCCCCACCACATCTACCACAGAGCCGCAGACATCATCACACCCGAGCTTCAATGAATCATCAACTGCTCCTTCGAGACCGCCTCCTTCTTCGATGACTGGAAACACGCCGAGATCAACCCTCTCCTGAAACCCTCGGCGGACCCCACTGACCTCAAAAACTTCAGACCGATCTCCTTACTCCAGTATCCAGCGAAAGTCATAGAAAAAGCCGTCAACAGTCAACTCGCTGCCTTCATAGAAGTAAACAACATCCTCGACTCCTCCCAATCAGGCTTCAGGAAGAACCACATCACCAAAACCGCCCATCTCGCTGCGACAGATGACATCCTCTCCCTCCTTGACAGAGGACAGACTGTAGCCCTGATCCTCCTGGATCTCTCCCCAGCCTTCAACACAGTCTCTCATCGTACCCTAGCCCACAGACTCTACAACGTGGGAATCCAGAACAAGGCCCTCAACTGGATCCGCTCATTCCTCTCCGACAGAACGCAACGGGTCAGACTCCCCACTTTCCACTGTGAACCCACACCGACTACCTGCGGAGTCCCCCAAGGATACTCCATCAGCCCAACCCTGTTCAACGTCTACATGGCACCGCTCGCATCCATCGTCAGATCACACGGACTCAACATTGTATCGTACACAGACAACACCCAACTCATCCTCTCCCTATCCAACGAACCCAACATCTCCAAACACAACTTTCAGGATGGAATGGAAGCAGTCACCAGGTGGATGAAGAACAGCTGCCTACAACTCAACACGGACAAAACCGAGGTGCTCATCGTGGGCCCACACCCCGATGCCTGGAACGACACCTAGTGGCCCCCTCCCTTGGGAACCCTCCTTCCCCCACAGACCATGCATGCAACCTCGGTATCATCCTGGACTCAAAATGGACCACCAGATCAACGCTGCCACCTCTTCCTGCTACCACACCCTCTGCCTGCTCCAAAAGACCTTCAACTGAATTCCCTTCGAACACAGGAAAACCGCTACACACACCCTCATCAGCAGCAAACTGGACTATGGCAACGCACTCTACGCCGGGATCAACAAGAGCCTCACCCACAAACTCCAGAACGCCGCCACCAGACTAGTCCTCATCCTACCGCGCCAATGCCACATCAGTAAACACCTATGGACACTACACTGGCTCCCTGTCGATAAGAGAATCACCTCCAAACTTCTCACCCACGCCCACAAAGCCCTCCACAACACCGGGCCTGCCTTAATGAACCACTGCCTTGCGTTCCACGCACCCCAAAGATCCCTCCGCTCGGCCCAGCTCTCCCTTGCGATGGTACCACGCATTAAGAAGACCAGATCAGGAGGACGCTCCTTCTCCCTCCTCACTGCCAAGGCATGGAACTCCCTCCCTCTCCACCTCCGACAGACACTATCACTCCTCAAGTTCTTGAAGGACCTCAAGACCTGGCTCTTCGATGGAGCCCCGTGAACACCCAAGAGCGGAGCGCCCTCCCCCCCTAAGCGCCCTCCCTCAGCACTCCCCTCAGCACCTTGAGACCCTTTCGGTGTGTAACCGTGCTTTGCAAACCCTGATTGATTGATTGTGATTGATTGATCGGCTTCAGCTCGTGCAGAATGCAGCCGCCAGGCTTCTCTATCTGATACCCAAGTTCACCTCAACCTCCAATCTTTTCCGTGAGCTCTACTGGCTTACATTGGCTAATCCCATCATGTTTAAAGCTTTATGCTACATGTTAAGGCTAAGTCCGGAATGGCTCTCAAATATCTCTTGGACCTGGTCCATCTATACCATCTATCCCGCCCTCTGAGACCCTTTCTACAGACTCGGTTCATTGTACCAAGATTCCGGCTGTCTTGCATGAAAGGTCGTTCCTTTGCCAATTTGGGCCTTCAACTTTGGAATTCCCTTCCAGTTTCTTTGAGAGATTCAACATCCCTTCTTACTTTTCACAGGGATTTTAAGACCTGGCTCTTCCATCTCTCTACTTAGACTAACTTTCTGATATCTCCCCTACTTCTGCCTTGCGCCGGGAAACCCCTTCGGGTAGCTGCATGCATTATAAATGCTTTAATAATACTTATTAATAATAATAATAATAATAATAATGATGATGATAAGTCACACTGGGATCAGTACTTGGCCTTAGCAGGGCAGAGATCAGCAGGCAGTAGGGCAGCTCAGCAAAGCACAGAAGCAGTTCCTCAGAACAGTCAGTCACAGCAGAGTGACAATCCTTCAGGACAGCAGCCTTTACTCCAGCACAGTTCTTGTCAGGTCCAGTAGTCTACTGATTTGATAGGGCCAGAGCCCTGGTACTCATATGCAAAAGTGTCTTTGATGTAGGAGGTGACTTCAAAGGAGTTCTCTGAAGTGCACAAAGAGCCCTTTTAACCCAGCCCTGGCTCCAGTCTACAGTAGGGGGTAAATCAGCCCTTTGTGTGAGGGTAGGACACAGTCTATTCAGATGCAAGTGTGAGCCACCTCTACCCCTTCCTGTCCAGGAAGGCTATCAGTATGCAGATGAATCTCCTGTCACATCCAGCCCTTCCTGTGTTGTGGCTGTCCAGAGGGAATGCACAAAGTGTAGCTGTCACCCAGCCCAGACGTGTATAGGACCAAAAGCATACAGGGTTATAAGCACAGAGAAATTTTCCACTTTCTAAATGTGGCATTTCTAAAACAGCAATGTGAAATCCAACTTCGCCATTAAGGAGGATTTATCATTACCATTCTAAACTTGTGAAAGCTACTGCTTTTCTGATCAGGAATTAACATTTGAAGGTGTATAAGGGAATTCCCAATGCTAACCTATGAGAGGAGTAGGCCTCACAGCAGTGATAAATGGTTTTAGCTGATTGTCACTACCAGAACATATAAAACTTAAAAGTGCATGTCCCGCCTTTTAGTGACATAGCACCCTGCGCATTGGGCTACCTAGGGCCTACCTTAGGGGTGACTTATATGTAATAAAAGGGGAGTTTAAGGCTTGGCAAGTAGTTTTAAATGCAAAGTCGAAGTTGCAGTAGTAGAACAGTGGATTTCTGTTGCAGTAACCCCCCAACTTTTTGCCTGACACTTGATGTACTTTGACTTGATGTGCCCTGAGTCCCTGCAAATCAGATTCCCAGGGCCTGTTTTCTTTCCCAAACCTGTACCTTTGTACCCACAATTGGCACATCTCTGGCCACAGGTAAGACCCTTGTAAAGGGTACCATGGGTACCAAGGGCACTGTGACCAGGGAAGGGCTCTAAGGGCTGCAGCACCTATTGTGCCACACTTAGAGGACCTGCACCTTCACACCCACACTTTGCCATTGCAGGCTGTGTGTTTTGGAGCAGAGAAAAGTAAAGAGTCACCATGGAACACATCCCTGTGTGCCATACCTGCAACCCACTGCCTGGGGCCTAGGTAAGTCACCCCTCTAGCAGGGTGCACTAGCCCCTAGGTGAAGGTAGAGTTGCATGAGCACTGTACCCCTTCAGTGTCTAAGTACATTCTTAGAGATTGTAAGTGCCGTAAAGTCATAAAGAGGTATATGGTCTGGGAGTTGGTCATTACGAACTCCACAGCTCCGTAATGCCTTTATTGTAACCTGGGAAGTTTGGTAGCAAACGTCTCAGCACATTGAACCCACACTGATGCCTGTGTGAGATTTAATGTGAAATGCACTCAGAGTGCATCTTAGAGATGCCCCTTGAAAACGACCAGCTCTAGTGTGGTTCCTGAATGGCTGCCCGTCATTTGCCACCACCAGACAGGTTTCTGGACCCCTGGGTAGAGGGCCTCTGCTCTCTGGGTCCAGCAAAAAAAGCCCATCCTGAGCTGAGGTGCAAGTAATTTCAATGCATTTTGAACTGTTTTGAAAGCAAATACAAACCTGTAACAATTTCAATTTCAACCACAACTGCATTTCTGTGTACAGCCTTGCATTTGAGAGCGTATTTGACCTACCTGTGCCAAGTTCTGCTTGGTTCTAGCAATAAAACATAAGTATAAAATGTTTATGCTTACCTATTTGGTCTGGATTCAGTCTCTGAGTGTGTACCATCAGTTTTTTATTGAGTGAATACAATAAATGCTTAACACACCCTCCTGATAAGCCTAACTGCTCGCCCACAGTACCATAAATAGAGCTGTTGGTGATTATTGAATTTAGCCTCTGCTATACCTCTGGGAATCCACTGGACTCTGTGCACACTATATCTTCCTTTGGTATAGTATATACAGAGCCAGCTTCATACAGCAGTAAACCGGACACCCAGGCACTGCAGTGGCAGGCCTGAGACATGTATGAAAGGCTACTTCTGTGGGCGGCACAATCAGTGCTGCATCCTACTAGTAGCACTTGAAATACAGTCCTAGGGTATATGGTATACCACTTCACAAGGGACTTACAAGTAAATCAAATATGCCAAACTGGTGTAAACCAATTATACCATGTTTAGTAGAGAGCGTGCATGCACTTTAGCAGTAGTAAAGTGCCCAGTGTCCTAAGCCAACAAAAACATTTCAGAACAAATAGTAGGAGGAAGGCAAAATGTTTGGTATAACACTGCAAAAAGGGCCATTTCCAACTAGCACCAAAAATAAATACACTTCTGCTGAGCACAACTCAAACAGACTTCCTTCTGCTCCAAAGCACCAAGAAAAAACTGAGCTATTTCTGGTTCTGCACCCAATCACATCACAGCATTTCTTCAACCATTTAATAAGAATGGTAACTATTGGTTGAGCCTTGCTCCCCTTTTTTTTTTACTTCTCCCGATACAATATCACAAGACTCTCCCAGGATTGTAAAACACCTTGTGGCAGGCCCAGTAATTTCCCATGTGAGTCTTGCGAGATCGAACAAATCCCATGTGGCAAACTTTAATCCCTGAGGCATACATGCTACTTTTGCTAGTCTCCTGCTGGATCGCAACACAATTGTAGGACAATAGTAGTATAAGGGAGGAACTTGCCTTCTCACGGAGAACCCTCTCTTGGATACTAATTGTGCATACTAGGAAGTGAGGAGGGGCTACCCTCTACTTTCAAAGCTCTCTTGATTGCTAACTATGCATAGTAGTATGTGAGGAGGTACTGCCCTCTCCTGTCAGACCCCTATCTCAGATGATGGGTGTGCATAATAGCCTGTATGGATAGACTGGCCTCTACTTTCATATCTCCATCTCAGATAATGAGTGTGCGTAATAGTGTGTGGGGGTGGCTAACCTCACCATCCAGACCTTTCTCAGATAATGGGTGTTGGCAGTACGGTGTGTGGAGGGACTGGTCTTTCCTCTCAGACCTCTCTCTCACATGACTGGTTAATATAGTAATGTGTGGGAAAAGAGACTAGCCTCCACGTAGAGACCTCTCTCTCAGATGACAGGTGTGTGTGTAGTAGTGGGTGAGAGGGACTGCTCTTTCCTGTCAGACCTCTCTCTCAGATAATGGGTGTCCATATTAGGGTGTAGACATTGACTGATCTCTCCTGCCAGAACTCTTTCAGGCGATGGGTCCGCGTAGTAGGATGTTTTCATGGACTAGCCTCTCCTTCCAGACTTCTCTCTCAGATGACGGGTGTGAGTAGTAGAGTGTGGGAAGAGAGACTGGCCTACCTGCTGAGATCTCTCTCTCAGATGACGGGTATGCATAGTAGTGAGTGGAGAGAGACTGGCCTTTCCTGTTAGATCTCTCTCTCAGATGACAGGTGTCATTAAGTTGTGTACATGGGCAAGCCTCTTCTGCCAAACCTCTGTCTCAGATGACATGTGTGCATAGTAGGTTGTGCACATGGCTAGCCTCTCCTGTCAGACCTCTCTCTCAGGTGCCGGGTGTGCATAATAAGGTATGGGGAGTGGCACGCCTCTCCTTCCAGACCTCTCGCTCAGATGACGAGTGTGCATAGTAGGGTGTGTGGAGAGAGACTGGCCTCTCCGCTGAGACCTCTCACTTGGATGACAGTTGTGCATAGTAAGTTCTGTCCAGCATCCCTCCTAACACCCCTCTCTGATAATGGATGTGCATAGTAGGGTTTGGGAAGAGACTGTACTCTACTCACAACTCTTACCAAGCCAATGGGCATAAATAGTAAGCTCTGATAAACACAATCTCCAGTAAGACTCCTTCCCACAGTAGCAAGTGTGCATACTACAGTGTATTCAAAGATCACCTACTCTTTTCTACTTTTCATCTTCCCGCAAGAGTCTCACGAGATCATAAACATTTTTAAAAATAAGAATTAACCATCTACTCATTACAGTCTTATCTCTTACACACTCCCTCTCAAAAACAAGGGCCACAATATGTATTCCTACTAATACAGTGTATTGAGAATTCATCTACTTTTTACTAGCATTCATGATCCTGTGAGAGACCCATGAGATCGTAAAAATTACTTAAAAACATTATACATTTATTATCTTCACATTAGTTATCCCTTAAACACCTATTCTCCAAATATAGGGGGCCAGAATGCCTTTCTGCTGCCCCTTTATATTGCTTTTTTACTTCATTTTGACAACACCTCCAATTTTTCACAAGAAACAGTAATGGCAGTCATAATTTATGACATCACTGATGACATCTCAAATGACATCATTGATGACATCACTCTTGCTTTGCTGTGCTGACTTGCTGCCCTCTTGTCTGGGTGGGAAGGACTGGACCAGCATCTCTTGAACCCAGAGAACCCAGAGTGACTCCAAGGGTTAGTAGGCTGGCTTCTTAATCTGAAGCATCAGGGACATAACAGGCTTCCAACAACCTTGCATCTGCACCTGGACTCTGCCAGCTGTAAGGCTACCCTACCAAGTGGTGCCACCCCAGTCCTGGACCCTTGCTAGTGGGGCTAAGGTGTTTACCAGTAGAACTGACACATCTTCTCTGCTGAGCAGCACATCCCTCAGTCAATCCAACGCATCTCCTCAACTGAGCAGCGCATCCTCCAGCAGAACCAATGCATTGCTGCAGTTTCGTGAATTGGGCCCGGTGCAGAAGGTCTGCATCACCCTCGGATCTTTGGAACTGATGCATCACCGATGGTTCAGTGCATATCCGATGCAGGTCCACGCATTTCTCGCCAACAGCAGCTCGACAACGACGACAGCCTGCGCAAAAACACCCCCACAGCTCATCAGATCCAATGCATCACCTCGGCTGCACGCCGCATCCACAACACCTGGGCTTCGCATTACAAGCCCCGCCAACAGAATCCTTAACGACGTTGCAACAGGACCTCATGTCACACCTTTGCCACATTTTGGAACCGATGCATTGCTTTGACTGCGCAACACTTCTTCACCTCAGATCCACGCAACGCTCTGCAAATAGGATTTAAGGTAGTTTGCTCAGCGTGCTTAACCTGGTCCTTGTAGCCAGCCCGCACTCCATCATGGTCAGCCTAAACTTGTGACTTTGTCCCTGTCCGATTTTTGTCATTTTGGTCCTGTTTTATTTATTAAAATCTACTGTGTATTTCTAAACTTGGTGTGGGATCTTTTGCTTGTGGTGTTTTCACTCTTTTTACTCTATGAAGTGCTGCACAAATACTTTACACATTGCCTTCAATTTAAGCCTGACGGCTGTGTGCCAAGCTATTAGGGGGCAAGCACAAGTTAATTTTGGGTTTGCTTGTGCCTTACCGTGACTAGGATTGTGGTTGCTGTTTGACCAGGGCTCAAACCTCAGTCAAACCCAATTTCTAACAACGTCCCACTTACGCCTCATGGGCTTAGGTAGGCCCATTCACATGCCCTTCAGAGTCTTATTGAATCTCTACACAAGACAGTTGGTTTGGGGTGATAGGATGTGGAGAACCTATAAGTTACTCCACACTCTTCCTACATGGACTTCCAGTATGCTGATAAGACGTTAGTGCCTCTGTCAGACACTTTTGGGGAACCCTATACAGGTAAAAATTCCAATCAGGGCCCTGCCCACTGCATGTGCAGTCACAAACCTCAGTGGAACAGCCTCTGGGTAGTGTGTGGCATGGTCCCACAAGACCATGATGAAACTGTTGCCTAAAGTCATCGTGGGGTCCAAGAGTCCAACAATGTCAATACCTACCCTGTCAAAGGCAGTGCCAATGACAGGTAGTGGGGTCAGGGGACCTTGAGATTTTTCCCTGATTTCCCATTGGCCATGACAGGTGGGATCAGGACCTACAGAATACATCAGAGGCTGTCTTTATCCAGGCCTACAAAACTGGTCAAAGGTTTTGTTTTGCCCCAGATGTGCTGCCCAAGGAATATCATGAGCCAACCACAGTAGGAAGGTCCTGTAACACTAGGGGCCACCAGCACACAGGCTTCCCCAAGTCCAGGAATCTTAGGCTCACTGAATAGGAGACCATTCTCCCAATACATCAGGTGATCCCCAGATGTATCACATTGCTGCCTGAGCTTCAGCCTGTCGGCTAAAGCCCTCTAGAATGGGGCACTCTTTCTGCACCTTGTAGACCACTCTCAACTTGCCAGCTAGCAAGCACAAGCAGGTCTACCAGGGTGCCAATGTCCTCATCCTCAGGTGCCCTGTCAACCTGGACTGGGTGAATTTCTGGGGCTTGTTTCCCTCGCCCCTTGCTCTTACTCTTCTTGGCAGCTGCCTGGGTCATTGTTCTAGGCTCCAGTTGTCCTTTACTCCCTTCTTGGGCAGCCATGGTCCATGTGGTCATACAGACCCACTCAGGTAATCCCAATATCTCCAAGTGTGACCTGAGCTCTACCTCCAGGTTGTTGCCTAACAGACAATCTACAGGCATGGCAGGGCTCACAGCTACTTTTACAGAACCCTCCCCCTAACTCAAAGGGGAATCAGAGCCAACAGTAGATGACTCTCACAGTTGTCTGCCACTATGACTTGGTGAAAGGTGTTAGGGAGGACCTGCTCTGAGGACACTAGCTGACACCTCACAGTAGTCATGCTGACTCTTTTGTCTCTCAGAGCCTTCACTTTTGTCCAGCAATGGTGACCCACTGCCTGTATTAGACGTATTAGCAGCAGGCTTTTGGCACCATCTCCTTATCCCCCAGGGAAACCAGGGTCACCTCTGTCTGCTCCCCAAAGCTAACTGGGTCTACCTGCTCCCTGAGTGCTACACTCGCCAACCTAGGTGTCTTCCCACCGGTGAGGGGCTTTACCCTCTTGGGACATTTAGAGTACCCTTTCGAGCTCCCATACTTGTAGCACTTTGTGCACTGGGGACAAACATCCCTGTCTGCTTATCAAAGAACCCCTTCTTTTTAGGCTCAGACTGAGGCTGATGACTGTTGCTCCTTTGGAAATTATGTTGGGGGCCTTTTGAGAACTCCCTATTTTTAAGTTTTTCTCCCCCTCTTTCCTCTGGTGGGACCTCTGACCACCATTGTAGGAGTCTCCCCAGATAGCTTTTTGGACAGTCTGGTGCTGGCCCAGAGGTCAGTCTCCTCAGCAAGCTTCTAGGGGTCAATTAGCTTACAGTCTACTAGGTACTGGTGCAGCTCTTGCAAAACAAATGCTGAGTATGTGCTCTCTCAAAATAAGATTGTGCAACACACTGTAGTCATTAACTTTGCTGCATGTAGCCAACCATTCAGTACATTGCTAGAGTACTCCACAAAATCTAGTCAGGACTGGTTGGGGAGCTTCTGGCTGCCCCTGATCCTCTCACTGTACTTCTCTGGGGTGAGCTCAAATTTATGATCAAGATGACTTTCCTAGGGGAGTACCTGGTTTGATCCCCTACCACTAAACTAAGGAATGTGTCCTGTCCCACCTTAGACATGTGTTTCAACAACCCCCCCTTCCCCCAATGCTCTTCTGGGATCTTGTAAACCCTCTGGGCTACTTCATAGGCAGACAACCATTTATCAATATCATCTCCCACCACACAACTGGGCACCAGACCCTTGGGGATACAGACCTTTCTGTCTCCTTCAGACACTGCAGGTATGCTGCCACCAATGCTGCTGGAATCTGCATGCCTTGCTTTCAGTTCCAGTTCCTTAATGCTCCTTTCAAGCACCAAATGCTCCAAAGCTAGTTTCTCGTCCATGGCCAGTTTTTTCTCCTCCATTCTGACCTTGGCCACCTCCAGGCTGAACTCTCCTCCCTCCTTTCTGCCAACTCCTCTGGGGACAGGTTGCAGGAAGATACACTGCTCCCTGTCCCAGCAGGGGGCTCCACTTCAGGCGCCAGGGCATCCCCCTCAGCTGAAGGCTGGATCTCAGGGAGGTCCTCTCCTTGCCCTTCCATCACCTCATCCCCTTTGTGGCTTTATACTACTGACTGGCAAGCTTCCCCCCCAGGCCCTCAGCTCCTTTTGCGGTTCCACATTCCTGGTGGTGCTCTTGGCTGGAAGTCCCCTCTCTTTGCAGATCGCTTTGAGCTGGGCCACAGTATAGAACTCCATGTTTGCCAGCTTGAATTCCATCCTTATTTTTAGGGTTTTCTCCCCCCTCTTTCTCTGGGTGGGACCCCTGACCACGCTTGTGGAAGTCTCCACCAGATAGCTTTTTAGACACTCTGGTGCTGGCCCAGAGGTGGATATTTGGTTTCAGACACAACAATCAGGGCAAGAATTTAAGAAACAAAACAAAAAGAAGCCAATCAAGGAGAATTTAAACTCAAATTGGTGTAGAGTGGTAATGTAAGCCAAAATTACTGTAAGGCATTGCACAAACACAAGTCCAAATCCTCTCTGTGAACACCCTTATAAGAAATTGGGTTACTGGTTGAGGGTGGGGGTTACTCTTCTCAAGCAGAATCACAATTCTTCTCAGGGTGAAGTCACAAGTAAACCCTAAATTAACCTGGGTTCAACCCTCCTGTAGCTTGTCATAGAGCAGTCAGGCTTAACTCAGAAGCAATGTGGAAAGCATTTGTGCAACACTTCAAACAGTAACACAGTGAAAACACACCACAAAAGAAGCACACAAAAGAGTTAGAATAAGAGAGTACATTTTAATAAATGAAACAAGACCAAAACAGCAAATATCCAATCAGTGGAACAGGAAATATTCAGTTTTAAAGATTGTAGTAAAAATAGTGCCAAAAGGTATAAAGCGGCAACTGTGGATATCTGTTGCGCCGGACCGGGACAAAGTCACAAGTTAAAGCTGACAGCGATAGAGCACGGGCTTGCTACAGGGACTCAGTTAGGCCAGCTGAACAAAGTACTTTAATTCCTAGCTTGCAGAGCATTGAGAGGATCTGCGTCAAAGATGAGTCGCACAGCTGAAGCGATGCATCGGTTCCGAGATGCGGCGAGGCTGCGGTGCGATGTCCAGTTGGGTCATTGTCTAAGATCCCGACGACGAGCGCTTGCGATGCGGATTCGGGATTCGGTAATGCGTCACGCAGTCGGGGCAATACATCGGTTCTGGGGAGCTGGGAGGCTGCGATGCGGAGTCCAACGTCATCAAGGCTGCAGTAGATGAGATGCGAGGGCCTGTGGCAAGCTTGCATCGCGCAGCAGCAGTTCCAAATGTGATGCGGGCTGCAGCGGCGATGTGAGTCTTTGTGACAGGGCCAATCCACGCAGCTGCAGAGATGCGTCGGTTGTGCTTGGGGTTGCGATACACAGAAACTGGCAAAGCACAGTAAGCCCACTTGTAAGGGTCCAGGACTGGAATGGCACCACTTGGAAGGATAGACTCACAGATGGCAGAGTGCAGGGGCAAGGTTTTTGGAGACTTCTGTCCCTGAGGCCCAAGTCAGGAGGCCAGCCAACTAGCCTTCGGAGTCACACTGGGGCTCTGGGTTCAAGAGATATAGATTCAGTCCTTCTCACCCAGGCAGGAAGGCAGCAGGTCAGCAAGGCAGCAGCATAGCAAGGCAGTAGTTCAGCAGAGTGCTGTTCAGCAGAGTGACAGCCATTTAGCAGTGCAGCAGTCCTTCTTCCTGGCAGAGTATCCACAGGTCCAGATGTGTAGCAAAGTGGTGGTGTCTGAGGTCCAGTATTTATCCACAGTTGTGCCTTTGAAGTGTTGGAGAAGCTTTTAGATGTTTCCCTTTGAAGTCTCCAGGCATCCTCCCTTCCATGTCCTTGCTCCAAACTAACTACAGGAGGTATGCAGCCCTTTGTGTAGAGGCAGGACAAGGCCTATCCAGGCGTAAGTGGTGCTGTACCCAGCCCCTCCCTCCTATCTTGCCTGGAATGGCTCCTTATTATGTGTGGTAAACGTAATGGGGCAACCCGGTGTCCCTCAGAACCTGGGTATACGTATTTTAAAGGAAAAATTGGTTCTGTCGGGGTATCAATTACTTAGGACAAGTAGTAACAGCTTACTTATAACCAATATGAATAATTTACAAAGAAAAATAAATAAAGATATAACACACCAACATTTTTTGAATCAATAATGTATTAAGAGAAAATCAAATAATAAAGGCTGTCGCAATTTATAATTTCAATTGCAATGTGAAGTACGTGACTGTGGTGAAACAGTGACATGTGGTGAATGGTGATAAATATAGTCCACTATATAGCGAAACAATTGTGCAAAAAATGGGGAGGGGGAAGGAGAAAGATTTCTGTATTTGACGGGTGGAAGTCAAATACAGTTTATCTTTGAGGCTCCAATCCGGCTGGTGGAGAGCCTTATGAATTAATTTCCTACCCATACCTGAGCAAGAAATTATTATTCGCAGGGCCACCTAGGAATCTGCTTTTGGGTTGCCATCTCTCCCCCCTCTGCCCTGAGGAAGACCCGCCTGGACGCACTTTCACTTCTTGCGCGATACACAGGGTCGAAACGTCGGCGTATTGTATATGTCTACACAACGCTTATGATCACAGTTCCATTCGTCATTGGATCATTAAGCATATGTGCTAATAATAAGGACATTTATGAAATCTTTCTCCCTCCCCCTCCCCATTTTTTGCACAATTGTTTCTGTATATAGTGGACTATATTTATCACCATTCACCACATGTCACTGTTTCACCACAGTCACGTACTTCACATTGCAATTGAAATTATAAATTGCGACAGCCTTTATTATTTGATTTTCTCTTAATACATTATTGATTCAAAAAATTTTGGTGTGTTATATCTTTATTTATTTTTCTTTGTAAATTATTCATATTGGTTATAAGTAAGCTGTTGCTACTTGTCCTAAGTAATTGATACCCCGACAGAACCAATTTGTCCTTTAAAATCCTTATTATGTGTGGCTGTCTAGGAGGAATACACAAAGCCTAACTGTCAGCTACACCTAGTCATGTGACCAGAGACAGGCTACAGGCACTAAATGGCTAAGGTAAGAAAATGCCAACTTTCTAAAAGTGGCATTTTCAGAATTGTAATTTAAAATCCGACCTCAATATCAATTAGGACTTTAAATTAGGATTCCAGAGACACCAAACATGAACTGTTTACAAATTCCGATTTGGAAATTGAACGTATAAAATGTAATAAGTTAACTCCAAGTTATCCTATGGGAGAGACAGGACTTGCATAGTGAAAAATTAATTTAAGAGTTTTTCCCTACCAAGACATGTAAAAATTAAATGTACATGTCTAACTTTTTTAATACAATGCACCCTGCCCTCTGGGCTCTCCAGGGCCTACCCTACAGGTGACTTATGTATATTTAAAAGGAAGGTTTGAGCCCAGCAAACGGTTAATTTTGCTAGGTTGAAATGGCAGTTTAAGACTGCACACACACAGGCTGCAATAGCATGCCTGAGACATGTTTCAGGGCTACGTAAGTGGGTGGCACAATCAGTGTTGAAGGCCTACTAGTAGCATTTAATTTACAGGTCCTGGGCAACTGTAGTTCCACTTTACGAGGGATTTGCAAGTAATTTAAATATGCCAGTTGGGGACAAGTCAATGCTACCTTGTTTTAAGGAGGGAGCATGTGCACTTTATCACTGGTTAGAAGTGGTAAAGTGTGCAGAGTCTTAAGGCCAACACAAATGAAATCAGCAAAATATGGAGGAGGAAGGCTAAAGGTTAGGAGGAGGACCACCCTAAGGCTGACAGGTCTAATATGTCCCGAAAATACCCTTCTCAAATAGATGCCTTAAATGTTGTAGGTATGTCTGGCAAGAAAGATGGATCACCAAAACCCCTATTCACACTCATTGGTTGCTTAAGCATAAACAAGTATATGAAAAGCGGTAGTGGAGGTTACAGTGCTAGCAATCTGTTGCAAACACCCTGTACTGACAAGAAAAAACATTTGGGCAGTGACAAGTGGCTAACAAAGAAAGCCTCACCCCTTTGAGTTCACTTACTTACCTAGTGCAACAAGGACAACATTACCACCTCAAGGTTATTTATTTATCTACTGCAGCAAAGAAATCCTTACCACCTTGAGTTACATTTGCATTGCTAGTGGAGCAACGAAACCACCTCAAGTTGAGTTACATAACCAGTGAAGAAAGGAAAACATTAGTACTTAGAGTTGATTTACATGCTTGGTGCACCTTGGAGCACCAAAAAATGCCTGCTGCCCAATTTCATTGGCTTATTGAAGTTAGGAATTATTTATTGTAAAATATTGTCTACGAGTCAAGTTGGGATGGGAAGATATGTATATGTAACACATATGTTTAAATGTTAACCTGTCTGTCAGCAGAAATGAGTGCATAATCTGGTAGTCATAAGAAATAAGGGTTAGATATACTGACCTTTACCTTCAAGGAAATCTTCCATGAAGCCATTAAAGATGCCAGGGTCTTTCATAAACTTTACAAACTGCGAATAGTAAAACAGGGAGACCAGGACATCTTTGGGGTTTCGGCATGTGTATATGATCTGGAAAATAATTCCCCAGGTTAGTTTTGTGAAAGAAGAATAAATTCCAGTAGTATAAGTATTAGTAAATAACATAGTTTATTTAATCATTTCCCATCTCTCCGAAATCTGATTAGAAGAGACACTTATATCACATTCTAAAACAGATGGAATGGACCATTGTAAGGAGGGGCATGGTAGAGAAAGGGAATTGTTAGAAAGTGGGTCTCTGGTTGGGAGAGGTATGCACCCTCTCCAAGCAGGAAACCAAATCCTTGTTAGGGTAAATCTCAAACACACCCTAAATCAACCTGTGCTCAGCCCCAGGCAGCTTGGCACAGAGCAGTCAGTTTTAACTTAGGAGGCAATGTTTAAAGTATTTGTGCAACACTTAAAACAGTAAATCAGTGACAACACCACACAAAAAGATACCACACCTGGTTAGATGAACACTAAAATGTAGTGCTTAAAAGTATAAAGCATCAACCAGGGCTATTTGGTGTGCTAGATGGGTCAAATCCAAACGTTCAGGCTGGCGGCAATGGAGCGTAGGTCAGATACAGGGACCAACCTTCTCCCGCTGTAAAGTACCTTGTTGCATCGTCAACGAAGAACTGATGCGGTGTGGAGCAGAGGATCAATGCGTCATCGTCGATCCCTTCAGATGTAGGTGATGCATCGGTTCCGAGCCGAGCAAGTCAGAAATGCGTCATGACTCCACAAGATGTAGGCGATACGTGGTCATCGATATACGCAAGTCAAGTATGTGACAGGAACTGGAGGTGATGTGCCGCACAGTCGGTGATGCATTGTCTTCATTCCTTGCATCAGCGGTGATGCGTCGGCACCAAGGGAAATGCACCACTTCCGAACTGTGGAACATTGGTGATACATGGATTCTGGTAGTTGCAGCACTTTATATCCACTTCCAAGGGCCCAAGACTGGGTTGGAACAACCTGGCAGGGCAAGAATCTCAGATGGCAGAGTCCAGTATTGTAGGTAGATGATTTGGAAGTCTTTGATGTCCCTGAGATTTCAGAACAGGAGGCAAGCAGACAAGCCCTTTGAGTTACTCTGGTTCTGGGTTGGAGAGCTGCAGGTCAAGTCCTTCTCACTACCAGACAAGAGGGGAGCAGGCAGCAGGTCAGCTTAGCCAAGCAGGAGTCCAGCAGAACACCAGTCCAACAGAGTATCAGTCCTGTACCAGCACAGCAGTCCTTCTTCCTGGCAGAGTATCCACAGCACCAGACGTGTACTGAGTTGATGGTGTCAGAGGTCCAGTACTTATACCCGGCTGTGCCTTTGAAGTGGGGGAGACTTCAAAGAGAGGCCTTTGAAGTGCACAGAGTCCCTGCCCTTCCTGCCCTGACTCCAGACTCACAGCAAGGGGGTATGCAGCTCTTTGTATGGGGACAGGACAGAACCTATTAAGGTGTGTCAGTTCCTCTCTCCCATCCTGCCCAGGATAGCCTATCAGAATGTGGATGGACCATCAGTCACATCTAAGCTTCCTTTTTGTGTGGCTATCTAGAGGAAATGCTCAAAGCTCAGCTGGCACCCATCCCAGACGTATATTCAGAGACAGGCAGTAGGCACCAAGTGACTAAAGTAAGAAAATGCCAACTTTTTAAAACTGGCATTTTCAGAATTACAAATTTAAATCTAACTTCACCATAAGTTAGGATTTTAAATTGAGAATCCAGAGACTCCAAACTTGGGGGTCCCATCTCTTCCCAATTGGAAAGTACACTTATAGGATATAATAAGGTAATCCCAATGTTGCAGTAGTAAAAAACAAATTTAAGAGTTTTTCACTATCAGGACAAGTAAAACTCAAAAGAACATGTCCTACAATACACTGCACCATGCCAACATTAGGTGTGGCTTATATGTACTCAAAAGGAAGGTTTGAGCCTGGCAAGAGGGTTAGCTAGCCAGGTCGATATGGTAGTTTAAAACTGCACTCACCGGCTCTGCCATGGCAGGCCTGAGACATTTTGACTGGGCTACTTAAGTGAGTGGAAGAATCAGTGCTGCAGGCTCACTAGTAGCATTTAATTTACAAGCCTTTGGCACATGTGGTGCATATTACTAGGGACTTATAAGGAAAATTAAATAAGCCAATTGTGGATAAGCCAATGTTACCATGTTTTAAGCAGAGTGCACATGCACGTCAGCACCAGTTAGCAGTGGTAAAGTGCCCAGAGTTCTAAAGCCAACAAAAAAATAATACAGCTAAAATGAGAGGAGGAAGGCACAATATTTGAGGGTGGCCCTGCAGAAAGGGCCAGGTCCAACAGGAATGAACCAACAAAAAGAGCAAGGACTATAATTAGCAATACATGTTTAAAATAGAATGAGAAAAGAAAAGTTACAGCGTTTTGTTCAGTAAAAGTGGTGTCCAGCATTCGTCCATAAGGGCTGCATCTAATCCAGATTTTTTGTATAAATATTATGTAAATCACCACACAATTATTTCACTGGATGTACGTTCATTGCATGTTGTTGCATGCCAATATCTGGAAAACCTGGCAAGGATCTTTTAATTGTGGGTCAATGTTAGACATCCGTACTCTACAGTGCTACAGTGACAACAATAAACAGACATTACTATAGAGGTTTGAGTGCATATATATCAAATTCTCAACATCTCAAATACCATTTTCTCTAGAACATCTTGAAAGGCAAAAATGAAAATGGACATTTGCCTACATTGAACCTTTTCAAATTTGCACAATTTAGAAGAGAGGCATTTTTAAACTCCAGAGGTACAGTCATTTGCTACAGTGAGCACCTGAAATGCAACACTAGAAATGGCAAAATATATAGCACATGAGTAGCATTTTGGGCAAAGCACACCAATGTAAGGTGTAGCAAGAGGTAATAGCTGCTACCCCTGACTGGCCTTTAGTTACCCCTGTTTGTAGGTCTGAAGCGAACAGTGGAAGGACTAGAAATCAAACAGTTCTCTAAGACCCTGTGTAGTTTCTTTTATTTCCAATTCTTTCTCTTAGTACAATAAATAGGTTTTTGAAGGTCTAAGGCAGCGACAGGAGTCATCATGTAATGTCATCGACAGTCAAAGGGTGCAAGATGTCATATTTGCTATCCCTACAATTTTGGAGAGCTGATGTGTACACGAGACATACGTGTGCTTTCTACTATCACTTTATGCTGAGCTGGATCTTACCCTATGATTAGAATTATGTGAGCATTGCTTTTCACCTTCTATAACAGTTAATGATAGCAGCCTTACACTAGACTTAAACTGCAACTGGAAATGCTCTGCCTGGTTCATGCAACACAACAAAACCATTAAAAGCAAACATTATTTACAAAATGGTCCTTGATCATTGTAATACATAAATACCATTTCTTCCACTGTAATTTATGTTTCTGTATGCTATAATTTCTTTCTATATCCTTTTTCACCCTCATAATCCCTCTTTTCACTGTTGACAAGAACCTCCTTGGTATCAATTAGTATGTCCAGTTGTGTTGAACAGACAGCTTATTCCAGTTTTATAGTTTGCCTAACTATAGCCAAAAGACCATGGCAAAGAAAATGTTAAAGCCTTAAGGCTCTGATAGCGAGCCTACCTCTCTGAAATACATAAAAAGCAAGTAGCCCACTCGAAAATGTCAGCCTCCGAAGAATGGCCTATCAAATATACACACTCATTTCAAAAGAAGAGAGCTTGATCCTTTCTCTCTGGCCGAAGTCAACGAGTCAGACTACCCCCGTTCTGCTCTGAACCTACACAGATCAGCTGCGGAGTGTCCCAGGGCTCCTCCCTGAGCCCCACTCTCTTCAAAGTCTACATGGTTCCCCTCACCGCCATCGTAAGAAACCGCAGACTTAACATCGTCTCCTATGCCGACAACACCCACCTCATTCTATCCCTCACCAATGAACTCTTGGCCTCCAGAATCAACTTCCACAGCGGGATGAAGGCTGTTTCCTCCTGGATGAAGGACAGCTGTCCCAACTCAACTCAGACAAGAATGAAGTACTCATCCCGGGACCCACCCCCCCTTCCTGGGATGAAGTCTGGTGGCCTGCTGTACTGGGAACCGCACCCACCCCCACGGACCACCCATGCAACCTTGCATCATACTGGACTCCTGGCTCACAATGAACCACCAGAACAACTCCATATGCTCCTCATGCTTCCACACACTACACTTGCTTTGAAAGACTTTCAGATGGATCCCCACTGAAGCAAGAAAGATGGTCACCCATACACTCATCACCAGCAGGCTCGACAACGGAAGCGCACTCTATGCCAGCATCACCCAGAGACTCCTTAGGAAACTACAGAACATTCAAAACGCCGGAGCCAGACTGGTCCTCAACACCCCCTGCCGTAGCCTCATCACAAAACACCCCCCAAACTTCATAGTGGAGGCCACCGGCAGATGGGGGCCTGCTAGGGGCCCCCAAAGTCACTTTCCGACAGCCTTACCATGTCGGAAAAGCCGACATCATAATCCCTGCTCAGGCACCACTCCATTTGGGGATTATTTGTCCAACCAATGCCCTGCCGGGCTTCTTGAGCCCATAAGAAAGGTAGCAGAATTCCCCCACTAGTTTTCCTCCAACCATCAATATCATAATATGGATGTCGGATGGAAACCTATGTTGTCAGGTGGAAAGCCTCAGACGAGCTGTCGGATGGCTCTCTGCCCAACATCATAATCAGGCCCATTGTGTTTTTCGTTGGTGGTTTTTTGGGTAGTAGGGAGGTCAATATATTTATTTTTAATGTCGTCATTAGGTTTTACATTTGTTAAAATATTTTTCTAATAGTACATCTTATTTTTTAACATTTATCTTCATTCATGTATAACGCATATGTTTTTGTGATTTTAAAGATGCTTAAATAGGTTTTATGTTGTTGGGTATTTAATTTTTTTTTTTTAAATGATTATGAATTGGAATGGTGTATTTACCCTTTCATAACCCTTCCATTTTGCTTACATTAGAGAGAACATTGCAAATCTAACCCCACCAAAGTCCAGCATTTTGCCTGCTGTCACTTATATTGGAGTTGGATTCGTTTTTGCTTACGTTTGACTGGAAATAGTACATCTAACCCCTCCAAACTCCAAACTCCAACACATTGCCTACTTTTGCTATTATTGGAGGAGGAATGGTAAATTTAACCCCTTTGAAGTCCCACAGTTTCCCTACTTTTGTTTCAACTGGAATTAGAATAGAAAAATCTGACTCCTTTATATTCCAACAGTTTTGCTAGTGTTGTATATTTTTGATTGTTGTCATTTTTATTATTGTTTTATGTTTATATTTATTTAAAAAAACTCTAATTATTTATTTTACATTTTGTTTTTAGTTTGTATATTAATTTTATTTTCTAAGTGAGCTATATATTTGTAATCATCCAAACAATTTCCACCCAACAGAATGGAACGCACACTCCAAATTTGCTGACTAGGCTTAATTTAATCTGGTTCAGACCATGACAAGGTGCAGGAAGGTTGTGAAAAATATTTGTATTTGTTACGGTGTACTTTTGTTAATTTTTACATTAAATTATTTAAAATATTTTTTGATGTAAAGTTTAAAAAAAAGTTTAATTATTGTTCTTATATTTTTAGCATATACATTTATATAAATATATATATATATATATATATATATGTATTTATATATGTAATGAACTATGAATTGAAATTCTTTATTTTTAATTATAATAAAATTTAGTTTTCAATATTTCATAAAGAATTACTAATAGTGGTATACATATAAATATTTCCATATAGGCAGATATAGTTAGGACCTAGTTTCCTAAGGAAAAGCGTTTTTTGACTTGTCTATTTGTCAGAAAGGTAGCTATGGTCCAGAAAGCGCCATTTTTGTTATTTGGTGTAAATCTGTTCAGTAATTTGGAGACACCAACGAAAATCCAAATTTTTATATCTATTTGCGTGAATAATTTGCGATTATTTTGCAATTGATTTCGGACACGCATGCCAAACAGGTATGCCGTGATTGGCTGACCGCAACCTGTGTAGAAAGTTACGGCCACCATTTTAAGTAATGGGACACAGTCCCTGGGGCTGAAACTAAACATGAAAAGCGGTGTAAGGGGTTAGAGCAGAGGTACCCTTACCCCATGACTGCAAGGTAGGAGTGTTTCAAAGACCCCTTATGTGTATAATACATTGAAAACCCAATTTTTCTCATGTGTGATATTCATGAATGCGTGGCAACGCTCAGCGCGGCCCCCATGTAATGTTGTGACAAATTTGTAAATATTGCCACAACAATAAAACAAAACATTCACACCCACTCACAGAGCCTCTCAGAAACTTAAGCATCCACTCATAGATCTACTCAGACTCACGCACCCATTCACAGACCCATTCAGAGATTCACACACCCACTCTGAGACCCACTCAGACACTCACACACCTACTCGCTGACCCACTCAGACACTCACTCACCCACTCACAGGCCCACTCAGACACTCATGCAGCCACTCACAGACCCACTCAGAGACTCATGCACCCACTCCGACACTCTTGCACCCACTCACAGACCCACTCAGAGATTCACACGCATCATCAGTGATGTCATTTGAGATGTCATCAGTGATTTCTTTTTAGCAATATATGCTTCCATGATATATTTGATTCAATATTTTGGTAGTTTCCAGATAAAGAAGGTAGACTCTATATTTTTGTAGACTAAGGGGCCGATTCCGATTCGGGCCGGAAATCTCTCCGACCGAGCCAGACCCGGAGAGATTTCCGACCAAATCGGACCCTAGCAGTCCGACCGAACGAGTACGATGCGTTCGTATGCTATCGGACTCGATTCGGTCGGACTCCCATTGAAGTCAATGGGAGCCGGTCGTACAACGTGTACGCGGGCTCCCATTGACTCAATGGGTGCGAGGCGAACAAGGGCGCCCCATACAGCGGGTACGCGTCGAAGCGGGTCGCGCCGTACATGCACAGGTAGGGGGGACCCATGGGTCCCCCCTGTGTGCGACTCGCGTGGCTAGGCGTAAAGGGGGGTCCGACACGGACCCCCAAAGTGCGGCTCCGACTGCTCTTTTGAGCCGGACGACGCGAGTCGGTCGGACTGCTCGAGGCGCGCATCGTACTTACCCGGCCGGGGAACATCTCCATTGCGCGGTGCGAGGCGTGTCCGTGCGAGTCGGTCGGAGAGGTCGGCTTTCGTGAACGAGTCGGTCGGTGCGGTTGGGTCTCGCGAACGAGTCGGTCGGAGATTTCGCATCGTACTCGCTCGGCCGGATGCACGTACGAATCGGTCGGGAAACAGGGCTCCGAATCGGATCCGGTAAAGCCGAATCCGATTCGAAGCCCTACCGGCCGAGATCGGAATCGGCCCCTAAATGTTTGACACAATATTGTGAAGTAAAGATAATGTTGTTCTCAACTTTCTGTCATACAGCTGTAAGTTTTATCCTCAAACTTTAGTGACAACTAGCTCCAGACACTTTGATTTATATCTTTCAGGATTCATCGGCCTTCCCTGAAACAAGTACTTTCATAGAAAAGATAATGCCTATTTTTACAGCTACAAAATTAGCTATTTAAGCATGCTGTTTTCTTCCAAATGGTCCCGCCATAAGAAATATATTAACACCCATATCTTTTCCTTTTACAGAGTAACATTTTAAAAGTAAAAAGTCAAATCTATCTTTTTCTATGATCCACCTATAAAATTGTCTCATTAAGCTCCCAACTTTGTTCTCATACGACAGGTATGACAACCATTTTTTTGGCTGTTCCGTATACATATTGTCTTTGAATTGTCCTGTGTCCTCTCCTGAAAAACCTGTGAATGACCATCTTGGGTCAAAACAAACAGCATTGACAAGCATATGCAGGAGAACGTCTCCAATTTGAAAACATATTTTTGGATTAGGATCTTGACAATTGTACAAACATCAACTGAGCTCCTATTCTTAGGTCCCCTGCTAGACTTCAATTTCAGAATTTTTATTTTTGCAAACCTTACCCTGATTAAGTCAAACAAATTATAACATGCAATAATTAATAGGGCTATTGTATAAAGAGGTTACATTTTTATTCTTTAATATACTTTGATGACCAATCCTTTCAACTCCACTTGTGGGCACAATTCTTTTTGGTTTAGGCGCATGTTTACTGTATTGCAACAGAATAGAAGATCATAAGACTTTTGAATCATTATATTTTCCTTATTTTTAATGTTGTCTTTGTTAAAATTTTGTGGCAGATATAGTTATGCTTTATATATATATTCATATTTTTGTGGAAATGATGATGAGAAGGAAAGCCTTTTTTAAGATAAACGTGATTAATTCACACTCAAAAACTACAATCTATCTGTGTTTCTGTTTTCATAAATAATATAGTGTATTGGAAGTGACCTAAGATTTCTGTTATTTTTTTTACAACTAAGGCATTCAAAACACTGCTCCCGAAACCTGCTCCCGGAAACTTGACTCATGATTTCATATAGGACATGAGTCACATCAAGAGTTCCCCAAATTATACATCACTACATGCTTGTATTATACATCACCATATCCTTCCATAACACAGACATCTGTGTCCCTGAGCTGTATATCACAATATGCATCTCTGATTCACAGCAACTATTCCTCTATCAGACACTTTTCTCAGGTGGTACATCACCCAATAACTTCCAAAGCACATTATCCAATGCTTCAGAGAGCACTAACTGCTCCCTTCTGCAACATAACTAGTTCTCCCCTTATGCACATCACATTGTGCATCCTGGTTTACTTTACTCCTGTTGTCATACTGCATCCACCTCACACTACTTGCTGCGCATAATCTTGTACTCCACTTATAAACAACACCCGCTGCCCCTTAGGTATGGCTGTTCCGTTGGGGTTCTTGATATTGTCACACTGGAGTAAAGACGGGTAACAAATGGTTAGGACCTCTCCACCCAAACTGAATAGTAAAAACCCGAAAGACAATTTTTTGTGTGTTTTACAGGTGCATTTGGCATTTGGAGACTCCTGTCTTTTGTTGTGTTTTTCTGTCCTGATGAAATTGCCCCAATTAGTTAGGCAATGAAGCATTATTAAATGGTCTTAACATGTCCTTAATATTTTAAGTTGTAGAGAGTAAACTATCAAATAATGATGCTTCTCTGACAGATTTGTACTGCTTTCATAAAAATAAAAGTTTGAGGAGACGCATCTTCTAGAGCAATTGTTCTTAACCTGCATTCTGGTAACTCCTTGAGGTCTGCGAAGCCTACCCAGGGGATCTGCCTAGAAGGTTAAATCATGGAGGCTTAAAATTAAGTTAGCATCCTCAGATTAATTTGTGGTAGCAGTGCAAGTGCATCAAAGGGAATATAGTATGCACAATGAGTGGCCTCAATTGAATTTAGAAAAGCTCCTACCTTCCTATTAAAATTAAAATGTTCATCTTTCTAACGTTTGCTTCTGAATTAAATAAAATATTTAATCATTTGTGTGATTTGTTTGATGAATGCGTGTTTCTGCATTTTTTGTGTTTTGTTTGTGGTTCTACTTAGGGGTGGGTGGAACGCGTGAAATTTGACTCCGCGGAATTCCGCCGAGTTACAAAAAAACTCTACTAGATTTCATGGAGTTCTGCCAATGGGAGGAAATAGGCATGTTGTGCTGCTTGCACTGTGAATTAGCACCGGGAGCACGATCTCAAATCTGTGCGAACGGCACCACACGTTACGCCAGAAGACGCAGCTACTCATGTTGGTTTTGCTGCTGCTTAAGTAGATTTTCTCCTTGAGCAGCAGCCTTCTGACCATGAACGGTTGCGACTGCCAGTGTTGGAAATATCTCTCCAGATGTCCTCCTAGCGACTGGAAATTACACTAGGGGATGCCAAATATCACTTGCCATCGCCAACTTACCATTTTGGTGCTCGTGTGAGACAAAATTCTGCCACGTGATGATTAGCGGAATTTGGGCGGAACTCTGTGTTACAAGAATAATGCAGTGTCACCAAAATTCTGCCAATTCCTCTGGCGGAACAGAATATTTTGCCCATCCCTAGCTCAAATCATTGAAAATGCTTAGACACAGTTCCCGGCTTCAAGTAATAATTTAGTGGGTGATTCCAATAATGATTCATTGGGGATCCCCAGGTTACAGTAATGATTAAGTGGGAATCCTCAGAGGCCAGAAAGGTTAAGAACCACTGTTCTGGAGCTATTAGATAGTCCCGGATATTTTGACAACAGCTAGTTCAGGACCAGTTGAGGCTGTAGGTAATAAAAAGTGTTGCTTAGTCCCATATTTTGTTAGGCCTGCTATCACCCAGGAGCAGACGTTGATGATAAGAATCCCAGGGCACAGAAGATTCAGCATTAAATGGGTGGGTATAGCTAGTATAATTTTGCAGCTCTCTGATTGGGTTTCATTATTTTTGGTTGTCAGAACCCAGTTCGGAGGGCCATGGGGCAAACAGAGGGTACTGGTGCCTGACCAACTATGGTTCCTGCGCAACTGGGCCAAGTACCCCTTCAGCACTTGACTCTCAGTAATAGCGTGGTTTGAGCAGTCCAAGGCTCCCTCATGGGGGAAGATTGATACAGGAGGTTAACATAGGCTTACAACTCAAAATACACACAGCAGAATGAATAAATTATGTCCCAGCCAAATACTTACTTTTATGAAGAAAGTAGCATTTTATTTTTACTGCTATTAACACAGAGGGAAATCCGTCATTCGCAAACAACTTCCACAGGGCTTTAGAGTTCCTTTACTGGTTCTCTGTGTCCCACTACCTCCTTGTTCAAGAGATAGTGCTTATTCCGAATTCGCCATAGGCAATATCCAGGGTAATCTTCACTAGTAGTCTGAGTCTCAAGAGTTCTACTCTGACTCTGTCTTGAGGTCAAAAGGGTTCCAGCATTGAACCGCTTCCCCCGTGCAGCTGCAGTGACCAGAGGTTCGGTGTGGCTCCTCCAATCTAGGTAAGTCCTTGGGTCTGTCCCATGGTTGGGTGGGTCGGGAGTTGTGCAAAGGTCCTGACACTGATCCTTTATCATGGTACAGGTCCATAGGGGTTCCCATGGAGGCCTCACTCCTTGGTGATAATCAAGACTAAGCCATACTTCTTGATTTGTCCCCCTCTGGCATATGGGGCACTGTCTCATCACTGTGCATGGACTCTAACCTGATGGGCACAGCAGATTCCTTTACGGTGCCCCCTCCTGTCATGTGGGGTCACTGACTCACCACCATGCATAGGCTACGGCCCACTCAGCACGACAATATGTCCAAGGTGGCCCCTCCTGGCATACAGGTCCTTCACTGCACAGTGATGATTACAGCTCACTTCACGGTGGACCCTCCTGACACCGGGATTGCGGATTCCTCAATGCACATGGACAAAGACCCGTTCAACACATCAACAATCACAGCTCACTTCACGGTGTCCCTCCTCTGGCATACAAGGGTCGTCGATTTTTTCCTGCACACATGCAACGACCTGATTGGTGCAGCAAAAGGAATCCATTAGACAGGATCCCCACACTGGACCTCGTTCCCTCCAAAGTTTTTCTCTTCCTCACAGGGCACACTGGTCTTGGCAAGCAGGCAAGAACTGGTGCTCCAGTTCAGGGACAGCTGGTCTTAGGTTCCCTGGGTGATGTCCTCTCACCAAACTAGGAGACTAGCAGGCTTGGTCCTGAGCCCTGGTCACAGGCAGACGTCTTGCAGAGGTTCTCCACTTATCACAGCCTGGGGTCTCAAGCTCCCCTTCTTATAGTCCAATTTCAGACAACAAATATGATTTAGTCTGAGTCTTTGAAGTTTATGTTTGGAGTCTGCTTCCTTTTGCAGTGCTCATCCTCCGCCCTCTCTTCCTTCCAGATGCTTTCAGAAACAATGGTTCCTGTGGACTAATATTATCTATTTTGATATTAATACTTTGCGTAATAGCAATGTAAAGGGTTAATGTGCTGTCAGAAGGCAAAGAACCACCAATACCAATGATTGAATATATCACATTAGATTTTATAGTATAGAACGGAGGAAGCAGTATATACAATATAAAAAAATAAGCCAAAATTAAATAAACAATTGTGCGTAGTGTCCCAGTGAAAACAGGAACCTCAAATAACAGTGCGAAATTGTGACAGTATTTTTTACAGGGTTTCCATAATTCTTTAAAAGTCGACCATTGAGTATATACAGAATATGCAGCAGCTATACACAATGATATGCGCTTGTTAATGGTTCGCTTTTGCGTTGTGTCGATGACGTTTCGACCCTCTGTGTGGTATAGGGTCTCATCAGGACCTAGGGTTGTAGGGACATCTACGGAAAAAAAGGTTGAAGTGGTATCAGCATAGGGCCAAGTTAATGGCACAAATGCGACTGAAAGGAGAAAGATTGTAGTGTGAATACCTGGTAGTTTCGCGCAGCCACGTGAGAAGTGTGTGCCAACCGTGAGTGAAAGGAATAGAAAAAAGGTACTCACAATGGGACCCAGCCGGGTACTAATTGTGGAAGAAGGAAAAAAGAGGATTGGATTAGAACCTAGAATTGTCTTACCCTATACCGCACTGAGGGTCGAAACGTCGTCGACACAACGCAAAAGCGAACCATTAACAAGCGCATATCATTGTATATAGCTGCTGCACATTCTGTATATACTCAATGGTCAACTTTTAAAGAATTATGGAAACCTTGTAAAAAATACTGTCACAATTTAGCACTGTTATTTGAGGTTCCTGTTTTCACTGGGACACTACGCACAATTGTTTATTTAATTTTGGCTTATTTTTTTATATTGTATATACGGCTTCCTCCGTTCTATACTATAAAATCTAATGTGATATATTCAATCATTGGTATTGGTGGTTCTTTGCCTTCTGACAGCACATTTATCCTTTCCATTGTTATTACGCAAAGTATTAATATCAAAATAGATAATATTAGTCCACAGGAACCATTGTTTCTGAAAGCATCTTACCTACCCTGGTTCCGTAGTGAGTAGGGTTCCCCTGTTTTTGTTCTCTTCTCTCTTCCTTCCAAGCAGTCTGTCACAGCAGGAAAGACTCCAAAGGTGATATGCCCACAACACAGGCCATGGGAGTGGCTAGAGGTAACTCCTGGATGTTAGCCAGAGGGATATGCATTTCAAAAGGTTACTCCAGGACTTCATCCCCACTTTTTATGATTCTCAGCCCCGTCTCCTTCCTGAAATGTGCCCAGGTCCCTTTTGGCTACCTTTCTCTGAATCAAAATGCACCCTCTGAAGTGTACTTGGGGAGCCCGGCTCTCCCTTCTCCAGTGTGGCCCATCCCGCTTACAGGAATGCAGAAATAAGCGAATTTGGAGAATTCCTCTACCTACTCTCCTCATGTTTCACCATGCAGCCCTGAGTTTCCCAAAATGGAATCTAGAGTCAGCCAGGTAATGTACCATCCACAGGCACACATACACCCAGCACCTGTATACATGTTCTGAACAGCACTACATTCTTCATGTATTGTACCACTCACTGACACACATAGACCCAGCACATACATATAATTTACATACACGGCACAGTATTGCACTCAGCACAGTACATCACACATGCATTGCACAGCACTACACACCAAGTCATTGTAAGCCATGGGTGAGTTAAGCACACAGCAGCAGAACTACTTTAACTTGGTGAGCCTGTAGGCCTCACCTCAGTGACACTGGTAAAAAGAACTTGTTCACTTCTATTGATCACTACATGTTTTGCTGCCACCAACGCCCTCATGCTACTTAACTTCTTGTAAAGGCAGTAGCTTTTCACCACTATGATGGTAGCGCTTTGGGTGCCCCCCCCCCCCCAGTCTAACAAGTCTGCAGTCCTTGAGACAGGCCTATGGCATGGTATACATGTTTGATCCATGTTTGCCTATGACCACAATAAATCAGCATTAGGGATCCAGACATGAGTACAGTTTGGGCACGGGAGCACCTTCATTACCATGCAGAGCAATTTTCCATCCCAACAGAAGCCCCTCCTAGATCAGAACACCCTGAACCAACTCCTAACCAGGAGAGGTTGTATGGTCAGATTGGTAAAATTGGCAGGAAAGTCCACCAGTATTCCCGTAGCTGAATACAGCTCTGTGATCCAGAACAAAGTCTAACCCTTGCAAAGAAATAGACCATTTCAGCAACTTGGGATTCTCTACCTTTATAGCCACCAACCATTTCAGTGTTTATGATCCATTTTCACCACATACTGAGGGCCATATTTATCAAGGGTTTGCGTCACTTTTGGACCACACACTGTAGTACAAAAGTGACGCAACCCCTAAGATGTGATTTATCAAGCCACGCAAGGCCCGCTTGAATAGTCCTGAGTGGCTTGAAAATTCCAGCGTAAGGCAACACAGAGCAAATAACAGTGTTACATTACTCTGCCCCAGGGAGGTGTTCCATGGGAGGTGCATGGGAATTCCCACATAACACCTATGGATTCCCAGATTTACCATAACTGGTAGACCTGCAAATGTGCGAAAATGCTACGCCTTCTGAGGGGAGGTGAAACGAGGAGAAATATCCCTATTTATCCTTGTTATTCCTCTTTCTATGTGTGCTGCCTTCTGCAGCACACATAGGAGGAGGAAAATGCTTCTCAGGATTATTTTGGTACAGGAAGGTGTCCGTTCCTGCACAAAAACAATCCTGCTTACAAGCAGGCACCCTTGCATCCTGGTGCTAAGTAGCACATTGTGTGCCAGCACTGGGAAAAGGCAGAAATGTGCCATATTGTGTTAAGTATGGCACGTTCCTGCCCTTTCCATGCAATGCAGCGCAGCAAAGTGATTTGCTGCTCTGCGTCACTTAGGTGTGGGACTTGTGCAAGGCCCGAAAAATGGCAAAGCACTCCTTCTCTTTAGCCACCCAGTTCTGTTCTCTAGGTAGCAATCTCCTACTAATAAAGCTCTTCCTTTGTCATCCAGTTGAGCCAATATTGCTCAATATCCTTTGTCAGAGGCATCCTTCTGTACAAAGAAAGGCAACTGTAGTCAGGTGTTTCTAGGACAGCTGCAATGTATTCTGTCTTCCTCGGTTCCTCAAATGCGTTCTGACACTTCTTAGACCGTATTACTTTTCTGGGCTGCTTCTTGGATGCCAAAGCAGTCAATGGAGCAACTATATATCCAAGTTCACCACAAGGTTTCTGTAATACCAAGTGAGTCCGTAAAAGGCCCTCACTTCAGTCTGTGTAGTAAGCACTTCCCAGTCCATCACAGACTGAATGTTGGCATCCAAAAGGTAAATCTTTCCATTCCCCACCTCATGCCGAAGGTAGTCTACAGATGACTGCCTCACCTAAATCTTGGTCTCCTTGATAGTTTCACCTCCTGTAACCTAGCCAACAGCTGTCCTGGCATGCCTCAGGTGGTCATGCCATGAATTGCTGAACACCAATGGTATCCAAGTAGGTCACACAGAACTCTTCCAGCCCTGTGAGAACAGTGACAGGAAAATTCTTAAACCCAAAGGGCAGCAGCTTGAACTGATACAGGGATTGAAAATTAATGCGTCTCCTTGGCATTTGGTGGCAAAATGATCTGCCAATATCTACTGGTCAGACCTAAGGTGCTCAAATACTTTGCAGCACCTAAGCCATCCAAATGCTTATTTGCTCTTGGAATTAGATGGGCATCGATTTTGGATACCTCATTGAGGGATCGGTAGTCCACACAGATTGGTAAGTACGTTGACCCTTGCTTTGGAACTAGAACCACAGGATAAGACCACAGACTATGAGATCTCTCAATGACCCCCAGATCCAACATTTTGGCAACTTCCACCTTAATGCATCCTTGAACCCAGTCAGACATTCTGTACATCCTGTCCTTCACTGGTAGACTGTCACCTGTGTCTATATCATGGACACAGGCAGGTGTCAACCCTAGAGTCAGCAAGAAGAGATCAGCAAACCATACCAACACCTCTCTAAATTCCCTCTGCTGCTCAGACATTTACTCAGGGGCCAACTGAACCCTTTCACAGTGTCATCCTTCTAGTTATTATGCAGCAAGTCAGGAAGAGGCTCACTGTCTTCCTCAACTTCCTGTGCCATAGCCATAATATTCACTGTGTAATCTCTCCAGAATTAAGGCTTCAGCCTTTTCACATGAAAGACCAACATATCACTTTAAAGAGGGTTTCTGCAATCTGGGATTATTAGACTTTGCAAACATTGTTGTCTGGAAGCATATAGGTTTGTGTGCTTTTGTTGCCATATGTTGTGTGCCTGTGTGTCTATGCACAGTACAAAAGCCACACCTACTGATTAATGCTGGTTAAAAAATGGAAAACTGTCATAAAGATCTTAAACCATAAGCATTTGATTTACAAGAGAGAACCCTCTGTACATTGCCTTACAAATTATAGAAGGATAGCATTGCTAACTTTAACTTTATATTCCATTGGAGTAATTGAAGGATTGGTCTGTCTGGCTTTACACTTACCTTGGCCTTGGTGTTAAAGAAAGATTTGGCAAAGTGTTGAATGGGGAGGTGGGAGGAAAGCATCCGAGGTGGAGTGGCGTTCTGTGCTTTCTCTTTGCCACTAATAGTTTCGTACCATGGCATCCTATCCCAGTTTGGGACTTCTCTGTTCCATGTTGGGTCTCCATTTCTTCGGATGAGACTCAGGATCTCATTCATCCAAACAGTACCTTGAAAAAGAGAATCAAAATTAGCAGAGATGATATCATGCAGGATGATATTCTTATCCTGATAATGATCAAATTCATTAAACTCATATGAATAATTTTTAGAATGGCCCATTTGCCACTGGCATGCAATTGTTTGAATTCCCACATATGAGTAGAACAAAAGTGCAAATATTTTGTAATTCAATTTAAACTTAGATTGCACCATGGCAAAATATTTCAGACTGACCCGTGCTAGTAAAATGGCTTCTTAGTATAATTAGGGGTGCGCAATAGTGAAAGCTCCACCTGAAAAAGTTTGTACGTGATAAACTTTGCCACTCATAACTAAATTTCTTTGCTCCTTTATTGTTGAAAACCTGATTGCTTGTGAAAGCATTCTCTTGCAAAAAGTAGGTTATCAGCTTTAGCTAGAAATAGACATATAAAATTACATTGATAATTTGCGATCTCATGTATGGGTTGCCAACCATGTACCCATGAACCATGAATCTTAGTGGACCTTGCTAGTCAATGGTTTTGCCCTTTGGTTGTAACCACCTTGGTCAATTGATCCACTATATAAAAGTCAAATCTCATTCAATTAGTCACCTGATTTGTTTTTACTGTGTTGACAGTAGTTGTGGGTAGTTTTGCCGAGGTTGTGGGTTGTTTTTTGCCCCGATTCTCCCACCAGTTTTTTCCGCTACTGCCCTCCTGCCTCCCTGCCACCTCCTCTCACCTCCCAGGACTACTTATTGCTGCCACTGCGCATCCCCAGTAAAAAGTCCTTGATCTCCATGGTCCTGTCAGCCTCTTCCCCGCTGCCATTGCTCCTCTGCCGTGGCTTCCTGGGATGAGTAATCAAACCACAGTCCACGAGACCTAGGTCCAATCCTGCTGTGGGGACCTGCCTGCCACATATTTGCTTTTCCTCTCCTGACAAGGCCTGGGCAGAGAACTCTGCTCACAGAGTTTGCGGAGGTCTCAGCACTCTGCACTCTGCACAGCATGTGAAGTCCAGAAAAACTCTGCTCTGCAAAGCTGAGCAGAATTTTTTCCTCACTCGCTCGCTGACGTTAATTTGGCGACTGTGAGCAAGGAAAATCCAACGCTAGACCGCCTCCTGGCGAGATTTCTCAACACGGGTGGTCGGTGATGGTCTCGACCGCTCATGTTGAAAAACCATCTGTTCTCGTTGAGGAGGCTGCCGCTCGAGCAGAAAATCTACCCAAGAGGCAGAAAGAAGCAGCGCCCTCTTGCACTGCGCATGGTGCTGTTTGCGCTGGACAAACACCTGGCGCTAAAAATCATCACAAAAGGTGCAATCTAGCGCACTCCACCACTTGCGGAACTCATTGTAGTGCAGCAGAGTATTTTGGTCACTTCGCTCTGCCCATGCCTACTCCTGACCCCAATTTTGGAGAGCCACCTTGTTTTGGTGGTCAGTCACCTTGGTTTGTGTTTAATTTTGTAGTCACTTTGTTTTGTGGTTAATTTGGTAGTCACCTTGTTTTTGTGATCAGTCACCTTGTTTTTCCCGCTACTACTCCCACCCTTCCACCACACTGCAGGCCCCTCCCACCTCCCACAACTACTTATGGAGGCCGCTGGTCAGCCGCGCCACTGGAGCACCAAAGGGGTGCCAAAGGCAAGCCCATCTGTGCCCATCTGTGCCCATCCATGCCTAGACCACGCCCAGTGCTCGGACCCATGGCTCAAATACTCTACGCCACTACACCGCCACTGACCTCAGAGCCCTGGACCCCAGACGCATCAACAACCACTGCTGACGCACATACCCCAGGACCACAAAAGAACCATTCTCCTGCCGTCACTGCTGCCTCACCTTCAGCACCGAAGCAGCCAATGACACCAGAGGCACCCTACTGTACCCACATGTTCCACGCCGACCGAGACCACCGTGACACAACTCCAATGCACCCTACTTAATGCCGCTCCCTCTGCAAATACACCCCGGAGATCTGAGACATGATCTCCACGTCACCCCGAACGTCATCTTCCTCACAGAAACCTGGGTAAACCCAGTCTCTGCTCCTGACTTCACCATCGCAGTTCTCCATGGCTACAAGATAAAACACTGTGACTGAACCAACAAACACGGAGGGGGAATTGCATCTACAGGGACACCATCCACTGCATGACATCACCTGAGGACCCAACACCGGTAATGGAACACCTCAACTTCCAACTCCACACAGACGGAAAGAGCACCATCAGAGGCAACCTTACCTACAGACCACAAGGACCTCACCCCAACTTCTGCAACACCATCCCAGAACTCATCACCTCACTCACAACCAACTCTGACCACTATATCTTCCTAGGAGACCTCAAATTGAACCTCCACGATCCCAGCGACCCCAACATCACCGACCTCCTGGAGAGCATGGGCAACATCAGCCTCAAGCAGCTAGTCACTAACCCCACCCACATCGCAGGACACACATTCAACCCCATCTTCATTTCCAGCAACAGAATCACATACAACCACACCATACAACTCACCTGGACTGACCATCACAGTGTACACTTCACCATCTGTGGATCCACCCCGTCCAGCTCTGCACCCCCTAGAACCCCGTTAAGAGACTGGAAAAAGGTTTCTGAAGACCAGTGGAACAACATCCTCTGCTCACGACTCCCAACCTTAACTCACAGCCCAGAACAAACAGCAAAGAACTTATCCCAGTGAATGCACCAACACCATCACCTCCACCAAGATAACCATGGTCAAAGACCCAACAAAAGAGCCAGCTGGTTCACTGAGGAACTGCACTCCACCAAATGCGGCATTCGTCAACTTGAAAGGAAGGGGTGCTTCAGCAGAAAAATGGAAGACAGCACCACCTTCAGAACTGCCCTCAACCAGTACCCCTGCTTCCTGAAAGAAACCAAGAAGAATGCCCTAACACCCCACATTGAGGCCAGTGCAGCAAAGAATGTTTCACCATTGTGAAAGAATTGACTAATCCCGCAGCCACCAAGAACGACATCACTCCCTCGCAGGAATTGTGTGACAGCATCACTGACTTTTTCCACAACAAAATCTCGACCATCAATAAAAACTTCAGACACCAATCCTCTGCCACCGATAGCATCAGCATGCTTCCGTCCACGAACACAAACTCTGAACACTTTCTCACCTACTGGGACCTCCTCACCAGACAAGCCACAATCTCCATCATGAACTCTGTGCACTCAGAAGCACCCACGGACCCCTGCCCCCCCACATCTTCAACCGCAGATGCAAGACAATTGGCAACAAGCTCAGAAAGGTCCTGAACACCTCCATCACCATGACCTCCTCCCTGAGGACTGGAAATACGATGAAGTGAGGCCCCTCCCGAAGAAACCCTCAGCTGACCCAGCCAAACTAAAGAATTACCGCCCCATCTCCTTGCTCTCCTTTCCAGTGAAAGTCCTTGAGAAAGCGATAAACTAACAACTCTCCCACACCTAGAAGACCACAACCTCCTGGACCCTTCCCAATCAGGATTCCGAGCTAACCACAGCACCAATACAGCCCTGATCACATCCACCGACGACATCATAACCCTCCTGAACCACTGGCAAACAGCAGCCCTCATCTTACTGGACCCGTCTGATGCATTTGACACTGTCTCCCACCACCTCATGATCAACAGACTCCACCACATCTTGATCCAAGGAAACACCCTCCAATCGATAGCCTCGTACCTCACTGTCAAAACTCAAAGGATACACCTCCCACCGTTCACCTCAGAGCCCAAGAGGATCATTTGCTGAGACCCCCAAGGATCATCCCACAGCCCAACCCTCTTCAACACCTACATGACCGCCCTGGCAGACACCATCAGATCACACCGATTCAGCACCATCTTCTAAGCGGATGACACACAGCTCATCCTCTCACTGACCGAGGACCCCTCCACCACCAAAGCTTACTTCAACATGTACATGATGAACGTCACAGAATGGATGAAGGACAACTGTCTCAAGCTCAACAAAGACACGAAGGAAGTCCCCATCTTCAGGAACAATTCCTCACCTTAGAATGACACATTGGTGGCCATCCAAATTTTGCACCTCCTACCCCAACAGACCACGCCATGAAAAAAAAGTCAGTGCAGTATCATCCACCTGCTTCCACACCCTTCGCATGCTCCACATGATCTTCAGATGGCTCCTGATCAGCACAAGGACCGTCACTCAAGCCCTTGTCACTAGCAGACTGGACTATGGAAACACACTCCACATAGGAATCATGGCATGCCTCCTAAAAAGACTCCAGATGATACAGAATGCAGCAGCACAACTCATACTCGACCTCCCAAAAAGGAACCACATCACACCCTATCTCAGAAACCTCCACTGGCTCCTGATTCAGAAGAAATGCCAGTTCAACATGTTGACCCATGCCTACAAGGCCCTGCACAACAAAGGGCCAGCATACATCAACAAACGCCTGACCTTCCACCAACTTACTCGACACCTCCGATCAGCATCCCTCTCCCCTGCAGACACCCCACACATCTGCCTACCCCACAGTGGAGGACACTCATTCTCACACCTGCCAGCCAAGGCCTAGAACAACCTCCCCCTCCACTTCAGGACTGCACCATTGCTCTAGCAATTGAGAAGAGAGCTAAAGACCTGAATGTTAAAATAATCGAACCCCCACCAGCAACCATCATCTCCAGAGCCTCGAGACCCTCGTGGGTGATTTGCTGTGCTTTATAAATGTCTGATTGATTTCTCTAGACCCGTGGTACTCATAGTACGGCCCGGCCTTCATTGGCGGCCCACGGGCCTTGCCTTGTCATTTCTACGTTTCCAGTGAGGCCGGCAGTAAACACAGAAGATGACCGCAGGAGCATACATAGTGAATACCTTTTAAATAGGTATTCACTACGTATGCTCCTGTGGCCATCTTCTGTGTTTACTGCCGGCATCTGTGACATCACAGCACCATCGGAAAGCTTCCCAAAAGGCCCTTTAAAAGTCAGCTGTAAGCGCTTTCACAGCTGACTTTTAAAGGGCCTTTTGGGAAGCTTCCTGTTTGGACAGAGACAGATAGAGACAGAGATACAGACAGAGACTGACAGACAGAGACAGATAGAGACAGAGACAGTCAGAGACAGCGACAGAGACATATAGAGACAGACAGAGACAGATAGAGACAGAGACAGATAGAGACAGAGAAAGACAGATAGAGACAGAGCCAGATAGAGCCAGATAGAGACAGAGACAGAGATAGAGACAGAGATAGAGACAGAGACAGAGATAGACAGGGACAGACAGAGACAGAGACAGATAGAGATAGAGACAGAGACAGATAGAGACAAATACAGATGGAGACAGATAGACACAGAGACAGATAGAGAGAGATAGAGATAGAGACAGAGACAGAGACATATGGAGACAAAAACAGACAGACAGACAGAGACAGAAAGAGACAGATAGAGAGAGAGATAGAGAGATAGAGAGAGAGAGAGAGAGAAATAGAGATCGAGAGAGAGAGATAGAGAGAGAGAGATAGAGAGATAAAGAAAGAAAGATAGATAAATAGATAGATAGATAGATAGATAGATAGATAGATAGATAGATAGATAGATAGATAGATGTGTGTATGCCAGGTCTGGTGGCTAAGTGGACTAATGCGTCCGCTGCAGGGGCCTGTGTTCAACCTCATGGTCACAGGGTTGGTTTTTTTTGCTCTAGTCCCGCCCCCCCACTGACCCCGCCCCCACTGGTGCGGCCCTCGGCCACAAACCACACTGTAAATTTGGCCCCGAGAAAAAGTTTGTGAGTACCCATGCTCTAGACCAAGTGTGTAGTGTAGTAATATAGCATTAACACTGTTGTAACATGAGTAAACAGTGGACCATGCTATTCACGGAACAGTATAAATAGCATATACTATGAGCAAACTGTAGAATATGCTACTAATAAATAGAGCCAACAAATGTGTAATAATGATGAAACTACGTTTCATGCCAAGAATATATATGAGTAGAATGGACATAAAGCAGAATTTTTTATGACCATGTTTAAATCAAAACTACAATTTCTTGTTTGTTTACACAAGAAATAGCTCACAGTAACGCGATCTGGTGAGACCATCTTCTTGCAAGATCCACCATGTCTCGGATGCCATTTTTGATGGTCTCCTATTTAAGGCAGACTATTCCATTATTGTATGCTTCATATTTATGCATCTGGAACAGAAGAAGAGCTGCAAGCTCAGGTTCACCGCTTGCTGGATCTCATCACTGAGAATCACTAAGAGTGGTCCATGCTCCTGGAGTCAAAGAATGCGGCAATAAAGCACTTCAGAGTCATGGTAAGATGAATGATCCAAGAGGAATAGCTTCCCTAGAGCTCATACACTCCAATTCTTAGGGGGAGCGTACACTACATGATTGGTCTCAATAACTAACTACAGTTAACGCTTGAAAATGTGTTGATGTGCCTATAAACAAGTGTGTTTCAGGTCTGCATCTTCATTAATGAGCAGTAAAGGATAAGAGTACCTTGTGCCCCAGAATTTTTGAACTCCATTGGAGACTAAACCATAGAGTTAAGGAATCATAGAACTTAAAGCTCTCATGGTAGAACTAGCCCATAAGATGAACATTCATAAAGTGTATAGAGATATTGTTGATGGAGCATAATCCCTATTCAGGTAAGACAAAGTATCAATGATGTTGTGACAATTTGCTCTACGTTGCTCTAACACCATGAGAAGGCAACGCTAATTGTAAACATCATCTTGTTCCTGATCTCCTTCACCACAGTGTGCTCTTTAATTCCCTTCCCCTCATTTGGCCACTTCGAATCTCTGGAATTGAGAATCCAGAGTCTCTGTTGTCAGAAAATGGGAATTTCGGGGGTACTGCTCCAGAGGAACCATAAGGGCTTTATTATGAGTTTGGCAGTCTGATGGACCACCAAACCCATGGTCCAACTGCCCTATTACAAGTACAGCAGTCGGACCGCCATGGTCCGACCGCCTTATTATAAGTAGGGTGGTCGGACCCATCATGGGACAGCTGCTGCCGCCAGGGATCCGCAATTATAGTGTTGCAGCCGATTGCTAGTTTTGTAGAAGTATAGGGTGGGAAGGTAATTATGTAATAAGTAGTTTACAATACATTCTGAATTTATTAGCAATTCTTTAATTGATTATTAATTTTGTAAATTGTGTAATAATTATATTTTTCAGTTATATATCAGGTGTGAGCTGTTGGGTTTGTAGGGTATAGAGTGGGAAGTTAATCAAGTAATAAATAACATACTGGAGTGGGACTACTAAATCTTACTCATCCGAAGTCCAACGCTTTCCCTCCTGTTGAACAGACTGGAAGGGGAATAGAAAATATAACCCCTCTGAAGACCAACACTTTGCCTACTGTTGCACAAACTGGAGTGGGAATAGTAAATGTAATCCCTTTGAAGTCCAACACTTTCCCTACCGTTTCACAGATTGGAGTGGTAATAGTACATTTTACCCCTCCAATGTCTAACGCTTTCCATACTGTTGCACAGACTGTAGTTGGAATGGTAAATCATACCTCTCGGAAATCCAATGTTTCCCCTACTGTTGCACAGGTTGGAGTGGGAACAGTATTTCTATCATTTCTAGACTTCAATACATTTCTTAATATTGTTTAGATATATCTATCCTTTATTATGTGTTTAATTTGAGATTATTTGTAAATATATACATATGTTTTTGTTTTAATTTTTATTATATTTTTTATAATGTCATTAGCAATTTTTTAAAAATGTTTTTTATTTTTAATTAATTTGGTGATTTATTAATTTTTTGCAGTTGATTTGTTACTATTTTCGATACTTCATATGTATATATACATATATATATATATATATATATATATATATATATATATATATATATATATATATATATAGAGAGAGAGAGAGCGCTTACTACCCCTGACGAGGCGTCAAAGCTTTTTTGGCTTGTAGCACACTAATCCGGAACCCAAAAATGATTAGTGGTGAATTAGTATAGGGAAATTTTAAATTAATTTAAGCAGTGGACATGTGAATCTGTTAGTTGGATTGAAAAGGATAGTGAAGGGATAGAAGAGGGAAGGGTCTAGAAAGTGTTAATTTGGAGATCATGGCAGTGGAGGAGGTTTAGGATGAGTAAAGGAGAGAAGGAGGGGGAAAAGTCTCTAGAGTGGGTTAGGGAGGAAGATGAGGTATTGAATGAGTTTATGAGGGATACATGAGGGAAGTGTTTAGAAAGGCTTGTTTGGGTGATCTGAATAGTAAAAGAGGTTTGAGATGATGCAAGGAGCAGTAGAGGAGGGAAGAGTCTAGAAAGATTTATTTTAGGGGTCATGGTAGTAGAATGGGGTTTGGGATGAGTCAGAGAGTGATGGTAGAGGACATATTGAATGAGGTATGGGGTGAGAAATAGGGTAGTGCATTAGAGAGAGTAGTAGAATGGGGTTTGGGATGAGTCAAAGAGTGGAGGATATATTGAGAGGGATATAGGGTAGTGCATTGGATGTGCTGAATTAGGAGTAGAGTAATAAATATAAAGATACATAAGTGCATGGGAGGTATAAATGTATAATGAAGGTAATATAACTAGATTTAAGTGGTATTTAATAAACTCAGACTTTCAAGTTTTGCTGTACTTTAATCTAATTGAGTTGATTTTATATATATATATTTAATAATTCAATAGTGAAGCAATTGTATATAAATAGTATGATATAAATGTACTTATTTATGCAGTGACCTATATACAAATGTATTTTTTATGTCTACTCAAGTCTTTGTTGAAGTAAGAGAGCTCACATGCCCGAAAAAACCTAGAGTGAACTGGGATGGAGAAAGATCATTATTGCCTACTTTAGGACTGGCTTGAACAAAAGACGGTTACCCTACCTGCAGCAAAGGGAGGATGGTCACTTCAAGGTTTTGAGCAGGTGTTGTGTGTATTTTTCCTTAAGCCTAACTCCCAAAGCTACCTGGCTTCACTGTATACTACTTCTTGGTTGCATTTGTTGGCATCATACTCACGTCAGTTCATCAGTGGACAGCTTGCCCATTTATACTCTGTCTTTCGCACCTGTACTAGGTTGTCTCCAGGACAAATGGATATAACACCACAGTCTGAAATGCGCTGGGATTTATGTGTGTGTGTTTATATAAGTATATATTTATACATAGTAGCAAATAATTAAATGTATTTAATTTACATTATATTAATGTTCTATGTTATAATATTTAGCATTTACAAATTTAAACTATATATATATATATATATGTTAAAAAACAATATTTGTGCATGTGTTTTAATGATATTAGTGTGAAACTATCTTTTTTTTAAAATTTGTGTACTTATCATTATAAGTGTAGGGAAACAATATTTTTGTAATCAATATTTTTGACAATATTTGTGTATCTCTGATATTGCTGGGTTCGACATAGTGTCAGTGATCCAGCCTATGGCAGGCGAACCTACCTTTCTGCATGTGGACAATGCAGCACAGTGACATCTGTGACCTGCCCACTGACAGCACCCATCAACATACTTCATGCCCTTGATCTCTGAGGGGGGCACAGGGAGGCAACCAGGCTACAACAGAGGGGCAACGCACACCTGAGACTCAAGGGCCAGTTACCATGTGCACCAAGCGGTAGCCATTCACAGCTGTCCCACGGCCACTTAGAACTCTTTCTTGGATCAGGGGTAGAGACAACAGCCAGGGGTGCGCAGAGGGCTCACCACAATGACCAACAGGCATATTGTGGGGCACACCTGTGAGAACAGAGGATATCTGAGCACGGCATGTAACATTGATGCGGCTTACTTCTCTGCCTGCTTGCTGAGCAGCACGGATTGACACCCTGTCTCTTCTCATCCTTCACCATAGTTGCCTTAAGCATGTGGGCACAGTGCTGACAGAGCGCCTCACTACCCTGCAGAGTGAGATGTCATCCAGCAAATCATTGTAACAGTTGCTCATCACAGAGGATATCTCTCAAGGCAAAGCCGACTCAGCTGCCCCATCAGGCCAGCCAGAAAATACAATTGACTTAATCCTAAAAGAAATGAAGCAGTGGGTCACAGGCTGGAGGTCACTGAAAGGTAGAAGGCCTGGATTAATGTCTGATGGCACTGGATACATGACTGGACCATGCTTCTTTCAGGGACTCTCAACTATGGCATCTATGCAACAAGGTAATCAACCTTGAGGACAGAAGCCATAGTGACAAGGTGCACTTTTTTGGCATTTTTGAAAAGGCAGAGGGGGCTGACATGCACAGCTTCTTATGTGTAATGCTACTCACCTTCTAGAGCTAACCTTTTCTCCCTACTTGGAGATTCAGAGATCCATAGAATTTACTCGCACAGACAAGACATTACTGAAATGGAAGGGGCCTAAATTGCAGCCTTACTCCACCAAAAATAGGCACCCACCATCCGTGCAGCAGTTCGCACCCAGGGACTGTACAACTATGAGGGCCATAAGACTCAAAGCTTAGCTGACGTCTCCAACAAAGTGAACAAAAAAGGGAAGGATTTCTAGCCCTCAGACCTCTGCTATGTAAACAGGACGACAAATATGGATCCTTTGACCCAGCGCATATGTGGATTACGATTGAAAGCAGATCAAAAGACTTCTATGAAATGGAGGAGTCACCATTGAAGACTGGGTCTGACAAAGAATGACTCATATGGCCAATTGTTTAGCGCTGTTAAAACAATTTGCTGCTGTTGAATACTGCATGTCTATTGTATTTCACAAAATGTTTCTTATAGACAGTGTTGGTATCCCCCAGCTCACAGGTCATCCTCCTAGTTACCACTAGTCCATTATAGGCCTCACAGCGCCACCTGAGCTTGTACCCTCTTCCTTTGATAATCTTCTTCCCACCGGCACACCTGTTCTTATGGTACACCTTTGATCGAGGATGAGGGCTGGCGGTCTAGGATCCGCTACCCCTCTCATGGTGAAGGACTAACCTCATCTGCCACGAGTAACCTCCATGGGCCTCACAGGTGCAGCGGATGCTACAGGCTTGGACCCACTGACTTAAGTTCTAGGTTGGTTCTTGGCACATGACTCAAAGGGCAGACTTGATCCCTTCAGATTGGCAGCTTGGAAAACCCCCCTTTATCCTTCCACTTCCATTTTCTTCAAAGGCCCCCACAGGTCCATACCGGATCCTCTTTCCTTCTATTGCCCACTCTCTGCCCTGTGACCCTCCTCTCCACTATGTACACACCCTATATCTACATATAATAAACACCTCCCTCAGGACCTATATTTCTTTTCTATCTAGGCAACCTATGTACAGTAGGGCTTGACAGAAGTACAATCATATAGACAAAAACTTTACAAAATACATTTTATCAAAATTATTTATTTACTTTTTTGTGCATTTTTTTTCTTCAATTATCAAAACAATAATTCATTTCCTTTCTCTGTTTTCTTATTTCTTTTGTTTAAAAACTTTTTTCAAACATGTAAAGAAATCAACAATGTTGCCACAGAATACAATAAGACAAATAACTCCCCCAAAATACAGAAATAGATCTTGACAAATATGAAAACCACACACAACACAAATCATACAGACTCATACAACATTCACATGAAAACACATCTGAAAAAGAAGGAGATAATAGATAATAAGATCTCCACGACCAAGTATGTTCTATATGTTCACAAGGATCTGGACATTAGGTTGACGCGCGTTTCGGTGGCATAAAGGGAATGGACCGGCCACCTTCTTCAGGACCTTTTCAGATACCCACAAACAATCACAAAACAGGGGGAGACCTAAAAGCAATAATACAAAGTATTACAAGCCCATAAAAAGATTGATATAAAAAAATAAAAAAAATTTAAATTGGACATCGATTCTTAGTATGTGTGATGTTATTCATACTATGGTTAAAATTCACAAAGAAAAACAGAGGAGATACCTTTAACAGAATGCCCCACCAAGAAATGTGTAACTCCCCATACTTACCTGGAGGAGTAATATCAAAACATTAAAACGAGATCTAGAGGAAAGACCCACACAAGAAGCGGTTTACCAATTAGCCAAAAGTGCAGAAAGTACAGGCAAGGGTGCTATGATTCAAAAATGCACAGAAATGCATTACTATCAATAAGCTTGTATCACCATGTAATGTCCTGTATTTATATGCGGTCAAGTCAGGAGCTACTTACAACTAGTGAAAATGGCCAATAGACTGCTGGCAGTATATATTGACACGTCTTATTCTAGTAATCTATCAGTCTGTAGACAAGAGGATGAAAAAGTCATAACTGTAAGATAGTAATGTTAAAACATGTTAGAAGATTGTGGAATTATGTATCTAATACAATCTTACCTAGACCACTATGATGTAGTGTCCAGTAGAAGAAGACATCGTGTTTACGTAGGGACAGGGCCCCAAAATGAGCTCAAGTTTCTAAATGAAACATATATACGACGCACAGTGATGGTTTATTCATAATGCTATTCTTGACTACAAATGATAACAAAATATATAACTAACTCGTGGCCGTGCACTTTAGACAGAATAGTCTCGTTTTAAAGTGCAAGTAGCTGACGGTAATGCCGGATCCAACAATTGACAGCTAGGTGAAGTACCAGTCATTCACTCCTACCGATGCATAGCCAAGCTCAATCTAAAGGCAGAAAGTACATGTATGAACAAAAAGTGATCCAGAGCAGTGATGGCTTAAGCAAATTGTCGCGTCACCGATCTATATCTAAAATGACTATTTGCAAAAACCAAAACTCGCCATGCAGTCTCAGCTATTGAGTTCGGTGAGGTTAATATATATTGTAGCCTCGATGTATATCTCTTTTGAGTGATGATATAATATATAAGATAACCACACCAAACTTCGTATAATTGGGCTAATTGGAGCAAAGGAAAAAAGGAAAACGTCCCTGCCGCGGTACATCAAATGAGGAACAAACGACGCTTCACAATACTCGGCATACACCTACAACTATCTTCTGCTTGCACACAGTACAAAACTTCCCCAACCCTTGGTCTACCATCTCCGGAACCACTGCTTATCCCCACTGCAAGAGGACTCTTCCTCACCGCCCCTCACCCCCCCACCCCCCACTTGCCACACTGCTCACATTACCTCATATCCTAGTTTGCAGTATATGACACTGAAATACAGCGTGTGGGAAAATCCCTTAGAGATCCCCTCCCACAGGCGACTGCACTACTACCGTGCAGTACAATGACGTCACCGAGATCATTGATCATCATATCTTGGAATGTGAATGACGTTACACATTTTATCAAAATAAATAAATATGCTTACCTATCTTAATACCAAGCATGCAGATAAAATCATAATACAGGAAACCCACCTCACAAGCGTTAAGGCAGAGAAGCTCGGACAGGTCTAGGTATGCAAAGTCATGCACAGCAGCTGTCCTCTGTCACCGGAGGAGGGGTCCAAAACACCCCAGGAATGCAGAGTGGCAATCCCTTTATGTAGATCGCTCTCATGCACGGTACTCAAGACATGGACCAACATGGAAGGTCAATATACATTTGTCAAGCTGCGCATTGATGACAAAGTATTTTGCCTAGACTCAGTCTACATGACAACCAGATCAAAACGAAGATTCTACCTTCAAATTAACTGTTTGTTACAGAGATTGATGTCATGCAACTGATCACTGGGGGGACTGGAACCTGGCACGCAACGCGATCCTAGACCACACAGGCCCCATAGATGTCAATAACTCAGATAGGTCCCTTATGGGCAACTTCCTTGTTGACCACGGCCTCCTCGACATTTGGTCCCTCCTTCAATTCGGCAACAGCGACTACACATATGTTTCCCCAGTCCATGGTACCCAATCAAGGTTGGACTACTTCCTCATCCCCTAGCCCATGACCTCATTGAGATAAGATGCCCTGACACTGGCTAGGACATTTTTGGATCACTCACCGATCTGCCTCACAACTAATATAGGACTAGTAAATCTGACCCGAAACCCTGTCATGTTAATCTCTCACAATGCAAGCTGCTCAAAGGCAAGGCCCTGCTCAAATCGCATATCACTACCTACTTAGTTAAAAAAAAAAGGGTTGGTCACTTCAGCACAAACACTGTGGGTAGCAGCCAAAGTTACCATAAGGGGACTATAAATGAGAGATACCACCCCAACAAATGCCGAAGGTAAAAAGACAGGGCGGTAGGAAGGTGCAGACCTGACATTCCAATACATTGTTCGCCTATCTATATCTATCAGACGGCGACTTGGAAAAGCAGAAATGGACCTTAACAAGCTTTTTCTCTCAAAGGCGGAATCCATGCTCCAAAAATTGAAGACCCATCGTTATGAACAGAGCGAAAAGGCAGGAAAATTGCTAGCAGCACCCCAAAGACAAAGGGAGATGGGGATGGCTATTCCAGCCATCAGGACTGGGTCCAGTCTGATTGTTAGACAACAGCAGGAGATAGCCTTCACATTCACTGTCTACTACCATATCCTTTATGCCCCTGAGGTGGTCATGGAGCCAGCCGAGACAGATGACTATTTTGGCACTATCGACCTGCCTAGCCTAAATGAGGTGTGCAGGGAGCTACTGAATGAGGAAATCACTAAAAAGGGGATACTCCAAATCATTTCCATTCTCTCATATCATAAGGCCCCCTGGAAGTATGGCTTCCCTGCAGAGTTTTATAAATGAACGAAAGTCGAGATTGTAGATTCGGTGTATGAAGCATTCACAGAGGTCGAACACATGGGGACCCTTGGATCTCTTTCGAGGAAGGCTCTTATTACTGTCCTCCACAAGCCAGTGAAAGGCCTCCTCCTGGCGGCAGCTACTGCCCTATCTCCCTCCTCAATGGGGACATGAAAATCATTTTTGGGATACTGGCTGCCCTCCTTAAATAGGTAATTCCCACACCAATACACAGTACACAATTGGGGTTACTCTCAGGGAGATTGTCTTGGTACCACGTCCACACACTGGCTCACTCCCTCACCCCCTGTGGACAGCCAAAGACCTGGCGGAAGAGGCACTGGCCCTATCATGTGATACCAAGAAAGTGTTGAACCAGATAGGATGGGGCGTCCTTTTTGCAATGCTACATAAATTCGGTCTTGCTGCCGATTTTATAGCCAAGGTTTGTTGGCTCTATGACTGTCTCCTCTTCTTTCCTCCTGACCCTAGAACCCCTAGCTGCGTCACTGTGCCCATCAGAGGAGATTGTGGGCACCCTTACCCCAGGAGGCTTGTCAACCATATATCTGTATGCAGATGATATCCTCCTCACACTCATTGCCTCACTACATCTCTCCTGATTTTGCTAAATATAATTAACTGGGATCAATAGCGTTCGGCAGGGATCCTATCCTTCAACCAGGGCCAAGCTCAGGGGGCTCTCAAATCTTTTGAGATGCTCCATGAGGAATTTCACTTGCCCCTGAACCAGCGGTGGAGATATATGCAATTGCATCACTGTCACTCCAGTAGGCTGGGAGCTATGCCTTTGGTACTCCTGACATCCCTAGTGACATCTGATCTCAATGTCTGAGGGCACTGCAAAGGAGTAATGTTGGGCTTCTATAATTTCTTGATTAGACACATGTACTCCCAGCCACAGGTAGGCTATGTACAATATGGCAAAATTGACTCCAGGTAGAATACGAGATGGAAGACCGGGTAGTGATATTGGACAATCTGGATCATGGAGGAAGGGAGGCCAAAATGAAATTCTGCCTTTTCAAAATGCTCCAAGATTGGCACTGGGTGCCTGCAAAATGGTATTCAGACAAAATATTGAAAATAAAATATTGTGTGACATAAATATAGTGTACAAAATATTGTGATATGAAAATATCGTGGCATGTAATATCAAAATAAAAATATCAAAATTAGGTGTTGTATTAAACATCAATTTCAAAACTGTTGATGTTAAAAATTGTATATAATATTGATTTTTGTTGTTAAAAGTAGTTTGTTATGATATGTATTTTTTATGTGTTTTCATTTATAGTAAAATAATATAAATGTTTAGCAACTTTTTATATGTTGTAAATAAATTGAGCTGTAGAAATGTTTTGTTTGTGTTAATAAATAATTTTTAGGAGTGGGATGTTGGGTTTGTAGGAGATAAAGGTAGGGAGTAATTAAAAAAAATTGTTAAAATGTGTGTAATATTTTTTATTTATTTTTAATTAAGAAATTAGACGAAAGTTGAAGAAATTCAGTAGCTGGATGCTGGGTTATAAGGGCAAAAGGTGGGGAGTATTTAAAAGAATTTGATTAACAATTGAATTTCTTATTAGAAACAAAATATATAAAAAAATATAGCAGTGGAATGTTGGGTTATAGGGGAAGGGGGGGGGGGGTATTTTAAAATATTTAGTTTGAATCCAATTTTTAATAAAAACAAATATTAGCAGTGGGATGATGGGTTGTAGGGGAACATTATTGGAAGTATTTTTAAACATTAGACAATTCTTTTTAAAACTATGTTAAATTACATTTAAAATTATTAAAATATTTAGTAGCGGGATGTAGAGTTATGGGATAAATGGTAGGGCATTTTTGCAAATGTAAATATTATTTTAGAAACGTAAAAATTTAGAAAGAGAAATAAAATTAGTAGTTGGATGTATATTTATAGGGGAAAAGGGTAGGGTATAGTTAAAGTATTAAAAAGGGTCCGATTACGATGGTGGTGAAATCACCACCGACAGCCCTTCGGTGGCGGTCTCACCCCGTCGTAGACAGGTTTATCGTCTGCCATATTACAATGGCAGGCAGTGTGATAGATGTCGGAAACACACGCATCCGATGGGCTCCTTGAGCCCGCTGGTGCGGCGGAGGGCCTTGCAGTCCCTGCAATGGTGGCAGTGCCTACCAGACACCCCGGAAGGGATTATGATGTCCCATTCCACTCGCCTGTTTATGGCGGTTAACCTGCCATGAACAGGCAGGCGGGAAGGGACATTGGGGGCCCATGTTGGGCCCCCAATGCTTCCAAGCCCTAAGCTGTGGGCACTGGGGGGCACCCATGGTGCCCCCCTACATATCCCTGCACCATGTGGCAGGCACAGCATGGTGCCTGCCACGTAGTGCAGGGATGTGTACAGTGTCCCTTTTGTGCATTGCAGCGGGTGCTGCAGCCAGCAGCACCCGCCGCAATGCAAAATATAGGCATTGCGACCGCCATGGTGGCTGTCGTATCGTAATGCCTACTACGGGACCGCCAACAGCCTGTCCGGCGGTCCCGTCTGCAATAGGGTGGAGGGCAGGTGAAAGGAAAATAAAAATATATTAATTTAAATGAATTTAGTAGTGGTATGTAGTGTCATAATGAAAAATGTTGAGGAGTATTTTAGAAATGTTATTTTTTGGAGAATTAAAAAAAATATCCAATATTTTTAGGGGAGTTGGGCGGGTTACCTTATTTTGTTATTTTGTTATATTTTGGGGAATATAAATAAAAACAATTATTCTGTGTTAAATTTTGAAAAAATATTTATTAAAATTTTTAAAAGGGTTTCATTATGATGTCGGGCAGAAACCCATCCAATAGCTTATCCAACGTTTTCCACCCGACATCAGATGTTTCCGTCCAACTGCCCTATTACTATCCTGGAAGTCAGAGGGAAACCCATGGGGGAATTCCGCTCCGCAGAGCCAGTCAGGGTGGCGGTCGGAAATGTAATCTCCAAATGGCAGTGAAGCCAGCTTCAATATCGCCGTCGGATTATAATTTCTCTTTCCGCCTCCCCTTTCATGGCGGTCCGCCCGCCATAAACAGGCAGGCGGAATGTGATGTTGGGAGCCGCTAGCAGGGCCCCCTTCCCCCCTGGGCCTTTGCTATGGGGCCTGGGGGGGCACCTGCGGTGCCCCCCACAAACATCCATGCACCCTATTATGGCACACACCGCATGATGTACAGATGTTTGAAAACATCCATTTTTCCATTACAGCTTGTGCTGCGACCCTTTTCCGGCTGCTGCCCAAGCTGCAATGGAAAAATGTATGTTTGTGATCGCCCATAGGGCGGTTGCATCCTAATTCGGCGGGTGGAACCGCCGATTAATAGTCGGGCAGATTCCATCCCGCTACGGTGTCAGTCGGACGCTCATCTGACCGACATCGTAATAGGCCCCTAAGTTGTTTTTGTACATGGATGTTCTATTTATAGGGAAGTTGGGAATATTAATAAGTTATATTTTAGTTTTGTAATTTTATTTTTTAATTTTGGAAATAAGTATAAGTAGGAAATTGGAAAGATAATATAAGGTTTTTATGTTTTTGTGAATATGAAAATGTATTTAAAATATGTTATATTTTTATTTTTCATTTTTATAATTAATATTTCCAATTAAATATTAATTTATTAGGAGCTGGAGTATTCTTTGCATGGATAATTTATTAATTAAACTTTTTTGTTAGAACTATTTTCATTCTTTTATACTTTTAAATATATGAATTTTGTGATGTATTTTAAAAATTATAGTTATATTTGAAAAGTTAAATGTGACATATTTTTTTATATTAATGTCAAATATTTAAATAATTGAATTTTTTTCCTATTTTTTTTCAATTATTTTTTATAAAATTATTATTTTTTAAAGAAATATTGAAGAAATGTAAACATTAACATAATAATAAAAATAATTTTTTTAACAATTCAAAATGATGAAAATTTATTTAGGTGAATGTATTCATACTTTTAATTTTTTAATAAAGATTTTGACATTTTCAAACTAGTGTCTAGTGTTTAGTTTAAGTGATATTGTATGGGATTTGTAAAAGTTAAAGGGGCATATTAGCAAGACCCACGTTAAAATTATCTCAGTTTTAGCGGCAGGAAATTGCCGCTAAAACGGCGATAATGGGCTTGCTAATATGCGTTATAGAATTCCAATAGAAGCCCAGGTTAGATGTGCAGGACATCTAACCTGGGCTTCTATTGGAATACCATAACGCATATTAGCAAGCCCATTATCGCCGCTTTAGTGGCAGTTTCCTGCCTCTAAAACGGCGATAATTTCAACGTGGGTCTGCTAATATGCCCCAAAGTTCTATGTTTAGTGTGCAGCACTTTCTCTGAGTTAATTTATATTGGAGTGGGAATACTTAATGTTGTCTGTTAAGGGCTTTATTATGACTTTTGGTGGTGCGGGGGTGGGCGACCTGCCACCACGAGCCCCCCTGCACCGCCATAAGTCACTGCTGCCTGCCCACCAGATTAAAAGTAATTTGAAAAAGGCACTGCAACACAGGTTCCTGCACGGCATGGACTGTAAAGTTCATGCCATGCAAGAACTGGGGCGCATGCACACAGGGGGCACATGTTGACCCCCTTTGTTTCAGCACCACCAGCCTTTTCATGGAGGAAAGACCTCCATGAAAATGCTGGTGGTCCTAAGACTTGTAATATGCTTAATAGTGCCGCAGTGGCACCACCTGCATCGTTCAATGGCCCTGACCACCACTGCACCACTGCCAGGGAATAGTGGTTCCCTGGCAGAGCCAGCTGTCCAATTACGGTCTGACTGCCCAATTCGTAGGGTGGTTGGGCCACCTGTGTGGTGGTAGCTGGACTGCCACCACCATGCCACAATGAGTCCTTTGACCGCCAGACTTGTAATTTGGCCCTGTGGGCCCGAATAAAACCTTTGACGGGGTGGGCGGCCTGCCACCGCTGCACCCCGCACCACCAAGAGTCACAGGCACTCATCCGCCAGATTACGGGTTTTTGTATTACAGTGCCCTTTCAAGGCGGCGGTGCCTTTGAAAAAGGCACCGCAATGGAAAAGCCTCACAAGTTTCCTTCACGGCATGGACTGTAATGTCCATGCTGTGCAGGTACTGGTGTGTATGCACAAAGGCAGACACATATTGTGGCCCCCTGTGTGCATACACAGGACACCCAGGTACAATGGGGCACTGTACGGTCCCCTTTGTTTCCTCTCCCCCAGGGTTTTTATGGAGGAAGAACCGCCATGAAAATCCCGGTGGAGAGGAGACCTGTGATATGCTTGTCAGGACCACGGGCGTACCACCAAGCATATTGTAGCCTCTGACCACCATGCCACCACCCTGGGTCCCTGGCTGCGGCGACTTTCCTAGGGCAGTCCGACTGCCCGAGTTGTAATGGGGCAGTCAGACCACAGGTGTGGCGGTGGCTCCACCATCACCACCAGCACCACCACGCGTCTGGTGGTGCTTGGACTGCCAGACTCGTAAATTGGCACATAGGGACTGTTTTTATAACTTTTAGCGGTGCGGGGATGGGTGGCCCACCACCACCGTGCCCTTCACCAACAAGAGTCATTGCCGCCAACCGGATTACAAGTTTTTTGTAGTCTGGTGGGCGGGGGGCATGGCGGTTCCCCTTGTGGTGCCCTTTCAAAGGCGACGGTGCCTTACTGCCATAGGAATGCCTCACAAGGTTGCTGCATGGTATGTATTGTAACATCCATGCCATGCAGGAACTTGTGTGCATGCTGCACACAGGGTGCAAACCCTGACAGAGAGGAAACTCACTATATGCTTGGCGGGACTACAGCGGTTCTGCCAAGCACATCGCAGCTTCTGACCAATGTGCCACCACCAGGGAATGGCGGCAGCACTGGTCCCCAAGCAGTCTGACCACCCAAGTTATAATGGGATGGTCAGACCACCGGTGTGGCAATGGCTGGATCGCCACCGACGCACCATCACGAGTCTGGTGGTCCTCGGACTGCCAGACTCATAATTTGGCCCTTAGCATCCAGCACCTTCCTTGACTCAATTTATATTGGAATGGGAATAGTTAATTTTGCATGTTTAGTGTACAGCATCTTCCTTGAGTTAATTTATATTGGAGTGGGAATAGTAAATTTTGTTTGTTTAGGGGCTTAATATGACTTTGGTGATATGGGAGCTGGGCTGCCATGCTGCCACCCCGCTCCCACATCTCATAAGCCAAAACAGACCCCTTGCTAGATTACGACTTTTTAAGTCACTGGAGGGCTGTTCTTTGGCGTTCCCATGGTGGTGTCTTTGAAATAGGCACCACAATGGGATTGCCAACGCATGTTCCTGCATGGCCCGAAGTGCACAATGTTGTGCATTTTGTTCTGTGCAGGAACATGGGGGTGCATGCAGACCGGGTAGCACACCATGTGCCCCATGCATGCACCCCATGGCGCAGAGGCACAAGGGTCAGGGTCGCACTGCCATGAAAAGTGCAGCAGTGAGGAAACTCCTAATATGCTTGCTGGTGCTGCAGCGGCACCACCAGTATATTAGAGGCCTCAGACCGCTGCGCCACCGCCAGAGATTGTGGATCCCTGGCAGCAGCAGTCCCATGGCGGTCCAACTGCCAACTGCCACAGTCCTAATGTAGACTGCTGAAATCATAATAATGCCCTTAGTGTCCAGCATTGTCCCTGATTTTAGTTATATTGTAGTGGGAATAGTACCTGAGGAATATATATTGTCTAGTGCCTTCCCTGAGTTATGTTGTTTTGTAGTGGAAATATTAAATATTGCTACTTTGATGTATAGTGTTTGTTCTATTAAGTGAAATTGTGGGGGAAATAAGTCTATTTTGTTGTGTAACAGGTGAGTACTTTCCCTCGGTATGTTATTTTGTGGTAGAAAACGTGAATGTTTTGTGTTTATCTTTTATATTGTTATGAAATAATATTAATTTATCTTGTTGTAGTTAATACTTTGTAGTAGTGCAAATGTATATACTTAATGTGGTATTGTGGTAGTTAATTCACTTTTGTTTCATATTTACATATTTATAGATTAGTAAAAAGAAACACAGATGTTGTAATAGTTTTTATTTAAAAGAAATTAGTACTTTATGCACGTTTGCATTAGTTGGAAAAAAGTTAATAATGAGAAAATACGTTTTATTTACAAATATAACACATTGTACATAGTTTAGAATTTATTGAGTACACTCACTGTAAATGTCCAGTAGTAATTTGTACAAAAAATATTTTAGTATGTAATTGGTATACAATAGGGGGCTCATTACTATGTCAGGTGGAAAGCCTCCTCCCGACAGTCGGAATCTCCTCAACCGTGTTAGAGTCCTTCCGAACAACTTGTCGGTTTTCATCCCGACCACCCAATTATGATGTTCGCGGTCGGAACGTAAACTGCACGGTCATTCCGAATCAGTTCCCACCGACTCGCAGAGTATTCGTGTCGGTCGGAACCACTACATACAACCCTATGGACAGCTTTTCCGCCCTCTGGATTACAATGTCGATTTCCAACAGCCTTTCCACGTCAGCCTGTCCGACATGGCATGGCAGTCGGACCGCCATAAAAAGGCAGTATGAAAGGGTCATCGTAATCCCTAACGGCACTGCCTCTGCAGGCACAGCCCCCATTGCAGGGATTACATTCAGACCAATGCTCCGACAGGTTCTTTGAGCCTGTCATAGGCGTCGGTTGGTCTCTCCGCCCACTGCGGTCCGACCGACCATATCGTAATGCAGTGGTTGGACCGCTATGCTGGAAGACGGTGTGACGCAGCAGCCAGGGCAGCTGACTCGGGAGCGCACGGCTCACGGTTCAATCCCCGGCGCTGGCGGCAGCTCAGCTCAGCACCATGTAACTCTGGGCAATAGCTCACTTAATCTCCCTGATGGCCCCCAGCACCTTGAGACCCTTAGGGGTGAGTAGTTTGCGTTTTACAAATACCAGATGTGTAATCGGGCCCTTTGTTCTTGTTTGAAAGATTCCAGTATTTTGTGAAGGGTGGGTTGACTTCTTCCTATTGTGGACTGGAAGACATTATGCTACTGCATTTTTAGTGTTGGCTTGTTTGGCTAGGGTACTGTCATACACATCCCACCATGGAATGTGGAATTTTGGTTGGCATCTGTGTCCTGATATGTGTAGCCTCCTTACCCATGTCTCTTCAAAATAATCCATTGGGGGACTAATTTATTTTCATTTGTTTGGTCGAAGAGACTTTCTATTAACAGGTTATAGTGGTTTGCTACTTCAGTGATGGGTATGTAGGCTAGAGCTATTAATTATTTTATTTCATAGGCAAAATGGCTATAATTGCATATTCTACACTTAGGGGCCCATTAGAATGTCGGGCGGATCGCCACCGCCCGCATGACGGTGGCGATCCGCCCGACATTCTCTCCCGCCCGCATGCCAATTCCCCCCGCCATATTACTATGGCGGGGGGGACCCCGGCGGACGGAAAGACCGTCCGCCGGTTTTCCGCCCGGTCGATGAGTCGACCGGGCGGAAAAGCACTTAATATGGTGGCGGTGTCTGGTAGACACCGCCATCCATATTATGATGCATGCGGGGTAATGCCTTTCCGCGGCAGCAACGCCGCCACGGAAAGGCATACAGTCTTCTACATTGGGGGCCCGTAGCAGGCCCCCAGGGATTCTGGGGGGTGGTGGGTGCACATGGGGGGTACCTATGGTACCCCCCTGCATTTCAATGTACAACGTGGCAGGCACCGCGCGGTGCCTGTCACGTTGTGCATTGAAAAGCACAACTTGCATTTTTGGCATTGCGGCGGGTGGTGCTTTCAGCACCGCCCGCCGCAATGTCAGAAATGCGAGATGCGCCCGCCAGTGTGGCGGGCGCATCCTAATGGCATGTGCGGGTCCGCCGCATGCATTGCGGGCGGTCCCATTTCCCGGGGGTATGGCGGGCGGACAAAGTCCGCCCGCCATGCTAATGACCCCCTTAAGGTGGATTTTTGTAGGTGACGCCATATGCTCTGGTTAAAATGTAGTAGCAACCTTGTATGCCTATGTGGGGGTAAAATTTAAGAATAGCTTGTATCATTGCTTGTTCAAAATCAATGATAATCTTTTGGGGGTAGTTGTTGTTAGTTTGCTGTTTTATTTGGGTTAGGAGTTCTACATAGGTAATTGTTTGTTTATTTGGTAATGAAGCATGGATTAAAGGTATGTTACTGTTGTGAAATTCCCCGTGGATGGTATAGAGTTGGTAGAATGGTTTGGGACATATTTTAAATGTCCCATCCATTCTCCATGTTTTGCATTGCCCTAGTTTTAATAAGTCTGTAGAAGTAGCAAAGATAATTCGTTTTCGAAATAGATAATGGAACCCTATGCAGGATTTTGCTCTTGTCACTCCTTGCACAGTTAATACACTCTTTGACTTTACGCTCCACCATTGAATCCATCTTTGGGAACCAGAAGTCAGCTCTTACTTTGTTTATTTGTAATGCTCCTGCCCAAGTGTCCTTCGTGAGCTAGGTCTATTATTTTGTTCCGGAGATCAGAGTGAGGAACAATTTTATCATTGCGGTACACTTTGTCTTCTACAATTGTCAATTCAAATCTAACCTCCCAAAATTCTTTCATTTCGTCAGACACCTCACTGCATTTTTCAGGCCAACCATTCACAATTAGATTTTTGAGGGTACCCATGTCAGCATCCTTCTTCATGCTCTCTTCCCATTCCTCCATGGTCAAGGACGGAAGCTGTATGGCCAGAATGGGTATATCTAGGTTTTCTTCTTGGGGAGGTAGATCTAATGGGGACCTTGACAGGTAATCAGCCACAATATTTTCTGCACCAGGCAAGTACTCAAGTTTAAAGTAGAAGTTTTCTAGCCCTAGGACCCACTTGGATATGCGTGGGGAGGCGCACAAAACTTTCTTTGAGGAAAACATGAACGTTAATGGTTTATGGTCAGTACGGATGGTAAATTTGGTACCCCATAGATAGAATTTAAAATGGTTGACAGCCCAAAAGCATGCTAATGCTTCCCTCTCAATGACCGAGTAGTTACGTTCAGCTGGGCTCAAGGATCGGGAAGCAAAAGCTATAATGGTTTCATATAGTTTTCTTTTTAGGGTCAAAAAATCCCAAAGCTGGAGATGCAATAATCTCCTCCTTTAAGTTGTCCACCAATAAGCTATGTTCTTGCTCCCATGTGAATTCTTTGTTCTTTTTCAGCAACTCACGTAAACCTTCACATTTGTAAGAAAAGTTTTTTACAAACTTGGCCATATATTTAATAAGGCCCAAGAAGGATTTGAGTTCTTCTTTACTTTTGGGGTAAGGAGTAGCTTTGACTGCTTGGATGAGGCTATTTTTTGGTCTACAACCTTCCTGGGAGATGGTGTGGCCAAGGTAGTCCACGGAACTCACCCTGATTTTGCATTTGTCTGGTTCCTTGCATCTGACAGTCTCCCACATACAGACTTGAAGATGCGATCATGGTCTTCAACTGACGACCCATAGATGAGAATGTCATCCTGAAAACATAGGGTGTTAGTGATGCCTTTGAGAACTTGTTGCATCATTTTCTGGAAGACAGCCGCCGCAAACGCCAGACTGAAAGGCATCCTCCTAAACATGTATGCCACAAAAGGAGAGGTGAAAGCTGTTAACGGTCTGGACTCTGGGTGGAGTTCCACTTGATGGTATGCCATGGATAAGTCTATAGCAGAGAAAAACTTGGCCTCCCCCATGGTGCTCAACATGTCATTTATGCTGGGGAAGGGGAATCTCTCTACCCAAATGTTCTTATTGAGGCTGCGCAGATCAACACAGAGGCGAATGCCTTCACCTTTAGCCTTGGCCGCTATGACTATGGGCGCCAACCACTCAGAAGATTCTATGGGTTGGAGGACCCCCATCTCACATAACTTATCCAACTCATTTTTTAGGGGTTCTCTCATAAGGAGAGGAACAGGGCGAGGTTTGTGTACTATGGGTTTTGCTCCTTGTTTAACTTTGATCTTATGTTGGAAGTCCTTCAACAACCCTAGGTCATCAACAAATAATTTAGGAAATTCTTTACACAGTTTACTCTCAGTATTGGAATTCTCAACCAGTATGACTTGGTCTTTGTTATTGGGGTCCGGTATGATGCCCAACTCCCTCTGGTGTTGCCATCCCAGAAGGTTGGAACCTTTTTCCACAATGTACACTTTTCCTATCGTTGATCTGCCTTTAAAATTTACATGGACTTTTATCATGCCCACCAGGGGGATGGGATCTTTAGTATATCCTTCAGGAGAAATGTCGGGCTTAGACATTTCTATCCCTGAAGTACTTAAGCCATGTTTGAAGTCTAATTGGTTAAGTAGCGTGAATGGGGAACAGGAGTCTGCAAACATTTCTACTGGCCTACTATTTAGCAAAACTATGCATTTGGGGTAGTCTGGTTTGGAGGAACACTCCTCGTCTTTCACTTGGAAAACAAACTTTTGGCATTGCTCGCTCTTCACATTCACCATTTTAATCTGGTTGTTTTACCCATCCCTGCATACTCTTGCAAAATGTCCCCTCCTATTACAATTCTTACAGGTAACATTTCGGGCAGTACAATGTAAACTGTTGGCCAAGTGATTGTTACTTCCACATCTGGTGCATTTTAAACCACTACTATCTCTCGCAGTTTTTTTTATAAAGGTATCCTTATTTTTCACTTTCAAAATGTCATTATGTACTTCCTCCGCTTGCAAAGTAGCCACTATTTCTTCAGTAACTTTCATTTCTTTTCTTTTATACATTTGGCTGTGTGCTCAATGGATTGAGCCAAGGTAACAGCCTCTCTAAGTGTGGGTTTTTTTGCAAGTAGCTTTTCTTGGATCCTGCTATTATTCGTACATCTAACCAATTGGTCTCTTATGAGGGAGACATTGAGTTCCCCAAACTTACAAAGTTGTGTCAGTCCCCTCAATGCAGCAATATAGTTGTTAACTGATTCACTTTTGCCTTGCACACAACTGAAAAACTTATGGTGTTCAAGGACTACGTTTACCTTGTCTACAAAATGCACTTCTAACTTCATTAATGCAATTTCATATACATCTACCTCATCCTCATCCTCAACTTCTGGTTCCGGTAGTGTTTCATAAATTTTGCGACCCTGTACGCCCAGGTTATGCAATAGAATATGTTGCTTACGCACAGCAGAAAATGTTTCCCCTCCCATGGCAATCAAATACAATTCAAATATTTTTACCCAATCCTTCCAGTGGATTTCAGGCTCCCCACACTCGTTTAAGAAGGATGGGGGTTGACTCATTCCAGTGGTTGCCATGATGAGTGAAAATGACACGCAAAACTACTATAAAGAACCAGGTGATGAGATAACAGGGGAAAGTATCAGAATGGTGAGAGTATACGAAAGATTTTCTAAATAAGCAAAGAGTACCGATTGGCAAGGAATAAGGATGTTAGACTGCAGGGCAAAGATAGGAGAAGTGAAGGGAAAGCGCAGTGTCAGAAGAGGATGGAAGGGGAATGACACGCAAGATTAGGTGTGCATAGCCGTGCCCAACGTTAAAAGGAAGATCACAGTGCAGAAGTAGGGAGAAAACACAGGAGAAGAGCAGAGAGGGGTGAGTGCTAAAAATAGCAAGGATAACCCAGTAATGAAGGGGTAATGAACTTGAAGTGCGTATCAAATATAGAGCACAGAATGTACCAGTTCCCATGTGGAGGGAAAGTGACACGCTATGACTAATGTGCGTATCATCGTGCAGAAAGTAACACGCAATAACTGGTGTGCGTGTCTCACCGTGCAGGAATAGAAGGAAAAAGCACAATATGGGGAAAATGTGCCTGGAGAAGTCAGGTAGTCAGGATAAGAAGTCACAAATGTACCAGTTCCCACGTGGAGGGAAAGTGACACGCTATGACTGGTGTGCGTATCACCGCACAGAAAAGTAACACGCAATAACTGGTGTGCGTGTCACCGCACAGAAGTAGCAGGAAAGGCGCAATAGGGGAGAAAATGCCCGGGGACAGGCAGACAAGGATAAAAAGTCTTACTTGCCGGAGGTGGGTAGGGCTACTTTCCTGCAGCAGCTGCAATAATCAGGTTGCTAGCCAACTGCAGCGTGGTGAATACTTTGAGACTGGAGCACTGACTAGGAATTCCACACGATGAAACAGCGCTGAGGAGGACTCTGGCGGTGGAGGACGCAGCTGCGGAGTAATAGATGATGACATCAACTGAGGCTGCAGCGCTGACTGAGGAATCTCCTCATGGCGGAAACGGCTGAGGGGAGGCTGGTGCGCCAGAGCTGAGGAATCCTAACAAGCGGAACAGCTGAGGGAGCCAGAGCGGAGGCTCATGCTGGAACGCTGACTGAGGAATCTCCTCATCTCGCGACGCGTCATGAAGAGAAACGCCACCACTCTCTCACATAACGATACTAGATATCCGAAGGTTGGGCACACACACCGATGGAGAGAACTGGGAGAGTCACACAGCCGCCCCGACCATGGAGCGAGGCAGAAATCGAGGGTGGACACAAACTCCCCAAGTATCAGCGTAGACCAAAGTTGCTCGCAAGCGGAGCTTGCCAAAGTAGGATCTTTGTGGCCACAGCAACTCCTTGATGAGAGAGCTAAGGAGTGCCACCGCTGAGGAACGATAACAAGACTGGGATTTACTCATCCACAGAGTAATGCACAGCCACCTCGTCATGCAGAAGTATTTCTGGAGAGAGCACTGAAAGGGGAGATGACCAGCTGCCCCCTGCGCAGGATCGTCGCCAGTGTTAGAAGTTGAAATAAGGTCCACACCAGGTAAGTTGAATCGCTTCTTTATTCTGGTCATCCACTCTCTTCAACTGCCAGTGAGCACCAACATTCTAATTGAACTCTACGTGGAACATTCTATTGCTCCATAGGGAGAGGGGTAGGGATGGAAGGAACCAAGTGGACCGAGAGGGAATACAGTGGCAGGGAATAAATAAAAAGAGATTACAACAATGAGCTTTCAGGGTAATGAGGGATCGGAAATGTGAATACTAAACGGGGCCCGAATTCTGCCATAGGAATTCAACCATTGCTCCCTGGGGACAGCATATTTTACTCCCATATGATTATTCTGATGACTCAAAGAAATTTATATTTGTGCCACTCATCAATTGTTACATAAATATAGTCAATAATGATACTTGGATCCTAACCTTGCAGGTATTTTCTCATAACTGGTAGTGAAAATTATGGGCCAAATTACGAGTCTGGCGGTTCGAGGACTGCCAGACTAGCGGGTGCACGGCGGTGATGGTTCAACTACAGACGCACTGGCGGTCCCGACCACCATATCATGACTTTGGCAGCCAGACCGCCAGTGAACTGCCACAGCCACCATGGAACTGCCATTCCCTGGCAGTGGTGTGGCGGTCAGGGCCTCAGTAATATGCTAGTGGTGCCACTGCAGCACCGCTATGCATATTACGGATTTCAGGACTGCCAGCTGTGTCATGGAAGTTCTTTCTCCATTAAAAGGCTGGCGGTCCTGAAACAAAGGGGGAAATACAGGGCCCCCTTTTGCCCATTTGCATGGGGATGCATGCAGGGGGATACAACATGTGCCCCCCTGTGTGCATGCACCCCAGTTCCTGCATTGCATGGACTTTACAGTCCATGCTGTGCAGGAACTTTTTTGGGCGTTCCCATTGCCGTGCCCATTTTCAGAGGCACTGCTGTGGGACGGCCAAAAATAGCTCACCAGACACAAAGAAACTTGTAATCTGGCAGGCGATGCCTGAACCGCCAAACTCATAATCTGGCCCTAAGTGAGAAGAGCCCAAAGGCACATATGCACAGAACCATCACAGAACAATTGGCTTCCTTACATATTCGAGGCAAGAAAATTGTGATTCAATTTCGACATTCATAAACTGATTCTACATTACTACATGATTTTATTTGTCATCCCATTTTCTGGTTTGTGTATTGTGATGCTTACATATGTTATGTTAGTTTTTCTGATTCCAAAGATTTTGACTGAATCATATGATTTTGTTTCCCAGGAAGTCTTTCTTCGACCATCTGGGTGTTCATGACTCAATCAAAAAAGAAACATTTGGCCTTCGAAAGGACCACATTCTGGATGAAAAAAAGTAACATAATGCATCATTCAAAAGCATTTTGCACAGGTAAGTACTACTAGGGAGCACAGATATAATGCTCTATGATAGTAATTATCAAATTGTCAGTACTTATCTGGGGATGGTTGAATTTAGGGCATCTAAACAGGTGGAGATGTGGGCTGGCTCAAGTCAGGAGGCTTTAGTGCAGTTGGTGGGGTGGCGGGTGGAGCAAGTCGCAGCCACGTGACATCTGGTGGTTTGGTAAGCAGGATAGGCTGCTACAAGCAATGGAACCAGTCATCTCTCCCAAGCCAAAATAGCTTTCACTATCGGTCTACCACATATGTATGCACATATGTTATGGTATTCGTTCTTTTGGGTCCTACTGATTTTCCTCATTCCCTCATGATTTCAGTCTCTTGTGAAACCTCATCTCTTTTATTACCTTTCATGATTCTGGACCATGTTACATTTACTAGGTCACTGCTCTTCCATACTTTCAAGTCAGTAAGTGATACTGTATGAAATCAGATTATTAGTTGCAAAGGAGTTAGTCCTTCAGAAATAATATGTCTGCAAGTGTCTCTTTACTGGGACCCAAGTACCTCATTGTAGCACTTAGGGTAGCGAAGCAGAGAAGTCCAAAGCCTACTCAGCAGTGGTGGTGTTGGCTAGTAACCCCAGTTCACTCGAACAGCAACAAAAAGTACTTTTAATACACGCAATACTAAATACTACATATTATTTATAAATCAACACAATCAGGTTGATGTAAATACCTTTGATGACACTTTCATATCACGTTACACCCCTAGTGGGTTCTGTCCCCTTTAGCCACAATACCCACACCTATACTAGATGGAATATCACCATATAAGGGAGTGTCATTATCAATAAGGCTGTCCTCCTGGTTTTAGCAAGGTGTCATTACATTAGTAAAAGCAGCAACATATCATTAGGCTTGGGCAAAATTTCAAATATACTTGTGAAATTCACATAATTTTGGGAATTTTGCATTACGCTTCTTACGTAAATCCCACAAATGATTGCAGTTCACCTAATTATGCGCCATTTAGAGTAAAAATTTAGGGGCATATTCACAAGGAGCTATCGCCGAATTAACGGCACTTTATCGCAGCCAAAGTCGTGAAAGATTTACCCCCCATTCACAAGCCGATGTTAACAGCCCACAGCACCAGTTTACCCGCGATAGCAGCCGCAAAAAACATCGCCACAGACGACCCTCTCAAATATCGCTAATGAGATGCAGAGTACGCGTTCCCGTGACAAAAGCCGAGACAACAGCACACCTCAACACTCACAACGACCAGCCACATCCGCGATAAAAACACAAAACAGGCGATAAGGCGCGTTAGCATCAGGAAATCTACACCTGCTCTGACCTGGAGTAAAGTCGGATGGCAGCCAGCACCACAAAAGAGAGCACAGCCCAGGGCCACATCCGAAGGGCAACAGATGCCATGGAGCAACTCATCATGCGGCCCAGACACCCAAGAGGGCCACAACACCCACCGCCACCACCCCAGGACCCCATCCCACACCCAGAACACCCCCCACCCCCCCGGGACCACCCCCAACCCCGGACTAAGAAATTGCACACCAACACCACGAATCCCAAAACAAACATCTTGCCTGATGTCGCACAAGCAGGAAAATAAATATACATGCGTGGCCAGAAAATGGAGAATCAGTCAGACAATGGAGAATCAGTCATACAGCAATGCAACCACCAACACAAAACACCAGACAACCAAAAGCAGAAACAACCCCTAGGATGAGTCCTAGCTGCTCCCACTGGACAATACGTAGCACACAGCCCGGTAGACCAAATCCAAGAGAAGAAGGTGTGCCATGCGCGCAACAAAGGAAAGAGAGGGAGAGAGCGAGGGAGAGAGACGGAGTGAGATAGCACAAGCAGCGGAAGGCCGCATGGGCACCTGGCTCCACATGCCAACATGTGTGTGTGCATCACCATCCGCACACCATGAGCCCAAGGCTGTGTCCCAATCTCAGCGCCAAAGCCACATCACATTCCGTAAACGCAAGTAGTAGTCAGACAAACATCAGGGATGAAAGCACCATTGTTCCAATGCAGAAGGCGGGAGGACACCTGCACCTCTGACCTTGGTCCCGAACGCGCCTGGAACACCCTGATAGAGATGCAATGGCAGATGGGGACGACTCCCACACCACGCATTCCGCAAATGAACCATCCGACTCATCTACAGCCCACACATAGAAGCCCCTGCCTGTGGTACCCCCGCATGGGGATGCCCTTGACACCCACAGAAACAGCAACCCATGCCCCACAACGTTGCACACACATTCGAATCATTGCTCAGAGCTGTGGCATATCCTCCACACAACAGCCGCAGTCCAGAAGAGTGTCTGTTCACGAGACGCACCAACGCAATGGCAGGCCATACCGGGCACATGCACAACCCCCGTCACGTGGAACAGTACCGTGCACGTATGCTGCATTTACTGGGTGCACTGCCACTGGCAGTGCTGCAGATCAGTTACAGGCTCAGCTTCCACATTGCCCACGTAACCTATGTCCAGCCCTGGTTCCACTGCCGAACATGCACATTCGAGTGTCCCATGGATGTCTGCCTATCCAACACAACTGTTAATGAATTGGACTATGACTTGTGTCTGCGCCCCCTGTTGGATCACGAACAGGAGTGTAACCGAGACAGCTGTGCATGGGATGCCTTGACATACTGCGTATGTATTGGTAGTTGTGCATGGGAGATGGCACAATTTCTCGTGTGCAGTGACCACATCGAAGCAAACACAAGGAGATGATGGACGGAGTGCTGAAACTTTTCAAACACTGACCCCCAGTCACAGATCTGGGTTGAATCCATCATCATTCTTTAGCTCACATTGCCACCCCAGTTCAGACACAGCTATATGCAAATCAGTCTTGACCCTGTGCCTCATGGGAACAGTCCAGACCGAACTGCCAAGCCATGTCTTCCCTGGACCGGAATCAAGCATCCTGGGACCGGTTTCGGGCTAACAGCCCTCATCAGCCAGGCTAGCTTGAATCCAGTGGCAAAGTGAGGAAGGGACCCACGTCTGAGCATACCCTGCCAACTTAGGGCGAACAAAGCAAGCACAAGGAGATGATGGACGGAGTGCTGAAACTTTTCAAACACTCACCCCCAGTCACAGATCTGGGTTGAATCCATCATCATTCTTTAGCTCACATTGCCACCCCAGTTCAGACACAGCTATATGCAAATCAGTCTTGACCCTGTGCCTCATGGGAACAGTCCAGACCGAACTGCCAAGTCATGTCTTCCCTGGACCGGAATCAAGCATCCTGGGACCGGTTTCGGGCTAACAGCCCTCATCAGCCAAGCTAGCTTGAATCCAGTGGCAAAGTGAGCAAGGGACCCACGTCTGGGCATACCCTGCCAACTTAGGGCGAACAAAGCAAACACAAGGAGATGATGGACGGAGTGCTGAAACCCCGAAACCGGTCCTAGGATGCTTGTTTCCAGTCCAGGGAGGACCTGGCTTGGCAGTTCGGGCTGGACTGTTCCCATTAGGCACAGGGTCAAGACTGATTTGCATATGGCTGGGTTCAAACTGGAATGGCATGGTGAGCAAAAAAACGATGGGTTTAGGCCCAGATATCTGTACTGGGGTGAATGTATGACATTGTTCTGCATTCTGTCCATCAACTGTTGTTTTTGCATTTGTCACCCCGAGTGGGACGGGTATGCCCAGATGTGGGTCCCGTGCTCTCCATGCCACTGGAATCAAGCTATCCTGGCTGAAGAGGGGTGATACCCCGGAACCGGTCCTAGGATGCTTGTTTCCAGTCCAGGGAGGACATGGCTTGGCAGTTCGGGCTGGACTGTTCCCATGAGGCACAGGGTCAAGACTGATTTTCTTATGGCTGGGTTCAAACTGGAATGGCATGGTGAGCAAAAAAACGATGGATTTAGGCCCAGATCTCTGTACTGGGGTGAATGTATGACATTGTTCTGCATTCTGTCCATCAACTGTTGTTTTTGCATTTGTCACCCCGAGTGGGACGGGTATGCCCAGACATGGGTCCCGTGCTCTCCATGCCACTGGAATCAAGCTATCCTGGCTGAAGAGGGGTGATACCCGAAACCGGTCCTAGGATGCTTGTTTCCAGTCCAGGGAGGACCTGGCTTGGCAGTTCGGGCTGGACTGCTCCCATGAGGCACAGGGTGAAGACTGATTTGCATATGGCTGAATTCAAACTGGAATGGCATGGTCAGCAAAAAAACGATGGATTTAGGCCCAGATCTCTGTACTGGGGTGAATGTATGACATTGTTCTGCATTCTGTCCATCAACTGTTGTTTTTGCAGTGACCACATCGATGTGCTTCCCTATTGGGCTGTGTTGCGGATCGGTGAGACGGCGTGGGCTGAGCACACCTGCCCGGACCTCCTAATGGATTGGCTCACCCTAGTTTTCCTTGAACACGACAACGACGTACTATTGGAACACATTGCACATGAATCTGCACGGGCATTCATGGACGAGTAACTACGTACCTGCAGCCACATCCTATTGCCACCCACAGCACATGGCCCAACAACTTGTTGCACAGTGGGGATTGCTCACATATCCCACCAAAACAGAGAACACGTCTGCCTTCGGTCAGGCTTTGGATGCATGTGCGTGGAATAACGCGTGTGCACACACACCTGTGCAAGGCGACGCAGGTCCATGGTCCGAGCAACACAGCGTCGTCTGGCAACGTTGCCAATTCGGACACACTGCTGGGTGAGAGCACACACATGGCGATGTAGCACAACATGTGAACCTGTCGGACCCTAACACCTGATCACTGTCGGCAGAGCAGACAATCGGCGCACCCTGGAGGCAGAGCACCATGCAGACCCCACGTGCAGTGAGTCGTGCCCTCTCACACGGGGCACTGAGCAGACGCCAAACAACACATGACTCGTCCAGCAAGGCAAGGTGGGCTGTGAGCGTTGCCATCCGTGATGAATCTTGTCCATTTCAGCCCCAACATTATCTGCCCCTCAACATGTACCCATGCCGTAAGTGTCTTAAGCATGTCCCTGCCTGTTGTGGCCGTTGCCTCGTCCGTACTGACACGCACATGCCAATAAAGCCTATGCCACTCCACTGGTGTCTAACTATGAGGTGTGTTGTTAAGATTGTCCACTCGTGAGCCACAATGAGCCTCGTCCCAACACAGGGAGGAACTGACTGTCGCATGTGCAATGGGGGTGTGTCCCTTTGGCAAGCTCCGCCTCTGTGAGCCAGACATTGTTTTGGGATAGGTGCTGGACGACATGTGCACTTACATGACTCCAGCCATGTGTGTATGGTGTCCAACCTCTGCCCATGTGGAGCAATGTCATACATCACAACAGAATGTGTCCACACAGATGTGTGTAAGTCAGTATGCGACGTGAAGTTCAGCTGTCACACGTGGCATGGGATACTACTCCTGGCCTGCCACCGTTATGGTCACTCCTACACACGGCCCTATTCAACACATGGATGTGTGCCTAAGTTGGGGTGTTGTGAGATTGCTGTTGATGTGCAATGGGGTCACAGCTAGTACTCACCTTCACAGTCATCCAATTGGCCATGTGTCTCAGGGATAGACATGCACATAGATGTCAGTTAGCAGGGTGTACCTTCATGTGCAATCATGGTCCCCACATCCAGCCATACTTCCATACGTGAGTGAACATAGTGATGACAGATCTGTGTGATTCAGAATGTTTTATTCACATTCAGGTGATTGACGGAGCTGGAGCTGTAGCTGCCCATCCAAGCCCACAGCACATGGAAGCCCAGTGGTGGCCCAACCAGAGTCCTTTGGGGAATGCACAGTGATTGGGAAGAGAGAGAGTGCAGTCTGCAGCAGGATTGCTGTGTGATTGTCCAGCGGTGAAGCAATGGCAGTCCGTGTCGGGGTCCGGGTGAATGTCCCAGGGTGTTCCGGAGGTCAGTAGGAGGTATTTCCCAGGGCATGATGCATAGGTCATGACCAGGCAGGGACAGGCCATATGGCGGTGATGGATGCTACTGCCTCCTACCTCACACATTAGTTCCCATCCCCTTCTCACTCCCCTGATACGGGTTCTGTGTCCGGTGTGTCCGGTGTGTGTGGCGGGGTGATGGCTGCATGGCTGTGTGCCCCTGACACATCAGACTGCGTAGGTGATGGGGCAGCATCACGGTGTGCCAGGGGCACATCAGGGTTTGGAGCTGTGTGTGTCGATGTTCCCGCTGCAGTCATCTGGGAAGGGCTCAGTGGCAGCAATGGCAAGTTGGAGTACTGCAGGGCGTTGCTGTTCCCAGCCACTACTCGCTGGTGTCCAGCAGTGGCAGACATACTTCCGGCCTGCATCTGCTCCATGGTGTCCATTGCCCTCAGCATCCGTGCCAAATCTGTGCTGTCATGGCTGGTGCCTGTCTGACCAGACAGTGCTTGTATTAGACTCAAGGCACCAGCTAGGTTAGCCAAGGTCTGTGGCGGAGCATGGTGCGTACAGAGGGTGTCCGATAGGGACTGTACGTGGTCCCTAATGGGACTCAGACACCCAAGTATGGCATCGAGTTTGGCTGCCACGAGCTCGAAACCCACCCGCAGCTGATGAGCCAACTCCACCTGGCAACACAACACACAACGTTAGAATTCCATGTATCGGTCGGGGGGTCCTGGGAGGCAGCTGTGGTGGTGTGTGTTTCCTGCGGTGTGGTCTGTGCAGGTGGTGGGGTCACCTCGAGGCAGCTGGCCTGGCCTGCTCCTGGGGGTGGGGTGCAGAGGCTGTCCAGCATCCGTTGGAGGGTGTCTTGACATGTGTGCAGGTTGTCCTCTTCATCATCAATGGTGGGATGTGTGGTGTGCTCTGCAGGGGGTGTTGTTTGTCCCTCTGCAATGTAAAGGGGAAATGCAGGTTAACAGAGTTTCACATGTATGGTGATGATTTGCAGATGTTCACATTCAGACTGCATGCCAATGTACATTGTGACTGTTTTGGGGAGCTGGCTATTTGATGGCAGTCAGTGTGTTTTTCGACTACATGACGGATGTGTGGTGGTACCCGTACATTATCATCACACAGTGTCAGGCAATGTCAGATGTCGGTGGACAGTTACTACGCACGAGAGGAACCTGTTGTGGGCTCTGTCCTGTGGTGCTGGTGTTGCACTTTGTACCACATTGCCTTCATTGCGGATGTCCTGTGATTGCTGTGTGTGTGTGCTGCATTGTGGGGGAGTTGCCCCTGCAGCTCTGATTTCGTGTAGCCTTCTCCCTTTGAGGTGGGGTGCCTTTGAATTGTGTGCTTTTCGGGGCCTGATTTGCTTTTGACTTGGGTCATGTGTGCTCGCGGACTGTTTTTGTGGCCTGGTGCATTGTTTGTCTGCTGCGTGTATTGTAAGGCATGGGTTGTGGGTGCACGTGGACATGTCGGAGTGTGAGCTGCTCCTTTATGGATGTGATCCGCACTTGGCTACCTCCATGTCGCTTCGTGGGCCATGTCATGTTTTTGGTCAGCTGCCATGCTATCGGACATGCAGTGTTACTTGCATAGTCAGTGTGGGTCACGGAGCCGCTGCTTTGCTGGATTCAGCACAAGTGCACGGGTCGGTTGTGATATTGCTGATAGGGGGGGCCCCTCTGTGCACATTGTGGATGGGGGCCTACTTGGCGTTTCTATGTGTGCTGCAGTGTGCCAAGGCATTCAGGGACATGTTCCACGGTCATTGTGGGTGTGCTGTGTGCTGCGCGTAATTGTGCATGTGTGCCATTGCGCCCATCTCCCCCTGTCCCTAGTGGTTACTCACCCTGTTGCGGTTGGATCAGGTCGTATCGTGCTGTGTCCAGGCCCCCCAATCCTGCCACCGTCTCCTCACTGCTGACTGTGGCCACCATTTGCTCCAGCTCATCCAGCTCCTCCTGTGTCGCAGGACTCCCACCTCAAGTCGCCGTTGCTGCCTCCCTGTTGGCGGCGAGCTTATCTTTTGTCTGCCTTTTCAGATCATGCCAGCGCCTCTTGACCTCCTCCAGTGACCTCCTGGACACTCCGACTGCATTGACGTTGGTGACGATGGCCTGCCATATTTTGGTTTGGGTTGCCAGTGCCGCAGTGGAGGTGCCGAACAGTTGTTGATGGTGTTCGGTCACCCCCGTGACGATGATCTGGTCTTCCTGCGGACTGTACCCGGTCTTCCTCTTCCTCTTGTCCTTGCCCTTCCCCGACAGCGGGGTTCCTGGATGGTCCTCCGTAGGGCTAGTGGTGTTCGTCTTGTCCTCTGCACTTGTTCTGGGTGCATCCATGTTGCTACGCAGTTTGAATTGTTTTGGGGCTTTTTTTTCCGTTCTTTTATGGTGCTTTTTCCCGCCGGACGCGTGGGATTTACAGGCCTGTGACTGGTGTTCGCTGATTTCTGTACCGCGATTGGCCTCATCGCATGATTTCTCGGGGTCGCGTTTCGCATTTTTCGGCGTGGTGTTGATTTTCACGCTGGCATTTGACGCGTTCTCTTGACTATGGCATGGCTGCGTTATTGAAAGTTGCGTTACGCTACTCTTGCGGTAGTTATCACACGTTCTTGTGAATATACCCCTTAGTGTGAAATGTGCCGTTCATGGTAGAAATTTACCATGGATAAACGTGGGCAATATAACATGAGCATCTGTTAGCTGTGCTTCTGTGCAATGCATACTTGTGACAAAAATTGACACGATTGATTCCACACTAAAAAAATTGCATATTGTTGTGAAATTTCACATAATTATATGAAAACCAGTTATTCACATTTTGAACACCCTTGGCTATCATTCAAGACTGCAGCTGCATTTAAATCACCGGAGACAATACCAATTTGAAATATATCTTATAACCCACAGTTGAAGTCAATGGGGGCAGTACCAACATTCAATAGCTTTCATTATATTGTAAAATATTTCTTTACCAACCATCAATAAAGCATTGAATTCTACTATTACTATGCTGCAACTACAACTTTAGGACAATCCAACATAACTCTGTTCACTATAGAGTCCAGGTGCAAAGCTTTAGGAGTGCTTGAATCAATGGAGGGCCTCTCCCACTTTCATAATTATGAGGCTCTAGGAGAATATGGGCAACCATTCTTTTATAACCACATCAGGATGGGGCTGCTGCACTTCTGCAGCCCACAAACACTTCAAAGACAGTGGTGGTCCCCCTGCCCACTCTTGGGGCACCACAATGCCAATATGCAAATTTGATAGGTCCTCCCAGGGGCTTTTGGGGCACTCCATTCGTCCACGGCTTGAATGCTATTTGAGCGGCCTCATGCAGCAGGGAGGAAGGCTTTTATCTTTGTTATTTTCTTTACCAGTCGCTGCTTCGTGCCACATTGCATCTCTTTTTCTGAGGTTGGGGGGTCCAGCCATACATTTTGCCTGTTTTGCCTCACTTTTTGCTGATCTGTTTTTGTTGGCCGTAGGACTCTGGGCACTTTACCATTGCTAACCAGTGCTAAAGTGCTCACTCCCCTAACAAGGTAACATTGGTGTATCCACATTTGGCATATGTAATTTACTTATAAGTCCCTAGTTAAGTACACTATATGTGCCCAGGGTCTGTAAATTAAATTCTACTAGTGGGCCTGCAGCACTGATTGTTTCACCCACTCAAGTAGCCCTCTAAATATATCTCAGACCTGCCACTAGAGAGCCTGTTGTGCACTTTCACTATCATGTTGACTTCACATTTAAAACCCCTTGCCAAGCCTTAAGCTACCCTTTTATTACATATAAGTCACCGCTAAGGTAGGCCATAGGTAGCCCATAAGTCAGGGTGCTGTGTAAGTAAAAGGCAGGAGATATATATTTTAGTTTTACATGTCCTGATAGTGAAAAACTCTCAAAATGTTTTTTCCACTACTGTGAGGCCTACCCCTCTCATGGGTTAGCATTGGGGATTCCTTAATATATTTATTAGGTGTAATTCCTGATTGAGAAGGAGTGGAATAGTCATGTTTGGTAGCAATGGGCTTGTAGCACAAGTTACTAACTTGTGTAACGATATATCTGTAAGAGACAGTAGTTAGTGACAGATTCCTTACCTTAGAATATCCCCAGGCGTCAGGCTGGATCCGGAAAGTTTTTGCGTAGCAGTACCCTTGCGCGTCGGTAGGCGGCGTCGTGCAGCTCCGCGTCCGTCGTCGGCGTCGTGATCGCCGGGATGACGTCGCGGGCAGTACTTAGGCGCCGCCCCTGCGCGCTGACGTCAGTTCTGTACACGACTTTCCGCGCCAGGAACGCAGAGCCATGCAAGAAGCTGACATAGGTGTCTAAAAAATACTAGGGCCCTGAAAGGGATGTCCTTAACCCTAGAAATCAGTTCGCAGAACGGGGAGGATGGGTGGGCGGTAGGAATCTGTCACTAACTACTGTCTCTTACAGATATATCGTTATACAAGTTAGTAACTTGTGCATCTGAAAGAGACACGTTAGTGACAGATTCCTTACCTTAGAATAGATACCCCAGCAATACCAACCCCGGTGGTGGGTCTGCGAACAAAGATCAGACAAGGAAGTCCTGGAGGACAGAACGGCCAAAGAAGCCGTCCCTCCGGACCTGACTGTCAAGGCAGTAATGCTTTGTAAACGTGTGCAGCGAGGCCCACGTAGCTGCCTGACAGAAAACCGGCAGCGGAACACCGCGGCCCAAGGCCGTGGTAGCAGCCGTTGCCCTGGTGGAATGGGCACGCAGCCCAACAGGAGGCTCCTTCTTAGCCAAAGAATAGCAGGTCTTGATGCACAAGGTAACCCAGCGGGAGATGGTCCTCTTGTGCACCGCCCGACCTTTTGGCGCCCACGTAGCCAAAAGAGCTGGTCATCCACCCGGAAGTGTTTTGTGCGGTCGATATAGAAGGAGAGCGCACGTTTTGGGTCCAGACGGTGGAGCCTCTCTTCCTCTCTGGAAGGAGGCGGAAAGAAGGTGGGCAAAGTGATGGTCTGCCCAATGTGGAAAGCAGTAACCACCTTTGGCAAGAAGGACGGACGCGTCCGAAGAACAACCTTGTCTGGATGAACAGACAGAAAGGGAGGTTTGCAAGATAGAGCCTGGAGCTCACTCACCCGCCGAGCGGAGGTGATGGCCACCAGAAAGGCTGTCTTCAGAGTCAGAAGACGAAGAGGACAGTTATGTAGAGGCTCAAAGGGAGCGCACATTAAAAGGTAAGAACCAAGTTCAAGTCCCACTGAGGCATCACAAACGGAACAGGAGGGAAGAGGTGAGTAATGCCTTTTAAGAACCTGTTAACAACAGGGGACTTGAAAAGGGAGGGCTGATCAGGGAGCCTGAGGAAGGCCGAGATAGCACAAAGATAACCCTTGATGGTACCCAGGGCAGAACCCTGTTGGGCCAGAGAAAGAAGGAACAGAAGGACCTCAGAAAGAGGGGCAGAAAGGGATTCACAGCCTTTGCTGTGCACCATGCCACACATTTGTTCCACCTGCAGGCGTATACCACCTTAGTGGAGGGACGACTGGCTGCCAGAATCACATCACAAACTTCGGGAGGCAAGTCGAAAGGAATCAACTGCCGCCGCTCAATCTCCACGCAAGCAGGTGTAGACTGGACAGGTTCGGGTGGAGGACCGTCCCCTGCTGCTGCGACAGAAGATCCTCCCGAAGAGGCAGACGGATCGGGGGATCTATGCTCATATTGAGTAGCTCGGGATACCAAACTCTTCGAGCCCAGTCCGGAGCCACAAGAATGACTTGGGCCCGGTCGTGCCGAATCTTCTTCAACACTCTGGGTAGAAGTGGTATAGGCGGAAAGGCGTACAATAGACCGCAACTCCACTCGTGACGAAAAGCGCCGCCGAGCGAGTGCCGCCTGGAAATTCCAACGCGCAGAACTGATGACATTGCGCGTTCTCTTCGGTGGCGAATAGATCTAACCAAGGCTCTCCCCACTGTAGAAAGAGTCCTTGCGCCACTTCCGAGTGAAGACGCCATTCGTGATCCATCATGCACCTGCGGCTGAGTTCGTCCGCCCTGGCGTTCAGGGAACCTGCCAGGTGTTGAACCATCAGGAACATGCCCTGATGTTCCAGCCATGTCCAGAGGCGCAGAGCCTCCTGACAAAGGGTCCACGACCCCACCCCGCCTTGTTTGTTGCAGTACCACATGGCGGTGGTGTTGTCTGTGAACACCTGCACTACCTTCCCTTTGACAGAGGGAAGGTATGCCTTGAGTGCAAGTCGGATCGCCCGGAGCTCCAGAAGGTTGATATGGAGCCGGGACTCCGCCGGAGACCAGAGGCCTCTGATCTCTGCCTCTCCCATGTGACCGCCCCATCCCAGAAGGGACGCATCCGTCACAACTGTATGCTCTGGCTGGGGAAGGGAGAGGGATCTGCCCATGACCCATTGCCGGTTCGAGAGCCACCACTGCAACTGTTTTGCAGTCCCCTCTGAGATCTGGACGTGATCGGACAGGTTGCCCTGGTGCTGCGCCCACTGGAACTTCAGGTCCCACTGCAGAGCCCGCATATGCCATCTGGCATGATTGACCAGCAGGATGCAGGAGGCCATGAGGCCCAGCAGCCTCAGGGTTATCCGTACCGAAACCCAGGATAAAGGCTGAAAGATCGGAATCATAGCCTGAATATCCCGGACTCGCCGTTCGGGAGGATAGGCCCGAAACTGCGTCGTGTCCAGAACTGCGCCGATGAAAAGGAGCTGTGGAGAAGGAATCAGATGCGACTTCGGCACATTGATGGAGAACCCCAGCGAGTGCAGGAGTTCGGCCGTAGTCTGGAGGTGGGAGACGACTGCCTGGGACGAGCCCGCCTTCAGCAGCCAGTCGTCGAGGTAGGGGAAGACTGAAACCCCTGCCCGGCGCAGATGAGCTGCGACCACCGCCATCACTTTAGTGAACACCCGAGGGGCACTGGTAAGGCCAAAGGGGAGCATGGTGAACTGAAAATGCTCGAGGCCTACCGTGAACCGAAGGTAACGCCGGTGGGCCGGCAGGACGGGGATGTGGAAATATGCGTCCTGCAAGTCCAACGCTACCAACCAGTCTCCAGGGTCGAGGGCAGTCAAGACCTGAGCTAGGGTGAGCATCTTGAACTTCTCCTTCCGGAGGAAGCGATTGACGTTCCGGAGGTCCAAGATAGGACGCATGTCCTCCTTGTCCTTTTTGGGCACCAGAAAGTAGTGGGAGTAGCAACCACGCCCTACTTCTGGGGTCGGAACACGCTCGATGGCCCTCTTGGTCAAGAGGGCCGTGACTTCCTTCTGCAGAAGTACCAAGTGATCCCCTGACATGCGGTGGAATTGAGGTGGCATGGCTGGGGGGTGGTCTCGAAGGGGAGGGAGTAGCCCCTTCGGACAATGTCCAAGACCCACCTGTCCGAGGTGATGGTACGCCAGTGGGGAAGGTGATGGCGGACCCTGCCCCCTACTGGCGTGCTGTGCACCTGAAAGGAGGGACTAGGAGGGCTTGGAGGCCGCGGACGGGTTGGAGGTGGTGGCCTGACCCGCACGCTGGTTGCCCGATCCGCCACGGCGGAATCCACGTCCTCGGCCACGCGAAGACGCTGCTGCGCGGGCCGGTGGCTGGGCTGCTGACGTGACGGGGCGCCCCTTCCGTGGCCACGATAGGGGCAAAAAGCAGAAGTCAGCGGAGGGCGTGTAGCAGAAAGGCCCAGGGACTTGGCAGTAGCCCGTGAGTCCTTAAAGCGCTCCAACGCATGGTCTGCTTTGGACCCAAAAAGACCGACTCCATCAAAGGGCATGTCCATGAGAGTATTCTGGACATCCCCTGAAAAACCAGTGGTTCTCAGCCAGGCGTGGCGTCGCAGCGCCACCGTCGTTGCAATAGACCTGCCCAGCGAGTCGGCGGTATCAAGGCCACATCGTATCGTGTATTTGGCCGCATCCCTTCCTTCCGCAATGGCGCGGGAAAGCAGTGTCTGGACCTCCTCAGAACACTGGGGCAAAACAGTCGCCACCGAATCCCACAAGGAGTGGGTATATCGCCCAAAAGACAAGCGGTGTTGATGGACCGCAAGCCAGCACTGGAGGAAGAAAAACCCTTCTTCCCAAATTGATCCAGGCGTTTGGATTCCCTATCCGGAGGGGCGGTAGGGAAGGCGGTTTGGGAAGCGGAGGCTTGGACAACCAAGCTCTCAGGAGTGGGGTGGACAGAGAGAAACAGGGGTCGCCCGGAGCTGGGCGATGGCGTCGGGACACGTTCCTATCCACAGGAGCCCCTGTGTTGGGCTTGGACCAGGCGCCCAAAAGAACGTCAGTGAGGGCATCGTTAAACGGCAGCACAGTCTCCGTAGAGGAGGCTGCCGGCTGAAGCACCTCTGTCAAGAGATTAGTCTTGACCACCACAGTAGGGAGTTGGAGACGTAAGGCCCCAGCCGCCCTACGCAACACCGTTGCAAAATTGGCTCCCTCCTCCGTAGCCACGGGAGGAGACAGCATGCCAGTGTCAGGTGAAGTATCCAGACCACTGGCATCCCCTAGACCAGAGGTCTTCAAACTTTTGTAGGTTGAGCACCCCCAGCTGAATTTTTTTAGATGTTGGGCCCCCCCACCGCCTGACAGAAATTTCAGGAATCTGGTACACTACATAATCGACCGCCACGCGCATATCACGGGCCATATCCGGCAAATAATGTTCAACACAATAAGAGTGTTTAGTAAACTGCAGGTTTGTGAGTGGATGTGGTGAAATGACAGAGGCTTATTACACAGCCCAAAACACAATTTTTCAAGATAAAATGTGCGTAAATTGTTTTTACTAGGATGCTTTGTTTTACACATGACATAGATTAATAATAACACCACCAACATAAATGTGATGGGTGTGCCAGTTTTTAGCAACATAGACTGTCAATCTGTGGATGGATTTTTGCTACTGCCATCCTCAGGTTGTGCTCCACATCCAGTCTCGAACGGTACTTAGTCTTTAATACCGCAACTGCTGAGAACCCAATCTCACATAAATAGGACGAGCTGAAAGGCAAGAGAGTTTTGATAGCAGTTTCTCTCAAAGCTGAATATTCTGCAAACATTTTCAGCCAAAACAGTGACTGTAAGGGAGACAGTGTTATTAGATTTTTCGAGCACTCCCTAGCTCAGAGTTGGTACACGAGAAACAATTCTTCTCTGGAAACCATTAACAAACGTTTTAGGCAGCATTATAATGGGATAATTGCCCACCAACCAGTTATGGATCCGAAGACAAAGGTGAAAATCCACAGAGAGGGCGCTGAACGAACACCTAATTGAGAATTCCTTAGTGGTACGATAAGTTGCTTGCCTGAAGCAGTTGGGGTTTAGGACATGTCGGGCTTATGTTTAAAAAAAATAGAACTGATAATAAATGAATAATGTTGCCTATTTTACTTCAGAGCAATGTTGTCTAACAAACTTTGTGGTGGCAGGGACATGTTAAGGATTTTGGGTGCCCTGGGCCAATACTATTTTGGGGGCCCCTGTTCAGAACAGCTTTGAGATTAAATGATTCACTTTCAGCTCTGCCATACCCTCTTTAGCCAGGCTACTAACGGTGCAGAGGCGCTATGGTCGAAATTCTAAGAGTTTACATCTAATATTCAGAGATAGTGATGTGTGTTTTCACTGTTGTAACAAAGCAGCAGCCCACTAATTTTACAGCGAATAATATCTGTGATATCCTCCAATTTCTCATATGTGAGGACCCGTTTTGATCTAAAATAAACTTTTTATGGTTGTTGCATGAAACAAAAACATTTCTCTGCAAATAGTAATAGTCTCTCACATCAATTACATAAAAAGAAATGAAACAGAACGGTATTTACAAGAATCTGTTTAGGAATTATTCCAGGCCATCAGGGCAAAAACAGAGCTGCCTCTATCAAGTGGCCCCCTGAAAGGCTGGATTGCAGTGCATGTATATGTGTCCTTTTGTAATTTAGGACAAAAACCTTGATGGGGCACGACATGCCCATACTTGTGTACAGGGCGCAACTAGACCCGAACTTCGGGTGGGGGTTAACACTCCCAGCCAGGGCTGGCCCTAGCACTGGTAGCACACAGTGGAACGGTCTGTTTTGGCGCCCTCCCCCATTTGCTCCTTCTCCATGAATTTCCTCACTACCACTCACCAACAAAGCACCTCATCTCTCTATAGCACCTTTCTGGCAAACATTTCATTTTTTATAGCACTACTCGTAGTTTACTCACACTCAGTTCTTTGATCTGCATGGTACACTTTCTTTGTAGCAGGCACATTAAACCTCTGCGCTGTGTGGGTGGCAGGAGTACCCATGTGAGTGCAGGGTGAGCCATGCAACAGTGTGAGAGTAGGGTAAGAGGAGTGACTGCAGGGTGAGTGAGCAGGTGACCATATGAATTTGGGTGCAGGTGTAAGTGCAGAGTGGGACGAATTAATGTATGGTTAGTGATGGTCTTATTTGAGTGAGATTGCAGATTGAGCTGTCAGAGGGACAGGTGGGTGAAGTGTCACATGAGTGCGGGTGAGTAGTGTGCTTGTGTGACTGCAGGGTGAGGTACAGGGTGAACAGCGCAAGTGCATTGTGAGTGCACAGTGATCAGTGTGAGGGTATTGTGATCGCTGTGAGTGCAGGGTGAGTGAAAGTGAAGGGCGAAAATGAGGAACGAGTTGTCTGAATTCAAGGCTCATTTCCAGACACTTGAAGTAACTCAGCAGGTTATTGACGGCAGCGTAGGGTTTCAGATATGTTAAACTATTGCTATTATGGCATTAACCAGGGATCAGGGTGGAGGAAATAAATGTGCTGATCTTACAACAAACTTCCAGTTTTATGATTAGGGTTGCCAGCTCATTATTTTGATGTCCCAGGCAGAACAAAAATAAAGTCACCTAAAGCTGTATTGTCAGCACTTGTGTGTGCATACTTTGAACAGCAAATATAAATAGAAGCACTTTTAATTGTGGGGCTGCCTGAATGATCCATGCCTGATAATAAAATGGAACAAAGACTGAAAAGTCACATTACAAATGTATACATACTTCTTTATAAGCATATTTAGTGTCAAGACAATCAATTTGCAGGCTGTTGAAACAACACATGGGTGGCTGGCATTTTTCTTTTGGCAACTTGAAGCCCTGTGGGCGTTGCGCGCCTGCCTGTGTAAATTTAAAAGAAACTTTGTCTCCTTTCTGCTCAGAGCTAACCCTCCCAGGACGGGGTTAAACTGGTAGAGTTGAAATGCTTCAGCTGCAGTGGGAGGCAGGATGTCTCCTCTGCTAAAACTGAAAGAAAGGAACAGGCAGTCATTTCAGCTGCAGTGGGAGGCACGGAGTCTCCTCTGCTATGAAATCGAACGTGAAGGAACAGGACTGTCTGATCGTTTGTTTTCGGTTTTAGCAGAGGAGACCCTGCCTCCCACTGCAGCTGAAGCATTTCAGCTCTACGAATTAACCCCCTCCTGGGAAGGTTAACTGTTAGCTCTTTACATAACAAAAGCACGGGCACGTCGTGCCTTATCTATTTCATCTCCCTCCCTCCTCCAACCCTCTGTTACCGGAGCTCTACAATAAACAATTCCCATTTGAAATGGGTGAAGACTTGCGAAGTTGCGACGCGGGACAGTAAAAGACCAACAAAGGGAAGATCTTAGTGCGGAGTGCGCGCCCCCCCTGAGATGGTGTCGCGCCCCCCTGGGGGGGGGCGCGCCCCACAGATTGAAGAACTCTGCCCTAGACCCTCTGTCCAGTCCTCATCGTACTGACACTGTTGTGCCAGAGGGTCATCAGACCCCTCCCAGTCCTCCTGGTCCTCCTCTGGTTCAAAATAAGGAGGAGGAGGGACATTTGGGACCCAAGGTCCCATCGGCGCCGGAACCGGCGCCGAGCGACGCCGGTCCGGGTCCATGTCCGGAGCCGGAAGGAACTGGGGACGACGCCGCCCGGAGCCCCAGGCGGCGTCGAGAACGGCACCGGAGACATCGGCGCCGGGCGGAGGTGTCGTTAGGTCGACCGGCGTCGATGGGGGTTGCGGAGCCGGGATCGAGGCCGGGGCCGGAGCCGGGATCGAGGCTGGAGGCACGGGCAACGCCGGGGCCGGAGCCGCCGGCGACGCCGGAGCAACCCCATCAGGGCCCGCGGGGCCCGAAGGCGCACCGGAGGGACCTTGAGGCCCGAAGAGGCGGGCCATGGCCGACAGGAATTCCTGTATCTGGGCCGGATCTGCCCCCGAACCCGGGAAGGACGGGTAGTGCGGGGGCGACTCCACAGGCATGTCCGGGGCCGCGGGGGCGGGGACGGTGCCGGGAGGGGCCTCAGCCGAGTCGCGAGACCGGCGAGGCAAAGTCCTAGAGCGATGATGCTTTTTGGACTTTTTGTGCTTGGACTTACCGGACGAAGAAGACTTCGATGCCGACGACCGGTGAGGACTCCGCGATCGACCCCTGGACCTCTCACGCGACCGGGGCTTGCGCGGAGCCGAATGCCGGGCCTCGAGGAGCTTTCGAGACCGCTCTCGCAAAGCTTTCGGGTTGAGGGCCCGGCAGTCGGAACACGACTCCGTGTCGTGGCCTCGGCCGAGGCAGAAGAGACACTCCCGATGCGGGTCTGTGATGGACATCATCCGAGCACAGGCGCCGCAACGTTTAAAACCGGGCATCCCTACGACACCTTGAAGTCGATTCGAGAAAACAGTGAAAAATTCACCAAAAAAGTTAGTCAAAAAATGACTAGGGCACTGCTCTTCCCGGATCTGCGCTTGCTGGCGCGGAAAAAGAAGAACTGACGTCAGCGCGCAGGGGCGGCGCCTAAGTACTGCCCGCGACGTCATCCCGGCGATCACGACGCCGACGACGGACGCGGAGCCGCACGACGCCGCCTACCGACGCGCAAGGGTACTGCTACGCAAAAACTTTCCGGATCCAGCCTGACGCCTGGGGATATTCTAAGGTAAGGAATCTGTCACTAACGTGTCTCTTTCAGATATGATAAATCCTCTTTGATGGCAAAGTTTGATTCATGTTAACTTTAAAAATGCCACTTTTAGAAAGTTAAAAAAAAACATATGATGCACGGAATGCTGAACAAATCAAGCATTCACCCCAGTCACAGATCTGGGTTTAATCCATTGTATTTTTGCTCACCATGTCACCCCAATTTGGACCTAGCCATATGCAAATCAGTCTTGACCGTGCTCTCCATGGGAGCAGTCCAGCCCAAACTGTCAGGCCAGGTCCTTTCTGGACCAGAAACAGGCATCTTGGGACCTCTTTTGGGGTATCACCCATCATCAGTCAGGATAGCTTGAATCCAGTTGTACCGTGAGCACGGAACCCAAGTCTGGGCACACCTATCCCACTTTTAGAAAGTTGTCATTATTCTGCCCCTAAGCCCAGTATGCCTTTGCCTGTCTCCAATACATGTCTGAGTTGGGTGACAGCTGGGCTTTGTGCATTCCATCAAAACAGTCACACACAAAGGGAGCTAAGGTGTGCCTGATCGGCCATTCCCATCCTGTTGGCCAGAATATATTGATGAGTATGATGGGAGGGAGAAGCTGACACTTGCACCACAATAGGGCTGTGCCTGTCCCCATACAAAGATCTGCGTATCCCCCTGTAGTGTGTCTGGAACCAGGAAAGGATAGGGAGGACCTGTCTGCACTTCAAACCCCCTCTTTGAAGTCTCCCCCACTTCAAAGGCACCACTGGGTATAAGAACTGGACTTCTGACCCCACCAAATCGGTACACTTCTGGACCTGTGGATACTCTGCCAGGAAGAAGGACTGCTGTGCTGCTGAATGACTGCTGCCCTGCAGGTCTGCTGCTCTGGAAGAACTGCTTTTCTGCTGTGCTGACCTGCCTGCTCCCCTAACTGCCTCGGTGAGAAGGACCACACCTACACTTCTTGAACCCAGATTGACTCCAAGCACTTGTCTGCATGCCTCCTGTTCTGCAGTCTCAGGAACATCAAAGACTGTCTGAAACTCTCCAACCAGCACCTGGACTCTGCCAACAGGGATTCCTACCCTGCTAAGTGGTGCCAATCCAGTCCGAGGCCCTAGGAAGTGGGTTTTTCTGTGCTGCAGCATCAAAATCCATGCAGTGCCTGCTTTGTGCCAATCGGAACCGACACATCCGCCTTAGACTTCGAGCGCATCCCTAAAAGCCTAAACGATGACGCGGGGCCCAACTGCGAGGCTCGACGACAACGCATTGCCTTAATCGTAAGGGGTTTGACAACAACGCAGGACCAGACTGCGAGGCTCGACGATGTTGACACATTGCCTCCACCATAAACGAGTTCAACGACAACCCGGGACCTGACTGCATACTATTTTCAATGGGACCTGCATGCCTTCTGTACCTGACCCGTGCTTCATCATGGTCAGCTTCACTTTTCAGATTTGACCCAGTCCAGCGTGACGAGAAAGCCCCCATTGGTGCTTTATGACTCTAAGTACTATATTTCAAGATAATATTTAGAAATGCTTAACTCCTGTTGTACTTATTGATTTGTGTCATTTTGATCTTGTTTTGTTCAATAAATCAATCTCTATTTTTCCAACCTGGTGTGGATTATTTTTGTATGGTGTGTTTCACTGTCTTACTGTAATAAGCGTTGCACAAATACTTTTCATATTGCCTCTTAAGTTAAGCCTGACTGCTCTGTGCCAAGCTACCAGAGGGTGAGCACTGGTTAACTTAGAGTGTGCATCTGACTTACCCTAACTAAAGTGGTGGTCCCTAGTTGGACATGGTGCATACCTCTGCCAACTAGAGACCCCATTTCTAACACTGGTGATCAGCGGTTAGGATAGGACTTGTGTTTGTGCAGTGCCTTATATAGTAATTTGGTGGACACCACTATCCACATCTAAGAGCATTATAATTTGTGTCCTTTTTTCTCCCTTAGTTTTTTTTTTAACAAATTTTATTGTATCAGCAGTAATAGTCACTAAATTGCTCACCAGACATTTGTAACAATACATATTCAATAAGGTGACATCCAGTCTGTCAATATCCGTTATAGTAGTGCAATATTTACAAAATAATATGATTAACCCCTTCGCCGCGGCGCGAATTCCGCCGCAGCGCGGGGGGTTAGAGGGTGAGTGTGGCGCTTCGGTGCTCATGACGGCTCCACGCCATCATGAGTCACGGGCGGCGTGTGCTCATGACGGCGTGGTTCCGTCATGACCACGCCCGCTCATTAATTCGCCCGTACAGGCGGGGAATTAATGCCGTGTGGGCAGAGCGGCCGCGGCATGACGGAACCACGCCGTCATGAGCATACGCCGCCCGTGACTCATGACGGCGTGGTTCCGTCATAAGCACTTAAGGGGTTAAATACAGCGAGCCTATAAACATTGGCTCATTACAGTTCAACGTATTGTGCCATGTCCAATTCATCAATCCATAGACATACCTCATCCAGAGAGTTTGTATACAGCCGAGCACGGTGTAGAATTGCCATTTCTTGCATTCTGCAAACCCAGCACCTCTGTCTCTGCCGGCCGTGGGGCGGGTGGCTCCAGATAAAAACCCCTATAATCTGCCCATCTTTTCCAAATTTTAAAGTGTTTCTGCAGGTAACCCCTAGCCTGAAATATGGGTTGCTCCTGGCTCATACAGAAATCAAGACCTGCCTTCCAGGCCCCCAGCCTGGGTGGATCACAGGCCTTCAATTGCCTTAGCTATATCCCTTTTTGCCGAGGTGAAGCCCAGGAACAGCAGATGGTGTTTGTAACGGTTCCCACCTATCTCTTCCGTGACATGTAGTATGACAAGTTTTGGTGACATGGGGATGTCCCATCCCAACACCTCTGAGAGGCAGGTCATGATTCCTCTCCAGAATTTTGTGAGCGCAGTGCATTGCCAGATCATGTGTACAAAAGTACCCTCCGCGCTATTATAGCGCAAGCAAGTGGGGGAGGATATGAGCCCCGCCCTATACAACCTATACCTTGTAAAATACGCACGGTGCAGATGTTTAAAATGTATTAGCCTTAGTCGGGAAGCTATTGCGGAACCACGTGGGGACTCCAGCGCCTCTTTCCAATCAACGTTGTCTAGGGGTCCTAAGTCCTTCTGCCATGTGTCACGGAGTGAGTCGACTGTAGTGGGGAGGTTAGTCACCAGGTATTGATATATCTTTGAGATTTTGTGATCCCCCAAGTTACCCATGAATAACATGGCCTCAATCGGGTTAAACTCCGGCAGGGATTCCAAATTTGCAATATAGGGAGAGATAGCGTGTCGAAATTGCAGATACTTGTAAAATTGTGAGTGTGGCATGACAAATTCCTTTTGAAGCTCCTGAAAGGATTTCAGTGTGGTTCCCCACTTTTAACCGTTCCCAATGTAGATATGCCTATAGCGTCCCACCCTCGGAACCCCAACAATGTGGACAATTGGGGCAGGAGACCACTCTGCCACAGGGGGGTTTCTCCCGTCAGTCGGCCCCACAACCCAATCTGCGTAAGGATTGTTTCCATACTCCAATCACCACTCGCATAGCCGGTGGCAGACGTCAGAGCTTCCCCCGGTTATGTAGGAGTGAATGGGGTATTATGTCGCCCATTAACCACTGTTCCAAACAAAATGCCGGGTCGCATCTACCCCTGTACCACCAATCATTCAAGACCAAGAGATGTGAGGCTGTATAATATGATTGAATATCTGGGGTCGCTAACCCCCACAGTAAGTCGACTGAAAGCACATTTTAAGTGCAACTCTAGCCGTTTGGTCAGCCCAGAGGAAGCGGCTCAGCCCCGTGTTAACCTGGCGAAACCAAGCAGGCGGGGTCGGATAGGGATGGTTTTGTAACTGATAAAGGAGGCGAGGCAACGAAACCATTTTGAAGATGGCCGATCTCCCGATAATAGACAGAGGTAGATGCACCCACCTCTTCATCTCAGCCTGTGCAAGAGCCCACATGGGGTTTCTCCCAGGATAGAGGTTGAGATGCCGACAGATGGACCCCGAGATATTTAAACCCTGTTGTGGCGATCCTTACCTCCCGTGACCACGTGCCCATGGCTGTCATACCCCGAAGTGGCCAGAGGATAGATTTGCAGGTGTTCATATAGAGTCCCGAGGTCTCACCAAAGATTTGCATTATACGAAGCAGTCGTGGCCCCGTCCGGTGCGGTTCCGTGAGAAAGAAAAGGACATCGTCCGCATAGAGGGCTGTCCGATCGGACAACCCACCCGACCACTCAAACACCCTAACCTGCGCGTCAATTCTGACCCAGGAGGCCAGAGGTTCCATGGCCAATGTAAATAAATATGGGGACAGGGGGCAGCCCTGCCGGGTACCGAGTTCGATTGAAAACGTACCGGAGACAGCCCCTGCCACGTGAACCGAGGCAGTGAGGTCTGTATATAGCAAACGGATATACGAGATGAATCGGGGTCCAATATTCAGGCGTTGTAGTAGGGTTAATAGGTACGTACAGCTGGGGGAGTCAAAGGCCCTATCTATATCGGCCAAAAACAGTGCTGCCGGGCCCTCTCAGTGGTCAATTGTTGCAATGGCATTATGTGCACGGAGTATGTTGTGGCATGTCGCACGATAGTGCATCCTGATCAAGCAGGATTTATGCCCCAAGTCCACCATATGAGGTAGTATGCGATTAGCCAAAGCTTTGGCCAATAGTTTGGCCTCGATGTTCAGCAGCGATATGGGACAGTATGATGCGTGTTGGTCAGGGGGTCTACCTGGCTTGGGAAATACTGTGATTTCCGCATGCTGCCAATCTGGTGGGAGTCTTCCCTCAGTGAGGGCTGCATTGACTACGGACAGATAATGGACACCAAGCTGGGACTGGAAAATCTTATAGAACTCACACAGGAAGCCGTTGGGACCCGGAGCTTTCCCTGTGCTTAAATCTGCAAGAGCAGCACCCAGTTCATCAGTCGTAAGGGGAGCACGTGCTGAGTCAGTCAGTGCCTTTGGGGGTAAGTCGTCAAGAAAATGTTGTATTGTATGTGCTGGCAGAACTTCTCTAGGAGCATGTAGCTCCTAGTAATAGGTGGCAAAACTCTCAGCAATTTGAACCGGGTCTGTGAGCATTTGGCCGTCTACGCCAAGGATGCCCAGTATAGCTGGTGGGTGGAGTGCTTTTTGACATAAGCGGTGTAAAAGTGAGCTAGATTTGTCCCCCCATTGATAAATTCTACTGCGAGTGGCCAACCAAGCCTGCTTGGCCTCCTCCACCAGTGCACTTGCGTGTGTTCGTTGTGCGTGAAGCAACAGTCGGCATACCTGAGTCCCCTCCTTTCCCCTACTATGTCGCTCCAGATCAATTAACTGCGCCTCAGACTAGAGCAATGCCTCGTGACGTTTCTTGCGTTGGGCGGAGCAATATGAAATGTCCACCCCTCTGAGGGTTGGCTTCATAGCCTCCCAGATAGTCACCGCAGAGTCTATTGTTCCCAGATTGGCCGTGAGATATTCTATGATGGCCTGATGCATATGTGTTCTATGCTGCGGATCATGGAGTTGCCAGGCCGACAAGCATCAGCAAAAATGGGGGCGACTCACCACTAGTCGCAATTCCAGAACCACTGGAGAGTGATCTGATAATCCCCTGGGCAGTATATCAGTTGTCGCGATTCTATAGAAGTAACAAGAGGGAAGAAAGATATAATCCAAGCGGGAAAATGAGTCGTGGGCACTGGAGTAATATGTGTAACTGTAGGGTGGAGATGTCTCCATGTATCAATCCATCCCATGTCATCTATGAAGGCCCGAATACGTGTCTTCTGCACCTCCCTGAATCTACTTGTCAAACGCCATCTGTCCTGGGACTGGCATAAGACATCGTTCCGTCACCCCCCCAGTATAGAGAGACCCTTAGGAACTTCTAGTACGAGACCCATCATGCGCTCTATAAAGAACCCCGCTAACGGTGGGGGCGCATAAATACTGCCCAGAATAATTTGCTCTCCGTATATTGTGCCAGTGATAATAATGTACCTCCCTTGGGGGTCCGACCAAGACTTAATGTGAATATATGGGACCCTGCGGTGGATAAGAACCGCCGCCCCACGTGACCCCTTAGTGAACCTAGCATGAAGACCTGTATGTAACCAAAGCGGGACAGACATGGCGCCTTTGTGCCGATGTGGTGGGTCTCCTGTAGTAACAGGGCATCTGCCATGTAGCGTTTGGCTTGACGGAGAATGGCCCCTCTTTTTATTTTGTCAAGTACGCCCCGCACATTCCAGCCAATTATCTTAAGACTGTCACTTACTCCCGTGATTGTACTGAGTCTGGAATGTAATGTTATGGTGTAGCTCGATGTTGTCTATGGAGATGTTGCGTATACAAGCATATGGTATGGAACATGTAACAAAACTAAACAATCCCACTCCCATCCCCACCCTCCCAACCCAATACCTCAAAACGGCTGAAGCAGCTGTCGTGGATGGATTAGTACTCCTACCACAACGGGGGCAGGAGACATCCCCATGCCAATGGATCCCCATTGAACTGTTCCCAACTATAGTATGTCCCTCTTATGTTAAGCGAAGTTCCAAATGAGGGGGGGTCTTTGTACTTGCCCCTACGGGCCCTCCATAGTTGTCATCATCTGTATGTAACGTCCATTTTCAGTGGCTGCCAAGCACCGTGTCAAGCCGGGGATGAGTCACGCCGGTGTTCAGTTGCCCCAGATCTTGACGCGGTCCTTGCCCTGGAGCTGCGTCGCGATCGCGATCTACGAGACATTTTCCCTTTGGTGTGGGGAGGTTTATGGGTGGTTTCTCCTGACGAAGATTCTAAATCGCGTCGCGGTGGGGTGTGCGGTTTGAGGTGCGGTCTTTCATCTGCCCAGGTGAACACCTCCTCCGGCGTGTCAAAAAACAGCGATCGCGACTGGTAGGAGACCCTCAGTTGGGCAGGGTACACAAAGGCATATGAGATTTTCTGATCCCGCAGGCGGGCTTTGGGTGCCACAAAGGATTGTCGGTGCTGCTGTACGAGTTTGGTATAGTCTGGGAAAATTAGAACAGGATGTGATTCGAACTGAAGCTTGTCTTGCAGTCTGGCTTGTTTTAGGCTGATATCACGGTCGTGAAGATTTAACAGCCTAACGATAATTGGACGAGGCCTGCCCCTGGTGGGGGTTTCTGCATCAGAGCCCAATGGGCACGTTCTATGATGAAACATTGAGACAGGGAATTTGGAGGAAGCCAGCCCGTCAACCAGGACGTAAGGAATTGTTCCATATTTCAACCTTCGCAGCTCTCCGGAAAACCCACAAAATGAAGGTTATTTCTCCGAGCCCTTCCTTCAGCATCCTCCACTCTGGTCGCAAGGCCTTTGGTGAAAGATTCCAGAGAGAGCACTTTCTTTTGGAGAGAGGTAACGGTATCTTCCACAGTCAAAATCCTAGTTTCTGCTTCTGTTATCCTGTCAACTGCTTTTCGCAGATCTTGACGAATCAGCATGACATCCGACCCCACCGCTCCTATCTTGGCTTCCAGAGTGGCCCTGGACTGCGTTATTGCTGCCATCAATGCAGCGCTATCTGGGATGGCAGAGGCTTGGCCCGTCTGCTCCGCCGCCGGAGCCCCAGTGCCCGTATAGTGGTCCATTGTACTTTGCTTGGTGCCCTGAGGCTTATCACGCATCATCTTTTGATGGGGCAAGGGAGCCGAACGGGCCAAGCACCACCTCGGCAACGTTCAACAATAGGGGGCCGCTAGATCAACAAGCGGTTCAATCCCAGGCCAGCCATTGCAACAGCAGTACTGAATTGGGAGCAGTCGGTCTGTACAGGTTCAGCTACACTTCCACACCGGCAATCAGGTAGCCCGCACACAAGCCGCACCAGGACCTAGCGTGACCGCTTCCGTGGGCCAGCACCTGTCCGCCCCCCTAGTGGGTGCCTCCGTCCAATTTGGCGTCGCTGCACCTGTGGTCTCCGGGCGATCCTGTTTACTTGTAGTGCTATATCAAGGACATACTCCTGCCCCTCGAACGAGGAAGACAGTGTCAGGATAAGGGTTCCCTGTGGTTGCCACATTCCTCAAACCACTTGTATGGCTTCCGCTATTGTGTCCGTTATTGCAGAAATTTCAGCCACACTCGGGGATTATGTATGGCCATCACGGGCCATAGATCTCCGTATAATAGGCCCCACCACTGGGAGCAGCGAACCCGTGGCTGCCCCAGACATGCACAGCACAACTGCAGGGAGTGTCTCGGGCCTCACGTACCCGTTAAATACGTATGGGCATTGATGGTGGCACTCCCCACAGCGGCATCGGCTCCACCAAGGATCTTTTGCCCTCCACCCCACCGGCCGCCATACCTTCTTGGCCTGCAGCGGCCCAACGAAGCACTACGTGGCTTCTGCCCGACGTCCATCGGAGCAGGGACCCGCCGCAGCAGCCGACTCCTCCGGCAGGGCAACGTTGGGGCGGGTCAGCCAATCACCACTGTCCGGGAACCGCCACCTGGGCTCCGCCGCAACCTCCTCAGCTGGCAGGTGGCCAGGCCGGGCCGCCGTCCGTAGTGGGCCCGGGACCCAGTTCAATAGGTGCCAGCAACTACGTTCCGCAGCTTTCGGCCCTAATTCGGCCCAGCCGCTAGGATTTCTTCAGCCACAGGGCGGAGAGCGTCACAATCCACCACAGCCAGGGATCTGCCCGAGCAGCATGGGCCAATATCTTTGCTCCACAGCATGGACCTAGACCACCACCCACAGGTCAGCTGGCGGCGCCTCCACCTGGCCACAGCACCTCCATGCCGGCGTCTCTTCTGCCAGGATCGTTAGCAGCAACCGGTGCTCCACAGCTCAGGGATTCGGAAAAGTGTTTTTAGTGACGATGTGACAGGATAATGGAAGGATAATGAATCGGGCCTCCGGTACTTGCCTAAGGCGCGTCCACCATGTTAGACCGCCAGGCCACGTCCCCCTCCCTTAGTTCTTAATTGGCACTCCGACTCCCCTTTTCCAAATGCAAGTGTCTCAAACCTTCACTGTTGTACCATGGGTACCTGCAATCTAGATATCTTCAGCAGGTCTGAGCTGCTGAAGCTTTGAACACAGAGGGGGCTGAAGGCAGACAAGGTGGCTACCAAAGAGGATCTGCAGGTAGCCCTCAGGCTCTTTGAGGTGGTGCAAAGATGGCAGGTCACCTCAGGGGTGGACATTGAGGAGAGAAGAGCACTGTCTGGGGATGAGGTAAGGGAAACCCCAGACAGGGTCTGGGGGTCCAAGAAGAGTTCATTTCTGCCCCAGCAGATTACATGGATGCTTCTGATATTCAGGATGGAGCAGGAAGCGGTGTGTCTGTCAGAAGCCTATCCTCCCATGAGCTGGCGAAGAGGAAAGAGGAGAGGAAACTTCAATTGGAACTAGCCAAACTGAGGAAGGAGGAGAAAATGTTGGAGCATGAGCTCAAGCTTAAGGTGCTGGATATCCAAGCCAAAAGGGTGGAGTCTAGCAGCAGTGGTAGCAGCATACCTGCAGTGTCCCATCGAGAGGCAAGGGTCCGCATACCAAAGGATTTGGTGCCCAACTATCTGGTGGGAGATATTAACAAATGGTTCTCAGCTTATGAGGTGGCTCTAAGGGTGCACAGGGTTCCTGAGGAGTACCTGGGGAGCAGTTTGTGAAGGTACATGCCCGCGATAGGGAGGGACACCTCCTGACACTAAAAGTGGAAGACCAAAGACAATACACCCACATGAAGGCCATTCTAGTCATGAAAGTTGGGGTAATTCCTGAAAGGTATAGACAGAAGTTCAGGAATAGCCACAAACTCCCAGCACAAACCTGGGTGGATTTCTGGACAACTCCAGCAAGGCAATGATGGGCTGGGTGAGGGGCAGCAAGGTAGATGATTTCACTGGGCTTTACAATCTCATTTTGAGGGAGTACATGTTGGATATTTTTTTTCCAGAGCTGCACCAGCATCTTGTGGTCAGCAAGCTGATGGACCCCAAGAAGCGTGCTGAGGAGGCGGACGTCTGGGTCAGCACCAGAGTGTCCAACACGAAGGCATCTGGGAGGGACTCCCAAAAGGGTGGTCCGGGTTCCTGTCAGAATAAGGAGAGAGGTGATAAAATGGAGGAGATCTTTCAAAGCTCCCAAAGCAATTCTTAGGGGAAAGGGCCTCACACCCAATTTGCCAACCAGAAAAAAGCTTCCCTGACACGAGTCAGTACAAACCCCCAAAAGTGCTATGAGTGCTTTGAGTATTGGCATGTAAAGGGGATCCCAAATGTACTAACAGAGCAAAGCCTCCCACTGGAAGTAAGACACCAAGCGTAGCGAGTGTATTGCTTGGGGATGAGTTTGACCCAGTTAGTATGGAGGAGACTAGAGAATTACCTTAGTGTCCCTGGGTGACTTGGAGATGGTCCCAAAGATCCATGTGCCATCCAATGCTACAAAGTACAGGGAATAGGTTACCATCAATGGAAAAGGTGTGGCGGCTCTGAGGGATACTAGTGCAAGTGTGACTATGGTAAGGAGTCATCTGGTGCCACCAGATCAGATTTTACCCAATGTATTCTACCAGGTTATGGTAGCAGACAACCATGAGGGTCACAACCCAGTGGTCCTTGTTCCATTTCAGTGGGAGGGTGTCTCAGGTCTTAAAGTAGTTGTGAGCCCTGCCATGTCTGTGGACTGCTTGTTAGGGAATGACCTAGAGCACACTACCTGGAAGGATGTAGAGTTCAGGTCTCACCTAGATATTTTGGGGGTACCTGAATGGGCTTGAGCTACCACCAGGTCCACAGCTGCCCAGAGTGGGAGTCGAAAAGGTCTGGAGACTGGAAAAATGGCTCAGACAGCTGCCAAACCAAGGAGGAATGAGAGGACTGGAGAGCCAACCACTGAGTGCCTCCCAACTGAGGTGGAGGGGGAGCCAGAGGAGTCCACCCTTGAGCCCAATGGAGAGGACACCGTCTCCTTTGGTAACCTACCGGATCTTGCTGGATGGCAAATAGAAGGAGGACCAAACAGGACAGGCTTCTGCAAGACTCAGAGGGAATGCCGAGCCTTGGAGGGCATAAGGCAAGTGGTCAAAGCCCAGACAGCAGTTGATGCCTCTGGTAGTCACCGCATTTACTGGGAGGACAACCTCCTGTACTGTGAGCCTAAGGAACCAGTCCCTTATGTCTATGAAAGAACATGTGAACTCAATCTCTGGAACATGTTTTAGTCTGATGCCTATGCTGAGGAAAGCCTTCCAATGGCTACCTTTGCAGACCAGAAAATCTCTCACCCAGGCACTCATTGTGATTCTCCTGCACTATGGAAACACCCTAATGGTTGCAATGAATGAGGGCCTTTTTTGCCAAATTCCAAGTTGTATAGAACACAGCTGGCAATTTGGTCTGCAACCTACCACCTCGATTGCCTTCTGAACCCACATTAAGATTGGGGGGAGGAGTTGGCCTAACGGCTAGGGCGGTCGACCTCGAATCTGGGGAACCAGGTTCGAGTCTCGGCAATGACGCTGATTCTGGGCAAATCACTTAATCTCCCCGTGCCTAACAAAAATGATGAATGTGTCCTCATGTAACGCAACTGGTGCTATGTAAAGCGCTCTGATACCCGATACCGGGTCAAGTTCGCGCTATATAAAACTCGGTAAAAAAAGATCTTTGCACTGGCTTCCTATACAAAAAGTGTGCTCTCTTTAAGCTTCTCTGTCTGGTTCATACATTTTTACATGGAAGTGGCCCATGTTGTCTGCAAAACAAGCTACAGCCCTACATTCCAATCTGCAATCTCAGATCTAGTGAGCAACTGCTACTACGTCCTCTGCATATTAGTACGGCTAGGAATGGGGACGTTTTTTTTCTTTTCTGGCCCCTCAGCATTGGAATCGGCTGCCATTGCAGCTACGCTCCTGCCCTGACCTAGTTTTATTTAAATAATCCCTAAAAACTTGGCTGTTTAACCTTTAATCCTTGTTAATTTTTAATTTTGAACTGTGTGGGGTGCACAAGCACTGAGAGACCCCCAGGGGTGATTCATGCCTTAATAAATACATTTGACATAACATATCATAACATAACATGGAGGGGAGGAGGAGGAGAGTAAACCTCTCCCTGATCTTTTAGCCTCCCAAGAGAAGGATAGGTCAGTGTAAGGTATAAACCTTTACCCTACCCTTACTTCTGAACAGCAGAGGGACTGTCACAAGTTGCTGGGACAGTTCACTTCTCTTTTTTCCCTCACTCCTGGGGTTATACACTTGTGTACCCACGACATAGGCACAGGAGACAGCACCCCATCAAAAATATATTCTACAGGCTGTCAGACAAAGGGAGGGCCAACATTAAGGAAGAAGTTTCCAAAATGTTGTAGTTGGAAGTGATTGAACATTCCAGTAGCCCCTGGTTGGCCCTGTGCTGCTGCTGCCAAAAGCTGCCCCAAAGGGCACAACACCAGAACTCAGATTCTGTGTAGAGGGGCTCAATTCAGTAACCTAAACTGATGCTCATCCAATCCCATGTGCGGATGAGCTGATTGAAAGATTAGGGGCTGTCCAGTTCCTGAGTACTTCTAACCTCACTTTAGGATACTGCAGATCACCCTAACTATAGGAGCAAAGGAGAGGTCAGCCTTCTCCATCCCAGAGGGCCTCTAGGGTAATGCCCTTTGGGCTCAGGAATGCCCTGCCACCTTCCAGAGGTTGGTAAACCAAGTCTTGGCTGGAATGGAGGCATTCAGCGCTGCATATCTCAATGACAGAGCTGTCTTCTGCAGCAGCTGGAAGGACCATCTCTTCCACCTCCAGGAAGTGCTTCAGGCCCTGCGAGATGCAGGCCTGACTATTAGGGTAGCAAGTGCCAGGTAGGGCAGGGGACTGTGGTGTACTTGTAGGCAGGGTCATAGTGCAACAGCGCCAGGCCAAGATAGAAATGAGCATGGCCTAGGAGCCTCCAAAAACTCAGACAGAGTTACTGCCTTTTTAGGCCCTACTTGATACTGCAAGAGGTTTGCCAAAGGGAATGGCACCATTGTGACCCCCTTGACTGAACTGACATCAAAGAAAAAAAACAGAAATGTGATCTGGACAGAGGCATGCAGAAAGCATTTGACTTCCTGAAACAAGTCATGTACAAAGCCCCTGTGCTCTGGGCTCCTGACTTTTCCAAGGAATTCATAGTTCGAACTGATGCCTCAGAGCATGGCGTAGGGGCAATACTGTAACAGCTTAATGAGGAGGGCCTTGACCAACCAGTAGCTTTCATCTCCAGGGGGTTACTACCCCGGGAAAAGAGATGGAGTGCTATTGAGCGGGAAGACTTTGCTGTGGTCTGGGCACTGAAGAAGTTGAGACCAGACCTGTTTGGGACTCACTTCTGGATTTATACCAACCACAGGCCCCTCAGGTGGCTACTGCAAATGAGGGGTGAGAATTTAAAATTGATGAGGTGGTTCATCTCTCTAAATGGAATGGAATTTACGGTGGAGCACAGACCTGAGTCAGTCCACGCCAATGCTGATGGTCTCTCTAGGTTTTTCCACCTTAGCAATGAGATCTCCCAGGAGGTTGGGTAGCTCTCCCCACTTACAGCTAGGGGGGGACACATGTTGGACCTGTCTGCCTTAGGGTGGTCTTCCTTCAACCTTTTTGCTTGTTTTGCCTCACTTTTTGCTTATCTGTTTTGTTGGCCTTAGGACTCTGGGCACTTTACCACTGCTAACCAGTGCTAAGTGCATGTGTGCACTCCCCTAAACATGGTAACATTTGTGTATCCCCAATTGGCATATTTAATGTATTTATACGTTCCTAGTAAGGAGCACTGTATGTGCCCAGGGCCTGTAAAGTAAATTAATAGTGGGCCTGCAGCACTTACTTTGCCATCCGCTTAAGTAACCCTCTAAACATATCTCAGACCTGCCACTGCAGAGTCTGTTGTGCTGTTTCACTGCCATGTTGACTTGGCATATAAAAGCCCTTGCCAAGTCTTAGAATCTCCTTTTATTACATATATGTCCCACTAAGGTAGGCCCTAGATAGCCCGTAGGGCAAGGTGCTGTGCAAGTAAAAGGCAGGATATATACTTTTTAATTTTACATGTCTTGGTAGTGAAAAACTCCCAAATTAGTTTTTCATTATTGTGAGGTCTAACCCTCTTGTAGGTTAGTGTTGGGGATTCCTTAATACATTTATTAAGTGAAATTCCTGATTGAGAGGGAGTAGAATAGTCATGTTTGGTACCCATGGATTTGTAATGATAACCCCTGTTTGATGGCAAAGTTGGATTTATGATTACAACTTCAAAAATGCCACTTTTAGAAAGTCAAATGAAGAAGGAAAAGACAACCTGGCTATCAGTTTATAAGCCGCTATTTATTTAGGCGGACAAAAGCTAAGACTATTAAGTTCTTACGCTTTGAGTGTCTTAATCACTTTCTTTTGCAATGTTAGACACATTTATGAAACATTTTACTCATGTCTGAGTTAAATACACTTCCAATACACAACAACTGTGATACATATAAAGTGCTTTCATAAATTGAACTAATGTGACATAAAAATTGTGCAATCATAAATAATATACAAATTTTTAAACATTATACAAAAATTACACCAGCAGAATATTAGTGCAAATACAAAGCAATTCCATAGGGCCCTATAACTTGGCGACATTTATGGAACTGCCGCCACACGGGGTGAGTACTGCTCTGTGGGGTACATTAACTTTGAAATCCCTCTTCAGAGATCCAGAGCTTCTCTGAATGCCCTTGGTGGCCTAAAAAGGATGGAAAATGCCGACGCGTTTCCAATCCCGAAGAACAATCACGGGATTTTCATCAGGGCTAAAGCACGGTGTAACCTGAAGTTGTAATAGTGCACTTGTTGTGCTTCTCACATGGCTTAGATGTCGCGTTTCGAGGACAACTATGTCAGCAGGAGGAGACTGAAAGGACAGCCAATAATCAGGTGTCGCGTTGTTCAAATGAACAAATCATTTTTTTAAAAGCCTTAATAGTGCTGATGTATACAACAGTCCTCCTTCCGCTTGAGTCGATCGACGAGTGTACGCGCTCTAAATCAGTGCAGTATTTGTCCCGCGATGGTAAAATTATCACCGAACGACTCGAGCTGTGAACAAACTTGAATCTTTATCCTTTCAGTCTCCTCCTGCTGACACTTGCACCTGAATAGGGCTGTGCCTGTCCCCCCGCAAAGAGCCATATACACCCCTGTAGTGTGTCTGGAGCCAGGGCAAGAAAGGGAGAACCTGTCTGCACTTCAAAGCGCCTCTTTGAAGCCTCCCCCACTTCAAAGGCACCACTGGGTAGAAGAATTGGACTTTGGGCCCCACCAAATTAGTACACTTCTGGACTTGTGGATACTCTGTCAGGAAGAAGGACTGCTGTGCTGCTGAAGGACTGCTACTCTGTGGGACTGCTGCTCTGGAAAAACTGCTTTTCTGCTGTGCTGACCTATGTGCTGCCTGCTTCCCTCTGTGCCTGGGTGAGAAGGACTTGACCTACACCTCTTGTACTCAGAGTGACTCCAAGGGCTTTTCTGCATGCCTCCTGTTCCGCAGTCTCAGGGACATCAAAGACTGCTTGCAACTCTCCAATCAGCTGTTACAAAGGATCAATGCGGCTGACCAAGGTTCAGCACCTCAATTTCAAAATAAAAGGGTAAGTCCTTTGTCTGTGCACACCCGTCCTGAGCTCGCCGCACTTTCACTCCACTGAGGATCAGACAGAATCATGAAAATAAGGACGGTGCACCAGAAACGAAGTCAAAATGAAGCTTCAGAATTGTTCAAATATGTCCTTTATTCTTTAAATTTATATAAAATTCAACCACAGCCAACGCGTTTCGTTCCATTGGAACTTAGTCAGGGCTCTGTAATAACAGGTAAGTAGAATTGTGTGGAAAATTCCCGCATATGTCGATAATATCAAGTGGCTTAAAAAACCAGCCCGCACTCCTCCGTACTAATCTAGAGGTTCGCTCGAAGGGGAACAAATCACCCCTAAATAATAATTTTGAAATAACAGGACCAGTGTAGCAGCCTGTCATCCTCCGTATTAAACTGGAGGTCCACTCATAGGGAAAAAGTCACCCCAGGATGATAATAGATAATTGGTCGGCCAGTGTCGCGGCCTACCACCCTTGGGGGATGGGGAGGATGCCTCGTTCGTCTCGGTTTCACCCTACTAATCTCACTACACGCAATCCCTTCCTGCCTCTTGTACTCAGAGTGAATCCAAGGGCTTTTCTGCATGCCTCCTGTTCCGCAGTCTCAGGGACATCAAAGACTGCTTGCAATTCTCCAACCAGCACCTGGTCTCTGCCAACAGTGAGTCCTACCCTGCTAACTGGTGCCAATCGGGAGACAGCGTTTACAACGCAGTCATTACATCGCAGTTCCTTTACAACGCCGTCGTTACAACGAATGCATTGTTAGAACACGATGCCTTTACAACGCAAGTCATTAGGTCGACTTGCTGTAGGGGGCGCTCTAACATAAGGAATAGTATGATTTACTATTCCAACACCTACCCTACTGTTGCGCAGGCTGGAGTTGGAATAGTAAATTATACTATTCCTAAGTCCAGCTCGCCCCCTACAGCAAGTCGATCTAATGACTTGCGTTATTAAGGTATTGCGTTCTAACAATGCGGTCGTTGTAATGACTGCGTTGTAAAGGAACACGATGTAATAGCATGTGATGTAACATGCTATATTCGTGCCAATCCAGCCCTGGGCCCTGGAAAGAGTTTTTTCCTGTGCTGAAGAATCAAAATCCAAGTGGTACTTGCTTTCCGCCGGTCGGATCCGACACATTCGACGTCGACGCAGCGCCGCTCCGATGACATCCCTGCACGGCCCGACGATGACGCGGACCCGACTTTGAGGCTCTATGACAATGTGTCACCATCCTCGTAAGGGGTTCGATGACGATTGCATCGCTGTCAGCTTGCCTTTTCAGGTTTGACCTGGTCCAGTGTGACCAGATAGTCCCAGTTGGCGCTTTGTGACTCAATCAATCAATCAGGGAATTGTAAGCGCGCTACTCACCCGTGAGGGTCTCAAGGCACTGAGGGGGGTGGGGGGGTCCGCAGATCTGTTTAGCCGAAGAGCTAAACAGCTAAGCACTATATTTCAAGATAATCTTTACAAATTCATAACTCCAGTTCCACTTTTTGGAATTTTGTCATTCTGTGCGAAGCTTACCAATTAGTGAACACAGGTTAATTTAGGGTGTATCTCTGGTTTACCCTGACTAGAGTGGTGATCCCTGAAAGTGGGTAGCAACGCACTGCTTGCATGTAACAGTGCCATTATCCCATAGTGTCATGGTAGTTGTAGTTCAGTTTTTCACACAAAGTTCATATTATTTTTCAGCTTATACCGTCTTTCGAAATCGTATCTCTAGACACCATTGTTTCGGGATTCCTGCCTCATCAATAAAGAATATTTATGGGTTGCTGGACATGCTGCCAATTTTCTCAAGTATAATCCCACTCATCGCATGCAGGCGTTCCAAAGCTTGCCAGCTTAGGGGCGGCTCACGAGAGACTTTTATCAGTGAAAGTGGGTAGGAATGCACTGCTTGCATGTAACAGTGCCATTAACCTATAGCGTCTTGTTAGTTTAAGTTCAGTTTTTCACACAAAGTTCACATGGTTTTTCAGCTGAAGCAGTCTTTAAAAATTGTATCTCTAGACACCAATGTTTCGGGATTCCTGCCTCATCAGTAGACAATATTTACGGGTTGCTGGACATGCTGCCAATTTTCTCAGGTAGAATCCTACTCATAGCTTGTAGGCGTTCCAAAGCTCGTCAGCTTATGGGCGGTTCATGAGTGCCTTTTATCAGAGAAAGAGGGTAGGAACGCACTGCTTGTATGTAACAGCACTATTACCCCATAGCGTCTTGGTAGTTGTAGTTCAGTTTTTCATACAAAGTACATATTATTTTTCAGCTAATGCCATCTTTTGAAATTGTATCTCTAGTCTCCAGTGTTTTGGGATTCCTCCCTCATCAGTAGAGAATATTTACGGGTTGCTGGACATGCTGCCAATTTTCTCAGGTATAATCCCACTCATAGCATGCAGACATTCTAATGCTCGTCAGCTTAGGGGCAGCTCACGAAAGCCTTTTATCAGTGAAAGTGGGTAGGAATGCACTGCTTGCATGTAACAGCGCCATTACCCCATAGTGTCTTAGTAGATGTAGTTCAGTTTTTCACACAAAGTTCATATTATTTTTCAGCTAATGCCGTTTTTCGAAATTGTATCTCTAGAGTGGTGATCCCTACTTGGACTCGGTGAATTTCCTCTATAGACTCCATTTATAACAAGGCCCCATGCACATCTCCTGTCCAAGGAAAGTAAATCCACGGAGGCTTGGTCCTCCATAAAAGATTAGTTGGAAATTAATAGCAGAGCTCGGTTTAGCGCTTGATATCCTGGGAGACTGAGCATTAAGTAGTAATAGCTCCAACCCCATAGTGCTGATTTTGCTGTTCTTAGTCTAATCTTTTTCCTGGTGATGAGCCCTAGCCACCAGGATCATTTTCATCAGGCCTCCTGGCATCTAAGGGGTATTTGTTGGAGGGAGCTGCATTTTCTGCTTTCTTTCCTACACCAGACCTGCCCTCCACCTGGGCTCCTGGCACTCTCTCCTCTTGAGGGGCGACTTCCACAGTCCCTCCTCAGCCAGCAAGCAGAACATCCTTCCTGCTCCACTCCCTGGATCCCACAACCTCCTGTTTCTCAAAGGACACCTCTCTGTCAGCTGAGTCAAGGGCCAGTCCTCAAAAATCCAAAAGTTACCATTAGCGCTCTACAGCAGGTTCATTCCCCCAACTGTTCCTCAGCGTACATAAGAGGGCCAGCTCACTGGCCCTGGAGAGACCCATCCAAGTCTCTGGGTTCAGCTATGAGTAAAGTCCTTCAGTCCATCCTTGCAGGGACTTCTCTTTCCATCTGGGCATAGGAAAGACCTATTGGCTTTGCCAGTGCTTGTTCTCATTACGGTGAGCACATTCAGCAGCTGCCAGCTTGGATTCATCCAAAAATTAAGATGGTACCATTTAAAAAAAATATATATTAATCGACCTATTTTTCAAGTTCTCTCAAAAGCTCTTTGCCTCTATTGGAATCAGCGCTTGAATCTTTCCTGCCATCCAGAGAGAAGTGCTGCTCACCTGCAAGCGTGTTGTGTCTCTAGTGTTGTGTCCTGCTGGACACAGTTAAGTGGTATACCAGCCACTCCCATGAGGGCTGGCCCATACACCCACCCCACACCCATCCAACACATGCGTAACCGTTCAGGTGACCCTGCCAGTCAAAGATCCCGAGTGCACGTGCTTGTGGCCAGTTCCAGTACTATACACACTGTGTCTGTGTCATCATTTCCTTAGCATGTGGGCCCAAGGCCCACAACACAACATCTAGTACCACATGGTCAAACAAAACCATTGGAGCAGGGCGAAACAAAACAGGTTCGGTATCGTCTTTCCACACAAGTAATCCATGCCCTAAAAAGACATCTGTCAGGATTAATTTGTCAACTAGCCCAGTTGTAAGCCACTATTTTTGCTAGGAAGTGTCTTTGTGAAAATGAAGGAATGGCAAAGGATTCTAGAGGATCCCAGATTCTCCACTGTCCCCTCCCGTGGTCACCAAATAAGTCCTCTTACAGAGCAAACTGTACTGACGAAAAAAACAAAATGCTAATAACAGCACCACAGGCTTGTTGCTTCCAAACGCTGTAATTAACAGGAGTTACCTCAACAGCTACACCTATATTGTCTAGCTTGGAAGATAAAATGTGGCGTTAACTCTACATGAAGTTCATATGGGTTGTGAGTGAGCGAGGGAAGCAATTACTTTAAAGCAAAGTTGCAAGCAATCGCTTTTTAGGCGCTGCCTGACTAAACAGGGTGGTCCAGTTGTGTTATTTACTTGGGGCATAATACTGACGTCCAATCTGTTGGTATGTATTTCCCAATTTTGGCAAGCATGACAACGATTATTGTAAAAGATACAATGATTTCCATAGATTACACTATTTTGTCAGGTGCAAGGTCAGCATTAAAACCCACGTCTATGGTCTCCTGCAATATAAACACTATCTCTCCTATTGGACGTCGCATACAGATCTCAGCAGCAGGTGGTTAACCGACTGTGGTATCATACCAAAATAACTACAAATGCTAGAATGAACAGGAGGGGGGGATAATTTCTAAGAAAAGTGTTGGGGGGGATATTACCAAGGAATTGCGATAATTATCGCAAAGCACGCTTAGCGCTATTTTTTTTATCGCCGGCTATCGCTGGATTTCATCGCAGAGATAACGCGTTATTATCAACGCTTATTTCCAAGGCGATAAAAAATCCAGCGATAGCAGCGAAACCCCGCAATAGCGTGAGAAATCCAGCGATAAATTCAACGCGCTAATGAAAAGCTTGCTAATAGGCAGGTGAGGACTTAACCTTACAATCCACCTCCCATTGACTAGAATGGTTAAGTCAGGTTTTTATCAGGTGTTAGATTCCAGCGATAATCGCGGTTAGCGCAAATTTTTTTATCACTTCGCGGGCATTGCTAATAGGGGGAAGTTGTGTTTGCGACTGTTTTCAGTCGCTTTTAGTTGGGAACGCCTACTTTGCATGTCATTAGCGGCACCAAAATGGTCGCTTTCGCCATAAAGCTGTCGCTAACAGCTGTTAGCGACAGCTTGCTAATAGGGCGGTAGAAATATCGCCGCTTTGGCGGCAAAAATTGCCGCTAAAGCGGCGATAAGGCCCTTGCTAATATGCCCCTTGGTGCTTCCAAATCAGGCGCTAGTCAGAGAGAACTTGTGCTGAGGTCAGTGCTCTCATACTCAAAACTTTAAAGAACAAAGTAAAAGAAGGCTATGCACCAGAATGCATTATGAGGGCAAGAAGCTCTTACCAGTACTAAAGTGCACAATTACCAATAGTATTTAAAACAAGGTACATGGATCAATACTTAATTCATGCCAACCCAAAGGTGAGGGAAGTTGGAAACATGCAGCAGCAGAGAACCAAATTGTGTGACAAAGTTGGTTGAATTATGTGACAAAAAAAACTATTTATGCTGTTGTAAGCACCGCATTCTTTGACTAGGCTATATAGCGATTTTGTCAATTAAACACACATTGATATATTAGGAATCCTAATGCTATACCCACGAAAGAACAGAACATGCATTCAATCGATCATATTGAACCTTGTTATTCACCAACAAATAACTGGTTTGTCCAGGGTGGAATCAGAGTTTGAGGAAAATATACAATTCTGCAACGAGCAACAAACAGGAACAATTTTTTGTGATAAAATACATTTTATTGGTTTGTGTGTATAAAATACAAGCTCGGCATATTCCACTGAAGGAAATCAAATACAGGTAAAAAGTTACCTACCCTACTTAATCCTAAAGCATAATATTCCTGCCATTTCCCCCCCACATCTTTTTATGTTTCTGTGGGCAGCCTCGAGATCAGTATATAGCCTTGTTATACCTGCTGCTCAGCCAGTGTGACTGGGGTGTGGAAAGCTGGTGTGTGTGATGCTGTGGAATGTTGGGTGAGTGAGAGAGTCAGTTGGAGAATGAGCTGAGCAGCAGGAAGGCTGCTCCTGGTGGGGCTCTTCAAAAATATGTTGTAATTTCTAATGTTCAATGCCCTACTGCTTGCTGTGTCCTGCATGGAGAGTGAATATTTTAATGCTGACTTATTGTCTAATGTTCAATGCTTAACTGTTTGGTTTTGCCGTTTTGCTGTGATTTTCTCCTGGCATGTTTCGCAGAGCGCTTTGTTTTTATATAGGTGTTAAGGGCACTTACCATGCGTAGAGTGCGTCAAATGTATGAGTTCTAGAGGTGATCTTGAGTGTTACTGGAGTCATATATATATATATATATATATATATATATATATATATATATATATTATGAATGGGTGCTTTTGTTTTTAAGGGTGTCTTTGCTACCACATATACTATTTTTGTTACTGTGTTGTTGCTGGGGTAAGACATGCACAGTTTTGGGCCAGGTTTTTAGGATTCTGAAGCGTGGGTCCTATAGTCCTGAGGTACAACGTGGTCTGGTCATCAATGGTGAATGAAGGTTTTTTTTTTTTTTGTTCCACCCTTCCTACGGGGTATGGGTGAAGGGCAGAGTTTAAGTCAAATGATCTGTGGTTGTAGTGTGAAGTTTTTGTTCCACCATTCCTACGGGGTAGGGGTGAAGGGCAGGGTTTAAGCCAAACTACTGGTGATAGTAGTTTGTGTTCCAGCCTTTCTTTGGGTAGGGGTGAAGGGCATTATTTAAGCCAAATGATTTCTATTTGAAGCTTTGTTCCACCCTTACTATGGTTTAGGGTGAGGGGCAGTGTTAAGCTATATGACGTCGTGTGAGTGTAGTGAAGTTCCATCCTAACTATGTGGTAGGGTGAGGGGCAGTGTTGACTGACACCTTGGTGTTCCACCTTTCCCGACGTTTTTTTTTTAGTCGCTATGGACGGTTCTCTTCAACGCCTCCGGTGGTTGGTTCCCTGTGTGCTGTCTTTTATTTCAGCCATGGCCAGCTGGCATGTTAGTGGCATTAGGGTTCTGTTAGGGGTTTTGTGGTGTGGTAGAGTGGTAGAGTGTATGTTGTTGCTGGTTAGAAAGGGAGATGATGAGTATACTCTTATTTGTTTCTATGCAAAGAAGGGTGATTTGAGTGTATTCTTATTTGTTTCTATGTAAAGAAGGGTGATGTGAGTGTATTCTTATCATTTGGTTAAATGTATATTCTTTATTTTCTTTATTTATTATGGTAACGTGCATGGTTCCTTTGCAATTAATATGTAGTGAAATGTTGCTTATTCAGTTATTTATCATGTGTGCATTGTTTTCCACCTGTTATTCTCATGCACGCATTCTCATTCTTTATTGCATCTCGTTTGGTTTAGTGTAACCATGTATGCAATAGTTTCTATTGTTATTCTATGTAAAGAAAGGAGATGTGTTATACATGCTGCTCAGCCAGTGTGACTGGGGTGTGGAATGTTGGAGTGTGTGATGCTGTGGAATGTTGGTTGAGTGAGAGATTCAGTTGGAGAATGAGTTGAGCAGCAGGAAGGCTGCTCCTGGTGGGGCTCTTCATCTTGACATCCATCTTAATAAACATCCTACATAAACTATCTTGGACTACCGGACATCTCTTTTTATTACAGCATGCCTCTTCCAGTTTAGCACACCAGCCCCATGATGTTCTCCAGTTGGCCAAAGCCAGTGCTGTCGGAGAGCAGCAGTGTTTAGTGATGTCCCTCTTAGCGATCACTGTCCCAATGCCCAATACAGTTCGATCTCCTCATGTTCCCACAAAGCCGATTGGTCTCAACAACACAATTTTAGCGGAAGGCTCTACTGGGTAGCCAAGCAAGTGGCCAAGTATTGAGAATATTTTCCACCAGTAGAGTTGGATCAGAGGGCATTCCCAAACTACATGAAAAAAATTAGCCTTGTCAGCTTGACAGCGGGGACATGTAGCCATCGCCCATCTGTTAGCCTGCCACAGCCTAATGGGCATAATACAGGTCATCTGAAGGAAGTTGAATTGTATTTAGCAAAGTCTGGACCAGAGGACCAGAATTCTGGGTGACATGCAGGCATTCCTTCAGTCACGGTCATCCAGAGGACCCAGCCAGTTCTTCCATCGGGTTTTAGAGTGGCGAGAGAGGGTGTAGAATGTATAACAAGGGATTTGTAGATCTGTGAGATTCCTTTTCTGGTCAGGTGGCCCATAAGGAGTTTCGTCTTCAGTGGAGTGAAGTCGGGTATGTCACTGAGAGAATCCTGATGAGAGTGAAGTGTGTGTCTTATCGGAAAGTACTGGTAAAATGGGGATTTATGCAAAGAAAACTCATCTTGGAGTTCTTGGAAGGATTTGATATGGGAGCCATACTATATGTCTCCTAGCATTGAAATACCATTCAGGTCCCCCTTCCCAAATCCCGTAAGTGCAGCAGAGTGTTGCAACCAAGTGCCCCTCCAAAGGGGTGGTCTTGAGGGTAATCCTTCAATCCCAGCCCACAGTGCTGCTTGCCAGGACCAGGGGACAATTTTAGCGAGTACCATTAGGGCCTGGAGAATTGGGTCGCCATAAAGGCATCACAATAACCCCTGATAACCCATCTCAGTCAATTATTGGTGGAATGGCAGATCACACCAGCTTGGGCTCAGCCAGTCATTCACCATCAAGAGGTGGGAGGACCAGTAGTACAGTTGGACATCTGCCATGGGTAGGAAGCTGAATTTTTATGTAGTGGGCCAATGTAAGGACACACTTTGCGTAAAGTTCAGATGACCCTTATTGGTTTACAGGGCTTACTTTAATAATCCCAAGTGTTTTATTTGTGGTAGTGTGGTCGAGCGGGTTAGGCTTATCAGAGGAGAGTGTTAAGTATTTGTTGCACACACAGATTCAATAAATGGTACACACACTGAAGAAGAAATCGAAGGCCAATTTAGAAACACAGATTTTTATATATTTTTAGACACCAAGGTCATCGGAATCAGGTAATTACTTTTGGAGTTATGAACTTTACAAAGAAACAGCAAAATGCTCACATAGCGTCTTTTGAGGTATAAGCCTCAAATGCGGTAATGTTGTCCTATGGGAGGAAAGATGTATACCTGCATGCAGTTGTAAAAGGTGCCCTTTAGGACTTAAGGTGCTTGTGGGCCAAGGTGCAAAGAACCATTAGCAGTTCGGGTTTACCTGCCCTGGTGTGACTGGGTGCAGAGGTGCTGTTCGCTATGGTAGCCTCAAGCTCTAAATGGTTTAGTCCAAAGTACTTGTAACAAAAAGGCTGCAAGTGGGGACAAGTCCGAAAGAACTCAAAGGTGGCATTGGTTCATGAGGGTCTGTGGACCATGGGGATGCAGTCAGTATTCGTGAATCTGCGCTGTGAGGCTCGGATGCAGAGGTGTTTGGCAGGCTGGCAACTTGAGCTGGAGGCTCTCACAGTTCTCGGTCTTGACCTGTAAAGGGGAAGAAAACAGACATTGATCCTGATGTCTCTCTGTAGGCAGGTCGGTTTTTGGCGGTGGTGGTGTCCGGACTGGACACTCAGCAAGCCTTGGTTGCAGTAAATGCTCCAGTATTCAGGGTATTGGTGCAGAGGGGCTCCCGGAGGTTCAAGTGTCTCGAAACTCACTGGAAAGATGAGGCTGATCTCTTGGAACCACTGTGACCTCCTCTTGGTGAGATGCTCCCTTGGCGGGCCCGATGACCAGCAAACAAAGTACTGGAAAATTGCGGTAGGTGCCTGCAGATGCAGGGGGATGGCTCATACACCCCAAGGGAGATGTTAAGTGATTATTGAAGCACTGGACAGTCCAAGGGTTTGGAGAGGATGTTCAGCTTCTGGATGAGTCAGTCCTGCAATTGTTGAGGTTACCAGCCCCGGTGCAACAGGTACATAGGGCTAGAGCAGGTGGGCGGTCCTTTTGGACGATAGCACCCCCCCTCTGGAACTCCCTGCCCCTCCCCAATCGGTACATCCAGGATCACTGGGCCTTTAGAAGGGCAGTGAAGACCTGGTTATTTTCTGACCATTAGCTGTTCTTTGCCTGCTCCGCTCTGCCAATTACAGCGCTGGGACGCCCCGTTGCTGGGACAGCCATGCACTCTATAAATATTTTAACATAACCTGCAGCCAGACAGGGTTTGGCACCAATTTTGGAGCATGTCCTCTGTTCTTGCGGTGCCAGCTCTTCTTTGTCCATCTTCTGTTCCCAAGTAGACAGATCTGATGCTCTGGTGCCGGGGGACCCCTAAATATTTAATTTAGGGGAGTGTAGGGCAGTAGCCAATGTGGTTCCTACCCCTGGGGTGTCTACACCCCCTATATGACCACTACCTGCAATGAGTGGGTTTAATCTTGATCCAGAGGTCCTAGTTTTACCAAAACCAAGATGGGGAAACCATTCTTGGACTGTCCACTTCAAGTGGCCCACCCTAGGGTTGTGCCTAGCCTGTAAGTGCGACAAGCCTTCTGACTATCTAATTTACCACCTGCTCTGGTACCAAATGGGCCTCAGGGCAGGGGGTGGTGTTCCCCAGGTCTGGGGGGAAGCTGTGACCACATTTCAAAGGTGCTAGAGGCTTTGAAGTCTCTGGCCTTGAGATGCTAATATGCTAGGCCATCCTGCTGGAGGAGGTGTGCTCACCTTCTACCAGACAGGCATTGTTCTGGCCTCAGGGAGCGCGGTTTCTCACCTGCTGGGGTCAGAAACTCATCTGTGTGGGCAGGCTGGAAGAGACTAGTCAGCCAGAATACTCTGTGACTAGTAGGGTTTCAGGGGGCACCTATAAGGTGCCCTCTGGGTGTATGTCATAATAAATCCGGTACTGGCATCAGTACAGATTTATTAAGACAAGAAGTTTGGTACGAAACATCAGTATTTTCTGTGAAGCCTCTATATAGCTGGGTTACTCGTAATGACCAGTGCCCAGTACATATCTTAAGATGGCTTTCCTGATCACTTGCAATGCTTAGCAGAGGGACTTGGCATTACAAGGTCACATCTGCTCATGCAGAGGTTTCCTTACATGTAATATAAGGAATCCTGCCTTAGGGCTCCAAGGGCTGCCGTAGGAGTGACTTACATATAGTAGATGCAGTGTACAGGAGCATGCCACACAGTGAGTGTGTCACGCCGTGTTTTCAGAATGGTTTGCACCATTTCACCCATCATGCAATGGCAGTCTGCATGCAGTTTATGTGTGGGTTCCTTAGGGGGCATAATACATGCTGCAGCCATTAGGGACCCTCTTTAGTACCCATGCCCTAGGTACCAGGGGTGTCATTTACTAGTGACTTACAGGGGTGCTAAAATCCTTGATGATTGGGTCACAATTACACATTTGTCTTGTTTTTAAAGAAGGAGCACTGGCACTGGGGCCTGGTTAGCACGGACCCAGTGCACTACCAATTAACAACATCAATACTAGTGATGGGTGAACATGTCAAAAAGTTACACTTTCCTACACCATGCCCAGCCCACCATCATACAGCGTTGGGACACATTTCTCATAGGCAAGTCTGGATGGTCGATTGGCCCGTAGAATGGCCCTAATCTTAGTGAATAATCCTTGAAACCAGTGCCGGAATATCCAGAGGGGAGAATTCAGAATCAAGTACAATATCCGCAGGAGCAATATAATTCTAAATAATGCTATCCTGTCCATTGTATTTAGAGGGAGTTTTGCTCAGTTGGTTAATGACACCGTCAAGGTGGACATGAGGGGTGTTAAATTAAGATTCCATGTCAGGTGAGGGTCTAGGGCTATGTGAACCCTAAGATATGGAAAGCTGAGCCTTCGGATAGGAAGTTGGGTCTGCCATTGCACATTGCTGTTTTTCATCTCACAGAGGGACCAGAAGGGATTTGGACCAGTTCAATGTAAGTCCAGAGGCTTCCTCTTATAAGGTCAGCATTTGCATCAGTCGGGGCCTGTTAGGGAAGGTTGAGTGATGAATAAGAGGACCTCATCGCATGGAGAACTATTCAGTCTCCAGTGTCATTCCTCATTCAAATCTCTATATCTGCACATCACACCTGATACATGCTTCTATGGGCTCTATAGCCATGACAAGTAAAAGAGGGGATAATCAGCAGCTTTGTCTAGTACCTCAGCTAGTCGGAAAAGGGGAGGAGATGGTCCCTTGACATGGACTTGAGCTCTTGGTTGGGCGACTCCTCAGTTCACGATGTTATGTTCCAGATTTACTATTTTCTGATATGTCACCCTGTTCTGCCCCCAAGCATGAGCATGTTGTGCCACTCATAGTGGCCTTTCCGGCTTCCCATAGAACACTGGGTTAGATCATAGAGTCTTTGTTTAACATGAAGTATTCCTGTAGTCTATGGGTCAATGTTTTTATAATAGTCGTGTTCATGAGATGCCACGCGTGCAGTCTCCATATCGGTCTGGGGCCAAAGTTGTGGGATCTGAAATGGACCATGATGGGGGCATGATCTTGGATACCCCTGGGTAGTAAACAGGAGCCAGCAGTGTGGACCAAGTCTAGAGTGGGGAGGAATAGCAAGTCAATGCTAAGTGTGATTTGTGTGCTGCTAACATATTGTATATTTCCATTTGTTAGAGTTCCATGGCCGCCTTGCATCACAGAGTCTTAGGCTATCCACCCAATCTTTCAGCCCTCCGCTCCCATTCAGCTGCCCATGCTCTGTGGAGTCCAGAGCCAGCTTCAGTACTTCATTGAAATCTCCTCCTGCAATGGTAGTCCCTTGGGGCAGTCGTGTAATAACATCCCAGAGTCTCCCCAAAGTGGCTTCAGCCAGGAGGGGTGGAATATAGACACTTATTAAATTAAGGGGCCTATTACCAAGAAATGGCGATAACTATCACTAACCTAGGTTAGCGCTAGTTTTCCTATCGCCGTCGATCCCTGCAAGTTATCGCCCTGTTAGCGACGTATTAGCAACGTTTTGCTAACAGGTGATAGCTTCAGGGATCAGCGGCGAAAACTGCCGCTAACATTAGCGCGATGGCGTTAATGAAACCGGCGATAGCGGGTGGAATCCAGCGATAAGCCCTTAGCGATAGAAAAAGGCACGCTAACCCGCAAGTTTGGACTTAGCCCATCTGTCCACCCCCAATATAAAAGATGCACAAAAAAAAGGGAAAAATGCAGATTTGAGCAGCCAGGGCATAGTGCAGCACACATCAACAACCCCCTCAAGCCACCCAACATCCTGGTTGACCAAGATGAGATCCTAGTTCCCACGCAGGACCTGCGTCTGGTTCCTGGATCCCTCGCTGGAGCTGCGTCTGGTTCCTGGATCCTTCGCTGGAGCTGCGTCTGGTTCCTGGATCCCTTGCTGGACCTGCGTCTGGTTCCTGGTTCCCATGCAGGACCTGCGTCTGGTTCCTGGATTCCTCGCTGGAGCTGCATCTGGTTCCTGGATCCCTCGCTGGAGCTGCGCCTGGTTCCTGGATCCCTCGCTGGAGCTGCGTCTGGTTCCTGGATCCCTCGCTGGAGCTGCGTCTGGTTCCTGGATCCCTTGCTGGAGCTGCGTCTGGTTCCTGGATCCCTTGCTGGATCTGCGTCTGGTTCCTGGATCCCTTGCTGGACCTTCGCCTCATTCCTGGATCCCTCGCTGGCCCTGCGTCTGGTTCCTGGATCCCTTGCTGTAGCTGCATCTGGTTCCTGGATCCCTCGCTGGAGCTGCGTCTGGTTTCTAGATTCCTCGCTGGAGCTGCGTCTGGTTCCTGGATCCCTCGCTAGAGCTGCGTCTGGTTCCTGGATCCCTCGCTAGAGCTACATCTGTGGCCTGGAGTGGGATGTGGAGTAGCTGTGCAGTTGATGAGTCGTGGCGGGAGACATTGATGTGCGACGATCACCCGTACCTGGTGGTGAAGTCTGGCAGGTCGCATGGAGACACGTTGCTGACCTGTGTGAGAAGCCCGCCTTGCGCACCTCGGTGCAGTCAGTGGTAGAGGTGATCCTGCACACCAACATAGTGAGGTCCGCTTCACATACTATGACCCACCACTACACCGGGGTGCACGGAGGGGATTACCAACAGTGGGTGCCGTCTCCCTGCATCACAGGACGGATAATGTTGGGCTGGCCAGACACTCTGGAGGGTGAGGCCCCTGTGCTACGCCGAACTTGTGTGGACTGAGCGCTGCAACTACACGCCTAAGGGAGCCCTGCTGCATCAACTGCATCGGGTGGTCCACCAGGGGACTACGTGGTGACTGCTGTACCCAGCCCAGTGAAAGCACACCTGGCTCAGGCCCCTGATGGCTGAGTAACAGATTTGGAGAGAGTACAGTGGATTGCGCCACGGGGTCAATGTCCAAGTAAGGAGAAGGTGGGAAGCGTAGCGCAGGAGGGCCGGGGGGGGGAGTCGGATGCCTATCACACGTAGATGACGCACCCCCAGTGGCGGCTCTACCGCTATGTTGAAAGAGAGTTGCCCCACCACCTCAAGCAGTGCAGAAGAGGAACAATCATCACATGATGATAACTCAATCAATCAATCACTCAGGGGAATTGTAAGCACGCCACTCACCCATGAGGGTCGCAAGGCACTGAGGGGTGGGGGGCCGCAGATCTGTTAGCCGAAGAGCCAGGTCTTGAGGGTCTTCCTGAAGGTGTTCAGGGAGGGGGCACCTCTGAAGTCCGCCCGTAGCCCGTTCCAGGTATTGGATGCAATGTGGGAGAAGGATCTTCCGCCTGCTCTGGCTCTGTGGATGCACTGGGTTTCGGACAGTGCGAGGTTGGAAGATCGGATGTCTCATTTGTGTACGTGGCAGTTGATCCTGTTGTTGAGGTATTTGGTTACATTGTTGTGTAGGCATGAGTGATGATTTTGAAGGTGACTCTTTTCACCACGGGAAGACAGTGGAGTCTACGTAGGTGTTGGCTGATGTGTTAGTGCCGGGGGAATGCCGAGGATGAGTCTGGCGGCGGTGTACTGTAATGTTGGTAGTTTGCGGAGTAGGGACTTGTAAATGGCGGCGTAGAGTGCGTTTCCATAGTCCAGTCTGCTGGTGATGAGTGCATGGGTGACTGTCTTCCTTGACTCTGGGGGTATCCATTTGAAGGTCTTGCGGAGGATGCGGAGGGTATTGAAGCAGCTGGAGGAGACGGCGTAGACCTGTCTGTTCATGGTGAGGGATGGGTCAAGTACGATGCCGAGGTGTCTGGCGTGGTCCGAGGGGGTAGGTGGGCTTCCGAGGGCGAAGGCCAACAGGTGTTGTCCCATGCTGAAGGTGTGGTTCCAAGGACAAGGACTACTGTCTTCTCTGCGTTGAGCTTCAGGCAGCTGTTGGTCATCCAGACTGCGACGTCCTGCAGTTCTTTCTGGAACTTGAGTTTGGCGGTGGTGGGGTCTTTGGAGAGGGAGAGGATGAGCTGGGTGTCACCAGCGTAGAATACGATGTTGAGGCTGTGTTGTCGGACGGTGGCGTCGAGGGTGCCATGTAGATGTTGAAGACGGTCGGGCTCAGAGATGAACCCTCTGGGACTCCGCAGGTGATTTACGTGGGACCGGAGAGGAAGATTGGCAGTCTGATCCTTTGGCTTCTTCCGAGGAGGAAAGATCGGATCCAGTCGAGGCCTGTTCCTTGTACGCCGGCGTCGTGTAGTCTGGTGACTAGTGTGTGGTGGGAGACGGTGTCTAAGGCCGCTGAAAGGACGAGTATGATGAGGGCTGTGGAGTGGCCCCGTTCCAGGAGTGTGCGGATGTCGTCTGTGGCGGTGAGTAGGACGGCCTTGTTGCTGTGGTTGGTTCGCAATCCGGATTGGGACGGTTCGAGGATGGCGTTGTCATCAATTAATCGTGTCAGTTCCCTGTTGACTGTTCACTCTGCAACTTTGGCTGCAAAGGGGAGGAGCGAGATGGGCCGGTAGTTCTTGAGGTCGGTGGGGTCAGCTGTGGTCTTTCTGAGAAGGGGCCAGACTTCTGCACGCTTACAGTCGTCTGGGTAGGTGCCTGTTTTGAAGGTGGTGTTGATGGTGCGTTGCAGTTCGTGTGTGATGGCGGCCGCGGCTCTGTGGTAGATGTGGGAGGGCATGGGTTGGTGGGGGCCCACAAGTGGATGCCTTTCATGGTTGAGGCTGTGTCTTCAGCTGTGACTGGCGTCCAGGTGGAGATGGTGTGCTGGCTGGTGTGTCCGGGGCCCGGGGTGTCTGTAGACGAGGGTTCCTCGGAATGTGGAGTTGTGGCTGGTCTGGATCTGGAAGTGCAGGTGTTTGGCGGAGGGGAAGGTTTCGCTGGAGGTGGTGAGGCGGAGGGTGCTCTTGTGGGCAATGGCGAGGCACCCTCACGGGTGGTTGGTGCGGTCCTTCATCTGGATCTTGTATCCATCCGGGATGGCGGTGTTGATGTCGGGAGCGGAGGAGGCATTGGTCCAGGTCTCCGTGAAGGTGATGTCGGGCGAGAGAGAGTCGAGTAGGTTCCAGATTTCAACGGCATGTTTGTGCACGGAGCGCCCGTTGAGGAGGATGCATCCTAGGGTGTTGCCGGTGCTGGCGTCGGCTGTGTAGGAGTCCGGGGTGGTGGTTAAGCTCTGGCAGCAGTGGAGGCAGGAGAACTGGCCGTGGATCGTGTTTGCCGAGGCCTGTTGTCAGTCTCTGACTTTCCCGGGGTTGAGTGCGTGGAGGGTGGCTGTGCTGTAGCAGTGGGTGGCCCGTGATCCAGGCTTCCTGGTGCTGGTTGCGGTTGGGTTGCAGACCTGCGCAGACGGGCTTGTCTTAGGCGCGCCTTCTGCGTGTCAGCAGCGCGTGTCCGCTGCACAATCGCGCAGCGTCCACCATCAAGTAGGGGAGGGTGGAGGAACGATCAGCTGGGAGGCGGGAATGTGCGAGGACAGGAGTGCGGGGCCACAGGGGCAGCAGCGGCGGGAAGCGGGTAGTGTGGGCTCAGAGAAGCCAATACAACAGTTAAAAAAGGGAAAAACAAGGGATACATAACTCATGTAATCATGCTATGTATCCTCAGGGGGTGGGCGGGTGGGTAGGACTGCTCTAAACACGGAGCAGGGAATGTGCGGATTGGCATGCACACACAAGTGCACGATGACTGTTTGGTCGGCCCACTCAGGCCGCCCAATGCAGACATGCGCACTTCTCTGTTCGCAATCAGGCTGCATTACAGCCTGCATGGAGAACATGCCCACCCCTAAGGCCCCTGCCTGCATGACTTGTCCCGTTGCCAATTAACAATCCCACCGCCGCATTGCAGCATTGTGATTGACTCAGGGCAGGGAGCCTGGCTGCCTACTTCCTTTTCCTGGAAGCAGACGCAGGACAGCAGGAGCTACGAAGACACGGGACACGGCTTAGAGGTAAGACTTCCCTCAATAGATTTTGAACATCACACGCTCACACACACATCCCCGCGTCCACGCACCATCCAGTGTTCTTTATGGGGTTTACGACCTCACAGCTGTCCACTTCTCAATGGTGGCCGCTGTGCACCCATGCACAGCGGGGGTACCACTTGTGTGCCAAAGGCACATACATAGTTACGATGCATGCCATAACAACGCATTCCATTCCGATACATACTAATACTAGGCACATTGCAACAGTAGAGTAGGTGTTGCATAGCGGAGACATGGAGATCACTGTTCCCACTACAGTGAGTGCGACCCAAAGTTGACCTTTGTACAACCGTGAACCCTGAAATTCCTTTCTGAACCCCCAAAAGATCACATTTGATACAAATGCACCCCCCAAATTTCTCTTCATTTTGGCACAAAATACACAAGATTTAGAAATTTGACCCCAATAAAACACCCAAAAACTAAAAAGAATTAGCCCAAAAAACACCCCATTTTTCATATTTTACCCCTAGACATAGTCCAATTTTCATTTTTCATATCCAAAACCCATGCACACCTGAAAAAGTCTGGATTACCCCATTACTGACCTCACAATGCGTTGTGATCGAATGCAATGTTAAGGGACCCGCATTGTCGGAGTTGCGTTGTTAACGATGTACTGCCTGCATTGTAAGGGTCGTCTCCCCTGACGAAGGCAACACATTAGCTATGCCGTTGGCGCCCGTCTGCCCCTGGACCGTGCTCAGCACCAAGGTGCATTCCTCTTGGACACTCCACCGCTACGACGCCAGCACCCTCCTCGCCATCAACCCTGGACGCTACCTCCCCTGAAAGGACAAACCTCTGCTCCGGACCGGACATCGCCATCGCCATCACTGACGGCTGCAGTTTCACCCGCAAGGAGCACCCCGACCGTCAAGGAGGAGGCCTTGCCATCACCTACAGAGACTCACTCAGACTGACCACGCACTCTAATGACCCTAGGGTGACCATGGACCACCTCAACTCCCAGATCCGGACCAAGCACAAGCACCTCCTCTGCGGCACCCTCATGTGCAGGCCCACCGGGCCATGGCCCCCCATTCTCCAATACCATTGTAGACATAATTGCACCACAGGGTCTCCCATCCATCGACGACATCCTACTCGGTGTACTCAAGTTCCACATGGAAAACCCCAGTGACAAGGACACCACCCACTCCTGTGGAAGGTCACCTACATCAGACGCAAGCAGCAAGTCACCGCATCAAGCCACATAGTAGGACACATGGTCGAGCACGTCACTTCCGCCAGCGTGAACTTCAACTGCTGCCACAACACCGGACTCTCCTGGACCGACCATCATTGGTAACATCTTGTCTTCACCTTGCCCACCGGACGCCACTGCCATCATCGCACCCCCTCGCAGCTGGATCAAGGCCACCGAAGAACGTCTCGTCAATTCCCTCTGCACCAACACTCCACCAATGCTTCAAGACGATGACACCGCAGCGCGCAGCCACCACCAATGGATCTCCAACAGCGCCAACATTCGGGCACCCCTCATGAAGAGCACTGCGTCATACCTTCCGCCTGCCTCATGGCAGGCGTGAGGGTTAGGCAGTGCCACAGGGATAGGCTGGCCCCATGCATTGCTGGAGTTGCGTCATGGTTGTGACACGACTGCAGCAATGCGTGACTTTAGCGCAGGCAGATATGTCAGGATTCCTGACGTATCTGTCATTAGTTGCATCATGGAGCGCTGTCCAGTGATTACAGCGCATCCATGCTGTCGCAAGAAGGGCGTAGTGAGCAGTGTTGCAACGCTGTCTTGTCGCAGGGCAGCAACACTTTTCATGACTGTGGCACAGGAATGCGAACTATCTTATTGATTGTGCGCATTCCTGCACTGTATTTTTGTCGCAGGGCAGCGCTGCAACATTGCTTGCAGCGCTGTCCAGCAGCAGAAACATGCATAGATGTGGGCCCAAGACTTATCCCCATTTTTAAGAGCAGCTATTTTCTGGTCTTAAGTTCCTGCAGCTAACGGGCCTTAGCGCAACTTTTTTTTTATCGCTTCGCGGGTCCGGGCCAGCCTTGCTACTAGGGTGAAGTGCGGTTAGCGGGAGTTTTAGTGAAATTTAGAGGAGGAACGCCTACCTTGCATGTCATTAGCGATAAATATCGCTGGCATGCAAGGCGATAGAAAAAACGGCTGCTATCGCCGGAAAGCTGTCGCTAACGCCTGTTAGAGACAGCTTGATAATAGGGTGATAGAAATAAACCGCGTTATCGGCAGGAAAGTGCCGCTAACGCAGCGATGAAAGGCTTGATAATATGCCCCTCAGTGCCCTTGTTCACTATATATTCCCCCAGTGAATCCAGTGTTACCTTAAATGTTATGACAGGGAAGTTCTATGGAGAAGGATAGCGACTCCCTTAGGCACCCTTGTGTGGCCAGCATTTTGTACCCTATCGTACCCGGATTGGGCCAGGAGTACACAAGTGTTGCCCAATGGATTTCTTGGAGCATGAAGATGGACAGGAAGTGCAGCTTCGCAAAGTGGAGAGCAGCTACCCATTTAATAGATCATTGAGGCATTAACATTCCAGGACATGATCAAAAACTCAGACTCACTTGAAGTGGATCATGAAATGGAGGGTATGGGTATCAACATCGTATGGTGTTGAATTGCAGGCCATACAGCCTTAAAGTGGTGTATGTGTCAGAGTTTGTACAGCTACAACTCCCCTCCTCACACTTTCCCCAGAAGCATCTGTCGCCTCCCAACCAACAAGGTGTAGATTTGAACATGAGTTCCCTTTGCGCCAGTGTGGGTGTTAGTACACAGGATACAGTGGTGCTGACAAAATGGAATTCCATAGGAAGATTAAGATTCAGGGTCTGCTGGGACTGTTATTCACTACAAATCAATGTTTCTGACCTCTGAGGAAGGAGGAATGAGGAGGTGATGTCTTCTCTTTCGATAGTGTTTCTCCATGGTCTTTGGAGGTTTAAGAAGGGGCGTTCTCGGAATCATAGGAGATGGTCATTGTGGAATTCTGCCTCCACAGCATGCGCGTCCTGTCATCGTGTACAGTCCAACTCACGGCAGGCGCAAAACAAACAACTTTTTATTCTCTACTTCTGAATTATGTTTTTCAACTGGTCCTCAGTATTAGCTTTATTCTGTGGGCCTCTAGAAACAAACACCTCTTCCCATCAGGGGTGTGGAATTTAATAAAATATCTACTTGTCCATTGGGGCAGGTTGCTTCATAAATCTACTTGTCCTGTAACAAAATCCACTTGTCCCTTTGTTGTTATGTAGTGCGGCGACAAATTAGGGCAGCAATCTCATTATATAAGCGCTCTGATGTAGCCTCTCTGATTATGCCGGGACTCATACCATAGTAGTGTTTGAATACTTGCAATCCCCTTATGTTGTCATGTTTCCACAGATCTACATACTGGGGCTGATGATAGTGGTAAGCAATAGTTCCAGGGTTAGAATGTCCTTTTGAGTCTGTGCAAACTTACTAACTTGCATGTTTTAAGGGTTTTCAACTGCTCTTCTCTAATCTTTTCCCATACTGAGAAATGTTGGAAATTTACTCCTGACAATGGCAGTCGTAAACCTTTTTCGAGAGTTGGGGAAAAAAGTGGTTGGAGGGAAAGGGAACTTGCAAACACTCAGATTTTTGCATGTGCAAATCTACACATGCATATATGCTCATGCTAAAATGTAGTTCACAAATATTTTTTATGAGTACTATTTCTTGTCCTACTTCTGTAACTTCTTGGGAATTCACGAAAGCCGTATAGCTGCAATTAATGCAAGGACATATACCATGGGTGCACTTTTGAGACTTTTTTTAATAATTGGGCCCCTAATTTGGTCTGGCGTTGACCATGACCTTTTGTGTTTATTAAAATTCTGACTCTCTCTCTCTGTATCGGCTGGCTTCACTGAGTGACAGCATTCTGCTCTTTCACAAGGAGCATATCGGCACACAAAGTAGTTTTGTTCAGTGCCAGTTACTACTGTGGCAGTGTGTGCTTTTTGATACCAAAAACTATTTTTGCTTTTCCCAATGTTTGTCATAATGGTGAGGGCACAGCAGCTCCCACACCAATAAGGTCTTATAAAAACCATGCCAAAGCAATTCACACATTGACAAAACAAAAAAGCGGACCACCAATTTCAGACCTACTGGCTTTGCCAATGCTTGTTTATTTTTGTTTCCCAAAATCTTATTGAAACTGGTTACACTGATTTTCCATTATGAATATTTTTGGGGAAATACTAGCATGCATCAACATATGTTACTAAATGATGCTGCAAAGAAATGGTACCGGAAATTTTACAGTAGTTTAGCTAAATGTTTTTTTTCCTGCTTTCTTGTTTGATGAACATTTTATTTTGAAAGCAAAGAATCCTCAATCTTGCTTTCAAGCTTCTTCAAATATTTGCATCAAATCAGAGAGCATTCTGGGAGCATTATACATCTCATATTGCTAAACTTTGAAAACGTGTTTACACATTTTTATACAGGAACCACTGTCAGTTGTGCAATCAGAGCTTACAACATTTACTTAGAGCGCTCACTCTAATAATAAAGGCTTTCAATTAATAAACCATAAATACAAGTTTGAACAGCATTAACATGGACAAACATATTACCTTAACTGCAGACAGTGCCCTTCCCTGATCCATAATGTGGTACTGCAAACTGGCAGCCAAAGGGTTTGTGCTGTAGGGGTTGGGCCAACTTGTCCCAAGGACAAAATACACATGAAAACTTGTTGCCCTTGACCCCAAACAATATGTCCTGGGCGTCGGGCTATAGGAATTCCACATTCCTGTCCCATCAAAAAACAACCTTGCGGAACTGTTGTGTGTATAATGTTAGTGTTTCCCTAGGAGTTACTGCATGATTCAAGAGTGGCCTCATTGAAATAGTGGTTGTTTTGAGAACAGGTTTTGTGGAGTAAAATGAATTTACATGAATAAAGAAGAATATATTTCCATGAGAATAAACAATCAGTATTTCCACCTTGGTTGAATTACATTTTGAAATGCATAGAATTTCTCATGCTACTGACAAAAGATATTGCCCAGCCAAGCATTTGCGAACATTAATACTGTGGACAAAGATCTGACCTGACTAATACCAATGTAATCAGAGGATAAAATGTGCAAAAGTCCCAATACCACAAGATTTACACAACTATGTATGCTGTAGGTGAGAGTTTGTGTGCAACACACAAACTAGCTTGAAACACACTCACCGCTTATTAATTCCAGGTATTACAATGCTGGCATTGCTGATGTGATTGTATTGGACCTCTTCAGGGGCAAATGTTTCTGATTCTTGTTTATTCCCATTCGATTGTATAATTCCGAAGTCCTTTTAGGATCTGGTGTTAGCGAAAACCTTTTGATTTTTTTAAAATTATGTGTATGATATACTCACTTTGAGGGTTTTTAAGCTCCCCCTTTGAATCATTGGTCTAGCATTTAATTTCCAACCAATAGAGCATGGGGCAGTGGGTCAGCCCACTTCAACCATTGGCTAACTCCACTGTGAGTGACACCTGTCTGCCCTTTCACATGTAGCACATCCACAAATAAGTAATTCCCTTCAGTACTAGTGACTACTATGGCAATGTTTCCTTTGAGCCAATGTTGATTGAGGAGGGCCCAGCAGCTTTCTCAGCAATAAAGGTTTGCAAAACAAAGAACAACAAGCATTGACAAAGCCAATCCAACAACAGACCTATTGGCTTTCCCAATACTTGTTACATTTGGGAAATAGAATTCTCTAAAAATAGTACACAATTGCCACAGTAGAGTAACCAAAGAAGTGAAAGATTCTTAGAACTGGAATTGGTCTGCCTCAACTTTTCATCAACTGATATACATCTGCAGCCAATGACCCGAATAAGGTGTGCCAAAGGAATCATTTAAAGATTGGAAAGTAGCCAAAAGAAATTGAACTCTGCGGGGCTCCACAGGTCAATAAGCTGGCATCATAAAGAAAAGAGCAGAGGACCTTGCTGAGATCTATTTAGTAGAAAATCTTTAGTTCATGCAAGGGCAACAGCTCTAATATCGATGGCCTCTAAGTAATGCACCAAAATATTGAGTAAAAGGCTGTTAAGAGATCCCGCAGAATCAAAGCTGCTGAAACATCCTTATCGGTAGACTGACTTCAATCATCAAGTGCATCAACCACTACTGTTTCAATGGTCCATCCAAGTGGAAACCAGACCACAATGTTTCTTTTTTTTTCTTTCCCGTGAACTTCACATCAACCCCAACTCGCAAATTCGTAGTCAGGCAAGCACTGAGACATAGGCCTGGGGTCATTGATTGACAGGTCACAGGTGGGGTGGCACGTTGCCGGCAGACAAACACATGGACAGAAAACCTTAAATCAATTCCACAGATAGGTGCAGCAACACTACAATAGTCAAGGGAGATTGGCCCGAATAAAGCACGCATGGCCAGAGGTGGTACGCACACTCCTAAAACACTGTAAAGTCAGATGCCACATAAGCTAGGAACATATTGCCAATCAGAACACAGCACCCACAGTGATCACGTGCTCACCATGCTGTACATCTGGACATGTTACCCACTGGCTGCATTGTGTCCACGAAAGGTCAAGGCCCACCTGGATTATTCATCGAACAATTAATTTATGACTCCAAAGACAGCAACTTACATTCCTTTCCAGACAAGGACCAACTGAACCATTTATGGCCTTCAATGAACTGCATATAATAATATCTCAGATCGATTGTAAATTGAGACAGTCCTCAGACTCTGTGCCTGTAACTGTTCTCCTGGCTGCTATGTTTAATTAAACAAACTGCTCCTATTTTTCCATATGCCTCGTCTCTTGTTTTTAAAAGGTATTTCCTGTACAAGCAACATTTCATCACAGTATGTCAGGAGCTGCCGGCATTATTTTAAGGCAAACACCTAACCATGGATGGGTAACATGCCATGAATACTCACAAAATGCCAAAATGTGCCGTCGTTCAGCTGAAGCCAGACTTTTACCAGGGCCTGCATCATGCCATGGCTGCACACATGTTGCTAGAAAATTACACTGTTACACAACAGCAGCATTTGTCCAGGAGTGGGCAAAGGATATTTTTCCAGGGATACCTACTAGTTTTCAGGCGTTACCATATTTTACGAAGGCCAGCATGTGGGCATGGGCAACATGCTCTGGATGCCTACAAGTTACCAAGACCTACCTCTATTGTGCCAGGGCCAACTTTTTATCAGGAGTGGGAATAATGCCTTGGATGCTCCCAGATTACTGAGAATTTCCACCATTATTCGAAAACCAGCATTTTACCACAGGTAGGCAATGGGCATCCTCACATGTACATTGCCAATAATTAGTCCTTGAGCACTAGTGATAGCATTTTACCACGATTGTACCAGGGCTACCATTTTTCTAGAGTAGGCATTAATACCACAGGTTGAACAGAATTACCACCATTGTGTCAAGGCCAACATTCTGTCAGCAGTGGGCACAGTACTACATTCATCATGCATGTCAACACATTTACAGACACTCCGAGACAGACACATACACATAGACATGACTGTGCACACACACACTCACTCAACAATGGTGAACACAGGATAAAAGTCAAACATAGCTCAGTGAACTAATGCATGATGCATTGTAAAAATCTGTGTGAAGACTTAAGGTCATAGGTTCGAATCCCAGCAGGCTCAGTCAACCTTCTACCTTTCAGAGATCCAATACCAGAATATCGCTGAGTTGAGAAATAATTAAAATCTATTATCAGAACCCAGATATGAGACAGATTGTATATTATGCAATTTACATGTAAAGATTACTGTTATCAGTATTATTATTTCAACCTTTCTCTCAGAAGGGCTGTGGCCTCCCATGTCGCTTTACCTCAAGTCACCAAGAAAAGAAAGTGACTCAAACTAAATTGTGAAATCAATCATTTCTGTTCCACCTTTTTCTATCCAGTCCTCAAAAACATATTTAACATAAAACGAAATTACATATTGCGGTAAAATAAATAGAGACAGAGCAGGGGGGAGGGTTCTTGTGTCAGCTCCCACGCCGCTGCTTTAAGTTCAGGGCTTATTCTCCTTCGTTTGCCCTCTGTGTTTCATTTCCCCCCTTCCTTTGCTGTTGTTTCTGTGCCTGTTATTTTAGTCTGAGTCCCGTTATTTTTGTAACTTGTGACTTTCTTTTCCCAGCCTTTCACTGCTACTGTTTCTGTGCCTTGTTATTTTCCTTCTGAGCACTGTCATTTTACTGTATCTTGGGAGTATCTTTAATCTCTGTGCAGCGAGCCTGCCCGCCCTGCCACTCGCTCTCCTGCTGACCGCCATTCCCGCTGATCACCACTCCCGCCTCCCGCTTCTTGCATCCCAGCGCCCCTCCCAGGACCTACTTAATGGAGGCCACAGTGTGACTGCTCCATCGGTGCGCCAAAGGCAAGCCCGTCTGCGCCTGTCCATCCCTGGACTATGCCCAACACCAGGACCCCTGGATCCTCCACCACCCACAGCTACACCAGTGCCAAGCTCAGAGCCCTGACCCCAGACTCCACAGCATCAACAACAGAACACCCACATAAATAGCCAACACAACCACGCCGACCACAGCTGTGCCTAGACAACTCCACTGCCTCCTGCTCAATGCCCAAACAAGTTGCAAACACACCACCAAGATTTGGGACACCATCACCTTCCTCACCCAGACGTCATCCTCTTCATCTAGACCCGACTCAACCCTGCATCTGCACCAGGCATCGCCACATACAAGTCCGACAGCTAAAAGATCACACACCGGGACCGCATCAGCAAACACGGAGATGGGATCGCCATCATCCACAAAGAATCCATCCACTGCCCCACCACCACCGACGACACCACCCCAATCATGGAACACCTCAACTTCCAACTAAGAATAGATGACAAAACCACCATCAGAGGCACCCTCGTCTATAGACCGCCAGGACTACGTCCTGGCTTCTGCGATGCCATCCGCAACTTTATCTATCCTCAAGCCATTGACATTGAACACTACATCTTCCTCGGAGACCTCAACTTTCACCTTGATGACCCTGACAACGCCAACCTCCTCGAAAGCATGTCCAACATCAGCCACAACCATCTAGTCACCGACTCCACACACATCGCAGGGCATATGCTAGACCCTAAGGGGCACATGCATAAAAAATGTCATTTGCGATTCCTTATTAGCGAATATTAAGGATTCGCAAATTGCAAGTCGCAATTAAGGAATTGCTACCCATTCATTCCTATGGGCCTCAAGGCCCATAGGAATCAATAGAAATTGCATGCGCAAATTGCGAGTGCCCAATAGGTACTCGCAAATTGCGCATGCAATTTCAAGGGTGCAAGGGTTTCAAAAGGATACCCTGTTGCACCCCTGAATTCAGAATTTAACCACAGGTTGCACACACACATGCCCCAAGGGCATGTGTGTGTGTAACATGTGACTTTGAAAAATGCACTTAAATCGAAAATTATCATCAACTTTATATTGATGGTAATTTGCGATTCTTATTAGCGAATTTGCTAAATTATTTTGTTTAATGCATTGCATTTAAGGAATCGCAATTTGCGATTCCTTAAATGCAATCGCAATTTGAGGAATCGCAAATTTTGTGATTACTTAATTTGCGATTTTTGCATTTGGGATGATGCATCCCAAATGCAAAAATACCGGTCGCAAAGGGGCAGATTCTGAGAATCTGCCCGTTTGCGACCGGTTTTTCCTTTGATGCATGTGGCCCTATGTTCACAGTTAGCAACAGATTCAAGTACAGCCATGTCACCGAGCTCACCTGGACAGACCACTCAGTTGTCCATTTCACTTTCACAGCAGCCCACAGCACCACTACCAGACCGACCAGCACCTCACAGCACAGCTAGTACAAAGTATCTGAAAACCAATGGACCAATGCCCTCAACACCTCCCACCCCGACACCACTACCAACTTTGAACAGACTGTCAAGAACTTCAGCACCTGGATCCCCGACTGCGCCGACAGTCACTGCATCAAACCCACGAAATTCAAGAGATCCACCAAGCATGCCAGCTGGTACACCTCGGCACAGTGAACCGCAAAACACAACTGCAAGCAACTGGAAAGGAAATAGCGCACCAGCAAGGAGCCCACTAACAGGACCACCTCCAAGACATCGCTCAACCACTACCACTGACTCCTGAAAGAGATGAGAAGGAATTCCCTATAAGACTGCATCAAAGCCAGCTCCAACCACACCAAAGAACTCTTCAGCATTGTCAAGTAGTTCTCCAACCCCTCGGCAACTGAAAACATCATCACCACCTCCGAAGAACTCCGTGACAACCTGGCGGACTTCTTCCATGACAAGATTTCCACCATCTACAGACACTTCGGACCCCAGCCTGTCGCTGCCAACATCCACAGTTTCCTCGCTCCCAAATTCACTATCTCTGACAACCGGATCACAGCTTGGGACCAGCTCACCAACCAGAGCACTGCAGACATCCTGCACTCTGTCTGCTCAGGAGCACCTACGGACCCCTGCCCCCACCACACATTAAACCTCGGCATCAGGGCCATCAGCAACAAGCTCACGCCCATCTTCAATGCATCCATCACTTTGGCCACCTTCCCAGATGAGTAGAAACACACTGAAGTCAAACCCTCCTCAAAAAACTGTGCGCCGACCCCATTGAGCTCAAGAACTACCGACCCATCTGCCTGCTCCCTTTTCCCACCAAAGTCTTCGAAATTGCCATCAACTGTCAACTCAAGGGCTTGATCACAGCCAAGGATGACATCAGAACCCTGCTAGACAGGGGAGAAGCAGTCGCCCTGATCCTCCTCAAACTCTCAGCTGCCTTTGACACAGTGTTCCACCACACCTTGATCAAGAGACTTCATCAGATCGGAATACAAGCAGACACACTCAAATAGATCGCATTCTTCCTCACTGGAAGAACACAGAGAATCAACCTTCACCATTCACCTCGGACCCCAAGAACATCATCTGCGGCATCCCTCAAGGTTCACCCCTTAGCCCTACTCTTTTCAATGACTTCATGCAGGGCCGGACTGGGAACGCAAACCGGCCCTGGCAATTGAGTCCTTCCGGCTGCGGGAGGGGGGTGCTGTGAGCATATAACACTGCAGCTGCATTTGTTAAAGGGGGCCGATATTGCAGCTATGCTGCAAAACCGCCCCGGTAACAAAAACGGCCCCCAGGAGTTCAAAACCAGCCCCCACCCTGGCAGCCCTCCGGGGAAAAGCCCGGTGCCGACAACGGCCAGTCCGGCCCTGACTTCATGTCCCTCTGGTCAATATCGTCAGAAACCATGGACTGAACATCATCTCCTACTCAGACAGCACCCAGTTCATCCTCTCTCTATCTGAAGACCCATCCACCACGAGGGCTAGCTTCCACATGGCCAGCATCACCAACTAGATGCAAAAAACAACTGCCTCAAGCTCAACACAGACAAGACAGAAGCACTGATCTTCTGGAACAACACCTCACTGTGGAACGACTCCTGGTGGCCTGCTGAACTGGGACCCTCTCCCATCCTCATGGACCATGCCTGGAACCTCGGCATCATCTTGGACAGCAAATTCACCATGAAGAACCAGATCAACGCAGTCTCCTGCACCTGCTTCCTCACTTTATGCATGCTCCGAAAGATCTTCAAATGTCTCCCAGTCTCCACCAGCCGCACCGTCACTCAACCCTACACCACCAGCCGCTTGGAATACGGCAACACACTCTAAGCAGGAATCACCACACTCCTCCTGAAGAGACTGTAGACCATTCAGAACTCTGTCGTTAGACTCATCCTTGATCTCCCTAGACGGACCCACATCACCCCTCAACTGAAGAAACTCCACTGGCTCCCTGTCCACAAGAGAGGCCAATTCAAGATTCTGACCCACGCCTACAGAGCCCTGCCCAACCAAGGACCAGCATACATCAACCACCACCTGAGTTTCCACCAGCCCTCCAGACTCCCTCTACCTCGTTGCACCCCCCGCATCTGGCATAGAAACAGTGGAGAATGCTGCTTCTCCTACCTTGCTGCAAAGTCCTGGAACAACCTCCCCCTTCATCTCCAGACCTCACTCTCTCCTCACAGGTGATACGTTGCTCTTTATAAATCCTGTTTGATTGATTGAAGCAAAGAATGCCTTTATTCTGTGGTATTCCTTTGCAGTACTGGTCTGACACCACGAAGAACAGAAGCGAAAACTATATATTGATATGTTATGTATGGCTTTCATATAGAGCTTCTATAGTTTATATCAGTTTCTAAATATTATAACTCATTGCTATGACATAGCAATGGTTGATAACAAAACTGGTTACCCATTGTTGTAATGTCCTAAAGGTCTCCTAGGCCAGGCTGACTAGTCTCGCCGGGAGCCTTATAGTGCAGCTCTGCTTGTCTGTGTTGACTCAAAGCAGAAAGCACAGCTACAGGAGGGGGAAGGAAGGCAGGGAAGGTGGTCGGATCAGTTAGGAATTACAGGTAAGGTTTTACTCCTCTGTCCCTGTGTAGTAGTTGAGAGCAGGGTAAGATGATTTGGGGTAGATGGGTAAAAAGTGAATTAAGGGGTGTCTTTCACCTCGGGGTTCTGAGTGACATCAAATACATCTCAAGCTTGTTGTCTATTTGATGTCACACAGAACCCATTGGTGAAAAAACATCCCAGTAATTCACTGTTACCCATCTATAATTCTATATATTGCTAAGTACGGTAAATGGAAGGAATACTTAATGTTTAGCAAGAAAAGAGATTAACAATCAAAGTTTACAAGATAAGTTCTTTGCCAAATCATTCTTGAGTGGAAAAACTCCGTAATCTTTAATTTTGATATAAATAGCAGGAAAGTATACTTTGAGATGGGAAAACAATACTTTTCTTACTGTTCAGCATATCTTTCAGAACATTGGTTTGCTCTGATAAACGTGCCTATGATTGGTTTGATGTCAGCACAATTCCTGAAATGTTTGTAGATAAAATTGTATATATATGAATGAAACTGTATGTATGTATGAAACTGTATGCAATATAAAACCTGCCTATGGAAAGCAACAGAGCGTGGACATTCACCAAATGAATAATTTTGCAGTATATTTGAACATCTTTTGGAACTCTGTGATGTTAGCAGGAAATATATAGTGGCAGTTTGTCTTCTGTACTTCTGTAATTGAGCCCTCTCTGTGTAAATTGATTGCTGGATAAGGTACCTTCCTGTGTTTTCCACTGTATTCATAATGAGATTGGAATTGGAATACTCCGCCAATGCTCCCTTGGTACAGCTGGGAGAACAAATGCTATGCGCCTCTCTCAAACAATCTCAGTATGATCCAAACTTTCGTGTTACTCCTATGCATGTACCCAAAGGGGAGCACAAGTCTTTCAAGCCAGAGGTTCAAACATAACCATGAGACATCTGATATACACTATGAAATATATATATATATATATATATATATATATATATATATATATATAACACCTACTGGCAGTCGCCAGTAGGTAGTTATAGTTAGGACCACGTTTCCATAGGATAAGCATTTTTTGATGTGCTTATAACTTTGGCATCGTTTGACGAATCTTTACGAAATTTTCCAAAAGTTCCTCTTTTCAGGTCAGCTCCTATCCTAAAAGTTTGGGGGATTCGTCAAGGGGGGCTAAGAAAAAGGGGGTCCCAAAACGTGTTTTCTCCATGCAATTTCCATAGGAAACTTTAGACAAGGCTACAGGTCAAACTGCTGAACGAATTATGCCAAATTTGGCACAGAGAAAGGTCTTGATCCAGAAAGCACGCTTTTGTTTAAATCGGGTAAATCCGTTCAGTAGTTTTAGAGAAATATCAAATTTTCCAGATATCGATATTTAAGAATTCTGACATCTGATTGGCTGAAGCGTTACGAGCACGAGCTTGCGGCTCATTGGCTGCGAACTGTTGAAACTAGGAAGTGTTGGCAGCCATTTTGTGATTCAGTCCGTCAGCTCACAACTCTCCCTCTGCAAGGCATCAGGTCCGTAGTTCTACCTTTGCGAGGCAACACTAAAAATATACCGCAGCTGTCTGTGTGAGATACCCCTTACACGGTCCCTCTCCCCACATCACTAGCTCCCGGCTATGCCTTTAGAAGCCAGTCCGTCAGCTCGCAGCTCTGCGACTGCGAGCTGTGAGCCATTTTGTGACTCAGTCCGTCAGCTCGCATCTCTCCCTCTAAAAGGCATTGCATCCGTAATTCTACCTCTGCGAGGCAATACTGAAAATATCCCGCAGGTCTGTCTGTGCGAGATACTCCTTTTACGCTCCCTCTCCCCACATCATCAGCTCGCGGCTGTGCCTTTAGAAGGCAGTCCGTTGGGCCTGCAGCTCTACCTCTGTGAGCCACCTCGTTAGCTCATAGCTCTGTCTGTGCTAGGAGGCCCATCGGCCCGTTATTCTCCCTCTGCGAGTTAGCCCGTCGGGTTGCAGCTCGAAGGGCTCGCAGCTGTATCTCTGCGAGCCAGCAAATTAACTGATAGCTGTGTGTCTGCTAGCAGGCCTGTTGGCCCGTTGGTCTCCCTCTGCGAGTCCGGCCAGAGCTCACCCTCTGCGAGCCAGTACGGTGCTGTGCTTTTGCGAGCCAACGGCTCGTAGGTCTCCCTCTGCGAACTGAGCCCACGGGCCGCAGCTCTTCCTCTGCGAGCCTGCCCGACGGCCCGCAGGAGACATTCTGCGAGCCGAAATTGGGAATATAAGGCGGCTCTAAAAAGAGCCCTTGTGTTTATTAGTTGGAGCTACATGTAAGTGCGAATGCACAGCTTCAAGTTAATCAGGAAAACTCGGTTTCCCTTATCTGTGAAGTGTACTCCATCACTTCTGTAGATATCAGCCATATCAAAACGTATGTTATTGTTGTAAATCGACCCCATTCTATGGTCTCTGAGGTATGCAGACACAGCTTTGTTGACATTCTTCCTAGATTTTTCAATCTTATGACAAAATTGGTTTGACCATTTCCACTTCTGTCTTTGGCATATATTGGAATATACAAAGACAGTTTGAGGCAAAAGTAACATCAATTGTCCAAAGGTGTCTTTCATAAGCATTTCCAAACCTACCCCAGTCAATGTGCCTAGGTCATTACCACCACAGTGCACAATCATGAGATCAGGGTGTTGGAGATGCAAACAGGTTTTAACCAAAGGGAGCAATTGGTGCCACTTCAATCCTCTCTGTGCAAACCATTTAATGTGCACATTTTGTAAACCTAGGTCTAAGTCAATACGTCTCTGTTCTGCATACCTCTTGCACCAGAAAACATAGCTATATCCTACAATTCACACTAGCATTTTGAAGGTATGGCTACATAATATGGATAAATGTCTGTAGCTCATGCAGTCTGTTCCTAGAATAAGAGATATGTTTAAACATGGGGAACTACTTTTTTTTTTTACATACAAAACATTAACCGATTGGGAGATGAAATGTATTGTGTCCTAAAAAGTAGGGTGTATATTAGTTTTGATGAAAAGCATCTTTGTGATTGGTTAATAAAAAAGCAGTTTATACGTGGAGTACATATTATAGGATGAAATTTGCTCAGCTCAACCACACCTGCTAATTGTATTTGGAAGGTGCAGTTCAAACTTGAAAGAATGGTGAACTTTTGACCTCCAAGTGCCGTTGAATGTTGAAAAAAATGTTGCAAAAAGAAATATCGGTAGGTTTAAAAAAATGATGAACTTTTAACCTGCATGTGTCGTAGAATGTTCTAGAAAGTGGTGATACAATACTTTGAACTTTTCACCTGTATGTGTCCTTAAAAAACTGTTTATATGGAAAGTTCAAAAATAACCAATAAAGAGAGGTTTTGCAATCTAAAGAAAATAAGGAACTATTTTGATTTGTTCTTTATATGTATTTATCTAGGGAGCAACAGGGAAATTCTGCCATTACTGGTTCCATTCTTGATGAAAGCGGTGCATTAGATGTACTGTGTGACAAGAAAAGAATTGCATGCGTTTGTGACATTTGAGATCTGCATACCAACTACGAAGGTAAATTAGAAATGAAAAAGGTGTGTTATGTGTTTTGTAGTAGTGGTTAAGTATTTGAGACGATATTTTTAACTTTCAAAGTGAATGACAACAGATGCAATGGAGCCAACGATCATGCAGCTCGGACACCCAACACTGCTCCGACACCCCCCGCCACCAGCCCCTTGTCCGCCATCCCCCCCTCACCTTCCCCCCACACAAACAAATGTGACAGCAACCTTAGGGAATCTGGAACATAACAAATTGACTGATGTCGCACAATTATAGTAAAGAAGATGCATGTGAGGTTGGACAAATAAGATTCTCAGTCATCTATGGATTTACATATAAAACATTTTATTTAAACAAAACAACAAAATAAAAGTAGGTACAGGTATGGCGTGTCATCCCTCGACAATTTGTGAATCACAGCCTGTAAGACAAAAAGAAAGATAAGATTGTGCGTCAGGCGTCCATGAAAGGAGAGAGAGAGAAAGAGTGAGAGAGAGAGAGAGAGAGAAAGAGAGAGTGAGAGAGAGGAAGACAGAAAGAGAAAGAGTGAGAGAGAGAAAGCGAGAAAGAGTGAGATACAAGGAAGAGAGAGAGAAAGAGAGAAACAGTGTGAGAGAGAGGTAGAGAGAGAGAGAAAGAGTGAGACAGAGAGGAAGAGAGAGAAAGAAAGAATGAGAGAGAGAGGAAAAGACATAGAAAGAGAGAAAGAGTGTGAGAGAGAGGAAGAGATAGAGAGTGAGAGAGAAAGAGTGTGAGTGACAGAAAAGAAGAGATGGAGAGGGAGAGTGAGTGTTGACACTGTGGAGAAAATCCACACAGCTAACCTTTCTGACTCTGGTGTGTCACCAACCACGTGCCGGGACATAGTGCAGTCTTCAAGTTTAGTCATCTGAAACATAGTATAGAATCAGTAATGACATAGTATAGAATCAGTAATGGCAGAGTACATACAACTGCACATGCCTAATTCTCTGTTTTGCCGCTGCGCACACAGGCTGCTGCACCCCATCGACTCCCGCCGCCCAGAGGTGTCTGCCCGCCTCTGCACACCCAGGCTGCTGTACCCCATCTACTTCCACTGCCCAGAGGTGTCTGTCCGCTGCAGTGCACCCAGGCTGGTGCACCCCATCCAGTCCCACTGCCCGGAGGTGACTGCCTGTTCCTGCGCACCCAGACTGCTGCATCCCATCCACTCCCACTGCCTAGAGGTGTCTGCCCGCTCCTGTGCACCCAGGCTGCTGCACCCCATCCACTCCCACTGGTCAGAGGTGTCTGCTCGCTCTTGTGCACGCAGGGTGCTGCACACTATCCACTCCCACTGCCCAGAGGTGACTGCTCGCTGCTGCGGAAACAAGCCTCTCTGCTCACCTTCCGCCACCGGCGTGTGTCTAAGAGGGTCCACCACGTGCCGAAGCAACCTCCTCAGGCGTTGCGTACACGCGGTCAAGCCGAGCTCACAATTCAAAGTGGGTTTTGATTGCAGGATGGCCACGCATCATCGCAGGCTGCACACACGCTCAGCTCTGGTGGCACTAACTCAGTGGAACTGAAGTCATCGCCTCGTGGCGGGAGGTCCATGTTGGGGGGGTCGTCAATATGTGAATCACAGCCTGCTAGAAAAAAAGCAAGATAACATTGTGCGTCATGCGCCAATCAAAGGAGAAGGGAGAGAAAGAGTGACAGAGAGGAAGAGAGAGAAAAAGAAAGAAACTGTGAGAGGTAGACAGAGAGAAAGAGTGAGACAGAGAGGAAGAGAGAGAGAAACAGTGAGAGAGAGAAAGAGAGAAACAGTGTGAGAAAGAGGAAGAGAGAAACAGAGGAAGAGTGAGAGAGAGAGAAAGAGAGAGAGGTAGAGAGAAAGAAAAAAACAGTGAGAGAGAGAGGAAGAGAGAGAGAGAAAGAGTGAGGGAGAGAAAGGAAGAGATGGAGAGGGACAGTGAGTGCCCACACTGTGGACAAAACCCTCACAGCTCACCTTTCCGTCACCGGTGTGTCTCCAACCACATGCCGGAACATAGTGAAGCCCTCAAGCTTACTCATCTGAAACATAGGATGGAATCAGTAATGGCAGAGTACATACAACTGCACACGCCTAATTCTCTGTCCCACCTTTGTGCATCCAGGCTGCTGCACCCCATCCACTTCCACTGCCCAGAGGTGTCTGCTCGCCGCTGCGCACCCAGGCTGCTGCACCCCACCCACTTCCACTGCCCAGAGGTGTCTGCCCGCTGCTGCACACCCAGGCTGCTGCACCCCATCCACTCCCACTGCCCGGAGGTGACTGTCTGCCGCTGCGCACCCAGGCTGCTGCACCCCATCCACTCCCACTGCCCGGAGGCCACTGCCCGCCGCTGCGCTAACAAGCCTCTCTGCTCACCTTTCGCAACCTGCGTGTAGAAAAGAGGGCCTACCACGTGCTGCTGCAAGCTCCGGGCCCGCGGACACGGCACCCTGCATATCATGCTGCCCCGCTCCGAAGGCCACTAGGTCTCACATTTGGTGCTGGGTCTTGATTTCGCCATGGCAGAGGACATACCAGTGCACCGGGCTTTTCATCGCAGGCTGCACACCCGCTCAGCCCTTGCGGTGCCACTAACTCTGTGACCAGCGAGGCGACGCCACGTGCCGGTAGGCCTGCGCTGTCTGATGGCTCAGGCCTACACTGCGGTCCAGCAGGGCACACAAAACCTGAGCTGTCCAGACCGCCGGGACATCACCGCAGGCTCTACACCCGCTCAGCAGTTACGGTACCCGTACCCCAGTGGACCGAAAGTCACCGTCCCGTGGTGCCTGTGCCGGCCGCAGTGCATCCGGTGCGAGCAACTCTGAAATGGCGTCGAGCACGTGCGCCCGGTCTTTTTTATTGGCAGGGTCACGTGTCCTGTGATGCCTGTGCTGAATGGGTGTGGTGTGGGTGTATACTAGCCGTGAGGGAGTGGCTGTGGCGTACTGACAACTAGGGTGTGACCAGCAGATCACTGCAATGAAAATCTGGGCCATGTAGCGTTGTTGTCCTTCCCTGTAAGCGGAGTGGGCTGGCCTGGCGTATGCCAGTCATGCGTGAGGCTGTGAAGAATGACTCCGGAGCTATGGGCGTGGCTCCGTTCTGGGCTGTATGAGGAATCAACTGATGCAGGTGTCCCTGTTGTAGTGCTGATGTCATCCGGGTCGCAAGCGCCAATGTGTCACTCTGTGAGCCAAGTCCCACAACATGGCCAACATGGAAGGTACGGGGAATCACTGACCCTACATTCATCCATAGTTCCACACATGAAAAATGGTGGACATGACACATCTGTGTGGATATGAATGTTTATCGCACATTCAGTGGAGTTTTGCAGCTGTAGCAATACAGGGCCATGCAAAGTTCAAGTTTCAGTTTTTGGCACATGGAGGGCAGCCAATTAGAGCCAAGTTTGTGTTCGGGGTTAGGCTGCGCCAACATATGTACTTATACAAATACTCCGCCAATCTCCAAGCACTTATAAATTCACTATACACTCTCCTTGCAGTACTCTAATGATCCAGTCTCTACGTACGTACTTGTACAATGACCGAGAGAAAGTTACATAACCAAAGTTTTCCCCACTGCCAGAGGTAACATGGTTGCATACCCTGTCCACAGCACAATGTAATGTGGTAGGGCCCAGGGGCGGCATCTTGCATACATAATGAACACACGGACACAGATAGATAGTGGAACTGGGTACGGGCACGTGCGCTCGACTCATTTTTATTACCAGGGTCACATGTCCAGTGACGTCTGTGCTGGATGCGTGTGGGGTGAGTGTAAGCCAGCCGTCCGGGAATGGTTGGTGCTGGCAACAAGTACAACAGTAATCATTTGATCAGACACACAAATTCAATCATAAAGGGTCAATGATTTGTGCTGCACTAAGGTAGGGGCAACAGATGTGAAATAATACACACAAGATTGTATCGTAAAGGGTCCTTGACTTGTGGTACACTGAGGTAGGGGCAGCAGATGTGAAATTATACACAAAACATTGTATCATAAAGGGTTCATGAGTTGTGCTGCACTGAGATAGGGGCATCGGAAGCATTCAGCATGTGCGCAGCCAGCGATGATGCGTGGTGCGGGCGAGCCGCACTGGGAGCAATGTCTGTTGCCTACTGGACTGAGTCATCTGCAATCGCGACTCGATGTGAATTGTGAGCCCTGCTATCCGCAGTGTAGATCGAAGGCAGTAGTCAGCACAGACATCGAAGAATGCTTTTAGTCACTTCCTGTTTACAAAATTCGAGGACATAGAGTACAATTCTCTCTGCAATAAATAAATCATGTCTCAATTTAAATTGTGAGCTCTGCTAACCGCAGTGTAGGTGTATGGAACAAAAGATGAAACATTTCTGGAATACACTGTCGAAATATGTAGGTTTCCGGGACGTTATAGTTAGTTGCCTACTGGACTCTGAAATTAATGAATGAAGGCTGAATTTGAATTGTGAGCCCTGCTAAGCACAGTGTAGGCCGGAGGCAGCGGTCAGGAAGGGCCTACAGCCACGTGGCGTTGACTTGAGCTGCATAGAGTTAGTGGTAGGTGTGGTGCTCAGCGTGTGCGCAGCCAGTGATCATGCAATGTCTGTTGCCTACTGGACTGCGTCATCTGCAATCGCGTCTCGATGTGAATTGTGAGCCCTGCTGACCGCAGTGTAGGCCGGAGGCAGTGGTCAGGAAGAGTCCACAGCCATGTGGCGTTGACTTGAGCTGCATAGAGTTAGTGGTACGTGTGGCGCTCAGCATGTGCGCAGCCAGCGATGATGCAATGTCTCTTGCCTACTGGACTGCGTCATCTGCAATCACGACTCAATCTGAATTGTGAGCCCTGCTGACCGCAGTGTAGATCGAAGGCAGTAGTCAGCACAGACATCAAGGAATGCTTTTTGTCACTTCCTCTTGACAAAATTCGAGGACATAGAGTACAATTCTGTCTGCAATTAATAAATCAAGACTCAATTTGAATTGTGAGCTCTGCTGTCCGCAGTGTAGACTGCCATTCAGTGTTCCTTTGGACTTGCAAGATGAATTTGGTCATTGTACTAAAGCTATAACTGATATAAAACAAGTTCTTGAAGCAAGGATACTAAAAGGATATTATGTAGGTTTTAGGGACGTAATACTTAGTTGCCTACTGGACTCTGAAATTAATAAATCAAGAGTCAATTTTAAATGTGAGCCCTGATGACCGCAGTGTAGGCCGGAGGCAGCGGTCAGCAAGGGCCCACAGCCACGTGACGTTGAGTTGAGCTGTACAGTTAGTGTCACCTGAAACAACCAGCGTGTGTGGAGCCTGCGATGATGCGTGGTCCGGGCGGGCCGCACTGGTAGCAATGTCTTTTGCCTAATGAATTCTGTCTTAATAAGTCCACGTGGCGTTGACTTGTGGTGCACTGAGTTAGTGGCACCTGAAGCACTCAGTGTGTGCGCAGTCTGCGATGATGCGTGGTCCGGGCAGGCCGCACTGGGATCAATGTCTCTTCCCTACTGGAGTGCGTCATCTGCAATCGCGACTCGATCTGAATTGTGAGCCCTGCTGTCCGCAGTGTAGATCGAAGGCAGTAGTCTGTACAGACATAAGTCTGTGGTGCTCTGCTGCTGGGTTCGCAGCGGGCCTGTGTCGAGGAGGCCGGCGGTCACGGCGGAGGCCTCGTGGGAGGGTGAGGGCTGCCGCCCTGGCAGACGCTTTGGCCTTCCCACAAGTGAACCATGCCCACAGCCTCAGCCTATTTGTTCATACTTCTATGCTGGAGTGGCGTACGTTGGTCCAGCACACTCCGCTTCCGCTTCCAGGGGGGACCGAGATCTTCCCCACTGCCTGAGGTAACATGGTTGCGTCTATTGTCCACAACACTACAAGCACCAGCAGTATATGTCCACATGGAGAGGTTTGTGCTCTGCATAGTGAGGTCTGTCCACCACATCACCACTACACTTGGTATTGTGTGCATTTTTATTGATGGGTGACTTGCGTCCTTCACACATACTTGGTTGCCACATCTCCCAAGATTCAGCTATTGTGTGGCTGAGGGACCATGCCGTTTTTGGAAGGTCCGCTGTCCTGTTCTGCGCTGCCTCGGTGGTAGTAGGGAGGGGGGTGGTCCGGAGGGGAGGTCCTGAGGGTGATGGCAGTGGGTGTTGTGGCCTTCTTCGGTGTCGGAGCTGCATGGTCAGTAGCTCTATGACATGTGTTAGTCTTCAGATGTGGTTCTGGTCTGGGCTCCCTTTCACACTGTAGGTAGTCGTCCTGCTTTACACCAGTAAAAGGCAGATGTTAAATTCCTACTGCTAACGCAGCTTATCGCCTGTTTTTGGATCGCACCCCAGATTTGGCTGCTCGTTCAAAATATCGGGAAGTGGTGTTTTCGTGTTATTTTTGCACGGGAACGCTTACTCAGCATATTATTAGCGTTAGTTGTCGCTCTCATTTGTGGCGAATTTTTTTGCGGAAGCTATTGTTGGAAAACTGGCGATATTGGCTGTTTTCACTAGGTTGAGAATGGAATGATAATTTAAAATCACTGAAAATACCATAGGTTTAATGAATAATATAATTAGAAATTATCATTTAAAAAAACGTTTGAAATTCACGGAAAAAACCATAGGTTTCAGGCACATTATAGTTAGAAATTAGCATTTAAAAAACCTTAGAAATTCACTGAAAAAAACATAGGTTTCAGGGACGTTATAGTTAGCTGGACATTTCACTCGTACAAAACCATAGAAATTCCACTGTTATAGTTAGCTCAGCTAACTATAACTCGCTCCCCCGCAATGCACTGCTGATTAACCCTGGGCGTAGTTCGCGAAGTAGCGCTACACGAAGTGCAATTCGCATTACGCGAGCTACGCGTAGCACTACACGAACTGCGTAGTGTGCTGTTCGCGATGATTGCACAGTGCCGGATGCTTGTCCGCACTGTGCAATCATTGAAAACGGCATCTTGCACAGTGCGAGCTGTCTTTTACTGCCGCTCGAGTAGATTTTTACTCGAGCGGCAGCTTTCTCAACGCGGACTGGTAGTTTCTCATTGCGAGCGGTCGCGAGCATACGCGACCACTCGCAATGAGAAACCTGACCTCCCCGCGTCGAGAATCTCGCCGGGAGGTTTATTTTCCATGCTCGCGATCGGCAACTTGATGTTGCTGATCGCGAACGAGGAAAAAGTCTCGCCGGGATGTCATTTTGCTTGCTCGCGGTCGCCAACTTGACGTTGAGGACCGCGAGCAAGCAAAAAATGACCGCTGCACTACGCTACGCGTGTTTGCACTGTGCTACGTGCAATTCGCGTAGTGCGAAGTAGCGCAAACTTCGCAAACTACGCGAGCGTAGCGTAGTGCTTTGCCCAGGGTTACTGCTGATCACATCACATATTACATCATTCATGACATGGTCAGTGACATCACTGATGACATCACTGATGACATCACTGATCACATCTCAAATGACATCACTGATGACATCACTGATGACATCATCCATGTGACAATCTGATGCACCTTCTCACACCCTAATATAACCTTTGATACACCCACTCCAAAAAACAGAATACCATTTTTGAAACCATAGACACACCAATACTACTTACTACATATCTAATCACTGGTTCTTAGGTCTACACACTCATCCACTCATTCACCCATACAATCACTCATACATGCAGTCACTCATCAATACAACACTATCATATGCACTCATACACCTACACAGATACTCACACAGCAGCACTCATCCAGAGTTACTCACACACCTAGTCAGTCATGCAAATAATCAATCACACTTCCATTTACTGACCTATACAGTTATACACACAACACATCACTTATTCAAACAGAAAGAAACGCATAGTCTCTTATACAATCACTGATACAATACACACTCATCCATACAGCCACTCTCACAATCAGTAACTCTCATGTATAGTCATTTATATACTCCAACTCTCACGTACACTGTCTTTTACATATGTAGTTAGTTGGACATGTACCACTGAGACATCCATTCACTCACTAACATACCCATACACTCACCCACGCATACAGCTGTTTCCACATGCACTCTTGAACCCATACACCCAGTGAATCAACCACTCAAACATGTATGCACAGAGTCACACACCTCCCACGCACCCTAACACACACTGAGGCACCCATACAAATACTCTGGCAACCAATTAATAACCCATATAGACACTGATGTAGCTACTGACCAACCCATGCAGCAGCTTATACAACAGCAAACAGACTGATATAGACATTCACACAGTTTAGTCACTAACCCATGCATTCAGTAAGACACATGTAATAACTGAGTTAAACAGTCAGTCACACCTACTAAATCCTCCATCCAGACACTTATACACCCACTCAGTCTTCAATACACCTTGTTATAAATATAATACATATTTAAACTTTAAAGAAAAACACATTCACTGGATGATGTGATCAGTGATGTCATTTGAGATGTGATCAGTGATGTCATCAGTGATGTCACTGACCATGTCATGAATGATGTAATATGTGATGTGATCAGCAGTGCATTGCGGGCGCGAGTTATAGTTAGCTGAACTAACTATAACAGAGGAATTTCTATGGTTTTGTACGAGTGAAATGTCCAGCTAACTATAACGTCCCTGAAACCTATGGTTTTTTCAGTGAATATATATATATATATATATATATATATATATATATATATATAATATATACGTATATATATAGATATATGTATATATATAGATATATGTATATATATAGATATATGTATATATATTCTTTACCATATATATATATATATATATATATATATATATATATATATATACACACACACACACACACGTATATATATATATATATATATATATATACACACACACACGTATATATATATATATATATATATATATATATTCACTGAAAAAAACAGTTTTCATGGACGTTACAGTTAGTTGGACTTTTCACTCGTACAAAACCAGAGAAATTCGGCCGTTATAGTCAGTTGAGCTAACTATAACTCGCGCCCCCGAAATGCACTGCTGATGACGTCACATATTACATCACTCATGACATGGTCAGTGACATCACTGATGACATCATCCACTGACTGTTTCTGTAAAGTTTAAATATGTTTTATGTATATATATGTATGCCAAGGTGTACTGAAGAATGAGTGGGTGTATAAGTGTCTGAATGGATGATTTAGTAGGTGCGTGACTGACTGTATAAGTGAGTGATTAAACGTGTCTTACTGAATGCATGCGTTAGTGACTAATCTGTGTGAATGTCTGTATCAGTCTGTCAGTTGGTGTGTAAGCGGCTGCCTGGGTTGGTGAGTAGCTACATGAGTGTCTATATGGGTTATTGATTGGTTGTCTGACTATCTGTATGGGTGCCTGAGTGTCTGTGTGGGAGGGTGGGGGTGTGTGACTGTGCATAGATGTGTGAGTGGGTGATTCACTGGGTGTATGGGTTCAAGAGTGCATCTGTGCAGGGCTGGGTGGGTGAGTGTGTGTATGGGTGTGTTGGTGAGTGAATGGATGTCTCAGTGGTACATGTGTGAGTAACTACATATGTGAAAGGCAGTATATGTGAGCGTTGGAGTATATTAATGACTATATGTGAGAGTGAGTGATTGTGAGAGTGGCTGTATGGATGAGTGTGTGCTTGTATAGGTGATTGTATCAGAGAATAAGTATGTGTTAGTATCTGTATGAATAAGTGAGGTGGTGTGTGTATAACTGTATAGGTGAGTAAATGGGAGAGTGATTGATTCTTTGCATGACTGACTAGATGTGTGAGTAATTCTATGGATGAGTGGCGGTGTGTGAGTGTCTGTATAGGTGTAAGAGTGCAAACGATAGTGCTGTATTGATGAGTGACTGCATGTATGAGTGACTGTATGGGTGAATGAGTGGATGTGTGTGTAGACCTAGGAATCAATGAGTGGGTATGTAGTAACTGGTATTGGTGTGTCTATTGTTTCAAAAATGGTAGTCTGTATTATAGAGTGGGTGTATCAAAGGTTATATTAGGGTATGAGGAGGTGCATCAGATTATCACGTGGATGATGTCATCAGTGATGTCATCAGTGATGTCATTTGAGATGTCATCAGTGATGTCATCAGTGATGTCCCTGACCATGTCATGAGTGATGTAATATGTGACGTCATCAGCAGTGCATTGCGGGGGCACGAGTAATAGTTAGCTCAACTAACTATAACGGCCGGATTTCTCTGGTTTTGTACGAGTGAAATGTCCAACTAACTATAATGTCCCTGAAACCTATGGTTTTTTTCAGTGAATTTCAAATGTTTTTTAAATGCTAATTTCTAACTATAACGACCCTGAAACCTATGGTTTTTTCAGTGAATTTCAAAGGTTTTTTAAATGCTAATTTCTAACTATAACGACCCTGAAACCTATGGTTTTTTCAGTGAATTTCAAAAGTTTTTTAAATACTAATTTCAAACTATGCCTACATAGCTAGGACATATGCAGAAAGAGGAAGCAAGGCGCAGAAAGAAGCAAGAGAAATACAGAAAAAGGCAACAGAAGTCCAGAAAGACAAAAAAAGTGTATAAAGAAGCAAGAGATATGCAGAAAGAACCAACAGAGGGGCAGAACGAGGCCTTGTTGCAAAGTCAACCGGTGCCGCCAACTTTTTGCTGAAGGGTACTGGTGGTAACTGAGTCTGACTAACCAGGCCTAGAGCAAGTGCTATGCTAAAAGACACTTAGAATAGAGTGAAAACACCTACATACACTAGGGTACACTATGGGTTGGGGTACCCCTGTGATAGACATAACCTCCTCTGTAAGGCCCTAGTACATAATAGGGCAGGGGGATTAAAACTACCTCTAAGTCAGAGGTGCAGAAAGATGCTTCTTTAACTAGCAGTCTCGTTTGCAGAGTGGTAGCGAAAGGATGCTGGGCCTCCGACCAGCGCTCAGGAATTCCGCTGCGTAGGACTTACGAGAGGTACCAGGAGGGCTTCTTGGTCCCTAAAGTCCCTCAGGAGTAAAGTGGACTTTATCCCCATCCCGTAGTCTGCCAGGAGGCGCGTTTGCAGAGTGGTGGAGAAAGGGGGCGTGGCCTCCGAAGATGTCTTAGCAATCCTACTGTGTGGGACTTACTGGAGGTAACAAGAGGGGTAGTTGGCCCCCAAGGACATCCTTGGGGGCCAAATACCCCTCCTATTACCTCCAGTAAGTACCACACAGCAGGATTGCTAAGTTCTCATACCAGGCCACGCCCCCTTTGCCCACCACTCTGCAAACGCGCCCCCTGGTGCGCTCTTGGATGGGGATTGAAGTCCCCTTCACTGCTGGAGGTCCTTAAGGGCCAACTAGCCTACCTCTTACCTCCAGTAAGCCCCACACAGTGGGATTGCTGAGAGGTGGACACAGGCCACACCCCCTTTCTCCACCACTCTGCAAACGCACCTCCTGGCGTGCTCTTGGTTGGGGGATAAAGTCCCCTTTCCTCATGAGGGTCCCTGGGGGCCAACTAGCCCACCAGGTACCTCCAGTAAGTCCCACAAAGCTGGATTGCTGAGAGTGGTCCAAGGCCACGCACCCTTTTTACACCACTCTGCAAATGCGCCTCCTGGCGCACTGCTGCTCGGGGGATGAAGTCCCCTTGTGTCCTCAGGTCCTCAGTACACAAGAGGACCTCATCGCCCCACCAGCAGTGTGCCAAGAGGCGCGTTTGCAGAGTGGTGTAAAAAGGGGTGTGGCCTCTGACCACCTCTCAGCAATCTAGCTGTGTGGCGCTTACTGGAGGTACCTGGTGGGCTAGTTGGCCCCCAGGGACCCTCTGTATTCAAGGGGACTTAATTTCCCAAATTAGAACGTGCCAGGGGGCGTGTTTGCAGAGTGGTGCAGGGAGGGGGCGGGGCCTCCGGCAAAATGCCGGCTTTTTAAATTTATTTATTTTTAGAAGGGGGGCTGTTTTTTGGGCCCTGGGGACCCCATCCCTCAGGGCCTGCCACATTTTTTAAAAAAATGGGAAGGGGGTTGCGCAGCCCCCCTCCCGAGGTCAATTTCGGCCCCGGGGACCCCATCCCCCAAGGCATGGCCAGCCTTCTTATTTTTTTATTTTTTTTTAATTTGGAGGGAGGCCGCGTGGCCCCCCTCCTAAGTCCACTACTGGCCCTGGGGACCAAATCCCCTGGGGCCTGGCCAGCCTGCATTTTTTTTCAGGAGGGGACCGTGTGGCCCCCCTCCTAAGGCCAATTATGGCCCCAGGGACCCCATCCCCCGGGACCGGCCTTCCTATGTTTGTTTTTTTAAATAATTTTTCCGGGAGGGGAGCCGCGAGGCCCCCCTCCCCTGGGCCACTTCTGGCCCCGGGGACCTTATCCCCCAGGGCCACCTGTGATCACAGGCCTGAAGTTGAGGACCGTGGGGGGAGCCTCAATGCCCCCACGGTCCCTGCTGGGACCCTGCTGGCTCCCCGCCTCCTGCGGGAGCCGGCATTGCTTTTGGGCACAGGGAGCTGCTAACATGCAGCTCTCCTTGCCCAAAAGCAATTCTGCTTTGGTTCGTTGAAGCGAGAGCAGGTTTCCTGCTCTCACTTCAATGAAGCAAAGCAGTGTTTGCTATGACAGGGCGGGAGCCATGCTCCCGCCCTACCATAGCAAACAGCAATGTCCCCGGGGTGGGCACCCTGGGACATTGCAGGAGGGAGGTGGGAGGTGGGAGGTGGCGTACAGTTCAAATCAATCGCAAGTGCACAATTATGCTGCCACACTTCATTATAAGTACTTGCAATGCGGAGATTCCAAGGAGAGAAACATCTCCCCCTTTCTGGGGCTCTCTTTTTGGATTACAATGGAGGGGGCATGACTCACTCAATCTACGGACCAGCCATTGGACTTCCACAGGCATTGGTAACGGGACTGAGAAAGGGGGAGATGTTTCTCTCCTTGGAATCTCCTCATTGCAAGTACTTATCATGAAGTGTGGCAGCATAATTGTGCACTTGCGATTGATTTGAACTGTATGCACCTTTAATATTGACATTCAAGTTCGTGACAGTGTTCATGACATTTGGTGAGAACTAACGCTATTTCAGCATTTAGAACACTGCACCGTGTCACGCTGAGAAACAGCTATGTTGGTGCATTCTGGGGCCTGGAGTTGATACTAAGGGCCGTAAGACCATATGGTTTCTAATTACACTCACCTGTGATCAAGGCGTATGACGCCGAAACGCGTAAGGATATTTGAGTGGTTGTAACGCTGCCGCGCACAGACGGCTAAAGTCTATCTTGCAAGGAAATCGGAGTGGGGCTCTGAATCTCTTTTGGTGTGATTTCAACAGGATTCTCCGTTCCTGTTCACAGAGCCCGCCCTGCAGAGTCGGGGGCCCCCAGTAAAACTGAGCTCTCTTCTTGGAGATTTATATATATATATATATATATATATATATATATATATATATATATATATATATATATATTCACTGAAAAAACCATAGGTTTCAGGCACGTTATAGTTAGAAATTAGCATTTAAAAAACCTTAGAAATTCACTGAAAAAAACCATAGGTTTTAGGGAAAGTTATAGTTAGTTGCACATTTCACTCGTACAAAATCAGAGAAATTCCCCCGTTATAGTTAGTTCAGCTAACTATAACTCGCGCCCCCGCAATGCACTGCTGATGACGTCACATATTACATCATTCATGACATGGTCAGTGACATCACTGATGACATCTCAAAGGACATCACTGATGATATCATCCAGTGACTGTGTGTTTCTGTAAAGTTTAAATATGTTTAATATATATAGAGAAAGGCGTATTGAAGAATGAGTGGGTGTATAAGTGTCTGAATGGATGATTTAGTAGGTGCGCGACTGACTCTATAAGTGAGTGATTAAACGTATCTGACTGAATGCATGGGTTAGTGACTAAACTGTGTGAATGTCTGTATCCGTCTGTCTGTTGGTGTCTAAGCGGCTGCATGGGTTTGTGAATAGCTACATGAGTGTCTATATGGGTTATTGATTGGTTGTCTGAGTATCTGTATGGGGGCCTGAGTGTTTGTGTGGGTGGGGGGTGTGTGACTCTGTGCATAGATGTGTGAGTGGGTGATTCACTGGGTGCATGGTTTCAAGAGTGCCTCTCTGATGGACTGTATGGGTGAGTGAGTGTGTGTATGGGTGTGTTAGTGAGTGAATGTATATCTCAGTGGTACATGTGTGAGTAACTACATATGTGAAAGGCAGTATATATGTGTGTTGGAGTATATAAATGGCTATAAGTGAGAGTGTGTGATTGTGAGAGTGGCTGTATGGATGAGTGTGTGCTTGTATCAGTGGTTGTATAAGAGCGTAAGAATGTGCTAGTATTTGTATGAGTAAGTGAGCTGGTGTGTGTATAACTGTATAGGTGAGTAAATGGCAGTGTGATTAATTATTTGCATGACTGACTAGGTGTTTGAGTACCTCTATGGATGAGTGGCGATGTGTGAGTGTCTATATAGGTGTATGAGTGCATATGATAGTCCTGTACTGAGTGACCATAAGTATGAGTGACTGTACGGATGAGTGAGTAGATGTGTGTGTAAACCTAAGAATCAGTGAGTGGGTATGTAGTTATTGGTGTTGGAGTGTCTATGGTTTTGAGAATGGCAGTCTGTAATTTAGAGAGGGTGTATCAAAGGTTATATTAGGGTGTGAGAAGATGCACCAAATTATCACATGGATGATGTCATCAGTGATGTCATTTGAGATGTCATCAGTGATGTCATCAGTGATATCACTGACCATGTCATGAGTGATGTAATATGTGACGTCATCAGCAGTGCATTGCGGGGGCGCGAGTTATAGTTAGCTGAACTAACTATAACAGGGGAATTTCTCTGGTTTTGTACGAGTGAAATGTCCAACTAACTATAACTTTCCCTAAAACCTATGGTTTTTTCAGTGAATTTCTAAGGTTTTTTAAATGCTAATTTCTAACTATAACGTGCCTGAAACCTATGGTTTTTTCAGTGAATTTCAAAGGTTTTTTAAATGCTAATTTCTAACTATAACGTGCCTGAAACCTATGGTTTTTTAAGTTAATTTCAAAGGTTTTTTAAATGCTAGTTTCTAACTATGCCTACAGAGGTAGGACATGTGAAGAAAGAAGAAAAAACGCACAGAAAGAAGCAAAAGAAATGCAGAAAGAAGCAACAGACGTCCACAAAGACGAAGAAAAGTGCAGGAAGAAGAACAGATGTGCAGAAAGAACCAACAGAGGAGCAGAAAGAGGCCTTGTTGCAAAATCATCCTCTGCCCACAACTTTTTCAGACGGGTACTGGTGGTAACTGACTCTGACTAACCAGGCCTAGAGCCAGTGCTATGCTAAAAGACACTTAGAATACAGTGAAAACACCTACATACACTAGGGAACACTATGCGTTGGGGTACCCCTGTGATTAGCATGACCTCCTCTGTAAGGCCCTAGTACATAATAGGGCAGGGGGATTAAAACTACCTCTAAGTCAGAGGTGCAGAAATATGCTACTTTAACTAGTAGTCGCGTTTGCAGAGTGGTGGAGAAATGGTGCTGGGTGTCCAACCAACGCTCAGGAATTCCGCTGCGTAGGACTTACAGGAGGTACCAGGAGGGATTATTGGCCCCCATCCCGTAGTCTGCCACAAGGCACGTTTGCAGAGTGGTAGAGAAAGGGGGCCATGGCCTCCGAAGACGTCTTAGCAATCCCACTGTGTGGGACTTACTGGAGGTAACAAGAGGGGTAGTTGGCCCCCAAGGACATCCTTGGGGGCCAACTTCCCAAACTATTACCTCCAGTAAGTCCCACACACCAGCACTGGTAAGTACTCGTACCAGGCCACGCCCACTTTGCCCACCACTCTACAAACACGCTCCCTGGCGCGCTCTTGGATGGGGATTGAAGTCCCCTTCACTGCTGGGGGTCCTTTAGGGGCCAACTAGCCTACCTTTTACCTCCAGTAAGCCTCACGCAGTGGGATTGGTGAGAGGTAGACAAAGGCCATGCCCCCTTTCTCCACCACTCTGCAAACGTGCCCCCTGGTGCATTGTAAGTTGGGGGATTAAGTCCCCTTGAATTCTGAGGGTCCCTGGGGTCCAACTAGCCCACCAGGTACCTCCAGTAAGCGGCACAGAGCAGCATTGCAGTGGGGTGTAAAAAGGGGCGTGACCTGGACCACCTCTGTAACACAGACCTGTGGCGCTTACTGGAGGTACCTGCTGGGCTAGTTGGCCCCCAGGGGCCCTCAGGATTGAAGGGGAATTAATTCCCCAACTTAAAACGCGCCACAGGGCATGTTTGCACACATGTCACCTCAGGCCTCGCCCCCTCCCTTCACCACTGTGCTGAAGACTACTTTAAACAGTGCATTAAGCAGCCCTCCCTCCTACCTGCTGCTGTCAGTCAGCAATGGACCTGCCCCCGTCCTGACGCTTGGCTCGGGACGGGTGATAAAAAATAAAATGGTAATGAACTGCCATTTCATTTTATTTTACCTCTTTGGGGATTTGGGGGAGGGGGATTTTAAGTGGGGAGACGCTCCTCCGCTCCAACGGAGGAGCTGCTCCTGGCTGGTTGCGTGTAATAACTTGCCACGCTGGAAAGGGTGGAATTTATTGCATTCACTTGGTATAAATGACATCTTCTATCAAAGCACATCTGTAAATATTTTATAGCCAGTTTTCCACGTGATTATTTATTTTTGTACCATTATTTAAATGTCTTTATTGCTAACTATTGCACATTTGTTGTTAAACAAAAAAGGTGTTAGAGTATGGGACTTGTTCATTAGAAATAGTAATAAAAAGAAAAAAAGAAAAATAATGGAGGGCTGCATATGGGTGCAAGACCCTCACATTAGAGCGAATGCTTGTAAAAACAATTGAACTGACAGCAAAATAGCAAAATGGGCTCATACTTCTAGGCATTGACCTCTAGAAAGGAGCATTGAGTTTTCTTTTTGATTCTGACAATGAAGAGAGGGGAGATATACTATGCTCTGCCCTTTTATGAGCAGTATCTGTTGCATTCTCACACATTCCTCCATCACAATGAGAGGAAGAAACGGTATCCGCGTGCCTTATGATTAAGTTGTGTGCTTGTCTGTAAACTTCCGGCGCCGTCCTGCACGGGGAGCCATGGCGGTGAAAGGAATGTGACGAATGTGACGAACCTCTCTCTGTGTCAGCACTGCAGTCGTATTTCTTCAGGCTCCGTGTCTGGGTTGTGCCACAGAAGGATGGGGAGTTGTCGTGACAGCTGTCTCGGAGTGAGTGAGTGAGCGAGGAGTGAACTTTCTGTCAGCTTGCAGTGCCAGGACAGTACCGCTCACCAGCTTCTACCCTAACTTGTAACTGTAGGACATCGTCAACACACACCTTCCTCGCGTATTTGAACGGAGAACATTTGGGGTGAGAAATATTTCCGCTAGTAAGCTGTGCCCGCAGGGCTCTGCACCAAGCACTGGCATACATTTCAGACTTAGGCAGCTGGTTTGTGTCTGCAGTACCGCTAAAATACCCAGAGAACCCTTTAACCGCTGGATGCAGCCAGTCCTGTGCCTATTATGGTAAGCCGTTCTCGTTAATATCATTTTCTTGGTTGCTAAGGAGTTAAGTCGGGAATAAATGTTCTACACATCGATACGTTCCTCAGAGACATATCCAAATCTGTTGTTTTACCTTCTTAAAGAAAGGGTACCTACAAAATACAAAGAAAGATTACCCATGGAACACCTGAGGACTATTTACTCGTGTTTATCGCTTTATTCCATGTGCTGAGTTGACATTCACAAAAGCAATTCATTCGTAGAGAGAGGTTAGAAAAGTTCAGCCAGGAGACGGAATTGTATCGGAGTTAAAGCTGCAAGGGGCCGTTTTGACATCAAGAAGACACAGCTACATGGGTTTGCTGTGTGCGTTCACGTCCACCCCTGTGGATGGGAGGGGTCCTATTTCCAAATGGGTGTTTCTGTGACAGGCTGCCTGCTTCGCCCAGCTGACGCATTCCGGTCTACATCACCGGCTGAAGAGGGTCGTCAGCCAACTGAATATTACCGCACAGATACTCTTTACACTTTATTTTATATGTGGTACTGTTAAAGGCATTTCCATTTTCTTCATCTGCATGCGTGCGTGCTGTGTGTGAAGCAGTCGCTGCCCGGTGTCCGGTCGGAACCCCCCGGGAGGGGGCCCTCGTGTAATGTGATGCAGCTTGGTAATTCACTCGGAGTATATTGTCCTCTCTTGTTTGTGAAGCCTCCACCCACCGGCCCACCCTACATTTAGCCGATCACGTGACGCTGGTAAGTCATTTGCAAGTACAACAGTCCTCTGTGCTCCCATTCATTTCCTGAGCGCTGCGTAGAGCAACCGAGGCAGCAGGCTGTGTGTGAGTGTGTGTGTGAGGGAGAGGCAGAGACAGGGACACAGTGTAAGGGGGAAGGACAAATTTCCCACTGCTCTGCTGCTTCTGTTCAGGTCTGTGCCTTCCCTTTTTATGGTAACATGCCTGTGATGTACTCCACATGACTGTCACACTTAGCCAATGTGTCTAGCGTGTCTATATGCCACTAGTCTCACCCTCCTTTCTGAGGAGTGCAGAGCGTTGCATGCAGCTCAGAACAAAAGTGGAAATGTTGCCAAGTCTGTGCAGGGAAACGCAGGGGGTTCTTAGAGTGAAGGGGATAGAAAACTCGTCAAGTGAACTGTTTCTTCCCAATGCTTATATCTGTTTATGACACCCTTGCTGCCTTAGCTCGGACATATACGTGGCAGCCGCCGTGGTAATGCAGATGACATGACATGGTGTTCTGCATGCTGCCGTGTCACCTGTGTTTTGTGCGCGGGGTCCGCAGCATGAGAGGGGTTAAGGTGAAGATGTCACTCTTGGCAGAGGCTGCGCTGCCGGGTCCTCTCGCGTGCCTGGTAATGATGTGTAGCTGTCACTTGCACCGTTCCATGGAGTTGTGGAAGTAGCCAGGGGACTGGCCGCTGCTTTCTCTTTTCAATTATTGGCATATGAATATGGCTCACCGGAAACTTGGGATTTAGACCAGCACCGATGCAATCACTGAACCAATAATCGAATCGAACAGGAAGGCGCTGTAATGAATAGACTGCGTGTTGACCTCTAAGATATTTGTCTCTGTTAATTACATAGGTGTTAAGCAACGTCGACTATGTTTTTTTAATTATTTGTTTTATGCTTTTTGTTTCTTACTGTTGGCAACAATTCGAGAAACCCATGTTTTTCTTGGAAAAACATAGCATGGTTGATTTTTTAAAAACATTTTGTTTCTTAACAATGAATGGCGTGGCTGTAAATGACACCGGTGCCGATGGAAAGGCGGAACACTGCAGCCAAGGGCGACGCATACCGCTGATGTGGGCATGAGTTTTAATTTCGGATACAGGCTGGCTGTGCCCAGCACAGGGTATTAGTCTAGAGGAATGTGTAATCTGGATAAACAGCCTTTTCGTGTTCCTCGCCGCTAAGGTGCCCGTGGTGACTGGTGCGCGATCTTGCGGTTGATGAAGTATTTTTTATTCAATGAATAATAATGTCTTTAAAAGGAGGGGGCTCTATGTTTGGCTGCAACATTAAATCACGCCGAAGAGCGCGCAGTGCACTTATTTGTTTACAGAATTAGCCGGTAGCGCTGCAGCGACACAGACGTCTGCCAAGTTACTTCCCGTCAGTTTCCACAACTGCCCCCGCAATTACAATATTCGATGCCCCCGGGACTTGGCCCACCCGGGGTCTAAATAATAACGAAGCGCGGGGGCACGCGCTTCGTTTTTTTTTTTTTTTTTTTCGGCCGAAATTCGCCGATTTTTCTTTTTTTTTTTATGCTGTTTTTCGCCCTGGGGGTCCTTGTGGGACCCCCTGAGAAGGCCTAGGGGGTCAGGGTGTTTCTACCCTGCCCCCTTTCCTTGTTTTTCGCGTATGTTTTTCTGTTTTCTTGTGACTCGGTTCTACTGAGTCACAAGATGGCTGCCAACACTTCCTGGTTTGGAGTGTTGACAGCCAATTAGAATAAAGCTCGTGGTCGGGAGGGTCCGCGGATCCTCCGTGCCTCTATATATCGAAACTTTTATTTTTTGGTTTTCTCAGCAACTACTGAACGGATTTACACCATTTAAAAAAAAAGGGCGCTTTCTGAACCAAGCACTACCTTTTTGCCAAATTTGGTGTAATTCCGTTCAGCAGCAGTTCGAGCTGTAGCCGTGTCTAAAGTTTCCTATGGGAAATTCATTTTTCGCCCTTTTTTTTTAAAATTTCTCAGGAACTACTGAACGGATTAACACCATTTAACAAAAAGAGTTCTTTCTGAAACAAGGGCTACCTTTTTGCCAAATTTGGTGCAATTCCGTTCAGCAGTTCGGGCTTTAGCCGTGTCAAAAGCTTCCTATGGGAAATAACATGGCGAAAACACGTTTTGGGACCCCCCTTTTTTCTCGGCCCCCGCTTGCCGAATCACCCCGAAACTTTCAAGACAGGAGCTGACCGGAGCGGGCTACGAGTTTTGAAAATTTCGCAATGATTCGTCAACCGGCGCCAAAGTTATTGGGAAAAGAAAAAACGCTTTTTGAATAGAAACAAGGTCCTAACTATAACTACCTACTGGCGACCGCCAGTAGGTAATATATATATGTATATATATATATATATATATATATATATATATATATATATATATATATATATATATATATATATATATATATATATATATATATATATATATGACGATTCCTCGTTCACAGCAGTCTTCAAGACAAAACGAGAGTGGACCCAGGTATAGTGCAAAGTATTTATTCACGCACAAACAATTCCGCCATAACGCGTTTCGGCAGTTACCTGCCTTGATCACATGACAGCATTGACCTCTTTGATCGCCTTATTTAAAGTGACAGTGCATACCAGCCAATTAATGGATATGGAAAAAATACATACGTTTTTAAGAAATTTTCCACCTATTGACATATAAATTGTTCTCTTAAATGCAGAATGTGAATTATAAAATACTGTTATAACACATCTGAAATGCATATAATACAATTTGCCAAATATGTAAATTCAGGCATTTATACCCGGTTAATATTATTTTCATTAACCTGAAAAATATTTTGCTTAAATGCTTAAATGTCACTAATATTCAAAATTTCCAATCCATACTACATTGGCTAATTTCAACCCTCTAAAGTGCAATTTCTACTAAGTGTTATAAATATTCCAAAAGTGCTAAAATAAAGTGCTAGTGCTTGAAAGAATTATAAAAATGTGTATCCAATATTACCAGTAGCATCGATTGATAAACTAATGTCTTTTTATATTTTATATGATGTTTTGATATTATAAATAAAGTGCAAAAATAGCATGTGCAAAGTAGGCATTTGCGCATGGGGCAAGATAGTGATATTCATGATTCCAATCTTAGAGCAGTTGATTCCCACAATTGTAAACAGACATAAATATGCAAATAAATAAATAAATACATATAAATATCAGTATAAATACAACTCAATTGCCTAAAAACTGAATAAAATTTATCACACATCTGACATTTAACAACAATTAATCTAAAATTATTTGGAATGATCCATATGAACATCAGATTGGACATTAAACAGTTGTGCGGTTAATCCTAAAAGTGTATATTTAGTTTAAAGATAAAATTCACATATAAAATTATATATAAAAATTATCTAAAACCTTCCATACACTAAAATTTAAATAGATTGATGTGGGTAGAGCAAAGAATATAAAATTAGAATCTCTGTATTTTTGCAGTTTGTTTTTTGTAGAGATTTTACAGATATGTGTACAGATCCTCACTTGTATTGAGGCCCCCAGGATGTTTCGTATCGAACTCTAGTATATAGCGAGTCTCTAGGCACCTCAATTTCGCCTCGCTGTCACCTCCTCTTTTTTGTGGCGGTACTGCATCGATCACAAAATATCTTAAATGCTTAAGACTACTCTCATGGTGCTCTCTAAAGTGTCTTGCCACAGGGTAGCTAGGGTCATTGTTGGTGATTGCCCTTATATGCTGTAAAATCCTTTTGGTGCTGCCAATATATGCTAGGTTGCAGCTGCATTCCAGAACATAGATAGCATTATCTGTTCTGCATGTTAAATGTTGATTGATAACTTGCAACTTATCATTGAAGGCTGTATGATATGTGGTTTTGTTAGTACCAAACTGGCATGCTTTGCAGCTCGAGCACTTATAAAACCCTTTCCTGGTTGTGAGCCATGTTCCTACTTCTTGATCCTCGGGATTGCTCTTAACTAGTTTTTCTGTATGTAATGGCAGGCTTTTTAGGGAGAAGTTCACCTATTACTGGATCGTCCAATATAATAGGCCACCTGCGTCTTATGATTCCTCTTAGCTGTTTCTCCTGCCTGGAATATGACATAATGAGTCTAATGTGTTCTCTAGATACATCCCTATTGTTGCTGGCTACATTCTTAGACTTAGCTTTATATTCAAGTAAGTCTTCCCTGGCTTTCTGCCTTGATTTCACCATGGCTGCTTCTATAGTTTGTGTGCTGTACCCTCTCTCCAAAAATCGTTCTTTGCTCTCCATTTGTTTGACTTTACAATCTATTTAATTGATACATATCCTCCTTATTCGCAGCATTTCCCCGTAGGGAATGCTTTGTATCAGATGGGGAGGATGCGTACTGGATGCGTGTAATACAGTGTTACCAGCAGTTTCTTTACGATACAGGGATGTCGAAATGACATTATTGGCTACAGTAATTTGTACATCCAAGACAGTTACCCTCACATCACTAATGCAGGAAGTGAACCTTAAATTGATGTCATTAATGTTGAGCATTGCAATGAACTCATTGGCACTCTGTACTGTACCGTGCCACACAATAAACAGATCTATAAATCTGAGCCATGAAATTACTTTATCCTTATAGATGTGTTCATACTGCCTCTTAAGGACCAGCTCCTCCCACCAGCCCATGAACAAGCATGCATAGCTGGGGGAGAAGGTGGCCCCCATCGCCACTCCCTGTATCTGTTGGTACATTTGATTCTTAAAAAGGAAAAGATTACTTTCCAGACAAAAAGTCAGCATATCAATTAACATCCTGTTATGTTGTGCAAATCTTAATGGTCTGCTAGCCAAGAAGTGCTCCACAGCCCTTATTCCATCATGGTTTCTTATGCACGTATACAGTGAGGATACATCCAGGGCTATCAAATTGTATCCCCCTTGCCATTGAATGCCTTTAATTTTACAAAGGAAGTCACTCGTATCTTGTGCATAAGACTCTAGATTATGGACATGTTCCTGTAAGAAAAAGTCAATATATCTCGACATATTCTCCAGTAGCCCGTCACATGCCGCTACGATCGGTCTTCCTGGTGGCTTGTGTATGTCTTTGTGTACCTTGGGAATAAAATATATCTTAGGGATGGTGGGATGTTCCTTCTTCAGATATTTATATTCCTCGTTGTTCAACATGCCCCGACTTTTCCATGCCAGCAATTTCGTAAAGAAAATGTCCTGTGTGCTTTTGAATTTCTGAAAAGAGCTTTGTCTATAGCCCTCAGTATTGTTAAGCTGGTCCAGTGCCTCATTCATATAATCCTGCAAGGGCCACAAGACAATATTCCCTCCTTTGTCAGAGTTCCTGACTACCACCTCTTTTTCCTTTTTTAGTTTTTCAATTAATTGGCCATATTTTCTTTCATGATTAGAAATTTTTCTTTTGGCTTTATTAATGTTAATGTTCAATTTTTTCACTTGTGCCACTATTTGTTCATTGAACACATCCACAGAGTCCCTTGGCATGATCGGAGTAAATTTGGATCTTTCTTTGAAGTGGGTAACCGGTTTAGCACAGGTCTCTTTTCCTGGTAAACCACAGCCCGGAGAGTCATTGCAGTGTTCTTCCTGTGTTCCTTCCTCTCTTGAGACTCTGTTCTCCTTCTCCAAATCATGCAGGTCCTTCAAAACATTATAATCAGCAGCTATCAAATTTGAAGTGTTGGAGATGCTTATTGCTGACGCACTGTAATTTATTTCTTTTGACTGAGACTGAAGCTGGTGAAATTTCTTCAGCTTGAGCTTTCTTATAAATCTGTAAATGTCAGCTCGGGTCTGCGTATAATTAAAATTAGTCTCAGGACAAAATGATAGACCCAGAGAAAGCAGTTGTTGTTCCGCCGCACTGAGATCTACATTTGCTAAATTGATGATGGTATTAGCATTGTTTGGTGCTTTTGGATGCTGTGTTGCCATAACTAGTTGCGCTTCCAGGCCCCCGTCCACGTGCCGGACGCTTGTTGCTGGCGCTTTCTGACTGCTTGTCTTCTCTTCCTCCTTCTCTGGGTCCGTTTTTTGCCGGTGCGTTCCTTGGGCGCAGCGTTTCCCTTCTGCAGCGTCTCAAATAGTCCAATTCTTCCCCCAAAGTTGATTTGATAGCACTTTGATTGGATCGGTTTCTTTGGACCTCTGTGTCCGACTCACTCTCAAGCGCCGAGCTTAGATCAGAGGTTGATATGGCCTCTACTAGTGGTTGACTTTTGTCCTCCTTATGTGATACCTGCATCCGTTTGTTTGCTGTAGCCTTTCTAAAAGTATCGAACTTGCGGGCGAAGGTAAAGATTTGCCCATTGGCATAATCTTCCTTGTCCCTTCTAAACTTATACGTTTTCCTTTGTTTTATTTTGTCCTCCTCTTTGTTCAATCTGGTCATCATTTCATCATGAAATTTTTGTTTCTGCTGGGAATCACCAAGCGCCCTGATTTCTTCATTTAGAGTGTCAATTTTTGTTTGGAGATCACGTCTGTCACTGTCTGCATATTTTACCAATATTAGCACCAGTTTGCGTGAAGACTCCAGGTTACATTCCGCCCACTCCACCATCATCTCGGGATTAGGCGTCTCGTAACTCAGGGCAATCATTATTCTCAGGCCCCTGGGAATCCTTCCTACATCCAAGTATTTTTGTAGTGATTTGGATTCCCACCATTTTGACATCTCTTGGCGCATAAGTTTCTCCAAGATTCGAAATTTGTCCTTAAGGCTTTTTGCCCCTCCGCTTGCCTCTTCGCTGGCACCTTTATTAACATCGTGCTGCTCTGAGGGAGAGTCCGAGAACATCTCTATATATATTGGAGGACAGAAAAGGAAGACCTCGGAGCTGCTTTGCTTTCCTAAGTGCTTTCTAATTTGTAGCATTTTCAGTATGTTTACAATACTTGATTTAACAAAGTATTGTAAACACTGCTCCTTGGTAAACAAACACAGCTCAGATCTGCTGCTCATTTCCATACATGACAGCAGCTTTGGGGTGTGTTTCTTTTGTATGTTTTTCAAAGCAAAATATCTGATATCTGTTGGTACAATTATTTTGTAGATCATTTGCCAAGGTAGATTAAGGCTTTCTCCACTGCGACATGTTGAGCTGACATGCTGCAGCAGGCAGGACCATCTTTGGTAGAATTTAAAGTATGAAAGAAAAGGTAAACTAGACTTTCCGAGAAGTTAATCCTATGAGATAAGGGGAAAAACTACTCATCAGACATATGAAATGTCTGCGCCATGTAACAATACATAACAAATCAGTCGAGTTTAGAAACAATGATCACAACTAAATGTAACACGAATAATTAGTAAATAAATGCCAGTAACCAGGAGAAATAAAATGATGGCAGGGTAATTCGTCCCATTAGTCATTCGAGGGACTTAGATTGCTTAGTCTGTTTGCCTACAAATTGGTTTAATATCAAACATAGGCAACAATTCAAAGGAATGTTGGGCAGAAAACAAACACCTTCGGGGGAAAAGCTTCACACTCTTTAGGAATTTGAGTTGAGGACTTATACAAATTTAAAGATTGTGCACAAAGACCCACATCACAGAAAGCTTGAAAGAGTTATAGCAGCACACAGCAGAAAGCTAACAGGATATTGGCATTAGGCCAATTGTGTTGCAGCTTAGAATGGTGACCGGTAACAGTATGGATTTGTACAAAAATGACAGAGTGCTGCTCGTAGACGTGGTTAAAGAATTTTACCAGCTGTCAGAGAGGACACCCTATGATTCACTAAATCTTCCAACTTTCACCTGCTCTCTCTCATAAATATTAAACGTCTACTCAATAGGACTTTAGCAATTCCACACTAATAAGTGTCCCAAAATTATCACATGCCCTTTTTATGGCAGTTCTTCATTCAAGGGCCAGACTCTTACCCTCCAAAAGAAAATCTGATCAATGTTCCTCTTCCTTAAGTGACCTATAATAGCTACTTATCCAAGCCAATTTCAAAGCCAAGGTTGGCTGCCTCTCACATAAAGACATTCACCTAAACACACTACATAATTTGGCCAACCTACTCGGTATATCACACCAACCAAGATGTCTTGGAAACACAAGGACCAATAACAATCATTGTAACTCCCTTTCAGCAAACCTGAGAAATCCACCAACATTTCTTTCTTTCAAGATACACTTAGCACTTACCTCTTCTTCCTTCTTTTGAAATAGCATAGTGCTTTTATGTGCATATTCTTTTCTTCAATGCAGTACTGTGTACTACTATTTAGACTAGAAGATGGTCTACCCAACGCACTGCCTCAGATTCTCAAACCAAAGAGAGAAATCTTTTTAGCTGTTGTCTAATGTAGAACCTTAGAACCATAGTCGGTGGAAGCTTCCACAGAATGAACCAGAAGATCATTATTATGTAGGAAAATGGAGGAGTGAGGGATAACATATTATTGTATTCACCCCAGTGAAGGCTGAAATTAGAACTGTGGAAACGTTTTATTATGTAGGCGAAATATATCACATGCAATACAAGCAATTTTGCGAAAACTACACATTTCACTAAAAAGACTTTGCAAAGTTCTCACATCTCTAAAAACGATCACAATTATGTTGTGAGAGGAAGGTATCCGGTGGGTAGTCATATGATGCACGCAATAGTAAACAAAGGCAATGTTATTCCGCTGGTGGCTGGTATTGATCATTCTAGCTTGCTTCTTACTTGGTGCAGTCCGTTGGAGGAAAATTTTATTTACTGCAGATGGTGATATATTTTTACTGACTGCTCTATCCCTGTTTATATTTTTTGTAATTTTATCATAAAGATTGTTGATTGATCATTCGCGTGTTAATTGTACTGCTCACACTTAGAGCATTAATGTCTCTTGCATCAGTTTCCATCTTAGGGAAGGAAGATACTGGCAGGTTAATCAATGTCCCGTTAGTAAAACAGAGAGACTCGCTTATAACAGCGGGTGGATTATATAGTGCATTTCATGAAGGCATTCAGGTGAGACAACCCATATTGTGGTACTAAGGTGTCGACATTCGTACGTTCCAGTGTGTTCAGTAAGCTGGAATGCATTGACCTCTCTGCTTAGCTTTGATGGTAGCAACAAACACATAAGAGTCCGTGTGATTTTCCAAATGCCAAACAATGTGCCCAATTGTGCATTTATATTGAAGCATGTTGCCTGATATTAATATAAAACATCTTACATTTTTAAGTTGTAGCATGTAGGGGATTCATTTAAGTATAAGTAGCATATCAGAACATATAAAATAGTCGGCCAATAGAGCACAAATATAATGAGACCAGCAGTGTCTTCATTTACCTGATTTGGGGTACGTGACATTAAAAACATCATCATCACGCACTGGAAAATCTTCCTCTGCATACCGCAGGCTCTCTTCTGAATAAGGAACTGTTGGCAAAAGTATGCCTTTGTATTTAAAATACTCAGCAGACATCTTGCTTTCTGAAAGTAGAAAGAAGTCCATTAAAAACATGGAGAAACGACAAAAAATTGTACATTCAGCTAAACAGATAGGAAGCATTAAGTACCCAGGGTTACTCTGCCAATCAACATAAATCCCACAGGTAAATCAACATGGCTCTTTTTCAGTCTTTGCAACAGGTTTAAACGTACCCAGAGGCCATACTTCTTCTCTTCTTATACATTTTGTCAAAAAGGCTAAGGGCCTTATTATAACCACGGCAGTCCATTGGATCGCCGTGGTGGCAGATCGTGGACCGCCAGACTGGCAGTCCACCTGCCATATTCTGACTATGGCAGTCGGACCGCCACAGAACCACTGCTACCGCCAGGGATCCGCGATCACTGGCAGTCGAGCAGTGGTGTGAGGCTGGTGGTGCCGCTGCAGCACAGCCAAGCATATTATTACTAGTTTCCTCTCTGCCACAGTTTTCATGGCAGTGCGACCGCCCTGAAAAGTGTGGGGGGGAGAAAACAAAGGGGGCCCTACAGGGCCCTCCAGTGCCTCTGCGCCAGGGAATGCATGTGGGGGGGAGCACATGGTGTGCTCCCCTGCATGCATGCACACCCAGTTCCTGCAGGGCATGGACTAAACAGTCTATGCCCTGCAGGAACGTGCAATGGCGCTCCCATTGCTAATCCTTGCTAAGGCTCACACATGAGCCTTAGCATGGCACCGCCATGGGCCAGCCACCAGAGGACCGCCCGACATGGATTCCAGTTGAAATCCGGCAGCAGTCTCATTATGGGCTTGAGGGTCTTGGAGCGGGGCGCTGGCGTGGCGGCCCACTCCAAGACCACCAAACTCATAATAAGGCCCTAAGTGTATTGGCCATTTGTTGCTGACATCTTGTGACCGTGTAATCTGCAGGTTACAAGTTTGTATCACAGCAAGGTCAACTCAGCATTTTATTTTACAGAAGTGATTCCATCAAATTAAATGAAAGTAGTGGAACCCTGACAAACTCACACTTTATAAATGTCACAACATCTGTATTAAGCACTATGTATAGCCTGAAGGAAAGTTTCATACATGGATGCTGCACATGCAAGTTTATTCATAGAGATTTCTGCAAGACCTTCTGTATGAGATTTCAGCACTACCATTCTCGGTTTTGCAATTTATGAAGTGTGAGAAATTGGGTCATTGGCTTACTGGGGTGTGAGCCCTGGTCAAGCAACAGCCGCAATCCCTTGCAGGGTGAACCACAAACAGCCACTAAATTAACTTGTTCTTAACCCCAGGTAGCTTGGCACCAAAGCAGTCAGGTTAAACTTAGAGGCAATGTGTTAAGTATTTATGCAGCACACAAACAGTAATAAAGTGATGAAAACACAAGAAAATTGAATTTAGAAAAATAGATTATATTTTAATAAATTATTTGACACAAAAACAACAAAAATCCAATGAGTAAAACCTGAGTTATTGATTTTTAAGGAACTAAGTGAAAATAGCTCCAAAAGGCACAAACCGCTAACAAGGTATTTCTGGTCGCGCTGGATAAGCATAAACTCAAAAGTTCAGACTGCCAGCAATGGACGCGGGCTGGCGACAAGGACCAGGCTTGGCCCGCTGAGCAAAGGTACCTTAGTCCGGGTTGCGTCGACGTTTAGGATTCTGTCGACGAAGAGAATATGGAGCACAGACAAGGAAATACAACGGTGTAGATCCACACAGCGGCAGCAATGTGCTGATCCTGGTCTTGCAACAGTGGTGATGCGTCGGCTCCAATGAGTTGGTGGCTGTGATGCAGAGTTTCAGCATCATCGCCAAGGTTGTCGTAGATGGGGATGCAAGGACCTTGCGTTGTGCAGATTTGGTTCCGAAGGCAAAACAGAATCTCCGAGTCATGCAACAGCAGAAATGCAGTGGCTGGGATCCACGTAACAGGGGTGATGTGCCACTTCCGATCCGCGCAGCGGTGGCAATGCATCAGTGCTGACCCACACAGTGATGGCGATACGCTGGAGCCGTTCTCCGCAGTGGCAGTAATGTGTTGGTTCTGCTGTAGCAAGCACCTTAGGCTCACTTCCAAGGGTCCAGGACCAGGGTGGCACCACTTGGCAGGGCAGACTCATAGATGCAGAGTCCAGGTGCAGAAGCAGGATGGTTAGAAATCTTTTATGTCCCTGAGAAATCAGATCAAGAGGCCTCCCAACTAGCCCTTGTAGTCACTCTGTGTTCTGGGGACAAGTGATGCACATCCAGTCCTTCTCACCCAGGCAAAGGGGACAGCAGGCAGCAGGTCAGCATGACAAGGCAGGAGTTCTTCCAGAGCAGCAGTCCAAAAGAGCAACAGTCCTTCAGCAGCACAACAGTCCTTCTTCCTGGCAGAGTATCCACAGATCCAGATGTGTACTGAAGTGGTGGGGCCTGAGGTCCAGTTCTAATACCCAGTGGTGCATTTGAAGTGGGGGAGCCTTCAAAGACATGCCTTTGAAGTGCACAAAATCCTCCCTTCCTGTCCCGGCTCCAGACTCACAACAAAGAGGTATGCAGTCCTTTGTGTGTTGACAGGACACAGACAATCCAAGTGTAAGTGAGGCAGTGCCCAGCTCCTCCCTCCCATCCTGCCAGAATGATCCATCAAGTCACATCTAAGCTCCCATTGTGTGTGGCTGTCTAGAGGGAATGTACAAAGCCCAGCTGCCACCCAAACCAGACATGCAATCAGAGACAGGCTGCAGGCACACAGTTCTAAGAGCAGAAACATTTACATTTTCTATAAGTGGCATTTTCAAAATTGTAATGATAACTTTGACTTTGCCATTAAAGAGGATTTATCATTACAACTCCATATGTACGAAACATGACAAGTCATCCTCCCCTCAATTAGGAATTACAGCTTATTAAATGTAATAAGGAATGCCCCAATGTTCTACTATGAGAGGGATAGGCCTCACAGTATAGAAAAATGAATTTGGGAGTTTTCACCACTAGGACATGTAAAACTTAAACGTACATGTCCTACCTTTACTTACACAGCACCCTGCCCTATGGGATACCTATAACCTACATTAGGGGTGACTAATATGGAATAAAAGAGGTGTTTATGGCAAGGGACTTTAAATGCCAAGTCAACATGGCAGTGTAACACTGCATTCCGGCTGCAATAGCAGGCATGGTAAACGTTTTAGAGTGCTACTTAGGATGCAGGCCCACTGGTAGCATTTAATTTAGAGGACCTGGGTATATGACATATCACTCTACAAGTGGCTTACAAGTAAATTAAAATGCTAACTGGGTATATGCCAATTAAACCATGTTTTAGCGAGAGAGCACAAGCACTTTGGCACTGGTTAGCTGTGGTAAAGTACACAGAGTCCTAAGACCAACAAAAATGCAAAAGGTAGGAGAAGGGGTGACCCTGGAGAGAGGGCCCTTTTCCAACATGCTGTTTCACTATTTCTTATATTCTTATATTTAGAGTAAAGCATACATTGTAGATTGGATTTATCCTGTCAGACAGAGGCCTTACTGTCACCTTAGAATATTTAGTAAGTCTTGTTTAGTTTAGTTTAGTTTAGATTTATACAGCGCGTAGCTGCCCCAGCAACGGGGCGTCCCAGCGCTACCCAAAGTACAGGTGGCTTAAAAAGAATAAATAAATAACGCCCAGCCCACATGGAAAAGAAAAATTAAGCCGGGAAAAGCCAGGTCTTTACGGCTTTACGGAAAGCCAGATGATTCTGGAGCCCTCTGATGGAAACTGGGAGGGAGTTCCAGAGTTTAGCTGCCAAAACTTTGAAAGATCGACCACCCGCTCGCGCTCTTAAGATTCGGGGTACAAATGAGTCCCTGGTTAGCTGAGCGTAGAGAACGACTCGGAACATACGGCACAAGTAAAGCTGCCAGGACCGGAGGTGCTTGTTGAGTCATAATTTTATGGGCAACACACAGTGTTTTAAACTGGATTCGTTTTTCTACAGGTAACCAATGTAGTTTAGGTAGAAGTTTGGACACTGAGCATGATTTTGGGAGGGCCAACACTGCGCGGGCTGCAGCGTTCTGGATTCTTTGAAGGCGCTGAACACAGGATTTATTGGCACCCAAATATAGAGAATTGCCATAGTCTAACCTAGACAAGATTGTGGCCTGGAGAATGGTTTGACGAATTTTAGGGTCAAAAACCCCAATAGGGGTTTTAGCCCCCTCAGGAGTCCAAAACAGGACCCTGCAACAAGTTTAGATTGAGTGTCAAAAGACAGGCCATTATCGATCCAAAAGCCTAGATTTTTGACCGCCTCTTTAGGCAGTGGTGCAGGTTTTAATTTGTCAGGCCACCATTGTTCTGACCACATGTCACTATCTTTCCCAAGCAACAGTATCTCAGACTTGCCTGCATTAAGCTGAAGGCAATTTATTGTCATCCAGTCCGATATCACCTGCATATCATCTTTAAATTTAACAAGATTATTAAGACGCTCCTTAGAGAATGTGATGACCAATTGGGTGTCGTCGGCATAAGACACCAACGACAACCCTCTGCTTTTAGCTACCACAGCCAAGGGTTGAACGTAGATATTAAAAAGCATAGGGCTCAATATCGAGCCCTGAGGTACCCCAAATCCAATAGCATGCTCCCGGGAATGGTAGGGTGTCACGACTTGCTCCCTGCATTCCCGTGTCCACCACCAGGGGGCTGAACTGGGGGACTTTCCAGTCTTCTAATAAACTTCCAGACCCTCTCCTGCATGCAAATCCTGACTTCCAGCCATTTGGACACTTATTGGGAACTGACATCTATTCCCAATCCATGCCGGGTTTTGTGAAGCCAGCCTACTCATGCCTGAAAACTCCATTACCCAGGATTCCCTGCTCACTGCTTAGTCTCCACCCCTGCAGGCCAAGGATGGGTGGAGGAATTCAGCTCACCTGTGGCTGGCTGCTGCTAGCCTGCTCACACCTGCTGCACATGATTACTGTGAGCTCTTTTAAGCCCCAGCTCCCTTCAGTCCAGTGTTGGTCATTGTAAGCTGTTTACCGGTGAGACCGATCCTTGTTTCCTGTGCTCCCTGAGCTTTTTGCTATCCTTGTTTCCAGTGATTCCTTAGCTATTCCTTGTGCCTGAATTAGCACTGCCTGCAGTGCTACCTGGTTTCCTGTGTTCCTGAGCTATAGCTATTTTCCTTGTGCCTGCCTTAGCACTGCCTGCAGTGCTACCTAGTATCCTGAGCTATAGTTAGTCTCTGTTCCTTTTCCTGGGCTTCAGCTATTTCTTGTGCCTGACTTGCACTGCTTGCAGTGCGCTCTTGACTCCTTGTTTCCTGAGCTGTAGCCATTTTCCTGTTTCCTGAACCAGCACTGCTTGCAGTGCTTCCTTGATTCCTGAGCCTTAACATTTCCTTGTTCCTGACCTGTAGTGCTACTTTGACTCCTGAGCCTTTGCTCAATTCTTGCCCCAGCACTGCATCCTATGCTACTTTGTTTTCTTGTTTCCTGACCCTGCACTATTCTAGTATACCCTTGTAGCCTCCCTTTCTGTATATCCTTTTCCAGTCCCTGCCTTTCATCTCATTTCCTTGGTTCCAGTTCTAGTTTGCTATCTTTCTATTCTGCTGTCTCGCTTCTGTTACCTTGTATGTTTGTTACCTGCTTTCTGCCAAGTGTGCCCTGTGATTTCCTTCCTTTCCTGTTAAGCACTCCTCCTTGCTAGCTCCTTGTCTATTGTGCTTGTGTTTAGTTCTACCCCTTTGCTGTTACTGCCTTGCGTGTTCCTGTTTGATCGCCAGGATCCGTGGGCACGGCTGACTACCTAGGTGGTGTTTCTTGTTCACTGTGAGTATTGTCTTTGAGTTACTGTTATAACATCACCATAGGTATAAGCTCCACAGACCCTGCCTTTGTATACATATCCTATATGTGGGTATTTCCAGTCAGTATCTGTAACAGCAATTGTGGGTGAGGAACTTACTGGGCTTCAGTCTTACCGTGTGGAGCTCCTGAGTGCTTTACCCCACATCCCCTTTATTGTTAACGTTGTTTCATGTTTAAGTGTACTGCACATCCGTCCTGGGTTTAGTGATTCTGAATGCTGAGCCGCCTCATGAGTGCCCTTCCTTTCTGAGTCTCACCCTTCTTGTTCACCTCTACAGGCTTTCCCTTTTTTCCTCTGACTTCCTGTGTGCTCCTGGGCAGCGCTGTACTCCTCTCTGTCTTTGTTTTCTACCCTGTTCCCAGTCCTTGCCCAAGTCCCTGACTGTGTTCCCCACATAGTCCCGGACAGGCCCTGACAGAATGACCAACCCTCATTTCCAGGGTCACTTGTGAGGTTTCTTTGCGTTCAGTTAGCTACCTTTTTGTTAAAACCTACCCTGTCAGTTCTTGCCAAGATGTTTAGCAACAGATCCAGAAAGTCCTTGAACTCTAGAGATCAATTCCTGGAACAAAACAGACTTTTACGTGCTGAATATTATTCCCTGTGGTTGGCTGATCCTTCTATGTTAGATTTTCATTCAATCTGTGACCCTGATCTTCACCTGATGTCTGCCAGTGACTTGCAGGATGAAAATGAATTTCTGAAAATCTTGTTAGCAGCAGAAAGACAAAATAGCCATCCTGAAGAAAGAACTTCAGCGTGTTTTAAGGTGCAAAGCAACTGTGAAAACGTTCACCCTAGTCCTGAAACAATAAATCCTCTTTTGAGAAATGGACACTTACGTTCACAATATTTCGCTCATTGGCTTTCAAACACCTCTTTGCCAGATCCTGACTTGCTTTTCTGTTCTGATCCAGGTTTAATGACTGTGTCAGCATTGCAAAAGGAGAATGATACCATACTCAGCTTGCTGGATAAGAATTCTGGTTCTAGCACGTCTGCTCTCCATTCACACAAGGTTACCCAGTTCTGTAGTCCAGTAGATATCACAGTCCCGGATACAACAAGGACCTGTGAAGATGTCCCTACTGACAACAGCATATCTACTTTTCACAGTCTACTACCATTCTCAGAGCTTCCAGGCTCCCTGCCTCCAGGACCCGAGCTTCCAGGCTCCCTGCCTCCAGGACCCGAGCTTCCAGGCTCTCTGCCTCCAGGACCCGAGCTTCCAGGCTCCCTGCCTCCCGGACTCGAGCTTCCAGGCTCCCTGCCTCCAGGACCCGAGCTTCCAGGCTCCCTGCCTCCAGGACCCGAGCTTCCAGGCTCCCTGCCTTTCGCACCAGAGCTTCCAGGCTCCCTGCCTTTCGCACCAGAGCTTCCAGGCTCCCTGCCTTTCGCACCAGAGCTTCCAGGCTCCCTGCCTTTCGCACCAGAGCTTCCAGGCTCCCTGCCTTTCGCACCAGAGCTTCCAGGCTCCCTGCCTCCAGGACCCGAGCTTCCAGGCTCCCTGCCTCCAGGACCCGAGCTTCCAGGCTCCCTGCCTCCCGGACCCGAGCTTCCAGGCTCCCTGCCTCCAGGACTCGAGCTTCCAGGCTCCCTGCCTCCAGGACCCGAGCTTCTAGGCTCCCTGCCTTTCGCACCAGAGCTTCCAGGCTCCCTGCCTTTCGCACCAGAGCTTCCAGGCTCCCTGCCTTTCGCACCAGAGCTTCCAGGCTCCCTGCCTTTCGCACCAGAGCTTCCAGGCTCCCTGCCTTTCGCACCAGAGCTTCCAGGCTCCCTGCCTTTCGCACCAGAGCTTCCAGGCTCCCTGCCTCCAGGACCCGAGCTTCCAGGCTCCCTGCCTTCCGCACCAGAGCCTCCGGGCTCCCTGCTAGCAGCACCAGAACCTCCGGGCTCCCTTCCTTCAGCACCAGAGCCGCCGGGCTCCCTGCCTGCAGCACCAGAGCCGCCGGGCTCCCTGCCTTCAGCACCAGAGCCGCCGGGCTCCCTGCCTGCAGCACCAGAGCCGCCGGGCTCCCTGCCGGCAGCACCAGAGCCGCCGGGCTCCCTGCCGTCAGCACCAGAGCCTCCGGGCTCCCTGCCGTCAGCACCAGAGCCTCCGGGCTCCCTGCCGTCAGCACCAGAGCCTCCGGGCTCCCTGCCGTCAGCACCAGAGCCTCCGGGCTCCCTGCCGTCAGCACCAGAGCCTCCAGGCTCCCTGCCGTCAGCACCAGAGCCTCCGGGCTCCCTGCCTTCAGCACTTGAGCCTCTATTTTTCCAAATTTTTGACCCTGTGCTTCCAGTTTGCCAGCCTTCAGAGTTCTCAATACATCTACATCCAGAGACTGAATCACCAGCATCAGAGACAAAACCTTCCAGAACGTCACCATTTTTCTGCAGTCCTCTGGCATCTTGCACTACATCTATGAGGGAAATGGACTTACTTCTTAGGAGCCACGGCCTTGAATCCAGTTCCAGATTCCGGGAGAGGGTCTTTGGAGGGGGTGTACTGTCACGACTTGCTCCCTGCATTCCCGTGTCCACCACCAGGGGGCTGAACTGGGGGACTTTCCAGTCTTCTAATAAACTTCCAGACCCTCTCCTGCATGCAAATCCTGACTTCCAGCCATTTGGACACTTATTGGGAACTGACATCTATTCCCAATCCATGCCGGGTTTTGTGAAGCCAGCCTACTCATGCCTGAAAACTCCATTACCCAGGATTCCCTGCTCACTGCTTAGTCTCCACCCCTGCAGGCCAAGGATGGGTGGAGGAATTCAGCTCACCTGTGGCTGGCTGCTGCTAGCCTGCTCACACCTGCTGCACATGATTACTGTGAGCTCTTTTAAGCCCCAGCTCCCTTCAGTCCAGTGTTGGTCATTGTAAGCTGTTTACCGGTGAGACCGATCCTTGTTTCCTGTGCTCCCTGAGCTTTTTGCTATCCTTGTTTCCAGTGATTCCTTAGCTATTCCTTGTGCCTGAATTAGCACTGCCTGCAGTGCTACCTGGTTTCCTGTGTTCCTGAGCTATAGCTATTTTCCTTGTGCCTGCCTTAGCACTGCCTGCAGTGCTACCTAGTATCCTGAGCTATAGTTAGTCTCTGTTCCTTTTCCTGGGCTTCAGCTATTTCTTGTGCCTGACTTGCACTGCTTGCAGTGCGCTCTTGACTCCTTGTTTCCTGAGCTGTAGCCATTTTCCTGTTTCCTGAACCAGCACTGCTTGCAGTGCTTCCTTGATTCCTGAGCCTTAACATTTCCTTGTTCCTGACCTGTAGTGCTACTTTGACTCCTGAGCCTTTGCTCAATTCTTGCCCCAGCACTGCATCCTATGCTACTTTGTTTTCTTGTTTCCTGACCCTGCACTATTCTAGTATACCCTTGTAGCCTCCCTTTCTGTATATCCTTTTCCAGTCCCTGCCTTTCATCTCATTTCCTTGGTTCCAGTTCTAGTTTGCTATCTTTCTATTCTGCTGTCTCGCTTCTGTTACCTTGTATGTTTGTTACCTGCTTTCTGCCAAGTGTGCCCTGTGATTTCCTTCCTTTCCTGTTAAGCACTCCTCCTTGCTAGCTCCTTGTCTATTGTGCTTGTGTTTAGTTCTACCCCTTTGCTGTTACTGCCTTGCGTGTTCCTGTTTGATCGCCAGGATCCGTGGGCACGGCTGACTACCTAGGTGGTGTTTCTTGTTCACTGTGAGTATTGTCTTTGAGTTACTGTTATAACATCACCATAGGTATAAGCTCCACAGACCCTGCCTTTGTATACATATCCTATATGTGGGTATTTCCAGTCAGTATCTGTAACAGCAATTGTGGGTGAGGAACTTACTGGGCTTCAGTCTTACCGTGTGGAGCTCCTGAGTGCTTTACCCCACATCCCCTTTATTGTTAACGTTGTTTCATGTTTAAGTGTACTGCACATCCGTCCTGGGTTTAGTGATTCTGAATGCTGAGCCGCCTCATGAGTGCCCTTCCTTTCTGAGTCTCACCCTTCTTGTTCACCTCTACAGGCTTTCCCTTTTTTCCTCTGACTTCCTGTGTGCTCCTGGGCAGCGCTGTACTCCTCTCTGTCTTTGTTTTCTACCCTGTTCCCAGTCCTTGCCCAAGTCCCTGACTGTGTTCCCCACATAGTCCCGGACAGGCCCTGACATAGGGAGGTACCATAACCTGGAAAGATCTGCCTTCCAGGAAAGAGCGAAACCAGGCTAGAGCCAAACCTCCGACCCCAATCGCCTGCAGCCGCCGTAACAGTAACTCATGGGAAACGGTATCAAAAGCGGCGCTTAGATCTAAAAGAACCAAGGCCGTAGAGTTACCAGCATCCAGGCTACTGCGAATCTCTTCAATCACTGCCAGCAGAGCAGACTCAGTACTATGACGAGATCGGAAGCCATTTTGTGAAGAGTCCAAGATATCATTTTGCTCTACAAACTCGGTAAGAATGCAGTTAACATGGTATTCCGTGATTTTAGCCAAGAAGGGCAGCTGAGAGATAGGACGGTAATTACCTGGCTCCGAGGGTTCCAAAGATGGTTTCTTTAAAAGGGGTATGACTTTAGCATGCTTCCAAGAAGAGGGAACAGAAGCGGATGACAAGGATAGATTGATCAGTTCACTCGCCACTGGAAGAACAGGATTTTGAAATAGACGAATTTGAGCTGGTCTTAAAGGATCAGCTGGAGAACCTGATTTTATTTTCAAAAAAGAGATTCGGTCTCATTAAGTGAAAGAGGAGGAAAGGAGCACAGTATATTTTGTGTGATACAGCCACTATCCTCAGACCTATCCCCTATATTGGTACTGGTGGTGGCCGTAGAGAAGCTATTATAGATATTCTTTACCTTGTTCACAAAGTACTCAGCCAATTCATCACACTGCAAATTTGAAGTAATAGGTGAGTCTTTTGAAATGGGGCATTTCATAGTCTTAAGAAGGGAGAAAATCATTTTGGACGGATTATTACTGTTCGAGATTTTAGCAGCAATATAATCTGCTCTAGCTCGCCGGACCAACTTATGATATGATTTAATTGAATCTCGATATTTGGTTTTTGCTTCTGAATCATAAGCATGCCTCCAGGCCCGTTCAAGTTGTTTCAGTTTTTTTTGCTTTGGTCAAAGATTCGTTAAACCAGGGATTGGACTGTCCTCTTTCTTTATTGGAGCTAAATTTGGCCGGGATACAGCTGTCAAGAGCTTGAGTCAACCAATCCTGAAAAAGCATAGTGGCGGATTCAATGTCAGGAGGCAACTGGGGTTTATGGCTGAGCAGTAGATCCGTAAGTTGATTGGCATCTAACTTATGCCACGGTCGTTTCAAAGATGATCGTGAGTGATGCTGGGCTGGCTTACCTAACCAATTCAAAGAAAAAGGAACAAGAAAATGATCGGTCCAGGCCAGAGGGATTGGGGGCACAACATACAAGGAACCTAAATTGGAGAATATAGGATCCAACAAGTGCCCTGCTGTATGGGTGGAGTCTGAGACATATTGAATCAGCTGGCAGGCTACTAGGTCAGCTATGAAACTCGAAATGCCCATCTTACAATTGTCTTCAAGATGCAAATTGAGATCCCCTAGAATAGTAAAGTTGGCTGCTTTACTAGCAAGAAGAATGGTCTTATTCACCAATTCATCCCTGAAAACTGCAGATGGCCCTGGTGGGCGATAAATGAGCAATCCGGAGATCGTCAAATTATTATTTAAGGTGATTTTAAAAACGCGCTTTCACACTCAGGAATATTCTCTTTCTTAAAACTGCACTGATAGAGCTCCTTGTGGAGTATAGCAATACCACCACCTCTGAGACCGTTTCTATTGAGATGTTTCATAGTATATCCATTAGGAAGTGCTAGCCAGGATTCTGCAACAGAATCCTGCGTCAACCATGTCTCAGTCAAAAACAGTGCGTCCGGGGACCTTTCTGTTAATAGATCATAGATGTCAGCATGGTGCCTAACTAAGGACCTGCAATTCAAGCTAAGAAACCTGTACTCAGAGGAATTATGAAGACTTGTACCTGTCGCATCTGATTTAATTTGAAAGGGACAAAGATTGCACTTAAAAAACCCAGCCATAGGAGACCAGGCGTGTTCTGTACACGTAGAATGCTCAGCTTTCAAAGTTAAGAGCTCAGACCGGGAATAAAAATGTAGAGTATTTAGTGAACGGGTAAAAGGACTGGCGTCTGGCGTCGCCCAGGCGCGGACGGGCGCAGACGGGCTTGCCTTAGGCGCGCCTTCGGCGCGCCAGCGGCGCGCCCGCTGCGCACGTCCGCTGCGCGTCCGCATCGGGTGTGATTCAAATAGACGGTGGGCAACAACAGGCTCCACCCGTCGCGTCTGATTGGCCCGTTAACAGCCAACCAGCGCAAGACACACTCCGTAATGCGGAAGCAGCAAGAGAGACTGTTTAACACGGGAATTACAAAGTGCAAAGTGCAAGTAAATTATTAAAAGCAGATTCAAACGACTTTCGAAGTATTTAGCAGCATAGAGATTACATCAGTAAAAAAGAACATTGAGCGCTAAGCACAAGTACCTTTAGGGAACGCGCGTCCACATCGGGTGTGATTGTTGTGACTGGAAGTGAGACTTGGGAAGGGACTGAAGCAGCAGTGCTTTTAGTGCTCATCGACTCTGTAAGGAAACCAGGCTTCATGGCTCAAAAAGGTTTATACACCTCATCATTTCAACAATGGGTCTGAATGAGAGAAAGACTGTTCGACAGATTCACAGGTTAGCAAGCATGATTCATGTGGCTACAATTGAAAGAATGGCTATAACTCTCCTTACAACCCTTCTGACATGGAGGATAATATGTCTGTACAGAATGGAGGGATGTGTGAACTTGAAGAGGTATTAAGATCCAACTTAGGTTCCATTCTTTAGTCTGGGGAACAAGGTGTCATGGACATGCAAACTCAGATCTGAAGTACGAAAATAACCTTGTGGGTCATTGTGCTGCCTTACAGCCGTACACCATAGTTTCAGAATAGTAAGTAATGAGTTGCCTTTAATATGTACTAATTTGTGTATCTTAGACACAAGATAATGTTTTTGTGGTTTTTTGTGTGGTTTGATCCCTTAAAGATGGGTAGCAGCAAATTAAATTGTCTACAAGATGTTAAATGCAGTACATTTTGTTTATTCATGATGATCAAAGACAATAACACATGCCGATCAAACACTCCAGAACATTAAATGCCTTATCGACCATTATCATGTGGGCACCTAGAAAATATTGATTGAGAGCTTAAAAATACCATCATGGAAAGCTAATAAATTTAATGGAAGGAAAAGGTGGGGAGCCATTTTCTGACCTTGAGAGAGTTGGTCATGCCAGAAATAAATTAGGCCTTCAGTCAATGCCTTCCAAAGAGGTGGCTTTTATTACAAGAATCAGTCTAGAAATCATGATATCCTAACCTCAAGTGGATCAAGATGGCAGTAGGGTCATTTCTAAAATTACAGAAGGTCATGAAATAGTAACAATAACAGGATTTGGTGGCCCAATGTATATTCCAAAGAAATTCTATGGAAATCAATAGAAGTTTTGGTCACTCTCCAAACCATCATATTTAATCAGAGTTGAATTTGTCATTATTCATCAAAACCCCAATTAGGGGTAAAACATCAAAGAATCACTACCCTAATTTCTAATATAAAGATTCACAAATGTCACAACAAAATGTCACTAATTTTGACCTCTTAGATATTTGATGAGTACACTTTGACAAGCACACACACCACTATTCCATTTTCCCAGGATCTGAAGCAATTTTCCATGTATAGAATATTTTATAGGGCATTGCGAATTAGTCTCATTAAGCAAAAACTAATAGAACTCTCAGCACTTATCTGACTATGCAAGCATTATTACATACATTTAGAACTTTCCTGAACCTAACCAAAATGCCAGGTAGACTTTAGATAGGGACCTATTAAGTCTGCCTAAAATTTAAATCACTGATTTGAATGTACATACAAAACTATTGGAGTGAAAAGAAAATTGGCAATGCAGATATTTCAAATATATTGGAGAGATCACTAGCATTGCCTGGGTTTAGAGTTAAACTACTGAAGAGTACTTTTGCAGCCAGTCCACTACAATTGTTTTCCTTCTTTCCTCCAGGCTCTTTTTAATCACCTTATATGCATATTTCATATTGAAAAGTGTATTGGTCCTTTCACTTAAAAAAGATCCCTCCTTACATTCACCTTCTACTCCAAATTTAAAGTGAGACCTTTAAATCTCAGACCCAGTGAACTGAACTTTGATTGTCGCCTGCTTGATTGAACCTTATTACCTGCTGGCCACTCACTCATTGTTAATAGTGCAGAATATACTTTTTGGACTTCCCTGGAAAAATTAGTCCCTGGACCGGATTGCAATCATCCGCAAGTCAAGGAATAATGTCACTTCAGGGGTTTGCTCAAATAAATAGAATGAATTATTGACAATGGCTAGGATGGATTATTTTCTGATAATGAAGAATCTATGGGGCATATGTACAAGAAGCTAATGCCGCCGTAGCATCAATTTTTTGACGTTACAGCGGCTTTTTTTTTTTTTTTTTAATCGCCTTATTTACAAGTCGCCACTAACCTCAGTTAGCGGCAGTTTTCTGGCAAAAATGTGAATTTTTAAGATCGCGACTTCTGTTAGCGGGAGGTAACGAAAATGAGATGCAAGGTAGGCGTTCCTGTGCAAAAACAGCCGCTAACCCCACTTCGCGATATTTACAAGGAATTCCTTGTATGGTGCACAACCAAAATAACTGCCTCTAACTGCAGTTAGAGGCAGTTTTTTAAGACCAGAAAATAGCTGGTCTTAAAAATGGTGCAAACACTTGGGGACTCATTTCAGAAGGTTTTGGTGCTGGACAGCGCTGCAAGGAATGTTGCTGCGCTGCCCTGCGACAACACTACAGGGAAGGAATGCGCACCATCAATAAGAGAGGGCACATTCCTGGGCCTCATTCATGAAACGTGTTGCATCGCTGCGACAAAACAGCATTGCAACACTTTTCACTACGCCCTTCTTGCGACACCATGGATGCGCTGAATTTACTTTACGGCGCTCCATGTTGCAATTAATGACAGATACGTCTGGAATCCTGATGTATCTGTCAGCGCTAAAGTCACGCATTGCGGCAGTTGTGTCACAAGCATGACAACTCCAGCAATGCATGGGGCCAGCCTATCCCTGTGGCACAGCGTCACCCTTACGCCTGCCATGAGGCAGGCGTAAGGTACTGACACAGTGGCATCCTACAATTGTTGCAGTGAAATCTGATGGATTTCACTGCGCAACTCCTATGAGGCTTTGTTGCGTGAGAACGCCCACTCTGCATACATCATACCTGACGCAGGTATAATGTGGCACAGGGCTTCACAAGGTCACGCATATGCCTAGATGCGTCACTTTGCAAATACGGCGCAACGTGGTGCAAGAATCACGCTGCAAGTACGTCAAGGAATGACAGACTGGCGGGGTGAAACTGTCAAAAGGAGCTCATGAATAAGCCCCCCTGTCTTTTTCCCCTACGCTGGCGCACAATGGCTGCCATCCGCCAACGCACGCACCCTTGCGCCATGGTGCACGGGTGACAGTGTTGCGGAGTTGATTGATGTTGTGGCTCCATCATTACTCGAGACGTCCTGCAGCTGCGTCTGGACTAGTGGAGGGCGGGAGTGAACCAGTTGGCTTTCTTGAAGTGTTGTTTGCCTTGTCTTTTCTTGAGGGATGCTAGGGTGTCGGAGCAGTTGGAGATCCATCGGTGGAGGTTACGCGCTGCGGTGTTGTCATCTGTGAAAGTTGGCAGAGTGGTGGTGCTGAGTGAGTTGACAAGAAGTTCTTTGGTGGCCTTGATCTAGCTGTGAGGGGGGGCGATGATGGCGGTGGTGTACGGTGGGCATGGTGAAGACGTGATGTATACAATGATGGTCGGTCCAGGAGAGTCTGGTGGTGTGGCTGTAGTTGAAGTTCCCACTGGCGGAGAAGACGTGCTCGAATGTGTGTCCGGCTATGTGGGTTGGTGCGGTGACTAGCTGCTTGAGTCCGATGTTGGTGAGGTTCCCCCGGTGGGGGGTGGTGTTCTGGTAACTGGGTTTGTCCAGGTGGAACTTGAGGTCCCTGAGTAGGATTTAGTCGGTGGATGGGAGAGCCTGGGGTGCAATGAGGTCTACAATGGCATCGGTGAATGGTGGTCCATAGCCTGGCGGGCCTGTAGATGAGGGTGACGCAGAGGATGGTGTTGGGGTTTGTCCGGATCTGGAAGTGGAGGTGTTCCATGGTCACCGTTGGGTCATTAGAGTGCGTGGTCAGTCGGAGTGTGCTTTTGTAGATGATGGCAATGCCTCCTCCTGGGCGGTCGGGGTGGTCCTTGCGGGTGATTTAGTAGCCGTCAGGGATGGCGATGGTGACGTCCAGTCCGGAGAAAGGTTGGTCCAGATTTCCGTGAAGGAGGCGATGTCTGAAGAGTTGGCGTTGAGAAGGTCCGAGATGTCTGTGGCGTATTTGTGGAGGGACCGCACGTTGAGGAGGATGGAGTTGAGCCGGTCAGGTGCGCTATTGGTCGGCTGGGCGGCAAGAGGCGCTGGTGTGCTGTTGTGGCAGCAGGTGCGTTTGCATTTTCGACAGGCGCAGGGTGCAAGGATATTCTTCGGTGATGCTAGATGGCAAGTGGCGTGGCATCCATGGTTGAGGGCAAGAAGGGTGCTGGGTTCGTAGCTGTGGAGTGTCCGAGAGGCAGGGTCCCTGGTGCTGGGCACGGTACGGGGCCGGACGGACACAGACGGGCTTGGCTTTGGCTTCCCTTCGGCGCACCAGTGGCACGCCTGCTGCGCATAGTCGCACAGTGTCCGCCATTAAGTAGTGCTGCAGGGGGGCTGGACAGCTGTGAGGCGGGAAACGCAAGAAAGGACACTGGAGGGGATGGGGACGCGGGTGATCACAGTGGCAACGAGGGAGAGGGTAGGGAAAAAGGAACTGCAAAAAAGCACAGGAAAACAAAGCCAAACACAGCAAAGATAAAAAAATAAAGAAAAAGGTAGGAAAGCAACGGAGAAGAGCAGAAAGATGAACAGGAACAGCAGATAAGAGGGACAGGAGGGAAGTCAAGCTGCAGATCAGTGACGCTCTACCACTGGACCACCAGGGATGAGGCGCAGGTAGGAGCCTGCGGGTGGAGGAGGGACTCGAATACCTGACCTCCGTGTCAGAGGAACCAGCAGCAGCAGATGGGGACAGCAGCAGCAGCAACCAGACGGTGCAGCTCTGTCTGTGGAAAGAGGAAGTCCCAAGGGTTAGTCCCCCATACACCCAAAAGCAAACTAACAGGGGGCAAGGAAAGGCAGCACCACCCGGTTGCCTCCTCCGATCTGACAGTGGCAACCAGATTCCATGGTCCCCAGTTCCCCAGCGAGTAAGAGCAGATCAAGCTGCATACCCAAGGGCTTGGGCCAGAACTGGCCCCCGTGCCCCTGGCTCCCACTGCCACCAATGGCCGTTCTCAGCAAATTGAGCGAGTTAGTGGAGTCTCCCACCAGTCTTGTGCGGTGCACATGGTGATGTAGGTCAGCCGCAGTGCAGGGATTGCTCAGGGCACGGTGTGAGTCACCCACAGGTGCTAGGCCTGGGCCCGACTCGCCCCTGGGCCTCCTCCGCTACGCGTCCCACCTTTTCCTCACCTGGACATTGACACCGGGGCTCAATGCGCTGCACTCTCTCCAAATCTGTGACTCACTTAGCAGGAGCCTCAGCCAGGTGGGATTTCACAAGCCTGGGTACAGCAGTCACCGCCAAGTCCGCTGGGGAACCTCCTGATGCAGGTGTGGCAACAGGGCCCCCTTAGGCGCAAAGTTGCAGCGCTCCCATTACACAAGTTTGGTACAGCTCACGGGTCTCACCCTCCACAGCGTCCAGCCAGCACAACATCCTACGGCATGTGATGCAGAGAGGCGCGGCACACCATTGATGATCTCCTCCGTGCACCCCGTGGTAGTGGTGGATCGTAGTATGCGATGCAGACCTCGCTACATTGGTGCGTAGTAGCGCTTCTACTGTTCACAGCTCCGAGGGGCGCAAAAAAGTCTTCTCACACAGGTCAGCAACGTGTCTCAATGCGACCTGCCAGATGTCACCACCAGGTAAGGGCGATCGCCGTGCCTCAATGTCTACCGCTACAGCCCAGCAACTCCACAGCACGTCCGCATCTCACTCCGGCTCCTAGACGCAGGCCCAGCGAGGTCTCCGGGCCCCGGGGACTGCCCGTGCTTTCAAGGTTTTGGATGCCATGGTGTTGCAAGGACTGCGCAATGAAAAGTGATGCATCACCGGTTTGGCACAGCGATGCACCTCTTTTCATAGATGTAGCCCTGAATTTCCTCTTCCAATGGGACTCGGGCTGGTCATCCTGGCTGTTGGGGGGCTTGGGGGTGTTGATCTGTGCTGCACTTAGCCCTGGCTGCTCCTTTCTGCTTTCCATTGGTTTTATTCCCAATTTTTCACTGAAGGTGGACTTATATGGTATTTTTGCCTCTAGAGGCAAAAAAGGTCACGTTGGGCTGACTAACATGAGTTTTTTTGCCGCTAATGGGCCTTTTGTCAGTTTTTGCCCAATAACGTCAGAATTTGTATCGCCTTCACGCTAGTGTTACCGGCAGTTTTCACCGCAGCTACCTGAAACTATCGATATGTAGCGATGTATTGTAAATACATCGCTAACAGGGCGATAGTTTTTGGTGATAGGCCGCGTTAAGAAAACTGCCGCTAACTAGCGTTAGAGTTAGTTAGCGGCGGTTCTTATACATATGCCCCCATGTTTCAACTTACCCATCGCTGGTTTTAGACCTATTGCAAAGCAGTGCAATATGGCTTAAAAGAAAAAAAGCAATATGATGCAGTCAATGCTGGTCACATCATGGCTTTTTTTTTTTTTTTATTGTTTACTTTAAGCCATGTTGTACAGCAGCTCGGACTGTTGTGCAACATGCAAAAACATTGACAAACCCAACAGATCTTGCATGAGAAAAACCTATTGGCTTTGCCAATACTTGTTTTTTGCTGACACAAACCTCTGCATTCAGAATTTGCTGGTAAATCAGCATAAAGGGAAACTGGCAAGTGATCAGATACTTTGCATTACTCCTCTTTGCAACATTACAAAAATTTTACAGTAGTAAACAAGAGTAATGCCGCGCACGATCTGCTTGTAAAAATAGCCATTAGAGACTGCAATCATTTCATGGTATTTTCTGGCAATAACTCTGGAGTCTCTGGAAGTCTTTTGTTGCTGGGAAGATTTTAAGGTAAATAGAAACCATGGTTTCTGTCAATTATTTCCTAATACTCTAGAAAAACTTTAAATGTGCCATAAAATGGTTCCCTTTGGGGCTAATGCTGATGCTCAACGTTTGATTTCAGGTTCAGAGTCTACTACTGAATTGAAATATCCAGGTATTAGGAAGTCTGTACGAAATCCTTTATAATAAAAATTAACAAAGTCACAATTTTTTTACTATTGTTGACATGCACAAATGTACATTTATGAAACCACCTATTCTACTTATGTTTAATTAGCCCCTCGATGCTCTGTACTGCACATTTCTTAGCAGCACTACTAATTCCACAGCAAAAGCAAAATAATAAATGTAAATACATAACAAGCATTCATAGATCCAATAGGTCTTTTTTTAAACTACGAGTGCTGACTAAAAAGTTTTTTAAAGATTTTTTCAGTGATCGTGACTTAGGCTGAGACCAAGATGTGCCTCCTCTGAACTCCCAGGGCACTGTTCCATGTATTGAGGTTTATGGAGATAGAAAAAGTTCCTTGAGACGCCATGAACCAAACAACTGTGTATCGGAAACCAGGCTCAGATAAACGAGGTAGCAAGTCTGCATATCGGGGCCTGAACGTTGAAGTCATCCTAGGTTTATCAAGCACCCCAAGAGACAAGCTACATAAAAAAGGCCCCACAACTTCGCTCAGCACAGAACGGAGTGTGACTCCAACTTTAGTGGTGCTTGTAAAGTGCTGCTTTCTTCCTTCGCAATGATACCCCACACTATGGTTGGTTTGACTCTCTTTATTCACTTGATCTCTACTTGCAGAAGAGCGCTGGGAAACATGTCCGTGCCGCTCCGATCTCGGGCGCTAATCTCTCCCCAAAATGGCGGTTGCGCTCTACGTCATCGCGCCTACGCGAGACCACTAGAGCGCGACACTACATATCTCCCTTCTTTACCAAACACACAAACAATAACATATTTGAAGATAGTCCAAGAGTCTCTCGGCCTGAAGTTACTTCACTTCTCCCAAATCATAGTCTCTGTATTTGGCTGGCCTTACCACAAGTCTCCCTGCCCGTGTGCGTCTTACCGGAGTGGAGGTGGATACTTCTCCCCTTCCCTCTGCTCGGCTTGCCAGTGTCTCTCCGCGTCCTTTAGGGCTCTCTCTCTCCGGAGTCCTGCTTTTGTCCTCCTGCCCTTCCTCTGTTATTAGATTATCTTCCTCGTCCTGCTCCACCCTATTACCTTCTACCCCTAGGTCCTTCTCATCTTCTCCTGGGGCTGTGTTTCCTGCAGGTGAAATAGGTTTCTCTTGTGTCCTTGATCTTTCCTCTCTGTCCCACTGTAGTATCTTGTTGCACTTGGACATGCGATCTTGCGACCAGACGTTCCCGTCACTTAGTAAGGCTGCTCTGTTGTACACCTGTCAAGCGGGTGCGTCAAGGAGGCCGCAGATTTGCGATTCTTGCCCCCAAACTGTGGAATTCTTTTCCGCTGGAAATACGGTCTTGCACAAACCTCCTGCAGTTTAGGAAGTCTCTCAAAACATGGCTTTTTGAACAGGCCTATGATTGATGTTCTATCGGATAGCACTTGGAGCCTCCTATAGCGCCATGAAGCCTCCTGGTGTACGTGCGCTTTATAAATTATTTTTTTAACATTAACACTTGTTCAACTTTCATGGGCAAGCTGTATTTGCTGTCTCCTTTCCTCCTTAACTGGGCAAGTTTGACTCTGACCCATTCCCCTCTTTCCAGGGACGTTCCTTTCACGTTGCTTCTCTTATTGTACTGTTCTGTGTAAGTTCTCTGGGCTCTCTCTAAGTTGTGGTGCACAACTGCCGGGGACCATTTACTCGTGACCGTCTTTTCTTTCCACGCTAGATTGTCCTTAGTGAACGGTTCACGTCCCCTTAGGATTTGGAACGGGCTGTATCCTGTGCCGGTCGGTGTGATTCGGTAGGCCCACAGCATTCTTCTCACCTCCTTCTCCCAGTCCTTCCCCACTCCTATGGCTGATTGGATGGATCCCATTATTACTCGATTAAACCTTTCGGCAAGACCATTCCCCGCCGGATGGTAGACCGATGTGTGCTTGATTTGGATGCCATTTCGTTCCATGTACCGGCTCCACTTATCAGATGTGAATTGAGGTCCGTTGTCGCTCAAGATGGAACGAGGAATGCCCTCTCTGAGGAAGGTAGCTGTGAGAAACTTCAGCACTGTCTCTGTGTCCATCACCTCCTGTATGTCCAGTTCGGGCCACTTTGAATGCCGATCTATGAGAACTACTACATATTTTTGGGTCCCCTCCGCATCCAACACCGGACCGAGAATGTCTATTGACAATTCCTCCCAAGGGTTGGCTGGGTTGTCAAACTTCCCTAGCGACGGGCGTAGTAACGTTTGTGATTTGTCTGCTCTTTGGCACTGATCACACTCTCTAACATGCTTCTCGATTTGACTATCCATTGCGGGCCACCAGTACATCTGTTTGGTTCTCAACTCGTTTTACGATGCCCAAGTGCCCTTCGTGCAACACTGCTAGAAGGTGTGGTACCAACGACCCGGGGGAACTACTCTCTCCTCTAAACAGGAATGTTCCTTGGTCTCCTACGGATAGCTCCTCCCTCACTTCAAAGAATTTCCTTTGTTCCGCTTTCAGGTGCCTTTTCTCAGGCCACCCTTGTAGTATGAATACCTTGATGTCTTCGAGGTCCATGTCCCTTTCATAGGCTTGCTTCCATTCCTGCCCACTTATCACATTTTCATGATCTTCCGTGAATGCCACTCTGACCTCGTCCTCGTCCGTACTTGCAGGAGCGTCCTCCATGGCTGAAGCTCGACTGAGGTAATCCGCCACTTTGTTCTTGGCTCCTGGGATGTATTCCACATCATACCTGTAGTCTAACAATTTCAGGGTCATTTTTGCGATGCGGGGTGTGGCACTTGCGTGCCCGCAGGACGTTAGTACTTTGACAAGGGGTTTGTGGTCCGTTCTGAGTTGGAATCTTGTGCCCCATAGAAATTGGCGGAATTTCGACATGGCCCATACCACAGCCAGCATCTCTTTTTCTATCACGCTGAACTTCTGTTCTGTTGGTGACAATGTTCTTGACGCAAAGCTGATGGTCGCTAGCTCTCCGTTCTTCCTTTCCTGCATGAGAACTGCCCCTAGGCCTTTGTCGCCGCGTCTGTGGTCAAAATAGATTCTCCTTGCGGATCATATCCTTGCAGGGGACCGCCCTGCTGATATCCTCCTTGATTTTCTGAAACTCTGCTTGCGCTCCCTCTGTCCACTGAAAGGCAGTTTTGTCTCGTACAAGTAGTCGCAGGTGATGTGTCTTGGTGGCGAAGTGTTGCACAAATTTGCTGTAATATTCGGCCATCCCTAAGAATGATCTCACTTCTTCCTTGCTTGTCGGTGCAGGTGCTTCACATATTGCTTTGACATTGGCGTGTTTGGGTGTGATGCCTTGGTCACTAATCTCATGACCCAAGTATGTGACCGACGCCATTCCTAGTCTGCACTTCTCCCATTCAGCTGTCAGGCCATTCCTTTCCAAGATTTGTAACACCGTTGCTAGCTTTGTGTTGTGGTCAGCTTGGTCTTTGCCCATTACCAAGATGTCATCTTGGAAGTATTGTACTCCTTCTATGTCCTTGAATAGTTTGTGCATCAGCTTTTGGAATACCGCTGCTGCTGATGCCAGGCCGAACGGCATCCTGCGGAATTGGTAACATCCAAATGGTGTAATGAAGGACGTAAGTTTCCGGCTCGTGCTGTGCAGTGCTATTTGATGATATGCTGAGGCAAGATCTACGGTGGAAAACCATTTTATGCCTTTCGTCTTTGCCAGCATTTCGTCTGTTCTGGGTAATGGGAATTTTTCCACTACTATGCATTTGTTCAATTCGCGCAGGTCCACGCACAACCGAACTTTGCCGTTGGGTTTCCTCGCTACCACCAACGGAACTGGGCCAACCATTCCGAACTGTTAATTGGTTCGATGATCCCTTCTTCCAATCTTTGTAGCTCATGTTGCACTGCTTCCCTGACTGCTAGCGGTATGTTCCTCACCTTGTGGGATACTGGTTTGGCGTTTTCCTTAAGTTCAATTTTATGTGTGAATTTCGTTAGTTTACCCACTCTGCCTCCAAATACTGTGGGGAATTCGCTTTTCATCTTTTCAAAGTTCGATTGGTTGTCTGCGCTGGTCATCAGGACTTGCGTGTTCCCCCCTGGGTTCAATTGTATGCCCAACTCGCCCTGGTCCATCCATCCAAGGACAGAAGGCCCTTTTTCCGCCACATATAATTTGCACTCCGCGCTGCGATTCTTGAACTCAAATCTCAGGACTCGATATCCCACCATCGGGATGGGTTCCCCTGTGAATGTGACCGGACGTATGTCTGGGGGTTCGAGGTGTGATCCCAGGCTGGGTTTGAAGTTCTCGCTCCACACTGTCCTTTGAATGATGGTATATGGAGAGCCGGAGTCCGCCACCATCTTGATCTGAACACCTCCCACGACCATGTCGCATTGTGGTTTCTTGGAGCGACTTCCTTCAATGCCTAGAACCTGTCCTTCGATGCACAACACATTATCTTCCTCTTCTTCTCCTTCTTCGCCTCCCTCGTCGTGTGCTACGTACTGGACTGTTGACCGCTTCACCTTGTGGCGACACACTTTTTCATAGTGTCCGACAATTCCGCAGTACATACACTTGGCTCGGAAGGCTGGACATCGCTTGTCATATGCCGCGTGGGATGGACTGCCGCACCTATAGCACGTGGTGGCGCCCTCCTTGTTCGATTTCTGTGCCTGTGTGGATCGTGGAGTCCATCTGCTCTGGGCTCTCCCTTCCGCCGCCATCCTTTTTCCTTTATCCGGCGGTTCTGATTCCGTGACTCTATTGACCATGGTCCGCTCTGTACTTTCTTTTTTCGCTGCCTCTGCACATCTCTTCGATAGCTCTGCCTTTTTCACCATGGCAATGACGTCCTTCAGTGTGGCGTCCCCGTTAACCCACAATTTGTCTTGGATCGCTGTGTTCTTCGTGTGCATGACAATCTGGTCTTTGATAAATTCGTCGTGCAAGGCACCAAATTTGCATGTGATCGCTAACTTCTTCACCGCTGCCACGTAGTCATCTATGGACTCTTCTCCCGCTTGTTTCCTCTGTTGGAAGTTGTATCTGTCAATGGACGTGCACACTGCTGGTCTGTAATGGTTGTTTAGGTCTTCAATCGCGTGTTGGAATACATAGTCGTCTGCGACCTGCCGTTGCGTGGGGACCAGGTTCTGAAAGACTCTGATTCCTTCCGGGCCCAAGTTGTGGAGTAATATTCTTTTCTTCCTTTTGCTGGGGAATGCCTCTCCACTTTCGTCTTCTATGGCCTCCAGGTAGTTCATGAAGTACTCCCTCCAATCTTCCCATTTCATCAGTGGTTCGCCTGGTTTTGGTAGGAAGGGTATAGACGTCGTGAGTGAAGACGCCTGCGCGCACATTGCGGCGTTTCTGTCTGGTACCTCTACGTTTCCTCTTGGACTGCCCGGTGTGCCCGTGCTTCTGGGAGGTGTGTGGTCTTGATGGGGCCCTGAGGCTCCCCCGTCGCTGTGCTGCACCGCCTCCGCCAGGGCCCTGGATGTCTTATAGGATCCGAAGGGGTGGCTTCCTGCTCCCTTGCATTTTCTACCCTCCTATGTGTGTGGCTGTGCGCTCTCACTAGATTGCCACTACCTGTTCCGTGGGTGCTGACTCGCGGTGGTGCCGTCCTCTGCCACGCTCTCCTGCTATGCCACGTCCCTGCGTCCGTGGTCTTCGTAGTCTGGTCTTTCTAGTACTTCGGTGGGTCCTTGTGTCCTCCTTAATGTAACTGCTGTGGATCGTTTTTTTTTGTTTTTTTTCTATCCCAGTCTCGTCGCCACTGTAAAGTGCTGCTTTCTTCCTTCACAATGATACCCCACACTATGGTTGGTTTGACTCTCTTTATTCACTTGATCTCTACTTGCAGAAGAGCGCCGGGAAACACGTCCGTGCCGCTCCGATCTCGGGCGCTAATCTCTCCCCAAAATGGCGGCCGCGCTCTACGTCATCGCACCTACGCGAGACCACTAGAGTGCGACACTACAGTGCTGAGCCCCCCATGAAAGAGAAGTGGGAGCAAAATTCAGAAGTAAATTATCTCTATGTGGGCACAAAACGATGGGAGACAATTAACTGCTAGTCCCTGTTGCACATACTGTACACATAAGTATTATAGAATATAGTATGTGGAATGTTAAGGAAGCCTATATATATTAGTACAATAGAATGTTGGGGCAGAAGCTGTTGGGATTCATGCAGAGACGCTCCTTCAGGTCATCTCTGCTTCTCGCTTTATTGTATATGGCTTGATCTAATAAATATTACTTTACCACTCATCTACCACTGTTTATTAAAGGCTTCTTTTCAACAGTTCCCTCATCAACATGGACACCGAGGATAGCCTGGAGACAAATGGAGTAGAGAGAAAAGGTTCCAGGGCACTTTTACACTGAAAAAGGAAGAAAAGCCACCCCCAACTCAAACAGACGAGAAGCAGGCCGCTCAACACCTGGCTCCGACCGGCGCTCCCAAGGGTGGAGGAGAAATGTTGTGGATGTAGAACAAAAAGCAGTCAGAAGCCCAGAGAACTCTGCCTTACATCCCCAGAAACTTTGCCTTACATTCCTAGAAAGGCTTGATGAGGAAAGTGAATATAGAAAACCAGGAGTTCTGGGGACCGCAGGGGAAAATCAAAAGAAGGGATATATGTACTAGCAAAGAAATTTCTAGGACTCTGTGTGGAACAGATCTGATACGGATTACTGATCAAGGCTAACATCACAAAATATGCATACAAAGCTGTATATGAAGGTAAAGCAGTATAGGTGGGACAGAGCTTTGGAGGTGTCCTGAGGATAAATATCTTTGTATGGACAACTTTGGAAACAGCGTTTAAACGGGACATGGTGAGGAGGGCACGCTCTCTGTTAATTTAGAGAAACAGAGAGGTAAACCTGTGGTGCAGTTAAGTATAAGAAGACAGTAAGTATTTTATTTTATTATACCTGATTAATAAAAATAATTTGCATACTTTTGCGCTGTTTTGTTCCCTAGCTTCTGATATCACAGTGGCTGATGAGCCTTCCTTAGATGGAGTAGTAGTCAACTTGAACGGATGCATTCCCTGCTGGATCACTTCTTTAGATGGCATAGTATTCAACGATATGCGTTAGCTTCCCCTGGGGATCACCTCTCCAGGATTTGTTGGGGTTTTGTGTACTCTCTATTGGATCTGGTGGTCCCTGTTGGGGGGAAGCCACCCTGAAGTACCCCATAATCTCGGACTTCTTGTTTCTGCCTTGTCTTCCTTGTTTGCAGCTGGCTTGTGCGTCGTTGGAAGCTATGTTGCCTGTCTTTATTTGAGTTGCAGTGCCTGAGGTGAGCAACTCTGCCGCTTGATTTTTGCCCGTGAGGAGGTTCCTTTCGCATGGGTCCCTCTCCGTCTCTATGACCTGGTCGGTTACACCGTCATCTGGTTCCATATGTTCGTTTGAAATGTTGGGAGAGCGGTTGGATTTGGCATTTGATTTTAAGTCTGTTAGTAGTTTCCCCAGCATAGTTGGGACAGTGGCTAATTTCTCTAGAATTGGTGCACATGAGCACTCTGGTTGTACAATTAGGATGGCTTTGGAGGCTGCTTGCCCTCTTTTTATCAGGCCATTGAGGACCGCAAGCTTCTTGTCTATAATGAGGTTAAGTCAGCTAGGGCTTGAAGGACCATGAGTTGCGTATCCAACTTATCTGATTAATATTGAAGGGCGGTAGCTCGGAGCTGCATAGTATTCAGTAGGTTTCTGAATGATGAGTTCTCTCTAAGCTGTTGTCCCTGGGTGATGCCACTTTGTGGGGGCCAGGGTGGGCTTTTGTGTGTATGAAGCTACCAGTTTCTCCCATTCCTGGGATGCAAGTCACAGTCTGATCATTGTGAGCCTTCATTTAATTGATGAGGGGGATTTATCATTAGAGTTTTGCACTACTGGACAGTAGGCTATTGAGTCGGCAGCATGTTTGTTTGTTGGCTTTAAAGGGGAGCTGCTTTTTAGGATGTGTTATATTCAAAACAGTCTGCACAGCCTCTGTAAAATGGGTCCACCAATACGTGTGGAAGGTGCATGGGTCTTGGTTCCCTCCTGTATTTGAGCAGGCCGGTTGATCCCAGGAGCTTATGGGCAATGTTTCCTGAGCCTGTTGAGGCTCTCCTCAGCAGAGGGTGTCCTTGGTTGTCAGAGTGCCTCTTGTTGGGGTTTTGACATTCCCAGCAGATTTGGAAGTGATGCCCCCTAAGTCTCCGATCTCATATGGGCCTTAGATTTTATTTGGCATTGTCATGTTTTTATCTGATGGATCATGGACCACAGTGTGAAGTTGATCCCCCTAAGAAGTAGGCAGGACCCCTCAGTTGCAGGGGGGTTTGGAGAGCCTCAATATCCTCGTTCTTTGAGTAGATAGCTGTACCGGGGTCTTTCAGGAACGCAAACTTGGTGTAGATGTGTACAGAGGGTTGCCTTCAGGGGCATTCCGCCGATGTTTATGAGCTCTTCTGCTTTTCCGAGCTTTGAAACCTTACGTTCCCAGCCAGTTTTTGGCGCCCATGTTGTAGCTGCTGTGCTGCTGTCGTTGCTGCTGTCGTTGATGCTGTCATTAGGGCCTTTGTTGGTGACTTTGTAGATGGCTATGGGGGCTTTTGTTATGATTGCTAATGGCAGACTTTTAGTTTCTTTTGGCCTTAAGGGGGCCCTCACTCTCTTCCTGATATCATGCTGTCAATGTCCTACTTTGTCGTAGTCTTGTTGAGTTGCTTGGCCGCTTATTTGCTGTTGTGTCCAATGTTTGTTGCCAGTGCCTCCTGTGCGTACTCCTGAATGCACGACTTGGTAGGTGAATTGTACTTCTCCACGAGACTGGTAACTGGTGCCTGCCAGGATGAGAGCGAGGGCTGAGAAAGGTTGAGAAGGGACAGCCCGCATTGCTGATTTATTTCTCTAAAGCACCCCAGGGTGGGCTCTGAAGATTCTGATTTAACGGTACCCCCACTTCTGTCACTGCTTCCCACCCCAAACTCCTACTGCATGCTTTGGCTTGTTATGATTTGACGGGGAGTTATTGTGGGAGTGCTGGGAGTGACGGGGAGTGCTGGAGCTCAGGCTCGGGTGGTTTCCCACTTTCCTTCCCTTTTCATCCTTAGGTTGATCCTGCTGGGGGGGAGGGAGTTCAGGCTATTGGTATTGCTGCCAATTTTTTTTTTTTTTTTTTAAAGTAGTGGTGTTGCTGTACTGCCTTTCATGCCTTTAATCAAGTCTTGATCAGTTTTAATGGTTGCACCAATACCCTTGAGGATTCCGGGACTAAGCAGGTCTCTTAGACTTCAGCCTTTGTAGGGGGATATATATATATATATATATATATATATATATATATATATATTCTCTCTAGTCTGCCTGTTTTCTTGCTTGCTCCCTCCCCCTCCCCTCTTGGAGGATGAAGGTGGGGGTGAAGAGGGAGTGAAGAGGGGCAGTGATTTGTGGGAGGCAGCCCGTGTGGTCTAGGGCCGTTGCCCTGGTTGCTGTCCAATTTGCAGGCGTGGTGCAGTGCAGTCACAGAGCGGGTGTCTCCTTGGGGGGAGCAAGCTCCACCAGCCTACTGCTGGCCACCTCCGCTCCTCCTCGATGACCTCCGCGGCTCTAAGCCTTACCTGCTGCTGCTGTTGCTGTTACAGCCGGCCTCCTCCGCTGTCTCCTCCGCGCTCCTCCTCGGCCACAGCAGTTGGAGATGGGCGCACTGGCACCGGCAGGATGGGGGGAGAGGAGAGTCGGTGTGCGGATGAGAGTGGCGCGGAATTGCGGCAATGCTGAAAATGCGGAGCTGGAAAAATTGGTTGAAGAGCTGCTGGAGAAGCACCGCACACTCCTGTCTGACCATTGACCTGCTGCCTGCTTGCCCTGCGGTGAGCGATAGATTTCCTCTTCCGGTCCCGCTATTTATTTGGCACCACAGGTCTCTGATTAGATGGCTGAAGGAGAAGCACAGGACAGGAGTTGTCCACCTAGTGACCCGCGGAGATCAGCCTGCACACTGAGCACACAGTCAGAGTCACAGCGAAATCAGGACCCTACATTGGAGAGAACTTAGTCGAATGATGACTCAAGTGTCGGAGGTTGAGACAGTAGAAATTTTAAATGTGGGAGGAAAATCAGAGGAAACAATTAATACAGTGACCAGAAAAGGCAGTACCATGTCAACCAGCCAACATAAAGTGATTAAAACAATATTGATTAAAGAAACATTCAGAGCATCAGGACTAGACAAAATGAATATGCAACCTCTATTGCAGGGATTTTGCCATCACTGGCAATCACAAGGTATATGCATGTAGGCTCCAACAACAAAACATGTCAATCAGCCTTTTGTGGCAGAATTGAAAAATGTAATGACCTCCCTGTAACCAGACATCTCTAAAGCTATCTCTAGGTTAGACTACAACATACAAAAAGTTGAAAGAAAGATAGATCACTTGAAAAGCAGAGTTACGGAACACTATCAAGAACAAGAAGAATTTCTTGTTTGCATCCTTGTGGTAGAAAGAACTAGGAATTAGAGGAATCCAACCCAATATTGTGGAAGCAGAGTTGGAAAACCATGTTAACAGACTCTTTAGACACATATTGAAGCCTCAGGACGACACTCCGATAGTCATGGACTGTACACATAGGGTGCAACAAGCCAAAGGCAAGAGAACCTCCATCTCGATATTTTCACAAGATGATATTTCTTCTGTATCAAAGTGGAAACATAGCGATTGGAAGGGGATTATTTTCCAATTTCCTGGATGGCTCAGTGTACACTGTTAATAGGAGATGAGAATGTAAAGATGTCATCACGCATCTAGGAATAAAAATAATGTTGATGTAAAGCGTCATTTATACCTACATTTGGAGTTAGGAAAACTGTTTATGAATTGATTGCTATGTTGTTTTGTTTTTGTTTTTAAAACAAGAGCAGAAAGAGCATACTGTGTACAGAGTATTCAGCAACCATGAGGGCACAGTAGGTTTAAACTGTTATGTGACCCAAATAAGAGGAACTCAGATGTTAGTAGAGATTATAGTAGAGAATTGATGCTGCAACCCCTGAACCCCTGAACTTGGTCTGAATGACTCCACTGACGTGTATACACGTAGGGGCTTATTTACAAGCCCATTGTGCCACAGGTGTGTCACTTTTTTGATGCACTGGCGGCGCAGTGTGCCTGCCCATATTAACAAGGCCACGTAAAGTCACCCTGCTTTACTTTTCATGGCCTTGTAAGTATGGGCCCCTTTTACGCATTACTCTGCATGAAAGGGGCATTCCATGGATGTTGCTGTGGGTGTTGCCACGCAACATCCATGGAACCTGACACATTCCCAGATTTACAAAGTGTCGTAAATCTGGGAATTCATCTGAATCCTACGCCTCCCCAAAGGGAGGAGTAGAAGCGGCACAACAAGCAGAAATAATTTTAATTCTCCTCGTTTTTTGCTCTTTCTATGTATACGCGCACACATAGAAGGAGCAAAACGCCATTAATGATTTTTTTGTGCAGGAGGGTGTCCCTTTCTGCACAATAACACACAACATGGCGCAAGGGTGTCTGTTTTGGTACACGGCTGCTGTTTGTGCGCCGGCGGGGAGGAGAATGACAGGAATGTACCGTATCTTTTAGGTACGGTGCATTCCTGCCTTTTCATTTTGATGCATGGCAGCCCAGCATGAAGGCCTGCTGCCCTGCTGTCCATCAAAATATAGTAAATAAGCCCCTAAATATGCAAATATTAATCTTTCATGGAAAGAAATACTGGTTACATTGAAAGTAAAGAGGAATTGCAAGCCTACAAGAAACACAGGGGCATATTTGCAAGGGCATTGCACCACCAGAGCATCACTTTTTACGATGTACTGGTGGCGCAATGCCCTGCTCCAAATTTACAATGTGGCGCTAAGCCACTTTGCGTGGCTGACTGCTGCATTGTAAATATCATTCCCTCTCACGCAGTTTTCTGCGTCAAAGGGCTGTGCAATGGGCATTGCTGTGGGCCTTCCACCGCAACACCCATTTCTTTATCCCACTGCCCCAGATTTACAAGGATCTGTTAATCTGAGGCAGCGCCAAAATCTAACGCCATTGAAAAGCAGGCGTTAGAGTGTCGCAACGAGGAAAAATACTTTAATTTCTCCTTGTTGTTAGCTCTATGTGTCCTGCATTCTGCAGCACACATAGAAGGAGAAAATCGCCTATTATTATTGTTTATGTGCAGGAACAATAACATGGCGCAAGGGTGTCTGCGTTGGCACTATGCAGCTATTTTAGCGCAGGCACAAGGGAAAACACAGGGGTGCGCCGTATTATTGTGAATACGGTGCATCCCTCCGTTTTTTATATGACGCAGGGCGATGCTGCTACATTGGTTGCAGATCCGCGCTGTGTCATTTCTTTGTAAATATGCACCACATTTTCTTCGAAAAGGCTATAGGCAGAAAACTCATCTATACCCACAATAATTCTGCACATCCGACTATTTTATTTATTTAATGTGTTTTATAGAGCGCGAACCAGAGCCGTTAGGGTATCAGAGCGCTTTACAGAGAGACATAGGCATGTACAGAATAGGCATAGCATCATCAGTTACAGAACGAATGAAAGAGGCAGGGTGCTGAATCTAGAAGGGAGGTAGGGCACGTATTTACAGATTAAAATATCCAAGTACTCAAGACGAGATAACATATTTATAGATTGCGTTAGTCAATGTTCGTGACAAGGCAACATGTTTCTGAAGGGGGTGAGGTAGATAATCCAGAAGGAGGCAGTAGATGGCCGTAGATCAAAGCTGTTGTGGAGGTAGAGGCAAGTTTTAAGCGAGAAATTTGCCCATAAGGAATGTTTTGGCATCCTTTTTGAAGCGAGACAGGGAGGGGATTCTTCTGATGTCAGGAGGGAGAAGGTTCCATATTCTAGGAGCAGCCCCTGAGAAAGCTCGGTTGTAGGTTTTTTTTTTTCGAAAGCGTGCAGGTTGGAGCAGGAGGTCTCTGGCAGATCGGGAGTTTCTGTTTCCTCCGGAGATCACAAGTTTCTGCCTCAGATATACAGGGGAGTTCGAATATAAGTCTTTGTGCGTGATGCATGCTACTTTGAGCTGTATTCTTGCCCCCAGGGGAAGCCAGTTGAGAGCTTTCAAGTGTGGGGAAATATGGTTGTATTTCCTCGTGCCGGTGAGTAGTCTGGCGGCTGCATTGAGGCAGGCTTTTAGAGGTGCCAGGGAGATCTTGGGTAGACCCGAGAGGGTAGAACAGACGTACTCCAGTCTAGATATGACAAGTGCTTGGACTGCCATTTTTAGGTCGGGAGCGTCGAGGAAGGGTTTCAATTTCCTGAGGTAGCTCAGGTGGAATCTGGCTGATTTGGCCATTGAGTTGATGTGGTCACGCATGTTCAGGTTGCTGTCAAGGGTGATTCCCAGCGATTTGGCCGAATCCACGATGGTCGGTGGGCAGTTCAAGTCTGTGATAGCTTTGACCCATGATTTAATCTCAAGGTTGGTATTGGGCGGGGCGTTCAGGAGAAATTCAGTTTTGTTTGCGTTAAGTTTGAGTTGGTTGGATGCGAGCCATTGGACGGTGTGTTCCAAAGCCTCGTTCAGGGAGAGGATCTCTTCAAGTGATGAGGTTTTGATGTAGATCTGAGTGTCATCAGCGTACATAAGATAGGAGATATTAGCAGTGCGTAGTACTTCGGTAAGCGGTTCAAGGTAAAGGTTGAAGAGGGTGGGGGACAGTGTTGAGCCTTGAGGGACTCCAACCGTGACCGGGGATGGTGCCGATAGGATGCCGTTGATGAGGAATCTCTGGGACCGGTTTGAGAGGAAGGATCTGAACCAATCTAGAACGGTGCCAACCATCCTGAGTTTGAGGCGTTCAAGTAGTTTTTCATGGTTGACCGTGTCGAAGGCCGAGGATGGGTCCAGGAGGATGAGGAGACAAGTTTTGCCTTGGTCAAGAGCTTGGAGAGCGTCATCAACGATGTGGAGCATAGTGGTTTCGGTGCTGTGCCCTGGTCTGAATCCGGATTGGAAGTCTTCGAGTAGGTGGAAGTTGTTGATGTGTTGACTTAGCTGCTGCTGCTGCTGCACACATTTCTCCATCACTTTGGCCAAGAGGGGGATGTTGGAGATGGGTCTGAAATTGTCTGGGGAGGCAGGATCCAGCGACGGCTTTTTCAGAATGGGAAGGACTTGACCGGTTTTTAGAGGGTCCGGCATCGTGCCCTGCTGGAGAGAGGCGTTAATTATTGTAGTCCAGCTAGGAATAATGGATTGGGTGACGACAGCTAGGCAGTTAGAAGGGAGCAGGTCATTAAAATGGTTGTTGGGTTTTAGGGAGGATAGGATTTTGGACACTGAGTCATCGTCGTAGAGTTTGAAGTCAGACCAGTGAGCATGGTTTTTGGGTGAAACCCGTAGGGGTGACGTGGCTGGAGGAGGCGGGTCAAGAGGTGTTTGAGGGTATGTGATGGATTTGAGTTCGTTTCCAAGGGCTGAGATTTTGTCAGTAAAGAAGGAGGAGACTTCCTCTGAGGATATAAGAGACTTCGGGGTTTCTTTTGAAGTTTTGGCCAATTTATTAGATTGGTGTTTGACCAGCTCGAAGAGCTTGTGGGGTCTGTTCTTGGCCTTCTCTAGTGCAGTTCTGAAGAACTCTTTTTTACTTGAGTATGTTCCTGTTGTAGACATTCCTGGCCTGGCGGAGGAGTTTAAGATGTGCGGTAGAGGGTGCTGCCTCCAGGATCTTTCTGCTTGTCGGAGGGTTCTCCTCTCGTTGTTGAGGGATCGAGTGAACCAGGGGTTTCTGTCTTTGATTTGGGTTCTTTTCAGTTTTAGTGGGGCTAGGTCGTCCAGGATGTTCAAAATGGTTGCAGAGTAGTGTTCGTTAAGGCCGCTGACTGATGTGATATGCAGGGGGGGGAGGTCTGATTTGCAGCGAGCCTCGAGTTCCCTGCGGTCCAGATTCTTAGTGTCTCTGATCCAGCATTTCAGAATCACCGGTTGCGGTGCCCATGTCTTGTGGGTGTCAGGTAGGAGGAAGGTGATGGCGTGGTGGTCAGACCAGTCGCATGGGTCTATAGAGATAAGCTTGACTGTTGATTCTTTGGAGATAATCCAATCAAGAGTGGCCCCTTTTGCGTGAGTTGGTAGTGAGCAGGCTTGGGTCAGGGCTTGATCGGCCAGGAGGTCCTTGATGGCATTGACATGCGAGTCCTTTGGATTGTTCCAGTGCAGGTTAAAATCACCGAGGAAAATATCATTGGCGTTATTGGAACTCTTAGCTTTGATGATTTCCATGAGGTGGTCAGTGAAGGAGTTGTTCATGCCTGGGGGGTGGTAAAAGATGTGCAGGTTGCACAGTGGGATGGAGTTGCTGAGAATAGCAAGGGCGAGGTATTCACAGGATTCAGTGGTGTCCGCCAAAAGTTCAGTGACCAGAAGGTTAGAGCGGTAGATGCAGGCGATGCCTCCTCCTTTCTTGTTAGATTGTCTGTCTAGCCTTGTGATGTAGTTAGGATGGACTAGGAGGTCCAGGTATGGAGATGAGGATTCGTTGAGCCATGATTCCGTGAGGATCGCTAAGTCAAAATTTTTGCGAAGGATGAGATCAGCAATATCTGCAGCGTGCTTAGCTGCCGACCGGCAATTAATCAAGAGACCAGATAGAGAGGATTTGGCAGGAGGTTCAGGAGTCTGGGCGGACAGGCGAACAGGTGCTAGATTACTCTTGACCACAGTTGTATTGCAGAGGGAAGCTGGTCTGTTGGGGTTGATAGTAACCGTGCAGATGGCGTGTTCGGTCTTAGCGTCTAAAGGATGAGGGATAGCTGGGGTATAGTTGTAGTCTCGGAGGATGGCAAGGATTTCAATTTCAGTGAGATCTAGTGGGCTTGGAGTGGCGGAGGAGGAGTTGTAGGAAAGGACAAGAGCACGGGTTTCTTCCTCTGAGAGGTGGCATGGGTGCTTGCGGGGGCGGCGATGTCTCAGGGATAGCGGAAGAGGTTGTTTAGTAAGCTCTGGCAAATGCGGGGGGTGGCATTTGGCAGGGGCATAAGGTTGGCGATGGAGAGTTCAGCAAGGTGGAGGAGGTTCATTAGCTCTAGGATGGAAATATGAAGGCTCTGGGTTAGTTTGGCGGCTCTGGCGTGCAGAGAATCGATGTCCCTATAAGAAGGGGGTGCTAGCGGGCAGGGGGGCAGTGGTTCGGGTGGAGTTCTGACAGCGTGAATAGGTGATAAGGGGGGGAAGGACTAGTACAGCCTGTGTTGAAAGACAAAGGATCTATGTTGGGGCCCCTTTGCAGGTTGGATTGAGTGCAGGAAGGGCAAGCGGGACTTGTATCGTAAGTCATTGGGGGCGTACTGGTGACATAGTCTACCTGGGGAGCTAGTAGAGGGGGGACCAAAAGTCTAGGAGTGATTCTGTTGACGGGGCCGGGGGGCGTGCTGGGGTCGATCGGGTGGACAGTGAGGGGAGCCCTAGGGGTGGTTTGAGAGTGGCTGGCCATGCAGGATGGGCTGGCTGAGGACTCAACGGTGCGGGAAAGGTAAGCACGACCTGTATCGTAGGTCGTTGGGGATGTACCAGTGACCTGGTCTGCTTGGGAAGTTGGTAGGGAGGGGACCAAAGGTCTAGAGGTGATTCTGTTGACAAGATCGGGAGACGTGCGGGAGTGGTTAGGGTGGCCAGTGTTGGAAGAGCTTAGAAGGGTTTGAGGGTGGCTAGACCTGTTGGTTGGGCTGGATAGGCTGGACGAGGGCTCATCAAGGCAGGAGTTAATTACCCTACCAGTGTCGTGTACGTGGTTTCTGAGGAGGGTGAATAGGTCTGCAAATTTATTCAGGTTTTTGGTTGAGGCTTGGATCAGAACGATGCCGTTTTTGTAGAGAGTGATGGTGAGGTCAGCTCGCAGGGTTGAGTAGGGTGCTATAGTTAACTTAGTGCCATACGGAATGTTCTTAGTAGCACGAACATTGAGATGGTGAGCGAAGGTTTTGCGCCAGGCAGAAGTTCTTCTGGAGTAGAAGATGAGGTCCTTAATGACTATGCCGTTGTCTGCGTTGTAACGCAGGTCAGAGATCAGTGTCTCAGGGTGCCTTTTCAGGGTGGCATGCTTGAAGGATTTTGAGGCAGTTTTGGAGAGGTTAGGGGGTAGACTAGAGTGTACGCATTTTCACCCGTATCGCACAGGCCAGGCCTAGCCATGATGGCTCAGGTGGGCTGCTCAAGCAGCAATAGAGACAGTTATGCAGCAAGGTAGGCTGCCCACTGTGCAGGAACCAGAATTGCACTGTGACAGTACCACCGGGGAACACACTATTATTGAAGGAGCCTGGGTGGCATAATCAGGAGGTGAGGATAATCATGTTGTATTGGGAGCTCAAGCATTTCAAGGTCAGGCAATAGAAGATGAATGGAGTGTCTTCATACAGTCGCCATTTTAGGGTCAGGCAAAGAGCAGTCTTTATTCTTTATCGGTGATGTGGCTAATGTGTAGATACCGACAGTAATTTTCAGTTCTAAATTTTTATGAGGAGTGCGGATTTACGGGCGCTAATTGTTCCATTTAAATGACGTTCCCATGGGCAAACCAGGAAGAGCAATGTTCCCCGAGTTGATTAGTGGCCGCCATTTTGGGTCCAGGCAATGGAAGATGAATGGAGTGTCTTCATACTGTTGCCATTTTAGGGTCAGGCAAAGAGCAGTCTTTATTCTTTATCGGTGATGTGGCTAATGTGCAGGTACCGATAGTGATTCACAATTCTGAAGGAATATGAAGAGTGCAGAATTACGGGCGCTAATTGTTCCACTAAAAAGATGTTCCCATGGGCAAACCAGGAAGAGCAATGTTACCCGAGTTGATTAAGGGGCCGCCATTTTGGTTCCAGGCAGCCGTCGATCCCTTATTAATATTTAATAGGACGGTGCGCAATAGACTGGCGACGTCCTGCTTCTGTTTTTCAGGTGTGGATTCCCAGAGGCGGGGAGGCAGGGCTCACCCGACAGCCTTGCACAAGCTCCCGGGAAGTCGCAGGAAAAGGCGGGCACACAGCGCCCCACCGCACAGCCGGAGCCGGCCAATGCCCCGGTGCGGGGCCAGGCAACTCCCGGGACATAGGACTGCAGCAGCGAACGGCAAGCAGGGAACCCACCTCTAAGCACCAGGCCTGCAGGAGAGCTCCCACCGCTGGCTCCGCTCCACCGGGCAAGACCCCCAGCACCAGGGGCAAAGGCTCCGAAACTCACCGGGTCAGGCACGGGGGTCCGGGAGCCGACACCATCGATCAGGGGCACACCGACATGACATCTGTCCTCATGTAGCCACCGGTCCAAGCAGCAGCTGGTCAGCGCGCAGGCCAGCCCGGAAACTGGGCAGCAGTAGAGCAGCGCCAGGGTCCGGATAGCGATGGCGCCGATCTGCACTGCAGAGGTCGAAAATCTGGGTAAGTTGGCAGCGAAACTCCGTTGTTGAGGGATGGTTCGGCGGGGTCCGCAGTCCGGTCCAGGGGGCAGGAGAGTGTTTGGTCGGCGAGGTGGTTTTTCCGGGGATTTTTGCCAGATGGCAATCCCCAAACCAGGAGCATCCAGAGAGGCTCCCACTCAGGCAGCCATTTTCTCCTATCAAGAGAACCTATACCAAAATAAGAGGGGTCTGCGTCCTCGTAAGGTGAGGGAGTCCCCTTCAAAGGTACAAACCTTCATCGTGATAGAGAGTATCAAATCATAATAATAAGGAAACATTTTAAACATTTATTTCCTTGGTTGTCAAAATTTACTGATGGGATACTGGTGTTGAGAAGCCATTTTTAACACCATATTGGAACCCCGTGAATGACTGCGTAGGGGTAGGTGTTGCATCTAATGAACCTCCCTCGTCTGGTAAAAGAAATTTACAGTCTGCAATTGATGGATGTCTGGAGAATCAATATCCTAATTAAAGAGGTTTTACATTCCAGTCACGTGTATATATCATCCTTGAAATAAGATTTTTTTTAAAGACTACATTAATATCAAACAAATAACAGCTAGGGAATTGTGAGTTCAGTTGCTATCAGATCATGCAGAGATTGAGGCATGGGCAAAGTAGGCTCTGGCCCAGGGCCCCATTCTTTCAGGGGCCCCCTTTTATAGCCAGCTCTATTCTGTAGAGAGTCTTGCCCTGGTGACCATAAGTAATTCTTAAACAAATTGCTGCAAATAGCGTTTTCCTTTAATTTATTTTTAATCTGGGTAATGTTGTGTTTATGTTGAATGCAACATTTATTTTAAAAAGTCTCATTTAGATCCAAACAGAATCTCCCATATGAGAAATTGGAAGGTGTTACAGAGATTATTTGCAGTGATATTAGTAAGCTGCTGCTGTGTTACAATATTTAAAACACACATCAATAACCCAGAATATTAGATTAAACACGTTTAGAATTTGGACGAGTGTGCCTGTGCACTGTCAGTGACCTGGCCAAAGAGGGCATGAAAGAGCTGAAACTGGACTATAAATTCAAAGTTGATCTGAACAAGGGCCCCCAAAATGCTTTTGGCCCAGAGCCCCCGGAATCCCTAAGATGTACCTGCATGCCCCCTTCATTATCAAATATGACTGAGATTGTGGACCGAGAACTGCCCACTAGGCAATACCACATTAACTAAATAGTGTTAAGAGACCAAGCACTATGACACATGGCACATATAATATGACACAGTATAAGGGAGGCAATAGAACATTACTTTCAAGAAAATGTGAAGCTGTGAGTCTTATAGGCCCATTGTCCTATTAAACATTGATGTTACAATTTATATGAATAATCTCTTGACCCGCATTGAAAATATATTGCCACTACAAATATATACATCACACTTTGGAAATCAAAAGACAATGGATAGTGTAAGATTAGCAGTAAACTTGAAGGAAATAGTAATTTGTAACCGGTTACAAATGATTCTTCTCATGCTTGAAGCAGAGAAGACATTTGACAGAGTGAACTGGAAATGTTTGTATAAAACACTTAAAAAGACAAATTTGGACCCACATATTAGACCATACATAACAGCAAACTTTATAAACCGGAGCATAAAACTTTGATTTTGCCATGTAAAGAGCTCCTCTATAGATTTGACCAGAGGTACGAGACAGGAGTATGACCGCTGTCCTCAAAATTATTTCCTCTCAATACTGCAACCTATGATCCAAAAAATTAACACCAATCCTGAAATTCAAGGCATGACAACAGAAAACACTACACACAAATTAGCACCATCTGATAATTATATATTCTGCCTTCTAACTGACACCCTACAGACACTGGCACATCTGATGGAGACATTACAAGTCTTTTCCAGAATATCTGGGTTTAAAATGAACTATACCAAATCAGAGAGCTTTCAGTCCTGGAAACATCCCCAGATACATGTATCTTTTGGCTCTGTGGAGCGTTGTTGTAGCCGTTGTAAAAAAAAAATTAAAAAAAGAGGGTCAATAGGACATGTGTGGTGGGAGTGCAAGGTTATACAAGGATTCTGGAAAAGTTTTATAGAACAAGTTATCATAAAAAGGACTAGACCTAAATATGGTACCCCTGATACGGCTATTTGAGGATACAAGGGGAGGCCTCACAGTATTCACGCTACACTACTAATGGTAAACTCCTTATTGGCGCTCAAAGTACGGCCCAGGAGGAAAATACAGCCCTCCTGACCTTTACATGCTGCTCCCTGGTCAACAGCAGCACTGGGCTGTTGTTTACTCGACTCAGCACTAACAACAAAAATGTGTTAAATAAACAGGCAAGCAGTTATTTAAAAGTTGGTTGAGATTGAAGAAAGGATGTACCTAGGGAGTCCTGCACCGCTTAACTTTAGGAGCACCTTCATTTTTAAAGACATCTTGCAGCAAAAGGATAAAAAATAAACAAAGCCTCTTCAAAATTCAAAATGTATTAAATTAGCATGCAGAACTACCTTTGAAAATGAAATAAAACAATTGCCTAGGATCACCCAATTTGGTAAAGTGGGAAAGCAGGTATTAATCTCAGGTTATCTGGTTTCACTTTGTTCAATTGAACCACTAGATGTATATGCTTCGCTTACCTTACACCCACCTTACCGCCAATCCCCCTCGAGCCCCCCTCCCCGACCCCCACTCAGCTGTCATCAATGAGGCCCAAGGTCACATCACAGATTGAACTTTTTGGCCCCTGGACAAATGTTTGCAAGTACTCTTGCCTTACAAAGATGCATTCTGGCAACAAAACTCACTAGAGTATTCTTTTGGAAAGAGACTGGTATAGTGTCTTGTGTATTATATAGTGTGGGACCCTTATGGTCCCTAATGCACTCTGTAGTCTATTGACGTAAGTGATTGGGTGTGGTTAATAAAATTTGTGATGTAGTACAAGTTTAGTTCAATGGTTACACTCTGAGAAATAAAGACGTGTAATACCATGCTTCATGTATGGCGTAATTCATTTACATGCTACTGGGCTGGGAAGGACGCTACAACTGGCGACTAATGGGGGATATGTCAACCCTGCAACCCAAAGAGTCAAGAGTAGGCTACCAGAGAGTTTGCCGAGGTCTAGCAAACTGCTTGTGCGTGCACAGTCCACCTCAATTGAAGTGAATTATTGATGGTTGGAGTATGGGGAGTCAAAACACAATTCCAGCCAGTACGAGACCTTCAAAGAAAAGTGAAGGCCTTGCGAAAGTTTCATTTATCGTCGGTCAGAAATTGCTGATACGAGATAAAAAAGAGCAATGCCACAATCTAACACAGAGCAATGATTCATACAGTGCGGAAACATCAAAAGCAGAGAAAACCAAGTACAATGCAGAAGGTTGAGAGTGATGAAGAACAAGAGCAAGAGACAAAACTGCTACACACCGCCAAAGAAGAGGATGACACCCCACCACCTCCAGTTGAGCACGACATGTCAGGCACTAGTCAGCAGGCTGCTGCTCACAGCAATGACATCGGGCCAGAAGACGTTGAAGGTCAAGTGCGTCCTGAACAGCATATCATCCTGGCAGTAGCTGCAGAACACAGCACAAAGTATAAAAAATCACTCTTAAAATCACCTTCTTCATTTGATACCACCAAAAAGCAGTGCCTTGGTGCCAGGTAGACTGCTTGGATTTAAACTTTTGATGCTTTCATTGATGAGCTAGCAATAATAGATGACAAAAAGATCATCAAATATCTTACGAACATAGCAGGAGAAGGAGTGAAAGAAGCGATAAAGAAGATACCACAGGTGGATAGAATATCTTACCATGATGTCAAGATGGCACTAAATATCAAGTTCAATCCAATGCCGAACATTGATTAATGAAGGTATATCTCCAATCAGAAAAGACAGAAATGGTGGAAGGATGGATGAATTTGTTGAAAGACTTGAAATGCTCATCAAACACTGTAAGTTCAACAAATTCAATGATGAAGAAGCCATTCGGCTAAGAGTCATAGATCGTTGCCTGTTAAATTCCTTCAGATGCCGAATACTGAAAGAAAGGCTCTTTCTGGAGTATATGCTCATGGCAGCCAGAGGTGAAGAATGTGCTGACAAGCAAGCCTCTGACAGAGTCCAGAGGAGCCCAGAGTCAACTGACGTTGGGTATGAAAAGCAAGAAGGCAGAAGGCCAGAAAGTAATATTTTTGAAGAAAAAGAAGCTGTGTTTTCGATGTGGATTTTCCTTTCCACATGAAGGTAAATGTCCTACCATTGGGCAGATATGTAAAGGCTGCAGGAAAGAGAACCCTTTTGTAACAGTTTGCAGAGCAAAAGAAAAAGCAGGTGCATCATGTTGTGAAAACGTTCCAGTCACACCCTCGAAAGATCAAAACACTGCCAATTATTTTTCTCGAGTCCCCATACAGTGTCCGGGTACCCCTTCTAAAATGGCTGAGGCCTATGTTAACTTCTTTGTGAGATCCAGCACCCCTGCTGCTGTGTCCGTAGAGCAAATAAGTGCTGCCACCAATGCAGATAGGAATATGCTTATCCTCAAAGTCATTATTGTGCATCAATCCTGGAGAACACATGCTCGATCTCTTGATAATGACAATTAATATCAGAAATTCAAGAATATGTGTGATGAACTGTCTGTTCCACAAGAAGGGATCATCCTACGAGGGTCGAGAATTGTCACTCCTGAAAGTCTAAGACAAGTCATTGAAGTGGCACATGAGGGACATGGTGCAATCGGTGCCACAAAGCAAGCCTTCCAGGACCATGTTTGGATCCCCTATCTTAATGAGCAAGTTGAAAATGAGCTCCAGGCTTGTCATTTGTGTAACTGGTTATCTCCCAAGACAACACAGCATCCTTAGAACATCATGGATCTTCCAAAACATGTCTAGGAGAAAGTTGCAGTTGACTTCTTTGGCATCCTTGATAATGGTCACTACCTAATGGTAATTGTAGATGAGTACTCCTGGTTTTTCTCTGGTGGAACCTGGGGTGTTCCATCAATTTAAAAATCTGACAATGGACCACCATTCAATGGTCAGGAATTCCGAAACTTTCTTACTCATTTGAATATCAAGAATCAGAAAAGCACACCTCTGTCAGCACAAGCTAATGTCATTGTTGAACATTTCATGAGCACTCTTAAGGCTGTCCAGCGTGCTGCGCTAAAGGGGCTTGAGCTCAAGTCAGTTCTTCATTCTACTATTCATTTCTACAGATCTATCCCCCAATTCTACCACCGGCAAAAGCCCAGCCACTCTGATGTTAAGGAGAGCCATGGGTACCATGCTGCCCCAGTGAAGCATGGAAATAACAATTGATGCCAAAAAAATTTGACTCACTGATTCAGCTCACAAGTCCAGAATGAAAATGTATGCAGACAAGCATCGATGTGCTCAGGAGTTACGTTTCAGAATGGCGATCATGTCCTTTTCAGACAGAGTCGAAAATGCAAATCTGATACTCCATTCGATGCTGATCCAGTGCAAGTTGTGACTAGTATGAAACACATGGTGACTGCTCACTGTCCTGGAAAGTCCATTACAAAGGATTTCTCGCATTTCAAGTGCATGCCTCAGAGTTTTTCGGCTCTAAGAGTAAGACTTTGCCATCGAAGGGCCAGGAGAGCTCAAGGACTGCATCAGTGTCTAGATCACTAGCGTCTGCTGTGGTTGTTTCTACTGTGTTTCCCCAGCTTCACACAACGAGATCTGAAAGAGTGGTGCGAGCACCCCGACGACTCATTGAGGAACTATAATGTATATATATTTTTTTTGTGTCTATACCTTTTATTTAACAAAGGGGGAGGTGTAGTGTCTTGTGTATTATAGAGCACGGAACCACTATGGTCCCTAAAGGACTATGTAGTCTAGTGACGTAAGTGATTGGGTGACGCAGTACGAGTTTAGTTTAACGGTTACACTCTGAGAAATAAAGACATGTAACACCGAGTGCTGTGTGTGGTGTAATTCATTTACATGCTAACAGCCTGGGGAGGAAGCCACTACTTGCATGCATCCAAAAAATGTGTGGTTGTCCAGATAATGATCAATATTCGCCATAGAAACAGCGGTTATAGATAAAATAATACATTTAAGAAGTTATAATAAGAATTAATTCCACCATTAGGCGGGCCTGGGCATATTTTTTACATATCAGAAATGTGCCAAGTGACTTCATTATCATGTTACTCAGAAATAATAATAGACAATAATTAATAAACATGAAATGAATGACTTTTAGACTAACGTTTTTGGCAATGAGAATGCCAGAAAACATCAGCACTGTAATGAAATGAATATGTTAGCACAATATTGAATCAATGTTGTTACAAGATACTGTGGTAACCATTCAACAGGTACTTTTGATATAACATAGATTCTCTGTATTAAAAATCTTAACTACGGTTTGGGGAAAAAGAGTATGCTGCAGTGAAAAAAACTAAACTAAAAAAAGATTGTTCTATCTATATAATTCATTTAGGACATAAAAGAATTTATTGTGTCATGTTTCAATGTACTTTTCTGAGTAAAATAGTCTCTCATGCATTGCATTACAAGAACTCCATAGAAGGCGAATGATGCAGCAAATAATCAATAGATTGACGTGGGAGATAAATGCTCCTTCTCTATGCATAGTTTAAGGAATTGGTGAAAATAGATTATGTAGACGGCTGAACTGCCTAAAGATGAGCATTCAAGTCAAGGAGGCTGAAGGGGGGTGGGTAAAGTAGCAAGGACAGGGCCAAATGGTGGAAGCAAAAGCAGGCCTGGCAAAATTGCTCAAACCATCTTGTTCTCTTCCTTTCCATGTGCTCTCTGTATTCATCCATTCAGACTTTCTCCTTTTCTCCTCTTTTCTTTCTGATCTTGCTCTCTCTGTATCCCTCTGTCACCCCCTCTCCCTCCTAAAGCCCCCTATGCCTGTTGCCATTACGTGGGCAAATTGACAGAGGCTCCAGCAGCGCCCCTGGGGTCTCAAAACTGGCCTTGCTGGCTCCAGCCTGGCTCAGATCTGACATGGCATCGAGGTACTGCTATCTCGAGTAAGTCTGGCAGGGGAAAGTGTTCCCTGAGCCTCACACCAGGGCCTGACTTGAGGTGTTAATCCCGACATTAGCGGGAAACTACCAGTGGATCCCTATTTTGGATTTACAATTGGACCACCGTTTTTGTGTCTTTGTATCTTCACATTTATTCTATCGCTTTGAGCACTAAAGCAGGAGCACTGATTATGTAGGTCCTGAGGAATGCCGCAACAATTCTGAGGAGGGTCAAAAGCTGAAACATGTCGACCTACTCTTTTGAGAAAATCGTGAGGGTATGATCATGCCCGGCTGATTCTCTGTTTGATTTTAAACCTGACCCAGGGACGCATGAATAACTTGTGTCGCATGCCTTGGAGCCAGTTTTAATTTACACACCCTTTACTCACGCCCTGCTTCCCTTACCATATCATATCATGCTCATTAGACAGGTATTCATTGTACCTCTGAAAACATCCCTGAGCTTCTCCCTCTAGTGAAGGAGTTGTAGCCTGCACAGTGACGTGGCATCACGGTGTGAGGAGGTTCCCAATGATGAAGCATGCCACCTCTGGTAGGAGAGGGAATTTTTCCTATAAAGGGAACACCTCACATCAGTGAGGTACACTAATTCTCATTGTTTCTTTCTATAAGAACCAGGGTTTTTGTGTGGGTATGATAGGATAGTCAAACATTTGAAGGAGCTTTTTTGCATGTAATATGCAAAATTTGTGGACTATAAAGAGAAACAATAAACATCGTCCATCACATTCACACTGGTATGCCTTCAATATAAAATGCAAACCTAGAAACAGATTGTTTTATTATGTAGATTTATTTTTATCTGATTTATGTCTGCTTGTATGTACATTTGGTACATGAAAGTAAATCAAGGGAAATCAGGGATACTAATTCACAGGTGGATTTGAAATGTTACAGAACCAGGAATTGCCAGGGATGTAGCTTCGGTTGTGGGGGAGAAGTTTGGGATGTGACACCCTCAAATAAATGCATACTTGGCTTGGTAATTAGGGCTGGGGCCCCTGAGTTGGGTCTGCTATCCCTGTTTGTTATTCTCATCATGAGCCAAGAATGAAAGACAAAACAATGACCTTTGATGTAAATTGGGGAGAGAGACAGATATACACATTTGGTGGCTGAATTCCAAAATGTGAAACCAGCTAACCTGGAATCAATACGGCTTCCTTGCTTGTCCAAATTGTGTGATACTAGGAACATATTTTATTTCGTGAAGCCTCCTCTATCTTTATTATCACATATGAGTGCACTTTTAAATACTTGAGTTCAGGACGTGAGCTGTACAAGCACCTCTTATATTTGACTTAACAGACTGTAAAACTCCTCTATCTATAATAAGAATCTGGGCCATGTTTAAGGTTTACATGACTACTGACTTGCCTCTTAGGTCACTAAAGGCATTGTTGGGGTGAGCCATGAATGTATCTAAAAACTTTTCACTTTTAATAAATGCCTGTCTATGCAGTGATATAATCTGATGTACTAAGATGAAATGCGTCCGCATGTTAAAGAAATACACTTTTTTGAGTTTTGAAACATTATATCATATTTTCACATTATGTTTGTTGCATAATAAACATGACAAATGTTTTCATGGCTTGGCTTGTGCTTGGACTGTTAGAGCCAAGTCAGATCCATGGCTCGGCTCTGGCTGGCCTCACCACGCCCAATTAATTTGCCTGCGAGCCTCCTTTATATTTCAGACTCTGGCTTAGCACATGGGGTCATCAGTCATTTGATGAAATCATTTGTAAAAGGCGAGGAGTAGAACCATGGAGACCTGCCCATATGCCCATCTAGGCTTCTTGTAACAGAAGAATTTGAGTATGTGCAGTAAAAATACATATAAAATAAGGGATCCTAGGGCACGCACTCCAGGGCGTTGTGTTAACATGACCATAGTCATGAGTTTCCAGTGAGAATTATCAGAGCCAGGTGGAACAGACAAGGACGTAGCTTCAGCAGGAGTGTTTGTGTGTGACACCGCTCAAATGCATTCTTGGCTTGGTAGTTGTATCTTGTGGCCCTGAGTTGGGCCTGCTAGGTCTGTATCTGTGTTTCTTGTTCTCATATCACTAAGAGGTTTTAACTTGTTCATTTCGGGATTGTGATCTTAAATATATGTAGTGACATGTTTAGAAATAAATTTGTACATTTGCACTAATAGAGGTACTCCTTGAACGGCTGCAAATGTACTACTTTTTGGAATATGCAAACATTGGCAGTCGTAGGCTTGGAAAGTTGCACCAGTCTCAAGTTTCCAGGCATGCTACTGGCAATCAAACACCCAATAGGTGATAGGATGAATACTTCAAATTGCCTAACCAGTGACAATTGGTCACGGTAGCATTCCAACCCATTGTTTTTCACCCACTGTGCCAGTCTAGACAGAGGCCTACCTAATTCAAATTAGTACTGACATTGTTCTTCATGGAAAAAGTCCATCCCAAATATTATCTTACCGCTCCACCCTGCAGCCCACTGCTTTTTTAGTTTGGATATTTGAGATTCACAGCCCTGGAATCTCAATGATTAAGCTACTCCCCTGGATATTGCCATAGTAAATAACAGCTGGAGCACAATGAGCACAATTGAACTATGCAAAACAAAGAGAGAGGAAGGGAAAAAATATCGGACACTCCTACTCCCCTCAGGATAAATCAAATAAACAACAAAGGAGTGTGACACTAATACAAGAGGAGCACACAAATATCCTTCTTAAATATAGTGTTAACTAAACAGAATGAAACCACCTTAGGTTTTTCTGAAAGCCCTCACTCACCAACCTAGTTGGTGACATGCTTCATCATCGGGCCCCACCAGGAGTGGCCGAATGCCACCCTAGTGTGCTACGACGCCAGTGTTACTGCGGAGCTGGTTGAAAAATAGGTGAGAAGTGAAATAGGTGAATTTAAAAAGTCCAAAATGTAACAAAAAATCTTTTATTTATTTGCCAATTAGACGTGATTAAAAACAAGTGTGAGATAAAGGACCAAATTAAAAGTCCATTTTTATCCAGAAAGTGTAGGTCAACATGTTTCTGCCTTTAAGTGACCGTTCGTCAGGCATTCGTCAGGACCAAAGGTGTGGTAAATCAACCCGGCGGTATGGGCGCACTAAGGCCCACCCTAACCAAGGATTGTTAGTGTAAAAAATCAGAACACTAAAAAGATTCCCTCTATTTAAAGCGGAACCGAGTTTATTCTGCAAAAGATGCAAAACGGACAAACAAACAAATAGGAGACAAAAAACAACGAAAGATTATTTCAATATGCCCTAGATGGTTGTTATAACAAGAATAACATATAATGGTGCTCTTCGGGGTGCTAAGATAGCCATAGCTCGAACACAAGTGTCAAGAATAGTGATCTCGTGCACCTACTCATATTACATGAGTGCCGTGAAACATCAGAGGGCCATAGTCCCTCGTCACGCCAAATGGCGTGGATTGTAAAAACCAAAATATGAGCATAAAACAATTGAACTATTCTGCTTTGATTTTGCACTATTGTCAAATTAGACTGTTTGATCAAATGAGTAAATATACATATCCACAAAATATGTTGTACAGGTTGTCAAAATGTGGTTGCTAGAACATATCTATAAAAGCCAGTTAGAAGTATAAAAATGATTCTCGAAATATCATTGAAGATCTTTATTGAGCCCTTATTTAAGTAGATTATTTTTTCTTAGGGGAGAGAATGTAGCCTTGAGGCTAGAGCAGTCGACTTCAAAGCTGGGGAACCGGGTTCAAGTCTCAGCAGGGACGCTCAACATCCTGTGATTCTGGGCAAATCACTTAATCTCCCCATGCCTAACAAAAATGAATGTCCATCTGTAACGAAACTGGTGCTCATGTAAAGCGCTCTGATATCTTTGGGTCGAGTTCGCGATATATAAAACTAAAAAAAAAATGTTTTAAAACAGCCAAAATCAGCTCTTGTTATCACAATTTTATTCACAACTTCACTTGTGTCTACCAGTATTTCAAAACCAATAGCTTGCCAATTATCAAACCTCTTAAAAATCAAAATTACTCTAGCCAGAAAACTGCCATTTAAAAAAAAAAAACATTCAATGTAGACTTACTTGCTTTGCAATGTTAATGAATATTTACCGGTCTAGCAAGCACTGCCGAATGGCTAAAGGCCTGAAAAACTCCAGAAAGGTGATCTTCAGCACTCAGACCTAGCACTGAGCAGGTTTTGTGAACATTAACTTCTGGGCGGGGCACAGCACTTAACTTATCAGGTGACTTTGTACCTTTCTCAGATGGGTGCTGCAGGATCCACTTATTTGGAAGTCTCAAAAAGTTAAAATTTTACATCCAGCAGTAGCAAACACATCTGGACGTTTCACAGGACTACTAGCGGTTCTGCCTTACTAGTTTCCTGCAGTGATTTAGGACTGGCTCAAGTCCTACAAATGCAGTCCCATTATATGCAGCTGCAGTGGGGTGTACAACAATCTGCACAACTGGCATCAACCCCTTTACGTATTCCTCAACCAGGATCACAACAGGAATGTTTCCACTGGACTGAGGGCTCTGCTGTTTTTTAGGGCCTCTTCAGCCTTGCTAGCCTTCATGTTTGGTCTTTTCTTTGTGTAGATGTCATTGAAGCCTGTTCACAGGCTGGCCTGATGGAAATGTGTTATGTTCTGAATTAATAAAGACACTGGAGTGAATATCTCCTGAGCCCGAAATTGCCACATTTATATTTATACCAGCTATAATGAAAGGACCCATGAACTTTAAATGCCCTTTTTTCAGCATTCCCGGTCTCCATATCATTACTCTGTCACCCACTTTCCACCCTACTTCTGGTACACCATTCTTAAAATCAAAACAAGCTTTATATTTGTCTTGATGCAAAGATCTTCTCTGAATGTTGTACCACATTTTTTATGCATAACTTTACCGAAGCTGGATTAAGTTTACTGTGACGTTTCCAACCCCTTAATGAGGCAAATGGTGACACTAATGTCACACTATTCGGCAAGTTATGGTGTCCCACCAAGTTTCCCTCAAAACCATTTTCAAAGAGGTTTTAGTGAAGTGCATGTTGAGTGCAGCTCTTCACCATCCTGTTCATACTCTCAGCTAAACCATTTCCCTGAGGTGAATCAAGAGCTGTTTTAAAATGCACAAGAGACAGTTCATTGAGAAACACACATTTCTTGAGAGACATATTACACCCCGTTATCAGTGACAAGACACTTGGGTACTTCCTCCCAAGAGAACTTCATCTTGAGGAATTCAATTACAGTCTTAGTATTGACAGAAGTCACACCCTTGGTCACAACCTACTTAGAGGCGTAATACACTAACAGCATAACATATTGTTCATCATGAGACATTAACTTAAATGGCCCAGCAACATCTAGCCCAATTTGGTCCAGTGTTCTAATGGAATCTCAACTGGAGATAGAGAAGCAGTGTGTGTCTTTTTGCTCTTGTCATTATTTGCACATTGCCAACAATCCTTTACTACTTCTTCAACCTCGTGATCCATTCCCAGCCACCAATACCATTATCGTAACCTGACTTTAGTCTTATTCCCGCCAAAATGCCCTCCATGGGCCAAATTGATTAATTTGCTTCTCAAGTCTCTTGGAGATACCACTCGATTTTGTCAGAAAATCTTCTCTCCCACAATGCATAGTTCATACTTAACTCTGAAGAAACCCCTCAAGGTGAGGGGAATATCCTTGCCCTCCCAAAAACCATTCACAATGAAAACTTTCATGTCCAACAAGTCTGAATCATTTGAATTGGCAGCCTTCATTGTCATCTAGTGCAGATTCAGACACCCAGCCTACTAGAGTGTTTTTTCACTCCTATCTCCACCCTGATCTATCGACAGCCTTGATAAACAATCGGCAATGCTATCTTGAACTCCTGGCACATACTTAACAGCAAAGAAATAGGAAATAGACAACCCTTCCGTCCACCGTCTAATCCTAGGAGATAAGTTCTCTATCTCTCAACGCATACAAATCCGAGCAAGTGGGCAATGATCTGGTTTGACTGTAAAAGGTATCCCCCACAAGAAACATTTAAAGTGGAGAACTGCCCAATACACAGCTAATGCCTCTAACTCTATAACAGAATATCGTCCCTCCGCAACCTTCAGCGAGTGAGAGGAAAGCCACCACCTTCAACCCACCATCACATACCTGAGACAACACTGCACCCAGCACTCTGATCCTGGCATCAGTCGATATAAACGTTTTTTTGCAAACATCAAAATAACCAAGCATGGGCAACATCCTAATGCGGTCCTTGATGCTTCCAAAATCTTGATCACAATCATCCGTCCATTTGAATTAGGATCCCTTCTTATGTAAGAGACTTAATGGCAGGGACAAACTAGTAGAATTGCAAATAAACTTAGAACAAAACTCTGCTAGTCCCAAAAAGGAACGCACTTGATCTTTGTTTTCAGGCGTGGGAGCTACAACAATGCTATTGGCTAGATAAAGTTTCAGGATTATTCCTTCCCCTGAAATGGTATGCCCTAAGTAGATCAGTGATGACAGCCTAAATCTGCATTTCTTCTTCCTTATAACCAAACCCACTTTCTGCATTGGTTCCAATACCTTCCCAAGTACTTCCTCATGCTCTAGTAGATCCTTGCCGTAAACTAAGATGTCATCTTGAAAAATCAACACTTTGGCCAACTCTTCTAACACCTTCTTCATGACTCTGTAAAAGCATGCCGCAGCCGAAGCTAGCACAAAAGGCATTCAAATGAACCTATGAGCACCTAGTTGTGTCACAAAGAATGCCAAAGGTCTGGAATCAGAATGAAGCAAAACCTGGTTGTAGAGGGAGGACAAATCCATGTCACTAAATACCTTCACATCTTTTATCAGGGCCATGGTTTCCAAATTATTCGGTAGTGGCTGTCTGTCAACCCAAATGTGCCTATTTAACCCCCTCAAGTCGACCCACATTCTAATTCGCTTACCACCATCCTTCTGGGTTAAAACTATGGAAGCAAGCCAATCAGAACATTCTGTCTCTTCAATCACTCCATTCTCCTTCAAATTCAAACTTGTTGTAAATGACCCAGCATCATGCGCAGAATCTTCCTCACCTTCAAAATACAAGGCACATCACCATTTGTCAGCACAATTTTATGTTCAAAATTCTTAAGTAGACCTAGTTCATCACCAAATACATCTGGAAACTTAGATGCAATTTCATCAGGTAACTCCTCAGTTGCCAAAAATTGTACTTTTTGTTGTACATTTGGATTCAGAGTTATACAAATATTCTTTTGATATCTCCAACCCAAGAGGATGTCTTCCCTTTTCACTACTTATACCTTCCCCACCATTTCACGGTCAGAGAATTGAATCTTCATCCCTCCATAACCTACTGGACTGATATCAGGTGTGTCTATTATAATCTTATCACTCCCAAACACCGCCTCCCAATTCTTATGTCCAATCATAATATATGGGGAATGGAATCAGTGAGCACAGATATACTCTTTTCCCCTATGAAAATTTCACAGTCTGGCATTTCTATTGAGTCAACATAAAGCTACCCATCATCTCTCACACTCAACACAAACTTTTCTTCAGTCTCCACACAATTCACACCTTCTGATTTTGCTCCTCTACATACACGAGCATATTGTCCCTTCTTGCCACATTTTTTATAAAGGGCACATCTCGCAAAACCAGCTGAGGGAGCAGTCTGGCCAGATAGATTTGCCTGCGGGTTGGGACCCTTGAAGCAAGTGTGACTACAGGGCCTTCCCACCACCGCCCCCTGATATGTATTACTTGTTTACAGCTGAGAGTAATTCCCCAAAAACAGCAAGTACTTTCATTCTTTTCTTGTTTGTTGCACGCTGAAGCAATTCTTCAGCAGTATATGTTCATGTTTGTAAAAATTGCAAGGTGGCGTTACTGGGACATCTATTCTCTAGTACTGCCCTGACGAATGCCCTGGACCCACATGGGCCAACAGAGTAGGGCAGAAACATGATCGGCCCATTCATATTAGGGTCATAGGACCACAATATCCGTATTGCCCCTTCCCATAGTTTTGAATTCCCCCGCTCACCCTGCTAATAAAGGGATACCTGGGGTGAGTTAGGGCTTTTTATCTAAATATATAACCCCCTAACAATAGAAACAAATTGACCTCTAAGTGCTCCCTGGAATATGGTAGAGCCCACCCTGACCTTTAGGAGTCAGGGTGAACCCAATGATGAAGCATGCCACTACTAGAGTGGGTGAGGGTTGTAAATAAAAAAAGAGGTTTTTCCTCTTCCCACCTCTGAGTGCAGTGAAAGTACATACTTTTTCCGCTTTTTCCCTTGATCATTCACGTTCGTACAGAGGATACCCTTTTTTGAATTAAGATTGTTCCAGTGGGAGTACATATCCCCTCGCCTTTCATTTAGAAAGGATCTCCTCGCCCTTCCTAGGCCTCTGAGGTTCCCTTGGAGCCAATTTGTCAGGAGAAATCTCGCAAAACACCCGGAACTTTTGGAAGGGTGTCCATCACTACCATTATCTAAAACATTTCATACCAAAATTCTTACCGGAAATAGAATTTTCTCCTTGAGAAGTTTTCTTGATTCCAAATTTCTTATCTACTTCTCTACCCTTGGTACCTGAATTTTTGTCACCTTCTCTGTCCATACTCGGACCAGACAATCTAACTTCATGAACCGTTTCATCCAGTGCCTGAGCATCCCTCCCATTCTCATCATGCATTTCACCCACCCACATGCTTGCATTTTCCATACCTTCAACTATGGCTATTGCGTCCTTCAAGTCAGGATTCTTTGTGAGATGTTTCTCCTGCACTTTGATATTATTGGTGCATCTAACAAACTAGTTTCTGACCAATGAGTCAGTGAGCTGTGCAAAATCACATGTGCGTGGCAATGTCTTCAAGGATGCAACATAGCAGCCAATTTTTCCTGTTTCCCCTGCACCCTTGCAAAAATCTTGTGCTTTTCTAACACTGCGATGATTATTGAGCCAAAATTATTCTCTAACATCATTACTGACATTTCATATACATTATTAGGCTCACCTTCTCCTTGTCCCATAACAGTTTCATTCAGACTCATACACGTCTGCCTTCAATTCCAAGATTAAGTAACAAAGTAGCTTGTTTGCGTACCGCAGAAAACTTCTCTCCCCAAATGCTACCAAGTAGGAATCAAGATAGGCTCATCCTTATCAGAGAGAAACTGTGGGACCTGGGTGGGACATATTAGCAACTGACAGGTATTACAACACTGAAATAAGGAACAGTTACACACTACTAGATCTCTAAAGTTTCACAGCCCATCTGTTATTGTTCTAATGGCATAATGTCATACAACACAATGCCAAATGTAGACATAAATTCTCTAATAGTTGCAATTAAGTTTGTCACACATTAAATGCACCACACTGTGCTAGAAATTGCCATAATCAGTGCCAATGTAACTAATAACAATACAAGTGTCACTATTGTTTCCTTATTGTAGCCCCAATAGCAATCAATGAGTTCACAAATTGCCCTATACCAGGCCTTCACATCAACAGAAGACACGCTAACATTATGATGTGCACGACACCGAGGACAAGGCAACGCGCATCTCTTAAAGTTTGCTGAGTGTATCACAGAAATCAAGGCAATCACTGTATAATGCCAAATACAACTTTTTAAATCAATGTGTGCGTATCACCAAAGTGAAGGCAATATGCAATGAAAAAAAAGGACCACGTAAACATCCGGAATGGTGTGCATGTCATCAAAGAAATGACAAAACACTGAACCAAATACCCTGGGGCTTATTTACAGGCCCTTGCGCCACTTTTGCGTCACTTTTAACATGGGGAAAATGACGCAAAAGTGGCGCAAGGGGCTTGTAAATAAGCCCCCATGTGTTTCAGCGTAAATACAACCAGGTACATTATACGGATTTCATTGCTTTGGTAGGCAACCACGCCTGCACGCCCACTCAATTAATGACAGCGTTAACTCCATCAGGTGCATCGATGGAAGACAACTCACGCCGTTCTGTGCTTGAGCTCTATTTTTCAATGAAAACGACTACAATGCACCTTCCACATTAAAATGGTCCCGAAGCATCGCAACGCTAACACCACACAAGAACGTCAATTGCTCTGCAGCTGCATGGCTGTTGATCCCAGTGCAGATTCATGCAGCTAGACTCTGCTCACGTCATCATCATCCCCAATGTGGCCATCACACTGAACACAGCTCCACCGCTTCCTCTGCCGGTGTGTCACGACTCCCCTGAATGTGCTGAGACGAGCGCTCTGCAATCACAGGAATCACAATGATTCACAGCACTGCACCCGTCAAGTAGCCAGGTAAGCTTCCTTCACTGCAGGAAGTCAGAACAATGACTTTCCCAATTAAGCTCAACGCATAGGTTTCCTGAGGAGGTTGATCGTCTTTCCACGTCTGTCCTCAGCAGGCACTCATTGCCAGTGGTATGTTCTGAATTCATGAAAACACTCCAGTACAGGTTTCCACAAGGATTTATTTAGGTATACAGCAACAGACCATCAATGCTTCTTGGCAGCTGCTCAATCAGAGTGTACTTGCCTCAGATTCAAATCAGAGAGTCTAGCAGATGCAGAGAACTCAATGCGGTCATAGTTGACCTAGGCAACATTCTACTTACACTGTAACTAAGAGCAACAGCAAAATGGTATGGCCGTTCCAATTAATAATAAACCGTCTCCCTGTCTTCTTTCTTCAGGATGAGTTCTGAAAGCCAAACATTGAACGTGTCTTTGCAATCATTGTACCGTGAGTGATAACTAGGAACATTAGTGTAGGGGACAAAGGAAAGAGGGGAGACAGCAGTTTCTGGCAAAAGCATCATCCCATAAACCCTAGACATCGCACATATGTGGAATAGGTTCCTAAAATGGTTACATACATGCTAATTCTCTTACACGCAGCACACAGAATCAGAGAGAAGGAAATTGCCCAACTAAATTTATTTATAGGGAGAGCCACTATGCTCTCTCCGATCTAGGATGCAAGCAAGAAAGAGCAGTACCCAATAGCTTAATCATCCGCCACCAATTTGTGGCAGTGTCTGAGTGGAAGGGGTGGCAGAAGCCACCCATTATAAAGTAGTACTACTTTGTGTGGACTTCTAAAACCGAAATAGTTTAGCACTCTGTTTTCGAGCAAAACATCGTAGTCATGTAGAGTCCTTGTCAGGCGATGCTTGGCAATTACTGGGTCTGTCAGAACAAAACAATGTGTAGCAGATTGTTACATGGACACTTCGTCAGGAACCTTCAACTCTGCACTGCATTCAAATTTTATATATCACTAATGTGGAAGGGTTATAATGAATGTAATGCACCAACAGGTTAAAAATGCATTCTTTAAAACAATTTGAATGAACAAATCTCACATTCCCACAGATAACATTGCTAGTACAGCACTTTCCACTCCCTCCCAGTCACTTCTCTCTTCTCCTGAATACCTGTGCCTTTGTTCTCCTCTAGTAAGGCTCTTCCATGACCTTCTGAATTCCATTGCCCCCATACTGCCTCTCTATACCCATCTTTCCTCTCCCCTTCCTGCCTCACTCTCACACTCTCCCTTACCTGCCATTCTCTTGCCCTTGTCTCTCCCCGACCTACCACCCTCTGGCCAATTCCCAACTTTCCCACCACTCTACCACCTACCCTCTTTTCCACTATCTCCCTCGCTTTGCCTCTACTCATGCCCTCCCTCTCTGCATTCCTCCTTCTGCCACTTTTTCTCCCTCTGTATTCTGGCCTTCCGCCTTGTCTCTTTAGCTGTCCTATTCTTCATCAGCCTTTATGATCTCTTCTCCTTCCTCTCCTTCTGCCACCCTGTCTCATCCATCCTCTCCTTTCTCTTGAATCTTTTCTCTCACTCTTCACTTTCATTCCTCCAGGCCAGCTTCCCAATGCCCTTCCTCAAACTTCTGATGTTCTTGCCATTCTAATCTTTCTTGCCCACTCACCTACCCACCAGCTATCAAGGTATAGCACCCATGAGGATCTTTACTGAAAGCAAAACAGCATGATGATCCAGCGCGGTTAATATAAATTTCTCCTCAGGACACGAATCCAGGTAAATCATTCACATCTATTAAACCATATGACGGTGGGGCCCATAACACCGCATATCATACATTCATTCACTCACTGGATTACACACCAAGGAGAAATGTGTTGCTGGAGGAACGGGATACCTTGTTAAATTAGACAGAATAAAGCCTCAGACATCATATACATTAGCCTTTGATCCTGTCGGTTCCAAACATCAAGGTATTCCGCTCTTTGGTCGATGGACCAACTAGTAGAATAAGTTGATGGTGATTAAGACCAGCTCAATCACTGTAAAACCTGTTAAACTTTAAACTTATTAATGAACTAAAGAACCACAGACTCATTGTTAATTAAAATGACATTTTATCTAAATTTTCATTTGCACGGGTGAGATTCTTAATTTATTAATCACTTTAATACATTAATAACATTTATATGAAAAGTTCTAAAAAAGAATTTGAAACTTATGCATTACCCATTTAGATGCAGATAGGAATGGTTCACCAAAAAGAAGATAAACCGTAGATCACAGAATAGACTCCCAAACTGACTGACTGTCCCGCTAATGGCCTCCTCGACCGGACCTCCCGTACAGATTTCCCGCAACGGTCTCGTTCCTTCCCCAGTCAAATTCAAAGTCCAAAATTGACAAAGTCCTTTAGTAATATTGTGGTGGAAAAATGGAAAAAATAGGAAAAAATGGTATGGTGGAAATACCAACGGCGGCAGTAGCATCAATAGCAGCGGCCACAGCAGCAGCAGCAAAAAGGCAACCCAAAGAAGTAACCTATAGAAGCAGCACCTCCCACATAAAAGCAGTCCTTAGGGTCCTGCATTACCTTCTTGGAGAACTGGTTCGCACAAGCTACTAATCTAACTTTCACCAAGCCGTTGGAATTTGATAGAGCTCATCGAGTTCCTACCAGAAGTGCTCCGAACCAAAAGACGCCAAGACCTATTGTCTGTAAACCTCTCCGGTACCAACACGTGGAACAAATCCTTGCCTTCATGCGGAAGAACAATCACATCCTCTGGAAGTCAAACAAAATCTTCATTTCTCAGGATTACAGTAAAGAGACTGTTGATACCAGGAAAGGTTTCTTGGCCCTCCGCCCACGACTAAAGTTATCAAACTATCAATTTTCTTTTGCGGGTCCTGCAAAATTCCGGGTAGTGGTCCAGGGGCCCCACATTTCTTCACGGATCCTTACCAACTAAAACGGTTTCTCGACGGCCAAGATGAATCCTTTATGGAAACGGCGAGCCTGGGTCCCTCTACATCCGCAGGCAATCGATAAATACTTATCCCTGCCATATGCTTCAAATGCATATAAATTAACTCTGCATGATACATAATGTACACCGTATGCCGTATACTGCTTGGGGTAAAAGGTTCAATGTTTACTGCGCAGTGTATAATGTATAATGTCTTATGGATTTTGCCAACCACCGGTTCAGTACTCAGTTAATGCTCAGTTAGTACCTAGTTAATACCTAGTTACGATTTACCCCGAGGTGTATACTCTCTAGGCTAGTCTATAGCCAATATCCTCAAGCAACGCCAGATAGTCCCTGTAGTCTTTACTGTCTCGGCGGTCTCTGCAGTCTCCTCAGTCTCTGCAGGAACATAACCCATGTTTTAACTATGGGTTTTACCTATAGACAGTTTACAAACTTGTCTCATGACTTACTACGACTTCTTCCAACTTGTTATGTTACACTTTATACAACAGGTTACATTTTATACGACATGTTGCATCACGTGCCCCGCGTGCCTCGCATGCTTCACATTGCTCACATTCCTCACGACTTACTACGGCTTATTCCAACTCGTTAATGTTACATTGATGTTACACCTTATACAACATGTTGTATCACATACCTCGCATGCCTCGGAAATACTTCAGAATGCCCGCCTCATGCACCTTATCTCAACACTTACAACACGTAATGCCCTGTAATAGGACACAGGACACATGACATCACACATGACATCATATCTAGACCACTACGTCAAGACCACTACGTCTATACCTGCCATCACATCATACCACCATATCTAATCATTACACCAGCCACCTAACATAACATAACATAACATAACATAACATCACAACTTAACATCACATCTAGACCGCACCATAAATGTCATCCACAGACACTCACTGTGACTTACTGTGCATGAATGTGCTCAACAAGCTACACACAGTCCTCAGTCCTGTATAGTCCCCTATCTCCCTGTTAACAATTCCAACTGTCACCGACAAATCCTTTATATAGTCCGCCACTTGGCGAATAATACAGATGTCAGACGCGACTACTGTACTCAAAATGGATCCCATGGGAGGAGAGCTCTCTTTCTCGTCACCATGTTCTTTCATATTCTTCAGGGGTGGGAGGGTGGGTTGGGGTTGAGGGAGGGTAAGAGGGAGGGTAAGAGTAGGGTTAGGGGTTTGACTTCTTCTTCTTTTTTTCTTACTTTGCTGTTATTTGTTCTTTTTTGGTTTTACTTTGTGCATGTTCATTCAGGTGTCCTCCGGTACTCGACAACTATTACTATTCGTGGTGAGCTCCAGGGGAAACTATGTTTAGTTTCAAATGTAATCACAGGATATACGTGGCCCTATAAATGTAATATAAATCCATACATGTGCCCCAGGTGGATTTTGCATCTCCGCCTAAAAGCGGACTCGCTCTGTGCTAGATTAATGTATTTAATGTATTTGTATGTAATTGTGTACTATGCTTCTCATACCAGATCAAATGTATCACTACAACGCCTTACTGGGTGTATAGCGTACCCTTCGTGCTCAACCCATATAATCAATAATGCCTCTTATCCATACGGCATGTCTGACAAGGTTCTCTCAACAGCTTATCCCGCACTATTACTATCTCACGGGGTATCCTTAAAAATGTAGACTCCTCCAAGAGACACATGTCTTACACGCATAATAGTCATCTTGACCCAACCGCTATAGTCAAGCGTTATAGACCTGGAAGCCTTGATATAATGTCGATAACATACTCATGACTACGCAGACCACCTTAAGCCCACTAACACATCATAACATTAAGGTAATCTCATTGAACGTCAAGGGATTAAACCACCCGGTCAAACGGAAAAAGATAACTGACTACCTATACAGACAAAAAGGTGACATCTTCCTGCTCCAAGAAACAAAAATTGACTCCAAACAATTTAACTCACTTAGAAATAGATTTTTTAGTGAGGTCGTTGGTTCGGAAGCAGTAGGGAAGAAAAACGGCGTCCTGACCCTACTAGCAAAAAAATCAAACATAGAACTAGTTTCCAGCACATCAGACTCTAAAGGCAGGTGGATCACAACAAAGCTAAAGAAAGATAAAACAGAATTTTATGTTACTAATGTCTACGCCCCTAATAAAGATTAAGTAGATTTCTGGGATGATTTAAATAGACAGCTTGACACTATACCAGATAATGCGTTACATATATTGGCAGGAGATCTTAACTTACCTATCGACCCGGCGCTTGACAGGGACTCACGGTGTCCACTCCGTCCTAACAACTCCCATAAAGCCTTAATTAACCTCTGCACTCGCTTCAACTTACTTGACGCGTGGAGACTACAAAACCCTACTGGTAGAGATTACACTTTCTTCTCGCCCCCACACAACTCATACTCACGCATCGATTACCTATTAATCTCCGGCAATGCTTCAGCTAGAATTGTAGATACTGCAATCGAACCGAGAGTGATATCAGACCACTCCTGTATAAGCCTCACTATCTCTGACACAAAACCTTTCAGGAAGCAACCGCTCTGGAGGCTCAATAACGAAGTCCTGGAACAAGCGTGCCATAAGGAAGCTATTGCGAAAGCAATACAAGAATTCCTCTTACTAAACAAAGAAGGGGATACATCCGACCTCATACGTTGGGAGGCCCTGAAAAGCTCCATTAGAGGAGAAATTATCAAAATAAGAACTGCTATGAATAGAGACTCCAATAAAAAGCTGGAGAAACTGGAAAATGACATTGATAGTTTACAACAGAAACATATCCTGTCAAGAGATGCCTCACTTCTGAGTGATATAATTAAAAAGAAATATGAATATAATCAAATTATTAGTGATAGAGCAGGAATTTGGATACATAAACAAAAAAGCCTCAAACTATGCGAGTCGAATAAGGCAGGGAAAAGCTTGGCCTCATATTTAAAATTTTAAATGCAGAAGAATACAATCAATAATATAATCGACAGCAAGGGCCTGGCTCACTCTGAACCAGACAAAATTGCTGAGATATTCAAAGAGTTCTACAGCACCTTATATAGTAAAAACCGGGATCTAGACCCAAATAAAATTCAGGACTACCTAAACGAGTGCGATCTGCCATCACTATCGGACAAGAAAAGAGCAGAAATTAACACACCTATTACTAACTCAGAAATTGAGAAAGCGATTAGAACTCTCAAATCTGGGAAGGCTCCAGGGCCTGACGGCTTCAATGCTCAGTTTTATAAATGTTTCTCTTCATCACTAATCCCTCCGCTATTAAAACTGTTTCATGCACTTAGCATATCAGGCCAGGTTACCGGTACACCAGCTGAAGCCATTATAGCAGTAATCCCCAAAGATGGGAAAGACCCAACACTTCCAAAAATTACAGGCCGATATCACTAATAAATCTGGACTGCAAAATATACGCAACAATTCTTGCCAAACGTCTCCAAAATTCTCTCCCTCAACTTATCCACCCGTCTCAAGTAGGTTTTTTAAAAACAGATTGTCTAGTGACAACACGCGCGTCTTGTCCCATGTTCTTGAAAAGGCCAAACTCAATGATACACCGACAGCCGCCATTACATTAGATGCCGAAAAGGCTTTTGACAAAATAGATTGGAAATATCTGGAAGCAACCCTGAATAAGTTCAATCTGGGAGGAAATTTTATACAAATGATAATGGCACTATACTCGAACCCCACAGCCAGGGTCAGAGCAGGAGGTTGTCTTTCATCTTCCTTTATACTGGAGCAGGGAACAAGACAAGGCTGCCCCCTCTCCCCTTCCTTGTTCCTCCTCGCTATCGAACCCTTCCTAGTTCACCTTAGGAACAATTCACAAATATCAGGTGTACAATTTGGCAACTACACCGTCAAGATAACTGCCTACGCTGACGATGTTCTGGTAATCTCAGAAAACGCAGGCACTGCCATCCCTGCCCTCATATCATCGATAGACTCATTCTCTGCAATATCTGGATACAAGCTGAACAAAGGTAAAACTTTTAAACAACCTAGGTGGGAAGGAGATTATAGGTGATTCTGGCCTTATGTGGCAACCTAAATGCTTCAAATACCTAGGCCTAGAGTTCACGGATGATCTGATTACTTCCCTTCAGATCAATGAACAAACACTACATAAAAAAATCTCCACATTACTTGAGGGCTGGTCGCCCAAATTCCTATCCTGGTGGGGACGAGCCGAGACTTTAAAAATGATGATTGCTCCTCTTGTCAATTACCTAGCCAGCATGCTACCAATGACCCTCTCCAATGAGTTTTTGAATAAAGTCTACAAACTTTTCAACACGTTCCTTTGGCAAGGCAAAAAACCTAGAATATCAATGAAAAAGCTACAGCTACCAAAAGAAAAAGGAGGTCTGGGTTTACCGAACTTCAGGAACTATCAAACGGCATACCTCTGTAAGCAGGGCTCAAACTGGTTAGTCCCACAAACTGACTACTCTCCGATATGGGTGGACATAGAAAGGGCAATTGTCAAAGGCTTGCCTTTAACCGCTCTCCTCACCATGGATATATCCCACCTCCCCCACTCAAAATACATCCTGCTCAACACCAAGAGAGCCTTGCTGCGTCTGGATTCACTCTCTGCAGTTAAAGTTAATAAATCCAAAATTTCTCTCTCTGGCACAATCCGAGCTTAAGGATTAATGCAGAAATGCTTTACTGGAAACACTGGTCGGAAAAGGGCATAAACTTAGTGGAAAATCTCTTTAATAATGACACTCCATTACCTTTCTCCACCCTCCAGAGTAATTATGGATTGGAACCAATAGACTTTACAGTTTTCTCAAACTAAAATCCCTTCTCACGCGTCGCTCTATTAAACCGACCAACCCATCACTAATCCCTAGACTATTACAACTTCTGAGGTCAGGACACACCGTCTCTAGGATTTATAAACTTCTCTCTCCTAAACCGGGTAAATCTCACCTAAAGTGCGAAATGAAATGGGAAAAGGAGCTTAATTCCTATAAAATCCCATTCGATTGGGAAAAGATATATACCTCCCCATTCACTAATAAAATTTCGCCAATCCTGTCACAAACCAAACTTATGTTAATCAATAGGACATACTGGACACCTGAAAGACTTTACAAACTCAAACTCAGTGAAAATCCGACCTGTTGGCACTGCAAGGCCCAGACTGGAGACCTGGCGCACATGCTCTTCAATTGCCCCACTCTGGAAAGATATTGGGATAGGATTTATGATTATATAAGCAAGACATTTCATGTAACCCCCCAAGGGAGTTCTCTTACATTATTCTTGGAGCGCTAGACCCCAGAATTGAAGATCTCAATGACCGCCTTTTACTTGATCTCATGCTTACACTAGCATGCAAAGTTATTCTTTGTAAATGGAAGAACTCCAAAGAGGTCTCATTTAACACCTGGCGGGAATGGTTAACTTTCCTAAGAGGGGCAGACAACGTTGCTCTACAGTCTTCTCCCTGGAGACCCCCGCACAGAAAATTGTGGAAATCCCTGGACGCCTCATCCTTCTCATATGACCCTCCATGATGCAAATACTTGCTGCTGTGAACTTAATTGATCTGTGCTGAACATAGTTATCCATGTGTATTATACTGTGATGCTTTGATTAGCATCTTCATGTTCTTCCAGACACACACCTCCTGGAGCTCACGGCCTCACAGATAGACACCTGTTTAACATGCACCTTACATCCTATTATCATTCTACTATTATCATTTATTATCAGTTACTTATCTGCTTGTTTGTTGCTGCTCGTTTGTTTACTTATTTACTTTTACCCTACCTGTGCGGTTTCTCTCTTAGATTCTCACTGTCTGCCATCATTATTACTACTGTTAGCGATACCCACAGTTATTGGCACACAAATATATCGCAATTGTATTTATTTTATTTCTGTTGTATTGGTTCTATTGTAAAACTTTAATAAAAACGACCTGAAATAAAAAAAATAAAAAAATAAATAAAATTACATAAAAATTTGTATTTAAGAATATCTGAAGGAGGCAAGAGAAACTTTTGTTGGAGCTCTTCAAAAGATAAAAAAAAAGTGTTATTATGATATATATCTTTTAAGTAAAAGATTCCCTCATTTATCCAAGACTGCCAAAATTGTATGCTTCGGTTAAGCTTTATAATAGGACTAAACCATAAGAATATTTTTAAGGTGTGAGAAATAGGTGTTTGAAAGAGAGAATCTACATCTTGTAATATTACTTTTGTAGGTTTCAATATTGCAGATCTTTGTAATAAAGAATTTGAATCAGACATAATAAGTAAAGTAAGTAACGAAAATGGTGATAGCAAACTTTTTTCAATGAGAAATCATGAGGGTGTATTATTAAAATCTGTGTTGGTGAACCAAAAGGAGCTTTGTATTAAAATAAACACTTTATGATCATTAAAAAAGTCTGGCAACCAAAACCACCATTACATTTTGCAATTTTCAATATTTTGTAACTTATACAAGGTGCTTTATTATTCCAAATGAATTTAGATATTAGCGTGTCTAAAGATTTATAGAACTTAAGTGGAAGTTGGGTAGGTATCATGGATAATAGATAAAATATTTTTGGAGCAATAACCATTTTAAGAGAAAAAACTTTCCCACACCAAGATAAATGTAAAACAGACCACTGATTAATTTTGTCTTTAATAGTATTAAGAATATACTCACAGTTCAATGTAACCGATTGTTTAATGGTATGAGAGAATAGAATCCCTAGATATTTAAGTTTTTCTTTTGACATATTATTTTATTATTTGGAAGCATATCAGGGGTACAGTGCACATTTAAGGGAAAAAATTATGCCTTATTTGTGTTTAAAGTGTATCCTGAAATTTGAGAATATAACTGAGCCACCTTTAAAAGGGGTGGAATAGAGGAATCTAGATTACTAATATATAATAATACATCATCAGCATAAGCTGAAATTTTTATAGTAACCTCATTAATAGTAATACCTTTTATTTCTGTGGAGTGTCTGATGGAAATGAGTAGAGGTTCAATGGCAAGGAGAAAAAGTAAAGGTTATAAGGGACAACCGTGATGAGTGCCTCTAAAAAGGATAGATTTATTAGAGAGTTGACCATTAATGAAAAGTCTAGCAGATGGGCCAGAATAAAGGGCTGAAATCATACAAATAAAGGAATTGCCAAAATTAAAAGCGGACAAAGTACTAAAGAGATACTGCCAATGTACTTTGTCAAATGCTTTTTCAGCATCTAATGCAAGGACACCAGCGGGAAGGGGTAAAGATGACAGCTTCAATTGCATGAAATAATAACCTAGTATTATTCACTGACTGTCTATTTTTCATGAAACCAGTTTGATCAATGTGAACAATAGTGTCAAGCACAGAAGTCTATCTGGTCGCAAGAATTTTCACATAAAGTTTACAGTCTTGATTAATTAAGGAAATAGGGTGGTAATTTGATACAATAGTGGGATCTTTATTTGGTTTTGGAAGAACTATAATCAAAGCTTCAGTAAAGGATCCTGAGGTAGATCCTGAGATATTAAAGTGAGTAAATAATTTAAGTAAATGAGGCATCAAATAAGGAGAAAATTCTTTATAAAATTCAGCAGGTGAACTATCTGGCCCAGGTGATTTACCCGGTTTGAGAGATTTGATAGAAGAATTAAGTTCTTCTAATGAAATCGGCACATCCAATTTTTCCTTCACTGATTGTGTAATTTTAGGTATGTCACGATTGCAAAAAATTATCAATACTAAACTTATCTATAGGTGAGAGATTAATGAATAGATTTGAATAGTAGACCGAAAATTCATTAACAATTTCATTGTGCGATAATGCCAATTTACCATTTAAGCCATGAAATGCATTGATTTGGATTTTATCTTTTTTAATACATAAATAATTTGCCAAAAGTAGCCCAGATCTATTGGCTTTGAAATTAAATTTAGCCTTATTATTCGAAATTTGTATACTAGCTCTTCTACTTAATAAAGAGTTTAACTCATATCTGAGTTTCTGTAATTGCATTTTGTTTTTATTATCATTAGACAAAATAAATAACTGTTCATATTTTGCTATTTGTTTATCAAATTCTTTAAGTTTAGTGTTGAAAGCTTTGTTATCGTGCACCTTAATTGATATTGTTACTACTCTGATATAAGCCTTCAATGCATCACAATGATTAACTAGTGAAGTAGATCCTTCTGGATTGAAAGAGAAATAATCATGTAATGCTTACAAAATTTTGGATTTATTATTGTCATCAAGAGCAATATTCATATTCATACGCCAGCAAGAGTGGGATTGTTGAGTTGTGTAAAGTTGTATAACACCTTAAATAAGTGCATGGTCAGAAATATCAATATTATGAATTGTAGGATCAGAAAATGAATGAATTAATGAGCTGGAAATTAACAAATAATAGAGAAAAAAGTAAACCGTTTCTCTTTTGGGTGATGTAGACGCCAAATGTCCACCAATTTTGCTGATTTAAAAAATGACTTTAAAGTAAAATAAGCCTTAGGGGGAGATATTTAGGTTGAGAATATCTATCTAACAATGGGTCACAGATTAAGTTAAAGTCGCCACCAACAATAAGTGGAACAGTACCTAATTTAATCACTTCAGAGGTAAAAAGAGAGCAAAATTTAGGATCATCATTTGTTGGACAATAAACATTAATTATATGAAAAATATTGTATCAATTTTAACTTTCGCTATAATATAACGACCTTCTGCATCTGAATATTTGGATAGTATTTGAATATTTAACTTTTTTCAAAAAGGATAGCAACACCATTCTTTTTACTTACTACAGGAGAGGAAATAATGTTACCAACCCAACGTTTATTCATATATGATAAAACTATCATCTATATGAGTTTCTTGAAGTAAACAAATGTCTGTTTTATGTCTGGCTAAAAATTCTAAAACTTTAGTTCTTTTAACAGGGTGTCTTAAACCTTTGACATTAAACGAAACAAATGTAATTTTATTATCCATAATCAGTAGAAAAACGAAATAGAACAAAGAAAGAAAAAATTTTGCTTAAAGTATTAGAGAGTAGCTCCAGATGAAGAAGATAGGAGAAAAAGGAAAGACAAGGACAAACATAAAAAAGACAACATAAAAACATAAATAATGTTCCAGAATCGCACACCTGCATATGCAAGATTGACCTGCCTAGGCAATGCCCAACAAAAAATATCGACAAATAGGCTAAAATCAAGAATATTCAATTGTATGATTCAAGTTGAAGTGTCACTTGTTCCCATGGAGAGCAGAGAATGTTCATCTAAAAACGCACGAAGATCCTCAGGACGATGAAAACATTTTGAGATACCATCCTTCCAGATTCTCATAACAGAAGGATCAAAAAGGCCATATTTAAAACCACCGCTTCTTAGTCGAGGTCTAAGTTCAGTGAATTTTTTGCGAATTGTAACAGTCTCCTTGGTGAGGTCTTGATGTATAAAAATGTATATCCATTAACCATTTAACATTGCTTGGATTACGATGAGAAGAAATTCTATATGCCTTATCAATTTCAAATTTTTCTGAGAATTCTAACTGTAAAAGACCAGGTATCAAGGATTCCAAGTATTGCCTACAGTTATTGCCTTCAACCCCTTCCGGCAAATGAATGATGCGCCCATTTTACTGCCTATTACGGTTTTCTAACTCGAGTAATAAGGCATTCATTGGCACAATTTTCGCGGTGAGGGGCAACACACTCTCAATTTTAACCTTATTATCCTGGATTTTTTTTGCATTGCCAGAGACTTTCATTGAAAGGCCAGCCATATCCTTGCGAATATTTTTAATTTCTAAAACAATATTTTCTGTATTAGAGCGCACTGCTTGTAACTTTCTCTTGCCAGAGCCCCAAAAACAACCTTTCCAAAAGCGCTGGCCACAAAGAGGAAGAAGTGACACTCCAACACTAATAAGGTAAGCCTAAAAGCGGCTAAAATATTGTCGATAATGTGGGCGTTGCATGAAGATTACCGGGAGGTGGACATCTTGAAAAGCGCACTCGTGTGACTCGACCGCTAGGCAGTTTCACCTGACAAATTTACCAGGCACCTCGGAGAGAGGAGCTAAATGGAAGACCAAGAAGGCCAGGCTCTTCATATGTGCTGGAAGTAGATGTACGGAGGGGTGGGCAGGTGCTGCAGCACCCACAAAATAACCATGTTGAGTTCAGAAGGCGAATGACTAATTAACATGCCTTTAAATCTAGGGGCTTATTTCCATGCCCCTTGCGCCGCCGGTGTGTCACTTTTAATATGGGGGAAAAGGGACGCACCAGCGGCGCAAGGGGCTTGTAAATAAGCCCCCTAGCTTTTATCTTGACACATTTGCTGTGCGTTTAAAGGCCGAGGTCAAATGTCAGGTTATGACTTCTGATAAACTACTGACACACTGAGTCTTGGTAATAGTTGCTAGGCCTTGCTGGGGCTTCTTTCTTCCAGGCATAGGCTCTGGGGCAGTGACTTAATAGCTTCAAGGTGAATTTGGCAGCACCAACTGTGGTCAATTGGGTGCATTGAAAGCTGTCATCAAAGGTACCAATCAGTGCTTTGGTGCACGTGCATAAAGTGTCTCAAGGCAGTGGTTTCTGGGCAGCATAGTTTGTGCCAAACACAATTGGCAAGTGTCATAGATAGCCACATGTTAAGTTTGTTCCTGTCACCCTGGGGTGGGTGACACAGCCTCACCGTGTTCTTCAGTGGCGTGAACTGCTTGGGTACAACTCAACAAGGACCACGGTCACATGGCAATAGTTACTTTGAGCATAAAAAGCGTGCAGCAGATCAACGCCAATCCTGTTCTTCAGCCGTGCAAGCCGATCGGACACACTAGGGCTAGTGCCATGATTCCAACAGCAGTGATGATGTCCAGATTTCCTTGGGTGTACTTTAGCAGTGCCTCTCTTCCTCCTTTCAGGATCAGTGACTGACTCCGAGTCAGTAGCACATCAGTGGCACTCTTGTTGAGTCTCAGGTGGATGGACAACAGGACCAGAATCAACTGCTTTTGTCCATATGAACACTCAGCACCACCTGCTGGGTTAGGTTTCTCCTTCCCTCTTTGTTCAAGCAGGATTTTCCAGTTATTCCAGGGCAGGGGAAGTAATTTTTCCTGGAGATTAATTTCCAAGTGATACCCCTTCACCTCAGGGAAGCTGGCTGTCAGGCAGACAACAGCTCAGGTTGTGCATTAGTCTTCTATTATACTTTGTGTAGCACCTACGCTGTGGTCAGAGAGAAATTGAAACTGGAACAACAAATGAGTCAGTAGCACTCTTATGCAGTTATAGCAGACAGGGGATGTGTATTCTCAGTCTGCACTTTCAGAACCGGTTTGGGTGGGTTCTGTTTTCATGTGTCCTCTTAAGCTGTCCTCCAAACTCAGCCTTTTTCTTGAGTGATGCTCTTCACAGCAGGGCCGTCAATAGCACTAGAGCACTAGCAACAGGCAACACAAAGAGGTGTGAGCAGCCTACACCCAACTATCATGGCCACTCCTGACCGTGATCAGGAAAAGACACAAAAGGCTGATGGTTTTCAAAAGACACTTTACACCCTGACAACAAGAACTGCACTCCCACCCTTATCTCGAACAGTCTACCAAATGGAAGACTTTAGGAAGAATACTTAGCAGCCCTCTGCATCAAAGAATTTAATAGACTTTCAAAGGGGGAGCTAGGCTGTCTCTTCTTTCCCCACCTCAGTGTCTAGGTTCTGTGCAGCCCTCCAGATCAGGGCTCCTAAAATTGAATTTGAAGGCCTGTGTGACTCTAGTGTACTCATAGCATCATACATTGTGTAACTCACTCATGACATACCTGATGCAAATATCCAGGCACGCCAGATCTCAGTGCTAGGATCTGGTAATTTATACAAGTCAGTAGGCTTTCACTCTTATGACACAGATAAAAAAGTCTTGTCATGCAATGTGCACTACAAGACACAGCATGCTGGCACCACTGTGCTACACTCAGCAACCCATGGCATGAATACAGTGCTGGCCGGTGAACTTTGAAAGTGGTGAAGCGTAACCAGCATTTTGATCTGCATCTAATTCGATCAAGCCAGTAAAACAAGCAAATCTCCATTAGGTGTGTTTGGGTGGGGAATTTTCCCCCTCAGAGAAGACTGCATGGCCAAATGGTGCATTTTGGTGACTATATTTCACAAAATGTATACAAAAATCCATTGCGGTTCCTGCTGAAGGGCACAAATGAAAACTTTCAATACTTTTGCAGTATGCCATGTGCGTCTTATCTTCCAAAGGGTGAAATTTACCTTCCCCAAGAGAACTATGAAAATATGGTGGTGAAAAAGTGGATTTCTTAGCATAATTTTCCTAATGATTTGATAAAGGACTATACATATTACAGGCACTTTTATTTTAAATGACATCACAATTAACTTCACTTCTTTTCCCCATGCTGCCTTGTGCCTCTGCCAAGTAGATTCCAGATCCCTTGCCTATAAATGGAGTTCTGACTGTTCCAGAAACCAGGAAGACAGCCGAAGACAATGTCTTGATTTGTTAGAAGAGCACTTCACTTGTTGGGTCAGGATCTTTAATCATCAACTTTAGATCAGGACCATTACCTCTCATCTCCTAACCAGTCTTACTGCATCAATAGTCACCTCCTGAATTCACTTGCAAACAAGCTTTAGAAAGATGATCTATTTGGGGCTACTACTCATAATAGTGATTGAGCGTCAAACTGTAACCATTAGCCAAATTAAATTTCAGCTTCAAGACGCAGGACCACATTTGCAATATCAGAAGACCTCAAGTGTGCTCTCGAGAGACCTCAGAGAACTTTGGAAGGCAAGGAATGGGTACCTTTAATCTTGGAAACTAGGGACAAACCCACCAAACCTCAGTACCACCAAGATTGGGTTTAGCTTTGTTTACATGGCTTAGATCACGGGTACTCATAGTACGGCCCGCGGGCCGCCAGCGGCCCGGCAAGCCTTCCTTGGCGGCCCGCGGACCTTGCAGATAAGTGTCAGCAAACACCGCCGGTTGCAGCAGCGCTCTATGGGGGCCTGGCGATTCTTTAACAGACCATTCATTTGTTAATGAGGCTTTGTTGTATTTCACCTCTTCTTAGCGCCCCTGCATCTCCACTCTGAGTGGAGATGCAGGGGCGCAAGAAGAGGTGAAATACAACAAAGCCTCATTAACAAGTGAATGGTCTTTTAAAGACCTGTGAAGTACTCGGGTGCGGCTGTGTGTGTGCCCGGGAAGCTGTCTCAGCCCGGGCTGACAAACAAGTGGGGTGAGGTGACAGAGGGTGACAGAGAGAGGGAGACAGAGAGGGGGAGACAGAGGGAGACAGACAGAGGGAGGGAGACAGAGAGGGGGAGACAGAGGGTGACAGAGAGAGGGAGACAGACAGAGGGAGACGGAGAGAGAGGGAAACAGAGGGAGGGAGACAGAGAGAGAGGGAAACAGAGGGAGGGAGACAGAGAGAGAGGGAAACAGAGGGAGGGAGACAGAGGGAGACAGAGAGAGAGGGAAACAGAGGGAGGGAGACAGAGGGAGGGAGACAGAGGGAGACAGAGAGAGAGGGAAACAGAGGGAGGGAGACAGAGGGAGACAGAGAGAGAGGGAAACAGAGGGAGGGAGACAGAGAGAGAGGGAAACAGAGGGAGGGAGACAGAGGGAGGCAGAGAGAGACAGAGGGAGGCAGAGAGGGAGGCAGAGAGAGAGGGAGGCAGAGGGAGGCAGAGGGAGACAGAGAGAGGGAGACAGAGAGAGGGAGAGAGGGAGACAGAGAGAGGGAGAGAGGGAGACAGAGAGCGGGAGAGAGGGAGACAGAGAGAGGGCGAGGGAGAGAGGGAGACAGAGAGAGGGAGACAGACAGAGGGAGACAGACAGAGGGAGACAGACAGAGGGAGGGAGAGGGAGGGACACAGACAGACAGAGGCAGACAGACGGAGGCAGACAGAGGGAGGGAGACAGAGGGAGGGAGGCAGAGAGGGAGGGAGACAGAGAGGGAGGGAGACAGAGAGGGAGGGAGACAGAGAGGGAGGGAGGGAGGCAGAGGGAGAGAGAGGGAGGGAGACAGAGAGAGACAGAGGGAGAGAGAGGGAGACAGAGGGAGAGAGAGGGAGAGAGAGGGAGACAGAGGGAGGGAGAGGGAGACAGAGGGAGACAGAGGGAGACAGAGGGAGAGAGAGGGAGACAGGGAGGGAGAGGGAGGGAGACAGGGAGGGAGGAGGGCGACAGAGGGAGACAGAGGGAGACAGAGAGGGAGGGAGACAGAGAGGGAGGGAGACAGAGGGAGACAGAGGGAGAGGGAGACAGAGGGAGAGGGAGGGAGACAGAGGGAGACAGAGGGAGACGGAGAGAGAGAGAGAGAGGGAGGGAGAGATAGAGAGAGGGAGAGGGAGAGAGAGGGAGGGAGACAGAGCGAGAGAGAGGGAGAGATAGATAGAGAGAGATGTGTGTATGCCGGGTCTGGTGGCTCAGAGGACGAAGGCGTCCGCTGCAGGGGCCTGTGTTCAACCTCATGGTCATATTTTTTTTTTTGCTCTAGCCCCGCCCCCCTCCCCCACTGACCCCACCCCCACCGGTGCGGCCCTCGGCCACAAACCACACTGTAAATTTGGCCCCCGAGAGAAAGTTTGTGAGTACCCATGGCTTAGATGAATACATACGGTTTCAGAGGATTGGGATTAGCTTGCAAAGCAGCGAACTTGGAATTCACATTCCTGAATCTATAAAAACTGAGAACACATATTATAGCAAAATGTGGAAACTTTGCTCTCTAAACCTGCCTTTTAATAGAAACAATTCTAGCACAGTATTCATCTCCTTTCCTTAATTATTTAGCCACCTCAAAATTCCTTACCAAACTGTGGCCTGTCATACCTTTCTTATAATGCACACAACGCATCAACCTATGAGACATGCATGCATAGCTCTGATTAAAGCACCTTCCCCTCCAATAGAGTTGACAGCTGGCTGTTTTTTTATCGGCACAACCAGTATGTTAGTTTCCTACCAGTGCATACATTTGGAAAATCACCTCAAGCTGCTATTTTTCCCCTTATCAGTACATTCTTTAAACATTAAATGCAGGAAGAAAACACTTTAAAATGTGTTCTACGGCTGCCTTAATGAACCATGACTGAAAATTAAAGTAAACAAAGACAGAAAGGCCATGTTCAAACCAAAGGCAGACTATTTCATATACAGTTCTACTTAGGAATCAGGTACAGGCCTTTGAAGATTTTTAAAATGCAAACAGATGGCATGTATTTTTCTGTGGGAAAAGTGTCATCCCTACCCTCTAGTGATCAAGATTGTTATGTGTTTCTGAATATTGTAGATGTGTGCGCCTGTTTACATACTAACAATCACAAAAACGTGATTATATTCTAATGCATTTTAAAGTGCTGTTTGGTATTTACATTGCAAAAACCTACCAGAGGGCAACGTAAAGCGACCAGAGTAGAGAAATTGTGTATTGAGCGAGTGTGGAATGTAAGAGCCAGAGACGGCTCGGTGGGAGCACCAACGGGAACGGTAGAAGCTAAACGAGTTATCAGAGCATTGTTCACAGCATGGAGCAATTCCAAAGAACAAGATTTGGATTGCTCAAAGGCAGACACAGGGAATGATTTCAACATGCAGTATGATAGGTGTGTGTCTTGCACACTGCAGCATTGGTTGTTTTCCATACTTTGTAACTTGGCACACACAAAACGCCTCTTGCCTTGCAAATGGAAATTTTATGAAAAAGATTTCACAGTAAAGACTGCAAGGAAGGCTCTCACCTTACTGCTGCTCTATGTTTTTTGCTTTCTGAGCTTCAGCTTTTACAGCACGGAAGACACTCCTTGCTGGCCCAGATACAACAGCTCAGGGAGCGTGAACTAGCAGGTAATAAATAGTCTCAGACCCCTGAGCATAACACCTCTGACCAGGTTACTTAAGCTGGAAGGAAGCTATGCCCCTGCCATTTCCCCCGCCCAGCCCACCAATCATACCAAGTCATGACCAGCAGCAGTTGCTGGCTAGCAATGAAAGAGGCAGAGGACAGAGACTCTTCTTTGTTCACACAGCCTGCCTTGCCGCCGCTTTTGTTTAATGGCACTATTTTGTTCCCACCCTGGGCCATTTAAATAACGCCCCAAAGAGAAACTCATTTGTAAATATGAAAAGCCACCATCCCCCCCATTTTGTCATCACAGGCCTGACTTGTGCCTCCAGCGAGAGGAAGTCCTCTCTCATCCAACACATACGCAATGAGCAGTAGGCCTCAGACCACATTCCTCTAACCCCTCCCGCCCAAAAAAAAATCAGAGATTCACTCTAGTTCATGACCGAGCAGCAATTGTAATTTATTTCCAACTGCTCAGTCTTCTTTCATAGCTTTTTCTTTCTGCCCAAGGGTGGGAAGGCGATGCCCATCACACTCATTAACACCAGCCGCCCCTGAGTGAAGGCAGAAGAAAGGCCCCCCACTGAGAGAAACACCCTGAACCTCAGACCCTGAGCTACACAGGAGAGACTCTGATGGGCGACTGATCCTCTATGCTCCGTCTACAGCTGAGAAGCTGCATCCCCAAAGGAGTGCTTACTGTCTGCCTGACCATCACCAAAGGAGTGCTTACTGTCTGTCTGGCCTCACCACTAGAGTGCTTCCTGCTGCCTGGCCTCACCACTAGAATGCTTGTTGCTTGTCTTCCTGGGCTCACCACTAGAGGGCTTCCTGCCTGGTTTCACTACAGGAGCACTTGCCTGGCCTCACCAGATAAGTGCTTGCTGCCTGTCTGCCTGGCTTTACCATTAGAGTGCCTGCTGTCGGGAAACAGCATTTACAACGAAGTCTAAACCACATACTGCCTTTACAATGTGGTCTTTACAACAAGGTGTATTTACCACTACATTCCTTTACCACAAGAGTCTTTACAATGACTTTCCATAGGGGAAGCAACGTTGGAAGTCCAGTGCTTTCCCTACTCTTGCACAGTCTGGAGTTGGAATAGTAATTCATACCTTGTCCTGCTTTATCTACATCACTCTTGCTGTTGCTACCTCTTACTTTAATTTCCTCCGCACACTGATTGTATTGTATTGCAATATTTGTGTAGCGCTTAATACCTATGTGGGGTGTTGAAGCGCTTGTCTACTTGGGTAACATGCTACAGCTTATAAGGTGTGTTGTTGGAACTTGCTAATAAATATATATGGCGTATGCTTGTGGATGAGTGAGTGCGGGCTTAATTTAATAACTGTATAAGTGTGTAAGCTTGTGGATGAGTGAATACAAGAGAGAGCACACAGGTCTTCCAGGCTGTCTCCTGTCAGTAATAATGCAGTTTTACTTTTTTTCTGAGGTATTAAGCAAAAGATAGCTATTACCAGAATTTCACTCACCAGAACCATTACCAGAAACTCACTCACCCATTAGTACCTATAAGACAGTGTAGAGAGGGAAGCGTGTGCTGGTGAGTGAAGTTTATTTGGAAATGGTATTTCCTGGCTGTATGTAAAAAGGTTTTCTGAATCTTTAGACCACAAATGTCAATAGTTTGCCAGTTTTTCTCATACTTCATAAAGTTGGAGAAAGCCAAGGCCTGCGGCTTAGGAAACCCCAAGAAAGGGTTCACGAGGATAGGGGTGAGGTGTCAGGACACCAGATTAGAGCACCGGAAGCCTCCGTTGTGTGGTGTGTGAAGTGTTGATACTTACAAAGCGTGAACGGACCAGCAGCACAACACACTGCTGTATGTGGGGGATCAGTGCTGGTGCAGATAGTGTGGGGGGTGTCCTCCCCCTGTTTTCTATTGGCCTCGTACCTTCCACCCTTTGCACAAACCCTGGATTGATGATGTGCAGTCTGTTGAACGTAAATACCACGGCTGATGATGGTGAAACATACTATGTGATAATCCACCCTCTGAGCCTTAAACAAAATCTTAAACAAAGAGCCAGGCAGGCAGCATCAAAACATACATTACCCACTGTGAAAAAACACAAATACACGGGACAGAGAAGACTTTACCCCATCGGTGCTCATGATGGAATGGTTCCTTTATGAGCACCAGTGCTAGTGTGCTCATGACGGAACCATTCTGTCATGTGCACACGAGCACAAAATCCCTCTGGTGTAAACAGCAGAGGGATTTCCTTTTTTTTTTGCCTCCGGAGGTGGGGAAGAGCTTCCCTAACCTCCCGAGGCATTTGATTTATTTTAAATGTAATGACGATCGCGCGCATGGCCCGCTGACGTCATTACATTAAAACTGAAACTGAACCTTATTTTCAGTTTCACGGTTTCGGTACTCGTGGGGCTATCTCAATCCCCCACCACCCCCCGAGCACTGAAACACAAGGGAGAGGTATCATCACCAAAAGTGATTTTGCATTTGGGGCTGTTAGCTGAGAGAGATAAAGGTCAAATTGGCCCCTGGACTTATCGCTCTTTCACTCACCTCCCTTTTTAATGCAATGTTTAAAGAAGGGTACTTTCCTAAATCCTGGAAATTAGCTTTGATACTGCCACTTCTAAAGAAATCCAGTTTGGACCCTAAGGATCCCAACAATTTCCGACCAATCTCACGCCTCCCACTTCCAGCAAAACTGGTCGAGAAAAGAATGAATGTGCAACTGAGTGCCTTTCTACGCGAAGCTCAAGCTCTGGATTCTACTCAATATGGTTTCAGAGAAGGGCACAGCACGGAGTCTGCTCTCCTAAAATCCATGGAAGAGATTAGGGTAGCCTTAGATCGGGGAGGCAAGGCCGCTCTTATTATGCTGGACCTCTCCGCGGCCTTTGACACGGTCCATCATGACCTGTTGATGGATCGTTTGATGGCATGCGGGGTCCAGGATAAAGCATGGAAACTTTTGAAATCCTTCCTTACTGACAGATCACAAATTGTCTCACTGGGCGAATTTTATTCCAAACCTTTTTCTCTGCCTTGTGGAGTCCTGCAGGGGTCGTCTCTGAGCCCCACACTCTTTAATGTGTATGTATCCTCCTTGGCCCCCCTGATCAACTCCTTTGGCTTTTGCCTTACCTCGTATGCAGATGACACACAAATTGTGGTGTCTCTGCTGCCAGGGCAGGAAAAGGGAATAGGAAAACAGTTCCATGACTGTATGGAAGCAGTCGGGAGGTGGATGTCTCAAAACTGCCTAAAGCTCAATTCGGGCAAAACGGAGGTCATCCTGTTTGGGAACGATGCCAACTTCTGGACCCCAAACTGGTGGCCTGATACTATGGGCACTCTTCCGATACCCTCCAGGAAAATAAAAAACCTAGGAGTTATAATAGATGACAGGCTCAACTTTGGCGACCAAGTTAATGCTGTGGCATCGGCTACATCGTACGTTCTTAGAACGATTAAGAAAATACTGCCTTTTTTACAGATAGACATTCGGCGAACAGTGGTTACAGCACTAATTATGTCAAGGCTGGACTACTGTAATAGGCTTTACCTGAATATTCAAGATCGCTTTCTGCATAAACTTCAACTACTGCAAAATGTGGCCGCTAGACTGCTTACCGGCACTCCTAAATTTGCATCAATCTCTATGGAAATCAAAAGACTCCACTGGTTACCCGTTAGGAATCGGGTGCACTTTAAATCCCTTTGCACCGTATACAAAGCCCTACAAGGCACAGGACCTGACCATCTGAAGCAGCAGTTCCAGTGGTATGTGCCCAAAAGAACACTCCGCTCGCTTGGAGCAAAATTGGTGATAGTACCACCCACAAAAAAAGCAAGGTGTGGAGGCAGAAGTTTTGTTGCCTGTGCGGCAAAGGCCTGCAATGACCTTCCTTTCCATCTGAGGAATGCCACCTATCTATTGGCTTTTAGGAAGGCCTTAAAAACCTGGCTTTTTGACATATAACCTGTTCACATCACGCATCATTCGGAGGACTGTAGCTAGCGCCAGGACACCCTTGGGTAACCGCTGCGCTTTACAAATGTCGCTAACATAACATTGGAAAGGGGAGAACCTCTCCTTTCCAATGGTACCCCTGCATAGTTGATCCCTGCTTGGGGATCGCCGCAGGTGGGCGATCCCCAAGCAGGGATCCACCCACTAGACACCAGGAAGGGGGGAGCTGCCCCTTGGGCAAGGGCCTTTGCTCCCCCCATATTCAAATGGGCATAGTCAGTCTTTCTGTCCCCCCCCATGGGGCGTATGGGAGGAGCTCCCGATTTGCCTCCCCAGGGGGGACAGAAATCCAAAACAATTAGCCTCAGTTGTCCTGCCCCCCCACGGCAGCAGAAAGCCCACTAGGCACTGACTTTTATTTACAATGTACCTAGCTGTGAATTTTAGGCCCTAGTGCAGCCGGCACCAAGGAAAACCTAGCAAACCTGTACATTTTTTAAACCTAGACTCCCAGGGGAATCCAGGATGGGGTGACTAGTGTGGCTCTCACTAGGTTCTGTTACCCAGAAACCCTTGCAAGCGTCAAATTTTGTAAAAACAAGACACATTATACTCACATTTCTGTGATGGAAAGTTCTGGAATCCTTGGGGAGACACAAACTTACACCCACCCATCATTCCCACAAGTATTCCGATAAAAATGGTACCTTACTTGTGTGGGGTAGGCCTAGTGCCCATGACAGGAAATGGCCCAAAACGCAACATGGACACATCACATTGTTCCAGTGAAAAAGGACCCTTTTTTTGCAATGAGCCTAGCTGTGGATTTTGGACCCTAGCTCTGCCGGCACCAAAGGAAACGTAGCAAACCTGTACATTTTTGTAAACTAGACACCAAGGGGAAGCCAGGATGGGGTGACTTGTATGGCTCACCAGATTATGTTAGCCAGAATCACTTGCAAACCTCAAACTTTGTAAAAAGAAACACATTTTCCTCACATTTCTATGATAGAAAGTTTTAGAATCTGTGTGGAGCCACAAACTTCCTCCCACCCAGCATTCCCCCAAGTCTCCCGATATAAATGGTGCCTCACGTGTGGTTAGGCCTAGTGCTCTGGCTTATACAGGACTGTGTTGCTGCTGCTGGAACCGGCCCGCGGGCGAATTACTTTTTAAAATGTTTTGTAGTTTACTAATAGAATTGGGGATCAGGGGGCCAAATTTTGAGTGGGGCAACGCCCTTATGCCCTATGGGACGCACCGCCCCGAAAACACAGAGCGGCTTCAAAGCAGCCGCTCTGTTTTTCACATGAAAGAGCTGCCCCCAGGGCAGCACGAGTTCGCAGCTGCCCTGGGGGCAGGGCACTCACCCTAATAAGGCGCATTTTCCTTGTTTGCGCCGGGCGCTCATTTTAAAAGGTGCACCCAGCGCAATCAAGGAAAATGCGCCGTATGTATAATATGGCCCCTGGAGTGCTTGCTGCCTTCCTGCTCAGCCTCACCAGAGGAGATACTGCTCTGACTGGCTCCTAATCAGACTCGGGAGAGATTAAAGGGAAAGAAGCAAAAAGACCGCATTCTTGGAGGGAGCATTGCTATCTTGGTGTTAAGCTACTAATACTTTGCTTTAATAGAACTTCGCAGTCCTTGATTAGAAGCGATTAGCTCATTTCCCATGAGGACACGTGTTTATTTTCATACAATTTAATTAGCAAGTGGAAAACGTTAGGAAATCCCTGGGAAACACAATTTTGAGAGACATCGAGTATGGAGGATTTTTGAGGGAAAATACAAGTAACCCCTAAAACGCTGAGGTCCCCACCACCTTCAGAGAGAGTTTGTTCCTGCTTGCACGTATAGCTTGCACGTTCATCTTCTAATCAAACAACATAACATATTATGTGGGCATCGACACCTTCAAGAGAGCCTAACAAAGAGCAACTGACCCTCGGCCCGGCCTGATCCTTGTTCAAACTGTGCAGTGAATCTAAGCAACAGATGCACGTGAAACACAAGTGCAGCACTCGGAACTGCTTCCCAGCTTCCCTCGCCCTCTTTGTGACCACTGGTGCCACTCTACAGAGCCATGGCGAGGTGGCAGAGAGAGATGCCACCAGAGGTGGCGACGGCCCAAGCTGCAGCTCCAGGACAGCTGCCCCAAATGGGCTGCCTGCCTTCGGCCACCACTCTTCAGACGCGGGGGGCTCACTCTGGCAAACATTATTTCTACCAAACATGCACACAGTAAAACATCCTGCCATGAAAATGCCGCTGCCAAGTAAAGGTCTGGTCATTCACCTGTTCGCACATAAAACATATCTCTGGAATGCACATGAAGGAATTGAAAACATAAACACAGGCGCTGACCTACCTCTCTGCGTCGTAGGCACAATGCACTCAGAAGCAGGCACGAAAAGGGGGAAGGCAAGGGTCACAGCCTCAGCCCAAAGCAATTTAGCAAAGACAGTAATCACTGAGCCCTCTGTGAAGCCAATCTCACATAAAGCGTGTCGCGCATGACAGAGATCCCGTGGTTGTCATGTCGAACAAATAATTCATCCACTGAGGAAAGCAACAGAGCTGACCAGGGCAAAAGTCCTAAAAAAAGAAGTGGGGGGATTAACCTAGTTAATCAGTATGCAAGTGGCATCGCGGCGCGTGACATCGCGGCGTGTGACATCGCAGCGTGTGACATCACAGGAACTGGCATCACAAGAAGTGACATCAGATCTTAAGCCCTCACATATATGTTTAGCAGGTGTATCATGAGTACATTTGAGCACATTTCGAGTATACTTGCAAACCCTCCTGATTTAGGCAGAAGATTCACACTTTTGTACGCTACATATAAAGCAATGTTATCTTTTGTCAGCGTTCAGCTTTCTATAGCCATAGTGCTTTAAAAGAAATGGTGATATTTAAATTATTACAACGCCTCCTCAAGGGTAATAAGCGTATATAAATGCAATTTATTTAGTGCAAATACTGGGAAAGATCAACACATCTGACATTCTAACAGTTCATGCATATCTCCTAAACAGGGCCTGAAGGAAGTGAAAAGCTGCCTCTCTTCAGTATGTGTGAAGTGCTAACAAGGTGTGAGCCTTTGTTTCCCCTCCGCTGCATTTGCATCAGGTGTGAGGCTCCTGACTGCTCCCAGCCAGGAGACTCAAACAAAAGGAGACCTGACGACCCCTCAGATTCGGCCTTTGTTATGGGCCCAGCAGGAGTCAGAACTAAGAGAGCCCCGTCCCCGCCTGCACGTTGTTGTGATCGAAAAGCAGACAACAATGTGCAGGCGCTGCTGAATGTGTCCCGGTGTTTGGAAATTACACCGGGACGAATTCAGCATCTTTTTTAGTGGGGCCCAACTTCTTGGCAGGGTGGACGGCATCCACCCTGTGAAAGAAGTGGGGGGACGCCGTCCACCCGCGTGGACCCCCGACTCGTGCCCTGGAGCTGACAAAGAACTTCCGTATAAACAGTGGGCCTCATGCAAGTCTCGAAGAAGCCAAAATCATGGTTCTCACAAAAATAAATTCAAAACCAGTGAAAACAATTTCATTCTCTCATGAATCCCACAGCAGAGCACGCTGTAAACTATATACATCAAGGCATTACACTGTATCATAGCTTTATAGAGGCTTTGTACTTTCCCTCTCTCCTTTGCACTATTCATGTTGGCAGGCCTGCTCAGACTCAGAGGCCGGCTGGGACCCGAAAGCAGCCCTGGCACATTCTGTTAGACCAGCCCTCATACTGCAGGAGGCGAGCTGAGAGCAGCCAGCGAGTCTGACCACCCGAGCGAGTCTGACCACTGCGATGCGGCTTGGGGAGAACGTTTTGAAAAAAAATTACAAATATGGTGCATTTTACAACTTATTTTGCACTATACAACCTTGCCCAGTCACTGAATGGATGTATGGAGATTAGAGACATGGATGTATGGCTCATAGTGCCAATATCGGCAACACTCGCCACCCCACCATACAGCAATCTCCTATAGAAATAACCAGACAAGACACCTTCTTTGTGGAGAAAACTGCTGCAGGTTTATTAGCATTACAAATATGCCAACATGGTGGGTTATCTTACGGGCGATCCCAAGGCAGGCAGCCCCTCGCCGCCTGCCACCTGATGAGCCAAATTACACCGTGGCCTCCCCAACGGTGTTTGCCATATTTTGGGGGAGGGAAGACCCCTCCCACCAGTGGACCAACAGCCCACGCCCCTGCTCACGCCCCATACGGGGCGGAGCCTGCCAGGCAACCCCCGGTTGCTCAGGTCCACAACCGCCCGTAGGACTAACGGGGCGCCGTCGCTCCTCCAGGGTCCAACGCGAGGACCTCCCTGTGGATATTTGGCCTTTGCACCCTTGTTGTGCTTCTGTACATGGTACCCGTATGTACCTACAGCCTCTGGATCGCCCTGTAACTCCGCCACAGCTCTGGGTGTGGCCACCGTCACCCCAGAGCTCCCCACCAAGGTAGACTCCCTTACTTACACCCCGCTGTCTTCAACGCTTCCCCCAGATCAAGCAGGAACAGGTCCATCCCCACTCTGGATAGGTGAACCCCGTCCTCTTCCAACACCCTGTGACCTTAGAGTGCAGTAACCAATGCCGGATGAAACCAAAACCCCTTTGCTCCGTGAATTCTCTCATGGCATTGTTAACCTTCCTGCGAGAGACCTCCATGGCTTCCTTAGATCGTGCGCCCTGCCACACCCGCCGGGGCGTTATCTCCGACCACCATATTTCACATGCCCCCAGCTGATTGCTCAATTTACACATGGTGCCCGTCATGTCCTGAAGCAGTGCCCTTCTCCCGAGGGCTGCCAGGTCATTCCCTCCCAGGTGTATGACCAACACATTAGTAGGAGGAATCCCTCCCCCCCCACATTCTGCTGCAGCTTCTTTAGCAAGCAGGTCCAGCGCATGCCTGGGTATCCTAGCCAGATAGTGTCTGTGGCCGTTAGGCCGTGCCTCCAGTTCCTGCTCTCGGCCCACCGTGATACTCGTAAGATGCCTGAATGGCCAATCACCCAGACCATTGTTCCTGGCAATTAAAGAGATGAAAGTTTGCAAAGTTTATTTATTTATTTATTTATTTATTTATTTATTTTTTTTGACTCACTGCACATCTCCAAAATTAACATGTACACATTACACTTCCGTGCAAGCCACCGGCATCTAGTGCCGCAGAATGTTCTGGACGTCCCTAAAGTTGTCCTTGCCAGAAGTTATTGTTGCCTCCCTGCACATCTCTTAATAAACAAAAGCACTTATTACACTTCACTGCAAGCCACCGGCAATAAAGTGCTGCAAACATTCTGGCCGTCCCCAAGAGTGTCCGTACCTTCCTTCCCCTCAGTCCGTAGGCCCATTTCAGTGGCCTACAAGACCGTATGTATCTCTTGTAACACTGAGACTCCCAGCGCCCCACCTGTTTGATGCGTTCAGCTGGCAGGCCTGCCCTAAACGCTGTGGTGGCTGCTCCTATGCGGAATGAGTGGCTGCATAATCGTTTGCCCATGCCTCCATTTCATGCTTTCCGCCCCTCGTGCCACTCTCAGAACGCATGAATGGCCAATCACCCATACCTTTGGCCCCGGAAAATTAAAGCAATGCCAGGAAGCCATTCTATATAACTACTCAAGCTGGCACTTAATTCGGCACCATAAGACAGCACCACACCAAGCATCTGGTGCATCACAGGGGTACCTTCGGCAAACTCAAAATTCACCTGTACGTGATCTCTTAACCTGTCTTCCGGCCCCTCCCCAGGGTGGCTTACGGCCGGCTGTACCCTATAGCACCTTGGGATTCCCATCGCCCCACCTGCAAGCATGTCCTGCTGAGTCTGAAACACTAAGGGGGACCCCGTATCCGGGGCACTCTCCTTGCCCAGATGTGCCAATGCAGGTAGAAGTTAGAGCATCAAGCCCGCCTTACTTCCCCTCACCCAGTTATGTGTATAGCGCTTGTGGAGCATGCCCCTCGAATTACGCCAGTCCCCACCCTAGGTGACGTCTTGCCCTCCCAAACTTCTGCTAGTATACCAGGGAGCAGACAGACAGTGGGAACAGGAGGGGAACCATATGTATAAATATCTGCCCTTTCTTGAATACCGGTAATGCCACATGTTCTTTAGTACTTTGTAGCCCCTTAGTGCTTTAACCCAGAGTTCCCCAAATTTTTTAACCGCAGCACACTTGTTGGATGACAACTTCCACAACCTGGCTGGCTGCCAAGGCTATAGGGCGGGAGAATTTACCGCAAAGTCTCCCGCTTTCTACACTGCTGAGTGAGCCCGGTACCTTCACAAAATCCTTTCCAATTTCCGTTTCTGACTGTAATTGGGAATCCGATCACCCCATGATGTCTTGGCGCTGCATAACATGTTTATTGTTACTCTACTCGATGGTACTCGTTTTATATGGGCCTACCATGATCTGAACCTGTGACCGAGAGGTCAAACACAAGCCCCTTTCATTTCAGCCACTCCACCGGCCAGTGAAATTGTATCCCAGGGCCGACTTCTGGCTCCTGAACCCTTACCAGGACACGCCTGAGCTAGAACCCCCATCTAGAAGGCCTGCCAACCGGCTGACCACATCCAACACCAGAGTGTCCCGCAGCCACTCCGTAGCCAGGAACTAAACCAGGTATAGATGTATCGAAAGACCCATCTCTTGGCGCATGCCTGCCACAAAATTCACTGCATATCCTAGTCTGTTAAAACCAGGGCGCAGTGTAGCCTGCAGAGCTAACCCCAAAAGAAATCGCCTGCCCCTGCGTGCAGACCAAGCATCCCTTACTCGCCCCGCCACCGAGGCTTACATGTTACATGTGGCTAGTCGCACCCTGCCAGGGTGCGCCTAGGGGGTTGCTGAGTCCCTGCTAACAAGTTCTGAATCTTATGACCCATCCCTGAAATGATCCCCGCAGAAGGGGTATGCACAGGATGTCCTGGTCGACCAAAGGGTGGGATCTGGCCTGAGTCTCCCTGCCCAGAACTTACCACAGACACCATAACACCCAAAGTTATTGCTCACCTGACCTGAGCGCAAGAAGACTCACTGGCCAGTCAAGGGCAGTTAAATTCCATCCGCATGGGGGAACACATACAACTGACACGTGAATAGCCGTTGGCAAGTGAGCACATGTCCTGTAAACAGAATGCTCCCAGTACATCCAAATAAGGGTTCTGCGACCAATGATCCGGCCGCCTAAGCGTGTTCCTAACCGCACACGCCCCACCAACATACATCATGTGACGTTGCCTGTTCTGAGCCACCCCGTGGCACCGCATTCCTTCTACACGAAACTGATGCGTACTGTGCTGATATAAACCTTCCTCACAGCAGTTATGGTAAAGCAGTACGACCATAACGAACTTTGTATCCAGGCACATTAATCAGACTTTTGCCACCAGAACCACAGCCTGTGCCCATGGGAGATTGAATATAAACTTTTCAAGCGCGGATAGCGGACTCTGCCAATGTAGGTCTACCTATTTAGAAGGCAAAAGGAATGTGCAACGTCCCATTGAATCTGTGGCCTACAAACTTGCTAGAAGCTGACCTTAAATGACCAACCAAGTAATTCCCCAGGTGAGCTCACATATATCGTGAAATTGGGTATCCCTTACATTCAACAGCAGCCCACAAAAGTCAGTCATGTTCCCTAGTGGGATCAGTGGCTAGCCAGTTCCTGCCCGCCTCTACTAGCCAGCAGTAGCAGCATGCATCCACTAAGACAGAGAGAGGGCACCATCCCTCACTCCCAGTGGCCCAAGGACCTTGTTGGCAGAGCCGCGAGGATCCGCTCAATGCACTAAATACAAACCCTACTCTTACTGCGTTGTCCCATTAGTCAAACGGCACCAAGGATGTATGCCTTGTCCTATGTCTGCAAATTCACCCCCCGCACAAGTTGGCCCTCCTCACTTCAGAGGTCACTTCAGTTTGCGCCAAACATGTCTCCTGCCCTGCTGCAAATCCTAGTAACATCACAACTACAAACCAAGCATTTGTGCAAGTGTGACACTTCCGACTATTCCAGCCCCAAGTGCTATGAGAATGGCATGTTCAGCAGGCAATGGAATTATAATGTATTGGATTAATAATTGCCCGTTGTTGTGGTCATCTGTAAAATAGAGAGACAGTGCCCATAGTGGCGAACTGTCACCATCGCCGGTGTCGAATTAAGTGACGGTGCGAGCACCGGGAACCACCTGGTCCAATTTAGCACAGGGAAACTTTTCCCACCCGCCTCGATATACAGGAGAATACTTGTTGGCCAGATGGTCCGAGAACCTCCTTCCCTCAACTTGGAGGTCCGCCCAAGCCATACCTTCCGTAGCCTAGTATAATGTAACTGGTCCCAGAGGTGTTGGTGCGCCACGCCGAGGAAAAGGATCGCACTGTCTGTCTAGGGATACAAGTCCCCAGTGAACAACCATCCGCCCGCGCTGAGTCTAGGGACCACGTAGTGACCTCGCTGTAAAGAGACGCTACCGGGGACACAACAGACCCATAACACACGTACATAAGAATTTGTGCCTAGACTAGTGAGCCGCCCGACTTGCCAGTGTCTGTTTCCTTCATTGCATCCGGATATATGATATAACAAGTAAGATGCCCACAGCCAGCATAGCATGACTAATTGCTTTGACAATGGTCGCTAGTTGCATGATGTAAGTAAGCAGTACTCGCGATACAAGTCAGGACTGGGGCTTTGTCCTTGAGATGAGGCCACCCCACCTTGCCCCTGCCTGCGCCTGACCTTTCCCAACTACTAACCATCCCACTGCATAAGTGTGACCATTCAGACTGGTGGAGCCCCCCAAGCTTTAAGAATTGTTTGGCTGGCAAGTATTAGTTGTTTTTAACATGAGTGGGATTGTAAAACAAATAATTTTCTGCTCTTTTTTGATTGAGCAGCTATCGTAAGTGCCGGTGCCCACATTTAAGTGCAGGTGCCGGCCCCAGAAAGCGCCCTGACGGACTTGTGCGCCAAACCAAACAATGTAGACTGGTTTAACTGGCCGTCAGCGTCCGTTAAATAAAATACCGTTCCATCGTAACGAAATTGCATTGCTCTGATGATGCAGAATCTGTAGACTGCAACCTGAAAACAACACACAATATACCTTGTGCACTCCATATATCGAGAAACCGTGGAGGGTGCCACCTGTAACGTTCGAGCAGCTCACCGTTTGTCATGACCCGCCTGCACGTGACTGGCCTCCATCCTTGTCCGTGTTTCACAACTCCTTGCATAAATCAAACAGCAATCAGAAAACACACAGCATTGCCCCGACGATGAGTAGTACATTCGCAGATGGCCGAGTGAGGTGTAAATAACTGTACTCCTAAAACACCTGCATTACCCTCATGTATAGGCCGCAACACTGAAATCAACGTGCACACATTCATTGTGCCGTCCTGATTTATCGAGCAACAAGGAAGAGACTCAACTATAAGTTGGCATTTGGGCGAGCGTGGTTCCACCCTTCGTACATACTTCCCTATTGTCTCAACATTGTCGACCCCGGGGTCTGCGCTGGACAAGCCTGCGGTCCGCCATCCGGTGCCAGGCCGCCCCCGATCGGCACAGTCGTGTGAACCCCCAACCCGCGAAGGTGCTGCGAGTAAGACAACGAGCAAGTTGCTCAGACAATAAACTTAACTTCCCCATTAAACCAATACACTGTCACGAGGCGATGTAACTGACTTCAGGCTGCTGGACCCGGCACGACCCGCAACAAGCAGCACAAAACCCTTCTGCTGCCTGTGCCGGAAACGAGAGGAGCGGGAAGCGCCTCTAATGCCGCTACCCTGGACAAGTGAACGGAAGGAGCTCGCGCTCAGCTGGCTCCCCTCCCTCCAACCCTGGCACCCACCGTGGCCAGGAGCTGGCAGCTCTGCCCGACGCCACACCGCATGAGGCGGAAGACCGGGCCAGCAAAATGATTTTAATCAATCGCAGTACATGTGATCAGGAGCATGCATATCAAATTGCGCTGCTGTCCTCCCCACCGACCGGAGATCTAGCGAGACGGGGGAAAGGTGCCTTATATCTGAATGGGTAAAGTAATCCGTCACTGCAGATACCGCGTTGTCCTCACATGGCCTAAGGTCCACCCGGAGCACACTTTACAATGATGGCAGGGAGCATGAAATACAGCCATTTAGTTAAGCAGGGCACTTTTAATGACCGGAACCTTTTCATACACAAACAGAACCGCAAAGCTGACCACCAACTGTGCCCCAGAGCACCAGGTGAGCCCCGGCTCCCCTATCTCCGGTATGGCAGTATTCACCATTTCCCATTCCTAAACCGACGGACCATAATCAAACTTGTTCCCCCCCTTCCCCATACGGTGAAGATACACCTGGCAGCCTGCAACCCCTTCCCGGCCCCCCCTCAGGCACTCCGTACTGTTGACACGATGCGGAGATGCAGGAACCAAACCCTGACATATCCCATTGTGGGGCCCGGGCACAGCCCCACGCTCCGACCTCCACCTGTGCGGCAGCCTGGTGTGTACCAAGCAGCCGGGGCATAGGCAGGCCCGACCAGTGACCGGGCAAGGCCTCCCCCCATGTGATGCCAGTCACGTGTTGTGAGCAGCTCCCTGTGCCAGGACGGGGCGGCCGGCTGGAACGTGGCCGGTAGGGGGTCGAGATGTCCAGTACAGGGGCGACGGGGCAAAAATAGAAGCGGCTCAGGGCCCGGCACGACGGCCACGTCCGGACTGCGTGACCACCGCCGGAACATAGCTCCCAGAAGGGAGAGCCTCCGCAGCACCCGCTGCAGCCCCCAGATACCACTACGGGCCAATAAGCTCCCCCACGCAACAAACCCACGCGGACCGAGGGCACCCGCAGCCACGTAGGCTCCCAGCTGGCGCGGCCTCTGTGCCTCGCCCCCCCCCCAGAAGGGGGAGAGTACCTCTTGCCACTACCCGGTTCCATCCAGGAACACACAGTGTGAGCGCTGTTCTACCCCCCCCCCCTCCTCCCCTAGGACGGACCGCCAGAAAGGCCTGGCCGCCCTGGATACTACCCTGATAGGGAGATCGGGGAGGGGGCTAATTGCACTCCCTCGTACAGAAGCACAGCAGCAGCAGGGGCTCGATATCTGAAACCGGCGCAGGGGAAGGAGAACGCCCCCCCTGATCAGAGCACCAGAGGCGCCGAGGCCCGCCTAACACTGACCCCGTGGCACCAAGCAGCTGATGCAGTGAACAGCTACACCGCTCCCTGCTGACTCGCCCAGTACGGCTAAGACCCGTTTGTGCCCGCTGCTGGCCGCTCCTAGCTGCCACTCCACCGAGGCCTCCCAAAGGTGCGGGGGGCGAGATCGCATGCGGAGCCTATGGTTAATGAGCTTGCCGCTCATAGTAATCGGGCTGCACGGTATGTGTCGGGTTGCCAGTGCGGTGAGGGGCTGGGATGGCCAAATCCCCAATGTCCTGCCCCCGTCCCCCAAACCCCTCCTGCAAGGACCGGCCCCACCACCGGCGGGCCAAATGCTGGAGCCAGACAGAAGGATTTGAAGCAGGGACTGTGTCCCACCAGGGGTAGCCACGAAGTGGTACCGGGGTGGGGGGCATTGCCTGCACTCACCTCGCACGGCGTGACCTCAGGACAGCGTGTCCACCATACCAGCAGCGCGACAAACGGCGTCAGGGGAATGGGCCAAGAGGGCACCCAGGGGGCGGGGAGAGGTATATGTACCTCGCCCCCTCCCCGGAAGTGACGCGGCACACTGGACCCGAGGGTCCCAAACACTGGAAGGCTGCCTCCTGTGCCCTCCTGTGGCACTAAGGCGGCCGCCCTCTTAGCGGGTCTCCTTCGTGGACCCCGGGCAGCCTGCAGTGAATAAATAAGCTGTTGGATGGGTGAAGAGCAGGCTAATGAAGTAATTCAAGAAAGGAAGACAATGAATAAAGACTTTTAGCTATGTGGAGCAAATGGTGTCAATGCACTGACCAAGGGTGGGTGCTCTGGTTTTCATTTTAGCTTCTGCATTAAAACATCACCCTCCTCAAAAACTATCACTACCAACCATTGTGAAACATGCAAAACCAGGAAGTAAGTAAACACAGGGCCCTGACTTAGCAACTCAAAGAAATAAATACAAAGCATTAACTGGCACATGCATCAAGGAAGGCTTTTGCGATTCCTTAATTGGGATTATTAAGGAATCGCAATTAAAGAATCGCAAAAGCCTATGCATGTAGGAATCGCTATGAAAATAGCGATTCCTAAAGATTCCTTAATTGCGACTCGCAAATTGCGAGTCGCAATTAAGGAATGGCTTAGGAATGAATGGAAATTGCATGCGCAATTTGCGAGTACCCATTAGGTACTCGCAAATAGCGCATGCAATTTCAAGGGTGCAAGGGTGTCAAAGGACACCCTGTTGCACCCCTGAAATTGAAATGTGCATCCATGTTGCGCACACACATGCCCCAAGGGCATGTGTGTGTGTGACATGTAACTTTGAAAAATGCACTTTAGTGCATTTTTCAAAGTTTTTGCAAATTACCGACCTGTTTTATTTTTCGGTAAATTGCAACCCCTAATAGCGAATTCGCTATTTTAAATTGCTTCTAGCATTGCATTTAAGGAATCGCAATTTGCGATTCCTCAAATGCAATCGCAATTTCCGATTTTTGCATTTGGGATGATGCATCCCAAATGCAAAAATAGCGGTCGCAAAGGGGCAGATTCTGAGAATCTGCCCGTTTGCGACCGGTTTTCAGTTTGATGCATGGGGCCCTAAGCTTTGATCTAAAATGCGAGAAAGAGATACCCTTAAAGTGGCCAAATTTCATAGCGTGAAACCAGGAATCCTTTAATCAATCCCAGCTTCACTAAACCACATTGTGTGTTCCTAAGCAATTACATTTTTCACAGAACCTCCTTTTCCTTCATTTCATGAGTGCACCTTTAAATACAGTAGTTCAAGGTTAGCGGTGCGCAAAAACAAAAGATTGTAATGTTACTTCATCTATAGCAGCATCTTAGGCCCCATATAGGAGAAAAAGACAACTGACTTCCCTCTTGCTCACTATTAACATCGTTGGCAGGACAGTGGCAGGCGGGCATGGATGTTTCCAAGTTCATGATTAGAATCACTTCTAACAATTGTTACTCAATGCAATGGTATCATTTAATATGCTAAACCAAACTGCATTGCAATGGCCACATTATAAAGAAGTGAACTCTTTTGAATATGAAGAGTCTTTATCATATATGTACTGGACCCTCTGAGTGAAGCAACAGCAGACCCCTCACCTCCGTTCCCCCTGGACCCCTGAATGTCGGCGCTGTTCATGATGACACTGCAGGTGACAGGAACCAACGACATGCAAAAACAAATGGTTTTCAAGCGAGTGTGGTCTAACCGGCAAGCTTTCAAAATCATTTTTTTGCAATTTTTGTTTGTAATGCACCAAAGCGCTGCAGGCAAGAAACACAGCCTGGCCTATCGTCAGCAACTAAGCCAGCCACCAATAGCACTAAAACTGACCCCCAACCTGCCGGCCCACCAGGGAAAACGACTGCTTCCCAGTACTGCTCCCAGTACCACCAGTCCTGCTCTGTTCAGCACCGAGCTGTGATGAATGTGCTGAGAGAAGGGTATACATTTGTCCCGAGAGATCACCCAGGGCCGGCTTTTGCACTGGTGGCGCCCGGTGCAACAATCTTTTTTAGCACCCCATCACATAACCTCCTCCTCAGATTCCCTCACTACCACCTGGCAAAAGGGCCCCTCATCTCTCCATTGCCATTCTCTTGAATACATTTCACTTCTTTTAAAGCGCTGGTAAAGGCTGGCTTTACTAATCCACTCAGCTATTCACTTTAAATACAGATCCGTTCTTTGCAGCAGGCATATTAGCCCTCTGCGCTACCTTATGGCGAGTCAAAACTGCCACTAGACAAAACTCCAATCTCTCCCACTAGCAGGAACATTAACCACAATGGTTATCTTGAAATTTTTATTGCTGCCTGAAATCTGGAGGCACAAGGAACTCTGCATCAGCTGCTTTTAAAACGTAAGTGTTTGCTAAACACAGTGCCCCCACTTGAGGTCTACGCCCCCCACCCCTCCAGTTCAGTGCCCAGTAGGGCCGCACCAGTCACACTGCCCGAAAGCCGGCCCTCAGATCTCCGCCAGACATATGGGGATCTCTCAAGGTGAGAGCAGGTCCAGCACCAGTGGAGTACTTGCCAGGCTCTCAATGAAATCTTATGAAGCAAGACACTAAAAATGGAATCACTAAACTTGTTATGAAATTGTACATGAATGAGAGGGGAAAACTGAGCACCTGCACTGTCTGTATGGGGTGCAATAATTAGTAGAAGCAAAATTCACAGTTTGATACCCCGGTATGGGTAGTTACATGTAAATTGCACTTGACTTCCACAAAAACCAAATCAGCATTTTGCAGTCTACCTCCCTAGTTCTTGAAAGATATTAAATGATGGAAATCAGGAAGGCTAATACATCTGGTGGGTATAATTTGGGAGAGACATTTTGATCCCAAAAGGGTCCCGAATCCCAATTTAGTAGCCCTTTGTGATCGGGACCTAAGTGAGTTGTTCTGAGTCCACAATTTAAAGTCATTTGGGTCACAAACAGTCCATTTAACATTGGAAGTCAGACACAAATTGTGACCAGAGCAGGAGTGGTTTCTACAGCAGCGACTCCTTACCAGGGGCTCCGGAGCTTAGCCCTGCCTCCCGTGAGGCACCACTTTCTGCCCCTTGCCTCTGCCGCTAAAAATTTAACTGAGCAGTGTTAATGAAAACACAACTTTCATGTTTTTATGTACAGTGTCAGTGCACAGGTCGGCCCTCTCAGCCTCTGCAGCAAGCTACGGATGGCAGAAGGATGAGGAAGAGGAGGCTGAGCAACCATCCAGCTAAAGACTGCTGTTAAAGCTCATCACTCTGTAGCTGGATGTCTGAATTGCGCACGTGAGGGTCATAGTTCAACTACGATCTCCTTAGACAGGCACAATTCATTTTTTTTTAGCAGACATACTGCGCATGTTCCAGACAGCACATCATATCTGCTAAAATGTCGCTGTCAGGGCTCACGTCAATGCATTCCTGAGGCCAATGAGAAGCCACACAGAGCAGAAAGGGCAGGATCCCCTGCTCTGTCACAGGCACTTATAGGACTGTGCTTCCAGTCCTACCAAGAAGCTGGGAAAGGGATTGAGGTGGGTCTTCTCCTTTTCAAACCCACCCTTGCTGCTTTGTCTGGCTTCTCATTGGGACTCATGGCTAGCTGGTTCTAATGTCCAGAATAAGTGTGAGTGCAAGGGAGTGGCTGAAGGAGGTTGAGTGCGTCATGAGAAGTGAGTGTGTATGTTTGTGAGTGTGTATGTTTATGAGTGAGAGTGAGAACCAGTGAGTATGAGTATGTTTTTATATAACTGTGAGTGGGAGGGAGTATGAGTGATAAAGTGTGAGTTACATTGAGAGATGGGGTGAGAGTGATTGCGAGAGGGAGTGAGTTTGAGTGAGAGAGTGCAAGTGAGTAAGTTTGTTTGCTTGTTTATGATTGTCAGTCTGCCGCTCTCCATGGCATACTCAATATGATTCCGGGCTTATAGCTCCATACCATGTATTATGGGGCAGCTGGTATATTGGAGATAACTCATGAATAAGAAAGGGCCACCATGGCAAAATGCAGGCCCTGATATACTAGAAGTAATTCTTGGCATGGGCCCCTGTGGAAAAATGCTGGTTCTTGTATTCTGGAGAAAGTTCTTGGCATGAGGCGCCAGAGGCAAAATGCCTTTGCTGGGACATTGGAGGTAATTCTTGACATAAGGGTGGGCACCCAAGGAAAAATGCATACCCTGAAATACTGGAAGTAATACTTGATATAAAGGAACACCTATGGCAAAATTCTGGAGCTGGCATACTGGAAGTAAGTCCTCTTCTTAGAGCTGGCAGCGATTGCATATTGGGGCTGAGGTGGCAGGTTGATGGAAGCAAAACACGATAAAATGCTTTTTGACATACAGGCCATCAATGGTATATAAGCAATGTCTGTGGCACAATCCTGGTATTGGAATGAATATTGTATGTGAAGTTTAGCATCGGGGCACCCAAAACAAAATGATGGCATAGGCACAATGAAGGTACTTCTAAAGATATGGGCAACTCTCAAGGCAAATTTAGAAAAAAAATTGGGTGAACACCTGGCAAGTATTATACCCCACCACATTAAAAGATCACCAGCCACCACTGATTTCCTATGTGCAAATTCCTCCAAATATTACCTGGAGTTATTTGCGCATAGAAACAGTGGTGGCTTCTCCGCTAAGATAGAGATGTTTCACCCCACTCCTTTATCGCAGTGAAATAAAGGAAAAATAAAATGATAACTCGAGGTTATTATCTATCATTTTATTTTTTCCTGCTGTGGCAGCTTTGCCGGCGGGCGGGCGGGCTACTCTGGTGACAGAGGAGCAGGGGGAGGAGTGGTGGCACACTGTAAGTGCCCATGACAATTTGGCTGGACGCCTGGGGCTGGCCAAACAGTCATGCGCACTTCGCATGTTCTCCACCCAGGATGCATTACAGCCTGGGAGGAGAATATGCCAAGGCTCCCATTCCCTGGCCCAGTGCCGAAACCACAGCACTGAGACCAATCACAATGCTACATTGCAGCATTGTGATTGGCTCAGGGGAGCCTGGGTGCTTCCTGTTCTGTTGAGGCTGGGAGAGACGACAGAGGAGAGACGCAGTGAGGAGGTAAGTTTCTTTTTGTTTTTTACACCGATTACCCCTGCCCCACCACCCCCGATCCATGCTGGCCGCCACTACATGGAAAACAAGGAAGGGGAAAAACGTGGTTGAACTGACAGGTAAAACCAAAAACTGCATGTTAACCGCCGTTCCACTTCTGAAAATCATAATCCTCTGGTAAAAATATACAAAACGATCACAACCACAAGGTAACATTATTTACCCCGACAGATTCACTCGACGAATTTACCTTACACCACTTAATGAGAGGCTAAAGGGAAGTCCAACGAGGCCAAGCTCTGCAACTGGAATGACAAGAGAGGACGACATTCTGAGGAGCACTTTCTCTTCCACTGTAAAATGTACAGAAATATTTTACAATATTAATTAAATTAAAATATTAAACACTTTATCTTGAAGCTGTCTGAGAAGAGGAAAGCAGCCTCAAGGAAATGAAGAAAAAACTCCTGCATCATCCTAGAAGAACAAAGATAGGGCAGAAATAGATGCCAAATATTCTAAATCAGTTTAGAGACAAAAGCCTGCATTATCAAGAATTGGCAAAGATTGTTGGTCAAGCTTACAGCTAAAAGGGTCTTACTGTCTTCTTGCAGTTACTCATCCATCTGTTCATGCACTCAATCACTCCTCCTTGCAGCCAAGCATCTATTCATCTACCCATTGATTCATTGGAACATTCAACTACTTGACCAGTGTCACTTCCAGACACACAAACTAAACATAAATGGGCATTTTCACTGGTCGACTGGCTTTACTGCTGGTATGTGACGGGTGTGAGTCCTGTCAGTGGTGTGAGATTGCTAATGTGCTGTTGGTAGTGTGTCACTACTAGCTTGTGAAGGGTGTGAGAGTGCTTTTGGTAGTGTGTGATTGATACTCTGATGTGTGTCTGGTTGTTCTTGATAGCGTTAGACTGGTAGTATGCGAGGGTTGCGAGAGTGGATTCCAATAGTGTATAAGTGCTATTCAGTGAGGGTTGTATGAGAGCTGTTAGTATTTAGGCTGTTTTGCTTTTCCTTTAAAGTTCATTTACTGTTTCCCTTACGTTTCCTTACTGCTGGGACTGAAGACACAGAGAGGCCAATTCACAAACGTAAATATGAGTACAGGGATTATTACTACAGGACTACTTTTTGTAGACTCATACATACCTTTGAGAATCAGGCCTCAACTGTCCTTTCTATTCGTACTAGTTTTCCTTGAATAGTTATGACAGTCTGCTTTCCCTATTGAGGCTTCCCAAAGATTTTACTTGATGACATTAATGGTCTTGGCTGACCATTTGTATACTTTTGACAGTATTTGCCCAGTGACATCTAGCAAACCACCCCATCCAACCCCCCACACACAGATAGCTGGACCCCAGGCTACTCAGTGCTTGCAGACACTCACTCTCTGCTCAGGGGCCCTGTCTCTAGCATCACATCAACAGCTCCTGGCAGTTGGTCACAATTGTTGTTGCTGATCCCACTGTCCCAACCCAAAAGCTACAACATACGGCACATATGTAACCAAGTGCTTATCAAGTTTGGGGTGCATGCGCAATACTATGAGCTTGACAGGACCAGCTGACTCGCCATCAGGTAGCATCACTATTATGCTCATGTGAGTGCACTCATGCATGCAAAAAAGAGTGCCATAATTGCACACTAGATGTACCAGGATACAGCAGTACTGAACTCAGCAATCACTGTCCTTGTCCACTGAAGAGGAGGGGCAGTAGCAATAGGAGAATCTCCACTGTCAGGCCCCATTCAAGTGGGCCACAGGGCAGGGAGGAGCTACTGGGCCATAGCTGTGGGGGCTTGGGTCATTTGCCTCCACTGTCCCAGAGTCTGTGGTGCTACTAGTGCTCTGCAAATAACCCCGTCAACACTTGACTCTTGATGCAGTCTAAAAGCTGTTCATTCTTTACACAACTTATAAACCTAACATGACACATATAAAAGGTGTGTGCATTTTACACATGTTAAGGAACATCATTGAGAAATGAGAAACTATAAAGTACAAGCACGATAAAAGCAAGCTCAAGATTTAGAAATAGAACGAAAACACATATTGTGAGCTTAACACGTCTAACTGATTGAAATTCATATACATTTAATCTTGCTAAAGCATTTAACTTATAAAATGTATTTTCTACAAATGCTTGAATTAGTGGAAACCAAATAATATTGCTAAGTGCTGAATGCTTTTTATTAAAGCTTTAGTTATAAACATGTGAACTTGCAAATGTACAATTGCCTAAGATAAGCCATTCTTTTACTCTCATTGTAATGCATCATTGACTTTGAAAAACCGGTGCTACTATTTTGTGAAATAATATAGAAAGCTGGAATGTTCTATGTGAGTTCTTCATACCCATAGAGTCTTATATTTCCTAGAACGAACTTTATATAAGAAGGTACAGGGACAATGTTCATGTATGTATTTTCAAAATGCAGTAGACTGCCATCGCTTTTAATGAGCAATTTAATAAAATAATGTATGACCAAAAATTACTTGACTAATGTATTTACTGTATTACATTTACTTATGTATGAATATGCATATACACATATGTGCACTTTAATGTTTGATTATGATGCTTAAACTTGACCTTAAATTTTAGGATGGCACCTTCTCATGATGCAAGTGAGAAGGAATTCATTAAAGCACTCTTCATGTAACTATCTTGCCTTTCCCATGACATTCTTTAAAGGACTTGAAACATTTGGCTATTCCTAAGTTGATACTACAGTAGGTTTTGAAATCTTGCCCTAGCACACAGAAAGCTTTGCTAATGAATGACTCTTTGTGGACTAAACTGTGTGCCCACGATGGAAACCCATTCTCATGAGACATGTGTGAAAAGAATGTTCCTGTTGCCACTTTTGCATCTCATGATCAGATGATTTCGTCACCATTGTCGTATGGTAGTGGTGTGACAATAAATGTCACCTTCGGACTTGTGGATCTATATTGACAATTCTTCCAGAAGGGGTGGCAGAGAGAGTCTCAGTGTTCTTCTGCAGAGTTGCTTCCCTGAGATGTCGTTGCTGCCCAGTGCAGTCTTGGAGCCCCTCTGCTGATACTGCGGCTGCAGTATTGACTCCCCTTTACCCTTTCCCTGGCCCATCGACTCAAGCTGGCAGGCTTGCTACCTTACTTGCCCTTACTTTTCTTACCATTTATGGAACTTTATGCGCTTTCTGAAATAACTTACAGACTTTCCTTGCCTTTGTTGGTGGCACGATCCTTCGCTTAATGGACACTCTTTACATTCTGTGGTCAAACCAAATCTTTGCAATGACCTGCTGAGATTTCCTTAACTGAACTCTAGAAATTTTCTCCTATGGATCTCGAGAATTGTTTCTTTAAATCTGTTGATGCATAGTTTCATGCTACATCTGTATCTGTATTCTAAGATCCATGACAGTATTGATGGCCTCATTTGCTAATACAATGTTTAACCGAAAACCTCTAAAGTGTCTGACTCTTTTAAATACTAATGTTCTTTTTACAGAACTGTGCATATCATGCTAATGTATAGTAAGGATAGTCATAGATGATTTTCAGAGCAACAAGTCCTATTGTTGTTGTTCTGTACCGCAGTAGCAGAGTTATTAGTTTGCATGATTCTTACTCGATTGAACTTCTTTCAGGAGGTTTGGACTCCCAGTAGTTATCCTGTACATTTATAGTATGGTTCTGAGAATAGTCTATTTGAACCTCATCTCCAATCTGTGGGATTGTTACTAATTTATGGTCCTCATTGGTAAACAACAGCCGACACCCTAGTTTCCCTCACCCCTCAATGCCAAAGCAAGGTCCATTGGAGGGCGTATCTCTGGGAGTTGTAAGAAAATCTAGCGCAGGTGATTGCTAAAATAGTTGGGCCCAGGTAAAATGCTGGATCACTCTCAATGGTAGTGATTGTGTGCAGTTACAGGTTTTCAGGCAGGTTAGTGTGGTGGATACAACAGGCTCAGAGCTCAACAGACATTCAGCAGTGCAATAACGTATTTGTTCAGCCTAGTGCTTCGCTCAGCAAAAAGATAAGTACTTTATTACACAATAAGGCACAATGCTACATATTCACACAAAAAGTATCATATATCCGATATGTGGGTGAGAGACTAATATAGCTTTGAAGGCGTGCCTCCTCACTCTACCCTTTTTCTGTCCCTCTGGATGTAGAACACAGTGCAGGTGCAATGTTTCCCCTCTTTTTTTATTAGTCTCATTAGAGGTATATTAGCCTTCAGTCCCTCGTTCTTTCTTTGGGTTGTGATAGGCTGTGGGTCAGGATTACCTCAGTGGCATAACGCAACAAGGTTAGGTGCCCCTGCATAATGTGATGAGGGGCCCTTGAGTCTTCCATATCTCACAGCAGTACATTGGTCTCCGGCTGAATAAGTGCCCCCTAAAAGTTTGGAGGACCCTTGAAGGGTTGGGGGCCCCCTGCAATACAGAGGCTGTAAAGGCCTGTGTTACGTTCCTGGCTTACCACTTGCAGACCATGTTCATTGGAGTCTTGCCATGTACAGTTGAGTCACATGGCTACCTTGCTCTGGTTTGGCAGTAACAGGTCCCCGGGCAGTAGTGTTGGCAGCTGGCATTGGACGATAGCCCTCTTCTGGACTTGAAGGTTTCAGCCGCAGGTGAGCCCTGTGGTTGCAGTGGACCTACACCCTCCAGATAGTGAGTCTTGGTGACCGTCGCTGGGCCTTGCTGAGGTAAGACAGTAGTGCAGTCCTCCTTCCCGGCTCACCAGCTGTGCTCAATTCAGTGTGCTGAGAGTTGCCACCAAGAGCATCCAATCAGTGCTTCGGCACATGGGGACAAAGTGCCTTTTGTCCACACAAACAGTCATCTCCTCCTGCAGGGTTGGTTCGCTCCTTTCCTTTTCTTTCAGGAAGGACTCTCCAGGCATTGCAGGACAGGGAAAGCAGTTCTTCATGGAGATCATTCTCCGAGTAATGTCTCTTCACCTCTGGGAAGCTGACTGTTAGGCAGACACAGCTCTGGATGTGCAATAGTCCTCTGAATACTTTGAGGAGCACCCCCTCAGAGGTCAAAGAGAACTTAGAACTGAAACAACAAATAGGTCAGCAGCTCTCTTATGATGTTATATAGCAGAAAGAGGAAGCATAGTCTCTGCACTTTCCAAACCGGTTTGAATTGGTTCCGTTTTCATGTGTCCTTTTAAGGCTATTTTCCAGACACAACCTTTATCTTGAGTGATACTCTTCACAGCAAGGTTGTCTCCAGAATGGAATACTCACAACAAAGGCACAAAGAGGTGTGAGTAGTCTACACCTGACTATCACAGCCACACCTGACCATGATCAGGAAGAGACACAAAAAAAAGACAAAAAAAAACCCACACTTACCTGAAATGGCCACCGCATCTCCTTCGTCCACCATCCCTCCAACATCTTCCTGCACTCCCAGCCAGCAGCAGGAAGCACCTGCACTCCCGGCCTCCCCATAGCCAATCACAACACTGCAATGCAGCGTTGTGATTGGTCTGAGCACCGTGGATCGGCGCTAAGACGGGAACTGGGAGGGTTTGCATGTTCCTCACCAGGCTGTGTAATGCAGCCTGGTGGGGAAGATGCAAAGTGTGCAGGACTGTTTGCCTGGCCCAAGAGGGCCAGCCAAGCAGTTGTGCACACTTTAGGAGTGAAAACCACTCCTCTCCCTACTCCGCCAGCCCCTTTCCGCCTGAGAGCCACTGAAGTATATAGGAAAAATAAAATGATAATAACAATTGTTGTTATCATTTTATTTTTCCGTTTGTTCAGTGGGGTAACACTCCTCCGCCTTAGCGGAGGAGCCACTACTGATTCACTCTTCAGAGAAAAATAAGAATAGTCAGGGTAAGTAACAAACACACCATAAATTAACCTGCGCTCACCCTCTGGTAGCTTGGCACCGAGCAGGCAAGCTTAGCTTAAGAGACAATGGGGCATATTCTCAAGAACGTGTGATAACCACTGCAAGTTTAGCTTAGCGCAACTTTGCATATCGTAGTCTATCGCGGGAAAACAACGCTGTGTTAACGTAGTATTCCCAACCTGGGGGCACCATGCGATAGTCCCACGATAACGCGTCAAATGACCGAGTTAAAATCAACGCGACGCCGCAAAATTGCGAAACACGAACGCGAATAAAGTTGCGATGAGGCCAACCGCGATACAAAAATCAGTGATAACCAGCAACAGGCCTGCAATTCCCACGCGTCATGCGGGAAAATGCACCATAAAAGCTGAACAAGAAAAAAACACCATAAACAAAATAAACTGTGTAGCAACAGGGATGCACCCGGAACGAGTACCCAGGTCAACGCGAACCCCACAAGCCACACAGACCACCAGCAAGGAACCTCGGGGTCAGGGAAGGCCAAGGAGAAGAGGAAGAGGAAGACGGGGTACAGTTCGCATGACAACCGGATCGTCGTCACGGAGGTGACAGAGCACTAACAACAACTGTCCGTCACCTCCACCGTGTCATTGGCAACACAGACGGAAAAATGGCATTCCATCGTGAATGCAGCCGGAGTGTCGAGGAGGCCAAGATGCGCTGGCACGATGTGAAAAGCCAAACCAAGCAGAAACCCGCTGCCAACAGGAAGGCAGCAACGGCGAATGGAGGTGGGAGTCCTGCGCCACAGGAGGAGCTGGAGCAAATGGTGGCCACAGTCATCAGTGTGGAGACGGTGCAAGGAGTCGGGAGTCCGGACACTGCTCGATATGACCTGACACAACATCAACAGGGTGAGTAACGAACAGGGACTGTGGGGACGGGGGGGACGGGCACAATGGCACACATGCACAATGACGTGTAGCACACCGCACACCCACAATGACCCAGGGTCATTACCCTGATCCCCGTGGCACACTGCAGCACACATAGAAACATCAAGTAGGCCCCCGTCCACCATGTCCCCAAAGGGGTCCCACCCCACACATCACCAATTCCACAACACACACATGCACCCGTGCGAAACACAGCAAAGATGCATATGTGAGAGCCACCCTGACAATGCAAGTGACACCACATGACGAGCAGCATGGCTGGAGTACAATCACCATGACACTGTGCACGCCACGAGACTGAGCTGGCTGAGTGTGGACCACATCCGGAAAGGAGCAGGTCACACTCTGACACATCCACAAACAACCACTGACGTCAACAATACATCTGCAGACAAACAATGCACAAGAGTACAAAAACCGTCCAAGAGCACAAATGACCCAAGTCTCCAACATCACAGCACCTTAAAAGCACAAAAACCAAAGGCACACCGCCTCCAAGGGTTAAGGGGCAGCAAAATCACAGCTGCAGGTGCGACTCTCACACAATGCAGCACACACACATAGCAATGACAGCACATCCACATGGACGACAATGTGTTACACAGTGCAACACTTACACTGCAGAACAGAGGACACAACTGGGCCCGCCAGTCTGTAGACTGTGCGAGCTCCTGAACCTGGCCCTTTCTGGCACTGCCTCCTGACAGTTGTTTGACTTCGTCTAAAACACTGTTTAAAAAGGCTGGAAGTGCTGAGAGGCTGACAATGATGGGTGAGCAACAGCAGACTGATTGTACCAGGTTTAAAGATGATTGAGCCCTTATTATTAGGTTGTTTAAGTTCTCTAACTTGTTGTCGATGCCTGCTGTAAACACGGCTAAGGTATTCAAAAGGTCGACTTGCATATCCAGTTTGTCAGAGTGATAGTTTAGTGCTGTGACTGTAGATTGAAAAGTTTGTAACAGTTGCGGCCAAATGTTAGACATGGATGACAAAGAAGCGGCTTGTGAGTCTGATTCTTGTTTCATGTTAAGTGATTCATCTGAATCTTTGAGAAAAAAGGATAAGTCCAGTAGCAGTTGATCTTTGGGATCTTTTGTGTCAGTTCCTCGTTCGAACTTTGTGGAAACTGTGGTGGCTGCACTTGTGGTCGTGACTATGGCTGCTGCTGTGGCTGCCGTTACACTTGACAACGTTTGCAGTGGGAACAATGTAATATCCTCCTTCAGGGCCCTTTCCCGTTGGATTACGATGGGACTGGGTGCTCCGAGGCTTGGGGATTGGTTATTTTGTGGGAGTGAGGGACTTGATGTCAGTTGTGGTGTTGACGTGGACATGAGAATATCTGATTGCTGTAGCACGGCGTTAAATATTCGTTCAATTGTTTCAGTCCGAGGATGATTTCTTAAGTCAGGAGGCGTACAGTTCTCCTGAGGTGCGGATAGGTGACAAGAGGAAGACTGCTGAATGACCGGAGAGGTTACCATAGGAAGCGCAGGGGGCGTTTTCGAGTCATCCTCAGATGGACTGACGCTAGGATTAGCGCTAGTGGTAACTAGTGACGGTGTGATTTTGCTGATCGGTGACATGAATGATTGCCTCGGTTATTTGTTGGAAATTGCTAATCCTTGGCACCACCAATGTTTGTGGGGGGGGGAAGAGGCTTAACTGATCCAGGTGTTTTTTTAAAGTACTCCAAAATCGAGAGAGGTTGTGTAGTCTTGTGGCACAGCGGAGAGATACGGTCCCTATTACCAACAGGCTCTCGTCCACCGAGGGACGGAACCAGCGGGTCCAGTGAGGACGAGGACATCAGTTGGTTAGAGGCGTTCGCTGCTGCTCCCTCTACCGCTGCTGCCAACTGCTTTAGTTTTTTTTGTTTCGGTGATGAAAGCACCTTCCTTGTTCTTGCCGTTATGAAGCCGATGTGAAGCTAATTCCACCTCTACCGGTTTTTGCGATGGACTCACGTGGGGCTCACGTGGCCGGTGGGTACAAACGGTGCTTCTTAGACACCCCCCCTTTCTTCCACCCCCTCCTCCTCCCTGCCCACACTAACCTGCCTTACGACCCCTGTGGCCCCTGTACCCCCCTGCCGCCTCGGACAGTTCTATGAAAAATGGAACCGAGGTGGTATATTGCGCATATGGGGGATGTACAGGAGTCCCAACAGGAGGCCAGTAGGGTCAGAGTAAAGATGTGGGCCGGGGTGTCGGACGGATGACGGGGGCTGGGGGGAGCGAAACCAGACCGGGCCGGGCTGGGCAGTGCAGAGACTGGAACTGAGGCTGCACGAAGCGGAAGTGGGGTGGGGTGACCAGGGACGGAGCCAACCGAACCAGGTGGGTTTGGCAGGTTTTTGGCAGCTGCAGGACAGGGCAGGGCGGCTCAGGGCAGGACAGTGCAAGGCGGCGCAGTTACGCTGTGCTGCGACTTGCGGAATTACGTAGGAGCACTTATGTGAGAAAAATGTGTCGTGCAGTGTTGTGGAGTGGAAGAAAAAGGATGTTAAAAATACCTGGCTAGTGGGCGAAGTAATTTTATTCTAGCTCCTAGTCGGTATGTTTAAAAGCAGGGGTACTAGAGAAAACAGTGTAACCTTAATGAGTTAAACGTCTCTAGAGGTCAACATGTTTCAAGCCTCCCCAAGGCTCTTCCTAAGGACCCCACAAGGACCAGCCCTGTGAGTTCCACTCCTAAGTGACCTAAAAAGTGAGGTAAATCGATAATTAGTGAAATGTGAAGTGCCACACCTACTGTGTGTGCACTATTTGTTTAATACATACGATTTGACTCATTGGTACGTAGTATCTGTGGGAAATAAAGCAGAACAATATTAGAATAACAAACGCCTGCCAGGAAACTCGCAGGGATGTATACAACATGGTTCAATTGGTTCACACTAGTGCTCCTCTGTGATGTGTGAATTACATCCACTATCATCTATTCCATCGTGCCTTGCCGGTAGAAAAACGTATGGTCATCGTCTCCTAAGGAGATCCTGATTGTAGTGTTAATTTAAAAACATGGACATATACACCACGTGACATACCACACTTAAAAACGATACAAACATCGAAATCACATACTTCATATGAGGTTCAGTTTTGCCCCATGGTCTGGAGGTGTTGAGGGGCTCGTGGTCACACTCTGTAATGATGATAACAAAGCATGGTTAACTTTGGGCCAGTGAGGACACTGTAAATAAAAGTTTAAAAGAGCCGGGCTTGCCAGGTACTTCCGTAAAGCCGCCAGAAGAAATCGGTCGTGGCTGCGCTGTAAGGGAAAGGGTTCCTGTACTTACTTGAGCGGAGCACGCCTCACCCGTAATACACCTATTCGCACCCCTGGTGCCCGGTTATATAGTTCCACTTCCGCCCAGTCATCGAATAGTAGACTAGAGCTTGTGCAGATCTAAAATGGCCGCTGGAGTATGGCAAAAGCGGCGGCCATGTTGGGTGTATACGTATCTTAGTAGTAGTGATCAAAAGGAAGAAATCTGTTAGAGTGCAAAACATATTAGTTAAGTATGTCTCAATTTTGGGAAAGTGTGTACCCTATATACAGTGTATAAGCCGGACCAGGAATCGGACATTCTGTTAGGAAAAGTCCAGTTTCTGTGACAGATCCTCCTTGTAATGGATCTTGATCACATGCCCACCTATGGATGGTAAAATCGGCGGCCATGCTGGAGGGGAATAAATGCGAAGAAAAATGCGAAAAAGGTGGCTCATAGGTATCGCGTTCATGAAATAAAGTAAAATAAAGTAAATTAATTTAAAGAATACGAAATTAAATTAACGCGGGCCCGACCTCCCAGATCGAGTTGCTACAAGAAATTTTTTTTTTAGTGTTAATTTTATATGAAGAAAGGTTACTGTGGGTTAAATGTTGTGAAAGGGGCAGCCACACCGTATATATGTAGTCTCAATTGTTTCAGTGGTGAGATAAAAAACATATATACACATGTATTCATGGTCTGGCATGTATCAGGGGATAATTCTAGTGATGGATTGACATGGCCAAAATGGCTGCTGTGCATAGTATGTTGGTGGTTATTGAATGTTATGCACACAGGGCAACACTTTACGTGCCTAGGTCAGAAAAAAGTATTTGTGCAACACTTCAAACAGTAAAACAGCAAAAACACCACACAAAAAGATTATGTACCATGTTAGAAATATAGAGCTTAATTTAATGAACAAAAAAGACCAAAACAACAAAAATCCAATCAGTAGAACCGGAGTTATGAATTTTTAAAGAATAAATTGCAAAATAGTGCATAAAAGCACCTACAGGGGATGTCTGGTCACGCTAGACCGGCTCAGATCCAAAAGCTCAGGCAGACCACGATGGAGCACGGGTCAAATACAGTCCAAGATAAGTTTTACCTTCTCAAGTTTTGAAGTGCACAGAGGTCCTCCCTTCCTGCCCTGGCTCCAGACTCACTACAGGAGAATATGCAGCCCTTTGTGTTGGGAAAGGAAACAGCATATTCAGGTGTAAGTGTAAGGCTGTTCCCAGCTCCTCCCTCCCGCTCCAGCTCCTCCCTCCCATCCTCCCAGGATGGCCCATCAAGTCACACCTAAGCTCCCATCGTGTGGCTGTCTAGAGGGAATGCACAAAGCCCAGCTGTCACCCTCCCCAATGTGTATTGAAGACAGGCTGCAGACACGCAAGGCTAACTTCAGGAAAATGCCAACTTTCTAAAACTGCCATTTTAAAAATTGTAATGATAAATTCGACTTTACCATCAAAGAGGATTTGTCATTAGAATTTCTCGATTAGAAATTATAGCTTATTAAATGTAATAAGGAATCCCCAATGTTAATCTATGAGAGGGGTAGGCCTCCCAGGAGTGGAAAACTAATTTGAGAGATTTTCACTACCAGGACATGTAAAAATGAAAAGCACATGCCCTGCCTTTTACTTACACAGCACCCTGCCCTATGGGCTACCTAGGGCCTACCTTAGAGGTGACTTATATGTAATAAAAGGGGAGTTTAAGGGTTGGAAAGTGGTTTTAAATGCCAACTCAACACATCACTATAAACTACACATACATGTTCTGCAGTGGCAGGCCAGAGACAGGTTTAAAGTGCTACATAAGGGGGTGGCACAATCAGGTCTTCAGTCCCAATAGTAGCATTTAATTGAGATGCCCTGGACACATGTAGGGCCCTTTACTAGGGACTTATAGGTAAATGAAATATGCCAAACAGGTGTAAACCAATTATACCATGTTTTAGGGAAAGAGCAGAAGCACTTTACCACTGGTTAGCAGTGGTAAAGTACACAGAGTCCTAAGCCAACAAAAACGAATTTAGCAAAAAGGGGAAGAGGAAGGCAAAACGTTTGGGGGTGACCCTGTAGAAAGGGCCATTTCCAACAAAGAAGTTCCAGGAAAGTGCAAGCATTAATTGTTAATGAGGGTGAGCTCCATGAGCAACACATTTTCCTTGGCAAATAAAACTCAGAGCAAGGTATCATAGACATTGCTTTCAAAAGTGCTGAGGAAAGCACAATTCAGGTGAACTATAAGAGCCTTAATGAAACATCAAGCAATGAGGAAAGCGCAGTTGTTTGGAGACCCAAAGGCCCAATTAATTAACAAGCGCTGATATAAGCGCAGTCGTGTGAAGAATCTAAGGCATAACAAATTGATAATGCTGAGGAAAGCGCACTCAATTTTGAGAAGACTTTCAGGAGACATAATCATAGCTAGAAAATGCCCATTATGTGTTATTTTTGTTTAAGAGAGAACATTGTGGAAAAAGAACAATCGTATCAAGTCTTTCTTCTCCCTACATTTCCTGAAAATGAGGATCACATATTAAGAAAGCTAATCCACCTCTGGGAATATAAATTTCCAAGACATTTATTGAAGGTGCCAGTAGTATAATAAGTGCATACATTATATGTGATTACAGAATTTGAGACGCACACATATTTTCCTAATTTTTCTTGCAGTTGCCATTTCAGACCTCCTTCCCAGCAATCCATTTTCCTCCTCCTTTCCCTCATCTGGCATCTCAGGGGTCCTGTGTTAGTTTCTTTCAGCAACACAGTGAAGCCTGGAGGTGGGTCCATTTGAGCATCGTCCCACTTATGAGAAGTGTCAGATTCAGCCCTGACAGTAACTCTGTCATCACATGCTACATACATACATCTGTGCACTCCGGATCTCAGCAGTACGATTCAGGTTCATCTCTAGCATCGGAAATTTACATGAGTTGACTAGTAGGCTTCCTCTCATGTGACGCAGATAAAAAGGTCTTGTCAGGCTACGATCAATGCAATACCCAGGATTCTGTCATTACTGAGCTACACGCATACATTTCTGACATGGGCAGTTGTCCTCTGTAACAATCGAGGACTTGCTTGGTGCGCCCTTCTACGACACGGACAAATCCAGGACCAGACTTTTTGTCAAAGGCAGGTCTAGGCATTTGTGCATATGCTAGATTAGAGTTAGACTGGGCTAGAATTAAAAAAACACTGTATACCTTATACTCTCAGGACAGCAAACTGGGGTCCTGACTTTACACTGTGAGAAATTGGGTTGTTGGTTGAGGGGGTGTGAACCCTTCTTAAGCAACAGCCACAATCCTTGTCAGGGTGAACCAAAAAAAGTTACTAAATTTACCTGTGCTTGATGTTTTGGAAGCTTGGCACAAAAGCTCTCAGGCTTAACTTAGAGGCAATGTGTAAAGTATTTATGCAGCACACAAACAGTAATAAAGTGAAATCAAAAGACAAGAAAAATCCCACACCAATTTAGAAAAACAGAGTAAAATGTAATACATTATTTGACACCAAAACAACAAAAATCCAGTCAGTAGAACTAGAAAAGTGCCATTTTAAAGGTTTAAGGCAAGTATAGCTCCTAACAGCACAAAGCGCCACTTGCCGTTATCTGATCGTGCGAGACTGAGTGAAAGTCGCAAGTTCAGGCCGACTGCGATGGAGCACAGGCCGAATACAGGGACTAGGTTAGTCCTGCTGAAAAAGTTACCTTCTAGTGTCTAGCACGAAAAGTTCCATTCTCGATGGAGGAGGCCGGGGGAGCATTGTGGATATTGCTGCTGTAGCGTATGGAGCAGGCCGGGCGTAATGGACAATGACGCTGTAGCGTGAAGATCCTGTCAGGCATCACAGACAGTCGTAGCGGGAGGTTCGCATTGGTGGTCACCGTGGGCTATTGATGCTGTAGTGCAAAGTGCAGATCTTGCTTTGCCAGGTATCGCTGTCAGTCAATGTAGCGCGAAGAGTCGGGTTCAACGGAGATTTGCGTTGGCGAGCAGTGCAGGTGCCAAGATCTTGGTGTGAACTGGCCCGTTCGCGGCCGCAATGAACCCAAAACTTAAGGATTTCTCCATTTCATCAAGGATGAGCTCAACTAATGCCACACCAAGGGTACAGGACCTAGGCCGCACCCAGTGGTGGCTGGTGGACTTTGAAAGCAGTGGGTCGTAACCACCATTTTGATCTGCATCCAATTCGACACCGTCTGCCACCACACCCTGCGCACACGCCTCCATGACGCAGGGATCCGAGACAAAACCCTGGACTGGATCACCTCCTTCCTCACTGGCAGAACCCAGAGAGTCCGTCTCCCCCCTTTACGATCGGAACCCACCACGATCACTTGCGGCGTACCCCAAGGATCATCCCTCAGCCCGACACTTTTCAACATCTACATGGCACCGCTCGCCAACATCGTCCGACCACACCACCTCAACATCATCTCGTACCTCTCCCTCACCAAGGACCCGGCCACCGCCAAATCCAACCTCCACGAGGGAATGAAGGCCGTCGCAGATTGGATGAAGTCCAGCCGGCTGAAACTGAACTCAGACAAGACGGAGGTCCTCATCCTCGGCTCCACTCCCTCCGCATGGGACGACTCCTGGTGGCCGGCCACGCTGGGAGCTGCCCCGACACCCACCAACCACGCACGCAACCTGGGGTTCATCCTGGACTCAACGCTCTCTTTGACCCAACAAGTCAACACTGTTTCCTCCTCCTGCTTCAACACCCTCCGCATGCTCCGCAAGATCTACAGATGGATCCCCACCGAAACCAGAAGAATGGTCACCCAAGCACTCGTCAGCAGCAGACTGGACTACGGCAACGCCCTCTATGCAGGAACCACGGCTACACTTCAGAAGAGACTCCAACGCATACAGAACGCTTCCGCACGCCTCATCCTCGGACTCCCCCGCCACAGCCACATCACCACCCACCTGAGAGATCTGCACTGGCTCCCGGTCAACAAGAGGATCACCTTCAAGCTCCTCACCCACGCTCACAAAGCACTCCACAACGCCGGACCAGCATACCTCAACAAACGACTGTCCTTCTACACCCCGAACCGCCAGCTCCGCTCCACCGACCTCGCCATCGTCCCACGCATCCGTCGAACGACCACCGGCGGCAGATCATTCTCCCACCTCGCCGCCAAGACATGGAACACCCTTCCCGCCCACCTGCGTCTGACCCAGGACTTGCTGACCTTCAGGAGACTTCTCAAGACCTGGCTGTTCGATCAGTAGCTGCTTCCCCCCTCCCCTCAGCGCCTTGAGACCCTTACGGGTGAGTAGTGCGCTTTACAAATGGCTGATTGATTGATTGATAAAGTCAGTGAAAAAAGCAAATGTGGCTTCCATTAGGTGGGTTTGGGTGGGGAATTTCTCCCCTCAGAGAAAATTTTAAAGACTGAATGGCCAAATGGTGCATTTCGCTGCCAATATTTCACAAAATTTATATAAAAATCCATAGGGTTCCTGCCAAAGGGCACAAATGAAAAAAACATTTCAATACTTTTGAGATATGCCAGGCATGTCTTATCCACCAAACGGTGAAGTTTACCTTCCTCAAGACAACTATGAAAAAATGGTGGTGAAAAAGTGGATTTTCCAGCATAATTTTTCTAATTATTTGATAAAGGACTATACATATTACAGGCACTTGTGTTTTAAATCACAACATCACAATGTACTTGACTTATTTTCCCCATGCTGCCTTGTGCCTCTGCAAAGTAGATTCCAGATCCCTTACCTATAGCTGGAGTCATCTGACTGTTCCAGAAAATAGGAAGACATCCCTAGACAATGTCTTGATTTGTTAGTAGAGCACTTAACTTGCAGGGTCACGTCCTTTAATCATCATCTTTAGGCCAGGAACATTAACACTCATCTGCTAACCAGTCTTGTATCAAAAGTCACATCATGAATTCATTTGCAAACAAGCTTTAGAAAGATGATCTATTTTGGGCTACTACTCATAATAGTGAACAAACGTCAAACTGTAACTATTAGCCAAATTAAATTGCAGTTTAAGATGCACAACCACATTTGCGATATTGGAAGACCTCAAGTGTACTCTTGAGAGACCTCAGAGAAGTTTGGGAGGAAAGGAATGGGTACCTCTAACCTTGAAAAAACGAGGACAAACCCACCAAACCCCAGTACCCCCAAGATTGCGTTTAGCTTTGTTTACAGGGCTTAGACAAAGCCATTAAGGTTTCAGGGCATTGGGATTAGCTTGTAAAGCATCTAACTTGGAACCCATATTCCTGAACCTGTAAAAACTGAGATCACACATTTTACCAAAATGTGGAAACTTAGCTCTGTAAAAATCTGCCTTTTAATAGAGACAATTCTAGCACAGTGCCCATCCCCTTCCCTAATAACTTCAAAATTCCTTACCAAACTGTGACCTGTCATGCCTTTCTTATAAAGCACACAATGCATCAACCTATGAGGCATGTATGCACAGCTCTGATTAAAGCGCCCTCCCCTCCAATAGAGTTGCCACCTGGCTGGTTTTATATCGGCACAACCAGTATTTTAATTTCCTACCAGTACAAAAATTCGAAAAATTACCTGAAGCTATTTTTCCCCTTATCATTACATACTTTAAACATTTAGCGGTCTATTACGATGTCGAGCGGATATAATCGTCTCATAAACGGGGCCAACCGACCTCTGGTCAGCGATCCCGACCACCTCATCATGATGCGACCCAACACTCCTCGGTTGCATACTCCCATTCCTCTATGGGAGCTCGTGTTTCGGCCGTAAACCGGCCGTAACACAAGCTCCCATAGAGGAATGGGAGTCTGTGTTCATACATGCACTGTGTGGCAGGCACTCTAAAGTGCCTGCCACATGGTGCAGGGATAAACAGGAGGCCCCTCGGCCCCCAACTGGAGGCCGCAGAGGGAAGGGGGCCCTGCTAGGGTGGAAAGCTGTGCCGGAAAGCCCGACATGGAAAGCCTGCCAGAGACTAAGGGCCCGATTCTGATGCGGTTTGGAAAGCTTACCAACCGAATGGGTTTGGGAATGGTTTCCGACTGAATCGGATCGGGAGAGTCCAACCGACCGAGTACGATGCATCTGGATGATTCCAGATACGATTTGGTTGGACTCCCATTCACTTCAATGGGAGCCTTTGTTCTGACCGAATGCATAGGCTCCCATTGAAGAAAGGGGTGGCTGGGGAAAATCGGGCACCTTGTGGCGGGCACCCCCTGGTGCCTGCCACACTGTGCATGGCTGGTAAGAGGGGACCCATGGGTACCCCCACAGGCCCGATTGGGAAGACTGGGTGCAGGGGGGCCCACTATGGGCCCCCAAAGTCTGATTCCGACTGCTGATTTGAGTCGGACGGCACGATTCAGAAAGGCTGTCCAAATCCAGCATCGTACTCGGTCGTTTGGAAACGCGGCCCATAGAGACGTACGATTCTGCTCTGTATGGCTCGGTCATTCCAAATGCCGTCGGGTTGGGATTGGGATATTCCTAACGCCTAACTCGCATCATACTCGGTCGGTCGGAAACCTTTCCGAGCCGGTCGGAAAGACGCGTTCCCGAACCGATTTGGACGGAGAAAATGCTGTTAGGAGGCCTTCCTAACCGCATCAGAATCAGGCCCTAAGTATCATAATCCCAATGGCGGAAAGGCCGCCCTTTGGGATTATGGGCCAGCCTCCGACTCGCCGATGCGCTCCTTGAGCCCGTCGGATGCCAGCCGGAATGACCGGCCGGTTTAATTTCCAACCACCAGCATTGTAATGCGGCGGTCGGAAATTAAACCGAGATGCGGCACAGAAAGGCTCCGACCAACTGACAGACTGATACAGACATTCACACAGATTAGTCACTCACCCATGCATTCACTAAGACACGTTTAATCACTCACGTATAGTCAGTCAGTCACAAACCTACTAAATCATCCATTCAGACACTCATACACCCACTCATTCTTCAATACACCTTGGCGTGCATATATATAACATTCTTAAACTTTTCAGAAACACTCAGTCACTGGATGATGTCATCAGTGATGTCATCAGTGATGTCATATGTGACTTCATCAGCAGTGCATTGCAGGGGCGCGAGTTATAGTTAGAACAACTAACTATAACGGCCGAATTTCTCTGGTTTTGTACGAGAGAAATGTCCAACTAACTATAACGTCCCTGAAACCTGTGTTTTTTTCAGTGAATTTCTAAGGTTTTTTAAATGCTAATTTCTAACTATAACGTCCCTGAAACCTATGGTTTTTTCAGCTAATTTCAAAGGTTTTTTAAATGCTAATTATTAACTATAACGTCCCTAAAACCTTTGGTTTTTTCAGTGAATTTTTAAGGTTTTTTAAAAGCTAATTTCTAACTATAATGTAGTAGTCGCGTTTGCAGAGTGGTGCAGAAAGGAGGCTGGGCCACCGACTAGCGCTCAGGAATTCCGCTGCGTAGGACTTACAGGACGTACCAGGAGGGCTTCTTGGCCCCCAATGTCCCTCAGGAGTAAAGTGGACTTCATCCCCCAACCCGTAGTGTGCCAGGAGGCGTGTTTCCAGAGTGGTGGAGAAAGGGGGCACCCCGGGACATTGTTGGAGCCGGCCCTGGGGGGTGGCGGTCCCCAGGGCTGTGGAGGGCTCCATGAGGGGGCCGCTTGGCCCCCCTCCATCTTATTTAAAGACCCAGAGAAGTGGTGGTCCCCGGGGCCAGGGGTCCGCAACAGACCCCCGCATTTAAATAATTAGTGCCCCAGGGAGGTGGTGGTCCCCAGGGCAGTGTGGGGGGGCTCAATCCCCCCCCACACTATAATTTTAAAACAAGCCCGGGGGGGTGGCGGTCCCCGGGGATGCGGGGGGGCTGTGTGCCCCCCCCCGCATTTAATAATTATCGCCCTGGGGTGGTGGCGGTCCCCGGGGCTGCGTGGTGGGTGCAGGAGCCCCCCACGCAATTTTTTATTTAAAAATGAAGCCCCGGCGAGGTGGCAGTACCCGCATGCCCCCGCACATTATTAATAAAGCCCTAGGGAGGTGGCATCCCCGGGGCTGCGGGGGCCCTGTGTGCCCCCCCCCGCATTTAATAATTATCGCCCTGGGGTGCTGGCGGTCCCCGGGGCTGCGTGGTGGGTGCAGGAGCCCCCCACGCAATTTTTATTTAAAAATGAAGCCCTGGCGAGGTGGCAGTACCCGCATGCCCCCCGCACATTATTAATAAAGCCCTAGGGAGGTGGCATCCCCGGGGCTGCGGGGGCCCGTGCGGCCCCTGCATATATTATGCGCATTGCCCCCGTGGGCTCATTAATACGAAGCGCGGGAGCCCACGCTTTGTTTTTTTTATGGCGGGATTCGCGAATCCAGCACGATCGTAGATGAGGCTGCCCTGAAGTGTCGGGGGCTCCAGTAACGAGAGACTTTGTTTTGGAACTTTTGGAGGGGCATGACCCACACACGCACCCAACCTACTGAGGAGATGCCAATGTGGCGAAAGGGTAAGCGTGTTGGAAGGGATTCGGGATGAAGGACTTTTCATCTACGATCGTGCTGGCTGGATTGTGTTTTATTACACGTCATTTGAATATTTTCAGCAATGCGCAAAAGAATATCTACTCACCTGGCTTCCTGTGTATTATCCATCATGAGTGGCACCGCTATGCAGGTACTAACTGTATTCACTGTGAATAGAAATGAGGACTTCCAGTTTTCACATCAACTTCACTGGCGGTGCACTCTGGGACTTGTATTCCTAATTTAGTCACGTGAGGCATAAGAGTTTAAAAGCACGCAGGTGCGCAATAAGCAGTTTGAAAGTTTTCCTTCTGCCTGTGAGCAAGGCCGGATGAGGCTGAAACGTTAGGCAATTGGGAGGAATCTGCGGTGCAAAGACGTTCAATAAATGCCGCTTTTTGCCAGCAATGGGCCTCTGTTGTTTTTGTGATTATATATATATATATATATATATATATATATATATATATATATATATATATATATATATATATATATATATATATATATATATATATATATATATAGTTGCAAGGTGGAAAATTATGTGGTATGGCAGGGGGGCCTTACCATGCAATATTCTCTTAATACCCAGATCCTTGCTTGGATTCCACAACAATAATCCTTAGCTTAGTCCTGGTAGTGTGGCAAAGAGCAGTCAGGCATTACTGAAGGAACATTTGTTAAGCATGGGTAAAACTGTGGTGAGGCAAGGATCATAATATCCTGGGCTATACCCCTTATTTACCTTATGGTAATTTATTTTATCTATACCCAAAGTACCACAATAATAAAAGGATACTTAGTGGTATACCCTGAGGTATTTTTATTTAGTAACTGGACTATTGTTATCCAGAAAAGAGAAGAATATCTAAGAACTCCCTCAGGACAGCCCAACCCGAGGTCGAGTCCGCCCTGGTGGTATTGTCCTACCAAGGTGGGGCTAGGTGTCCTATGATGAAGCATGTCACATTATGTGAGTGAGCCCACCTCGTCAAATTCTTGGAATTGCCATTCTCAATAGGAGACACACAAGGGGAATATGGTTCTGAAAATAATATTGGCCCTACACATACAGACCTGGGTTTTCTGTTCTCCAGGGGTATCTGGTGAAAAGTTGCCACACCATTTTGTGTTACATAATTCCTTTAGAGGCAGGTGTGGTTATCTCTCAGCCTCTCTCTTTTTCTCCCTTCGTGTTCTATAAACATTTTACAGTACCATGATGGTGCATAAGTAATTGAGACCACTCGAAAGAAATCTGACACCAATTTATAAAAATAGAGCTTATTTTTATATAAATATAGTCACCAAAATGAACTACATAAAACCGGAGTTGTGAATTTTTTAAAGCGTTATAAAATAGATGCACTTTAAGTTGTCAAACTTGTCCCATTGCAATGAATGGGGGAAAAAACAGGTGACAAGCTGCAAACCACTTGGTTATGTCATCTCCATCACTAAGCCTAGGGACAATCCCTTTGGGGAGCTTAGGGTCAAAACACTCGTCTTTACTTTTGTTGCTGCCACCATCCTTAGGAACTATGCCCCATCTAACCCTCCTTTCCTCTAGAGCTAGTCTCCTCTCTTCCAATACCAGTCTTCTCTCCTACTCCAGTACATAAGTCCACACAATGGATAAAAAAATCACCAAGGCACTACTCACGGTGACAATAGTGGTTTATTAGTGATGTCAACAACAGCCCGTTTCATATGTAATTGAGATGTAATATGTAATTGAGATGCCGACATCTGGGTTATATGCAGAGAGGCAAATCGCTTGTATCCATTACAAAAGTAAAATACCAATGCAGCAAAAATGTAACAATAAGGTGACAACAGTGCAAGCCTATAAATCATGTTTACAAATAAAACAATCATGCCCAAGTGGGCTAGGGCAATATTAAAGACTGAGTTATACTCTAATGCCACATCAAATATACACATATGATAGAATAGGAGGTCAAACTACAGAAATATGCAATCAGGCCCAAGTGGGCTACGTTCTGTTTTCTTACATACGCATTGGACATTAGTAATCAGCCCGTCTGTATAATACTGGATTCCAGCCTTCTCATTACGCATTGATTATATACTCGTTATATATGCCATTGCAGGCTGCCCTGTACTACTATAATAAATTTGCAGGGCAGGTAACCTTATGCAGGCGGATGAATTTTATTTGCTGGAAGGATAGCATTCATGCTTATCTCAAATACCATATGTACTCACTGATTTATTATGTATGTATATTATATTTACAAAGCGCAACTGTCACTCCTAGGAGCATCATGGCGCTAAGCGGGCTGTGCATAAGGTTCAGATTGTAAACTGCAGACATCCGATAAGTGAGAGACATAAGGCGTCTGAGGCGCCAAAGATCCAGGCTGTCCTGAAACTTAGTTCTATCTGAATGAAACGGGATGGCTAGGAAGAAGATTCCAGGCTTTAGTCCCCCAAACTGCCACTGATTTGCCCCCCCCTTTGAGATACACCTAAAGCTAGGAGGCTTGAGGAGATTCGCTGATGAAGATCTGAGGGGGCGCGGCGTCGCATACGGTTTAAATCTGGCCCTAAGGTATTTAGGTCCTGATAATTTAAAAGCTCTGAGGGTGATTACCAGGATCTTAAAAAGGACTCTTTTATTCTTCTATTATATATAATATATGCATGTCAACATTCACCATTACTTCTTTTATGTCTTTTCATGTATGTAGATTCCTGCTCAGGCAGCCCAGAAAGCAATACAAAAAGAACAAAGGATGGACGTAATGCTGAACAAATAAAACATTCACCCCCAGTCACAGACCTGGGTTTAATCCATTGTTTTTGCTCACCACGCCACCCCAGTTTGGACCAGCCATATGCAAATCAGTCTTGACCCAGCTCCACATGGGAACAGTCTAGCCCAAACTGCCAGACCAGGTCCTCTCTGGAAAGGGAACAAGAATCCTGGGACCGGTTTCGGGGCATCACCCCTCATCAGCCAGGCTAGCTTGAATCCAGTAGCACAGGGGCCGATTCACAGAACTAATCTGAGATTAAATCCTAAATTTACTACTTTTGGTATTCACAGAAGGCATTTAGTAGTAGTAAAGTTAGGACTCCTAACTTTACTACTACTGAACTGAGACAAAATCCTAACTTTACGACTTTCGGTATTCACAAAAGGCATTTAGTAGTAGTAAAGTTAGGAGTCCTAACTTTACTACTACTAAATGACTTCTGTGAATACCAAAAGTAGTAAGTTTAGGATTTTATCTCAGATTAGTTCTGTGAATCGGCCCCACAGTGAGCATAGGACCCATGTCTGAATATAACCTTCCCACTTAGGGCAACAAAAGCAAAAAGAACAAATGATGGACGGAATGCAGAACAATTCAAACATTCACCCCCAGTAATAGATCTGTTTAATCCATCATTATTTTGCTCACCACGCCATCCCAGTTTGGACCCAGCCATATGCAAATCAATCTTGACCCTGTTCCTCATGGGAACAGTCCAGCCCGAACTGAAAAGCCAGGTCCTCCCTGGACCAGAAACAAGCATCCTGGGACCCGTTTCGGGGCATCACCCCTCATCAGCCTGGCTAGCTTGAAACCAGTGGCACAGTGAGCATGGGACCCACGTCTTGGCATACTGTTCCCACTTAGGGAGACAAAAGCAAAAAGAACAAATGATGGACGGAATGCTGAACAAATCAAAGTGTATGGGGCCTTACACCATCTTCTGCTGCTGAAGGGGTTGTTCAAATTTGCTAAAATTACTGGGATCAACATCAGGATTTTTCAGAAGCTTTGTGGTTTTAGTGATCAGATGGCACTTTTATCATCCTGCTCAGAAAAGTGTTCCAGCTCCAGTGCAGTTCACCATCTGCCACTTTTATGGGCAGTTCATTATCTTGGCCACAGGGTAAAGACATATACAAGGGCGTTTTTAAGGTTGTGACATTTAGAAACAATTGCTGTTAGAGAGGAATAAAAACAAATTGCAAAGTGTATGTTATTTTGGTAATTCACAAATTTTTCAAAGCATGTCTAAGATTACATTAAAAAAATCACTCCCTCGTGTACATTAAAGTTAGGTGGGTCGAGAAAGTTTGTCAAACTAAAAATTAGGTTGTGGTTCTAAAAAGTTTGGGAAGCACTGACGGCTATTTCTCGGAGTGACGGCTCATGTTCAGACAGCGCAGCTCGAAACAGTGAGCAGGGCTTGTCTCTTTCTCTTTCTGAGCGGTGCTGCCTAAAATAATGCACCAACTCTAATTACGTCATTGTACACATTGCAGGCGTATAAAAATAATCGTTCAGTTCTAAAAGGAGCCAGAGCATCAAATCATCATAGGCCTATGGTGCTCGAGACTGCCATCAATAAATACATGCATGACACCAAAGGAAAAAAAGAGAAGCCTCTTGCTAAGTGCACTTATGATTATTTTCCCAATGGAATGCTTATGATGACAAACTCCATTCGTCATTACTAACCAGGGCAATCAGTGGCTGAAGAATGCGCTCATCAGTATGTGAGTAACAATTAAAAAAAAACCTTACAACTCTCAAATTGCTAAGGGGCACTGATCTTATGCACGTTTCTCTGTTAAAACTGTATAATGCTTTGTCATGATTGCAACGAGCTCCATTAAGAACTCTTTTATTTAAGATAAAAATGTACTTTATTCATGTGTACAATATGTAAAGATATTAATTAATCATACAATAAACTTTCTTTTGACACTTTATATTACAAAGAAAAAAAAATAAGTATAACAAAGATTGCCTTAAGCTCCATTAAGTCAAACCAAAATATAATGGAGCTTCGACCACATCACGTCGAGCTGATGCACATCTACTTCTAAAATAACTATTATTGAATGTTAAAACATTGAAGTTTTATCCATAGGTTATAGGTGCCACCTAGTGGGCAACAGACATACATCAAATTCAAAGACATAAGAGTTGCCCTGTTTAAGCAGATAAATGACGGCTAAAAGCTATTTACAGAATTATGGTTAACATTGCCGTTTAGCAAAATCCATACAAGAGATTCGCCCACGCCACCCCCCAACACCCCCCCCCCCCCCTCCCACTCCACCTATTAAGGTATCAATGCAGGTTTAGGATGGGGGGAACTCAACGAAATGCAAAGAGGTCCTACTAGCCTGAACTACTTTTCACATAAGAATAAATCCGATCGTAAACAGATCCAGACCAACTCTTTATATTTATTTTGCAAATTTCTTATTTTTTATGTATTCTTTTCAACAGATTTATAGTTAGCCTCTTCTTACAATTCTAACATTGTGTTTCATACATCATTTTAGTATAAGTTTACATCTGTTTTTATGTATCTTCATTATTTTGCCTGGTTTAAAAGAACATTTTACACCAAATATTATCGAACACCCCCATAAAGTCTCCTATTTCACACTCTCATCTAACAACCCATTCATACCACACACCACACATTCATCATAAGGCAGTCCAGAAAAAATAAACATCCCCCATACACCAGCGACTCTAATCTCTTCACTCCTGGTGTAGCCCGACTGGACACACCAGCAGTCAACGCACATTTTGGTGGTTCCGTCATTTTTCTACCACCTTCTTCAGGACTATAATAACTTTAAGTATATACACAAAACCTCAGGAGGACAAAACGGGGAAATTCTCACATATATTTGATCAGGAGAAAGGCTTGATACTTCATATCTACCCTCGAATCAAGAATGGATATGATCTCAGTCACTTATCCTTGGCCAACGAGCCTTCTCACTCATCAAAGCGGTAACCTCCACTTTGGTTTCTGTTGCCTACGCGCCAGCATTGTAAGATAATTGTTATGTTATGTTATGTTATAACAATTTGTATAGCGCACTACTACCCATAGGTGTCTAGGCGCGTTGCGGACCACATACTGAAGCAGGAGACTAGTTTTTAAAAAGCCAGGTCTTGAGGTGTTTCCTGAATTCAAGCAGGGATGTAATCTTCCTAAGAGAAAGCGGAAGCGCGTTCCATATTCTAATGGTACTATGTCTGAAGCTCCTACCCCCCAGTTCATAGTTTTAACTCTGGGGTAAGCATTAAAAAGGCGTTAGCTGATCGTAATGACCTACTGGGAGAGTACCAATTAAAAACGTGATGAAGAAATTGTGGGCCGTCACCATGAAGTGCCTTGTGTGCGATGCAAAGTGCCTTGAATTTTACACGCTGGCCAACTGGAAGCCAATGCAGATCTTGAATCCCGGCCCTGATGGACTGGTGCTTAGGGACATCCAGAACCAATCTGGCAGCAGCATTCTGAACTGATTGTAGCCTTCTGAGCTGGTTGGACTGCAAATTAATATACAAAGCGTTACAATAGTCCAACTTAGATAAAACCAAAGTGGTTAAGACAATTTTCCTAGCCTTTCTAGGAATGTAGGGAAGGATTTTGCGCATCATTTTGATTGTAAAAAACGCCGAGGACACCACCTTTGAAATCTGAGATTTAAAATGAAGCTTCTCGTCTATTATGACCCCCAAATTTTGCGTTCGCGCGCGTGTTTATGTTTTCATTTGTATTGAATAGTACTGTTGCGGGGGGAGGGACACGTGCGCTATATATTGTGAGTGCGCTGTGTATCTTTTAAGTGGGGTTTTCTGTTGGGCTCGCTCCTTCGTGGGCGGTGATGATGGGGTATTCTTTCAAATGTGAGGGGTTGTATATATAGGTGGTGCGGGGGGGGGTGCCCGTTGGTTACAACGAACTTACCTGACTTGCTGGATGTCCAAGCGCCGTGCTCTCGGAATAAAGAGCAGCATTAATCTTCTGAAGTATCCTGTGATTCTTGCTGTATATTGGATGTTACAGTTTCCGGCACCCCTTTCTTTACAGTTTCCACTTTGGATGTTCCGTAAGCAGAACAAAATAACCTTCACATTTAAATCATACCTTATTGTCTCAAAGGCAGTATCAGCATAACATTGCAGTAAACATGTAAATTGAACAGATAATTTGAATTTGTGATATTACGCATTTGTTGGAAGAGCACCAAATAAATCATCTTGGATTGATGTTACTTGAGTGTATATATATGTATATCCATATTATACGTCTATCTATATCTATCGTTAAGCGGAACTCCGCGTAGTGACAAAAAAACTCCGCCAAGCAGTTCTACGAGCTGCGGATTGGGTTACCTCGCGCCGTTCACACCAATTTTTAGTGCCGGGTGGTTGTCCCGCGCTGTAAAATCAGCACAAATGGCATCTCACACAGTGCAAGAGGGTGCTGCTACTTTCTGCTGCTCAAGTAGAACTTCTACTTGAGCGGCACCTTCCTCAACGCGAACAAAAGGTTTCTCAACGCGAGCGGTAGCAACCATCCGCGACCAGCTGCGTTGAGAAATCTCACAGGGAAGTGGTCTACTGTTGGATTTTCCTCGCTCGCCAACTTACCGTTGGTAAACGCGAGCGAGGAAATAGCGGAACAGAGTTTTTTGGAACTCCGCAAGCTCTGCGGAGTGCAAAAAACTCCACGAACAGAGCGGAATTCACCGCCCTTCCTTAATCGTTTCTAACATTCAAAGCAAAGATCCCATCATATCAACTGCTGTTGGCTAAGGGGTCTGAAGGTGACACACATGACATGAGGTCACTTGGCAGCTATGCAGATTAAGCCACAAAGCATCTAACAAGATAGATCTAAATAAACAGCAAGCAATGGCAAAGCCAATAGGTCCGGCCTTTCTCATATCTACTGTTACCTCACGTAATTACTAGATGTCCTTTTCAAGTCATAAAAACAGTGTGGAGTCTTTAAAAAAGACTGCAGCCCTTCAGAACTGTACTACAGGTCCCTCTCAAGTCAGAAGCAACTGCTTATCAAGTCTGTCATAAAGCCGCAATAACTTACGTTGCTACTAAATATCCCTCATGAGTAAGATGTAACTGCTTAAAATGTCCTTCACAAAGTTGAGGGGTGTGGCATGAACATGAAAATGAACATATCCACTTTTGCTACTCTAATAAATTGCATGCGTGCGCCCCACCCCCGCCACCCCTCCCTGAGCCACTAATGGCCTCGGGAAGTCCACCCACAGGACCAGCTAAGCAGCCATGTTCCGGGCTGAACACCGCGTTTGGCAGAAGCATTTTTAAATCTGATCCTCGCGGGCGGGAGAAATGTTGGCTCCCGCTGGATGCGAGGAGCCAGCTGGGGCCACTGGGGCCTTGGGTCTCCCCCTGTTGCCCCCAACCAGGATATTGTGGGTGCCCGAGGTGGGCACCAGGGCACCCACCTTTTGTTGAGCCGGACCCCAGAGGATGGGGTCCCGGTGCTGAAATCACCCAGGGAAGGGGGCCACATGCCCCTTCCACTTGAATATAGTGCTGGGCCCCAGAGGATGGGGTCCCTGGGGCTGAAATTGGCCTGCAGAGGGGGGCCACATGCCTCCCCCCTTAAATATGGGGCTGGGCCCTGGGGTCCCCAATCCGAAATCAGCCCAGGGAGCCAGCCTCCACCCTTCAAAATGCGGTCAGGCATTTTAAGGTGGGGGACCGAGTGCCCTACACTCCCTTCAAAATGCGGCCGGGCCCCAGGGGATGGGATCACTGGGCCCCAAAACCAGCCCAGGGAGGAGGTTGTGCATGCCCCTCTCCCCTTAAAATTTGAGCCAGGCCCATGCGATGGGGTTCCTGGAGCCGAAATGGGTCCAGACAGGAGGGTTATGTGCTTCCCTTCCCATAAAAATTGCTCCGGGCCCTGGGGGATGGGCACCCAGGGCTGAAATTGGCCCTGGGAGGGGGACTGCGCATGCCCCCTCCCCCGTATAAAACTGCACCGGGCCAAGGGGGTGATGGGAGCCCGGGCCGTAATCAGCCTGTGGGGGAAAAGTAGTTTGTGCCCACCTTGCCATAAAAATTGCGCCGGGCCCTGGGGGATGGGCTTCCAGGGGCCTAAATCGGCCCAGGGAGGGGCCCAGGGGGATGTGGTCCCCAGGACCAAAATCAATCCACGGAGGAGGGTCGCTTGCCCTCTCCCCATACAAGCACGAAGCCCTTTAGCCAACCCCCCAGGGTGCATGGCCAAAGGCCGTTCACAAGGGGGGTTGCATTTATGTATGGTAATTACATATTCCTTTACATTTAAAAAACCTAGAAATTCACTGAAAAAAGCAAAGGTTAATGTAATGTTTTTGGGCCTTAGTACGATGGCGGTCGGACGAGCGTCCGACCGCCACTGTTGTGGGATCAGGTCCGGCCGACAGGTAGCCGGTGGTCCCACCCACCGAATTACGATGCGACCGTCGTGTAGGCAGTCAGAAACATGTCTTTTGCCATTGAATCTTGTGGTGCGGCCCAAAAAGGTCTAGTGGCGAACCATATTTATTTGACTGTAGTAGGTCCAACAGATGGGGATAGTCCAGAGGCAGGTGGGACTGCAGTCTTCCAGGCAGGACACATGTTGTCAGCGAATTTTCCTCGCTGGAGGAGGGTGGGTTGGAGTTAGGGCTTGGGCTAGGAAACCCTGGCGGGGTGGTGTCATTCCTTGTGATGGCCAGAATCAGCTGAATGTCTGTCACCTTCTTAACGAAGTCGGCAAGCTCCTCACTTTGAGCTTGTGACAGTGAGAGGGGCCGAGCGGCATTGCTGGGATTGGATAGGTCTTGGATCACTATAAAACGTTTTTTTGGGTAGTTTGGTGCTTGAGAGATTATTTCAGAGTAGAACAAGGCACAAGGATTTCTGCAGCTCTAGTTTGTATTTTGGTTTTAAGTTAGCGTCATTGAGCTTCCTCCATGACCTTGCAGATTTTCTTTTCTGCCTGTAGGGACTCGTTAAACCAAGGGGTAGGGGAATGCTGTCTGAATTAGGATTTGGATGTAGCTAGTAGAGTTATGTCTAAAGACTCTCTAAGCCAATTATTGATTGAGGGTTGATCACGAATAACCTTTTGGGCTAGCTGAGGTTTGGTACTCAGCAGGCGCAAGTTGAGGGTGCTGGTGATGAGTTTGGCCGAATTTCTGGCCATGACTTTAGGCCTGGCTACAGTCAGAGTGGATAAGGGGTGAAAAGGAATAAAAAAGGCACAGCAAAATGGTTGGACCACAGTAGTGGAGTGGGGGGGTGGGGGTCTGAGGTGATACCTACAATGTTCGTGAAGATGGGGTCTAACAGATGACCTACTTTATGAGTGTAGGGAGAATTTATTAGGTTTAGGTTCAGGGCGTCCAGGTCCTCTATGAGTGCTTGGCTAAGTGTGTAGTCAGCATCCTGTAGGCGGATATTAAGATCACCTAGTCTGGTAGAATTAGCACTTTTAAGTTAAAAAAGTGAGATTGCATCAGGGAGTGAAGAGCACCAATTCCCGTGGGCGGTAAATTAGGGCGCCAAAGAACGTCAAATCGGATGCGAGTGAGAAAAGCAAGGATTCACAAGCCGAGAAAGAGGGCTCCTCTATCTAACAATCCCTTTGGAGGATGCAATTATTAGGCAGGAGAGCAGCAATGACATCAGGCAAAGATGCCTCATGTAACCATGTTTCTGTAAGGAACAGGCTATTTGGGGCCATGTCGACCAGGAAATCATGGATGTGTAGTTGGTTGCTAGCCAAAAAGCGGCAGTTGATATTAAAAATACGAAAAACGCTATTAGGCAGGCAGCTCTTTGCTGAGGCCTTTATGCTCTCAGCCTCTAAGATACAGGTGTTCTTAGCTTTGTCAGCGCTGGCAGTGTGGTCTTTAGAACTGCATGTAAAACAAGGCAGTGTTTACAGCAGTCCTGGCGAGTCAAGGTGTTAATCGAGGTACGGCAGGCCTCAGGGCAAGCTTGACGAAGTACTCTAAGTTAGTCTGGTGTAATAATTGTTCTCTCTGGTTTAAGATGGGCAGGGCCCCAGTCCCGTTTGGATACGGACAGGTGCAGAAAGACTTGCCTGTGGCATGCCCGCTTCGGCACCAGACTGCCCTTTTAATGATTACAAGCATCGAAATGCCGCTCAGCTGTCTAAAATGGCGGTCATCAGGGCACACTGAAATCAGTAAAGACGCATTCCAGCTACCTCTGCACAATCAGGAAACCTGCGGCAGACCGGGGAGCTGGAGCAAAAGGCAAAAGAAAGGAGCAGGTAAGCCCTGCAATAAAGTGCTGTGTGCAATGTATGAAGGAAATCAGCAATTGATTATCCCCCACAAAGTCACCCCCATGAGATGTATTTTCTTTTTAATCAAAAAACTAAAGATAAAAAACAAACAGGAGTTAAAAAGCCTTTGATTTTTCCACACGTCATCCTCAGCAGATATTAAAACAAGTAAAAACTGTTTGAACAGAGTTAAAAAGCCCCACAAAATAGCACAGTGTGAAGGTGCCCTGCGATAGCTCAAGAAAATCACGGCTGGGCTACCTGTCCAGTGAATAGTAAACCTTTTGAGGAAGAGTATTCTTCAGTGTTTTACAATGAGCCGGGGGTACTCAAGGGGCTCATGCATGAGATTGTGCTACTCATAATCCCTGAGGTGTCCCAATCATTATGAGAGAGCCGTTACACCAGGAATTGCAGAGAATGTGTGATGAGAGGGATAATTGAAGAGATAGAGACATCCAAATGGTTGGCTCCTCTCATGTTAGCACAAGAAAAAAAAAGCAATGGGGGATTTGCTTCTTTGTGTGGATTTGCGTGACCGCAATGCTGCCATGTAGGCTGACAGACATCCTTAGCCCAACATAAGTAAAATGCTGACAACTCTTAAGGGAGCTAAAGTATTTTCCACACTTGATTTGACGATGGCTTACCATCAGATAGTGCTAAATCCAGAATATCGACCTTTGACATCCTTTATCATGCCAGAGGGGGTCTATAAATACAAGCGGATGCCATTTGGGCTAGCCTCTGCATTCGCTGTGTTCCAAAGGGCTATGCACCATTCATTCAAAGGCTAGCCTCAAATTACATATTTTCAGGGTGACATTCTGGTGTTTGGTGAAAATATGGTGGAACTGGACTAAGCTTTGAGGACAGTGTAGAACATTTTGCATAAATGTGGATAAACTGTTAAGAGGGAGAAATGCAATATTGGAGTGAGTGAAGTGACTTATTTGGGGCATTGTATTGATGAGGACTTTTTACCAAAAATGAAACTAATCTCTGTTATAAAGAAAGCTCTTTTCCAACAAATAAAGATCAGCTAAGGTCATTTTTGGGTCTAGCAGAATACTATGCAAGGTTTATTCCCATACTTGCTGATAAGACCATGTTTATGTTCATGCTTTGCCTTTGATTTGTGCCTCCTTCTCACTCATTTCCATTGCTTGTGTCGCTTTCTCTCACTTTTTGCTTTTACTTTGTGCCTCTTTCTCTCACTCTGCCTTTACTTTGTGCCTTTCTCTCATTCTTTGCCTTTACTTTGTGCCTCTTTTATTCACTCTTTGCCTTTACTTTGTGCCTACTCATTGACTTTACCTTTACTTTGTGCCTACTCATTGCCTTTACTTTGTGCCTTTCTCTCACTTTGCCTTTATTTTGTGCCTTTCTTACTTTGCATTACTTTGTGTCTCTTTCTGCTGTGCCTCCATCTTTCCCCAGCTCCTCCAACCTCTTCCCATGATTTTCCTCCTCCCACAGCACCTTACCCGCTCTCCTGCGTCTTCCCATGCCTTCTTTCCGCCTACATTTAGCCCAGCCCACTGCTCCCTGCGGTCCTCCCCCTCCTAAGACCAACTTAATGGTACCTGCAGCAAGATCCCATTAAGCAGATGCCTTGGCCCCAGCTCTCTACTTACATGGGACTGGTCCTCCAACCAGTCTAAGGCCCTTTCAGACCTTCGGGCCCAACCTCTCTCTTCCTGCTGTTGCTGCCCTCAATGCTTCTGTGCCTTCTTTTCTCTTCCTCACACTTCTGTGCCTCTTTCTCTCACTCATTTCAATTGCTTGTGCCTCTTTCTTACATTGAAATTTGGGAACTCCTCAACAACAGCACAACAGATCTCCTCTTCCTAAATAAACCTGCATGAACTCAGCCTCCCGACACTGCTGTGAACATCCCAGCAGGATGCAAAATTGCACACCAGGACCATCTCCACAAACCGGGTGGAGGGCTCGTCATCATCTACAAAGACAATCTCAGATGCACAACCACCACTGACCCGCACACCCCTTTCATGGAGATATGCACTTCAAGCGAGCAGCCCCACCCTGAAGGGCATCCCAGCTTACAGGCCATCCAGTCCGCGAAGCAACTTAATCAACCTCATCACAGACTTAATCGCCCCCTCACCATCAACTCCAAGGACTTCCTACTTCTCTGCAATTTAAAATTATACCCGAAAGACGCCTTTAACTACAGCTCCTCAAACCTTCTCAAGAGTCTGCACAACATAGGAATTTCAAAGCTCACCACGGACCATACATATGCAGGACACACTTTAGATGCCCTATGCGCCTCCGGCATCAGCTACAGCTCCACCTCACCACTCACATGGAACGACCATTACATTATTAATTTCCCATCAACACCAACCAACCCAGCTGGAACTGGAGAAGAATAACAAACAGACTTGCACAACACTCTTGCAAGAAACCAACTCAATACCACCAACAACCCAGCAGAGGACATCACCAGCTTCAACCAAAGGACCTCTAACTGCGCTGACACTCTTGCACCCATCAAAACTCAAACATTGCAGAACCAACAACCAGCCTCCTGGTACACAGAGGAATTCTGGCACTCCAAAAGACATTGCAAATAGCTGGAAAGGAAATGAAGAAACAACCATAACGCCTGATCACCTACAAGGCCGCCCTCATGCACTACCCCCTGACAGTCACCGAGAGAAGATCCCTGACGGATCAGATTGAAGCCAGTCCCAACAGCATCAAAGAGATGATTGCCATCATCAAGAAATTCAACCCCCCCCCCCCAGACACCTCAACCTAGTCCATCACCCCTTTACAGGAAATTTTGCGACAACCTTTCAAACTTCAACAGCTAAAGCAAGAAGATCTACAATAACTTCGAAAGAAAACAACCAAACCCTGTAGCTATCATCAAACTGCACACCTACCACCCGGACAGACACTTAACCAATTGGAAAACACTCATTGAGGAGCTTCCATTCTGGTGCCCCCACAGACCCATGTCCACACCAGATCTAGGAGGGCCCGTGATCATCAAATTTTCCTCACTCACACCATCAACTTCACCATTGAGTCTGCAACTTTACTCGAGGAGTGAAATTATGCTGCAGTCAGAGCCCTAAAAAAAACACCTTTGGCTGGCCCCAACGAACTGAGCAACATGCGACCCTTCTCCCTACTACCATCCACAGCAAAGGTGATAGAATAGAGAAAGCAATCAACCAGCAACTCACCAACCACCTGGAACTCCACAATCTTTTCGAACAGCCCCAATCCAGCTTTTGTAGCAATCACAGTTCGGCAGCAGCACCTATTATCACCAAAGATGAGATCCGCACCCTTCTACACCTTGGAGAAACCCTTATACTGCTGGATCTCTCTGCAGCATTTTACAGTGTCACACTCTAGCCTCATCAAAAGATTACACGCTACAGGCATCCAAGGTCCAGCCATTGAATGGATATGCCCCTTTCACACAAGGATGACAGCGAATCAGACTCCCCCTACACATTGGAGCCCAAGGAACTGAGCTGCGGAGTCCTGTAAGGATCATCCCTCAACCCCACCCTGTTCAAAGTCTACATGACACCACTCGCTGACTTCATCAGATCTCACAGCATCTCCATCATGTCATTTGCCAATGACACCCAGCTCATCGTCTCATTGTCAGACAAGCCCCCACAACCAGATCCAACTTCACCAAATGCATGATCAGCGTAGCAGAATGGATGCAAACCAACTGCTTGAAACTCAACACGGACAAGACAGATGTGCTGATCTTCAGGAACAAGAACTCCCCCTGGACTTCACCTGGTGGCCATCAGAGCTCACTCCGACACCATGACCCTCCAACTACGCACGTAACCTGGGTATGAAGGCAAACTTAACATAGCGCCACAGGTGAAAGCAGTCAGCTACTCCTACTTCCACATGTTACACATCCTCCAAACAAATCTTCAGATGCATTCCCAAGAGCCTCAGACATACCGTTGACCAAGCCTGAGTCACCAACGCACTATGTCGGAATCCCAAACCACCTCCTCCACCATCTTCAGGCCATCCAGAATGCAGTTGCTAGACTGGTCATGATCTCCCACAGTGCACCCCCATCACACCTCACCTCAGAGATCTCCACTGGCTGCTGATACACAGAACCTGCCAATTCCTCCTCCGACACGCATACAAGGCACTTCACAACACTGGGCCAGCCTACCTTAACTTCCGCCTCCACTTCCGCCAGCACACCACCCACCTACACTGCCTCACTTTAGCAGACATCCCTCATATCTGCAAAAGCAGAACAGGAGGCCTAGCTTTCTCCTACCTCGCACACAAAACGTGGAAAGACCTACCTCTACACATAAAGGGCATCGTCCTCCCTTATGAAAGTATGCAAGAACCCAACAACCTGGATCTTCATTATAACCCAGCGGACTACCCTCACACGTGCTCCAGCACCTGGATACCCCTCGGGTGATAAGTGGCACTTTACAAATCCTAATATGAGGAAACTAATGCTATAGAATGATACATTTTTTATGTTGCGAAAAATGGGAATGAATTCAATGAGCTTAATAAAAAATATATATATAGCATCGGCACCTGCACCTAAACCATTTAACACCAATGATATGGCCATTAGCAACACAGAAGCCAGCTGTGTGGGGTTGGGTGCAGTGCTGTTGCAGAATAGGAGTTGTTGCAGAATTGGAATTGGAAAGATGTCACCATAGCCTATGCGTCCAGACCATTGAGGGATGCGGAAAAGAATTACTCCACTATCGAAAGAGGCGTCGGCATGTTGGTGGCGCGCAAGCCATTTCAGAAAGTGTGTGGAGTACTGAGTTCGTAATTCATACCGATCATTGACCTTTGTTGATGTTTTTCAACGAAGGGGACCGGAAGAGTGACTGCTAGGATAGTGCTTTGGGTGATGAGTAGGTTGGAATAAGATTATAGAAAGAAGTATGTTCCTGGTAAGAAAAAAGTTTTAACTGATTGGCAAGGCTGTCGGCAATGAAGGTGCGGACATGGAAGATCCTCATGAAGAATTAATGGTGGCTAGGGTGAATGCGGTCATGGAAGGCAGGATTTCTCATGAGTGGGAAAATGCAGCAAAAATGATGTGATGTTACAAGAATATAAAAACTATCTTCTGGAAGATTGGCAACACTTCTGAGAATGCAGAGCATTTTCAACAAGTGAGTGTGGAATTGTCTGTTGAGTGAAACATAATGCAGAGTTATTGGTGGTGCATTCAGTGTTGAAAAAGCGCATTTTGAAGCTGGCTCATGAGGGACACATTGGCATAAATGCCACATTAGTGCATAATACTGGTAGCCTGGGGTAGAGCACAGTATTAGGGAATGTGGAACCCTGTGCCTTGAGTGACAAGTCTCAGAAGACTGAAGTATCCCCCTGTATTTTCAGATATATTTGATGGCACATGGAAGAAGATTGTAATTGATGTCACAAGTCAAATGTTTTGTGAAAGTGCCCCAATGATGCGATTGTAGTAGTGGATTCTTTTTCACGTTGGCTGACGTGAAGTTCTTTGAACAAGTTACTACTGTCATAAGGTTTCTGCACATACACAGAGCTATGCACAGGAAGATGGGACCCCGGAATACAGTGGTTTGCCACCATATACCGTAGCACCCAAAAACCCCAACCCAACTAGCTTAGCATCCCATTAGCACCCAAGTACTAATGTTAGGACAACCCAGAACACGGTATCTTTATCTCAGGACTCACTGAAGCAAGAACACTCTTTCGCCACTCACTCGTACTTGTTCACAAGGTGCGTAGGAAGAGACACTGGATAGGTTAAAATGTTTATTCCAACTTACGTGCTCTAATGTACAGTACACGTGTCAGTACTAATAGCATAATGCATATGACTAATATAAACAGCATGGTTACAATTCCATAGAATACAAACGGGGAAAGCATCTCAGAGCTCAGTGGGTAAACGTATAAATAACATTACCACCCTCCCCTTGCAGTAAGATAGTTTATTATAAAATAGAAGACCTCTGGGCTTTGACTAGCGAACCCCCATACCTCAGTCTCTAGATGCAGAGTTACATCAGCAGGACATCATAGCTCTTCTCACTGAAAGGGATTTCTCCAAGTGTGTTAATCGCTAGTAAACCACAGTATTAAAAGCATACCAAATTCTTCATGGCAATTGCACCTAATGTTATGTCTGGGTGCGCGAGACTGGCCATATCAGGAAGAACCAAAATACATTGTTATGCGACCTTGTACATGTTTGTGCAGACTGAGCCCAAAAAGGTGAACAACAGAAAATGCAGACAGTGCAAAAGAACTTGGCACGAGCAAAGGGCGAGGGAGGCCCGGCTCAGTGTAACGTGCGCAAAGAAAAGCAGCATGGCAGCCAGGCCTAGGCCAACATAACAAGGCAGGTAACAATCCACAAGACACCCTCCCCTGGACAGTCCGGCGGCCAGGACAGAGGAAAAACAGAGCCGTTGGAGCACAGGGAGCGCCCAAACGGCGAAGGGCAGGTCAATCCATGAAAGTGAAAGTACAGAAAAAAGCCATACCCTCCAAGAGTTCATCATTGGAATCGTCAAAAAACATAGATGCCATCCAATCCATGAGTTCAAAAGAGCAGGAATGCTCCTCAGCAAAGGGAGCATCCATAAGCAATGCGGGACAGCTTGCGTGATAATTAAAACAGCTTCGTTGTAGGAGATCCTGGGCAGCCGCCAAGATATCCCATTGCGCCAAAATCCCCAGTGCAGCCGCACGCGCCATACAGCCAGCAACGGAACAGTCCTGCTCATGGGCCTCTAAGGGACCCATCAACTGAACAAAATCCGGAACAGACAATGACGAATTGGAGAGGCAATAATCCAGAGTCCAGGTGAAAGGACAGCGGACACAAGTCATCACAGGTTGCACGCAAGTGAAATACGCAAAGCGAAATGAAAGAGTATATGACACACTCAGTGTCGCCAATGGCAAGACACCAAAACCGGCCAAAAGGCGCTCACGGAGCAGCTGGAGGCGTTCTGGATCGAGCAGGTCCCATCGGGGAGCAGCCATTGCGCAGAAAGCAAATTAAGAGCAAGACACCAGCCGCTAAAGCGAGGATCAATGGGAAACCGCCAAAGACACTGGAAAATATAGAATGTATGAAAGCCGGGATGACACCAAAAATAGTTTGGAAGGAGGACACCAAGCCCGACCCAACGACCTTAAAAAAGTGTACTAGGCCTTCAGTGTTAGATGCGTTAAAAATACGATGTATTAACTCCCCAAAATGTTGGGGGAGATTAGTGTTTAAAAGGGCCTGTATTTCACTGTGGGTACTCGCCACCTGGAGAATGAATGTCTCCCGGGCGGACGTGAGCATAACTTCCTCGTTTAATAATAGTGCCTTTATTCTGCTCAGTCTATTGAAATCAGCTTCCATGGTAGGGATGGAAGGCCAAATAGAGATATCAACCTTGCCATGAGGGGGAGGATAAAGCACATTTTTGCAGCAGACAACTCTGTGCGAAACTGTTACAATGTAAGGAATGCCAGCCTGCAGGCCACAACAGTTTTCGTTATTTAAAAGTAAATAACTACCATTGGAAAGGAGAGTGAAAGTAGGTGAAATAACAGGAGCAGGAATACCTTTCAGCACACAAGCAAGATTAGGAGAAGAAACGCTACATGAGCCATGCAATTTAATGTGTTTACAAATAAGCGAATGACCTATAGTCGAGTCGCAGTACTCCCCCGTGAGAAAGACTTCCTTGCCGTCCCGAAGGCATTTATACATGAAAGGCAAGGACCAGAGTTCATGCAGGAAAGCACTGCCCAATGGCCGGTAACGGCCCACAGGATAATGTTTCATGCACGAGTCAAATTCAAACAAGGAAAATGGTAAAGCTATAACCCCATGGACTAGCCATACAGCAGAATCGAGTTCTGCAACAGAGAACGGCAAAGGATCCACCTTTTCGATATGTAATAGAGTGTAAGTTGCATCCTTCATGGACATAAATTGCTGTTTATCAGTTAAGTTAAAAGGTAGAAATAAGGCAGAGGTGTTCAAGAAATGCCAAGGAACTTTACCCAACTTAAGTGTTTGCAAAGTCCATGCAAACTGCATAACTGAGCGCAATTGATTCTGACCATGATATAACACAGAAACATCATCTTGTACAATATCAACAACAGAGGACACAATATTCTCTAAAGTGTAAATGCGAGAAGACAGGGTATTAATACTATTGTCAACAACAGCGAGCACTTTTTCCATATTTGCTTGATCTATTTCCCGAAGACGGGAAGCAGCTTCCATTTGTGATAGCTTCCAGAGTTCATTATATGTTTCATAAATGAATCTCTTAGGTCGGGGACCACGAGGTCCCAAAACAAAGTCGGACAGATCAATATTGCCTGTAAGGAGGGACAAATGTTGTTTAACAGAATCAAGGGACGAATGTTGCAGCCATTGTTTGCATAATTTACCAACAGAGTATGTAGTGACAGTACGGGCATCAGTAAACCTCGGATCAGGCCTATTCTGTGTGTAGCTAGCACCAGTATCATGAAAACGCATTTGACATGCATTAGATGATATAGGCCATATTAACCAGGGTGACTGAACCAGGTTAGAAACATTAAACAAATTATTCTGTAACATTGCCTGCAGGGACACAATGGACATATTGAATCGTGAGCTTTCATTTGGAAAACTCGACAGGGAGGGTATTGATGGCGTATTCAATTGTTTAGTGGTTGCTAAGCCCCAACATGTAGTCTGATAGATGGAAGCATTTAGGAACATAATTTGGGTAGGGATGAGGCAAGCACGATGCAACGCCTCGGTTCCCTGTACCTGCCATGGCTTGGAGCCCCAAATAGATTTTAAATCCACTGTATTGTCCCAGTACTCATAACCACCCACAGCTAGGGCACTCAGAAAGGAACCTGAATAAAGCAATTTGGTGTGTGTCAACATAATTTTCTGAGTTGATGTGTTATTTAGTCTAAAATAATAGGATGCAGGGTTCGACCGATTAAAATCAGTAAAATAATTAAACTTATTCCGAAGAGTTTGAGAGCTACCTGGCAAGGGGTTTGGACAATGTTCCCATTGGGTGAAGTTAACAGAACTTCGCAGGGCACTGGGCTTATGAAGAAAATGATTACCCCAATGTTGGTAACAATACAAATCGGCATAATTAGCAGAATTCATATATAGATCTTCAGCATTAAAAGATGCATAATATTTTAAATCGGCAAACAATGCTTCAACGGCATGCACATCCCAATCATCAGAATGAATATTATTTTGTACTACATCACCCATTGAAACACGAAGGACATTAGGTACATTAATAATTTCCGTCGGACCATGGATTTGATAGTTCACTGCATCCCATACAATGCCATCAGCAACTGGGAAAGCTGAAATGTTCACAAATGTGTGGTCACGCTTCATGATGTGAGACGAGGAATGAGGAGCCAAAGTTCCAGAAACATAGTCTACAGCAGAGCGTTCAGGTAAATAGTGACCATTGATTAGTAGAAAAAACACTGTGACAAAGCCAATGGACATGAACAAAAATATCAAGAAAAGTACCAACCAGATGTATGTCCAGGGTGGAATCAAAAAATTGTCTCTAAACCAGGATATAAAAATACTGAACTTGGATGGAACTTTTGAAGATGTGGAATCCGAATCAAAGGAATAACGAGTCGGGCTTAGTGGCGTTGTTGGTTGATGTGCCACCGATTCTGATGCAGGATAAGTATACTCGTCCTCGTTGATATTGGTGGAGAGTTGGGGATCAATCGTAGTTTCAGGCAAATCAACCATCTCAATTACAGCATCAGCGATCGTTCGTGCAGATGGACTATGAACATATGTCCGATAAATGGCAGGACAAGAGACCGCTGGTGTGACACTATTCAGGATCGGCCAGGCGCTGTAGCTTGACATTTTCAACTGAGATGTATCTGTTCTCTTTGCGACCAGGAAGCGGTGGTAAAATGACTGTACGTGTTCCCTTCAGACCAAGAACTGGAACCGGTGCACGAAAAGAGGGGCCAAATTCTTTTTTGTTTTCAACCTTCTCTCGAACCAGTTCTCCAACTTTCGGAAGCCAGCCGGCTACCGGAATCTGCAACGCAGGATCTGTGGCTGAAGGCAAATGTATAGTTGCAAGTTTGTCTCGGGCTTCTTGTAAGTCCTGTAACATAGCAGAATGGTTATCTACATCAAACTTGGCGGATTGCGCCGCGATGTCTGGACCCTCAAGGTCAGGCACAAACATTCTTATGCCAAAGAGCATTTCGTATGGGGTCCGCCCACCCAGAGGTCTTCTAGGGAGATTATTAAGTGCACGCTGAACGGTATACAAATGGGCCAGCCAGTTCCTGCCAGTACCTAAAACCCTAGCTGTTAAGGATTGCTTTAAGTCACGGTTCATTCGTTCAACGATAGAGTTGCCCTCAGGCCTATACGGAGACGAAAATTTCACCCGCACCCCAAGCGAAGCCATTGCATCCTTGTAAGCCCTAGAGGCAAACGCTGGACCTTGGTCCGAATGGAAGGTGCCGCATGCGAAAATTCCCACAAAGACACGCAAATCCCTGATTACATTTCGGGCGTCAGCACTCCGTTGTGGCCAGACCCAGAGAAACCGTGTGCACGAGTCCACTGCCACTAGTATGTATTTATAGGCAGTGTCTGATGAGAATGGACCGCAGTGATCCAAGTAAACACACCCAAAGGGTCTGTTAGCAATGCAGAGCGGTGTTTGTGGTGGACGTGTTACCGTGGAAGGCTTAATCTGTTGACAAACGTCGCAAGAAAGCACAAATGCACGGGTGTCTTTATACAATCCACGCCACCAATAACGCTGCTGCAAGATGGAAACCGTAGCTGATACACCTGCATGAGCAGAAGCCATGCCTTCGTGTGCAGCTGATATCAAGGCACTCCTGCGGTCCGCGTTGGGGATCAGCCGATCTCCAACGTCAGGTATAGTTACATAAGGAACCTGATCGGGACTTAATGTGTAAGAATACTTGGAAGGGAAACCTGTAGGGTAATTATTACCTTCCTTGGTTGCAGCAATAGCTGCTAATATAACAGGGTCTATTTTAGACATGGACCTGGTAACCGCTGCTACTGAACACGTGACTACTGCTGAACGGGCAGCTTCATCTGCCAGATCGTTACCAATAGCGTGTGCGCCCACCCGCTGATGGCCTAAGGTGTGTACCACCTGTGTGAGGGGCAGACGTTGTTGCAGTTCTGCCACTCGAACCCAAAGCATTTTATGCTTAATTGTGCTTCCTTTTGCGTCTTTGTAGTCGTTTTTCGACCAGAAAAACAGATTGTCATTGTAAGATTGTACACAGTAAAAAGAATCACATACAATAAGAGTGGTCTCATCCTGTGAAGCGAACTCAAGTGCAAGTAGCAATGCATGCAGCTCGGCCAATTGTGCGGTACTATCTCCAAGTGTGCGAGTGTGCACTACAGAGGATTTGAACTTTCCATCTACAAAGGAACCCGCAACAATAGCACATGCAGCTGAATAAGCGTGCTTGGACCCAGTGGCCGGCTGCGCCGAACCATCGGTGTAGATTACACATTTGTAATCCTCAAGCGGTAATAAAAACAAAGGAGGAGGATGAACGAATTCATACTGCAAAAACTCCTGAGTCTGCAGAGAAGAATCAAAAACAAAAGTGACGTCCGAAGACGTCAAGGATGTAGCCCATTGTATCCAACGGGGATGCATTGCTTTTGAGTTCGGTACACTTGCCTTTGTTACTGCCTCTAGGGCAGGACAGGGTGTTACCACCAGAATTCGCTTTCCCTGTGCCAGTGCGCGTTCTTTTAGAATCGCCATTTGCACTGCAGTCAGAACTTTTTCAACAGATGTAAAGCGCAATTCAGCGGAAGTGTACAGATGTGACTTGTATGCGATAGGTACTGTATCACCTTCATTAAAGGTTAAGTACGTGAATCCCACCGCCCCCGGAATTATTCTAATCACCAGGTTTGTGTGGTTATCACGAGTCAAAAGATATTTAGACTCCAAAAGGTCTGTCTGCAAAGACTGCAGAATTGAGGTATGCTCAGGCAGCCAGCAAGACCTTGAATATGTAGGTTGTATCAGAGCATACAAAGGCTTGATACGCTGGGCATATTCGGGAATATAAGTACGCCCGAAATTTAGGAAACCCAGCAAAGACTGAAGTTTCTTCAGAGTATTTGGGGGCACAAATGTGCACATTTTTCCAAGAAATGGGGGCTAAGCCCTTACCTTTGTTGTTGAGCTCATAGCCCAAGAACAGAACGGTAAATTCAGCAATATGTGACTTAGCAAAGTTAAATTTGTAACCCTGCTCCGCAAATTCAAGAATAATGCGGTCCACACGGGACAGATGCTGATATAACTCGTCGTCTGTCAGATAGATGTCATCAACGTACGAACATGCGTCTTGATCAATGTCATTTAACAAAGAAACAACACGAGCGGCGAATATACCCGGACTATTTTTATAGCCCATGGGTAATCGCCGGAACTGGAATAATTTACCACCGGATGTGAATGCGGTCCATTGACCACTCTCCGGGGCTAGGTTGTGCGTGTAGAAACCATTTGAGAGGTCTAGTGTCGTTTTGTATTTTTTACGAACAAGACTGTCTACAAGCGCAGAACTGTGTGTATTTTGCACCGCAAAGTTCCGACAATGAGTATTTAAATGCCGGTAATCCAAAACTAAGCGGTACGATCCATCGGGTTTAGAGACCACGAAAAGGGGATTGTTCATAGGTGATACGCATGGTTCAATTACTCCCTGATATTCCAACTGTGTCAGAATTTCGGAGACGGGGCCTTTTGCCTGCCGTTTGATGGGATATTGGGGTTGTGGCTGCGGTAGTGACCGCAAAGGTATTGCATGAGGAGGTGATTCTTCATCCCATCCCACATGGTTGCGGTATAACGCTGGTGCCAGGTACACAGCCCACTCAGCTGCAAGTGCTTCAGCTTTGTCTTTTGGGACATGCCTTGAAAAGCTTGGAAGGATTACCTCCTCTCCTTTATGTGCAGCTAAAACGAATAGGGGTGGCCAATCCACCTCTGCTAACAAAATGTCATATGAAGAGGTTAGATTTTCCCAAAAGATCCCTTTTATTTCACGCGGTATGTCACCTTCAATTTGTATGACTATATTATATAGTCTGTCAGGGGGTGCCACTCTCGTGTCAGCTGTCTCTACAGTAACGAATGTTTCAGTTGCTGTCGCCTCCATATGAGGACGTAGCGCCTCCCGCACTATGGTAACTTCCGCGGCGCTGTCTAGGAGGGTCACTGCCCACGTCCAATTCTGGAGTCTCGTTCTCACGGTCTGAGGCATATTTCGCTGTGACAGCGGCAACCTTTTTCTTCTGTAATTGCGGTCGAGGAAGATGAAAATCTTCTGCTTTCCCTCTGACTTGTTGTCGAGGTTGGTCTCGCTCTTGGGGAGCCTCTCGGCCCCTTCCTCTATCTTGCCGTCCTCCTCCACCAGCCTGTGACGACGTCTGGGCCTGTGAAGAACGAGGAGAACGCGTATCAGAGCTCTGAAACCTTTCTGGTGATTTAATCCTTGACCTATCACGTAAATCATAAGTACGTTCAGAAGAAACCGAAACTGGGGAAGCGCCTCTCGACCCCGGCTTCTTTTGTTGCTTACCCTGTTTTTTCTGTCTCCAACTCTTTTTAGTGAAGACTGGTCTATCATCTTTCTCAGATGCACTTTTTGTTTGTATAACTTGTGTTTGCGATTGAGTTTGCATTTTTACAAAAGGCTTGTTGCCTAGGCTATTTCTTCCAATTGTTTTATAAGCCCGGGCTATTATTTTCGGTAATTCGCGAGGCCTGTCCAACTCTGGGACCAAAGCCAAAGCATTCGCTACTTGAAAGTTCATAGCATCGCCCTTGACATTTCCAAGGATTAGCTCAGCTACTACATCAAACACTCCCACTAGTCTCATCCCTAATTCCACAGCCGCTTCAGGGCCATGTTCATCCTGTACTTTTTTAATTACAGAGGGTAGAACCGTCATGGAAGGAGTTCCAAAACATTTTGAATAAACTGCTGCGAATACCTTACCCCAGTTTTCACATGATGTCAAATCGGGGATTATGTCTTTTGGCAAACTTATCGTGAGGATGCGGTGTTTATCTACTGGGGATGTATGTGGAAACACTGCTTCTATCTGATCGAACTTTTCTGCAAGCCAGTAAGGATAGTCGTCCTTATTTTGTGGACGTTTGCCCATCACAGAATTTACCATGACAGGACTTATGGTCACTCCAGCTGCAATAGCTGGTTGGCCTGCGACTACAGGAGCAGCTCCATGGAGGCTACCTGTAACATATGTCACTAGGGCTCGATGCACTCGCACCAATTCGGTATGCATAGTGCGCAGTTCCGCAAGCGGTAATGCCAGATAATTTGGATGCGGGGTATACCCGGCCAATACAGGCCAAGTGGCCCCCTGAATTGACAAGGGGCCTAAACGAACTGCGGTATTAGGTTGTGGTAGGGCGCCATTAAACCAAACACGGTGCTGCCAAGCCGTGAGAGGCACTTCAAGAGTAGTATAGGGTCGATAGGCAGCAGGAATAGCGGTGGGTTTATATTCATGAAACAGCTTATCACCTGCATCCACCGCTTCAAAAGTGATCCAAGTGTAAAACACTTCAAAGTGATAAGCCGCATCGGCTTGAACCACAAAGACCAACTCGACCCCAGCATCGGGCACTCCATACACAGCTAAGTGGTCTCGGAGTGCTCCTCGACTATGTGCAGCTATCGCCACACCAGCCATGACTAAACAGTTATATTCGACAACCTAATCAGGGAGCACAAAATGGGTCTGTTAACTAACCTTTTTTAATAACATCAAGCTTGAAAGAACCTATAAAACATTCAATATAGGAGGTATCACCGTCACTTACGCCTCCGGAAGCGTACGCGAGGGGTTTGTGGACAAGCACAAGTACTACTCAAGCGTCTCGCAGATAAGCTGCCCCACGGTGGTCGCGCCATGTCATAAGGTTTCTGCACATACACAGAGCTATGCACAGGAAGATGGGACCCCGGAATACAGTGGTTTGCCACCATATACCGTAGCACCCAAAAACCCCAACCCAACTAGCTTAGCATCCCATTAGCACCCAAGTACTAATGTTAGGACAACCCAGAACACGGTATCTTTATCTCAGGACTCACTGAAGCAAGAACACTCTTTCGCCACTCACTCGTACTTGTTCACAAGGTGCGTAGGAAGAGACACTGGATAGGTTAAAATGTTTATTCCAACTTACATGCTCTAATGTACAGTACACGTGTCAGTACTAATAGCATAATGCATATGACTAATATAAACAGCATGGTTACAATTCCATAGAATACAAACGGGGAAAGCATCTCAGAGCTCAGTGGATAAACGTATAAATAACATTACCACCCTCCCCTTGCAGTAAGATAGTTTATTATAAAATAGAAGACCTCTGGGCTTTGACTAGCGAACCCCCATACCTCAGTCTCTAGATGCAGAGTTACATCAGCAGGACATCATAGCTCTTCTCACTGAAAGGGATTTCTCCAAGTGTGTTAATCGCTAGTAAACCACAGTATTAAAAGCATACCAAATTCTTCATGGCAATTGCACCTAATGTTATGTCTGGGTGCGCGAGACTGGCCATATCAGGAAGAACCAAAATACATTGTTATGCGACCTTGTACATGTTTGTGCAGACTGAGCCCAAAAAGGTGAACAACAGAAAATGCAGACAGTGCAAAAGAACTTGGCACGAGCAAAGGGCGAGGGAGGCCCGGCTCAGTGTAACGTGCGCAAAGAAAAGCAGCATGGCAGCCAGGCCTAGGCCAACATAACAAGGCAGGTAACAATCCACAAGACACTACAAAGACATTAATTGATTGTCTGTGAATTGTTTCATAGAGAAGGGGTACCTGAAGTCATTGTATCAGACAATGGTGTTCAATTTGTCTCCAAGGTCAAGGAGTTTTTTAGGTGGTTCATCTGCTTATTACAGTGTTTTAAAGAATGAGTTTGACGACTATTATGAAATTGGAGATTGGGTGCGTGTGTTGAAAGGGCAAGTTGTCTAGTCCTCTTCAAGTTAGACGAGTAAACCAATGCACACTCCTACTCAGTGACGGGAATGTTAAAAATCACAAGGTGGTGGTGAGAGTACAGAGTTAGCATAAACAAGAACAGATGAAACAAGATTCCAGAGAAAGGGAGTTTGAGGAAAGGGATTGAAAAATCTAGGGTTCTTCGTGATTGGAAGGAATTCAAGATTCCTAAGAAATTGAATGACTATGCATTGCTTCAAGTTGCTACTCTACAGAGATATATATCTCCTCAACGTGCCTGCTCTCACATCAAAACAGGCTCCAACACGCTCAGGCTCACTTGGAAAGACTTTATTGTGGCTATAGGCAACGCGTTTCGACTGCCTCCGCGGTCTTTATCAAAACCATATAAGTTGCCATTTTGTTTCTTTTTATACTAGCAGCAAGGTCTTGAACCCATTAAAGTGGCAGTGCAACATTATTTGTTAAAGTGGCATTCTCAATTTTTCTGTTTTCATTTTTAAAGTGACTTGTGCAATATTTTAACCCATCATCTGGCTTATTCAACAATTCAACCCACAATAGTATCACAGTGTGCGATTGTAAAGTGCAAATTACAATTAAAAAAGCCAAATTATCTATAGATAATCATATCATTATCATATAGCTCCAATGTGCATATTTTGCAGATTTTGCCCTTACATACAAATCACAATGTTTTCATTTAAAATGATTTTAAAGATGTACATCCCTTTAATACCTTGTACAAAGATTCTCTTTCTCTTGTACTTGGGACTTCACTCTGGGCAAGTACCCATTATGCATTGACCAACTCACTCAACAATTGCTGTTGGACTGACCTTGCTTATTTGTAAGCTGCATTTCCTTTTGTTATTGGGTATATCTAATTGATATTTCTCAGACTAAGGTTATTATGTTGTAGGTATAGTGCAAATGCTTAATGTGAAACCGGACTAAAAAAAATTATGAAAAAATCTATAATGTGAATTAAAATTAAAAACAGGCTGATTAAATGACTTCTATTAGTTCATTCATAGTTATTAGCTCATAAGTGGACATGTAGATCTTCCTCAGTTTTAAGGCCATTTGAAATCTTGGAATTGAACCATAAAATGTATCTGGATTCAAGCTGCCTCAGACATGTCTCTCTATTACCACCTCTCAGTCTGCTTGACACCTGATTTAGCACAAAAGTATTCTAAATCATTTGTGTTACTTGCATGTAGAGCCTCGAAATGCCATGCTACCAGATAGGTTTGAGCTTTATTCTTTGTAGCTCTAATATGTTGTAAGATGCGTTGATGCACACGCAATGCTTAATTTGTGCCGGTGCTTTCCGGTGCTCAGCCACGGCACTTATTTCACCGGGCCGGGTCTGTATGATTTCTCTCCTCCGGCAGATCGATGGCCCGGTAATTATTAAAATAAATGTCAGCTCTCCTTCTGTGGCTGCTGCCTGGTATGTCCTCATAGGAAGTCCCACCCTGGTCCACGCATACTACAAGAGCGTCGTCATCCCGTTAATGATGTCACGTCAGCAGCTTGCGTATGCCTTTTACGGAACATTGTTTGATTTCCGTTGAAGAATGGCCATGGGCGGGCTTTTGGCTAAGCTGGGGCACGGCATGCTGGAAGTGTGCAGGATTGTCAATAAACGTTTTACAATATCATATAACGTCCAGGAGAAGTGAATATACACGAGTGCCGGCGCCCGCAATTAATACAGGTATAATGTTTATATATTGGATTTACTAGCTGCTTAAAAGCAACAAGAGCCGCAGTACTACTCCGAGTTCCACCACGTCACCAACCTGGACGAGAAAGAGAGCACTGTGATGATCATCCCGCCATCGCCATCTGCAACTACAACCGGTTCCTCGGCCATCACCAAAAATGGCATGCTGTGGGCTGGCCATCTCCTGGGCTTAGAGGACGAGGAGAGCTACGGTGACTACTTGCAGGCCCTAGGCCTTGACGACAACTCCGCCAAATCATTCATTAGCAAGTCCTTCAGCATGTGGGACTTCTTCCAGCACACAGGCCACAACATGGAGGACATGCTGCTCTGCTGCCAGTACCGCAATGATGAATGCGGCGTTGTGAACTTCACCACCGTGAGTAGCCATGTAGCGCCGAAAAAAGTAATGCATATGCATGTAAGTTTATTAATGTGCATACACTGGTGAGCCCTAGCTTCTTTGGATCACCTGTCTAGCACTATGGAGCAGGTCAGGCCTTAAGCACTAGTGTGCCCCAGTTGTCAACAGTCAATAAGCCACAGTTATCAAAAAAGTCAGTAAGCACGATTGTTCAGCCAGAGGAATATTCTTTGTAAAGGAAAAAACGAGCAACAAGCCTAAAGTGTGCGGACAATAAAATGGATTGAACAAAATACAGCGTTTCTAGCACCAAGTGTTCTGAGTTTATGATCTGAAACGGTAGAGTAAAGCTGGCGACCCTACAATACGGGAAATAATGAGAACGGTGTTACTCTCTGTGTGCAGTGTTCTTCAGTTTCAGTTTAGCTGAGGGAACAGAAGTGGGTGTTCTGATGGTTACATTGGTGGGCAGGACAGCATCAAGGTGCGCACTGACAATGTGCATTCTTAGAGGAAGCAACCTTCTTGCCTTTGGTAATTCCTTAATTTGAGCTGGTGGTTTTCGATGCTCCGCACCGTTTCTTTTCATGAGCACCAGTTAAGGACATTTATGCACGAGGAGATGAAGTGATTTGCCCAGAGAGTATGTTGCGCCGACCTGAGACTCGAACCCCGGTGCCAAGTCGGCAGCTCTAGCCATTACGCCACATACTCTCCCCACTTTCGTGGTTGTTCTATTTTAGACGGCGCTAACATGAGAAATGGGCTGGTGCAAGCTTCCTCCTGGCGAGAGTCCCAGCACTTATATTTTTACAAATTAACCACTGTGCAAACGTAAAATAGTGCTGCCTATATAGAGTTTCATACAACTGTATCTTCGAACATATATTGCAAACATGCCCCTGCAATTCAGGGGTTTCATGATCTTCCACTTCCTTTCCGAAAATGGTAGAGGCACTTCTGTGATGTTGACTCCGTAATTGCATGTTTTGCACTCATGGCATCGTCTAAAACCTCTGCTCCCACTCAACCATGTCTCTTGTTGCTTGGTTCCAGGACTATTAATAGCCAAGTCCTGCCTCATCGATCTTGCTTTTCGAAAGGTGATAAGTGGCCTGTTTTGCATTTTAGAACCGATCACTGGATCACTTCGCACTAGGTGCCTATGTTTCTGAAAAATCACTGTTATTCTCTGATGTTGAGTATTATACCTTGTAATAAAACGAAACCTCTGATCTTGCTGGGTCGGTGGATTCTTTGTCTCGTTCTCTAGATTTCATGTTTGCTTTGTTTTTGGCCTCTTCCAAGTTGGATTTACAATAGCCTCGTGATTTGAATCTATCACTGAGTTCTACTTGCGCTTTTTGAAGCTGGTCTGGGATACTACAATTCCTCCGCATATGTAAGTTCTCAGCATAGGTAATGCTATTCTTTAGTTTGCTAGGATGGAAGCTATGTGCATGTAGCACTGTGTTTCCTGCAGTACACTCACGATATGTTTTTGTGTGTAACTTTCCATTTACAACATATACTGTTAAGTCTAAAAATTGTACTTCCCTTTCGATGAGATGAGATGTGAAGTGCAAATTTAATTTATTTAGCCGACTTATTGCCACGCCATATAATGAGCAGATCATCAATATAGGATGACCATAAAATCAAGTTGTCAGTCATTTCTGGGGCAAACTCGGACGCCAGCACCTGCTCCTCCCACCAGCCCATATGCAAGTTTGCATAGCGGGGGGCAAAGCAGGTGCCCCTGGCTGTCCCCCTTAGTTGCTGGAAAAATCTAGGGTTCTTCGGGATCGGAAGGAATTCAAGATTCCTAAGAAATTGGATGACTATGTATTGCATCAAGTTACTGCTCTACAGAATATATATATATATATATATATATATATATATATATATATATATATATGTATATATATAGATTTGCTTGTTCTGAGACGATGTGTCCTTGGAAATTGGATAATGTTCTTCTGTATTCATTTATTTTATTGCATTTCTCATTTTTGCTTTTTGTAATGCTGGTGGCATTTTTGTCTCAACTTAGTATAATATCGCATACAATTATTATCCCTTGTTTAGTGTATGTTTCAGAGAGGGAGGTGTTGCATCTTGCGTGATATGGAGGATTGATGTTCCGGAAGGGAATGTGGTAGAGTTGCAGGAAGACTTCCTCACAGTCAGACATAGCTTATTAAAGCTTTACCTTGTTCAATATACATTTCATGTGGCTTTTTTCAACCACGTCTATAATATGGCAGTGCAGAGGCAGAGAGATACCCCAATTTGCATGGGTCTACATCCCCATGCAAATTAAGGAATGCCCTCATGATAACGCTAGTGCTATTAGAATTACAGAGAGTCAAACAAGTGTTGCGGCCCCTTCTGTAAAACCATTGTTCCATGGATACACACAAAACGGGCACACATGCCCATTGCACAATGTATAATATAGCCCCTGGAGTTTCTCTAACTTCCAGATTCTATTCCATCAGCACAGCGGTGGTGGTGGAAAGGCAGGGAAAGGCCTGTCAGCAGGGACAATACAGCTGCATGGTAAGGTTATGGATAGACAAATCCATTACTGAAGAGTAAGGGGAAAAGCAGACAGTTTTCCTGACTGTTCCATGGCTATTGTGTATTGTTGGATTTCAAAATCCATAAAGTAGTCAAGCTTTGTAAGTCAATCTAGCCTTTTCATCTGCTTCTAGGGTTGCCACCTGCTCATTTTTTTACTGGCATTGCCAGTATTTTAATATCCTGGCGGCAACAGAATGTAGGCATATCAGCTAAATCGGTTATTTTTTCATCTTAGAATACAGACTTAGAGCAGGACATCCAAGCAGAAACTGATGTGTAGTTTCCACTAATCAGTGGCAACTGCACGTTTGCAGATGGGGATGAAACTTAGGATGGTGCCAGACTGATTTCATGCACCCCAGCAGAATATGTGATCCCTTGGACCAGCTAGCTCACAGTGCCACCGTTAGCGCCCCCTCCAAGCATAGGCAGGGAGAAAACTGTTCTGGCAACTAATGAACAGGACAACCCTGTTCCCTCAGGAATCGTGGTGACAGACCTAGAACTTTTCGCTCAGTCACTCGTGCTCTCCTTCGCTCAGAGAAAGTTACAAAGAATACACAAGGAGGCGATTTTCAATATTTATTGCACCGTAGCGATTCTTGAATAGAAAATATGTGCTGCAATGATTAATAGACAGAAGCAGACAAAAGTTAGGCGTGTCAAAGCAGTAAATAAAACTAAAACGAAGAGTTCCACCATTTTGTTGAGACAGCTTATATATGCACACATATACAGTATAACAATCTAGTGTACTCCTACAATGGAAACCAAAACCTAGGTGCCTATGGTGTGAATGTATGGTCTGCCAAGAAACCCCCTTCTGGATGATCTAACCCTTTGCCTGGTGGGTAAGAAGGTAGGACCCCTTCGTGGCCACAGACTGAACACCCCTCACGGAGATGCCAGTCAGCTACAAGGCAAAAGCTTGAGCATGCAGGGACCACTCGAAGTCAGCAGAAGGTTCTCCTCTGATTGTATTACGAACAAAAGGATATATATATATATAGAAAAGGGCATCCTTGCCTTCGGTAGGCAATGCAATCAGGTTGCTTTTGTTTATATTCCTCAGATAGCTGCGTCACCATATGGTCGTAATAACAAACAAGTGTATCACACACGTGAAGGCCTACCACATAATGCCAAGGCAGCACAACAGTGTTCTTACAAAGTTCTTTTGTTAAGGTCAGTGTTTCTTAGAAACGAACCCAAGTGTTACAAATGTGTGTCCAAAGTTGATGTGACAGAGGGAAGGCAACTTTAGGAAAAAACTGTGTACATGTAAATTGGTACTATTTCCTACCAGGCCTAACTTGGGCACTTGACAAAACCACTTTAAAATGTAATCCAGAGCTGCCTTAATGACCCATGAGTAATAGTGAAAAGTAAACAGACAGAGCCATGTTAAATACCAATAGGGATTATATTAATAACATAAGCATCACGTCCAGGCCATTGCAAAATCTTTTTAGGTTCTGTTTAGACAGTGCATGCGCTGTCCCTGCAAGTCCTGCTTACGTACAGCCCGACCACAGCTTACCATGTGTTAGCTTGTGTCACTCGTTTCCGTAGTCCCTATTAATACAGCAGGGAGGGGAGGGGTCATGTCCTCTTCTTGTGTTTGGCCCTCCTGTGAAGGAAAGACCAAGCACTTGTATCCTTCTACTTCTCCAGTTTTTTTAGCTACATTTTTCTGGGCTCAAGCACTCTGTACGATTGCTCGTGTTTTCAGTACATCTCCCATATCCCCATCCATATAGCTTTTTTCCCTACCCTGCACTCTACACCACTCGTCTACCCCCCCACACCACTCAACTCTATGTAAATCCACTGGACTCTACGCCAGTACACAATACACCACTCATATGTTCATGGTTAATTGAGATTGAAAAAGACAATCAGTCTCACTTAGGCAAAACCTATTGGCATGGCCAAAGCTGGTTTTCTATGAGAAGGGTGGCAATTGTATCCGCTGCACTGTTTGCTTCTTTCACATTACATTTACTTTGAAAACAACAAATTCACTGCCTGTCTCGGTCAGCAAACATCTCACTTTGAGCAGTTCCGTTTCTGGTGCACTGGGCAGCTTATGCACACAAGCATGTTATAATGTGCAGAGATTCTGAAGTTATCCTACTGATCAGGTGCTCAACTCCGTTCAAAGTCTTTCACCCCATGCATTCAGCTCGGGGTAAACATCCAGGTGGCACATTTTTCTGCAGGTTTTATTCGCCCATTCTGACCACAAGCTAAGCCCTGCTTTTAACTGCTGGATGGTGGTGCAGTTCTAGGGGTGAGTAGTTTGGGTGCACATCCTTACAACAGCAGCTTTACTTCTGTTGGAGCAGCTGCAGAAACTCACCTTGGAACAGGGACCACTGCTCAGTCTGGACTGCAGCCCTTTGCAATAGCACTCTTCAGATGTTGTGACCTCCACAGCCAGGTGCAGAATAACAAGATCTGACAGTTGCAGCCTCTGGACCAATCATGGCTTTTGCTGTGGTAGCAACATAACTCCTCTTACAAATGTAATTCTCTACCTTTTCCACCGATACCGCATTTGCACAAAACAAGGGCCCTTGCGAAAAGTAGCTTCAAATGGGAGAATTAAAAACAAGGACACAATGTAGTGTGAGATCTCTAAAACGGTCTGTAATCAGCCTACCTAAAGCAGTAATCAGTCAGACAAAAAGATACACCCTGCCTAGAAAGTTCTTCCCTTTGAACAAAAATTCAGGCCCCACGTGTTGCCCCTGGTATCTACTAAACAGCAGTGTACAGGAAAAACGAATCCATAGCCCTTTGCCAACAACATCATTTAATTTGAGGGAAGCCCTGCCCCCATCCTGCCTCACTTCAGTGTTAAAGGCATCCTTCATTTTGTGCAATGCTAGCTCAAGAGGAATGCAAAATGTATTCCACTGGTCCTAGTACTCACACCACAATACAAAAATCAAACCACACGTGCTACATATCCGTGTGCACACAAACGCAGGCTCACTGGGTTTCAGACAACAGCATAACTTTATGAGTGGTGCTAAAGTGCAGTATGAACACTAAAGTTACTGCTCATCAACTTAAATAACACCACCCCTGTATTCCCCAAGTTCATACTGTCAGTCCTACACCCATATATAGACTTAGAGTAGCTCTTTTAGCAATGATGTAAAAGAAAAGTAACAGCTCTACAAAACAGACAAATAAGAGATACAAGCAGACACTGCAACACCTACAACTCTGGAAGGGATCAACCTGGAAGGAACCCTCACTTGATGACAAACTACAAGCACAAGTAAAATGCAATGCATGGGATCAACCCGATTAACTAATAAAACCAAAAGAATTTAAACCAACAGTGCACACTCAGTTAATGAAAACATTTAATTTTTCAAAAAGAGCTGGGTGTTAAGCTATACCTCTTCGACCATAATAGCGAACTCCGAATGATGAAAAGAAACTCCACAATATTAAGCTGCTGAAGTTTATGTCACAGGAAAATTAATTTAACGTTTGTATCAGCCTCAATTAGGCAAAGGGCATAATCAAATGTTTCCCAAGATTCCTCTCGGATCATAGTCCATTAGTATTAGAAGTGGGCGGTGGGGGCTCCTCGGAAAGACTTCCTTCTTGGACTTTTGAAAGAGCACTCTTATTGGATGATGCCTATGTGGAACATATGAAGAGATGGATCCCAGACTTCTTACAAAGGAATATGGGAACAGCCTCATTGGTTATAGTGTGGGATACTCTAAAAGCAGGTATCAGGGGAGTAAATCAAATTTTCAATTAGAAAGAGGAAAAAATAAAAGGAAGGTTTATAGCTTCGCCAACAGAAATTGGCACAGGCAGAAGAAAAGTCAATTACGGCTCTGCAACAAAAAAAAGGGGGTAGAAGAAACCCAGATGGAAGTAGCACTCCATAAGGCAGCAATAGGGGAAACACTACTGAAAAAGGCAATAGATAAAGCAGCCTCTCGTCGGGGGGAAATGTATGAATGTAGCGAAAGGGTGGGCCATCTACTTGCAGTAAGGACTAGGCAGGAACTTACACGAAGTGAGATCAATATGGTGAGGGATCGTCTAATAGGGCTGGTATCTGAAGCGGGTGAAGTCCGAGCAGCCTTTATAAATTTTATCAAGCTTTAAATACAGAAGGCCAGGGAAACCTGGAGACCCAGCGTGAAGAGGCAATACATAAATATCTGGATTCCATAGTTGGGGAAGTCTTGTCATCCGAAGAGAGAGCAATTGGATCTTCCATTAGGCTGGGATGAAATTGTGGTGGCAATGCCTAGGTTACCTAGAGGGAAAGCGGCTGGTCCCGCCCTAATTCCCACAGAATTTTATACGGCCTTTCAAGAGCAGCTTAATGAAATTATAACTGTTTTTACAGATGGCAGAAGGGATTACACCCCCAATATCAAAGATCATAGTCTTCCCAAAAACAAATAAACCTGGGCACAAATTGGGGTCCTATCGCCTAATAACCTTAATAAAATGTGAAAATATATTCAAAAGTCTTAGCCTAGTCTTTCACAGATTTATAGGGTTGTATCCATGGGGCAGCATGGTTTTGTCCCTGGTAGAGGCACCATAGAACACATTAGAAGGATTAACACTTTGTTTGAGGCTAGACAGGTGTCAGTTTCTTTGGACTTCAGTGTAAAAAGGGGATAGGAAACAATTTTATTAGTGCAGTTGGAGCAAGGACTCAAAATTGAGACTTGCTTGAATGCAATCACCTCACAGTATTAATTTATCAATTATGTATTGTTCATACTAACGTTGCATACATTACACGAATAGCAAGGAAGCTTGCCTATGTGTTCTAACTAACAAGTAACGCTTGTCTTGTTCTAAAATGGCCGCTAAAGCGCAGGAACCTTACTGCGCATGTCTCATCCATATCACATGGTGTGACGTCATTCTTTGCTTGGTGGGAAATTTCCGCTTCTGCGCTCTAAAATGGCTGCTTGATGTTTTCACATGCTTCAGCTTGCTCTTGTGTTATTAATTTGTCGTTTTCTTAACGCTACTAATGCGGGATAGATTTATAAGTAAATGGGGATAGAGTAGAAAGAGTGGGTATACAGTGAAACCTATTTGTGATTTTAATATTTTCTTCTTTGACTTTTATTAGTTCGTAAACTTGGGCCTGGGGTTGGTGATCTGAAACTCGAGAGACAATGATTCTGCGCATGTGTCCTCCTTGGCTGCCAAAGAATGAAGTCAACCTGGACGTCATCCAAGGCCATGACCTGGTGGCCGAAGCGGATGTGCTCTTGCCTTTCCTGTTGAACATTGAAACTTTGTATATGAAGAATATATAACATTTGTTGTGAGACGGGTGGGAAATAAAGCAAATGTATAAAATTGGATGGGCGGTAGTTTAAAGACAATGGCCTACAGAAAATGAACTAAAATCATATGGTGTGATAATCCACCCCCTGTCCCTGTCCAATCAGAAGTAGTGGTCCCATATTTTAGCAACATTAAGGGGAGGTACATGGGCGTAGAAGGGTATAATAGATATAGAATTAGTAATTAGTTTTGGCTTTTTAGCGCCTTTTAGCTCAGACTGCAGAACGCGTGAAGAAGGCAGATGCTGCTCAGCATTAGGAAGACCAGACATACGAGCTGATCGATTGCAGACTGAACCGCGGTCCTGAGGTGGGGGCGGCGGAATCCATTAGAAGGAAGAAACGGGAGAATCGAAGAGAAGCGAAGTACCAGAGGGGAACGACGCAGGCGTCGTTGTAGAGAGGTCACCGGTCCTGTCCTGATCCTGGAGGAGGTCTTTGGTCTTCGTCCTAATCTTTCCAACTCCTTGGCCAGGGGTTTGGTTCTCGCATTTAGGTAAATATAAATGCAACCTTTAGTTGCGCTGCTGTCTCTATCTTCTCCTTTCTGAGGGACCGTCGTTAATCAATAATTATTATTCTATGCTTCCCTTATGATATGAGACTAAGTACCATGGGTTTCTGTAATTTACTCTGCTAAATCTTTAGATAAACAATTTTAAACTTCCTGACTCAGTGGTTATTTCAAGATTATGTACTATCATGAATGTCACTCATTTTAAACTTCCCAATTAGCAAAGGATTCATTGGTAAGTCATTAGTCTTCAATCAGAAGGTAATTGGTAGCAGGGATTTGATAAAAAAGTAACAACTGAAACCCAGCGTAAGTATTAGTGTAGTATGAATGTATGGGCCCAAGTGAGTATCTAGTGTATGAATGCTGTTTGCTAATATCGCGCTGGATCAGTTTTCTGGTAATCAGAGGATGGTTACTCTTTGTTAATTGGGTAATGAGAATTTTATATTTTATGAACTAACATCCATGTATTCAAAGTTTGTTTTATGTTGTCCAGAATCCCCAGGGAAAATTGAATAGCGGTTGGTAAGTGGAAGCCATACTGCACGAGGTTATCTGTCAGGCAGAAATAGTACTGAAAAGTTAAGCAGGACTATCAGTATTGGTTAGGGAATATACGTGTGAGTGATAGCAAAGGAGTACGCTGGTGAAAATTTGATGTTATATCACCTAGAAAGGGTAACATTGGAGCAGTAACAGGTATTTCTGGAGCTTGTGTGAAGAGTAAACAGAAGGGTTTTACTCGTAGTATATGTTTAGTAAACGGAAAGGTTTTACTAATTGTGAGAGAAAACTATCTTTTCTATTTTAGAGAAACTGGCACGATAGCGAATGTTTTATGTTGTTACTGAAATTTAATTAAGATTTATAGAGAAAATAAAGTTTGCGTAAGATTTGTAAAGGGAGGGTCAGCTGCCGGAGAGGGAGCTGACGTCACAAACGCCGCGCTGGGATTGGTTGAAACAGCGGGTGTGGAACGACTCTTGTAAAGGAGGGGTCAGTAGTCAGGAGTAATACTGACGTCACAGGTGCCGCGCTGGGATTGGTTGAAACAGCGAGGGACAGAGAAACGCAGATTGTAAAGGAGGGGTTGACAGACAAACGTCACCGAAAGGCCGCGTTAGGATTGGTTCAGAAATAAAAGTTAGTAGACATTTGATTGGTTGATATTTTAGAAGCTAAAATCCTAGTGGATAGAGATTGCATGTTAGAACGCGTTCCGACTTTAACAGGAACTCGTCCGGATAGGAGATTCCTGGGTTTTTCAGAATATAATTAAATACATCGAGATTTACCAAAGATGTACGGAGAAAAGAGAAAAATGTCCTTTCTGCAAAAGATTAAGAATTATTTTAAAAAGGATAAACCAATCAAAACTAGAGAAGGAATTATAATTCCACCAGCTAAAACGCCCACTTCATTCATGATGATGGAGAGAGGTTATCATACTTGTGTATGGATGGAGAATTGGATAGAATATACCAAAAATGATGGAATATTAGCATTTCCCGAGAATGGTACCTTCAATGGAAGAATTCTTTAAAATTTAAGATTGAGGATGAATGACTTAGAACCTAGACCTAGATTAACTCAATACGAAGCCTTAGAGGAATGGGAAACCGAGGCATTTGAACGTGACCGATCCAGGAGTAATAGGGGTTACCGAGGATTTTTTCCCAGATATCAACATGAGAATAGGGACGGTCAGATGAAACAGTGGAGGAGAGCAATGCTTACAGAAGGATTATATCCAATATTTACGGAAGAAGAAATGTTAGGGAAGAAATGCACAGAAAATCAATCACAGAATTTGTAAAGCGCACTACTTACCCGCGAGGGTCTCAAGGCGCTGGGGGAAAAAAAAGGGGGGGTGCTGCTACTGGTCGAACAACCAGGTCTTGAGTAGCCTCCTTAAGGTCAGCAGGTCTTGGGTCTGTCGTAGGCTTAGTGGAAGGGTGTTCCAGGTCTTGGCGGCGAGGTGGGAGAAGGATCTGCCGCCGGTGGTGGTTCTTCGAATGCGAGGGACGGTGGCGAGGGAGAGGTCGGCGGAGCGGAGTTGGCGGTTGGGGACGTAGAAGAGGAGTCGTCTGTTGAGGTAGGCTGGGCCAGTCTTGTGGAGTGCCTTGTGTGCGTGGATGAGGAGTTTGAAGGAGATTCTCCTGTCGACGGGGAGCCAGTGCAGGTTCCTCAGGTGGGGGGTGATGTGGCGTGGTACATCGAGGATCAGGCGTGCGGAGGCGTTTTGTATGCGTTGCAGTCGCTTGATGAGCTTGGCCGGGGCTCCCGCGTAGAGGGCATTCCCATAGTCAAGTCTGCTGCTGACGAGGGCCTGGGTGACAAAACATTTAATCAGAAATGGAGATTCTGAAGATGAATTTATAGAAGAAATATTAAGGAATCCCCCACCTTATCAGGAAGGGACAAGGGGATGTACCCCAAGTGCCCCAGTATTAAAAACTTCATTAGTACCACAGGTAGTGCATGATTTCACCCCCAGTAGGATACTTCACGATAAAGAGAAAGAAGCCCTAGAGAAGACCAGAGCAGAATTAATACAGAAGATAACACAGATAAAAGTACATCCTGATTCTTTGACCATACCTGTAACAATTGGTCCAGTAGTTCCATTATATGGTAATCAGGGAAGTTGTCCACCACCGTTAGTTATGCCTACTCCTGTGAATATTCCTAAACCTGAAGCACCAGTAATGGTTGAGGATCATTTTAGTGATTATGAATCTACAATATCATTAATGGATTTACCAATTCGAGATTCTATCAATAGTACTCCCAGAAGAACTACACCTGGGTGCTCAAAAGAGGTAAACTTGATAACTTCATCAGGAGCAAAAAGTGTCACTGTAGTTAGTCCAGAAGACTTAGAAAGGTGGGCACAAGGATCAGATCAGCAGTGTACACCTCCCAAAATGTTGGATATTTATAAGTTAAAGGTCGAATTAGAAGAAATAATAGCAGGAAATGTGGGGCTAGATCACCTAAATGCTTACAATGAAGAAGAATTATTGTTCATATGCAGAAGTATCACCAGAAATGTAAAAATATTTCATGAACATTTTTTACATTTGGCTTTGCAAATGGGAATTGAAATAGGGAGATCAAAGGTGTTGCAGAAACCCTATAGAGCAGATTTTTCAGACAAAGACTTAGAAAATATGAATGCCTCTGGAAGAAAATTACAAGTAAAGGAGTTAGACAGTTTTGCAAAAATGGGGAGACCTAGATAAATGGAGAGTTCGATGGGCAAAGAAAAAGGAAGAGGCACGATCCAGTAGAACAGCCTCTGAATATGTGATGAAAGAAACAGGGAAGACAGATCAAATGTACCCGATGCGAGAAGTTCCCGGAGGGGGCTATGTACATGTCCCCTGGAGTAGACAGGATATTTTGTCATTTACGAATGATTTTCCAAAATTGAGAGAAAAACCAATTGAATGGTACAAGCAGGTTGAAAGGTTTGTGAAAGTGTCAAAGGTATTGTTGAAGGATTTAGATGGTCTGTTTGACATAGTGGTACCTGCCGATTTGTGGACAGATTGTAAAATTACAGTTGATTGGCCTAGTGATGAGTATCCTAGAGATCCAAAAACAGGTGCCCCGTCAAATGATGTAATGAAAAAGTATCAGCAGGTGATAACTTTCCTGAAAGGCAAAATACCTCCAAAGGAAACAGATTGGGTGAAAATAGACCGAACCACCCAAGAAGCTAGTGAATCGGTACATGCCTATTATGAGCGTTTATTGCAGGTATTCAAGCAGCATAGTGGATTTGAGGACATTGGAGACAAGAACATGAGTCAGTTTGTGTATCGATTTGTTTATGGTCTAAAGCCAGAGATTTGTCAGATGATTAAACAGCACATGTGTTGGCAGGGCAAACCCATCGACGAAATTTTGAAATATGCAAAGTATTGTGGAGACGATATTGAGGATAGACATAAGAAATTGCAGGAAAAAGTGATGTGGGCACAAGTGAAAATGGCTGAGAAACGGGGGATTAATTTGGAAAATCCAAGTGAAAATCAAGGAAAGGATTCGGGAACGAATGGCGATACTGGGAATGGTGGAAAAGTGAGAGGACGAATGAGTAGAGAAGCTAAAAAGAAATTTCCTTGTCATGGATGCGAAAAATTGGGGCATTGGAAGGATGAATGTAAAAAGATTCGGAATAATAATGGCCCAAATCAAAATTTAAATTCACAGACGCAGAATGACTCACAGCAGGGTGTAAATCCTCAGAGTCAGTTGCCACCTGCACCTATTCAGGGTAATGTAAGCAGAGCAAAACACGGTACAGACGTCTGATATCAAGGAGGAAGTGGTAAGAATGATTATGTAACATCACAGTTTCTTTTACAGGACGATTTCTGTCAATATAGTTCATGACGGTGCCTGGGAGAGGGGGAGAAGGAGTGCGTACTCGGCGCATCCTTATCAGTAGATCAGTCAGGTCCATATGTTGAAGGGAGCGTAAAAGGTAATGATATTACTTTTCTTTTGGACACTGGTGCTACCCGGTCTACTGTGAGAACAGCAGACATTCCAGACCTTCCTCTCTCTGGAGAAGCTATCCAAGTAGTGGGAGTAGCAAATGAAATGAAATAAGGGATTTATAAAGCGCACGGATACTCACATAGAGTGTCCCGGCGCTAATCTCTAAAACCACCAGGCAAGACCACAACCCACTTGCCATCGTATTATTGTTGGAACAGCCATGTTTTAAGTTGTCTCCTAAAGGACAGCAAGTCCTGAGTCAATCTGAGATGTAGGGGCAGGTTGTTCCATAGGCAGGCCGCTTGAACCTGGAAGGAACGACCTCCAATCCGAGATCGAGTGAATTTGGGAATCACCATCAGGGATTGTCCCGAGGACCTTAAGACACGTTGAGGCTGATAGTGCTGGATCCTACTTCTCAGGTAAACCGCACCCGTATCGTAGAAAGCACGATAGGCAAACACCAAAGCCTTAAACTGAATCCTCTTTCTCACCGGGAGCCAGTGTAGTGCTTTCAGGTGAAGCGACATGCGCGTTCTGGGGCTTACCATAAGAATAGCTCTGGCTGCGGCATTCTGAACAACCTGCAGCCGATTGAGCAAGTATTCAGGGAGCCCCAGATACAAGATATTTACGTAATCCAACCTGGATGTAATTAAGGCTTGCACTACGATCTTCCGGGATTCTACCGGGAGTAGGGGAAGAAAGTTTTTGCCATTCTAATCAGTCCGATACAAGTACCAGCAACAGTTTGGATATGGGACTTCATTGATAGACTAGTGTCCAACTTAACTCCCAAGTTTTTTACTGTGCCGACTGGAGCAGCAGGAGGAGACATGTCGCACGGCCACCATAAGCTCCAGTCGACACATGGGGGACATCCAAAAAACATAATTTCTGACTTTTCTGGGTTACACTTAAGTTGATTAAGTTGCAACCAGGAAAAAAACTCAGTTAGGCATCTATTTATCTCCATTCCATGAAAATTCGCCCCTTTGTCACACGTGAACAGTAGTTGGGTATCATCAGCGTAAGAAATAATCTTCGCTCCGTGTGACTCAGCCAGGCATGCAAGTGGGGCCATATAGATATTAAAAAGTGTAGGACTCAAAATAGCGCCCTGCGGGACACCCACTTGCATTGAAGGAATGGCAGCTGTAAAGGGCGAGGACCAGATTTCCTGCTGCCGCTCAGACAGAAAAGAGGCAAACCAATTGTACACCGCGCCTCCAATGCCGCACTCCGCTAACCTGCACAAGAGCCGGTCATGGGGCACGGTGTCAAAGGCTGCGGACAAATCCAGCAGTATCAACACTGCACTGCCCCCTTTATCCACCTGAGATTTAATGGTCTCCGAAACCTCAAGAAGAGCAGTCTCAGTGCTAAGAGAAGGTCTAAAACCTGACTGACTGTCATGGAGGACATGGTTTCCTTCTATATAATCTGTTAGCACGGAGTTGACCTACCTCTCAAGGACCTTGGAGAAAAAAGGTAACAGTGAAATGGGCCTATAGTTAGAAGCAACCTCAGGGTCTGCAGTGGGTTTCTTTAGGAGGGGAACAATTTTTGCCTTTTTCCAGCAGCTGGGTACCATTCCCTGACCAAGCGAAGAATTAAGAACTGAATTAACCGCAGAATTTATAGGTTCCGCGATATTCTTCAGGATCTTTGCTGGACAGGGATCAGAAGGAGAACCCGACTTCAATGTTACCATAATGTCAAGAGACTTTTCTAAGGAAATGGGAGGAAATTGGGTAAGGGAATAACTGGCCCTCGAAGACAGATCATAGGCATTCCACATATCACCAGTTTCAGATGTGTCCCTAGGGGCAAATGACTGTTGAAGAGAAATTTTGTCATAAAAGAAACTGGCCATCTGGTGAGCCCAGCTAGAGGTGGGGATAAATGCCTTGCTCATGGCGCTAGGGGATGAAAAATCCTTAACAATTTTAAAAATGTCTTTGCTTTTATTGGCAGCATCTTGTATTTTTAAAGTAAAGTAATTTTTCTTCTCAGTGCGGACCTCATTATAATAAGCTTTTAAAGCTAGCTTGAGGATGGCTTTATCCTAAGAATCAAACTTGGTCCGCCACGTTCTCTCTAACCGTTTGCAGGCACTCCTGCTTTTCCTAAGTGATTCAGTAAACCATGGCGCTGAGGTGCGACCAGTTTTGGCTTTCCGAGTCGAGGAGGGCGCCAGCTCCGCAACCCGTTCTTCAAGCCACATCTCCAAGCTGAGGGCATCAGTCTCAGGGTTTCCACTAAAGGGGATCGGGTACTTGCTCATAGCTGTTGCCAATCTATCAGCCGTAACCTGACTAAAGGATCTAAAAATACATGGACGAGGCTCAACCCTGTGTTGAGCATGAGGTAACGACCTAGGAAGTTTAAAACTCAGGAGATAGTGGTCCGACCAAACTAAAGAACTAATAGAAAGATTAGAACACCTCTTACCGAACCAATGGAAGTTAAAATTGGACATTTCAGAGAAATGCATCAATTTGTAGTATGTGATTCCAGTCCAGTAAATTTATTGGGCAGGGATTTGCTTTGTAAAATTAACTGTACAATTTTCTGCACACCGGATGGTGTGGCAGTTCAGACCCCAGATGAAGATCATGTATATAAGTTTATGATTGCAAAACAAGGTACAGAAGTAGATGAGATGTTTTCATTGATAACAAAAGATGAGCTGCCAGAAGAATTAAAAACTACAGTAAACCCCATAGTATGGGATTTTACAGGAAAGGAAGTAGGACTTCTGGCCAAAATAGACCCAGTTAAAATTACTGTAAAGGAAGGTGCGATTTTCCCAAATACCAAACAGTACAAAATGAGTGCAGAAGTAAAGACAGGAGTCATTGAAGAAATCAATCGAATGGTAGAACAAAACATACTGAGAGAAGTGATGAGTAGTCCATGTAATTCACCAATAATGGGTTTAAAGAAACCTAGCGGAAAATATAGAATTGTTCAGGACCTGCGCAAAATAAATAAGATTGTGGAACCTTGTTGTCCTGTAGTGCCAAATCCTGCAGTAATCCTATATCAAATATCTTGGAGTGCAGGATGGTTCACAGTAATTGATTTATGCCAAGTTTTCTTTTCAATACCATTACATCCAGACAGCCAGTATCTATTTTCATTTAAATTTGAGAACAAAGTCTATGTATGGAATCGTGTTCCTCAGGGGTACACGGAAAGTCCTTCCATCTTCAATAAGATATTGAAAGAGTGCCTAGAGAAACTAGTGATGCCAGGAAGCTCAGTTTTAGTCCAATATATCGACGACTTACTGGTGGCATCAAACACCAGAGAGGACTGTGTTGTTGATTCCATAGCACTATTAAATCATTTGGCTGAAGGACATAAAGTCTCACCAGAAAAATTGCAGTTCTGTACCACAGCGGTTAAATATCTGGGACACCAAATTGAGAGGGGAAAAAGAAGAACATCGGAAAGAGTACAATTGATTAAGAAAATGCAAATGCCTGTAACCCAAAGAGAAGTGAGAATGTTTCTAGGAATAGTAGGTTACTGTCGACAATGGATACTAGGATTTTCCTTGTTAGCGAAGCCCCTAATTCAAATGACAAGAAAGAAAGCAAAGGACCCGGTTGAATGGGATGATGAAAGGGTAGGCGCTTTTGTAAAATTGAGAAATGATTTGTGCTCAGCACCGGCCCTAGGCATGCCTGACTATAAGAGAAACTTCGCATTGTTCTGTCATGAGAGAGAAAATTGTGCACTTTCAGTCCTAACCCAGAGACATGGTTGGGACAGACGTCCTATAGCATATTTTTCTGCTACGTTGGATCCAGTGGCAGCCGCATTGCCAGGCTGCTTAAAAGCAGTAGCGGCTACCTGTCTAAGCATTGAACAAAGTGAGTCAATTGTAATGGGACACCCAGTAAAGGTGTTTGTTCCACATGCGGTTGTGATTCTGTTAACAAGAACTCGAACTCAGCATCTTACTCCTAGTCGGCTGACTAAGTATGAGAGAATAATAATGGGTGCTGAAAATGTGAACATAGTGAGATGTACAATAGTAAATCCTGCAACCTTACTACCAGACCCGTATCATGAGGAAATTAAAAATGACGAAGAAGAGTAACATGATTGTTTACAAGTCACAGTTATGCACAAAACCACGTCCTGATATTGAAGAACAGCCCCTTAGAAAGCCAGACAGGGAGCTGTTTGTTGATGGTTCATGTCAGAGGCATGAAGATGGTAAACTAACTGCAGCATATGCAGTATGTGAATTAACTGGAATAGTCGAAGCATCCTATTTACCAGGAGTAAAATCTGCACAAGTAGCTGAATTGATTGCTTTGATAAAAGCGTGCAAAATTGGGAGGAATCAAAAAGTGACTATATTTACAGAGAGCCAATATGGTTACGGGGTTGTGCATGATTTTGGCCAACTATGGATGCAGAGGGATTTCATGACTTCTTCAGGATCCCCCATTAAAAATGGAAAATTTGTAAGGGAATTGCTGGAGGCAATACAATCACCAAAAGAATTGGCTGTGGTGAAATGTGCCGCACATCAGTCAGGAGATGACTGGGTGGTAGTCTGCAACAGATACGCAGACCTTGTGGCTGAACATTGTGCCAGAAATAGGTTGTCAGTTAATAAAAGGGTGGAAAGAATGGGAATCAGCTGCCAACTTATACTATATATGCCACCTGAAACATGGAATGAGGTTAGACGATTACAAGATGGTGCTGATGAAAGTGAGAAGAAAACATGGATCAAAGTGGGTTGTTCCCAAAGGGGAGATGATGAAGTGTGGATTTGTGCTGATGGCAGACCAGTCATGCCTGACTGTCTACTGTCTCAAATGGCCAGGATGTATCATGGAGACACGCACATAGGGAGAGACGCAATGATTAGGCTTTTCAGACAGAACTGGTACAATCCCAAGTTCAGGGCTGTAGCAGAGAGCCTTTGCCAGAGATGTTTGACTTGCCAGATGCATAATCCAGGAAGAAAAACAATAATTGGGTTTGGAAAAATTGGAAAGGCAGAAGGTCCATTTATAAGACTACAGTTTGACTTTATACAGTTACCACCATGCAGAGGGTTGAAATGTGTACTAGTCATAGTATGTCTGTTTTCAAAGTGGGTGGAGGCTTACCCTACCAGAAGGTGTGACAGCATTACAGTCGCAAAGCTGTTACTACGAGAACTCATTCCTAGGTTTGGTTTCCCAGTAACTTTGGAATCAGATAGAGGAAAACATTTTAACAGTGAAGTGATTCAAATAATTTGCGGAGCATTCCACATTGAACAAAATTTGCACTGTGCATATCGCCCAGAGGCTTCTGGAGTGGTTGAACGATTGAATGGCATGATAAAATCAAGACTGGGAAAAATGTGTGCTTCAACATCATTGGAGTGGCCAGATGCATTGCCACTTGTCTTAATGGGACTCAGAAGCATTCCTGATAGAAATACGGGATTGAGCCCACATGAAATAATGATGGGAAGAGCAATGAGACAAGCACATGTTCCCATAAACAAACTGCTGAATATATCTGATGATATGGTATTGGATTATTGCAAAGGATTGGCGTTCTGTCTCTCATCAGGTCGGAGAAGACGCAGTTTCGAGGCAGCCTGAACAAGAACATGATCTGAATCCTGGTGACTGGGTGGTAGTGAAGAATCACACCAGAGAGACGTGTATCACCTAGATGGGGAAAACCTTGTCAAGTTATACTGACTACCAATACAGCAGTGAAGTGTGCAGGATTTCCTAATTGGATTCATGTAAGCCACACTAGGGATCAGTTTTGACGGTAAATTAAGCCTTGAGTCCCAAGTGAATCAGACAGTGGGGAAATGCTTTGCCCTGCTGAGGGTGTTACGAAGAATTCTCCCATTGTTGCCTAAGTATACCAGGCCACTGATAGTGAGAAGTATTATCCTTAGCCAACTGGATTATTGTAACGCTCTACTGCTGGAGTCTCCTAAATATTTGATGGAGAAACTCCAGAGAATTCAGTCAATGGCAGCCAAGCTGGCACTTGAAACCTCGCCAGTCTTCTCTTTCTCAGGCCCTGGCTGAGCTCCACTGGCTCCCAGTTGTACAGAGGGTGCAATTTAAATCTGTGTATAGTTTTTAAAGCTTTACATGGCATTGGGCCCAAGCCCTTACAGAGTAGATTTGAATGGTATGTTCCTCTGCGCAATCTTCGCTCCTCCTCAGCAAAACTGGTGAGAGTGCCTAGGTTCAGAAAAGTTAGATCTGGTGGAAGAGCTTTCTGCGTTGCAGCAGCTTCGGCGTGGAACAAATTACCAACTGAACTTAGACAGATAGATGATCTATTGTCTTTCAGAAAGAAATTGAAGACCTGGCTCTTTCCCAGGGTATAATATAGTGTTTTTTCAGCTGCCCTTATATTCTAAGATAATTGACCTATGTGCTCAAGCGCCAGGATACCCGTGGGGTCGCAGTGCGCTCTATAAATTTTATATACAATACAAAAGAGTACCAGACCCTGAAGAAGAAAAACCTCAGTCAGCATCAATCACTGAGGAAGCTGAAGGTTGCCCAGCTGAAGAATCTCCGGCTCAAGATTCGAGAGAAGCTGCAGAAGAACAACCGAGCACAAGTCAGGACTGGATACCGGTAGTAGAAATTCCTGAAGTTTACTACAGAACAAGAAGTCAAGCAAAATTGGAAGAAATTGAAGAAGATCAGATAGGTGAAGAAGCAGCTCAGGGAAAAGAAGAACAAACAATAAAAGAACCTGAGCAAGACCAGATAGGGAAAGGAAACTGGACTCAAGATAACGAAGAACCAACAAGTTTTGAGCAGGAAAAGACAGGTTTAGAAGAATCCGGTCAGGCTGCAGAAGTACAAAGTGCAATAAGCCCTGATCAGAACCAGTTAGATCTAGAAAATCACACAGAAGAAAAAGATCGAGAAAAATGAGCATGAAGAATTAAACAAAGAACAAGGTCAATTATTGGAAACTCATGGAGGAGCTGCAGAAGAAAAACAAATAAGGCCTGAAAAAGAGCAAGAAAGAAAAACAGTAATCACAGAAAACGAATAGGTGTTGAACAGTGAAAATAAAGCAATTGCTGAAGACAAAAATAAAGAAACAGTGCAAACAAAGAATACAAGAAATGGTGATCATTGGCCTAGTGTCATTAAAAAAGTAAAATACCACATAACAACCAGAAGTGAAGATCCAGATCAAGTAAATGAAGTAACAAGCCAAACAGAACAAGAAAACAGAAGAAAAGAAGAAGCAAGAGACTGAAACTTGTGAATAACAAATTCAAGGGTCCTGATTGGACTTACATTATTCTTGAAGATTACGAGAGCTCAGAGTCAGTAACCCAGCCTAAGTATTAGTGTAGTATGAATGTATGGGCCCAAGTGAGTATCTAGTGTATGAATGCTGTTTGCTAATATCGCGCTGGATCAGTGAAAGCCTTGTATAAAGTTCCAGAGGCTAAAGTATATATAAATGGGGAATTGACAGAGGCCTTTAAAATAATGAGGAACGCGACAAGGGTGCCCGTGTTCACCGCTCCTTTTTGCGATATACATCAATCCTTTCCTGAAGCAGTTGGAACTGGCAGCAGTTATTCCCCCCCCTTGATTATGTAGCAACAGGAAAGTAAGGTGTTGGCTTATGCTGATGATATAGCACCTGTTACTTCCCATCCTGAGCAGGCTATCAAGGCGATTGAAGATGAAGCTCAGAAATTTGGTGCACTGTCAGATATGCCCTGAATAGGGATAAAACACAGATAATTATTAATGAATGTATCTTTCACCGATTACAGGGTAGTTAAAAAAGCAGCAGGGTTACGATAACGTCAGAGTTGGATGAAGTGGTAAAAGAAAATTTGGGGCCCTGTGCAGAAGAGACTAAAAAAAGCGCTAAAAAGGGTGGACAATTTACATTTAACATTGATTAGAAGAAGCAATTTAATCAAAATTGGTTTTGTTTCCTAGAATACTATATTTTTTAAGAGCAATTCCCCTTGTTTTCTCAAATATTTAGTTAAAAAACGTGAAAGTATATTTGCACAATTTATCTGGGCATACTCTAGACCAAAAAGATAGACTAAATACCTAACATTACCCAGGGAACGTGGTGGAGTTGCTCTTCCAAATCTTACGTTATATTGGTGGGCGGCCGCATTGGTGCAATACACAACACTCCTGAGGGCAAACAGTAATAGCGAGAAGTCAAAATATCCCACCCCCTTTGAATTACTGATTGGCCCCGAAGCTAGGGGTGGTCTTTGGCAACAACTAGATTATGGCAATTACATAAGGGTGCGCTTTAAGACGCTGCTCACGGCCTTTAAGGTGTGGACTTCTGTACGCTGCCTATTAGGGCTGGGGAGGTTGAATCATTATACTCCACTTTGGCAAACAAGAACTTACCTGATATTTTTAACGACCTTTATTTTAATAATTGGATAAAGTCAGGAATGATGCACCTAGGCTCTTTTTATACTCCTTGTGGCATAATAGCATATGATGAATTGAGAGCGAAATTTGGTCTTACTAATAGTTTTTATAAATACCTACAGATTACAGACTATTTGCAGGAAGGGGGAGGGGGAGATGCGGAAACATTTGAGAAGTGTGAGTTTACGGATAAAATACAATCTGCCCCCGGGAATCTATATAAACTTCTTAATCAATATATGAAAGACGATCTGGATAAGTGCTCTATGAAGTGGCAAGGGATTTTGCCACTTCTTTTCAAAGGGCCTTCTCAAATAACTTAACTATCCTAATGCCGGCCAACCTTCAAAGTTTTTAAAACTTTTTTGAGCTATATTACACTCCTTATCGGATTGCTAAATAGGTGAGGGGAAAGGTGTGCATTGCCCACGTTGTGCACTGTATAAAGCAGATTTAGTTCATATGTTCGCCATTTGTGAAGAGCTTAAGTCACTAATCAAAGATCAATGACTTCTTTAGGAAGAAATTATTGCAGGTCGATGTAACCCCTCCGTTAATATTGGTTGTAACGAATTTGGAAGTAAAGTATGGAGGCGCTTTTGTCAGCATAGCAATGGCAGTGTTTAGATTGTGTATTGCTTCAGCTTGGTTAGACCCTTCCCCTCCCTCATTTCAACAATGGTTAGCTCGATTATTTGACACCTATAACCTAGAGAAGGCTATAAATGCGAAAGGGACTTGGGGCTAGAAAGAAAGGGATTAGAATCTGGAAAGGTCTTGCCAACTGGGTGGAGTACCCGGACGTCTAAACTGCATTTGCACTATATGAATATTTTGTTGCTCTATAAGTGGAAGTTGGAAAAAGTAAGGAGGGATAGCCACACCAGCATTGTGGCAGATACATAGACGGCGCTAGCAGATATTAAACCTGCTAAAAGGTTGGATGCACTTGCACTTTGTTGACTGTCTATGCTGCTACACAAATACTGTTAAAAAAGTAGATTTAAGTATGATCGTGAAATACGATGGTACCAATTGTTGTATTGCCAGCACTATGGCACTGTGAATCTGCTGTTAAAGGATGAAATGAAATAGGAGGGGACTCTCTAGCTAAATGGTTTAGATATTTAATTAGAGTTTAGTGTTTTCACTTTGGGTGTTGACGTTCTATATAATTAATGAAATCTATTATATATATATATATATATATATATATATATATAATAGTTACAACCTATTATCAATAGGAAATCCGCGACATTCTATTTGAAATAACTCTCTTGCCGGTTGACGTATCTTCGCGAAATTTTCAAACTTCGTGGGGCGCTCCGGTCCGCTCCTACCCTGAAAGTCTCGGGGTGATACGTCAAGCGGGGGCCGAGAAAAAAGGGGGTCCCAAAACGCGTTTTCCCCATGCATTTTCCCATAGGAAACTTTAGACACGGCTACAGCCTGAACTGCTGAACGGAATTACACCAAATTTGGCAAAGAGGTAGTTCTTGGTTCAGAAAGAACCCTTTTGTTAAATGGTGTAAATCCGTTCAGTAGTTGCTGAGAAAATCAAAAAGTAAAAGTACATATATATCTATGGGCACGGAGGATTCGCGCACCCTCCCGATCACGAGCTGCATGTTAATTGGCTGTCAGCTGGCTGTCAACATTCCGATTCAGGAAATGTTGGCAGCCATTTTGTCCCTCGGTAGAACCGAGGGACAGAAACAAGTGCGCAAAGCGCACAAAGGGGGGAGGGTAGAAACACCCTGACCCCTAGGTTTGCTCAGGGGTCCCACAAGGACCCCTGGGCAAAAAAAAAAATTTTTTTAAAAAAATCGGCAGGATGCGCTTAGGGAGCTCGAACCCTGCCGAAAAAAATCGAAGCGCGGTCTCCCGCGCTTCGATAGTTAATTGGCCCCGGGTGGCCCAAGTCCCGGGGGCATGCTGGGGGGGGGGGTTAATTTTATGTGTGGGGGCCTCTAAGGGCCCCCAAGCCCCGGGGACCACCACCCCCGGGGCTTTATGTACAATGGTGCGGGAGGGCTCTGAGCCCTCCCGCAGCCCCGGGGACCACCACCTCCCCGGGGCTTCTTTTTTTATTAAAAACCTGTGTGGGGGGCTCCAGCCCCCACACGCCCCGGGGACCACCACCTCCCCGGGGCACTAAGAAAATTACAATGGGGGTCCGTTTTGGACTCCCAGAGCCCCGGGGACCACCACCTCCCCGGGGCTGTGCACTGAATGGGAGGGGGCCGCGCGGCCCCCTCCTGGAGCCCTTGATGGCCCTGGGGACCACCACCCCCAGGGCCGGCTCCTGCAGTGTCCCGGGGTGCCTACCCCCGGGACACTGCTGTTTGCAATGACAGGACGGAGCCTCGCGGCTCCCGTCCTGTCATTGCAAACTTGCTTTGGATATTGGAAGAGTTCCTGCTCTCTTCCAATATCCAAAGCCGATTGCTTTCCACATGGGGAGCTGCATCTTAGCAGCTCCCCATGTGTAAAGCTAATGCTGGCTCCCGTAGGACACGGGGAGCCGGCGGGACTGTGGGGATTGGGGACCCCCCACAGTCCCCAACGAGAGGGCCAGCCCCGGGGGATGGGGTCCCCGGGGCAAGTAGTGGCCCGGGAGGGGGGCCACGCGGCCCCCATCCCCAAAAAAAAAAAAAAAACGATCGGGCCCGCAGGCCCCGCCCCTTCCTTCACCACTCTGCAAACGCGCCCCTGGCGCGTTTGCAGAGGGGAACGAATTCCCCTTGAATACTGGGGGTCCCTGAGGGCCAACTAGCCCACCAGGAACCTCCAGTATGCGCCAGGGGGCTGCCTTGCAGAGAGGTGTACAGAGGCCACGCCCTTTTACACCTCTCTGCAACGCAGCTCTATGGCGCTTTTTGGAGGTATATGGTGGGCTAGTTGGACTCCGGGGACCCTCAGGATTCAAGGGGACTTAATCCCCCAACTTAAAACGCGCCACGGGCGCGTTTGCACAGTGGTGAAGGGAGGGGGCGGGGCTTGAGGTGACATGTGTGCAAACAGGCCCCGTGGCGCGTTTTAAGATGGGGAATTAAATCCCTTCAATCCTGAGGGTCCCTGGGGGCCAACTAGCCCAACAGGTACATCCAGAAAGCGCCACAGAGCTGCGTTGCAGAGAGGTGTAAAAGGGGTGTGGCCTCTACACGTCTCTGCAACGCAGCCCCTGGCGCATATTGGAGGTTCCTGGTGGTCTAGTTGGCCCCTAGGGACCCTCAGGATTCAAGGGAACTTAATCCCCCAACTTAAAACGCGCCACGGGGCGCGTTTGCAAAGATGTCACCTCAGGCCCCGCCCCTCCCTTCACCATTGTGCAAATATTCCTCTAAAATCAGCCGAAATAGGAATTCCGATTTACTCACCTGTTATCAGGAGAGACCTCAGTGCTGCATCTTTCAGCCCAGTTCTGATCCTCAAAAGTAATTTTAACCGTACTTACCGGTAATTTGAATTTCCTTCATAGGCTAACATTGACTGGTTTCACTTGGAAATTCTTCTAAGTGTGGAGTTTTGGAACTTTAAAATATTCCTCTAAAATCAGCCGAAATACGAATTCCGATTTACTCACCTGTTATCAGGAGAGACCTCAGTGCTGCATCTTTCAGCCCAGTACTGATCCTGAAAAGTAATTTTAACTGTACTTACCGGTAACTTGAATTTCCTTCATAGGCTAACATTGACTGGTTTCACTTGGAAATTCTTCTAAGTGTGGAGTTTTGGAACTTTAAAATATTCCTCTAAAATCAGCCGAAATACGAATTCCGATTTACTCACCTGTTATCAGGAGAGACCTCAGTGCTGCATCTTTCAGCCCAGTACTGATCCTGAAAAGTAATTTTAACCGTACTTACCGGTAACTTGAATTTCCTTCATAGGCTAACATTGACTGGTTTCACTTGGAAATTCTTCTAAGTGTTGATTTTTGAAACATACAAATATTCCTCTAAAATCAGCCGAAATCCGAATTCTGATTTACTCACCTGTTATCAGGAGAGACCTCAGTGCTGCATCTTTCAGCCCAGTACTGGTCCTGAAAAGTAATTTTAACCGTACTTACCAGTAACTTGAATTTCCTTCCATAGGCTAACATTGACTGGTTTCACTTGGAAATTCTTCTAAGTGTGGAGTTTTGGAACTTTAAAATATTCCTCTAAAATCAGCCGAAATACGAATTCCGATTTACTCACCTGTTATCAGGAGAGACCTCAGTGCTGCATGTTTCAGCCCAGTACTGATCCTCAAAAGTAATTTTAACCGTACTTACCGGTAACTTGAATTTCCTTCATAGGCTAACATTGACTGGTTTTCAGCAAAAAGTTTCAAAGTGTTGATTTTCACAAACTACAAATATTCCTTAAAAATCGCCTGTATGACTTAAACGCATTCTTTCAACTGTTTACAGGAGATGCACCAGTGCTGGATCCAGGATCCAACACCGAGTAAGAAAAAGTAACGATAACAGTTTTTACCTGCTAAGTGAATTTCCTTCCATAGGATAACATTGGTGATTCTATGAGAAAAAGTTTCAAAGTGTCAACTTTTAAAATACAATAATATTCCTTAAAAATCACGACTAACCAAAACGCTTTTACTCAACTGTTTACAGGAGATGTACCAGGACTGAATCTAGGATCCAGTCCTGTGGTTACAAAAGTAATCCATAAAGTAACTAATTGCATTTAACTAGAAATTCACATTGAGCTGAATGTTGCATTGTGTTTGAAAATGTGTTGCCCATTGCAACAACTGTAACTACTGTACTTAAAAGTCTATTGCCTATCTGCAAAGTATTTAAACTAAAGTAATTCATTCTGAGAAAGTATTTTTTGTAATGTAATGTATAATGTAATTACAATGTAATTTGACAAATAAAATATGTAAAAAAAATTGTTTCTAAAAATGTAGTAAATCAGTATGAAAAAAATTAATATAACAATTAATACATTTAAAAATTGTCATTTACAAAACCTTTGAAATTCACTGAAAAAACCGTAGGTTTCAGGCACGTTATAGTTAGAAATTAGCATTTAAAAACCTTTGAAATTCACTGAAAAAACCATAGGTTTCAGACACGTTATAGTTACAAATTAGCATTTAAAAAACCTTTGAAATTCACTGAAAAAACCATAGGTTTCAGACACGTTATAGTTACAAATTAGCATTTAAAAAACCTTTGAAATTCACTGAAAAAACCATAGGTTTCAGACACGTTATAGTTACAAATTAGCATTTAAAAAACCTTTGAAATTCACTGAAAAAACCATAGGTTTTAGGGACAGTTATAGTTACTTGGACATTGCACTCGTACAAAACCCGTGAAATTCCCCGTTATAGTTAGTTCAGCTAACTATAACTCGCGCCCCGCAATGCACTGCTGATGACGTCACATATTACATCACTCATGACATGGTCAGTGACATCACTGATGACATCTCAAATGACATCACTGATGACATCATCCACGTGATAATCTGATGCACCTCCTCACACCCTAATATAATCTTTGATACACCCACTCTAAATTACAGACTGCCATTCGCAAAACCATAGACACTCCAACACCAATAACTACATACCCACTCACTGATTCTTAGGTCCACACACACATCCACTCACTTACCCGTACAGTCACTCATACTTACGGTCACTCAGTACAGGACTATCATATGCACTCTTACTCCTATATAGACACTCAAACAACGCCACTCATCCATAGAGATACTCACACACCTAGTCAGTCATGCAAATAATTAAACACACTGCCATTTACTCACCTATACAGTTATACACACACCAGCTCACTTACTCATACAAATAGTAGCACATTGTTACGCTCTTATACAATCACTGATACAAGCACACAATCATCCATACAGCCACTCTCACAATCACTCACTCTTGCTTATAGCTATTTATATACTCCAACACACATATATACTGCCTTTCACATAAGTAGTTACTCACACATGTACCACTGGGACATACATTCACTCACTAACACACTCTTACACACACTTACCCACCCATACAGTCTATCACAGATGCACTCTTGAAACCATCCACCCAGTGAATCACCCACTCACACATCTATGCACAGAGTTGCACACACCCCTCCCACACAAACACTCAGGCACCCATACAGATACTCAGACAAGCATTCAATAACTCATATAGAAAATCATTTAGCTATTCACAAACACATGCAGCCACTTACACAGCAACAGACAGACGGATACAGACATACACCCAGTTTAGTCACTAACCCATGCATTCAGTAAGATACGTTAAATCACTCACTTATAGAGTCAGTCACGCACCTACTAAATCATCCATACAGACACTTACACACCCACTCATTCTTCAATACGTCTTTTCCTATATATTTTAAAAATATTTAAACTTTACAGAAACACACAGTCACTGGATGATGTCATCAGTGATGTCATTTGAGATGTCATCAGTGATGTCATCAGTGATGTCACTGACCATGTCATGAGTGATGTAATATGTGACGTCATCAGCAGTGCATTGCGGGGGCGCGAGTTATAGTTAGCTGAACTAACTATAACGGGGAATTTCACGGGTTTTGTACGAGTGCAATGTCCAAGTAACTATAACTGTCCCTAAAACCTATGGTTTTTTTCAGTGAATATATATATATATATATATATATATATATATATTCACTGAAAAAACCATAGGTTTCAGACACGTTATAGTTACAAATTAGCATTTAAAAACCTTTGAAATTCACTGAAAAAACCATAGGTTTCAGACAAGTTATAGTTACAAATTAGCATTTAAAAAACCTTTGAAATTCACTGAAAAAACCATAGGTTTTAGGGACAGTTATAGTTACTTGGACATTGCACTCGTACAAAACCCGTGAAATTCCCCCGTTATAGTTAGTTCAGCTAACTATAACTCGCGCCCCCGCAATGCACTGCTGATGACATCTCAAATGACATCACTGATGACATCATCCAGTGACTGTTTCTCTAAAGTTTAAATATTTTTAATATATATAGGAAAAGACGTATTGAAGAATGAGTGGGTGTGTAAGTGTCTGTATGGATGATTTAGTAGGTGCGTGACTGACTGTATAAGTGAGTGATTTAACGTATCGTACTGAATGCATGGGTTAGTGACTAAACTGGGTGAATGTCTGTATCCGTCTGTCTGTTGCTGTGTAAGTGGCTGCATGTGTTTGTGAATAGCTACATGAGTGTCTATTTGAGTTATTGAATGCTTGTGTGAGTATCTGTATGGGTGCCTGAGTGTTTGTGTGGGAGGGGTGTGTGCGACTCTGTGCATAGATGTGTGAGTGGGTGATTCACTGGGTGGATGGTTTCAAGAGTGCATCTGTGATAGACTGTATGGGTGGGTAAGTGTGTGTAAGAGTGTGTTAGTGAGTGAATGTATGTCCCAGTGGTACATGTGTGAGTAACTACATATGTGAAAGGCAGTATATATGTGTGTTGGAGTATATAAATAGCTATAAGCGAGAGTGAGTGATTGTGATAGTGGCTGTATGGATGAGTGTGTGCTTGTATCAGTGATTGTATAAGAGCGTAACAATGTGCTACTATTTGTATGAGTAAGTGAGCTGGTGTGTGTATAACTGTATAGGTGAGTAAATGGCAGTGTTTAATTATTTGCATGACTGACTAGGTGTGTGAGTACCTCTATGGATGAGTGGCGTTGTTTGAGTGTCTATATAGGAGTAAGAGTGCATATGATAGTCCTGTACTGAGTGACCGTAAGTATGAGTGACTGTACGGGTGAGTGAGTGGATGTGTGTGTGTAGACCTAAGAATCAGTGAGTGGGTATGTGGTTATTGGTGTTGGAGTGTCTATGGTTTTGCGAATGGCAGTCTGTAATTTAGAGTGGGTGTATCAAAGATTATATTAGGGTGTGAGGAGGTGCATCAGATTATCACGTGGATGATATCAGTGATGTCATTTGAGATGTCATCAGTGATGTCATCAGTGATGTCACTGACCATGTCATGAGTGATGTAATATGTGACGTCATCAGCAGTGCATTGCGAGGCGCGAGTTATAGTTAGCTGAACTAACTATAACGGGGGAATTTCACGGGTTTTGTACGAGTGCAATGTCCAAGTAACTATAACTGTCCCTAAAACCTATGGTTTTTTCAGTGAATTTCAAAGGTTTTTTAAATGCTAATTTGTAACTATAACGTGTCTGAAACCTATGGTTTTTTCAGTGAATTTCAAAGGTTTTTTAAATGCTAATTTCTAACTATAACGTGCCTGAAACCTACGTTTTTTAGTGAATTTCAAAGGTTTTGTAAATGACAATTTTTAAATGTATTAATTGTTATATTAATTTTTTTCATACTGATTTAGTACATTTTTAGAAACAATTTTTTTTTACATATTTTATTTTTTAAATTACATTGTAATTACATTATACATTACATTACAAAAAATACTTTCTCTTAATGAATTACTTTAGTTTAAATACTTTGCAGATAGGCAATAGACTTTTAAGTACAGTAGTTACAGTTGTTGCAATGGGCAACACATTTTCAAACACAATGCAACATTCAGCTCAATGTGAATTTCTAGTTAAATGCAATTAGTTACTTTATGGATTACTTTTCTAACCACAGGACTGGATCCTAGATTCAGTCCTGGTACATCTCCTGTAAACAGTTGAGTAAAAGCGTTTTGGTTACAGTCGTGATTTTTAAGGAATATTATTGTATTTTAAAAGTTGACACTTAGAAACTTTTTCTCATAGAATCACCAATGTTATCCTATGGAAGGAAATTCACTTAGCAGGTAAAAACTGTTATCGTTACTTTTTCTTACTCAGTGTTGGATCCTGGATCCAGCACTGGTGCATCTCCTGTAACAAGTTGAAAAAATGCGTTTAAGTCATACAGGCAATTTTTAAGGAATATTTGTAGTTTGTGAAAATCAACACTTTGAAACTTTTTGCTGAAAACCAGTCAATGTTAGCCTATGAAGGAAATTCAAGTTACCGGTAAGTACGGTTAAAATTTCTTTTGAGGATCAGTACTGGGCTAAAAGATGCAGCACTGGGTTCTCTCCTGATAACAGGTGAGTAAATCGGAATTCGTATTTCGGCTGATTTTAGAGGAATATTTTAAAGTTCCAAAACTCCACACTTAGAAGAATTTCCAAGTGAAACCAGTCAATGTTAGCCTATGAAGGAAATTCAAGTTACCGGTAAGTACGGTTAAAATTACTTTTCAGGACCAGTACTGGGCTGAAAGATGCAGCACTGAGGTCTCTCCTGATAACAGGTGAGTAAATCGGAATTCCTATTTCGGCTGATTTTAGAGGAATATTTGCACAATGGTGAAGGGAGGGGCGGGGCCTGAGGTGACATCTTTGCAAACGCGCCCCGTGGCGCGTTTTAAGTTGGGGGATTAAGTCCCCTTGAATCCTGAGGGTCCCTAGGGGCCAACTAGACCACCAGGAACCTCCAATATGCGCCAGAGGCTGCGTTGCAGAGACGTGTAGAGGCCACACCCCTTTTACACCTCTCTGCAACGCAGCTCTGTGGCGCATTCTGGATGTACCTGTTGGGCTAGTTGGCCCTCAGAGACCCTCAGGATTGAAGGGATTTAATTCCCCATCTTAAAACGCGCCACGGGGCCTGTTTGCACACATGTCACCTGAAGCCCCGCCCCCTCCCTTCACCACTGTGCAAACGCGCCCCGTGGCGAGTTTTAAGTTGGGGGATTAAGTCCCCTTGAATCCTGAGGGTCCCTAGGGGCCAACTAGACCACCAGGAACCTCCAATATGCGCCAGGGGGCTGCGTTGCAGAGACGTGTAGAGAGGCCACACCCCTTTACACCTCTCTGCAACGCAGCTCTGTGGCGCATTCTGGATGTACCTGTTGGGCTAGTTGGCCTCAGGGACCCTCAGGATTGAAGGGGATTTAATTCCCCATCTTAAAACACGCCACGGGGCCTGTTTGCACACATGTCACCTGAAGCCCCGCCCCTCCCTTCACCACTGTGCAAACGCGCCCCGTGGCGCGTTTTAAGTTGGGGGATTAAGTCCCCTTGAATCCTGAGGGTCCCCGGAGTCCAACTAGCCCACCATATACCTCCAAAAGCGCCACAGAGCTGCGTTGCAGAGAGGTGTAAAAGGGGTGTGGCCTCTCTACACGTCTCTGCAAGGCAGCCCCTGGCGCATACTGGAGGTTCCTGGTGGGCTAGTTGGCCCCCAGGGACCCCCAGTATTCAAGGTGAATTTGTTCCCCTCTGCAAACGCGCCAGGGGCGCGTTTGCAGAGTGGTGAAGTAAGGGGCGGGCCCGATCGTTTGTTTTTTGTCCCCTGAAGGGGGCTGTGTGGCCCCCTTCCTTTTTTTCTGTTTTTGGGCCCTGGGGACCCCATCCCCCAGGGCCTTACCCCTTTTTTAATTACCAAAAAAAAAAGCAGGAAGGGGGCCGCGTGGCCCCCTTCCCTTGGCCTGTATTGGCCCCGGGGACCCCATCCCCGGGGCATGGCCTCTTTATTTATTATTTTGAGGGGGCAGCGTGGCCCCCCTCCTCTGGCCATTTTAAGGCCCCGGGGACCCCATCCCCGGGGCTGGCCGTTCTATTTTTTTTTTTTTAAATTCTTTTTTGGGGAGGGGGCCGCGTGGCCCCCCTCCCGAGCCACTACTTGCCCCGGGGACCCCATCCCCCGGGGCTGGCCTCTCCGTTGGGGACTGTGGGGGTCCCCAATCCCCCACAGTCCCGCCGGCTCCCGCGTCCCTTGGGAGCCGGCATTGCTTTCCACATGGGGAGCAGCTGACATGCTGCTCCCCATGTGGAAAAGCAATGTGCTTTGGATATTGGAAGAGAGAGCAGGTTTCCTGCTCTCTCTTCCAATATCCAAAGCAGTTTGCTATGGCAGGACGGGAGCCGCGAGGCTCCCGTCCTGCCATAGCAAACTACAGTGTCCCGGGGTAGGCACCCGGGACACTGCAGGAGCCGGCCCTGGGGGTGGTGGTCCCCAGGGCCATCAAGGGCTCCAGGAGGGGGCCGCGCGGCCCCCTCCAATTCAGTTCAAAGCCCCGGGGAGGTGGTGGTCCCCGGGGCTCTGGGTCCGTAACGGACCCCCATATTTAAATGTTTAGTGCCCCGGGGAGGTGGCGGTCCCGGGCGTGTGGGGGGCTGGAGCCCCCCCCACACAGGTTGTCATTAATTTTAAAAAGCCCCGGGGAGGTGGTGGTCCCCGGGGCTGCGGAGGGCTCAGAGCCCTCCCGCACCATTTTTTAAAAGCCCCGGGGTGGCGGTCCCCGGGGCATGGGGAGCCCTTTGAGGCCCCCACACATTAAATTATCCCCCCACCATGCCCCCGGGACCACCGCGCTTCGATTTTTTTTTTTTCGGCAGGATTCGCGCACCCTGAGCGCATCCTGCCGATTTTTTTTTTTTAATTTTCTTTTTTTTTTGCCCAGGGGGTCCTTGTGGGACCCCCTGAGCAAACCTAGGGGGTCAGGGTGTTTCTACCCTGCCCCCTTTGTGCGCCTTGCGCACTTGTTTCTGTCCCTCGGTTCTACCGAGGGACAAAATGGCTGCCAACATTTCCTGAATCGGAATGTTGACAGCCAATTAAAATGCAGCTCGTGATCGGGACGGTGCGCGCAGGGTGCGCGAATCCTCCGTGCCCATAGATATCACTAACTTTTTACTTTTCATTTTCTCAGCAACTACTGAACGGATTTACACCATTTAACAAAAGGGTTCTTTCTGAACCAAGAACTACCTCTTTGCCAAATTTGGTGTAATTCCGTTCAGCAGTTCGGGCTGTAGCCGTGTCTAAAGTTTCCTATGGAAAAATGCATGGGGAAAACGCGTTTTGGGACCCCCCTTTTTCTCGGCCCCCACTTGACGTATCACCCCGAGACTTTCAGGGTAGGAGCGGACCGGAGCGCCCACGAAGTTTGAAAATTTCGCGAAGATACGTCAACCAGCAAGAGAGTTATTTCAAATAGAATGTCGCGGATTTCCTATAGATAATAGGTTGTAACTATAACTATCTACTGGCGACCGCCAGTAGATAATATATATATATATATATATATACACACACACACACACACACAGCACTAATGCACTTTTGACTTTACTGTTAAGAGAAGATTTGGAAAACTTCCAAGCTGTGTAAGAATCCCACAGTCCCTATGAAATTCTTGTAATACATGAATATAAATGGAAGGGGGGGAATGGGGCAACGGATTAATTAAAAAAATGGGGAGGGAAAGAAGAAACCGCTTCGGTTCTTTTTTTCTTACTTTAAAAGGAAAATTAACAACAAGGCTTCCATTAATAAGATGCACCACAATGACAAAACGTACCACATGTTAAACTCACCATGTTCTTGGTTAAGAACTGCTTCTCCAGTTGGATTCTTTACTTAACTAATATCAAACCTTCCTTTTTCAGCTCCTTAATATACATTGGTTGATACTCTGCACACATGCATCAGTGGTTCTGCATTCGGAATGAGAGACGGATCCGTACACATACCTCCGGCTACCTTTGAACACGGACACTCACCCGGTGTTTTATTGCTCTTGGAATCACTACCGATGGGGTCCAGGGTCCTTTTGCCTACCCGACCTTACCACCCTCGCAGCCGCACCACGCTGCAACTTTAATATGCACCTTTAGACTGGGTTGGAATTATCACCGGTCCAGCGATTTCGCACAGGCTTTATTATCTACAGTCAGCCCTGAAGAGTCACGGGTTACCACCCAGGTGACGAAACATGTGTCGGCTGGTACTCATATCTTGACACTGCAAGATTTGTATAAACACTATCTACCAAAACATTCATTGGTGTCGACCTTTGTGATTGTAACATTGAGCATCACAGTTTGTACACTGATATTCTGATTCATCATCTTACACGTGTGCCCAGGATTCTCTCAGTGGTTAAACCTTTACCCACATAACTTTCACCCCAGGCGGCACTCAAAATCTATAGTTTAAAAAAAAAAAAAAGCCCATCTCACATTGTCTTGTGAAAAAATATACAAAGTAGGAAAATGTTTAAACCAGTAAGCTTTGTATGCCAATAAAACTGAAGCTATTATTCTATTACACTATAGATTAAAAGCATAAACATCCCAAAAATAATCCTGCTGAAGACAGTATGGTGGATGATCTCATTATGTGCCCTTCATTGCGCCTCCTTATTCAGATACGTAGTTTTGCATTTGATAAGCCCGTTGTACACGATTGTGCAACAGTGATCACAATCTCAATATTAAAATTTTTCAAGTAACTGTAAAACGATCATAGCTGACAAGAGGCCCCTTGTCATGCGGACAATTTGCCAAAAAGGGCTATTTAGCCAGGTGGGTTTTGCAGGACCTTTTAAGTTCACACTTGCAACAGGAAACCAAAACAAGTTTCCGGCAAGCAACGTAAAGCTGAAGAAAAGCACAGTCTGGCAGGTGCTACAAGGCCAGTTGTTGGCTAGGAAGTAGCATAAGGATTGTTAATTACCCTGTAACTATCGATTCGTGGCATGTAGTGCTGTAGAAGCACATGCTCTGCAGGCTCCTGTCACCTGGTGTTGGGTTCGGAGTTGTACAACGTGTTTTTCTTTGAAGAAGTCTGAGTCACGAGGTAGAGTGACTTCTCTCGAGTGATATTGAACATGGGCATAGATTCCTTTGTTAGATTGTTTGCCCGCAGGCGGGTGAGACAGGAGTCCAATAAAAAATGTCAGAATAAAGAGGGTCATACTAAATGTGGATGTATTAAAGAAAAGTATAAAAATGTAACTGCAACGGCCACAAGAGTACGGGGAGGGCGCATATGAATCTACAGCACTACATGCCATAAACAGGGGCTTATAGGGTAATCTGTTTGATGGCATGTGAGGCTGTAGATACACATGCTCTGCATAGACTGTAAAGCAGTCCCTCCTTAGAAGCGGAGGTTAGCGTGTGGGAGTTGCAGTAGTTTGAAAAAGGGTACGTAGCACTGCCGGACCTACATTGGCTTGTTGGCATGCTAACATATCTACGCAGTAGAGTTCAGTAAATGTATGAGGGTGGACCATGTAGCTACTTTACAAATGTCAACAAATGGGAATATTTCCTAAAAAAAAGGGCATAGTTGCTCTAGGAGTTACAGGTACAGGTCTTTTGGCTTCAACCCCTTCGATGCGCAGGACGGCCGGGAGCCGTGATGCGCACACGAGCACTGATGCGCAGGACGGCTCCCGGCCATCCTCGCACACGGCACCGGAAATTCCTCTGGTGCAGGCACCAGAGGGATTTCCTTTTCTCCCAAACAGCCTCGGGAGATGGGGAAGAGCTTCCCCAGCTCCCGAGGCGCTCCCCCTGGTTTCCCTGAAATGACGATCAGCACGCACGTAGCGCGGTCGTCATTTCATAGAAACCGAAACTGAAATGAGCCTGAAGGCTCATTTCAGTTTCACTTTCTATGTGCTCAGGGGGCTATCTCAGAGTCCCCCCCCCCCCCGAGCACATGGAAAGACGGGAGAGGTATCATTGGAAAGGGGAGAATCTCACCTTTCCAATGGTACCCCTCCCTAGTGGATCCCTGCTTGGGGATCACCCCAGGAGGGCCATCCCCAAGCAGGGATCCACCCACTAGACAGCAGGGAGGGGCACTAGTCTTTTTGCCCCCCCCCCCCCCCCGGAGGGACAAAGCCCACTAGAAACCAGGGATTTTTTTTGTATTCATGTTGGGCATGACAAAAAATAGCCAGTCTTTCTGCCCCCCTTGGGGGCTTGTCGTGGGCACTAGGCCTACTCACACAAGTGAGGTACCATTTTTCTCGAAAGACTTTGGGGAATGCAGGGTGGGTGGAATTTTGTGGATCCACGCAGATTCCCGAACTTTCCACCATAGAAATGTGAGGAAAATGTGTTTTTTTGTTTTTACAAAGTTTGAGGTTTGCAAGGGATTCTGAGTAACAGAACCTGGTGAGAGCCAGACAAGTCACACCATCCTGGATTCCCCTGGGTATCTACTTTTCAAAAATGTATAGGTTTGCTAGGTTTCCCTAGGTGCCGGCAGAGCTAGGGTTCAAAATCTACAGCTAGGCACTTTGTAAAAAAAAGCATTGGCATAGCCAATAGGTCTCGCCTTTGGGACCTTATAAGTGTTTAGGCATGCAGCACATTATCCATTTCATTAGCCATTAAAGACATCAAAGTTTGTGGTAACTCATCTAAGATATACTGGCCCTATTACTATCACACATTTTTAAAGTCCTTTGACTGTGTTGGGATTCTGACGCCTATGCAAATTTGAGCAGGGTGGCAATTATGAGGTGTGGCAATGAACTCTCTCCTAAAATTCGACTGTAATTAATAGGCGTTGGTCATTTACATTTAAAACTAAAGAAACGAGGCAAACTATATCTGAAAAAAAATGCAAACCGGAAATGGCTACACCACAAACACAAGTCATGCAATAAATTCAAAGTAGGTTCTAAAAAGGCAAAATATTATTTGTACAATGGCCAATAACGGGATTAGTAAGTTTTAGCTGTGCGCAGATGCACATTACAACGAAGGCATCGCTCAGTGACGTAAAGAAAGTATGAAAGGAGTTTCCTGGTAGATGATGTCACAATACATCACAAAACACAAGCTGACATCAAGGCAAACATTGTAGGGTGGAACTGATGAGGCCAAGAGGTGTTTTGAATCCGGGGTCTCACCCCTTTTTTTGTGAATAGTGAAAGTAAACTGCCATGGCCCCATGGCTTGCTGTGGAAACGGGTGAAGAGGGCAATGAGCCATGATGCTCCTGACAGACTTTGAGTAAGTAACGCCTATTATGCCACCAGGAAATGATAGTTTTGCCTATTGCAAGACATTGACCTATAAAAAGAAAGGTGTGGTAATGTGTTTTGTTGTTTTTGCTCGATGATCAGAGCAAATTACTGGGAATGCCTTTAGGTAAGGAGAAACTACCCGGTGAAAGGATTGAACACATTTTCGAAATATTCAAGTAGTAGAGACAAATAGCTGGTTCATTGGGTCCGTCAGCAATACAGAAATGAATTGATTTGCTGCACAATAACAGAACCAGGATTTAAACCTCTCCATAGACGCACAGCTTTGAAATGGGTCAGCCTTTTTATTTACAGCCTAGTCAGAGATACGTGGGAGGGGGAAGTGTCAAGGAAAAACAAGCGCGCGCGCGCCTCGCGCTGAAAGTTTAAAAAAAGTTGTGTGAAGCACACTCGTGCTTGTGGCACCATCCGCCTTGAGGGAGCGAGCAACAGCCAATTAGCATGCTCGCCGCTGCTCGCTCCCGCAAGGTGGATGCCACCACAAGCACGAGTGTGTGCTTCAAAAAAGAGCAGAACGACGGCTAAAGGTCCTCCTTTGCAGCGCATGCGCGCTGCGTAGGCGAGACCTAAAAAGGGTCCATTTTCACAGTGAAAATGTGGTGTGTTCCCGTTGCGTTTTGGGCCGTTTCCAGACGCTGCCACTAGGCCTACCCACACAAGTGAAGCACCATTTTTATCAGGAGACTTAGGGTAACACAAAATTGTAGAGCAACTGTTATTACCTATTGACTTTCGATGCATTTCTGCCTTCCAAATGAAAAACAATGTGTAAAAAAGTAGTCACTGTGAAAAATGTCCTATAATTCTCATGCTAGTATGGGTACTCACAATTTCGGAAATGTGCAAATAGCTACTGTTTCTAAACAGTATATTTTGTTCCAATTTCAGAAATATAGGTGTCTTTCATCCCGATTTTTCACTGTATATATTTCCACAAATTAATTGCTATATACCCGGTACATAATAAAAAACCATTGTAAGACGCTGCTCAGTTCTTGGCTCTGGGTTAGTCGGGTTCTTGGTGAACCTACAAGTTCTATATATCCCCACAACCAGAAAGGTCCAGCGGATGTAACGGTATTTTGCTTTCAAACATCATAATTAGAAGTTACAGGCGAAAACGTTGCCACAAATGGCTGGTTTTTTTCAACTCATTTTCATTTTTCCTATTTTCAACTGTTAGTTTCTATAAAGAAACCTTGAAGGATCTACACAAATGACCCCTTGCTGAATTCAGAATTTTGTCTACTTTTCTAAAATGTATAGCTTTCCAGGATCCATTATTGCTTTCATACCCATTTCTACCATTAACTGGAAGAAGGTTGAAAGCACAAAAAATAGCAAAAATAGGCTATGTCTCAGTAAAATGCCAAAACTGTAAAAAAACATGTTGGTTTTCTGGCAAGTCGGTCAGTCCCTGAAAGCTGTGAAAATGGTGATTTCAGCCCCACAAACCCTTTGTTGATACCATTTGCAGGGGGGGAAAAAACAGACGCTTTTGTTTGCAGCACTTTCCCCCCATTTTTCAAAAAAATGGATGATGTTGGAAGAAAAGGACGCAAATTTGGCATGGATACCTTGTGGTCAAAAAGTTACTGGGGCCTAAGCGCGAACTACCCCAAATAGCCAAAAAAAAGGCTTAGCACAGGGGGCGGAAGGCCTAGCAGCAAAGGGGCTAATATAGCAAGTTTGAATGCATTTTACTATCCAAATGGCTATGCCCGACTTGGATCTAGGGTTGCCTTTATGCGGTGGAGAAAGTTGCTTTGCTTTTCTGATGGATTTAGTTCTACCCATATAGAACACTAGTGCTCTTTTTACGTCTATGGTATGAAGAGCTCTTTATGCTACAGAATCAGGGTTAGGGAAAGACCGGTAGCTCAATGGATTGAGAAGAAACTAAAACTACTTTAGGTAGGAATTTAGGATTATTCTGAGGAACCAGTTTGTCTTTATGTATTTGAAAGAAGTGTCCTTTTAAGGTTACCTGGAACTCACTAACAAGCTCGAGTGAAGCAATGGCAACCAAAAATGCCACCTTCCATGATAGAAATTGATGGGGCACAAACGCAGAGGCTCAAAAGGAGGATCCAGGAGCCTAGTAAGCACAATGTTTATGTTCCAAGAGGGTGTAGGAGGTACACGCGGTGGAATGACTCATTGGAGTCCTTCCATGAAGGCTTTAATGACTGGGATTTTGGAGAGTGAAAGATGCTGCCTATTTTGAAGATAGGCAGCTATTGCAGCAAGGTGCAACCTAATGGAAGTGCATGCTAAATTGGACGTTTGCAAATGAAGCAAGTGACAAATAACGTACTGCATAGTGGCTTAGATAGGATTCATTTGTTTAGGTTGGCAGTAGCAAACAAAACGTATCCATTTTGCAGCACAACAGGTTCTAGTTGTGGGTCTGCATGCTTAAGAATATCCATACATTCTGATGGCAAATATAAATAACTAACTAAACTCGAAGACCTCAGGAGCAAATCGCTGGGTTGAGCATTTTGGGGTCCTGGTGTGATGTGTTCTCGATTCAGAGTAAGATCCAGCCTGTTGGGGAGCTTCTCGTGTGGGATTGCGGAGAGATCTAGCAGTGTTGTGAGCCATGTCTGACTTGCCCAAGTGGGAGTTACAAGGATAATGGTGAGATGTTTGCCCGAGTTTCCGAACCAGAAATGGAATGAGGGAGAGGCTGAAAAGCGTAGGCAAATATTCCTGACCAATTCATTCAAAGTGCGTTGCCCTTGGATAATAGGTGTTCGAACCTGTATTCGAAGTCTAGCCATTTCGCGTTTTCGGCTGTGGCAAACAAGTCTCTGTGAGGAAAACCACACTTTTGAAAGTAGGGAAAGAGGACTTGTGGGCTTGGTTCCCATTTGCGAGTCTGTTGGTACGTCCTACTGAGCAGGTCCGCAAGATAGTGGTCCATCCCCGGCAGATATTCTGTCAACAAGTGAATGTGATGAAGAGCCCAGTTCCATATGGTCTGAGGTGTGACAACTGAAGACTGCGCCCCGTGTTTTTCTCAATAGTACATGCTGTCACTGTCCATCCGGATTAGGACAACCTTGTGAGAGGAGGTTGGAATGCCACAGCGCTGATAGTCAGTTCTTGTAGGTGTGCACCTCAACCACTCTGAAGTGTCTATTAGAGTGATTTGAGGCACAGGGTCCAATAAAGGCTGCCCTTTCAAAAGATTGTTGGGGTTCCACCATTGCAGAAAACTGCAAGTTTGGCCAAATAGACGTTCTTTGTCAAAAAAGCATGTTTAAAACTGCTTGTTGAAACTCTGGTTTGAAGCCAGAACATCCGAGTCGAGCATGTCTCCTGAGAAATATGCTAGCATGGATGCCCCTAATGGTCGTATCTGCCGCATCTAAGGCATACCTAATAGTTACTAATGATGGCCTGACCCTCAGAAACCATTTGTTGACCCCTTTTTCCATGTTCCTCTGGGAGATGCTGTAGCAATATTGCCAGTGATTAGCTGCTTGAGCTGCAACTAGTTTTCCTGCAGCATCAATAAGTTTACGCTCCTTTTCAGGAGGTAGAGTATCGCCAGTTGCCCAACTATTGGCTCATTTATGAGCGCTGGAAGCAACGATTGAGTCTGGTGTACCAGACTACATATGAAAAGGGGGTAGGAGGGAGACGCTTTTTTATTTATCTACCCGTGGGGTTATCACACGGGCACGCACTGGCTCCTTAAATATTTCATCAGCATGACGCAACATGCAGGTACCAGGGGCAGAAACTGTCTTTACGAGTGTTGGACAGTATCAAAGAGTAAGTCTTGTTCTAATGACTATTCATGTAGTTTTACTTCATGGTAAGTAGATGCCCTAGCAATTACTTGCTGGTAAGCACTAGCATCTTCAGGAGGGGAGTGACGAGCTGGATAAAGATCTGGGTAACTGGGAGTCATGGGGTCTGTATCTTAAGTGTCCCAAGGATCAGGGTCCCCAATACCCCCGCGTATGAATTAGGTGACCTGGAGGTGTATTATCCAGAGGGTCATGATGTGGAGGTGAAGGAGGGGATGGTGGTGATGCTGGAAGAGGTGGTGGAGGATGTAGTGGTGGTGGAGGATGTGTATGGCTGGTAGCCCTGTCCTTGTTCCTCTTTGAGAGGTACAGAACGTCCAATTCCACCTCAAACGTTAGCTGTCTCTTCGTTGGAGAAGAGGCTATAATTCGTCCTGTCCCTTCTGGAATGTGGATTTTTGTCTAATGTCCATTTCTTCAAGTATAGGCTTGACCGGGGACATGGAAAACGAGGATTGCTTCGAGGGTTTCGGCTCAGTCGCTTTCGTAATCGAGACAATGGAAGATTTTTTTGTCCAGCACCAAAAGAGATGGAGTTGGTTGCCTTGTCGGTCCCAAAGGCTTAGCGGAGACAGAGTTATGCTCTCGAACCACAGGACTTAGTCTTGGTGGAGGTTTTCGGTGCCAGTCCCGAAGGCAGGGTATCCGAAGTAGCTCTTCGGATCAGACCATGGCCAGATAGTGGCGGTCTGGTGATCTCCAAAAGGGGAAAGGGCGAAATGTTTTCGGGCACTGAGACAGGGTCAGGGGCACCAGTACTCATGCGCTGCCAGAGTGCCAGGGTGTACTATAATTAAGGCTCCCGGTTTTACGGATTTTTACAGATCAATACAGACCGAAAACAATGTGTTTTCTGTCTGCATTTATATTTAAAAGTGGATAAATACAGAAAATAGGGCTTCTTTTAAGTGACTGTGCTGTCTTTCATGAATTATAGGCCAACAGCTGAGCAGATGGACAACATGGGAAATTAAAAAAACAGGATGCAATTTCATTACATAATGCCATGTGTCAACAAACATTGGTGGTATAATGCTAATATTTACCAGTGAACGTTTTGTTATATAATATTTGGCAGCTGAAATAGCTAAAACAGACAGACTTCAAAGTTGAGTGCACGTCTATCAGTTAAATAAATATGTAAATATACAGTTTTACAACTTCATATATCCGCAAAACAATAAATATGGATCAATACAGATAAAGTGGACAAAAAATAAATATGGATAAATGCAGACGGAAATGCTAAAAAAAAAAAAATACCATATAACTGGGAGCCCTAACTATAATTCATCCTCCACATCGGAGACGGAAATCTCCAGAGAATACCTCATCTTCCACCTCAGCAGCAGGCTCCTCCTAGGAATGCTCCCCACAGAAAACTTTGGGAGTATAGTCTTCGCTGCGGCGAGGCATCTCTAGTTGACGCACCCTTCGATCAGTGTCTTTTTCGATCTGAAAGGCTAGCAGGAGTCCCAGTTGGCCTCGCGGTGATCGGGCGACAGGCAAAGGTTGTACATTTGGCATTGGTTGGTATGTGGAAGTTTGGCGTGACACTGCGGACAAAAATCAAAAAGGTATCCATTCCAGCAGGAACACATCCTCAGCACCAATGGCGCATGTGGAAGTGTAGGCCCAAGACGGTCGGCACCCCGAAGGGCAATCAGTTGATGCCCGAACCGATGATGGTTTGAGGGCGCAGTAATGGGAAAGCGCAATCAAGATACACTATACAGTGGAAGACAGGATATGACAGGAGACCTGTACCGAACACGGAGGAGGGGCAGACATGTCTGAACCAGACAGCAGAGTAAACAATTAACAAAGGAGTCGATGCCTATGTGCAATATCACCAAGAGGATGAGTCACTGGAAAGAAGTCTTCGAAGAAAAACAAGTTGTACAACTTTGAACCCAACACTAGATGGCAGAAGTATGCAGAGCATGTTATCTACAGTCACACATGCCATCAAACCTGAAGTTTTCACATGGCTTGGATGGCAAAGAATAAATTGGCTTTATCAAATAATATAAGCAAACAGAAGACAAATGAGGGAAACTGAAAGTTTTTTATTATACACAAAGTGGAAACTGGGTCTTTAGTTCTTGTACCCTCTGCTGGCTCTGCGACCTCGGGCCCGTTCAAACTTCCTGCCCTTAGACTGGATATAAGGCCTAAAGTAGAAAGAAAAACCAAGCATTAAAAATGGAGGAGGGGGGTGGGGGAACAAAAAGTATTTTTCATGCGTGTAGCAGAGTGATTGTCAAGATTTTCAAGGGCATGGATGTTTTTTTTTAAAAAAGCTTTAATTTCAAGCAAGCTTTGATAAAGTGAAAAAAACAAAACATCTGTAATCTGGGCATTACATTAAGTCCCCCATTTTATTTCATTCCACCTAAAAATGCAGTGCTCATGACCTGGGTTTCTAAATTATATACTAATGATGTGCTCTTGTAGTTGTAGTACTGATTATCTTCAGTTACAGGGGTGGCCAGGACTGGAGCACTGCATCCTTTGCAACAGTCATCTCGAGCTAAAGGTTACCTTAGACATGTTGGCCAAATCCAAAATGACAAACTAGAATAGTCTTCAATTCAATGCAGAAAGCACTATGTTCGAGAATTCAAAAAATGTATCATTTTGGGACATACTATATTTTGAGTGTGGTACACAGAAGCGGAAGCAGTGAGGTTAAAGAATGACCTAAATACAGGATTAAAATTACAAGAGAAGACAGAATGCTAGAAAAGATGAGCGAAGGCCGTAGGGTAGCAACCTGCGGTCATTAGAGACAGTTTCTAGTACAAAACTTGTGGGAGGTGTGCTCTTGTTTTGCTTCCACTGAACTAAATTAAAACATGAAACCAATGATTTATAGGTGAAAGAGCAGGACTGGTGACACTGTCCTGAAGTGTAGAGGATAGCTTTGTCTATTGTAGGTACACACTGACAGCTGCAGCCTAGACCACCACTGATAACCCATGAACACAAGACTGTTTATAAACAAAAGTGTGTTGGTCCCCAACACTGCTCTTAATACCGGGCCATCACGTTGTATATGTTTAACCATGTACTAGGTCAAATGTTTATTAATGTCAAGGCAGTCCCTGACCAGTAATTTCCCATTCAAAGTACTGGTACTCACTTGGTGTGGCTGTGTGGTGTACCCGGTGCTCTGCCAAAGTGCCTGTACACCTCACGGCCCTTGCGAGGACCTACAAGAAAAGGAGGGAATCAAGGTTACGACAAAGATTTCTAACGGATATTAAAAAAACTAAAATTTCAATATAAAAACCACAGAGCAGGAAGTACAAGGCATCATACGAATGTAAAACACTTAAGGTAGCTTACATTTACAGAATCTCTGCATTAAATGAGCAATCCCAATGTATATGTGCAACCCTTGGCACAGACTAATACACGCAGTTTTGCTAATGAAACTAAAACTGCTTTGTTCGTTAACTAAGATGTGGGGTGCAGGGAATGTGCCCAGCTTTCTACATAGCTAATATGATCTACAACACCCCAAGTAGCCTGTTATTCACAAAACAAACCATCTCACATGGCTACCCCCTTTATTTGCATGGCTATACAGATGGGACAAGTTGTAATAATGCAAAACACTGTGCCCCTATCGTATCTGCTAAGAAATTGTTATTTTGTTTTTAAATCACAGTCTAGTATATAGTCCATTTTAGATGAACTGAAGACAGTACTTTTGAGCAGGGAATATGAACGTAACCCTTTGGACAGCAGTGATGCTCATTGATAAACTGTCTAACTTTAACCAACTGACAACAGCCATGTAATGTCCTCCAGGAGAGCTAACTTCCGATGGTGGTGGCACAATGGCAGGCAGTGAGAACGGAGTGCGTAGGAGGAGAGCAGCAATTGGAAGAACCCTAGACCAGTGAGCTTCCTACCACTATTGGAATAATACCGGTGAGACCCACAGTGCAAAAAAGTGGAAATGGACACGATGCATCTAAACCCAGGCACCAGGGGACTTTAGCAGTAATTTCACTTCTCCTGTAGACACACATAATTAGGTGGCATGCCGTCTAAAAGAAATTGCCTAATCAAGGAGCATCCTGCCGTGAAAGAAATTGAGTGTTAGGAGGTGACAGCGAACGCCCTAAAATAGAACAGGAATATTTGTTACAAAAACAAGGACAGAGTGACTCGTGGGCATTTTCAGGTTAAAAAGTTGAGGCTCTCCGTGATGAGTGTCCACTTAAGGAACTTTTTTCCCAAGTTGCTCCAAACCTCTGGAACTTCTTTCTGATGTTCCTCTGGGGGCCCCAATGTGTTTCAAGCAGCAGATCTGAAAGGCTCTGTCCCTCTCAGATACTTATTCAGTATTCGGAGGTCAAGCAGGAGGGCACGCCTGTCCAATGAGGTGCAAGGCAACACCCCAGAGCATGAACACTTCCTCCAAAGTGTGGCATAATGGTCTCCCAGAAAGCACCATTTCTCCAAAATGCAATATGGCTCAAGTCTCAGCAAAGGAGCAACAACTAGTTAAACTATACAGTATGGGTCATCTCCATAGATCAACTCCCCCTGACATCTGCAAATTCTTTCCTTAAGCCTGCCATCGGGCGGGGTTCAGAGGGTTGGAAGGGTAGCTGGACCTGGCATTCCCTGCCTGTCCTAACCCCCTTTGAAAATCCATGGCTTATGACCCCTCCCCCTGCATTCCTGTAGAGCAGAGTCCTCCTACAAGATATAGCATCTCTCCCTGGGTGCCACTTATCACTTGAAAACAGCCTGGCTAATCCTGTTAACTGACCAATCAGTAAAGACCACAGGTAGGCTGAATTTTGGCTTACAGACAAGTCTTATAACTTCTTTTCTGTATATTTTAGGATAAATTCAACAACAGAATACTGTTGGATTTATCAATACCATTCTCCGAAGTCCTTGAATGATATTTTCGGAAATCCCTAGCGATCGTTAGGAGTTCATAAACTATTGCAATGTTGAAGATCAACTCATTCAAAATGAAATTCAAGCAATGCTCCAGCCAAGTCAAAAAAGCCGGGGTAGGCATTCTTCGCAAACAATTTGTAAAAGACAACATGGAGTCACCTGCGACGCCGAGGGCAGATGCACACTGAACTATAGGGGAAACAACTCATTCAACTTGTATGCTTCCAACATATTCTTAGATGATGATACAAAACCACGAAGGAGCAGCTTGGGACAATATGTCTAGGAGACTTTAATATAGTATGGGATCACAATACAGATAGATCTGCACAAATCTATGAATACTAAAAAATTATGTCTGAAAAATTGAAGGGAGAATTTATGGACCAGGACTTGACAGACTCAAGGAATAAGTATTCCCTCTCATGTGTCCACAGGATATTACAAGAAATTATTACCTCTCCATGAGGCTGCGTCTACAGAGCACAAGTGAAAGGGAACGGTGGTGCTGGGAGGGCATGGCAACCTTGCTACTGGGGGTTGGAAAATGTACCCAGAGTTGCTTATTAACCCGGTAACAGAGTGAAAATATGTCAGAACAAGATCAGGAAAAATAATTCCGACACTTCTCTTAAACGTTCATTGGGATGCATTCAAAGCAATGAGCCGGGGTTCTGCCACAGAAAAGAAGGGAGTAACTGAGGGCTAAGATCCAGCTATTTAGAATGAGAAAGCACTTTTGAAAGAAGCAGGAACCCTCCCAGAAACCAGCTAAAAAGGTTAAAATGTGCTTTGGCTTGCTCAACAAATGCTTGTCTCCGGAGGATGATACTGTATACTTCTGTCATTTTTTATGAAAAATAAAATGTGTTAAAAATTGCAATGACACTGGCCAAGTACAAATGCAGGGGATTAATTCAGCGGAACATGCTACTTCCGCTGAAAAAAAACTTTTGATGAAAAGGGCATGTAATGACCAGCAGGAGGTTTAGGTAGAGATTGACCACAAAGAAATCCTTACACCTTACAAAATAACCACCATAGACTTTGCGCTGCTGGGTCTTCGAGACCCGGGACTGAAATACCAAACGACAGCCGACCAGGCCATAATGTGGCTTTGTCTGGGGGCGGCCAAGACAGCATTGGCCGCTGTCTGGAAGAAGACAGAAGCTCCAGCCATAACACAATGGCAGGCACGTCTGTGGCAAGCACTCGCCATGGAGCGTATGAGCGACATCTATAGGGATGAGTTCAAAAACTTCGAATATGCCTGGGGCCCCCTGGTCAGCTACTTATCTAGCGGCCTTCTGTTGACCACCTGTCCTACGAGGGTCAGAGCGATGCACCTGTTCCAATTTTAAGCAGGGCCTTTGCCCACGCCAGAGCTTACCCAGATGTTTGTCACACTGACACGTCACCCAGGATCCCGGTTGGCCTAGGCTAATCAGGCTTTTTTCTTTCTTGTACCCTTTTTTTTAATATAGTTCCAAGTTTTGCTTTCTCGCACTGCTCTGTCTTCCGCTCACAAGTGGAGGCAGTGCTACAATGATCTCTCATGGGTAACTGTTTATGAGAACGGGGGGGGGGGTTACGGGAGGACGGGAGGGTTTAGTTTAAAGATAAAGATTTTGAAATGTAATGTTTATTTCAAGGTACTACCAGATCAGAGATTTGTAAGATTTGACTTGGATCAACCGAGAAACACTGTACAAGGAAATAAATTGCCCACAGCTGTGTATGGGTAGAACGATTGAAGGTATTACCATATTCTATAACCGTCTTGAAAAATGTAATGAAAACAAGTTTGACAAAACCACCATATATCAACCACGCTCACAAATCTCAATGTTGTAAAGCTGCTTTCTTAAACATTTTAAAATAGTATGTATGGGAGACATTAGCGTGTGCGCGAACAAATGCAAAGAGGGGCAAGGAGTGGGGCAAGAAAGATCAGAGTATTTAAACACAGCACCAACCGCAGGGCACGACAGAGCAACAAAACAAAAACAAGCATTGGCATAGCCAATAGTTCTTGCCTTTGGGACCTTATAAGTATTTAGTTATGCAGCACAATATCCTTGGTGCAACAACATTAACTGTTGCATGGCTAAACACTTATAAGGTCCTAAAGGCGAGACCTATTGGCTATGCCAATGCTTGTTTTCTGTTTTAGATAGCGCGAACTCGACCCTAATGTATTGAAGCGCTTTACATTAGCACCAATTATATTACACAAGGGCATATTCGTTGTTGGTAGGCGCGGGGACATGAAGTGATTTGCCCAGAATCACAGTATGTTGAGCGGGCGCCGAGACTAGAACCTGCTTTTCCAAGTAAAAAGTCGGCAGCTCTGGCCGTTACGCCACATCCTCTCCCCTCATGGGAGGAATAGCGCTTATACCTACAAAATGACACTTCGAAGCACCGAGAGGCAGGTGTTGAAGGAGGGAACATGACAGGGAACGAGGAGACGGAGGAGCAAGGAATGGACTGTATAGGTTAGAAGCGGAGGGAAGAAAAAACGGGAAAGGGAAGAAGGGAACAGGAGAAAGAAGAGGGAGAAGAAAGAAGGAAGGAACTGTTGATGGGGAAAGGGGTATGTGAGTGAAAACGGGAGAATGTGAGACGAAAAGAGAGACCAGGACATGCATAAAGGGAATGGGAGGCACAGGAGGGAATGTTAGAGCCAAGGAGGGAGGACAGAAGGCATGTGGGATCAAGAGACTAGGGAGGAACAGAAGATAGAGCAATGGACAAAAGATGCAAGATGGAATAGGACAGGCAAGGAGGGAACAGAACGGAAAGAGAGAACAGTAGCGGAACAGAAGAACGAGAGAACAAAAGGAATGACCAGTAGAGGAAATAAAGGAGGAGGAAATAGGATAGTCAGGGACTGAGGACAGGGAAGGAATCAACTGGAGTGGGAAAGATGGTGGGAGGGTAGAAGGGAACAGGAGAGGGATTAATGGAACAGATGAGGGGGCTGGGGAACCGGAGAGAAGGAGGAGGGATCAGGAAAGAGGGTAGGAGGGAAGAGGATTGGTATGGTCATGGCAGATGGGAGGGATTAGGAAACAATGGAAGTATGCGTAAAGGAGGGAACATAAAACAGAAGGAGGGAGATAAACGAGGGAACAAGTGAGCGAGGGAGGGCAAAATTATCCAAATCTGGTGTTCAGGTGAATAATTACTTTTCTAGGCATTGCCCATCCTTTAGATGTGGTAACGTGTTTTCATGCTGTCGTGTTTTTATTGCCACCTAACACAGCGAGGAAGGTACGCCTTACATGCAGAGCCGTTACAAAAGGGGATGATGGACGGAACGTTTGAGCCAATCAAACACTCAACCCCAGTCAACTGATCTGGGTTTAATCCATCATCATTCTTTAGCTCACTCCACCACCCCAGTTCAGACATGGCCATAAGCAAATCAGTCTAACCCTGTGCCTCATGGGAACAGTCCAGCCCGAACTGCCAAGCCATGTCTTCCCTGGACCGGAAACAAGCATCCTAGGACCGGTTTCTGGCATTTCAGCCGCCATCAGCCAGGTTTGCTTGAATCGAGTGGCAAAGTGAGCAAGGGACCCACGTCTGGGCATACCCCCGCCAACTTAGGGCGAACAAAGCGATACAAAAGGGGATGATGGACGGAACGTTTGAGCCAATCAAACTCGCCCCCAGTCAACTGATCTGGGTTTAATCCATCATTCTTTAGCTCACTCCACCACCCCAGTTCAGACATGGCCATAAGCAAATCAGTCTGACCCTGTGCCTCATGGGAACAGTCCAGCCAGTGGCATAAAATCTGTAGTGAAAGAGACCCTTTCCAAAGCTGCATCCTGCACGCTGCTTAGTAAAGCAGTCACGGGCTCTTCTACTGAAATATGGCTGCAGTTTGGAGATCCAGAAACGGCTCAAATACCTTTGGGTCGAGTTCGAGCACTATAAAACCGCAAAAAAAAAAATGTCGAGGGCTCGCCTGCCATGGGGTAATTTGTCAGTTATGATAGTAATCTAATCTTTGAAGGTGTTGTTATAGTTTCAGACAAATGGGGGTGGGGAGGAAGTAGTCGGTACAAGAATTATGAATGAGCGCACTGCCCATGAGGCTTTGACAACGCATACTTTGAGGCTTTGATAACGCATGCTTTCCATTCATTCATTTATGAGTGCGCACAAGGCACGTTTGACAGGAAATTCCAAAGATGTCAACTTGTATTCAATTATAAAACACGCCAAGAGTGCCGTGATTTTGAAATCTAATGTTGTATACCCAAACTTTCACAAAATAATTAATCAACGTTATGATACAATTACCAAGGTAATAGTGCAACTGTGACCGAGAAGTTCTGAGGGGAAAGGTGACCTTGCCGCCATTCGGATAAAGCATGCTCCAATATAACCATGTTTGACTGCTCATTTGAATCTTAATTACAATACTGGGCTAAAAAAAAAAACCAGACATTAGCAGGGACACTAACTCTTTGGAATTTCCCTGAGTGTTTACTTTCTATGACGCACACATGCTCGAGGCATCCTTGCAGAAAACGCCTTTACTCCTGACTTGAGTGTCAACCCCAAGTTTCCCCAAGACATGCTCCACTCTTGCAGAAAAGCTTTGTGGATTTTCACAATAGAGTTTTGCTCAGGATCACACATGGATATGGGGGTTCCAACCTTAACCGGGTTTCAGTTTCTACGCTGTACAGTTTAGAAATCTGGACACACCGTCTACCTTGGACGAAGTCGATATTTATCATTTATTCATATTACATAAGTGTCAGCTCCCATTTGAGTATATATGCTGCCGAAGCGATCACACCTAAGTGTCAGCTGGAAGAGAAAATGTGAGTTCTGGTGCTTTTTTCCAATTCTCACCTCGTAGACAAACGTACTAACACTGCGCGGCGAAGCACACTAAATATTGGGGCGCACCACAAAATTGATGTTTTCTCTGTTTGCATTTATGGGCCATCTCTGCGTAATTTACTTAAGTTTGTCTTGAACTCTGCAAAATAAGGGCATGACATGTATATTGACATCTAGAGATACAGAATAAGTTGTGTGTGCTCATTGTGAGATTAAATCACATTGTTAAAATGAATGCTATAATCATACGTAGATGTTTCCTAGGGTAAACTGCCCCCTCCCCCCCCGCCTCAGGGGCTGCCACAAATGGGGTGGGCATTAGTGATTCACTCGCATTGTCACTCCTGTCCCTGGATGGTTTCAGCTTCCCTGAGTGCTGAGGGCCCCTCGCACGCCAGGGGTGGAGGGCAGTGTTTGTTGAGAGTCGGTTTTCACCTACGTGAGAGATCCGGATGGTAAGAGATAGCACGGACTCCGCAGAGCCAGCTCCCATCCCTGACCGCCCCCAACCCCGGTCTGAGTGCAGCCAGAGCGTTGCAGGTAGTGGTAGGAAGGGCAACAGCGCCTGAGACATCTTGAGGGGGCTGGGGTGCGCAATAATGTAATGGCATGTGGGAGGCACATCTTAAACTACACATCGCAGTAGTTTCTTTTTCTGAAATTATTTACTCGGTATAACACGTACTGACAAATTCCAAACAGGGCAGTCTTAGTAATTGCATTTATATAGCGCTAAATACCCCTGATGAGGCGTTGAAGCGCTGGACGAGATACACCAAAGTTATTACAACTCCCTGGCAACCTCAGAAACTGACTGCATGTCTAACTGCAGAAGCCAAACTTCAAGTCCCAGAAGAAACGAGTGCGCCCCTTCCAACTGCCCTGAGTCACGTGCACATCTGGGCAGCGAGCGGGGCATTGCGTGACCCGGGTCTGTGAAACTCCTCGCGTGCCAGCGCGCGGAGAGCTGCTGTGGTGCAGAGCGGGTTAACGTGTGACCCAGCGCGGGGAGGTGGCCTTGTGGCTCTTTTCGTGTGTGTGTGTGTGTTGAGAAAGAAGCGTGCATGTGAGCATGAAAGGATGGGTGTGTTCGGGAGACAGTGATACTGTGCAGAGCAGGGCTGGGTGTCGCAGGTGCGTGACCTCGGACTTCTGTGTGCTCTGGACACAAATCACTTTAAGGGCAGCGCGGCTGTGATTTCTGCAGAGCATGCCTCTGAAAGTGTCAGTTGGAAGAGAAAATGTGAGTTCTGGTGCTTTTTTCCAATTCTCACCTGCTACGTGTTTCGTCACGAAGAACTTAACTTGTGACTCTTCAGGGCTGTAGGAAAAGACAATCTGTAATGCGTGAGTCGCAGTTCCGGTGATACTTCCAACCCGGTAATAGCACGGGTTCATCAAAAGAAAGACACAGGTTCTTCAAAAGAAGGGATAGAATGGGAAGGCAAAATGTCGCCCTTCCCCGGTGTTTCCGAAGTCAACACAAACGAACGGACGTGTACGTCCGTGTGGTAGGGAGACCTCAGCTCCCTGGTCTGTCGGGCGAAAGTAGTAAAGACACGGGTTCTTCAAATGCCTTCCCATTCTATCCCTTCTTTTGAAGAACCCGTGCTGGGAGTTGCTTCTATGCATTTGTGGGATTTCTCGCCAGAGCAGTTCCTTTGTTTCTGGGTGATGTCCGGAGTGTTTTCTGGAGCCCATTTCCATTGGTAGGGATGATGGGGAAGGAGGCGCGACTGTTGCTGGACATCATATGTCTTAAACACCAAACCTTGAGTGCCTTCAAAGCTACGGACAAGTTGTTCAAAGAGAGTAAGGGGGAGTGTAGCGGTTTGTGCGTTAGGGGGTGGAGGGCCCAGTGTCAGAGCTGGAAATATTAATGATGGGCAGATTCAGGGAGGTGGAATTCTTTTCGACACTGATCAAAAGGCTTAATTGTCTAGCCCTGGAAGATGTCCTGCAAAAGTCTGCGCTCACCCGTAACCCAATCCAGGAAGGATTCCCCTGGGAGAGCAGGAGAGAAGTCGGGGTTACGTGCAATTGGAGTGTTTGGGGATGGGAATGTGGTCAGTCTTTTTCTGATAGTCAGTCTATCTCATATCTCCAGCACTGTGCATGTCAGGGTGGCAAAGTAGGCACTGTGAGGGCAGGATTGCTAAAGCAGCCAAGTGAGGTCCCTGAGCTTCCGACAAGCGACTGCTCGGTCCATGAGTTACCAGTGTTTCTCGCTCTCTTGCACCACCCACTCACAAATGCAGTGTAGATGAGCAGCCCAGTAATAATCCTGGAGGTTGGGAGAGATGAGTCCCCTCGGCTCCTTGGAGCATAAGAAGCGTGGCACAGATGCGGGGGCACTTCCCTTTCCATAAGAAGGAGCTATGGTCTACCTGTAGTTGTTTAATGCCTTCAGAGGAGATGGAGGTGGGCAATGAGTGAAATAGATATAGAAGCCGGGGAAGGACATTTATTTTTACCACATTGATGTGGCCCAACCTGGAGATGTGATGCGGTCTCCACTGCTGGAAGTCCTCTAGTATTGCCCTCCCGTAGCGTGGCAAATTAGCTCACGTCCAGGTGGCTAAGGAGTTTGTGATTGTGAGGCCTAGGTACTGTATGGAGTGGGAGGTCCACTGAAAGGGGTAGGGTGTCTGTAAGTTGTGGAGGCGCTGTGGTGGAAAAGTGAGGTTAAGTGTTTGCAATTTGACTAGGTTTATCTTGTACCCCGATATCTGCTCATAAGCCTGCAGGGCTTGGACAACCGCAGGGAGGAAGGTGTCTGGCTCTGTTAGGGCAAGGAGAAGGGCGTCTGCATATAATAAAACTTTATGGTCCTGTCACCCAAAGTGAATACCTTTAATGTCAGCTGGCTGTCGTAGGTGGATGGCAAGCGGCTCCACTACAAGGACGAATAGATGGGGGGGTAGGGGGCAACCCTGCTGGGTGCCACAAGAGAGGAAAAGAGTTAGTAGTCTGGGCATTGATGCAGATGGAGGTGGTGGGTGCCAAGTATGAGGCCATGATCTTGCTAACCATGACAGGGCCAAATCCTATTTTCTGAAGAACCGCTTTTAAGAAGGCCCAGCTCACCCGGCCAGAAGCCTTTTCGGCATCGAAGGAAAGGAGGAGAGTGGGGATGGAGTGCCGTTGGACCTTTTCAACTAGGTGTGCAAGGCACCGAACATTGTCAAATCCCTGTCGATATCGTATAAAGCCCACCTGATCTGGGTCTATTGACCTAGGGAGAAGGTTTTCCAGATGGTTGGCAAACATCTTAGTGTAAAGTTTCACATCAGTATTCAAAAGAGTGATCGGTCGGTGAGATGAACAGAGCATTGGGTCTTTTTCCTGGTTTGGGGACCAGCGTGATTTCGGAATTGGACATAGTCGGTGTAAGGCCTGTGGCATGGGTGAATGAATTATAGAGTGCAAGCAAGTGGTCTTGCAGGTGAGGCAGGAAAAAAATGTAAAAGGACGGGGTAAAACAAGAGGATTTACCCTTGGGGGGTTCTTTGGGGCACTTCAAAGCTCAGCAATCGAGAAGGTTTCTTCCAGGTCCAAGCCTGGGAAGGGTCTTGTGGCTGCCAAGGCAGCTCTGGAGGTACATAGCTATCTCAGTTGGATCCTCATCCCTGGAAGTATTGCGGTTCTAATAGTAGGCTTGAAAAGCCTCTTGTTTGACTGCTTCCCTGACAGCCCAACCAGAGTTGCTCATCTGAATCCCAGAGTTGCTCATCTGAATCCTAGAGTTATGAGACCTAGCATGTTGGTGTCCCAGTCTACATGTGAGGAGAGAACCCATCTCATCCTCTTCTTAATATTTTTGTTTGAGAGTGAGAAGGGAGCGCTCGGTTTTGTTGACCCGATGTGCTCAGAGTTGGCCCCGTAGGATAGCCAGTTGTCGCTTGACCCGTAGCGTAGAATACTGTTTATCAGTGCACTCTGAGAGAATGTCTTCTGTGAGTTTCGCTTCAAATACGTGTGCCTCTCAAGTCTTGGCTATAGAAATGGAGGTTATCACTCCACGTATGCTGGCTTTAAACTTGTCACAGAGGACATGGGGAGGGGAATCAGGTAGAGAGATAATTGCAAAGTATTCTGTGATGGCATCTTGTATAGCTGCCTTGTCAACAGGGTCTCAAGAGTTGAGGGGAGGTGTCAGTGCAGGGGCACATGCGATAAGTCAGCGCGTGGTGCCCATGTGAGCTCAACATCCGCATGATCTGAGATGGAAATATTTGAAATCTGCATGGAGGTGAGGGTGTTCAGTAAGGAGGAGGTGACAAGCAGGTAGTCAATGCAGGAGTAAGATAAGTGCACGTGTGAATAGAAAGAATAATCATTTGTGTCTGGATGTAGATATCGGCAGGCGTCAACTAGGCCTGCATCTCGGAGTTCTTTAAGTATCCCGGACATTGCTCCTGTGTCCTGTATGCGTGTTGTATTCCTATCAAGATCGGGGTCCCAAAAGAAGTTAAATCCCCCCTCCATTATAATATCACCCTTAACAGGCCTAAGTTGTTCGGAGAAGGTTTGACATATGAATGCATCTTGCTCCTGGTTCGAAGCATAGAGGTTGAGAAGCATTGGGGTATCTCTACCTCTCTCTACAGTCAGTGAGGAATCTCCCACCTGGTCAATTTAATATCTTTTGTGTAGAAGCCCCTCTTACAGATTATGGGAACTCCCAGGTTCTTGGAGTCAGTGTATGCCCAGTGTTGGTGTGGATACTTAGGGTGAGCCTTGCGGTGGCAATCAGTGCGAAGCAAATGGGTCTCCTGCAAGAGGAGAATATTGGGGTCACGCTGCACGAGGGAACACCAGACCTGATGCCATTTGCTAGGAGAGTTAAGCCCACGGATGTTAAGGGAGAACAGCTTCAAGTCGTGTGGTGGTCATGTAAGAGGTTAAACACTCGGCACCCCTATCAGTAGGTGGAGAGCCATCCCCAGAATGGGGGTTGGTGGAAAAAAAATGCTCCCCTGTACTGCCAAAATATATTAATGGCCACAGCACTAGTGTAGAGACCTAGTGGGAAGGGTGTAGAGACGTGTGGGGGGGAAACTAGAGGGGCCAACAGGACCCAACCTTGTGAACCACTCCATGGTGGGTTAGGGGAGAATTGCCAGACCCTATTGAGGTGTCACCCTCAACAGAGGAGAGCTCATGGGTTCGGGAGGCAAGGAGCAACGCCAGTAAGCGATGTGCTTGGTAAGCTGATCCTATGATAGGAAAAAAGAAAAATGTAACTGACAGCCAATAAACAAACGGAGTCCGAACTCCGAGCCCCGCTAGGTGAGCTGTTGTTCTGTGGGCCGGAGAGTAGCGGAGACCGCTTGGGAAAGGACATAGATATGTTAGGCGTACGCTAATTTTCTTCGGCAGAGTAATGAGCATGTACAGTCTTCATCTTTTGGAGGTGCACAATAATGTCCGCGTTTGTCGAGTCCGAGTCTTGTGAAGCCTTGTTGTTGCGCCCACATCCACTTCACTGGACTGTGTGCCACTTGGGTCACCAGGAGTTTGGGCGCAAAGAAAGGCAGGGCGATATGTCTCTACTAGAAGAGTCGCTTGGAAGGCCGAGGATCGATTTGGCCTCTGCGAGGGAGTGGACCAAGTGCTGTTTCCAGTTACAGGCAAATAAGGCCAAAGGGGTGGGCCCATTGATATTGGATTCCCTGAGCGTTTAAGTGTTCTGTCACACGTTTAAAAACTCATCGCTTCTTCGGGGTCAGTGGGGAGAGGCCCTGATAAATCTGCACAGAGTGGCCTCAGAATACTATGTCGCTTTACCACTCACTGATCGAAGCACTCTTTGTCTTGAAAGAAGTGAAACTTAGTGAGAATGTTTGAGGGTGTATCTGGTTGACCTGGAACAGCTCCAACTCGATGTGCAACGTCAAGAACCAGGGGAGCCCCTTCCGGCTCACCCTGGAAGACCATCAGATGGTCTCTGGTGAAAGACAATGTCCTCCCCCTCTGCCCCGTGGTGGATTCCTCTTATGCGCCAATTGTTGTGTTGCCCCCGATTTTCCAGGTCTTCCTGTTTGGCCTGGAGCTCGATGTGTTGTGCTTCCAATGCATTGACCCTCCTCCAAAGGGCCTGCTTATCCTCTGCACAGGAGTTGACGGTACGTTCCAGGTCATCCACCCGGCCTCCCATCGCGGTGATATCCTTACGCAAGTCATTGAGGCTGCTTTAAAAGTCGGTCTTAAAGGAGCCTATCTCTTGGTAAATATTCGCTAAACATTTCTCCAGATAGTCCTGCGTGATGGAGAGCTGGGGAGGCCACAGAAGACTACAGGGACAGACCTTTCTTGCTGCTCATGTCATATGTAGTTGTTTTAGCCCAAATGGAAACCACTGAACTGTCCCTGGCAGACTTGCCTCTGAGCATAGTAGGCTAGGCTGCAGTGTGGCGCACTGTAGGGGAGATGAACGGAGAGCTGTAGGAGGTATTCCCCACTGGAAGTGAGCACGGGCAGGTAGAGGAGGAGGCTAGGGTCCACGCAGCTTAGGGATCAGTGTCACAGAGAGCACCATGATGCTGGAGCAGAGCAAGATAGAAGGCCCACAGGGGGTGCAGGCAGGCCAGGCACTTCAAATGTAATAATGAAAAAGGCAAGTAGTCTCGGCCTAGGCTTGGATTTAAAGGGACTCGGGTCATGCAGTCAGTGCCCCCTGCGCACGGCGTGGCCTCAGGAGATGTTTCAACAGTGTGATAGGGCTGCAAGAGCTACTCTGGAGATTAGATCTCCCAGGAATATACTGGTGGTGGGGGCCCTCGCAGGTCTTCCAAGGGCCAAAGGTGCTCAATGGGCGGCAGATCCCAACCACAAGACCTACGAGGGTGCGCCGGTTCTCCCTGAGGGAAGAGAGAGCTGGGCAGAGTGCTCAACAGATGCTCCAGTGAGATAAGCACCAGTCCCTCAGGGACATCGCACAACTGATTGAAGGGGCCCAGGGCTCCACACGATGTGGATGGTCCGCCAAGGTCAGGACCATGGGGGGTGCTCACCTGTCTCCCCTCAGCCAAGAAAGTGTTGTGTGCTGCAGATCACAGGGCTGTGCTGTTCCTCAGGCCCATGCAGGATCTATGAAGGCCTGGCATGCACGGCAAGGGCCGTGCCGATATGAAGCGGGAGCTCTGCCTGGTGCATGGGGGTGCTGTATAAGGTACCATATCTAACCAACACCGATCCAGCCTTACCTACCATACCTATCATATCTCACCTACCTCCAGCTCTGCAGTGAGTATCTCGAATACATGCCAGAGGTAATGGTTTTGTGAAAAAGGGGCAAGTTATACCTATGGGATCGTCAGTAAGGATTTATGGAATGGCATCATGCTACAGAAAGCACTTATGCTAAAATTGAGACATCAAGTATTGGCCTAAGATACTGCACCTTGCATCATTAAAGTGCAAATTGCAGCTCTTGAAGGGTATGAAAAAGTGAATGTTATAGCTCCTTTAAAAATAATCAGACGTGTTTGCTTAGCTAATGCTTGTTAAAATGATACGCAAGTGCTGCTCTTCATGAAGTTTGTGAAGTTTAAAAAAAACAAAGTTCTGAATTGGGCATCCTTACAAATTCACATTTCCCTAGCATAGGCACACCATGCACTCGGCTAGTGGGACATTTTCCCAGAGATGTATTTGAAAGACTGCAGAACTGATGCCTTCTCTGCTTTGCTACAACTCAAACCCTTAGTAGTTCTGACCTCCTCGAAATATTCATCTCTGTTGGTCTACAGCATTAGCTATCAGTTTCAATATTATTTTCTTGAGGGAAACTATGTCTGACCAATACAAAAGGACAATGAGCAGAACTGTGCTTGCAAGAAATGCATGAATGTCTTTCTTTAACCAGGCCTGGGCGGAGTTCGCAGAGTTTCTCTATGCGGAACTCCGCGAAGTGACAAAAAACTCCACCGTGCTACGCGGAGTTCAGAGAGCAGCTTAGTGAGTTAGGGTGATGCCGTTCGTAGTGATTTTGAGCACGCTGATTTTGTCCCGCTCTGTAAAATCATTGCGAACAGCACCATGAACAGCGCAAGAAGGCGCAGCTTCCTTTCTGCTGCTCGAGTAGATTTTCTACTTGAGCGGCAGCTCTCTCAACACGAACGGAAGGTTTCTCAACGCGAGTGGCCGCGACCTGCCACGACCACTCGCATTGAGAAATCGGACCACCTGCTTTGAGAAATCTCGCCAGGACGTTGATTTTCCTCGCTCGCGCTCTCCAATTAGACCTTGGCGAGCAAGGAAAAATCTCGCCGGGAGGTGGATTTTCCTCGCTCGAGCTCACCAAAACGAGGAAAGTTTTTGGGAACTCTGCATGCTCTGCGGAGCGCTGAGTGTGGAAAACTCCGCAAACTCCACGAACGGAGCAACGTTCACCACCCAGGGTTATCTTTAACATTTGTCAGTTGGAGTGTACTCCACAAAATATATTATTGTAAGGCAAGGATAGAAATGACATCTCTACACATACGAAACCATCTTGTTTTCTCTGACAAATTTCATTGTAGACTTATCTTCTAAACTTTACCCTTTCCCAAGAATGTGAATTTTATTTCTTTTCTCTTTGAAAACAGATTGGAAAGTCACACACACATTTACTAGTATCCCTCAAGGCAAAAGTAACCTGTTGCAATCTTGATTGCTACTGACAGCATTAGCTATCTGTCGCAAGTAGCATTATATGCAATACCACAAAAAGCGGGTGTGAGAAGTTGGCCTGGTATATGCTGTCCACTAATTATAGTGGGCACCTTGCACCAGTCCAAACAACCCCTTATTGGAGATAGGTTAAAGACAACCTTTATTGAAAGCTATCCTAGTGGTAGCTATGGAGAGCAGCCTTCAGGCTAAGTCTTGAAGGAATGTAAAGCAGCTTGTTTTACCAGTCTATAATCTCTTGAGTGACCAAATGAAAGCGGTCCACACCAGGTATATATTTAAAATATATGTATTTATTGCTAAACACACCCCTCTAGTCTCTTTATGAGGCTAGAGTTCGAAGTACATAAGTTATAAGTTAGTTATCTACAGTAATAGCACAAATACACGTTTGAGCCCTAGGGGCGTACCAAACCATATACCAATAAAGTGGTATAAGAACCACGACTGAGCTAGACACAAGGCCTAGAGCCTGTAGAAGTGCTTGGCTCTCAAGGAACCACCCAAGGTAGTGACACAGGGGACCCATGGGGGACGCGTGCAGTGTGAGAACACAGCCGCGAGCCGCCGTTGACTTCTATGGGGAATGTCGCGGTTGGAGTTTTAAAGAAAAGGGACACTTAGAGGACTTGGAGCAAACCCCTTTAGAACCAGGTTGTTCTAGAGTCTATACCCACGGGAGCACCGGAGTACTCGAGTTACCTCACCCAGGGAAGCCGGGTGCATAGGTGTCTTTCGGGATCGGGTTTCGTCGTAGTTTTCAATGGCGATCTGCTGCAAAGTGCTGCTGGCGGCCAAGTCGAAAGTGTTCGGGTGGATCCAAAGGTGGATCGAAGATCTGAAGAACCTGAAAGCAGAGGGGACAGAGTCTGGGTCACTAGCCAGTGACCAGGAAGGCGATGAGCGGATGCCCACCGATGTCGGGTGCTTCAGGTAGGTTGACGGTCGTCTTGACTCTTCAGCCACGAGGTCCAGGAGGCGTCGACGACGACCAGGAGCTGGATTCGAGCTGTCCCACGACGTCTGTCGATTGCAGGGGTGTCGGCGACCGGATCGGACCCAACAAGCCTTGGCAACGGCAAGTTTCGTGGAAATAGAAGAAGGACGGTGGTGCAGACCAGCAAGGTCTGAGGGACTCACCCAGCGAGGGTAAGTCAGGGCACGTCTGGAGCAACCAGGGAAGCCCAAGCAGAAGAAGAGTTGCCTTCGGGAGGGCCCACTAGCCAACGGACTAGCGACCGCGAAGGAGCCTCGAGTGGACGCACTTGGAGCTGGCTCACAGGACACTCGTGGAGTGGAGGCCAGTGATCTTCGGTGCAGTCGGTGCTGGAGGCGAGGGCTACTCGGAGCCCAAAGCACAACTTCGGGGAGACCCAGAAGAGGATGCACTTGCAAAAGTACTCAGTGTCCAGGGGTCACGGTTCCATGTTACCCACGACAGCTACGGGCCTCAGCTTTGCTGGGGACTCAGGGCAGCCTCGGGAAGTCTGGAAATCCACCTCTGGTGTTGCAAAGACTTCGGCGTCCGGCGGGAGCTTCAGCGATGCAGACCGGACAATTGCTTCTTAGGTGCCTGCCAAGCAGGGGAGTCACTCCTTGACCCCAAGGGAGATTCTTCAGTCATCTAATCTTAAAGTAGAGCGTCGAAGGTCCAGGGTTCTGTATCAGAGTTTCGTCCAGGTAAATCTAAAGTCCTAAGGACTGGGGTCCCATACTTATACCAAGTTAGGGGGTTGGACATACTCTGGGGACCCACCTATGGGAGGGTCAGGGCAGAGGGGTGGTTACACCCCTTACCCTTTGTCCAGTTTCGCGCCAGAGCAGGGGCTGGAAGCCCCTGAGCCGGTTTGAACTGGGGTATGCACAGGGACACCAAATGTGCCCCCAGTGCAGGACTTCAAAGCACCAGAGAGTGCTCCCGCCCAGCCCCAATACCCATTATCCTGTCTGGGGAGGTGGTTACACCTCCCTGGGACAGGAAACCTATTGTCCAGGCCTCCCCTGCCGGAGTTTGTCAGCAGCAGGAGGCCAGACCTGTGTCTGTGGCAGCGGCATCCATTTTGTGATGCCAGGGCTTGGAAAGAAGTTACCGGGCAGGCCGGTGTGTACATGTCTCTCCCTCTAGAAGGGTGGAATGCTACCCCCGCCGCCAGAACTGGCGGGGGGGGGTAGTATTCCAAGATGTTTGACACCAAACACGACATGTTTCCGTGCAGCCATCCCAAAGTTAGCATTTAACGCAAGGTTATAATGCGCTTAAGAGTATATGGTCAGGCTGCACTACAAACAGCATCAGAGAAGGGTCTCCGAACGCTGCAGAGGGGCTCTGCTCATGCAGGGGCACCCTCTCACATAGGAACCAAACACTCTGCCTTCAGGATTGACAAGGCCTGCCATAGGAGTGACTTATAGGTTTATGTGTGTGTATGTATGTAGTGATATAGGTAACCTATATCACAGTAAGGGGTGCATGCACCACCTAACCCAGGCTGCAGTAGCAGACCTGTGGTGTCCTTTTGGCTGGCCTTCCAGGGGTGGCATAATACATGCTTCAGCCCCTGGCAGGCCTCTGAGGTACCTATGCCCTGGGTACATAGTATACCATATACTAGGGACTTATAAGGGCACTCCAGATTCCAATCAGAGATGTGCCTAAGGCACATGGAAACCATTTTAGAGAGGAAGCAGCTAGGCTGGGGTTCTGATTAGCAGGGCTCCAGCCAGACTTAAGTCGAAAAACAGTGAAGCATCAGCAAAAAGTGGGGGTACCCATGTGAAGCAGATCCTACTCTCCTACAGCGGGCATTATGTCAGCCCTAAGTCATGACTAGATGACTTTGTCAGTCTCATTTCCCTGCTCTTTGTTTGGGTGGCTTTCTTCACTATTCTGTGCTTGTCATGCCCCTGAAGCATAGCTTGTCTACCTTAATTTTGATTAGGCAAGGTGTATCCTTCCTCTGCTGACTTCATGGAACTGCTTCTTTAGGTTTTGTCTGCACAGCGCTGTGCTTGCAAAATCTCGTGTAAACAAAAACAAAAGTCTTAAAAGGGACTACAGCCCACACATGACTTACCATTAGTTGGCTTTGAGATCACTTTTTTATCTTGCTTTTAATTGGTCAGCAGCATCATGTTTCACTTCCTCTTCCTGGAGTTTGTCTGTTCCCTGGAGCATGGACCTAGTACAGTTTCTGGACGGCGTCCAGTGTCCTGCCACTAGCTGCATTCTCCTGGAGGTACTTTATTCTAGTTAATTTCTAGCACTCCATATGAGTGCATGTTTTTTCATGCTGTCTCCCCTCCTCCCCCACACCCCTCCAGCATTGTTGCTTGCAGCCAGAGCCCCCTTCCCCACATCATTGCTTGCACATTCCGCCTGTACCCATTGTGGCTAGTTACACTTTATAATGTCTGTTTGCTTTATGTGCGCCATGCTACCCTAGCTGCAGAGTCTGCAAATACACCCCAAATACAGCAGCCAAAACCGAACAAGGGCACCTTGAATAACAAAAAACACGCAGCACACAATTACCACGATTCTAATGTGGTATTAAAGCTTGAAAAAACATCAACTCTTCATGATGTGGCCACAGTTTTTTGCTTACACTCTGCCCATGCCAAGCTAGAAACACAATCATTAAAAGGATTTCTGATTGCAGGGTGCATATTGTTCCATGAAAATATACATCCAGTTCACGACTGCCCATCCCAACCAATTAAAGCCTAAATCCTGCTAAGAGACCTCAGACGTGCTGTTTACAAGTACTATGCAGCCCTTCTTTTCACTCCATTGCCTTCACATAGAGCTTATTGCCCTGTGAAGCTATTGGAGTCATCTGGCATAGTGGGGGCCTGGCAGAGGGATTATCCTGACATCTCTTGTAGCAAAACCTCGCTCATAGTTTGCTCTCCCTTGAAGCCCTTTGGACGACAAAGAAGCCAGGGCGGGGAACCCTGGCCTGCTAGTGTCCCTCAGCTTCTGCCTTGGGTCTGCACAGGTAGAAACACAGGCCTCTGCTATTTCAGCGGTGCAAGAGAAGGGAGGATGTATTTCACACAGAATTGGGGTCTCCGTATTCATGTATGTGGCGATATTTGGTGTGTATACACCTTTGGATGTATTTGGGTGTCAGTGTACAAGTTTATGGAGCATGTGTATATAATTTATATCTGTATACATGTGTAAGGGGTTGGTGGGGTATATATACTGTCTGTATACATATGTGCATATTTGGAAGCATATGCATGGTGCACATATACCTGGGCCACTGAAATTATACGAAAGGAGAGGACCAAATTATGCAGCAGGTTTGACTAAATTACAGGGTGCCACAGTATGGTAGACCACAATCTTTAGCCGCCTGTTCAAGAGGTGGTACATCGGCAGTCATCTCTACATAAAGTTCTAAATCTGTCTCACTCAGGTTTCACCCTGTCTGCTGTTCTTTCAGTGCAGAGGATTTCTTCTAGTGCCTGCGTGAGAACAGCCTCCATCCAGAGCTCTGCATTCTCACCTGGCTGCCAAGTCTCCTTTAGATGTGGTATTTCGGTGCGCGTGGTTTGAGTCTCATTAGTCCTGTATGTTCATAGGCTGAGCTTTGATTCACACTTTGGACTACTTCCTGCGTTGTCTTGGTCAGCGTTGCGATACCCTCAATAGTCTTCTCTCTGCTAGTATATGGCCAAGGCCGGTCTGTCTTCCCTCCCTGGCCTCTCATCTCATCCCCTCGCGCTTGCCTTTTCTGAGGCAGATTACTGTTGGTTTGAGAAGGTGACCAGTGAGGGTGTATAAGCAACTGTAAGGATCTGAATCTTGAGGATGCATACTTGAGTCTTTGTACAGTCAAGAGGTATATGCAGGAGGAGTGCAGGGCCAGGGGTGCCATGCTTGGGAGCAGTTTTTCCATTATTATTCCTGTGCTGTCACCCGTTTCCTTGTCTCTGGCACATGGGTGAGATATACCAAGCGTATACATTTGGTGAGGACAGGCACAAGGGCTCCATAAACTGGTCCTAAGGTGTCATGTATTGAGTTAAGATAGGGAAGAGCTGAGCTATGACAGCTTTGCACTCAATCCAGCATCTTGTACTGTGCCCACATATAATTAGCCTTTAACCTTTCTTTTTAGGTTCCGCCTACAGCGCGCATGTGCTGTCAGCAAAAGCTATTGTTGACAAAAAAAAGCTTAAAAATGGGTTAGAGCCTTACTATTACTTACCAATAATTACCATTGGTTGGCTTCCACGCCATTCTGGTTTCCTTTATTCCCCCTTTTTTAGTGTTTTCTCCTCCCCTGCTGGATTTTGCCCAATCCATGGTGGTAGCTGCTATTGGCTTTGCCAGAGCAGGTTGCTTTTTAAATGACTGGCATTGACAAAGCCCTTAGTGGTGATCTGCCATGTTCAAAATTTTCAAAGCGTTGCAGCGGTATAGAAAAGAGTGTTTTCTGTACTTTCCAGATGCTGAGCTGCCTCAAACAATGAGGAAGCGATCGTGAAAGCAGAGAAAACATTGGAGCAGATTTACAAGGCCCTTGCGCCACCTTTGCGTCATTTTTAACATGGGAAAAGTGACGCAAAAGTGGCGCAAGGGCCTTGTAAATCTGCCCCATTATTTTCTGTACTTTCAAAATGGCTGCCACGTTGCATGACAGAGCGTGAAGATGTTACACGCGTTCATCCAGGGCTTTAAGTGGGCCGGGTCTCACCGGTGCTGAGCACCGGCAGTTTTTTTATAGTGGGCCTCAAAACGGGTCTCTATCGGGCTCTGTTTTGCGCCCTGTTTTCCGGACTGCAGTGACAGCAGGAACATAGATGTGCGTGTGCTCACACTGCTCACTTCTCACTAGTGGAGAAGTTACAGCCTGACGTCATGCCGGGTGAGCATTGTAAGGGAAGGGAAATCCTTTAAAGAGAGTCATTTTCTCTCTGGATTTCACTTCTCTTTTTGTAACTCAGGAGCAGCAACATTGTCGTGGTGTCACAAGGGCTGTAAGTGGAAGCTTTTTCAAAGTTATATTCAAGCCATAGTTGCTGCTTATTTATCTTATGCAACTAACAACCATTGACAAAGTCAATAGTCCTGACTTGTTGTAGGTATGATGATACTTGTTGTATCATATCTGAATGCAATGACAGAAATAGCAGAATACAAGTCGGACGGCACACTATGCTAACCACAGATTTTTAGCCCAAGTGTTTTAAGCCACGCCCTCAATTACATTGGCCACGCCCCTTTCAGAGACCCCCAGTTTTTTCATCCCACTTAAAGCCCTGCGTTCATCACACAACGTGTGATCATCTTCAAAGTACAGAAAAATATATTTTCTTTTCTTTTAACACGGCCAATCACCGCAATTGGATTTGCCAGTGCGGACTACATTACCAAAGCTATACCGACTTGCTTTGACAATGGTTATGTGCCCAGTCTCCTTCCACAGTGGTATACTCGAAACAGCTGTCCGATAGGTTTCAGAAGCCCACCAATAACACAAACCCTGCGAAAGACACACTTCTGCTCCCGAATGAAACTCTGGACACGATTGTCACTTTGCATTTGTTTTTTTGAGGACTCCTAACTTTGAAGTTGATGAAAAAGTGAAGGCGCAGGAGCTGAAGAAAAATGCACAGGTCAAGGGTCAAATCGTAGGCCTGCTGTAATTACTAAATGCTTTGCCTGACAGTTGCTTATGTTCTAGTCCAAATAAACAAGGACATCTGCGTGGAAGGTGAGGGTCTGGCTTTACGGCATTTTCAGCAGCTGACCTCTAGAAATCTGCCGCGCGGTGGGCTTTTAACGCATAGCTGACGACTTTAAGGAAGCTGTGCGTTGTTTCTACGCTGAACAAGAATGTCTGTTTTCAGACAGCTTCTGTTTAAGTGGAATTAACTGCAAATTGCCTTCACAATTGACTGGTGAACAAGTGTTTGTGAGGGGCTTGAGGTGTAAGAAACAGAAAGAAAGTTTATAGATGTTGTTGTACCTTAATTGAAATGTATCAGATTTTAAATTTGTATAATAACTTAATCGATTACTCTCTCAAAGCAGCATGCTTACAGATATGACTGGCTTATATAGTTTATAAAATGACGTGTAGTGCAAATATAACCCAAAATAGTATTCAGCATTGTTTTCTGGAATACAGCAGGAAAGCATGTGGATTCCGATCGAACCTGTTTGTTTACACATACTTTATGAAGGCACGCCGAACCACCCATCACCAAGCTTTGGCAACGCTTTTGAAGAATCACAAAAACAAAGCGCTATTCAGTTACATTGAATAGAAAGTGATTGGATATAGTTTTAGAGAAAGTCAGACAGAGTGATGGTGAAAGAGCAAGAACGAGGGAGAGGACGGAGGATAATTGAGAAGAGACAAAAATATACACAGGCAAAGCAACAGAAGCATATAAACAGACCAAAAAAAAAAAAAAAAAAAAAAAGAGTACAAAGATCCACAAGTGGCCAAACAGAGAGAGAGGTGCGGTAGATAGATAGGAGTATGTGAGGATCATTGAACAGTGGCAGGCCGACAAAATGAAAGACAAAATGGCAGATAGAGTAAAAGCGAGAGAAAGGAATAACTAGCCAGATTCAAATATATAGAGGAGAAACAGAAAGAAAGCAGGAGAGACAGAAAAGAAAGACTGAAAGAAACAGAGTGAGTGGGAGAGAGAGAGAGTAAGAGGTGGGAAATGCACGTTATGGATGTGTGTTAAAATACATTCAACCAACTTGACTCCCTTTCGAAAGCTAGGAATAAGCTTCCGCTCAAAATACACAAATATACTGATTTCTGTAAAAGTCGAACTAATTGTGTAGCGGCTTACACTTTTGCTGAACTATTTGCATAATGCAAAGCCCGACATTTGAAGCAAATTGTTTTTGTAACATGTAACCATCGGTACGCATGATTACATAGTTATTCATCTGTCGGCTGTGGTCATTGAATAGACCAAATAGTTGAATTGGCTGAACGCTGTGTGCCTTTTTATTGTGTGTACAATGTGCTCCAAGCTATGAAACCAAATGCCTGTTCTTCCAAGAAACAAAATGAACATCTGCGTCTTCCTCTCAGAAAGAAAAACAAGCACGCGCGCCTCGCGCAGGTAGGGGGTGGGGGAGAAGTGCGGCCGAGAGCAGGCAGCGTTTCCCTTCCGGGAGCGAGCGCAATAATTGCTAACACATGGCGCCGCTCGCTCCCGCAAGGGAATCGCCAAACGTACACGCATTGCCAAAGCAATGCAACGCGTGCACGTTTTTGCCTGCAAAACCGGATCGATTTCTACAGGTCTTTTTCCTATGCAGCGCATGCGCGCTGCGTAGGCGAGAACAAAAAAACTGGCTACTGGCAATCAGGAAGCAGCCACTAAGAGCCCAGGTAAATATAACAAAAATAAAATGCCCTGTGGGTGCATTGGTTCCAAAATGTTTTTTTTTTTTTTTTAAATAAGCTGCACCACAAAACTTTGAAACTCGCTGCCAGCTGAGCTGAACTGTAAACTAAATTTGCTCTCTTTTCACAAAGCCTTAAAAACGTGTCTATTCAACACCTAGAAATCTATTTATCTGTCTACATCTGCTCTGTTTTCCTCTAGAAGCATTAGCGCCTGGACACCTACAGGGAGTAGAGCACTTTATAGATATAATTTTTTTCCATTACAAATGGTATCTAGTTTGGGGACTTTGAACACTGACCACTTCAGCTTTTCTCCCTAAAGGCAGTGTAATCAGAGACATTCAGCGCACTTGGTCACAGAAAAAGGGAAACAAGGCCCAAGTGACTGAAGGGTAGGGGCTGAAAGGATGCCTGGGAGGAAATGTGTGTGTGCTGTTGGGGAAGGGGGGGTGGAGAGAAATCACTAGAGTTTGACTTATTCGAAAGCTAAAATTATTTTGTACCAAATATCAAGTTGAACTTGAACAGAACCTCCAAATATGTAGCTGTTTTTAGTACTACAGAAAAGATCATAGAAAACCAACAATTTACAAAAAAATCGAAGGAGATGTTCTGTAAAAATGTAATGCTAGACAAGTGACATTTCAAAGTGTTGCAATGTCAATTTCTGTTGAAAAATTAGAGGATTTTTGCAGTCATTCCAACAACTGTCTCAAACGCTTTACCCTTCTTTTTAGCTACCAGTGAAATTCACAATGGTGCAAGGTGGTGGGTGGGGTTATGTGTGAGGATGGTCAGCTGACAGGAAAAGGAACCACATCTCACCTGACAGTAGCACAGTGTTCTCTCCCTTTGGTGATTGCATGGCCAGCTGATCAAATGTCATAATTTGGCCTCCAGCCTTCAGGATGCGGTCGCGTGCGCCATCAGTGACTTTAAGGGCACAGACCTGACAATGTTGAATGAAAGAGGGTGATTATAATGATAATGTAAATACAAATAAGTGTACCCGCCCCCCCCAAAAAAAAACATTCAATAATAATCGTTCTCTCTGGGTGATAGGAGCCTCTATTGGCCTATGCATCTTTTGTTCACATCCATCTGTTGATCTGCTGGGACAAGGACATATACAGTGTTGTGCTGTGTTAGCTCATACATTGCTAGCATTGTGCTAGCTACAATAATATGTTAATATATCCAGCTTCCATTATCCAACACAGGGCTATCCAAGTGTGAATGATAATGTACGCCATTGGTTCTCAACATTTTGACTTCTGGGGACCACCAATTAAAATCATTAATTGAACCCAGGCAACTCCCTCTGAATTATGGAATCTGGGGACGCCCCCCTGAATCATAAGCATTGTTGATTATTTGAACAGCAAAACAATACACAAAAAATAGAAAAACACAAATCATGACATTTAATATGCAAATACACATATATAAAAATAAAAAAATAACAATCAAGCTTTATTTTAATATGAAGGTAGGAGCTTTTCTAAATTCGATTAAGGCTACTCATCTTCCATACTATATTCCGTCTGATTCACTTGCACTGCTCCCACAAATAAATCTGAGGATACTTTACATTTTTAGTATCCAATTTAAAATTCTTTCACATTTACAATACATGTTTTTAAAATAATTGTACACTTAGCTTCTTTGTTTATATACAATTTATTAATGTTAATATTTAATTATTTAAGTAGTCGCATACCACCCTGAGGAGGCCCTCCAGGGGTCCCCGGACCACAGGTTGCGAACCAGAACTGATGTACACCCTTGTTTGTCAGATCCTGGTCAAAGTATCAGTTTAAAAAAAAATAATCGCATCTAAAACTGGCTTATTTCTTTAGTAGTCTGCAAAAATACCTTGAGTTTGGGGATTTCCTGAATGCGAACGTCATCTGTGATGCATCCCACTACCACTGCAGTCTTGTTGTCTCGCCCCTGCAGTTTCATCTTGCGGATCTGTGAAGGAGGCAGATATGAAAACTAATGAAGATTAAGAGGCGTGGGTTCAACAAGCATACCACTGGTGTTCCAAGGAGCATGAAAGACTACTGTTTCCCATGCAATGCATCTGCCTGCGTCTAGTTTCAGCATACATTGTAATCTCTGGGAAATAGACTTGTAAAACCAATCAATTACAAATGCTCCAGCGACAGATTAGAGGCGTGGTTACTCAAAGGGCAAGTTTATAGTTTGCATCCAGGTCGATAATAACACAAGTGCCCCACTTCCTTCTAACCAATTTTAGGACTCTCCTACACACAAGGTTGTTGGGGGGGGAAAAAACTATGATGTACAATATCAATATATAAGTGGGCTTGGGTAAGTCCACTGCTTATTATTGATTGGCTTTTCTGGCACTCATTCCTCGATTTTTATTCTATTTTTCCTTCCTTTTCTCATGTTTGCCTCTGCCCTAGATCATAAGCTTTTGACCATCCCTTTAACTGGATAACTTGTATTCTCTCACCCATACAGAAAACAAAATGGTAACTACATTGGTTACTATGGCTTTGGCACCCAAATGCTTTACTCTCTGCATTAAGACCCCCAAACCTGAATACCAGAGCCAACAGTCATATTCCAACCCTGAAAACCACAAGGAAACTGGCTTGTACTACAACTTCATTAGAACATTTTGATTTCCTTCCTCTGGAACTGGTTTCCTACCCAACTGAACTCTGCAGACAGATTCACTTCAAGTGATTTGTAGCATGGGCTAATGAAGTTATTCAACAGGGAGGGCCAAATTATGCGACAGGATTAACTATTATGCAGCAAGAAACAGAAAATGATGTGGGGTAATTCATCTCATTTTGAGATAGTACTACTTTACTACCTTGTCATTTTTGCACATCTTAATACTGCCTGTGCAAAGGTTCCTTAGTGCTATCTTAACACTCAAAAACAGCAATAAGAGAGGTGTCATGCAACCTTCTACTGTGCTTAAACACTACTTTTGATCGGTTTGAGCTTGAAACTTTTGTTAAAATATGCATATTATACAGTGGTTGTAGCAAATCCATATTATGTGGAGAACATCGCATCAAATAATTTCAGTAGCTTTGTTTATAAACTTTCATTTTAATACTACTTTTGAATATATACCAAATTGATTGAGAGCCCTCGCCTTTACATACGCTGCTATACGCAGAAAGTCGGTACGATGAACCTACAGGGATATCATGCAAAGGAAAACCAACCTACTGAGAGAGGTGGGGAATTCAGAATTTTAAAAGTTTTATCTCATCAGGTTTAGCCAACTGGAAGAGTCGTGGAAAGAAAACCGCCAGATATTTTTACATGCATTAAAAATAAAAAAAATATATAAACTGAAAAGGAAACAAAAATATTTATAACTCAGATATGGCCGTAGCGATCCATATAGGAAAATTCAAGCAAGAAAATCACTGCACACTTCAGCTTAAAAGTAACAGCCTACGGATGCCTCTCACATTTACCATATTACCATGGCACTTCTCAACACCATCTGCCCTTGGAGCACTCCCCTCATCCTTGTACACCATACAACTCTGCCTTGTCCTGATATCTCGAGCAGCAAGACTGAGACCGCTCTCCTTACTAGGTGTTCAATTTCAATAAATATTTGTCTCCGCGCTATAATAAAGCGGAGGAGTGAGTGCTTTGACGATACTCACTGCCTTAGCGCAAATTGCACCGATTGAAGGTCTCAATCCATCATTGGCAGGTACTGGTGACACGGCACAGGCTGAGCAGTGCCAGATACACAACTTAAAACTACAGACAGGACAGTAATCATTATACCGCGCGCATTACCTTTGGACACTAGGCACCCGTACAGATGGGTGTTAAGTGTTCCTCAATCTGTTTCCCCATCCCTAGAAAACGCCTACCTACACACTCGTATGACCCCTATACATCACCTACTACTAATACTATCTAACTCCCTATTTAAGTCCTTCACTCCTCCCAGATACCCCACGATACCACTTTGTGCCCCACTGTTTTCTAGTATCTGACTCACCTCCGACTCTCAGACATTTCTATCCAGTATCCCTTGCTTACCACACAGCTCTCTATACCACCACCACCATCATCATACACTGGTGTTCACTGCTCTACCCAACACATTTTACCCCAACTGACACCTTGCATGTCTTCTATACCATCGCCTTCCTGATGCCTGCCATTTAGGAACCTCTCTCCACAACCCCTCTTTAACCCATGTCTTCAACTGGTAGGTGACACCCCTCTCCTGACACTGCTCCATCACATCTCCCAAGCACCTCTCTAGAGCAGAAATGTCAGTGGTCTTTTGCCAATAGCGGATACTCCTCTTAGTGTTCCTGATGACAATCATTATGCCTCCCCTGTGATACTACAGACGCTTCTGTACACCCATCACTTTATACTTATAACCAAAGCTAGTCTGGAAGCCCCCTCTAAGATACACATTCCAGTCCCATCACTGTGATACTTTTAAATATTAGAAGTTCCTACTAGAACCAGACACTCGCTTCCTAGCAACCCCTCTCCTAGACACCATATCAGGCCGTCCTGTGATACCCCAAACACCTTTCCATACAGTCTTTTACTGGTACCAGAGACTTTAGGGCTTTTCATTTACCAGACACCCATCTAACCCGCCTCCAACTGATCCATCACACACTGTTCTCTACCCAATTTTCTCCCATGAGTGAACAACAAGGTCTTTTATAGAATGGGCACCACACTCTCCAATCTGTCACTGATATTACACATTATCTGGAAACCACCCAGTTTCAATGATACTAAATACTCCTCTGGAGCTCTCCCTCAATCCAACACTTCCTTATCCTGCCTCGCTCTAATTACACCACCTCTACTCCACTATCGTCCTTTGGCATCACACATTGGAGGGCCTCCCCTCTGTATTGTCCGATGCCTCCTATAGCTCAACTTTGTGTGATTCTGGGCAAATTACTTAGTCACTCTGTAAAAAAAAATACCCCTGTACCTCTCTAATACACCAACATCTTGACCTAACAAATCATATCCCGGAGTACTATTTCTGCCTTACATGATACTGTACCACATCACTCTACTTGCTCTCCCTAAACTTAACACCGCACCCCCTCCTAATCGGCTAGCTCTAGTCCACCTACTACTGATGCATATACCCATCCACTGGCACCAGATGCCCCTCTGGAGCGTTACCACTATCATGTCTCCCATTGATACCTGAAACACACTAAAACCCATTACCTTCCACTGGTACCCGACTCCTCCCACTGGTAACATGCACAGCCTTGTACACCCCATTGCCTCACACTGGTTGCCAAAGCTCCTACAGGGCTCTACCTATACCAGACATTTCTCCATTTAGTCTTCCTCTAATTCCTCAAGTGCCCTTTACCCTGCCACATGCCAGTGGCACCTTCACCCCTCTGATGCCCTCCACTTTCTCTAACTTGAACATCTCTCTATCCCATCTTATCCTGGTACCTCATACAGCTCTCCACAACACCCGCCGCAATTGGGCATCTTCCCAGATCCCCGTCCATCTGCTATTTTTAAATTGATCTCAGTATTGGGTGCCCATCTGATCTGCTCCATATCTCAACAAGAATCATACAAAAGGTGAAGGGAGGCTGATTGCAATAAGTCTAACCACTTGCAGTTGCACAGGGTAGCACTCCAACCTTTTTTTTTTATTATCACCATGCCACCTCCATTTGGACTCCGCCATATGCAAATCAGTCTTGACCATGCTCCCCACAGGAACAGTCCAGCTCGAACTGTAAAGCCAGGTCCTCCCTGAATCGGAACACAACCAACCAAAGATCAGCTATACCTGGCCGAAGAGCCCTAACTAGGGCGAAATCGATGCTAGGTTGCTTGTGTTCTGGTTCATGGGCGACCTGGCAGTTTGGGCTGGACTGATCCCATGAGGAGCAGGGTCAAGACTGATTTGCATATAGCTGGGTACGAATTGGGGTGGCATGGTGGGCGAAAAACGAAGGATTCAGATGTGGCCTAAGCGATTGCCAGTGGCTGAGATGAATTTAAGCATTCCACCAGTCACCTTGTTTTTGCATTTGCCATACCCAAACAAGGCAGGAATTGCTGCCACTGCTGCAATCCATCCTATATGCAGACTGTTAGTCCAATATATTTTCTTCTTTTTTTGTACAATCCTTCTGCCTCTCCTGCCCCAGAGGGAGGGGGCCTAGTGTACCTCGAATGCCAGAATTGTCCGTTTATTCTCCCTCTGTATGCCAAGCTGAGTCTAAAGATGGCAACCATGGGGCTCTGCTCATCCCAACCTAATCACTTCAACTGCAGTAAATGCAGCAAAATTCAGGGCACAGGCATGCGCACTCTCACTGAGGCCCAGCCTCCAAAGCTATGTTTAAATTTGGACCTTCAGTAACTTGCGCTTGAGACCGCTTTACTTGCCTGTGTCCTACAGAACGATGGTGGCTTGAGAGGATTTGTACTTCTAACAGTACTCTTTCAGCTACAAGCATCAAATGCACACACAAGTCAAGTAACTTCCCAACAAGTTATTTTAATTTGCTTCTCAGATGTCTTGACAACCAACTCAGAATCAAAACTGTACAGTGTCTTTCTAGATAACTGTGGCCCATATTTGCAAGTTAGTATCAGTGTTTGTGAAACTGTAAAGTATTTCCAACCACACTTCATATTTTGGTTGCACCCACCACATGAACAAATGAAGTGTGAAAGCTTTGCTCTTCAACCCTTCCGACACTAAGGAATAGACCAGAAACGTTCTCACCTTCATCAGAAACTTAAGTCCCACCCAGCACCCCTACCACTCAGAGCTCGAAAAAAAACTAACCTGCTGTCTTCAAATGTAGTCCTGTCCCAATTCCTCTCACTTCAGTCTGGATCACCACTATTCAACCACAGGGGGAAAAAAAGGCAATACATATCCATTGACTGGGAGGCTCTTCTCTCCTCGATCTTGTGCCATGCAAAACCAAGGTCACCCAAACAGGTCCATTTTGCTTATGAAATTAATACAATGAGAAAACTACGCGTACACAGCAGAAGACTTCTGCTACAGCATTTCCAGTATGTATTTTCCAATGCTTGCATTATTTCCCCTGTATACTCATGTAGCTATGATCAAGAGCTAATCGCTTCCTTTAAGCACTGCCTAAATCTATTATTTCCAATATATTTATCCAGCAATTACTTAACACTTTTAACTCCTGAGCTGATAAGGATGTCGATGCTGAAGAGGTTGCCTATTGGTAGTTGAGCAGTGGACAGACTGTTCCTCTGAAGCTAGTACCCACCAAAGTAGATAGCGCACTAGATCACAAGTTATGCTGCTTTCTACAGTGCTGCGTCTTCAGATAGCAATATAGAGGGCTCTTTGAGAGCGCATGCAATCATGCATGAAATCAGTTCACTTCAATTTGTCGCCTCCCCTTTTTTCCTTTGAATGATACCTTTCTATTTTCCATCCCTGAATGCCTCCTCTGTAAACACATCCTGTTATGTTTGCCTTAATCGCCATTATTGCAATTCTGAAAATTGCCCACATCTCATTTCAAAGATCATAAATCCATTGTAAAGCATCCCATTTAGCTTTGATAATACCACCAGCCATTTCCATTAACTACCATACCTCATCCCCACCATTCATCACAGCCAACTCCTTATAACTTAATCCACCATGAAGAAACAAGTGAATGCTTGGAAAGGTTTCCTTGAGAGCACAAGTTTAGTACCAATATGCACAACAACTAAGGAACAGTGGACTAACCTTGGGTTCCCACAGCAGAGAGCTGCCTCGGGTAAAGTGCTTCAACGCCTCATCACAAATAGCTAGGGCTTTATACATGCAACACAAAGAAAATATTCATTCATTTGACATTCTCCGAAAACTCACGACAAGTGTGGCAGCGGACTTGGATATGCGGAGTGTGGAGAATGGAAGAAGCACTTCAGTTTCAGAGGGAAGTATCCATAAAGGAAGGGCTAAATTGAAAATACTAGGTAGGATTTACTTTAAGGATTCAAATGGCCACAGTAGGTAGGACAAAACGCAGATATGCCTTAGAGGATGTGGCCAAATAGATTGCTCTGTCAACATATTTTGGCTCCATCCACACTCAAGACGTTACTGGGAGGGAACATGGAGATGTTTATTCAGGATCTTTGACGTTTCCATAGAATGTATTATGAAATGGAAATAATGAAACTATTGAGTTAGAGGATGGGATGCCCCCAAAAATGGGAGAAAATGTGGAGTCCCTGAAAAACACAGAAATACTGTATATTTTTGCTTGGCTTGCAAAGTGAAAAAATTCAAGCAATGCTGCTCATGGCTTAACACTAATTTGTGGTCTATGGACCATTCAAGGGATAAGCTACCTGGATAACTGATCCAGATAACTCATGTAACTGGTAATGGAGAGGTGGAGGTACAGTGGTACACCCTCCACAATACACAAGCTAAGCACAAAGTGCGATGGCCAAGAGTATAAGGCCAATTTTGGTCCCTACTGAGTTGATTATGAAAAAGTCCTGAAAAGTCCCCACTTAAGAGTCTGACTATTATTGCTCGAGCTGCCACAAATGGACTCAGGGCAGCTTTTCATTTGAACGTATGCCACAAATGGGTTCAGGGCAGCTTTTCAGTTTAATGTATGCTTTTATACCTTAATTTTGGTTTGACAGATGGCACGCTTCTCTGATATATTTATTATGTCACCTTTTACTTATTAATGCTGTACTTATAGGCCATGCTTAGATTATAATGAGAACTACCAGGATATTGAGAACTTAATCAGTAAACGGCACCCCACAAGATGGATTCTCAACCATAGAGGCTAGCATAGTAAACATGCAGATATTAAAATTCTCCCAGGGTTAGATCTGTGTAGAAATGGGATAACTTAGTAGTTTCTTCGCGGTACTTTTTCATATAATTAGTGTGCGACTACCTGAGGATACAACCTCCACCCAGAATCAGGGTAAGCAGATGAACAATCCGGCTCAAGCATGTGTCCACCCAAAACAAGTGTTTCTTTGCTTGCAGTACCTCAGAAGTATATTTGACATGTGTTAAGTATATATTATCACATCGCTCGCGAACGGTCACTTGAATGCCATACATGTACGGTTTCATGAAGCTGAATGGAATATTGCTGTTGCTTATTACTCCTATTTTAGAAACATTGATTTCCTGGGTTATGGTAGTATTCACGTTCTGACAACTCTGCACGTCAGACTTATTTACTTAGTGCAAGTAGTTTTGATAGGGATCGCCTTTAGCCCTGTCGAACGCCCCGGCCCAGTATTGGCATGATTTTGGGCAGAAAAATGTTAGCTTAACACGGATGGATGGGTCATTGTACATACATACCATCCTGCTTGTTGGTTTTAGCTGCACCTAAGGTACCCACTATTAAAAGGTATTATCCTTGGTTTACCTTAAGATATTTTTAGTTTATCTGGATCCGGTCTTGTCCAGTTAGCTTTTATCAAGACCGCCCTCTGAATGAGGGAGCATCCGGCTTAGTAGTAACGTCTTATAAGGGTGGGATGACATCGCTGACGATTAAGCATGCCTCAACTAGTGGGTGAGGCCACCTCATCCAATTTAATTGGCACTCAAGGACCAGCGCGCTGGGGGGGTTTTCAGAACCCTTTTCATAACTTGATAAGTAGTCTGTATTTGTGATATTCACAAAAAAAAACACAACAACTCTCCTTTACCAACCTACCCTTTCCCATCTCAAAATATGGTTTTGGATACAGGGAGAGTGTGCTAGTCATTGGTCTGTAGACAGCACCTGGTTACCATCTAGTGGTGAAACAAAAATTAACCAAAAAAACTCATCACTTAGTCACAATGCAACTAGTTGATGCCCAGCGGAGGGACACTAATGAAGCCTAATTAATCTGCGATTGGTCCATGCGCCACACAAAAGAAAAGGAAGTGACGAATTACAAGCGCTGCCCATTTCCGGTCCAGGGAGGACTTGGCTTGGCAGTTCGGGCTGTACTGTTCCCACAAGGAACAGGGTCAAGACTGATTTGCATATGGTTGGATTCAAACTCGGATGGTGTGGTGAGCAAAAGAATGATGGATTTAACCCAGATCCTTGCGACTGGGGGTGTATGTTTGCATTGTCCAGCATTCCGTCCATCAATTGTTTGTTTTGCATATGTCGCCCTAAGTGGGAAGGGTATGCCCAGACGTGGGTCCCGTGCTCACTTCACCACTGGATTCAAGCTAGCCTGGCTGAAGAAGGGTGATGCCCTGAAACCGGTCCCAGGATGCTTGTTTCCTGGTCCAGGGAGGACTTGGCTTGGCAGTTCGGGCTGGACTGTTCCCACAAGGAACAGGGTCAAGACTAATTTGCATATGGCTGGGTTCAAACTCGGGTGGTGTGGTGAGCAAAAGAATGATGGATTTAACCCAGATCTTTGCGACTGGGGATGAATGTTTGCATTGTCCAGCATTCCGTCCATCAATTGTTTCTTTTCCATTTAGAAGGCAGCAAAAAAAGTGTGACAATGGTGCAAACTAACAGTAAGCAATGGTCAGGGACCAGGTCCATTACTAGACACAAGAGTCTCGCAGGCACTAGAGCATCCTCCCGCAGGTGAGACCTAAAAATGCCTTTAAACTGATGTGAATAAGAAATTAATACAGAGCTGTGCTTTCTTCTTAAAAACACACAAAATTACAGGTCTATGTAATGGAATCCCAACTGGTGGTTACACCTGACATGGAGAACGGGTCAGAGAATCTTAAAAATCTCGTCTAATTCATATTGTGAAAATGTTGGTGCTTCCAATATATCACAATAGAGTGTATGACACCCACTTTCAACTAGAATACAATCCCCATGCCTCTTTCAGAGCCTGCTAAGATCAATCAAAATTTCACTTACCTCAACATCCTTTAAGGAGCCAGTTTAGTGTGACAAGACTAACCACCGTTTTCAAACGTTACTAAGCTTATTAATACAAATTAATTAATTTTACTGCCACAATCCAAAACATTGTAGTGGTGAAATTCCGGACACCTCCATAGCTTGAACCTATTTTGATGAATCTCTCATTGAAGTCTGTATCAGTGGTTCTTAACCTTTTTGACATCAGTTGACCCCCACTTAATTACTGGAAACCAGGGACCCCTACTGAATCATTGATAGCAGGAGGCCCCACTTAGCAGTTAATGGAAGCTGGGGAAACCCTAACCTCAGCATTTTTGATACCTTTGATTTTCGAACCATAAAAAACACAAAAAAGAAACAAATGATGAAACATCTTTATTTCACACACACACACACACACACACACACACAATGAATGGGAAGGTTGGAGCTTTTCTAAAATTCAATCAAGGTCACTCATTGCCCAGACAATATTCTGTTTGATGCTCTTGCACTGTTCCTATGAAACGATCTTATAACGCAGAACTCATTTTTAACCTCCAATTTCAGAATCCTTCACATTTACAGAACGCTTTAAATTGTCAATTTTACTTCTTTTATATACACTTAATTACTCTGTTATTTAGTTTTCTAGTCAGGGACCCACTGATTGGGCTTTGACCGATTCCCAAAGTGTCCCCGAACCACAGGTTAAACAAGCATTGAAAATGCAATAGGTCGCGCCTTTGATTAAGTTAAAGCCATTTGCTTTGCTAATGGTATTGTATAGCAAAGCAAATGGCTTTAACTTAATGAAAGGCGAGACCTATTGCATTCTTAATGCTAGTTTTCCTTATGTCCCTTTCATTCACCCTCATCTACATCCACGTACTCCTCAATCGATTCCTGCATACCTTATTGTGTTTTCTGTGCTCACGTGCTCAATATATTTTCTGCACGCCATAGTGTCTCACGTTCTGGCCTCGTTAAGGGATGTTAATGGTGCGCGGTTCTCTTGGTCTTTTACAGTTAAAGTCAAAAATAAACCCCTGCTGTGCCATTCTCAAAGTTAAAAGGGTGGGTTGAGTGATGAAACATTCCGATTTAACATTGTAAAGGAATGCAGTGCCTTGCAATGTTTGCAGATGCAAACAGCCAAGGTGCTGGGTCACAATTGCATCCTGGGGCTAGGAGAGGTGGCTGGCACCTCCTCTATTTTTGTGCAATATCATGCCGTTTCCCTTACACTTGTTCGGATTCCTGTGCAAACGTTTAGTGTTGTATTCTGTTTTCTATACTTCCCGTGCAGTGTTTTTTGGACATCATTGCATGTCCTCTGTGCACCTCTTATCTGGAATTCACCTCATTTCCCGTTTTCTCCTACTCACCATTTAGTCTCGGGCGCTACATTTCTCAAGACCTACTACAGCCAGCATAGACAGTTATCGTTCACCTCCGGGTATTGGTTTGAGTGAGGCCTTTGTTTGGCCACGTGACAAAGGCTGGGCGGAGAACTAGAGTGGTAAGGGGGGGGTGGAGGTTTACAAACCGTGAATACTGATGGGGTGAGGGAGGGTCAGAGGTGTTTGGCCTCAAACGTGCAGTATGTGACCAGTGTCTGTTTGGATCAAACTGTTGTCGACCCCACCTCCACTATGAAGTCGTGATTGTCTGCATAAAGCAACACAGGAATCGAACCATGTCCAATCCGAGGCATATCCATATCACCCTCAATAAGGGTATTCTTCAGGTTGTTTATATATAGGGCGCTTCCCTAGACACATAGATTTGTGCCCTATTGCCTGCATATTACAAGATGTGCTTTGCAGCAAGCACATCAACCCTCTATGCTACCTTTGGAGTTAAAACTAGACAAAAGAGAACTCTCCCGGAACTGCCTTAACTACCAGAATTATCCCACCATTATTATAATCCTTGGACGATTGCTGGGCACACAGATCTCTGCAGCAGGTGCCTTATCCCTGTGAGAGGTTTCAAAATGCAGCATCTTTGTGACCAATTGAGTCAGAACAGGTTTACTGCCACATTTGTCGTTGTTCCCATTTTCTTTGCAGCAGATTTTTTTTCAATACATGTATATGTTGACTGTTAGACTTTACATGACTCCGCCCGCTTGACTCCACCACTTTTCATATGCCACACATTGATCCCCAATGCATGGGTTCCCGGGTATTTTTTGTTTTTGCAATTCCAGCACTGAACCCAACACAACTTTTCATGCCATCAATAAATCGTCGCGAATGGGGTAGGTGATCGTAACACCCGTTATTGTAATAACGTGGCGCCTATCTGTGAACCACCATGTCTCTGGCAGCAAGCACTATATAAAACGAAATTTGAGATCTGTGCCCTTACCTGAGAGCAGATTGCCTCAGTGTCCGTCCGTGTGGCCGCTTGTAAAGCTCTCCTGGGTGACGCTACAGTCTCTTGATGCTGTGGGGGGGGTCTAGGTGGCCCTAAGGTGCACGGTGTGCACGTGTCCACATCTCTCCAAGATGCAAACACTGACTCCCGAGCAGGATGCTCTGTGGAATCAGATGTCCACCTCGAGCATTCCAGCGGTCTGTCCCTTTCACTGCTCGGACCCTGGGCCGCCCAGGGATGCGACAAGCGCCAGCAGATGGGGGGCAAAGAGCAGCGCGCACCACGGGAGCAGGGCTCTGCTACTGGCCGGGGGGCCCTCTGACGGCGAGGAGTTCTGGGCACAGCCCCAGTCATTCCTCAGAACTGGGAGGGCTTTCTGAGGAGGGCTGCTTTCAAGAGCACACAGTACATCTGCCCCTCTCGTGGAGCCCTGCAGCCCCTCGGACCCAGAGCGAGCTCTGCCAGGACGTCCCTCCGAAGTTCAGAAGGACACGCGCCGCCATCAGCCCTGCACGCCTCCTGGAAAGCACCGCGTTTCCATTGCAAATCCGTTGCCTCCTGTAACAAAACGATCCAGTGACATACTTCAAGGCCACCCCGAAGAGACCGCTCCAGGCTTACCTAAAAGCAAACATCAGGGACAACAAAGAAGTGCGCACTCCAGGGTTGTCTTCAGCTCAAGTCAGAGGCTGCGCTAAACGCACAGTACTGTTACCAAGTTTCTTAAACTCTTTAAACAATAACTAAGCGTGCCTGTGAGTTACCAGTCACCCATACACTGGAACGCGTACATTCCTGAATCCTGAAGTGCACTGGGCCGTGGAGCTCCGCCCCGGTCTTCTCCCCATTGGTTAAAACCTGACACCTCTCAAGTTGTAAACGGGTTGGCCAGCCTGTGTTTTCAAGTTGAGCCTATGCACTGCTGGGATATGTAGTGAGCTCTACTCTGCCCATGTAAAACTCTTCACCCTTTTTAACACCGTGAAACAAACAATAACACGAAAAGAAATAATATGAAGTGATTGAAAATGCTTGGTCTCCTATGCTTCTTTAGCCAGCGCTTGAAATGTCTGGCTGTTTTCTCTCAGCGGAAAACTATTGAAAATGCAATGTCCCAGAATCCCTAGCAGCTGTTCCTGCCGCATCCCTCCCAGATTTGCTCAGAGTAACTGTTGCTAGACGAGCACTTCAGAAACTTTCAATGCTTTGTAAATACCAGGGCTGCTATTAGGTAGCAACCCGCCTCAGAGGCACCGCGGATATTTTGTTTATGCATCGTTTAAAGGAAGAATCCACCAGCAAAATGGGGGTGAAGCCAGCAGCCGGGCCAAATACGGGGAACATCCCCTCAGAGGGAGCCTAGGAGAGCAGGGCTCGTTCTGTCCCATCTCCAGCTGTGATGGCCGACTCGTGCTTGAGCGATGTGGTGCTACGGGTGTCCGTGGAGTCACTGCAGGTGGTGCCCAGGTTGATGGCGGCCGCCGTGGTCGTAGGAGTGGTACTCTGGGTCATCGCGGGGGCCCGGCTCTGCTTCTTCGTGTTCCTGCCCCGCTTGAAAAGGAAGGTAGCGTGCTCCCCAGCCGGGACTGACTTAACTGCGAAAGCAACTCTGCATTCTTACCCCACTCAGAACAGCTTGCATTTGACAGATTTTATCCCAGCGAAAATCACATTGTAGATGGTGTCATTAATGTCTTTCTGCGCTCTTGTATCTTATTTTATTCCTCTCCTTTAGTAGCAAGCACTCTTTTAGATTGCTCTATTAAAGTGCGTATTTATAGATGTGCAAATTGTAGTTGATTTTACCGATACAAAGATTGACAAAACTTAAAGAAACAAGCGCGTCCGCGACCACGACAAGATGTTGGCGTTGTGCGAAAAATATAGTGCGTCCCAGCTATGAAGGAGACTGTGTAACGCCGCAAGTGAGATCCAATCCCGGTGGGCGTGGCCAAAAGTGGACAAGGCGGTAACAAGGAGGGACTAAGAAGCCTCCTTTTCAATCGTGAGCCAGCGTTTAGCATGGAGGATGACGCCAGTGAATGAAAAAGATGGGCGGGGCTTGTAATGTAATGTAAGGGCTATTTATAGAGCGCACTGTGACCCGCCGGGTATCCTGGCGCTGAGAGACGGAAGAGAGCCTGTGATAAAGAGTAGGAGGCATCAAACTCTGGGGAAGAGCCAGGTCTTCAATTTCTTCCTGAAAGGCATAAAATCTGTCATCTGTCGCAGCTCCGTGGGTAGGCTATTCCAAAGTCTTGCAGCAGCAACGCTGAAAGCTTGCCCCCCCAGTTTAGCTCTCTTAACCCTCGGCACTTTCACCCAGTTAGCAGAGGAAGATCTGAGGCAACGGGTGGGAACATACCAACTGAATTTCCTCTGCAAAGGTAATGGCCCACGACCGTGCAATGCCTTAAACACAACACAAAGGGATTTAAAATGAACCCTCTGCAGGATTGGAAGCCAATGAAGGTCCAGAGCCTGAGAGGAGGAGGACTGACGAGGTCTCGTCAAGGCCAACTTAGCTGCTATATTCTGGATTCTCTGCAGTCTCCCCATTAAATATTTAGGAGACTCCAATAGGAAAGCATTACAATAATCTATCCTACTCAGGATGACGCTCCTTACTACCAGAGCACGAGTATGTACCGGGAGCATGGGGAGTACTTTTTAAGAACTCTGATAAGGGAGTAGCAACTCCCAACCGTCTTGTTGACTTGATTTTCCAGAGTCAACTCATCATTAAAGCAAATTCCCAGGTTACGAACAGATTTAGAGGGTTCCAGCGGGGCATCAGCAGTAGTCGGCCACATATTGGCTGGGAGAGGATGTGGTACTCTTCCACCTGCAATATAAAGAAACTCTGTTTTATCTGCATTAAATTGCAGGGAATTATTTCGCAGCCAATATACCACACTCTGCATACATGCATGAAAGTTTTCCACAGAAAATGACTGTTCTCTATCCCAAGAGAGAATAAGCTGGGTGTCATCCGCATAATTTACAAGACCTATACTGTAAGATTTAATGACATCCACCAAGGGACGCATATAGGCGTTGAAAAGAATAGGGCTGATAGCAGAGCCTTGCGGTACACCATGATGTATCTTAGTAAACTTGGATTGAAAAGGGGGGAGGGCCACAGCCTGACATCTGTCAGACAGATATGAATGCAGCTATTTCAGGGCCAAGCCCACTACCCCCACTCCTTCCAATCGTTCCAGGAGAACCTTGTGATTGACTGTGTCGAATGCGGCGATCAGTATAGTAGATTGACCCATGTCCGCACACAAACGAAGATCATCCAACACAGTCAGCAAGGCAGTCTCAGTCCCATGTTCTGGGCGGAAGCCGAATTGTCTGGCATCCAGTAAATTATTTACCTCCAGAAACTGGGACAGTGCCCTGCTTACAAGGCGCTCCATGATCTTAACCGGATATGGGAGGAGCGAGATAGGTCTGTAGTTTTTTAAACAGGCTGGGTCAAGTGACGTTTTTTTTAATAAAGGGGTTACAACTGCTTGCTTCCAGCAGGGGGGGGGGGCATTCCGCTACCCAGGGACTGATCACACAGCTGCTTTAGCATAGGGAACAGCTCAGGGCCTAATGCCTTCCAGATCCTGTGGGGGAGAGGGTCCAGTGATGAGCCCGAGGAAATTCCTAAGGCTAACCGAGTGAAATCCTCCAGCGTGGGAATTTCGAAGTGATCTAGAAAAGGTCCCTGATCTGACACTTCATTCATTCCCTTCCAGTCCTCCTTTCTGTCAGGTAGCAGACTACTAGCCCCATCAACTGTACTATCTCCTTCCATCCCTTTAATAATCTTACAGATCTTCTCTTAAAAAAAAAAACAGCCAAGCTGTCACAGAGTTCCTGTGTTGGGGGAGTCTTGTTTTTGTGCAATCGGGGGTGGTGATGTCATTTATTATTTTAAAAACACTTTTGGAGCCATTAGGTGCCTTCAAAATTGCATTTGCGAAAAATTCCGCTTTAGCCGAGGCAGTATATTTTTTATAATGGAGAATTTTCTCCTTCCACTCAGCTTTAGCCGTATCAGAGTATCCCCTCCTCCATCGCCGTTCTGCTTGCTTACAGCCAAGTTTTAGCTTTTTTAGTTCAGAATTATACCAGGGAGCAGAGGGTTTGCCTACTTTTTTCACTAGCTTTTGTGGAACAAGCTGATCAAGTTGATCATTGATCAGAAGACAAAAGGTGGTATAATTTTCATCCACCTGTTTCTCGGGGTCGAAAGATTCTTCTAGGTGGAATACAGGGGTGGTACTAGCTTTCCTCAGGAGACCTTTCCAGTCCCTACTAAGGAGACATCTAGTCTCCTTCACAATTGCCAGGCTGTTCTGCTTAACGTTAAGTACATCAAATTGAACTAAATGATGATCGGACCAGCCCATCGGCAAAACATTTCCCACTTCCACTGAGTCTTTCCCCGCAAAAACAAGGTCCAACACATGTCCTCCTATATGAGTAGGTTCCATCACCCTTTGAGGGAGCTGTAAATCCATACAGGATTGTAAGATTATTATACCCAGGGTCCATGCTCCCATTGGCCCATAGGTTAAAGTCTCCTAATATTAATAATCTGGCATGTGAAAGAGCCATGTTACTAAAAACATCAATCATATTTTTTTGTTGCAGGAGACTGGCCGTTCCTGGAGGCCTATAACAGATAATACCAGTCAGTACATGTTTCCCCTGGTCCTTTAGTGCAAAGCCCAACAGTTCAGCCCCTTCAACCTCATCAATATCTATAGGGGAAAAGTTCCATACCTCCTTAAATATGATTCCCAGCCCTCCACCTCTACCGCTTGGGCGTGGCTTATGAAAAGCTTTATAGCCCTGAGGACAGGCCAAACCCAGCTCTAGGTCAGACCCGGGATGAGTCCAAGTCTCGGTCATCACCAGGGCATCTAAATCATGTAGCTCTAATAACAACTGTATCTCCGTGTAGTGTTTACACAGGGATCTAACATTGAGCAGTCCACATTTTAAAGAGTCCCCTTTCATGAAGTCAGCCACTGGCCCAGCTGTGTCTCTGTGTGAACTCCCCATAGGCACCACCCTGCACCCCTATTGCTCGCAATGAGGCACTCTAGTACCTATAGGCAATATTATCTGGTAGATTTCTCCTACCTTCAGCATAGTGGCTGGCGCTGTGCGTTGCCGGTGCGCGGACGGGCGCAGATGGGCTTGCCGGCGGCGCGCCCGCTTTGCGCGTCCGCTGTGCGATCGCTCCAGCGCAATGTTTTATAGGCCGTGGCGCGGGGATAGGCAACTAGAATGCTAACCCCTATGGATACCGCAGCCCGCTGGGGCGTGTCAGGATAGTATCAGCGTGCACCAACAGTGAGCCAACTACAATTGTATCAGCTTCTTTTTAAAACTCATTAATGTGATTTTAAAAATAATAACAGATTCAAATTCACAATTTCTTATTAAAAAGAATAAAAACGGAGTTCACATACGCGCTAAAAACATGATTTTTTACAATGTACGCCAGTATCCGACCGCGTCCTTACACGGGCAAGAGATTGTCACGTCTCAGTGTTTCCACTGGCTTCAACTCCACCTCTGAAAGATTCGGAATCCGTATTGATTCCAAGAAGCCCTCGAATGGCGAGAGCAGCGCATGCGCGCTGCTAACGCCAGGCGAGACCTAAAAACTGAAACACTGGCCTGTATTAAGTATCAATTTTCTCCAAGTAACCAAATATGATTGCTTTACAGTCCACGAGACTAAAGAAAGTTTAAGTTAGAAACTCAAGAAGAAAAAAAAAAAAACATCTACACACTAATAAACGGATAGTGTGGTAACCATTTGTACCACTTAACACATTTAGCACCAGCATACATTTCCAACTGCCTACTTATATTACGTGGCACTTGAATGGCCAGCCTAGCTCCATTTCCCCTTGGCCCATGTTACTTGTTGATCAATACCCCAACGCTCTACTTTTCACCTTTCTTTTAACCGTAACAACTCTTCGGACTCTAGCAACACCAATCATGTCAATGTCCTATGAGCATTTTAGAAGCAGTCCGGTATTGCTTTCAAAATATGAGCTCACAATTGTCATTGCCATTAATACATGGCATAACATTCGCTACGACATTCTACTAACGTTTCCATTAAGGCACTAGGACTCTGTTCACGTTTATAATCTCAACTCAAAATAAGCTTACCAACGAACAGGTTTCTGATCAAACTGTCTCACGATGAACGCCAAGTTACACCCAAAACACTGCCCAACTTGCCTCATTTGCCACCATTGCAGATACAACAGCATTTGAACCTTAACATCTGTATAAACGTATCCGGTATATTTTAATTTTGCAATCCTCTTTAAAGAATACTATTGCTCTTCAAGTAAGAGCACCAACTGCCCCCCCCCCATCAGCTCTTGTATGCCCGCTAGCTTAAACTTCAGTGCAGCTGAAACAAATTTACAGACTCATTATGGTTGATATAGTTGGACCTAGAAACAATTTTTAGTTAAAATCTGCAGATTATGCAACAGATGACAGATTGTGGCAAATCTAAAATTAGGCGAAAATTGCTGCAGTCGCACAATTGCATAATTACAGTAGGCCCTGCCCTTAACCCACACTTTTGCTGTGACAGACTCAAAGATATATCCTCACGTAGCTTAACACTGCATTAGTTCATTTGTAGCCTCTTGCTTGATATACTGGGGTCTTAATGGCATTCCACATACTCGTCCTAACTACTGTGAAGACTGCTGCACAAATTACTGTTCCAACCTGTTGCTACTCTAACGGCCGACATGTTTTCCCCTTTTTTACAGGATTAAACAAACCTGTTTCACATAAACAAGACCTAAATTTAACCCACTGCCTTAAAAAAAAAAAAAAAAAAAACGCATTTTCAATTGTGCTCATTTGCCTTCTACTGACAAGTTCATCCATATTACATCAGGACCAATCCATGACAAACCCCTCAATAAAGAGATGTGTTGAAAATAACCTCAAACATTAAAACGTCCACACATTACACAATTAACTGTGCAAGTTAGGTGGCTATTTTTTGTACAAAGCTTGCGAGGACGGAGGTCCACATGCTAGCAAACTGGTATCCCAAGACAACCATGGCAGTAACCTCAAATTTACGACGGCACATGGCTAAAGAAAAAGGCATAATGTCATTGTGATGGATCCTTAACTGAAGATCCTTCCTAACCTGGAGGCCTTTAAGAAATCGGCCAACAATTCTCTTCAATGAGAGGTACATCTCTCATCCAGCTGTTGTGTGTACACGCCACTATTAAGCCTCAGGTGCCTGCAAAAGCCTCAGTAGCCAAGAAATATTATTCCATCAGGTATTCCAGCTCATCATGTCTGCCTGGCTAGTGAGGCACCAAGAGCGAACTGGACCATTCAAAGACCTTCAGATTTACAATTATTAAAACAAGTAAGTAACCTCATTCAGCAGGCTAATAAATTGTAAGCATTAAAATATGGTAAGAACACAGAGGGCCAGGATTTCATCGATATCTAGTACTGTATAGCCAAACAGGTTTGCACTCCTTTTAACAGTCTGTCCTTTGCAAGTTACATGAATTTTGATACTACTTCATAAAAGATTTATATTGGTCAGAGGGGCACTTACCAGACGAGAGACTGCAAGAGGGGGCCTGTTTGCACGGCTCATAAAAAGGCGCCTCAGAACCACCTTGTTGAAGTTGGAGTTTGTACGACGGGCCAAGAACCGGTACAGCTGTAAACAAGAACAGTGGGCACACATGAAACCTATGGTTCCAGCACACAAACAACCTAAATGTAAGACATTCAAATAGCATATATTACATTGAAGCCTGCAAATGCATCAATGTTAAAAATCGAAGTGTAGTTACCTTAACCAAGAGCCTTAGGTAGATATCCTGACTTTTGGGCTCCTTTCTTCGCACCTTGCGATCCTTGTTGTGGCGGATATCCACTCCCTGCACAGCAGAATAATCAGAGGACAAGTGAGGGAATACTATTAAATATCAACATGTGAATAATTATCTCAATGTAAAGGTTGAGGGTGTTTTCTAGGCGGATAATGGTAACTCACAAAGTGAAGTTTCAGTTGTAATTAATTTTCATTCAAGACAACTGCCAACATAAAACAGGCGCATTGTGTCCACTATGGACCTGACAAACTGGCTGTCAACCTTCCAACACTTAGAATGGACATGTTTCCCTCAACTTGATTCGCCCCCTCCAACGCTAATAAGCCGCGCAACTTATCACAGCGTTTATTTGGCAAGTAAGAATCCATCCCAACTGATATGTTGCCCTTTATTATCAGTTAGTTAAACGTCGCAAATCAAACGGAAGTTAAGAAAGTCACGCAGTTTATATACTGAAATCATTCAGAAACATTGGTTTTGAAAGGTGTTGTTCCGACTAAGAGGTGTTTTTTAGGGTGGAGAAGTTACGCTATACTATACGCTGGCAAGAGAAAAGACTCGATCCAATGGACAGGAGCATCCCATCCGTGTGCCAAGTTGTTTGACAAATGTATACGCGAGTAACTATCGTCAAAATAGGCCTTGAGATCTAAACATTTTCGGGTGTCAATGGGAAAACGAAACCCACCATAGATAAAACACTGATGCATATAACCATCCAGTCAAGTTATTGTGAAACAAAGTAATGAAACCTTGAAAACATCTGTGCGCTGCTTTCTGGTGTGTTTCACAGACGAGAGGGGGCGCAGGCCTTTTAAGTTGAACTATATACTTCGGTGAATTAATATGTTTTCGCACAATCTGCCTGACCTACTCACACTTACCAATGCACTTTTTTTTATGACAGCAGTTTCCAAACCGTCAAAGTTATAAACTTATTTTGCACTGACCACTGGTCTATTACGTCTCGGAGCAACATATTACCTTACGATAGAGCACGGTATAAATGTTTTAAAAACATACCCCAAACACTATGGCTACGCTGGACAAAGAATGACCTTTCAAAGGGTTTGCTTTTCTGAAGTCGCTCAGCACATTGAAGCTTTTAATACACAAAAACTATTGAAAAAAAACAATTGATCGGATAATAACAGCAATACAATCGGGGATTGTATGAGGCTGGATGGGTGCAGCAGGATCGGATGGCTCCGATATGTGGAAGCAGAACTCTCCTCTATCGGGCAGGTAGATCTTTATAGAGTTCGTGCTAACTGCAGAAAGGTCCCTAAACAGAAAATAATTGAGCTATTCTTACAGAGGGCTAGCTTTGTTCGCAAGGAAAAGAACTGTCAGCTGAAATCATTCAGAGCCTATGCCCTCATTCCGTCTAGACTAGGGGAAGCTTACTCTTACCTTTCACATTAGCTCACCACAGATTTATTTTGTTACGTTTTCGCTTGAATTTCATTCCATTGATGCTTGGGTTTCCAGAGGGGAAGTTCATGCATGCTGATTTAAGCTTTTGCCCCTGTGACAATGCTTCCCCCCAGACGGATTTACATTCGGTACTGTTCTGCAAATTTTACCAAAGAGAAAGAGAAGCGTTTATTCTCCCTATTTTAAGATGACATAATTTTAAACAATGTAGGGTGGCTTTGTACTTTTTAAAATCCCTACCTAATCCGTATGTAAGTTTCTCAGTCGCATCATTTTTGTGGGCTTGTACAAGGAAAAGAAAGTTGCTGGGTCTGTTATCTCAATGATTTATAAGGGGCACCTCATTTTAAGAATGATTTTAAACTGTTTTTCATGGTTTTATAATATCAGTGTGTTATGATGAAATTGTGCTTTTATGATCTATTTGTAAACAGATCGAATAAAGATTTTACAGTAAGTAACAGCAATACACAAAAGCAGCAGCTTGCAAAACAGAAGTACCTATAACCTGGGCCGGCCACAGAATAAAAGATGCCCTAAAATCAGGAAATACTTGCTAGCTGTTGGCTAATGTTGCCAGAGCAGTTAGAGGCAAATAACCAGTGATATAACAGTAAATTGCTTAGGAATGCTGTTGGGTGTTAGAACAGTGACCTGTCATCCGAGAACAGAGAGGACACTGCAATGCATACTTGCTCATGCTAACGATATCAACACAATAGCTTTAAAGAGGCTGGTAATACTTGGCAGGTGGACGATTAATCAAAACGTACTGAACAAAAAAGGGCGACTACAATCAGAGGAAGGTGATGCCATACCAGAAACAGGGACAAGCGGTTATCAGAGGCAGGGATGGTGAAGTCAGGCTGTGCCGAGACTAGAAACATCTAAGAATGAATGCGGCAAGGCGATACTAGAGCTGTTGCATGTTATTGCAAGCAACACAAGCGGCTCAGTGAGGTTTCAACATTAACTGTAAACAATGACCGGAAAATACCCACACGATCATATCAAACGATTTACAACCCGTTCCAGAAAGGGGCCAGCACAGTTCTTAACGTGAAGCCATCACTGAAAGAGAAGCCTTCGTTAACTACTGCAACTGAAAAACATAACGACTAACTTGCTAGAAGTAGCGAAATGGAGCCTTCTTACACAAACGTGTTCGCTGGTACCATATTTCACAATTAAAAAGATTCTTTACAAAGGGAAACTTCAATACAGGGTGACTGCAGCTGAAGGAGGTACATGGACAAGGAAGCGGGACAAGGCATTAAAGCGCCACAGCACTCGGGCATGGGAAGGCGGCAAATATCATCTGGGGATTCTCATCACCCCCCCGACTCCAGTCCCCTGGTAAGAACGGAGAAAGGGGGGCATGAGAAGTGACCCGCGAAAAAACACTCGCAGCGAGTGTCGTGCTCCACTACTTCGGACAACGGAGAAAGAACCGACACAGGACACCAGCTGCCATGCTGCAAAGAAACACAGGGGCGGCAAAAGACAGGATGAAGGCAGATCGTGGCACAGGGCCCGCTCTCACCATGATGGCAGCTGTAGGTGTCTCTGCTCCTAAAGCAGGAAAGGAAAGAGAAGGCGGCCGCGCAAGGGAAGATGGGAGGACACGCACACCGGAAGCATCGTATTCGCGCGGCAGTAAAAGTAGAAAGCGGACAGTAAAACAGTGTAAAGGCGGTGGCCATTTTGCTATTGGTATTTTACCTGACCGTACTTATTGTGTTTTTTTTTTTTTTTAAACGCTACTTTTGAAATTGGTTTTTATAGTGTTGGTTGACGTATTAGTCGCCGTTAGTGCCTTGTGATTTATTGTGGTTTTCTACGCTTAGGTGTTTTGGTAACTATTGGTGATCTACTATGTGGTGAAAATAAGGAAAACTTCCTTGCATAAATGTCACCTCTGAATTTGTGAGTGGAGTAGGATCATAATGAAAACAGTTATTCTTGTACCAGACTTTAAAAGTTTATCCAACCGCGTATTTTTTTTAAAATCTTAGCGTTCTTATAATTTTGCTTTATGTTTATCGTTTTACGAGAGTTTGAGCTATTGGCATTGTTAATGACTGCATTTTACTTATGTGTTATTTTTAAAACAGATAAAATGCATTGTAGTTTACAATGTCAAAATAGCATAAAGTTTCGCAAATGCGAGCTCTATTGCATTGCAAATGCTTGTTTTTCTTCGCTTGTGGAAGGCGCGTGAGGACTTGGATGAGAACGTAGGGACAATGCTACTCGCAGAAGTCCTCCTAAATGTATAAACATAAAGCAAAATTATAAGAACGCTAAGGTTAAAAAAAAAAATACGCGGTTGGATAAACTTTTAAAGTCTGGTACAAGAATAACTGTTTTCATTATGATCCTACTCGACTTTCAGAAATTCAGAGCTGACATTATGCAAGGAAGTTTTCGGCGCCCGTGTTATAAAAATAAATAAAGAAGCGTTAGGAGAGAGCGTGTCCTTCCTGCAACATAATGCAGAACAAAGCTATTTGAGAAAATAGTGCTCAGAGGCTGTAATTAAAGCCTACCGAGTAACAACAAGTGTAACGGTGTGTCACCAAGGGAAGTTACAAAATGAGACAAGGCGGTACTAAGGAGGGACTACTAAGCCTATTGTCCAATGAACAGCCACAGTTTACAGTGAACAATGACACAAGCCAATGAAAAATGAGCGGGGAGTGGGAGCTTCAAGTCCCTACCTGAATACAGCATGGCTTGCAGAGCAGCACATGCGTTGCCCAGGCTCGACCTAAAAAAGAAGAAGTAAACAATAACAGCCCTGCCAAGTATCAGCATCAGGTGTAAGACTAATGCATTTTAGTGTGATGTCCACATCACCACACTAAAATGTATTAGTCACGCATATATATCGCACTGATCACCCTGAACCTGAGGTGCATTCAACCAGGAACTTTATTTAAGTGCCTAGCGCGGTGCTAGTGAGTGCACTCTGTGTTGTCTGAAATACACTGTGCCCTTAACAGTCCGACCGGCCAATGCACTGAGGACCCTTGCGGCGTTTAATCAAGCCATGCTGGTCTCTCGCTCCATCATAGCACGTGGCCTATCAGTGCCGTCCGTGGTATAAACAAACATAGCTGTGACAATACAGAGTCTTGATAGCCACTGACATTAAGGCGGTGGGTGACAACTTCCTTTTTCATTGCCTCTCCTGCTACCTGTACTTAATGTCCTGTACCAAGGGGGTAGCTGCAGAGACGTTTTAAGGCATGGGCAAAGTGGGCTCTGGCCTAGGGCCCCAGACTTTCAGGGACCCCATTAGAGCCAGCTCTGTTCTGCAGAGTCTAGCCCTGATGGCCTTGAATAATTATTGTTTTAAATACCGTTATCCTTTCATTTATTTTTAATGTGGGTGATGTGTGAGAGTCTCTTACAGACATTTTGCAGAGAAATGTTGTGTTTATGTTTCATGCAACATCCATAAAAAAGTTTACTTTAGATCACAATAGGACCCCACATCTGAGAAATGGGAGGGGGTCCAAAGATTATTTGCAGTAATATTACTGAGCTGCTGCTGTGGTGTAATATTGAAAACACACATCACTATCCCTGAATATTAGATGCAAACACAGTCTTAGCCAAAGGGGGCATGAAAGAACTGAATTGGAATCATAAATTCAAAGCTGTTACCAACAGGGTCCCCCCCAAATAAGTTTGGCCCAGGGCCCCCAAAATTCTTAAGATGTCCCTGGGTAGCTGTCGAGGTCAGTGTGTGGGATGGTTTATTTTGGCAGTTTGTAGGTCTAATGAGTCTTTTGCGCTGAGTTTTAATGGTGATTTCCCTGATATTACAACAAAGTGGTTCTTCCCTGAAGCAAGCTTAAACACACAGAGTGATTACTGCAAAACACCTGTACCGTGTAAAGTGGCAGGAGGCAGCTTTCTTTTTTCCTTGCCTCGCCCGCTGCCAATAATGTTTCCGAAGGCTTCTAGGTGTGACAGGGCTGAGTGTGAGCAGATTTGTTTTTGCTGTTTGTGGGCATGTAGGGTCTGGTGCATCGTGTTTTACTGCAGATTTCTCTGTTACACAAACATTATCACAGCAAGCTTACATGCACAGTGGACATCTCTTGCAGCTTGTAAAACATCTATAATGCTTATGATATGGCAGGCGGAAACTTCCTTTTTTATTGGCGCGCCAGCCGCATTTGAAGTCCAGAGGGGTAGCTGTGAAGGTGAGTGTATGGGCTGATTTATTTTGGCTGTTTGTAGGCCTGCTTGGTCTGGTACTCCTGGTTTTACTTGTGATTTCCGTATACTTCAGCAAACATTGCCTGCAGCATCATTAAATACATGCACTTGTCCATAACTTGCTAAACACCTACAACGTGTGAAGTGGCAGACTTCAGCTAAGAGCTTTAGTTTTCCTTGCCCGCACGCCACCAGCATTGTCCCTGAAGAGCTCATATGACAAGACAGAGTGTGGGCTGATTTTTTGCCCTTTTATCGTACTGTTGTGTCTGGTATGCTTAGGGGAATCTGTCCTCTCTGTTCTGGCTGGCAGACACAGGTGAACTTTGTGACAACTCAGGGCTGGAGTGTTCACAGCTCTTCTGCTTACATAAATCAGCACTGCCTGATACTGCAGCTTGGTGGCCCCTCTGCCCAGCCCAGCCCTTGGAAGACCCTCTGGGCAAGCACTAATTCTGGTAGACACACTTTCTAAGCACTTCTGGAGGCACAGTCTAGTCAGGTGAGCCATACACTCTCTCTGCACTGAATTTCATTTATTTCTGCAGCATGTGCATTAACCTACTACGCTGCCCTTCCAGTTTTAGTTATATGGTACTGAAAACCAGAGGCTAGTTATTCTTAACTTCATTATATTTTGAGACACACTAGTCTCTGTAACTTACTCAGTGCCGAATATTGTCAATCCATGATTGATGTCTTGTCATGCTAAGGAGATGGCTCCACAGGCTCCCTGCGAACTTCCTCATGGTGTGTCTTAATTGCGACGAATGATGGTGCTGTAGTTGTTTTACCGTACTGTCATCTTAGAAAGAGTCTGTAGGTCAGTGACTTTCCATTTCAGGAGTTTTGTATTTGTTTCAAGGTATTTTTAAGAGCTTCTTATTGCTCAAAAGGTTGTAATTTCTGATATTTAGCTCTTACAATGGACTTTATTGCTTAGTTTTACTCGCAAGAAAGTGTCAATCTAAGACAGTTCAATGTTACTCATAACTACATTGAAACCAAAAAAATGTCACACATACGCAATCTGAAAACTTGGCAGCTATGCTATAATAGCCCCCACCATACAGGCAAATGCATGTATGTATATTCCATATCCAAAAGGGGAGCTCCTGCATGGGGAAACACACTATAAAGAGGCATTATGTGGAGGAGAGTGCCTCCTCTGATTCTTCCAAATCCCCACAAGCAAAAACAAAAGACCAGCAAAGTGAAGGAAGTGGACTTTGAAGAAAAAATAAGCTTCCTTTCATCCTCCTGTAATGTCCAGTAACCCACCGGTCTCCTCTTCTTCTGGGTCACATTCTGAGAAAGATCTGGGAAGACCTATTGCTAAACAGAAGACATATATTGCCAATGAGATCATACCTGATAATCTTGCCACATCAGACAGAATGTGGCGTTTCCTGTGGAAGAAACATCTACTTCTTATATGGTGTTGCACTAGGTTCTTAAATCACCATCTCTACGCCATCCTATTCACCAGCATGGTATGGACGTTTTAATGAGAGAATGGAAGAATCAGGATAAAATTGCTGTCCCAAGATTCATGTCCAGACTTTGCCACCTGGAAGATATGGAGAATATGTTCCCTGAAACATTGATGATGGATTCAGTGGTGGTCAGCTTTGTGAGTCATACATCCATCACTGAGGAAAGCATCCCAAAAGATTAAACCAACAATGAAAATCGATTTTGCCCGCAAGAGGAGCTATGAAGACGCCCATCTCGCCATGAGGGCTGGGATCTATGCAGCCAATACCAGGCAGTCCATCATTTGCAACATTAAATAATTATTCAGTGCTGTTCAAAAAGAAACTGGGGGCCATATTATCAAGAACGGCGATAACATTATCGCCGCTTTAGCGGTAGGAAACTGCCGATAAAGCGGCGATAAGGGGCTTGATAATATGCCCTATAGAATTCCAATAGAAGCCCAGGTTTGATGTCCTTCACACCAGAACCTGGGCTTCGATTGGAATTCTATAGGGCATATTATCAAGCCCCTTATCGCCGCTTTAGCGGCAGTAAAGCGGCGATAATGTTATCGCCGTTCTTGATAATATGGCCAGAATGTTTCTCTCTACCCCAGGCTATTGAAGAGCAGGTGGAATTAAATCCAGATATCGCCCTTGATGTTGTACGTGCTTCAGCTTTGTCCAAGGGTGCTAATGTGGCAGCAAAAAGGCATCTCTTCCTTAAGGATTGGCAAACAGACTTCTAAGAAGTCAGCTACCCTCCGTTTACCTTTTGAAGGAGTATGCCTTTTCAACACGGAACTAGAAGATAAATTACACCTGCTCTTTAAAGAAACGAATCATTCTTCCAGTTTTAAGCAACTCTCAGCTTCCTCCATTCCTTTTCGATCCTCTTGGAAATCTCAGTTTAAACAGATGTCCAGAAAATCCAGTCAGTATTAATGGTACTCCCAGAGACTATATTGATCTTGTTTATGCTGGGAACATTTATCTTTCTGTTGAGGTACAGAAAGCTGTTCATCTCAGAATGGGAAAATTCAATTTCTGACAACAATAAAGAACAGACGACATGGTGGCCATGGCATATGTAAAGAGGCAGGGCGGAACAGGATTTGCAACCTTGAATTTAAGAGCCATGAGTATTTGTGACTAGGCAGAGAACCATCTTATGTCTTTAAAAGCTGTTTATACAAAGGGAAAGGACAATGTGGCAGCAGATCATCTAAGCCGGGTGCTCCTCTCCTCCCAGGACATATCGCTCACTGCAATGACTTTTACTCAGATTTTCCAGAAGTTTGGGACTCCAACATTTGCATCCCCGCAGAACAATCAAGTGTCCAACTTTTCTCAATTTCCAGCTCTATGGGTCATTGGGGGTAGATGCCCTATCAATTTCTTGACCTAAAAAACACCTCTTTGCTTTTCTTCCAATCCCACTAATCCCACTGTCTCTTCTGAAAATAAAGAAAGAGAAAGCAGAAGTTATAGTGCTGATACTATATTGGCGACACAGGCCTTGGTTTCCTTGGATGAAGCTAATTGCACTGAAACCGTGCTGGAAATTTCTTCAACACCTTATCCCCTAAGAGCACGGGGGTGTCATCCTCTTCTTGTTTAACCCTTTTGGTCTGGAAATTGAAAGGATAAGACTTTATAGTAGAGAGAGAGAGACACACACATCTGGCTAAAATTATTCAAAAATCATGTCGCTCTTCTTCTCTGAAATGTTATTCTAAGCATTGAAAATTTTTCAAGCACTGGTGTTCTTTGAAGTCTTTCTCTGCAATGGCATGTGGGATCCCTGTTATTTTGCAATTCCTTCAGGATGGGTTTGATATCAAAGCAATAATCTTTCAGGCTTAAAGTGCCGCATAAATTATGCAGAAAAAGGAGCAGGTTGGTTGAGGTAAGCAGATTTAGAGTGTCACTGGTATTGTAGGGTGCTCTATACAGGAGCTGCTCTCCACCTAAACTTGGGAACTACCCAGATTTCCCAGCTTCTTTTTTTTAGTACCTTCTGGCCATCGCCAATAGGTAGTTATAGGCAGGACCTAGTTTCCATAGGAAAAGTGTTTTTTTGACTTGGCTATAACTTTAGCGCCGTTTGACAAATCTTCACGAAATTTCCCCCAAAAAGTTTGCCGGTGATTCTAGTTGTGCATGGAAAGGTTTGGGGTGACCTGTCAAGTGGGAGTTGAGAAAAGGGGGGGCTGGGGGAGGAGAGTGTGTTTTCCATGTTAATTTCCTTAGGGATGTTGAACACGACTACAGCCTGAACCACTGGTCTTGTGGTTTGTGTCACAAGAACCCCAAATAGCAATAAAGGGCCATGTTGCATGTTACCCATTGTGAGAAGTTGGCCTGGTATAGTGGGCACCTTGCACCAGTCCAAACAACCCCTTATTGGAGATAGGTTAAAGACAACCTTTATTTAAAGCTATCCTAGTGGTAGCTATGGAGAGCAGCCTTCAGGCTAAGTCTTGAAGGAATGTAAAGCAGCTTGTTTTACCAGTCTATAATCTCTTGAGTGACCAAATGAAAGAGGACCACACCAGGTATATATTTAAAATATATGTATTTAGTCTTAAACACACCCTCTAGTCTCTTTATGAGGCTAGAGTTTGAAGTACATAAGTTACAAGTCGGTTATCAACAGTAATAGCACAAATACACGTTTGAGCCCTAGGGTCGTACCAAACCATATACCAATAAAGTGGTATAAGAACCACGACTGAGCTAGACACAAGGCCTAGAGCCTGTAGAAGTGCTTGGCCCTCAAGGAACCACCCAAGGTAGTGACACAGGGGACCCACGGGGACGCGTGCAGTGTGAGAACACAGCCGCGAGCCGCCGTTGACTTCTATGGGGAATGTCGCGGTTGGAGTTTTAAAGAAAAGGACACTTAGAGGAGGACTTGGAGCAAACCCCTTTAGAACTAGGTCGTTCTAGAGTCTATACCCACGGGAGCACCGGAGTACTCGAGTTACCTCACCCAGGGAAGCCGGGTGCATAGGTGTCTTTCGGGGTCGGGTTTCGTTGTCGTTTTCAATGGCGATCTGCTACAAAGTGCTGCTGGCGACCAAGTCGAAAGTGTTCGGGTGGATCCAAGGGTGGATCAAAGATCTGAAGAACCTGAAAGCAGAGGGGACAGAGTCTGGGTCACTAGCCAGTGACCAGGAAGGCGATGAGCAGATGCCCACCGATGTCGGGTGCTTCAGGTAGGTTGACGGTCGTCTTGACTCTTCAGCCATGAGGTCCAGGAGGTGTCGACGACAACCAGGAGCTGGATTCGAGATGTCCCACGACGTCTGTCGATTGCAGGGGTGTCGGTGACCGGATTGGACCCAACAAGCCTTGGCAACGGCAAGTCTCGTAGAAACAAAGAAAGGATGTTGATGCAGACCAGCAAGGTCTGGGGGACTCACCCAGCGAGGGTAAGTCAGGGCACGTCTGGAGCAACCAGGAAAGCCCAAGCAGAGGAAGAGTTGCCTTTGGGAGGGCCCACTAGCCAACGGACTAGCGACCGCGAAGAAGCCTCGAGTGGACGCACTTGGACCTGGCTCACAGGACACTCGTGGAATGGAGGCCAGTGATCTTCGGTGCAGTCGGTGCTGGAGGCGGGGGCTACTCGGAGCCCAAAGCACAACTTCGTGGGAGACCCAGAAGAGGATGCACTTGCAAAAGTACTAGGTGTCCAGGGGTCACGCTTCCACGTTACCCACGACAGCTACGGGCCTCAGCTTTGCTGGGGACTCAGGGCAGCCTCGGGGAAGTCTGGAAATCCACCTCTGGTGATGCAAAGACTTCGGCGTCCAGCGGGAGCTTTAGCGATGCAGACCGGACAATTGCTTCTTAGGTGCCTGCCAAGCAGGGGAGTCACTCCTTGACCCCAAGGGAGATTCTTCAGTCCTATAATCTTCAGGTAGAGCGTCGAAGGTCCAGGATTCAGTGTCAGAGTTTCGTCCAGGGTAATCTAAAGTCCTAAGGACTGGGGTCCCATACTTATACTAAGTTAGGGGGTTGGACATACTCTGGGGACCCACCTATGGGAGGGTCAGGGAAGAGGGGTGGTTACACCCATTCCCTTTGTCCAGTTTCACGCCAGAGCAGGGGCAGGTAGCCCCTGCAACCGGTTTGAACTGGCATATGCACAGGGACACCAAATGTGCCCCCAGTGCAGGACTTCAAAGCACCAGAGGGTGCTCCCGCCCAGCCCCAATACACACTATCCTGTCTGGGGAGGTGGTTACACCTCCCTTCGACAGGAAACCTATTGTCCAGGCCTCCCCTGCCGGAGTTTCAGTCAGCAGCAGGAGGCCAGACCCGTGTCTCTGGCAGCGGCATCCATTTTGTGATGCCAGGGCTCTGGAAAGAAGTTACCGGGTAGCCCGGTGTGTACATGTCTCTCCCTCTAGAAGGGTGGAATGCTACCCCCGCCACCAGGACTGGCGGGGGGGTAGTATTCCAAGATGTTTGACACCAAACACGACATGTTTTGGTGCAGCCAGTCCAAAGTTAGCATTGTACCGCGAGGATATAATGCACTTAAGAGTATATGGTCAGGCTGTACCACAAACAGCATCAGAGGAGGGACTCCGAACGCTGTAGAGGGGCTCTGCTCATGCAGGGGCACCCTCTCACATAAAAACCAAGCACTCCTCCTTCAGGATTAGTAAGGCCTGCCATAGGAGTGACTTATAGGTTTATATGTGTGTGCAATGGTAGTGATATAGGTAGCCTATACCACTGTAAGGGGTGCATTCACCACCTTACCCAGGCTGCAGTAGCAGACCTGTGGTGTCATTTTGGATGGCCTTCCAGGGGTGGCACAATACATGCTGCAGCCCCTGGTAGGCCTCTGAGGTACCTATGCCCTGGGTACATAGTATACCATATACTAGGGACTTATAAGGGCACTCCAGATTCCAATCAGAGATGTGCCTAGGGCACATGGAAACCATTTTAAAGAGGAAGCAGCTAGGCTGGGGTTCTGATTAGCAGGGCCCCAGCCAGACTAAAGTCGAAAAACAGTGAAGCATCAGCAAAAAGTGGGGGTACCCATGTGAAGCAGATCCTACTCTCCTACACCCATTATGTATTTTTATATTACATGTTTATTGTTGTTAGTGGCGGGTCACATTTTCTTTACCTTCTCTTGCTTCATGAGCGAAGATGAGCAAGGGCGACCTCCCTCAGAAGTTTCACCAACCTCCTCCAAATTCACTGAGAGGAAGATGAAGATATACCAAGCAAGGCATCAAGAAAGTTGCACAAGATGGCAGAATTGACGTGGGGGTAGCTAAGAGAGAAAAAGGCAAACAAATTTGAAAAAAAACTTCACAATCAATAAACAGAAATAAAAGAAAAATATCCTAATACAAGAACTTGAAGTAGATCTAAGAAGAAAAGACTAGCAAAAAGTCTTCCACAAGAATTCTGACTAGTACACGGATAGCAAAAACATAAAAACAAGGGAATGAGGTACAGTTGGCAAAGCACGTGATGAAGACAGATCCTCAAACATTAGGAAGCAGGGAGAATCAGACTTCACGCCAATATATAGTAAACTAGTGCAAACACCGCTTGCAATGACCCAAGAAATAGAATACACCACCATCTTGTATTTTTTTTTTATATAGTCTTTTTATTAGTTATTATACCATACAGCATCTTTCAACAAGAACGATACACTGGTGCATTCATTATACATACAAGTATACCATATTTTTTCTGTAACAGCTTGTACTCGATATTTGCAAAAAAGGCAAACTATAAACCAATAACGAATACAGCATCATCACATAGTCTCGAATATTGCCCTCCAATGTCATGTGAGGGCCAGACACTTTCAGCTTGACCCCAGCGTCATATCCACTCCATGTAAGTTTGGACCCACAACGCTTCTATTCAAATCATGTCCACATTGCTATCAGCAGTTCCTGTCAGAGGTCGTGCTCCTACACATCCTGTGTGCCTCGCTCCTGTTTGCTTTCTACCCCTGCCACTTAATCCCCCTCTTCTCCCACACTCTGGTACATGTTCCCCATGTGGGCCGCCCAGTTTCCTAGGTCCTCCTCCAACTTATCATCCTTGACGACCATCTTGTATTTGCAAGACATATAGAATATCACTATACTTCCTGTTACTTAGAATCGTGTTGTTTTGTCCTCTAACCACTAGTTGCCCCAGACCTTATAAAGACACCAGTTGTAAACTTCCTTTCTTTCCCTATTTCCATTGTTCAAAGAAACTAGAAGTAGGAGTGTCACTAGCAGGTCAGTAAGAGTGTCACTCTGTAGATAAGTGTACCTATCAGGGCTCGAAAAATCCACTCGCCCGATCGCATTTGCGAGCTAGATTTAATGAGGACGCCCTTTCTGGCGAGTAGGAAGACAAACTAACTTTTGTCCTCTGTCTCTGAAAACGGAGCAAATGTGTCAAGATAACAAGATTTAAAGGCATTTTTATTGCTCACAAAGTGAATGAGCAAAAAAAATGCCTTTAAATCTTGGTATCTTGTCATATTTGCTCCGCTTTCAGAGACGGAGGTCAAGTAGGTTGCAGTTAGGTCAAGGAGATTTTTCAAGGTGCTAGACCTGCAGGACTAGTACCATTTCTAGGAATTTTCGAGCCCTGCCTATTTTCCCCAAAGTTTCGTGTTTCCTACCTGTGTTTCTAGTAGGCATGCAGGATCCGCGGTCCCTCTGTTCAAAGCAACTGTGCGGGGTCTGTGAATACCCACAGTTCCAGTCAACATTCGACTGAGTCTGTGATGACTCTTGGTTCCTGCTTAGCGAGGCATCACACTTTTGGGGGTGTTAGCTTAAAAAAAGCTGTTTTCTTCTAACTGCAGCTATCAATAGGCACTGCTTGGAATTATAAATTTTAGGTTCTGTTCATCTTCCATAAATATATTATTGATAATGCAATGGACAATGGTTATATAATTATGTGACCATAGCTTTCACCACATAAATCTGGATTTACCACATAATTTGGAATGAATTTTCCATAATTTTCAGATTTCACAAATTTGTAGTTTCTAGCTCAAATGGATAAAAAATAATACTGCCAGAGAATGTGCTCCATAATTTGAGTATTTTTCTGCATATTTTAGATAACCTAGCTACCAGTAGCGGCCCGTGGTGGGAGTGCTGCCGGGCGCTGACGTGGGGCGGGGGAGGGGCAGGGTGGGAGGTAGTAAACTACGGATTACGGCCGATTAGAGGTAAGTAAACATATAAATAAATAAAACGAATTTCGTTGCTCGCGCTGCATCGCCAATTGCGATGCAGCGCGCGCAACGAATTTAGTTTTATTTATTTATATGTTTACTTACCTCTAATCGGCCGCAATCCGTAGTTTACTACCCCCCACCCTGCTCCTCCCCTGCCCCACGTCAGCGCCCGGCAGCACTCCCACCACGGGCCGCTACTGCTAGCTACATAATGTTGTCCTCCATGCCACATTGTCCTATGAGTCTTGACAATGGTAAAGCTCTTCAGAGTGGTTGGGGAGACTATGATTATGATAATAAAATCCATATTTCACAAGGTACAATACATTTTTTCTCCATATTTCACTGTTCCTTGTTCAATATGGGTTTTATACTACTGTATTTTGCGCAATAAAAACAGAAACATTTGTGTATATGTCTATAAAATGTATTCATAAGTAAGATACCAGCTTATGTATCTCGTTGTACATATTAGCACCGTCAGAAGGACAAGAAGACAGGCCATTAGTAGACTGAATTTCTGCTTTGCATCATGCTTATTGCAATGGGATTGGTGCACACCAGACTTCTGAGCAGAGACCATTTGCGTTAGTGGACATCCGCAACATGCCTAACTCTCAAGAATGCAAAAAGAACAATTGATGGACAGAATGCAGAGCAATGTCATACAGTCACCCCAGTACAGAGATCTGGGCCTAAATCCATGGTTATTTTGCTCCCCATTCCAGTTTGAACCCAGCCATATGCAAATCAGTCTTGACCCTGCTCCTTATAGGAACAGTCCAGCCAGAACTGCCAGGCCAAGTCCTCCCTGGACTGGAAGCAAGCATCCTGGGACCGGTTTTGGGGTAACACCCCTTATTAGCCAGGCTAGCTTGACTCCAGTGGCATGGAGAGCATGGGACCCACGTCTGGGCATACCTGTCCCACTCGGGGTGACAAATGCAAAAAGAACAATTGATGAACAGAATGCAGAAGAATGTCATAAATTCATCCCAGTACAGAGATCTGGGCCTAAATCCATCGTTGTTTTGCTCCCCATGCCATTCCAGTTTGAACCCAGTAATATGCAAATCAGTCTTGAACTGCCCGGCCCGGTCCTCCCACCGACATGTCACTGTGCTCGCAGCAGGCGGGGCAATGCTCCTCCACCTGTTTGGAGGAACTGCCGCTGATTTAAACAGTGTTTGGAGGATCTTGGCTGAGGTGTCAGGGTCTCCCTGAACATTTCTGCATTCAGGTTGTCTTGGCCAGTAGCATTTCCGTTCTTGAGAGATCACAATCTTCAAGTCGTGGTTCAGCATGAATCAAGCTCACTGTTGTATCTACAGTTACTGCCATGCGCCATGGCCTTGGCGCGTGACAGTAACTGTCTCGCGACTCACCTGCACGAGAGCAGGCATTATGTGCATCTTCTGCCCTCTCCCATTGGTTCCCCCTACATTCCACATTCCATTGTTACCGTTAACGCCGTTACCGTTATCGACTCCTAGGGTCAGTTGCTCCCCATCCTCTGAACCGCATAGACGTGTAGGGGCTGTTATAATAAAGCTTCACTAAACGAACCTTTACAGCTCAGCTTCATTTCTACAAGTGGCAACGAGCGGACAGCGGACAGCCCCTCACGCCAACTACATTGCGGAACACTGGAAAAAGTTTACCACGGGACCTGAAGTGAACTCTCCTACATAACGGGAGCAGTGCCGAGCAGGTGAAATTGACGTGTGACTGTGGAGGCTATCGAGGATCTTCGCGGATGACGTCACATTGAGCGGTGCACTTTGAGGGTAGCAGCGTGGATCTACATGCCGTTTAAAAGCGGTTTCCGGTGAGATTTGTATTGTGCCAGTTGCCTTCGGGAGAAATGTGGAGTCTCTGACTGCATGTGCACAAATGATGATGTATGGCTTAAAATGTAATCAGTGACGCGCACAGCAGTTAAACTCCACAACGTGCGCCACCCTCCATCAAAACAAAAACATGAACAAGCGTGAGGCAGCCATTTTATCTCTATGGCTCGCACTCACTTTGCATGACCTTATCGCGTGTGCCTCCCGGTGACACGCACACCAGTCAAAGTTCAAAGCGAAGGATATTCCTCATCCTCACTACTCGTAACAAAGTCGGGTTACTAGTAATCATTCCTGGGTGTGCCCTTCCGGTGACACGCACACCTGTCAAAGCCATAAGGGAAGGAATTTACTTAGCTGCAAGGACTGCACACGCATTGTTCAAATTTAAATATTGCGTACACCATTCCGGTGATACGCACACCTGCTACAACGAAGACAAGTGTAATTTAATTAATAACAGCACTATATGTTTTATGAATAACGAACATTATCATTATAAGGAGTTCCCTACTCTCAGTATAACCAGTTTCACAAGCAATCTACTGTGCACACTTCATGGTGATGTGCACACCTTGCTAAGTATTTGATTCATATGCACACTATAAGCACATTTCACGGTGATGTGCACACCTTGCTAAGTATTTTGGTTCACATGCGTTTATATTGTCTGTTAACATATAAATCGCATTGAAATACCTACTTTGATAAAAACATTAGCTCTGCAGCAACCCACAATGTGTGCATTAAGTTCTTTAAATCTATCTCAGCCACAACCCTTCCTTCCACTCAAAGGAGAACCATGCATACCATGGAAAGAATGGAAGGAATACTTTTGTAATTACGTAGAAACTGTAGATGATGAAGATTTCACTCCGGAAAAAAAGAAGAAAGTTCTACTTTATTGCCTTGGTCCTGGTGGTCTAAAAACTTATAACCAGATAGAAAAAAAGGCAAGAGATGGTGATGATGTATTCAAACATGCTTAAGATGATCTTGATGCACACTTTTTACCAATTGTATGTGTAGCTGTTGATCGCTACAAATTTTCACATAGAAAACAAGGCAAAAATGAGCGCATTGATGAGTATGTGTCTGCTTTAAATGCATTGGCTTTAACATGTAGGTTTGGGCAATTGCAAGAGGAGTTCATATGTGATCAGATCATAATGCACGCCAGTAACCCCAACATACAGGGCAAACTTTGGGTTAACGGCGAATCTCCGTTAAAAGAGGTGGTTGCTTTAGTCAAAAAAGCAGAACTCACTGGTAGGTGTGCTAAAGCTGTTTTAGAGGAGCCCAATTAAGTTAAATTAGTCAACACAACTAATGCCAATAAATGCAAAACTAAGGAAAATACTAATAGATACAATGCAAATGAAGATTATAAGAAAAAGAACAATGAAGAAAAAACCTACATGAAGAAATCCAGTGAAGACACTGATAGGAAATGTTATCGTTGCGGATCTTCTTCCCACCTTGCTGACTTCAAAAAGTGTCCAGCTAGATTTCAAAAATGTACTTCTTGCGGTTTGATAGGACACTTCTCTAAAGTATGTAAAAGGAAATTCTACAAACGTAGTAAGCCAGTTCGACACATTCAGAGTGAGTATTGTGCGAAATCTGATGAATCTGAAGAATCAGATTCAGACAAGATCAATTATGTATTTTCAATTGAATACGACATTCTGGATGTCAACCCAACAAAAGTCAAGAAACCCATATGTGAAATTAAAATGGGTGGGGTGTCAATGAACATTGTTGCTGATTCAGGCTCTCCATTTACAATAGTCAATGAGAACATCTGGAAACAACATTTTGCAAACAAAATTGGTGCTTCTCTTGAAAAGTCTAATGTAATAGCTAAAAGTTATACAGGTGACAATATTGAATTTATTGGGGCTCGTGAACTTGAATTTGAATTCAAAAGTAAAAAAGCTATTTGCAAACTCATTGTGGCAAAAAGAGGACCCTCTGTCCTTGGGTGGAACGACCAAGCTGATTTAGGGATCATACTGAATCCTGACAGTACTAATCCAGTCATGTCAATTGAGGATAACAATGAATTTAACAACAACTTACGCAAAGAATACCCAGAAGTCTTCTCTGGAAAGGTGGGTTTACTTAACAGCTTTCAACATAAAATTGAATTAAAGGATAATGCCTCACCATGTGTACATAAAGTCAGACATTTACTGATATCAATCAGAGATGACGTTCAGACTGAACTTAATAGATTAGTCACTAATAGGGTCATCGAGAAGGTTGAATCTGCTGAATGGGTTTCTCCCTTAGTCGTAAAACGTCCCAATGGCAAAATCAGACTTTGTATTGATCTGAGAGATCTTAATAAGAATATAATTGTTGACCAATTTCCACTGCCACGTTTTAATGACATTTTTAATGCGACTAAGGATATGAAACTGTTTTCCATCATAGATTTAAAGTCTGCTTACCACCAGGTACCTTTGCATGTTGATAGTAAAAAGTACACAACCTTCATTACACCGTTTGGTTGCTATCGCTACACTCGGGTACCTTTTGGTTTAGCTTCTGCCGCAGCGCTTTTTCAAAGGATAATGTCATCCATCTTTGAGGGCACTGTTGGCATAAAGTTCTTCCAAGACAATATCCTAGTGATGGGCAGTGACAAAACGGAACACGATACACGCTTGAAGCAGGTGTTTGAAATATTAAAACAAAATGGGTTAACTGTTGAAATAGACAAATGTAAACAAAGTTGTGTATCTTGGTCATTGCATCAGTCAATATGGTACTAAACCCAAACAAGGTCTTGTTGAAGCCATCCTCAAAGCATCCTGTCCTACCAGCAAAGATGATGTAAGAGCATTCCTAGGTTTAGCCGAATACTATTCAAAATTCATACACAACTTCTCGGAAAAGACGTACCACATTCGGCAATTACTCAAGAATAAAGTAAAATTCAATTGGTCCCAATCGTGCCAGAATGTGTTTGACCACATTAAAAAAGAAATAAGTTGTGCACCTTTTCTTAAAGGTTTTGATCCTAAAGCTCAGATTTTCATTACAATAGATGCCAGCAACAAAGGGCTTGGGTCTGTTCTTTCACAGAAGGGTTCTGACAACAGTGAGTGGGTGGTAGCCTTCGCGTCTCGATCACTGACCTCTGCAGAAGAAAGGTATTCAGTGATAGAACGTGAAATGCTTGCATGCTCATGGGCTCTTAACTACTTTAGAGTTTATGTCTGGGGTTACAATGTTTGTCTACGAACAGATCACAAACCCCTTATCAAAATTCTTTCAGTGGCAGGCTTACAAAACGCTTCTCCTAGACTAAGTAAAATGACTGTTAAATTGCTAGATTACAGCTATACAGTTGAATACTGGCCTGGTGTCAAGAACAAAGTTGCAGACTTTCTCAGTAGATTACTTTTACCCAATAAGGAGGTCATTGAAGATCCAGAAGACAATGAGAAAGTAGCGCTACTTTTTGATGTAGATTCTGATGGTATTACAAGAACAGAATGGAAAGAACACATGCAGAGAGATCTCACACTACAAAACGTCTGTAAATACATCAATATTAAGTGGCCTGATAAAAAACACCTTGACAAGGTTACCAGGATTTTTTGGGAACTAAAAAATGAATTAAGTGTTGAAAATGATATACTATTTTGGATTGGAAAAGCTGTTCCCACCGACACGCTCAAAAAGAAAATTCTTCAACTTTGCCACATTGGTCACCTTGGAATCTCTAAGACTAAATAAAGAATAAAAAACAACTATTGGTGGCCTGGGGTCGATAAACAAATTGAAGTCCTTATCAGAGACTGCGTAAGTTGCAATGACTCAGACAAAAGTCTCAAGGTTTCTAGGGCTCCCCTAAATCCAATAGTATCCCCGAACATGCCGTGGGAAAGAATAGGTTTGGACATAACTGGGCCCATTCAAGGTCATGATGGTGTCATCAAATACATTCTGGTGGTCATGGATCATTTTTCAAAATGGCCAGAGATCAAAATTGTTCCCAGTGCTGATAGCACCTGTGTCATTTCATTTTTGGACAAACCTTTCATGAGTGAGGGGTTACCTAAGTGCATCCTAACCGACAATGGACCACAATTCTCTTCTGATGCATTCAAATCGTTCCTTGAGAGGAATTGTATAACTCACAACACCACCTCGCTCTATCATCCTGAAGGAAATGGACTGATTGAACGCTTCAACAGAGTCATAAAAGGCAACATACAATTATCCAGAAATAGCAATCTTAATTGGGAAGAAGAGATTTTTAAGCTCATATGGGCTTACAGAATCACACCCAGTGCCAACACTAAGGAATCTCCTTTTATCCTCATGAGGAGTAGACAACCCATTAGCAGAGATTTAGGGTGGATGCCAACATCAAAACAAATTGAATGGTCACCTGAAACCATCAGAAGCAACAATGAGAAGGCACAAATGTGCTATAAAGAATGGTATGACAATAGACATGGTGTCAAGGATCACTCGTTTAAGGTTGGTGATCTGGTCAAAGTCCACCTAGAAAGAAAAGTCAGGAAAGGAGACAGTAGATTCACTACACCCCTTCGAATCTGCAAATTGTACAACAACGCAGCCAAACTCAGTGAAGGCAAAGTTTGGCATATGAACAGATTAGCTAAATGCAGTACGGAGGGTAAACAGCTTGTTCAACAACATTTGTGCGGATGTAAAAATGACTTATGGGTTGAGTATGATGAACCAGAAATTGTACCCAGATTTATGAATTCTTCTAATGCAATGCTTCTAAGAAATAATGACTCAAATGCAGATGATGTCCCTCCTTCCACGGAACCAACTGATCATCACACACCTGACCAGAGTGATGAAAGCGATTCGCACTCTGATTCAGATGCTGAAGGTGACAGTCAGGGTATCACGGGAAGATTTGGTAGACTCATCAACAAACCGAAAAGACTTGATGATTTTATCTGTGACTAACATGCATTTGTTAGCAATGTTTAAGAGAGAAAGATGTGTTGTTTCTGCAGTTACAGCCACACGCCATGGCCTTGGCACATGACAGTAACTATCTTGCGACTCACCTGCACGAGAGCAGGCATTATGTGTATCTTCTGCCCTCTCCCATTGGTTCCCCCTACATTCCACATTCCTTGTTACCGTTAATGCCATTACCGTTAACGACTCCTAGGGTCAGTTGCTCCCCATCCTCTGAACCGCATAGACGTGTAGGGGCTGTTATAATAAAGCTTCACTAAACGAACCTTTACGGCTCAGCTTCATTTCTACACTCACCTTGAATCTGTTGGTAGAATATGTTCTTGACTGTTTACTCTGCATCATTTGTTGGAGCATAGCACTGAATGATGGTGGCATTAATGTGTCTACCTTTTATCTTGGCTGTCATAAGCTTATGTTGACTGGCTTCCACTAAATTACAGATTTCTCTGTTCCCTTGCTCAGGATGAAGGCTACTCCTTTATGATGTTAGCCATCACCCCTTCCTAAGTATAGCACAGACTCTCCTGTGGTGGCTTTAATTCTGCCAGATCTGGTCCTTCAACTTTTACTGACCCCCCAGGATGTCTAGGTTGTAGTGCCTCATCTCAGATATTACTTGAGCCAGCTTTCTTGTCATACATAGTCCGTACATTCCAGAATCCGATTCTGGTCTTGAACTTGGAACTCAGAACTTCCGTCATCCTGTCTGTAGGTTCGTTGCTGCTTTGACTACTGTCAATCATGCATGTCTCATGCAGAGATGCTGGAAGTCCCTTGTGCCCAGAAGATTTAGTGGTTCTTGCTGCTGTTTAAGTAAATACTTGCTGCTATTTGATAAAATACTTTTTTTATGGGACAGGTTTGTTACCTTGTGCTCAACCCCGACCTGGAGGACCAGTGGATTGCACTTTGTCTCGTCTCTACCATTTGACCTGTCCGGCTTGAGCGACTCTGCCAGGAAACTAAACTCATACCGGCATAGCTCTCCAGACACATAAGCCCCTCGAACACTTCAAGGTGGCGATCCTCCGAGAATATTTTTTGGCTCTCACAGAGGTACAAATTATTGCAAGATTGGTGGAATAAACAGGACCACTATCTTGAAGTAGGACTAAATGAATAATGAGGAAGAAAGGTAGCAGCCATCTTAGAATGGACTGTTCTTGACAGAGTATAATGAAAGAAATTGGTTAATTTGCAAAGTTGTTAAATTAAATGAATAGATAAATGGAGCTTAGGCAACACAATTTAACCCTACATAGCCCTGGAAGTTGAAAAACAAATACACTGCTACTGATGCAACCTGCACTGCACATAAAAAACAAAAGGACAGATGTTTTTTGCAGTTACAAATCCTCCGATTAGGTAAATAACCCTTTTACATAAGTACAAAACCCATTTTGCTTTTCAGAAAAGTTCTTCTGAATTGCAAATTGCGTATAGAAATGGCTAGCAAATCACAATTTGGACCAGATGTTTAAGGGCGTCTGTAGGAGGCTGGCAGGGCCGGACTGGGAACCGAAACCGGTCCTGGCAAACTGCTCAGCCGGTCCCCCTGGGGGGGCTGAGGAGGTGCGGCCGAGCTGTTTGCAAGGGCCGGTTTCGGCCGATTTTGTTACTGGGGGCCGATATTGCAGGCCCCCGGTAACAAAAACGGCCCCCTAGGAGCCCAAAACCTGCCCCCACCCTGGCGGCCCACCGGGGAAACGCCCGGTGCCCGCTACGGCCAGTCCGGCCCTGGAGGCTGGCTTAGTATATGATGCTCACTTATGTAAGTGTAGCTCCCTGCACTAATCAAGACAACCCTTATGGTGATTTTAGTGGTCTTAGACAAACTTAGAAAGCTCTCTAAGTGGTAGCTGTGGAGAGCAGCCTTCAGGCTTAGCCCAGAAGGAGTGTAAAACAGCTTGTTTTACCAGATCTTAATCTTATTGGTATAGGTTAAGTGTAAAAGAACCACACAGTGTATTTTATAAAAATACGGACAATGATATCTCCTACCACGTAATACTTTGCAATAAAAACAGGTAAGTAGCACAAATACACAGTGGTCGCCTGGGGGGAGACCAAACCATATACTAAAATAGAGGGATGCGAATCGCGACTCGAATCAAGACTGTACCCAGAAGACGTAGAAGTGTTGGGGATCCAAGGAACCACCCGAGGTAAGTACCAAGGAACCCCACGGAGGCCGCGTGCAGTGTGGGAACACGACTGCGTATTCAATTCAAGTCAATGGGTAAGTTGCGGTTGCACTTTTAAAGAAGAAGGACCCTTCCTAGTGGACCCTGAAGAAACCCCGTGGAAGACAGAAGGTTGGAGAGCCACCCCCCGTGGATACCCTATGAACCAGGATACCTACACTAGGAAAGCCGGGTGCATAGGTGTGAAGTGGTTCAGAAACCGCAGTCGAACTCAATGGAGGACTTCAGGAAGATGCCGCTGTTGAAGAAGGTGAAAGTGTCCGATGGAACCCTAAGGCGGATTCAAGTTGAGAAGTACCTGCAAGCAGAGGGGACAGAGTCACTCAGGAGTGACCAGGAGGCACAGGAGACGAATGCCCACCAATGTCGGGTGATGCAGGAAAGTTGAAGATGACCTTGGAGCTGCAGCTGTGTTCACCAGGTGACGCTGTGGAACACCAGGAGCCGTTCACGAGCTGTCGCACGCCGGATGACGAAAGCTGAAGGGTCGATGTCCATCGGGAACACCAACAAGCCTTGGCAACCGCAAACAACGTGGCAAGCGAAAGGTGCAGAGTTAGGACCAGCAAGGTCCAAGTGACTCACCATAAGCTGGGGAGTTGGAGTAGGCCCCAAGCATTCAGGGGAGCTCACTGGAGTCAAAGAAGTCCCTTGAGAGGACCCACAGGTCGGAGGCACAGGAGTCACAAGAGGACATCGAGCAGCTCACCAAAGATGCAGGCCCACGGTGCAAGAGATGCAGTGAAGACGAAGATCTTGGTCAAAGGAAATGTTTGAGGCTGGAGCTTCTTGTAGCCCAAAGATCTCTGGTGAAGAGAGCCAACAAGCCTTGGCAATGGCAAGTTGATGCTGTGCACAGGGGTTTGGTTCCTGCGGTTCCGACGAGGGATACTGGCCTCAAACTGAGTGAGAAGACAGTGCAGTCCTCGAGGGAGTTGCAAAACCACCACCTGTGTTGCTGAGCCTTTCGGAGTCCGTAGGAGCCCAGGAGCAGCAGACTGGTCAGCTTGGTTGCGGTGCCTGCAGATGTAGGAATGTGACTCCTTCACTTCAAGGGAGATTCCTTCAGGTGTCTTGGATGTCCACGGGCCTTGGAAGGATCCTGTATGGAGCACAGGCGCAGATGTTGCAGCAGAGAAGCAGGACCAGGAGCAGCAGGAGTCTTCCAAGTTGCAGTCTCGGTGCCCAGAGCAAAGTTCAGCGAAGTCCAGAGTGCCCAGACGATCGAAGATGAAGTGGTGTCTTGATCTGAATATTGTCCCACGATGAATCTAGGGACCCACCCACAGGTAAGCCCTTAAGTACTCTAAGGAAAAGGCTGGGACGATTCAGGGGTCCCTCTCAGAGGAGGGGCCGGACAGTGGGGAGGATACTCCCATGTCCCATGTCCAGTTTCGCGCCAGAGCGGGAGACAACGGCTCCCTGAACTGGTTTAAACTGGAGTATACAAGGAGGGCACCAAATGTGCCATTCAAGCAGTCTTAGTGGTGCTGGCAAGCGCCCCCATCCTGCCCCAATACACTAAACCCTCTCTGGGAGGTGGTCACACCTCCCTCTGACTTGATATCTATTGTTCTGCGTTCCCCTGCTCGAGCTTGGCTCAGCAGCAGGAGGGCAGAAACATGTCTCTGGTCGGCAGCAACCCTAGCTTACTGTCTGGTTCTGGAAGACTGGTAACGGGAGCACTGAGGGTCTCCCGGCAGACCTTTACAGTGCATGGAATCATACTTCGGTGTGGGGGTATGATTCCAACATGTTTGATTCCAAACATGACAGGGTTTGTTACAGCCAGTTTAGAGATGGTCTTCTCGTAATGACGCATGGCCACTCTATATGTCGTAATGGCTGATGCACTTACAATCCGGGAGAATGGACTCCGAAGGTAGTAGGGGTGCCCTGCTCATGCAGGGGCACCCTTGAACTTAGAACCGAGTGCCCTGCCATCAGGATTGAAAGGCCTGCCTTAGGGGTGACTTATAGGTTTTAAGTGTAGTGACCTCAGATATAGGGAAACCTATATCTGTCGTAAGTGGTACTAGCACCAGCTTACACAGGCTGCAATCACAGGCCTGGAGTCACAATTTGAGTGGTCTCTCATGGGTAGTATAATACATGCTTCAGCCCATGGGAGACCTCTGGTGTACCTATGCCCTGGGTACCATATACTGGGGACTTAAAAGGGTACATCAGTAGCCAATCTGAGGGGTATCTAAGTACTTACCACAGCCAATTTTGGGGAGAAAGCACCGAGACTAAGGTCCTGATTAGCAGGATCCCAGTCAGACTAGTCAGAAACCATAACATCACCAGGCACAAAGTAGGGGTAACCATGCCGAAGGATCCTACCTTCCAACATAACCCCCCTCAAACGAAAGGAGATAAGGCTAACCTTGCCCAGTTGAATCTTTATTTGCTAAGTGGCCATATAAGGAAGGTTCTGCACTGGCATGGGTACTCCCCATCTTATGGTCCACTGAGAAGGTCCTCCCCTGTAGGGGCTTGGATCCTCTCAAATGTTTCGGGTGTCTGCCTGTCAGCTGTGTGAGCCAAGAGAGAGGCTTGTGGAGTGTCTGATTAGGGAAGTGAGGCCCTAACAGGGTTGGTCTCAACTTCCTCAAAGCACTGGCCACAAAAGAGGCCTTTCTCTCTATGACTGACCTGTACTTATCCCTAGGGGTCAACCTTTGGTTGCTTACAGCTTTTGGTTGATTCTGTTTGGTTGGAACAATGGAGGGCCAGTGAAGGTTTGGGGCAGCTTTGTCCCAGGTTTTACTTTGCCCAACAGAGTCCATTTGGGGGATGTCACTTGCTAAATGTAAGAGGGATTCCTCAGATTGCTGAGGATTATCCACCTGGCTAGTACGTAGAAGTGTTTGGGATCCAAGGAACCACCTGAGGTAAGTACCCAGGAACCCCACGGAGGCCATGTGCAGTGTGGGAACACAATCGCATACTCAAATCAAGTCAATGGTTAAGTTGCGGTTGCACTTTTAAAGAAGGAGGACCCTTCCCAGTGGACCCTGAAGAAACCCTGTGAAAGTCAGAAGGTTGGAGAGCCACCCCCTGTGGATACCCTAGGAACCAGGATACCTACACCAGGGAAGCCGGGTGTATAGGTGTGAAGTGGCATCGGAAACCGCTGTCTAACTCAATGGAGAACTTCAGTTGAAGAAGGTAAAACTGTCCGGTGAAACCCTAAGGTGGATTCAAGTTGAGAAGTACCTGCAAGCATAGGGGACAGAGTCTATGCCACTCAGGAGTGACCAGGAGGCACGGGAGATGAATGCCCACCAATGTCGGGTGATGCAGGAGAGTTGACGATGACCTTGGAGCTGCAGCTGTGTGGACCAGGCGACACTGTGAAAGACCAGGAGCCGTTTACAAGCTGTCCCTCTCCGGATGACGAGAGCTGAAGGGTTGGTGTCCATCGGGAGTACCAACAAGCCTTGGCAACTGCAAACAACATGGCAAGCGAAAAAGGTGCAGAGTTAGGACCAGCAAGGTCCAAGTGACTCACCACAAGCAGGGATGTCGGAGTGGGGCCTGAGTAATCTGGGGAGCCCACTGGAGTCAAATAAGACCCTCGAGAGGACCCACAGGCCGGAGGTACAGGAGTCGCAAGAGGACCTCGAGCAGCTCACCAAAGATGCAGGCCCACAGTGCAAGAGATGCAGTGAGGACGAAGATCTTGGCTGTAGGAGATGTTTGAAGCTGGAGCTTTTTGGAACCCGAAGACCTCTAGTGCAGAGAGCCAACAAGCCATGGCAATGGCAAGTCGACGCGGTGCACAGGGGTTTGGTTCCTGTAGTTCCGACGAGGGAAACTGGCCTCAAACTCGATGAGAAGACAGTGCAGGCCTCAGGGGAGTTGCAGAACCACCACCTGTGTTGCGGAGCCTTTCGGAGTCCGTGGCAGCCCAGGAGAAGCAGACTGGTCAGTTTGGTTGCGGTGCCTGCAGATGAAGGGAAGTGACTCCTTCACTCCAAAGGAGATTCCGTCAGGTGTCTTGGATGTCCACAGGCCTTGGAAGGACCCTGTATGGAGCACAGGCATGGAAGTTGCAGCAGACGAGCAGGACAACGAGACCAGGAGCAGCAGGAGTCATCCCAGTTGCAGTCTCAATCCAGCGAAGTCCAGAGTGCCCAGACGGTCGAAGATGAAGTTGTGTCTTCATCTGAATCTTGTCCCACGACGAATCTAGGGACCCACCCACAGGTAAGCCATTAAGTACCCTAAGGAAAGTGCTGGGACGATTCAGGGGTCCCTCCCAGAGGAGGGGCCGGACAGTGGGGAGGATACTCCCGTGTCCTTTGTCCAGGTTCATGCCAGAGCGGGAGCCAACAGCTCCCTGAACTGGTTTAAACTGGAGTATGCAAGGAGGGCACCAAATGTGCCCTTCAAGCAGTCTCAGTGCTGCTGGCAAGTGCCCCCACCCTGCCCCAATACACTAAACCCTGTCTGAGAGGTGGTCATAACTCCCTGTGACAGGATATCTATTGTTCCGCCTTCCCCTGCTCGAGCTTGGCTCAGCAGCAAGAGGGCAGAAACATGTCTCTGGTTGGCAAAAGCCCTAGCTTGCTGTCTGTTTCTGGAAGACTGGTAACGGGAGCGCTGAGGGCCTTCCAGCAGAGCTTTATAGTGCATGGAATCATACCTTGGTGTGGGGGTATGATTCCAACATGTTTGATACTAAACATGACAGGGTTCGTTACAGCCAGTTAAGAGATGGTCATCGTGTAATGACGCTTGGCCACTCTATATGTCGTAATGGCTGCTGCACCTACAATCTGGGAGAATGGACTCCGAAGGTTGTAAGGGTGCCCTGCTCATGCAGGGGCACCCTCGCACTTAGAACCGAGCACCCTGCCTTCAGGATTGAAAGGCCTGCCTTAGGGGTGACTTATAGGTTTTAAGGGTAGTGACCTCAGATATTGGGAAACCTATATCTGTCGTAAGTGGTGCTAGCACCAGCTTACACAGGCTGCAATCACAGGCCTGGCGACAACAATTTCAGTGGTCTCTCATGGGTGGCATAATACATGCTTCAGCCCATGGGAGACCTCTGGTGTACCTTTGCCCTGGGTACCTGGGTAACATATACTGGGGACTTATAAGGGTACATCAGTAGCCAATCTGGGGGTACCTAAGTCTTACCATAGCCAATTTAGGGGCGAAAGCACAGAGACTGGGGTCCTGATTAGCAGGATCCCAGTCAGACACCATAACAACACCAGGCAAAAAGTAGGGGTAACCATGCAGAAGGATCCTACCTTCCTACATAACCCCCCTCAAACGAAGGGAGATAAGGCTAACCTTGCCCAGTTGAGTCTTTATTTGCTAAGTGGCCATATAAGGAAGGTCCTTCACTGGCATGGGTACTCCCCATCTTATGGTCCACTGAGAAGGTCCTCCCCTGTAGGGCCTTGGATTCTCTCAAACGTTTAGGGTGTCTACCTGTCAGCTGTTTGAGCCAAGAGAGAGGCTTGTGGAGTGTCTGATTAGGGAAGTGAGGCCCTAACAGGGTTGGTCTCAAATTCCTCAAAGCACTGGCCACAACAGAGGCCTTTCTCTCTATGACTGACCTGTACTTATCGCTAGGGGTAAACCTTTGGCTGCTTACAGCTTTTGGTTGATTCTGTTTGGTTGGCACAATGGAGGGCCAGACAAGGTTTGGGACAGCTTTGTCCCAGGTTTTACTTTGTCCATCAGAGTCCATTTGGGGGATGTCACTTGCTAAATGTAAGAGGGATTCCTCAGATTGCTGAGGATTATCCACCTGGCTAGTACTACTAGGCTGAGGGTCCCTAAACTGTGGATGGGGGGATTCTTCTTGGCAGTCGGCCCTGTCGGGTCCACTGACGTTCGTGGCCTCTGCAGCCCTAGGCTGACTGAGACCTGGCAGAGAGGGGCAGGATACAGTGTAGTGACCTCAGATATAGGGAAACCTATATCTGTCGTAAGTGGTGCTAGCACCAGCTTTCACAGGCTGCAATCCCAGGCCTGGATTCACAATTTAAGTGAGCACTTACCATAACCAATTTAGGGGAGAAAGCACCAAGACTGGGGGTCCTGATTAGCAGGATCCCAGTCAGACTAGTCAGAAACCATAAGAACCCCAAGCAAAACGTTGGGGTAACCATGCAGAAGGATTCTACCTTCCTACAGCGTCCCTTCCAAAGTGTGTTTTGATAATCTATGTATCATGGGTTTGAAACTATAATTCCGGTCTCAATCCATTGAACAGTCACTGACTCCCAAGTTAGGGTGGTAACTGATGTGCAAAGGACCGCTTTCCTTTTCGAAATCAGTGAGGCGGTGACCTTAGGGATGACCATGCCCTAGTTGATGTGGGGCACTAGCTCCATCCGTTGGACAGAGAGTATACCTTTCTCTTCTGCCCACACGGAACCCAATCCAAAATCGATTACCTCGTACATAGCAGCCTGCTTCTGTACATCGCACATTGTGACATTCTAGAGGGAGGCTTTTCTGATCATAGCCCAGTCTGGTTAGGCCTGCATCTGGGGGTTACTCCCCTGGCCCCTATTAGATGGTGCATAAAGGCGTTCACATTGAAAACCCTGGAGGGTAAGGAGCAGGTATGTGGCCACATTTGATCTTACCTCTCTAACAATGAGAGTTCGGAGTGCTCTTCTATGCTATGAGCGGCGGGTAAGGTGACGCTATGGGGCAGAATGATGCAGGACTCTGCCCTGGCAACCCATTGGGCTCAGGTAGAGCTGAGGTTGCTGGAGGCAGATGTGGGTACCCTAACAGCACAATATACTTGGACCCCATGGCAGTGATACGCCATCAGCTGGATTACTCAAAACTCTTCCTAAACTCCTTTTTTAGGTTGAGCCTAGCACAGCGCTCATGCGCTGCTCTATTGGAGGCTTCTTGTGAGCACTCCAAACTTCTCCGTGTGGGTTTGACTCCTCCCACACATTAGATTGGCCTTTGCATGTGTCTTTCAATAAGGAAAGCACGCAAATGGCCAAAGGCAGGTGCATGTCCTACCACCTTTCCAATGTGTCACTCCCACGGCGTTCGGCTCTCGGGAGCGAGCAGCGGCGCGCAGGGTGGCAGCTGCATTCCTCGTCGTGGATCAGGTTACTGATTAAACACAGCGCGGTCGCTTTCACTTTAGCGGCCGCGCTTGTCTGTTTTCCTTTGGTTTGTGTATCTTGCTTGTTTAACTAATCGATGCTGTACACATGCGGGGCTAATATGTGTATGTATATTTCCTTAACTAAATGAACACTTGAATTTTCATTCCTATTTGGCCATCTCAATTGTCATTGTTCCATGAATCCTTCTATGTGGCAAAGCTGTGCATGTTGAAGTACTCTTACGAAAATAGTCATATACAGTAAAATAGTTTGTTTATCATCATTTTATAAGAACTTAGAAACATCCGCCACACTTTTGGTAAAGGAGGGAAAACTATATCCACAATACTGACCACTGGACTTTCATATATATATATATATATTAATATAGTTAGAATAGTTAACGCCAATGTACTATTTTTCTTTCTTTTTTTTTTTACACAACTCTCTTATACTGACCTGAAATAAATATATATATATATATACACTCTGCTGTGTGTTAGAAAAACTGTTGCTAAAACCTTTGATTTGAACCTTTACGTGTCTAGAAAAAAATACACAGCTGCAGCAGTGCGCATAAGCAATGGACAAGCACAACGAGAACAGGGGTCATGTCACATAATGTGAGCACTGTGGTTGAATCGTTCCATGTCTTTGTAGTAAACATACATGCCAAAACACCCGTTTGGGGCTAGAGAATCCCGATTTCTGAACCCAAAAAAAGGCTTTATTTTACCCGTCTCCCTCATGAAATTGCCTCTGCTTCAATAAACGTCAATGAGGAATTAATTCCCATGATTTTGTGTCCAAATCTCCCACTTTTCGAATCTAAAATGTTGCCATGTATGGTAATAATTAAGCTAAGGTGCAGTGGTGGGTGCAACCCCCTTTTACCATCATATTAGAAAAGCAGATTTATGGATGTGGCAACGTGAGACAAGAATGTTTGTCTTTGTGAATATCTGTTGCGTGTCACTTATTGTGGTGGAGATATACTATTGTGTTTTCTGCTGAATTATGGCACTGTGAGGTTTTTGTGGTATATTGCTTTAAGTTGCAACTGTTTTGGGTTTTTCGCTGTTTTGTTATGTCTAGTTGAGTTGTTATTTTGCTTTTCATCTATTAATGTGTTGCGTTCAGTTTACTTTAGAGATGTTCACAAATGCTGCTATATTTCGAGCAAAGGGTCTGGCTGACCCAGCGTCCTCCTAATTTAAAATGCCAAGTACTCTCATCTTCACCTAGATAGCCCAAAGTGGCCAACCAAGCTCTTTCTGAAGTCTAGAGCTCACACTTCAGTGGATTCCAATTACATCTCAGCTCATATTTGTTTTATCTTTGTATTGTTTTCAAATTTCTACATTCACTCACTCCAGCCAATCTGTGCTCTCCGATCTTCCACTCGTTCTCTCCGTTCCGGCTCACAATTTCTCCTGTTTCAGGACCTCCACATTCCTCTTTTCGCATTTGTTCTTGCTCCTAATCTATGGAATAACGTTCCTATCTCCATTTGTTCTGCCACTTCTCTATAGTCTCTAAGAAGCTTTTGAAGGAATATTTTCTGACCTTAGAATAGTGATGGATATCTTTTTTTACCTATATATACTGCACCCAGTTTTTGCAGTACCACTCAAATCCTCAAAGCTATGCTCTCAATTCTCCTTAAGGCCTATGTCACCTTTAGGCAGTGCCGGCTGTAGTATCCTATACCTTGTGTTAGTTATCTGTTTACTGTATCACAGCCAACACTGATATGTTTTGTAAATCAGTGTTGGCTTAACTAGAATGTTGGGACTGTTTCCTGGTTGTCCCTAGAGATAGAATGTATATGCTTGAAAGGAGACAGTTGGGAGAAGCCTGGGCAATCTGCTGGAGGCTGCGCTGTTGAGGCTGAAGTGTTGACCATCCATCTTAATAAAGCCTTCTATTCATCAAGATATTGCTGCCTCCTACATCATTTCATTGGCGATGACTAGATGTCAACACTTCAACTCCATATTTCAAATCACTCGGACACTTCGTTTGCATGCAGCCATCCTTCTCTGCAAGAATCAATCTCTTCATCCAGCGTAAAAGAATTCAATGATTGAAAGTAATTCTTTTTCACTCACCTTTATGATGTGATTGCTGGACTTCAAGACTTTCAAGTAAGGAGGTTTTATGGTTGGTTTGGGACCGGGCATCCTGCTTTCCATTTTCTGCGCTCCTCCTGCGTCCTGCTCCTCCTGTGTCTCACTCCGTGGGGTGCCGTGTGCTACGACTTTTCCGCTTCTGCTGGCCTTCTCCTTAATTTTAAAATGAAGAGATCTTTCTGCGCGCGTGCCTGTGCGCGAGGATTTACACAAGCCTGCTCCATGCGCGAGGACTCGTACTCAGCGCGAGAAGTCACATGTGTAGTCATCACTACTAAGCAACCAATTGGCCTGTCGAACGTCATTAAGCGACATGACTACTGTTGCTTAGCAATCCAGACTCGTCTTCGTTGTTGTTCACGCAATCTGACGCACAGTGTGGCCATATTGAATACGCTGAACATTGTTTCACTGTTTCTTAGCAACTCGTGATACTCGTTTATGTGCAAATCTTCGTTTCATTTTTGACACGTTTATCCTGTGTGCAGCTTCCCCTGTTTTCGCTGACGCGCACAGCCTCTTTTGCTTTATTCATTCATTTACAACTGTTTGTGCCTACGCTGACACGCACAGCCTTCTTCTCAAATATTACATTTGCGTGCAGCAGTTTTCTTTATTGTTGTTACGCACAACCTTCGCTGACACACACAGCCTGACACGTTCAGCGTTTCTTTATTTATTACATTTGTGTGCAGTTGTTTTACATTTATTACATTTGTGTGCAGCTGCACAATTTTCGCTGACAAGCACAGCCTGACATTTACAGTCTTCATTCTTTATTCTATTTGTGTGCAGCTCTTCTCATTTTGCTGGTAACCACAACTTACTTACTTTCTGTTGCTTGTTTGCAGTTTTATTCATCATCGCTGACACACACAGCCCATTTATGTGTTTTGTCACTTCAGTTGCGTGCACCTCATGATTTAGCCATCACTGATACGCATAGTTTTCTGGCATATTCTTCATATTCGTATCTTCACCAACGAATTTTGTGTCAATATGCAGAATGTTCCTCCTCCTCCTTTCTTTCTAATGAATCCAGGTGAACCACAAATTCCTTGGAAAAAATGGAAGAATGTTTTTATTAATTACACAAGAGTATGTGGTACATCTTTGAGCGCAGAGCGCAAAATGGCTTTATTGCTTCATTGTCTTGGCTCAGAGGGTCAAAAGGTTTTCCAACATCTTCCTGACTTACCTGCAGAAATTAGCAACAACCTAAATGAATATGAAATATGCATGAAGAAATTAGACTTACATTACTTACCAAAAATTTCTAGAGTGTTAGAAAGATATCAATTTGGGAAACAAATGCAGAAGTCAGGTGAATCTGTTGAAGAATATGTTTCTGTGTTGAGGAAGCTTGCTTCTACATGTTCTTTTGATGTCAACACTGAAGAAAGACTTCGTGATCAGTTTATGTTAGGTTGTTGTGTTGAAAAAGCAAGAGAGAGCTTTTGGCAAAAAGATGATCCATCTCTTTCTGAAGTTGTTTCTCTTGCCAAGAGTTTTGAACACAGTAAAGCTTGTTTTGAAGAAATAAAGAAGAATTGTTCAACTCCAAAGGAAGAAATGGCACAAATGGTTTCTGTGCACAAAAAGAACTCTACTAGTGTCACTTCACGTCCGCCTCAGAAGGAATTTATCAATACTTCACGTCCATTACAGAAAGACTTTACCAGTAATTCACAATCTAATCCTGGAAAATGTTATAGGTGTGGTGATACTGGACATTATGCTAATTTTAAAGGTTGTCCGGGTTGGAAAACCACTTGCAAGAAATGTGGGAAGAAAGGTCATCTCTCAATTTGTTGCCGAAGTTCTAACTCCTCTACTATAAAAAAAAAGGATTCAGGAAGTAACTTGTGACTTTGTTGATAATTCGTCTGAAGATGAAATCATCATGCAAGTGCAAGATGGTACAGGAGGTCCCTGAGAATCTGTACAAATTGATGGGGCTTCTGTTTCCATGTTATTTGATTCTGGGGCAAAAATTACTTTGATTCCCAAAGTTTTCTTTGAAAAGTATTTAGCATGCAAAGTCAAGTTGTTTAAACCAGATATTTCTCCCAAAGGCTATGGTGGTCAACCCATTAAACTGGTGGGGTATTTTAATGGCTCGATTCATTTCAAAGATAGATTTACTGCAGGGAAAATTTATGTTTCCGTAAGGGAAGACTCCCTCATTAGTTGGATTCACCAGAAAGAATTAGGTGTTTATCTAGATCCCAATGAGACTCCTCGGTCAAATTGAGACAAACTTTACAAGTGAATAGTGTAAATTCCCTTAAGCCCAATTTTGAAGTTGAGTTTCCAAGAGTGTTTGATAAACATCTTGGCTGCATCAAAAAATACGTACACAAAATAAGAATTAAGGAAGGGGCTAAACAAGTTGTGAGCAAGGTCAGAGGTGTACCTTTACTTGTCAAAGAAAAGATGAAAGCTGAATTGGACAAATTAAAAGACAATGGCATTATAGAAGAAGTGGAAGCTACCCAATGGTTGGCTCCAGTAGTTATGGTGAAGAAGGCTAATGGTGAAATTCGCCTTTGTGTGGATTTGTGCGAATTAAATAAGAATGTAATTGTAGACCACTATCCACTTGCAAATATCAATGAAATGCTTGCCATGTTAAAAGGTGCAAAGTGTTTTTCAACTGTGGATCTTACCTCGGCATACCACCAGGTTAGACTTCACCATGAGTCTCAAGACTTAACGGCTTTTGTGACTCCTTTTGGCTCGTTTAAATTTGTACGAATGCCATTTGGATTGATTTCTACTGCTGCTGTTTTTCAGCGTGTTATGGAAAAAATGTTGGAAGGTTTAGCAGGAATTAAGATATATCAGGATGATGTTCTATATATGGTGAAAATGCTTCTGTGCACAACCAAAGGGTGCGTGAGGTATTACAGAGGTTCAAAGAGAATGGTGTTACTTTGAAAGCCAGTAAATGTAAATTTAATATGGAGGAAATAGATTATCTGGGTCACAGGATAACTCCAGATGGAATTGAACCGAAAAATGATCTGGTTGAAACTATTAACGATCTTGCCACTCCTTCGTCCAAAGAAGAAGTGATAAAATATTTGGGTATGTCTGAGTATTACAATAAGTTCATTCCCAATTTTGCTGACAAGACTAAGAATTTGAGGGCCCTTCTCAAGAAGGGAATTCCGTTTGATTGGAATGGTGAGTGTGAATTAGAATTTTGCTCAATTAAGAAAATGCTTTGTGGGGCATCCAGTCTCCAGAGCTTTGAGCCGGGGCATGAGTCCATTGTCATGTCCGATGCCAGTTCAAAAGGTCTTGGGGCGGTCTTGAGACAAAGACACAATGGTATGGAAAAGACTATTTTGTTTATTTCCAGGCGTCTAAAGGGGGCAGAACTGAATTATTCAGTTATAGAAAAAGAAGCTTTAGCTGTTTCCTGGGCAGTACAAAAACTTAAAAAGTTTTTGTGGGGGAGCAAGTTTACAGTGAAAACGGACCATAAGCCTCTTAAAGAGATCTTTGAAAGAAAAGGCTTAGATGCAGTCTCTTCTAGGATTAGGCGCTGGGTTATTGGATTACAAGAATTTCAGTCAGTCAGTCAAAAAGCTTTATTTCGGCCTTACAGCCCTAAAAGAATTTCATTTTGATGTAGAATATGTCCCAGGTGCTAGGAATTGGGTTGCTGACTGTTGTTCTTGTTTAGTCAACTTGACTCATGTCAGTGAGAATGTTGCTGAGGAAGATGAGAATTTGGATGTTTGTGTTATTAGAGAAGGTATAATAAGAGAAGAAGAATGGTTGGTTGAAGTTGCAAAAGATCCTGTACTACAAATGGTGACAGAGAAAATAAAGAGTGATTGGTCCAATTCAGACAAGAATAATTAAATCTTACAGACTTTTTGGAGAGTTAGGGATGAATTATCCTTTCAAGGTGGTCTTGTCTTTTGGGGCACGAGACTTGTTCCTCCTTTAACTCTTAGGGAAGGTTTGATTTCCTTAGCCCATGAGAGCCATCCTGGAATCCCCAAGACTAAAGAGAGATTAAGATTAATGTATTGGTGGCCTGGGATGGATATCCAAGTGGAGCGAGTGGTGCGAGATTGTGGTGAGTGTTGCAATGCTGACAAAACTTTCAAATGTAGAGTGCAGCCCATGATGATTAGAGACATACCAAAGGAACCCTGGAAGGAGGTTTCTTTTGATATTTTAGGCCCCATTCGATATGCAAGTTCTGACAAATATGTATTGGTACTCATGCACATGTTTTCCAGATGGCCAGAAGTTTCTATTACCAACTCTATTGAGTCACGTGATGTCATTACTTTTCTGGAAAAAGTGTTTGAGAGGGAAGGTTTTCCAAATTCTGTGCTGACAGACAATGGGGTGCAGATGGTCTCTCGTGAAATGGAAGTATTTTTGAAGGAAAGAGGTATCAAACACAAGAAATGTGCTTTGTATCATCCTGAGACCAATGGCATGGTCGAGAGATTTAACAAAGTCTTGAAAGAAACCATTCAGCGTGCCATTGCGAACAATTTGTGTTGGAAACAAGAAGTGCTTTGTAAAGTAAAGAATTATAGGATAACTCCCCATTCGAGCACAGGTTTCTCCCCTTTTGAATTATTCAAAAGAAGAAAGGCCAATACCTTAGTTTGTCCTTCCTGGGTTAATGACTTAGCCAGTAATGATTTGTCTGTTTCTCAAAAAGATGAGTTTAAAGAAGAAAAAGAGTTAAAGCTAGCTTCTAAGAGGAAAGATTTATTTGACTCACATAAAGCTACTAAGAAAACTGTTGTTCAGGTTGGTGACTTAATTAGAATAAAAAACCCTCGTGGAAGTGTCTTTAGTTCAGGTTCCAAATTTTCATTACCCATGAAGGTTATCAAACTTTTTGAAAATGCGGTAAAAACAGAAGATCATCGCATTTGGAATTTGGGTCGTGTGGTGAAAGTTGTCAAGAGAAATGAAAATGTTGTGAGAAATGAAAACGTACATGATGCAAATGATCCCATTAGTGGTACAACTGATGTAAGAAGATCCTCTAGAGTTGCTAAGAGACCATCTTACTTAAAAGAATATGTATAACTTATTTTTTTTTGTTGTTGTTGTTCTTTTGTTAGTGAAAATGGGGGAGGTGTGTAGTATCCTATACCTTGTGTTAGTTATCTGTTTACTGTATCACAGCCAACACTGATATGTTTTGTAAATCAGTGTTGGCTTAACTAGAATGATGGGACTGTTTCCTGGTTGTCCCTAGAGATAGAATGTATATGCTTGAAAGGAGACAGTTGGGAGAAACCTGGGCAATCTGCTGGAGGCTGCGCTGTTGAGGCTGAAGTGTTGACCATCCATCTTAATAAAGCCTTCTATTCATCAAGATATTGCTGCCTCCTATATCATTTCACCGGCTTATTTATAATGGGCGTTAGAGCAACACCCTACCAATTATGAATGAATAGCTGCAAGAATTAACATTTTTTGATTTGCCTATACATGTCATGGCGGCTTTTGCACCATCTTCAAACACATAAGCAGGCACGTAATGTTTCAAGGGAGAAAGGGACAGGGGAAGATGATGAAAGAGGAGGGGCACACCCTGCTGCATAGAACAATACACAATATTGCTTTTAGAATGTACAATGAGGAGGTCCGTATTATTGGTGAGCATGGAGAAATAGATCTGACGAGGGCTAACTGGGTTTGACTCACAACTTCTACATAGACCAGCCTGTAAACTTGGCTAAATTACTTTATTTTCCTGCAGCTCGGTTTACTTCTTTACACGAAAATGGGGGTGCCTGGAAGCATTTCAATACGGATTGTATGAAAATAATGCGTATTTCTTTAATATGAAACATGGAAGTTGTGACACACACTTTGTGCAAACATGCCCAAGAGCACTTCTGGTATTCCATATGTAACACTTTTTTTTAGAAAGTTTTATATAGCGCGAACATGACGCATGTGGGTATCAGAGCGCTTTGCACATGACAGAGGCAGTGGAAGTAGATATTGTTCTCCGACACAAATAGATGCAAAGATAAGATATACAAACAATAAGTAAAAACAGTAACTAGAACAATGACAGCAAACAACCGTCATGCAAGTAGTGGAGGAGAATGGAGCACAGGGACAGAGATCCTATGATCTAGGGCAAAAATGTGCACATGAGTAAAGATTTCACTTCTTTCTTGAAGGAGACCGTTAAAGGATTCAGTCTGGTTTATGGGGGCAGTGAGTTCCAGATCCTCGGGGCGATCCCAGAAAAGGCTTGGTTGTATGTTTTCTTTTTGGAGAATATCTGTGGTTTAAGCAGTAGAGTACTGGAGCTTCTGGAAGATCTGTCACCACCTGAAAGCATCAACTTCAGAGCCACATATCTCGGGGTATTGAAGTGAAGGGCTTTATGGGTCAAGCAAGCAATTTTTAATTGAATTCTCGCCTGATAGGGGAGCCAGTTGAGAGTTTTAAGGTTGGGGGAGATGTGACAGTTTCTTTTTGATCCAGTGATAAGTCTAGCAGTGGAATTAAGGGAGGCTGTTAAAGGAGCAGTTGCAGACCTGGGTAGACCGCAAAGTGTTGCACTACCATAATAAAGCCTAGGGATTACTAGGGCTTGTACTGCAGATTTTAAGTCATTAGGGGGGAGGAAGGGTTTTAGTTTTCTCAGGATGTTAATTTGTAGGTTTGCTCCTTTGGCTGCTGCACTGATATGCTTCTGCATGTTAAGGTTTTTATTAGGTCGAGCCTAGCGCAGCGCGCATGCGCTGCTTTGCGAGGCTTCTTGTAAGTACTTTAAACTACTCTGTGTGGGTCTGACTCCCCCCCACGCATGTGGTTGGCTTTTGCATATGTCTTTCAAAAATAAAAGCACGCAAATGGCTAAAGGCGGGCGCATGTCCCAACTCTTTTTTTAATGTTCACTCCCACGGCGTTTTGCTCTCGGGAGCGAGCAGCGGCGCGCAGCGCGGCAGCTGCATTCCTCGTGGGTCAGGTTACCGTGCTTTCTCTTTCGCTTGCAATCTGACTGAATGTCCAGTGCTGTATGGCTTTCACAGACATCGTCTTCCCTTCGACTCGTTGTCTCCTTTTTACAAACACCATCTAGGCACAATTCTCTCTACCCCAACCCTCCCGGAAGTTTACGGCACAACTTTAGACTGACTGACTCCGCCCTTAACCTACATACCTTCCACAGATGCTACACTAACATGTGACTGGCTGCGCAGTGCTGCCAACATGCCTCTTATTGCCACAACAATATGCTGCGATTGACTTTCCACAACATAACAAGCTTTTAATTGGCTGGGCAAGAGACGGACTCTTTCCTATCCCTTCACAGGCACAAACAGGACACCAGTGACGTGGCGCCAGTGCTAAATACCTTTTCTGTGCCAATAACAACCCTTCGAATGTTTGGCGTTGATGACAAAGGCTAAAGATTTATTTTCACAATACTACATGCGCTTAAATTTGTGCACGCAATGACAACAATTTCCTTCATTTTTATGATCATTATGTTTCATTTTCGTACTATTAGTCCTCCGTATATAGACGTCGTACATCCTAACATTAAAATGTAATGGAAGAGGTCAAATTTATGTTTTATGCATGGGCAGATTAAGTGATTTGCCCAGAATCACCGGATGTTGAGCCGGCCTCGGGACTGACAAATGATTCACTATCGTTGTCTCCTTTTTACAAACACCATCTAGGCACGATACTCTCTACCCCAACCCTCCCGGAATTTTACGGCACAACTTCAGACTGACTGACTCCGCCCTTAACCTTCATACCTTCCACAGATGCTACATTAACATGTGACTGGCTGCGCAATGCTGCCAACGTGCCTCTTATTGCCACAACAATATGCTGCGAATGACTTTCCACAACATAACAAGCTTTTAATTGGCTGGGCAAGCGATGGACTCTTCCCTACCCCTTCACAGGCACAAACAGGACACCAGTGACGTGGCGCCAGTGCTAAATAACTTTTCTGTGCCAATACCAGCCCTTCGAACGTTTGGCGTGTTAAAAAATAATAGGCAAAACCTACCAGCACAACCACTTCTAAACGAGGCATACAACGTCACCTTAAATAACATTTATTACAGCCCTTACTCAACATTAACTCTTTTCTGTGCCTCTATAAATTCCCTTCCATTCAGTAGATACTTTCTACATTTGTCCATCTGTATAATAGGTGTTTTCTGTCCCAGCCGACTGGCACTATTACAAATATTATACACCCTCTAACTATTTTGGAGCTTTTTTGCACTAATTTTTCAGATTCTAATTACTTTCAAATAAAGCCTTTGCATAGCGATATAGAAAAATAACACACAGCTAACAAAACAATGTATTTGTTTTTAAAAACCTTACAAAAGCCACTAACCGCATCACAGTACGCACATAATTAATCTCATTACAATTTTTTTTTTGAGTGAAGTTACATATACCACCAACATACACTCCAACAAAACACACTACACACATACATCCCACAAACACACATCATATCACAACTCACCAATACATTCCACACCATGCCACTACCCTTACGTCACTACCCTAAGCACAACTCACACAAAATCTTTACAGTATTGAACACAGTAGCCACATTGCTCTACAACATACCTTAAAAACATTGCCAATAGCTCTCACTAAACACTTATAACGTCCCAAAGGCGAGACCTATTGGCTATGCCAATGCTTGTTTAGAAAGTGGCAGAAACTGGTCAAACTCATTGGCACCACTACAAGCACGGGGAAAAAGCCGGCAGACATTTGGCCACCTAGCGGTGGCAGAACAAATCTCAGCTGGCTATCACAGCGATAAGAGATGAGAGGGGTTGTCTGCTGACACACTACAGAGACATAGTGAATAGAGTTGCACAATTCTACTTCTCCCTATACTCCTCGGAATTTACAGCTACCACGACACAGACTGAGAGCTTCCTGGACCCCAAAACACTCCCCTCTCTTACTGAGGAGGGTCAGCATTTGTTATCAGGGGCTTTCACACAGGAAGAAGTAGTGGATGCCATATCTGCCCTCCCTACTTGCAAGCCCCCGGGAGAAGACGGGTTTCCAGGGGAGTTCTACAAAACAAGGTAAACCCTCCTCACAGCAGTTATAACTTGAGCATTTAATGAGGCAGCACATAACCATTCTTTAGGAGCCATATCTAACAAAGCTGTCAGTACACTCCTCCCTAAAGATGCTAAAGATCCCCAAGAATGCATCAGTTAATGTTCGATCTCCCTCCTCAATGTAGATCTTAAAATATTGGCCAAGATCCTAGCAAACTGCTTGGGGATGGTGATTCCACAGCTCATTCATGAGTCACAGGTGGGATTCATTCCGAGGTGCAGCTCCCACAACCATCTTAGGACCCTCGCCTACATTCTCTGGCGCACAAGGAACGATCCCTCAGAGATGCTGGCACTGTCAATGGACGTTGAAAAGGAGTTTGACAAGTTGGAGTGGTCATACCTTTTCTAGGTATTGTCCCTCATGGGCCTGGGTGGTGACTTTATCGACAAGGAGCAATTACTGTATAACGCCCGACAGCAGGGGCTTCCTTTCTGACCCCATCCCGGTCAGCTGGGAGACCAGACAGGGATGCTCTTTGTCCCCACTGCTGTTCCTCATAGTGATCAAAGCCCTGACTGCTGCCATTCTTAGAGCCCGGGAAATAGAGTGGGTCTCTACAAAAGTCAGGGAACTCAAGGCCCTGCACTATGCAGACGACATCTTGCTTCTTCTTTCTCACCCTCCGTCCTCAAATGCCACAGTGATGTCCATCACATGCAAATTCTCAGCCTCTCTCGGGATACAAAATCGACTGGTCAAAGAGCGAGGTGCTACCCATGAATAGGACTACCACTATTGCCTGCATTTAGGGCTACAATATGAGAGGGTCCTAGAGGGCACCAGTTATATAGGAATCAGCATAAATAGGGTGACTGTCCCGCATGTTATGGGACAAACTTCTCCCCCTAATTTAAAGCTCCCAACCAGACTTCTTGAAATGGGCTCACCTTAATCTATCACTCTGGGGTAAGTTCAAACAGTAAAGATAACGGTGGACTTCGCTTCCAATATCTTTTTAGCATGCTGCCCCTCCGAATACCTAAACAACTTCCGGTGCACATTTACTCTGACATTCGAGCCTATATTTGGAGTGGGCATAAGCCCAGGCTTCTGGTACCCAGGCTATGGGCGGACAAACCAACAGGGGCTGAGACTCCCCCCAATGGCATTGTAGACTGGCTTGCAATCTTTCTCAGCTGGCTGACCAGCTGACTCCCAGCCAATATATACATATACAAGATACTACATATCCTTCCCCTTTATATAACACAAACAATAAAAATGCAAAATGGAATAAAGTACTGACAAGAAGAAACATGAAAAGAGAAATTACATCTAAATACACAAATGCCATATGGAATCAGGCATTAACCTGAAGAACCATAATCAAGCATTAAGAAAAATAACGTTTGAAGATGCATAGACAAATATACAAGATATCACACATCCTCCCCCTTTATAAAATTCATAAAATATAACAGAAGAAACAGCATTTTCTTTAATACCACACATTGCTAGACAGTAGACAAAGGAAGAACCCTATCAGTCCTACATCAGCATACAAGATAACAACACAATCGCACCTATATCACCACCAACCACACCAACTGGCCAGACAAGCATGAGAGGTGGCACAACACAGCACGAGAAGAGCTAACAGTGGGTATGACTCACACACAAAAAAACCTGTAATAAGAATACTAATTCAACGAAGACACGTCAAAACATAGAAGTAATGGGTGAAATACACCCAACCAAACATCCCCCAAACAAGGGCAAGTAGTGTGACACGTACCAAAAGGTGAAATTCACCCCCAACAAACATCCCTCATGTAAAGGAACATAGCTAAAAATGTAGAAATGGGTGACTGCCACCCATACAGCCACTCCTCATGTAAGGGCAGCAAACTAAACGTGTAGCACTGAGTAACTTACACACTGTCCAGTCATCCCTCATGTAAGGGTATGAAACGTAAACTGTAGAAATGGGACTTGCACCCATTAGACATCCCTTATGTAAGGGTTTGTAACGTAAACTGTAGAAATGGGACTTGCACCCATTTAGACATCCCTCATTGAAGGACGTTTAACGTCTAACATAGTAATGCGTGACTACCACCCACTTATCCATCCCTCATGTAAGGGCAAATAGGCTAAACTAAGGAAATGGGCAAATCCCACCCATTGAGTATTCCCACGTGTAAGGGATATGTAAACTTCAATGTAGCGTAAGATGTAATGTAAAATGCCAACATACCAACGTAATGTACAATGTGAAAATGCAGCAATGCAACTTACCAAAACATGGCAACACACTAAAACTTGCACACCAAAAGAAAATTTCCCAGACGAGAAATAAGTGTCACCAACAGCAGCGACACCGACATAAAAGAAACACGCGCTCAGTAGGAAAAGAAACCTAGAATGTAAATAAATCAACACAGCAGGAACCCTGTCAAGATATACACACACTGCAAACCTTGCGCAACAGAAAGAACTCAAAAGTGCACAGGAACGTAGTACTCATGCCGTAAATAAAAAAGTGTGGATACGATTACGGAAAACAATATTTTGTGTTAAAGACCTGAAGTTAAGGCATCAAATAGAATATTAATGGACCGTAAATGAAACATGACAGAGGAAAAAAACTAGCTCAGCCCAGTATCTAATTATGACACAACCAGACCTCCTGTGAGCGATATCTCACACAAATTGGCAAACACAGTAGCATAAAAGAAGCACGCCCTGGCTGGGACCGTCCGATGTGAAGGACACTGGCGGGGCTTCCAGGCGAAGCACTTCAGTCTCACAGCATGTTTCTTGGCCCTTAAAGTTTTTGTTAGTTTCTTCTAGGTAGTTCATCGAATGGTTTCTTTGCAGATGTAGTTTCTGTAGATTCAAGCTCCAAAACGTCGCCAAAATGTGGTAATGAAAGACAAGTAGCCGAGGCGTAGTTTGTCAATTTATTCAGTTTTAGATGCAGGTATGTAAATCCATAGAGAGCAGCCCCACCAGGAGCAGCCTGCCTGCTGCTCAGCCCTTACTCCAACTGTCACACTTAACCTCACAGGCACCCAAACATTCCAATCATCATCACCACTCCAACATTCCACGCAGCACATTCACACAGGCTGAGCAGCTAGGGCCAAAGCAACAGGGGAGAAGCATAAATACACTTACAAGATACTACACTTTTTACTAACAACCCACTGATAGCGTAGAATGCAATTATACTGGCAACAGCAACACCTGGGGGGAGTCCCACCTACTTGTTGGCATTCCCCCACTGCTGCACCACATGGCCTCACTGTGGCATAACGCAGCATAGTGCATCAGCAGCCAGCTAGTTTACTGGGCACACTGGAGCGTGCAAGGCCTGTGGCGGGTGGAACAACTGCTGGATGGAGGTAGCATGAAGTAATTTATTGCCCTCCACTGCAAATTCAGGCTCTGATTCGCGGACCACTGGCAGCACCGATAACTGACTCAATGCATCTGTTCAGCCTGCAGAACATCCCCTATCGAACTGAAGTGTCACTTATTCTCCAGTATCTACACACGTTGAGTCAATTCAGGGGAGTAGCGTCTGGCCTATATGGGGTCCTCATTAAAATTCAGCACTCATTCCCCACCCTGGCCACCACTAGACTTGCTTGGCAACCACTGGTGGGCAAGGCATACTCCCCGGAAGACTGGACAGCAATGTTGTTAACCTATGATAAAGTCCTCCAGGAATCCAAATTGAAGTTCCTAATCTTCAAGATACTGAACGATTGGTACTGTTCCCCAGTGAAGCTCTAGCGGGCCAAATTGTTACCCCACGACCTTTGTTGGAGGTGCAGCACTGAGCACTGTGACCTCCTTCCCATCCCATGGACCTCTCTGGCCCTTTCCTCTTATTGGTCCCAAGTATGGAACCGCCTATGACATTGTAGCCACATGCGATCAGGGTTGGATTTGGATCAAATATAGACCCGGCACCCTAAAAAAAAGTGGCCCACATTTGCAGATTGCGCCTTTTTCGGAAAACACTGCTTCAGTGTTTTAAGTATTATGAAAAGAAAGAGGTGGGTTTCTCTAAAAGAGGCATGTTTTCTTAACTTCACTGAGATAACAAATGCAAATATTGCCAGGACTCTTTGCCCAAGGATTAGTGTGCAATGGGGAACCACACCTGAATATAAGTGAGTCCACTTCTGCTCAGGCCCCTGCTCAAATGCATACATTAATGGGCAGCCCCAGCGAGAGACTGGGAATGGCACCTCTGCCAGTGCTTAATTTGAGCCAGTGGTTTAAGGTGCTCGCCACTGGCACTTAATTGTGAACACCGGCACTATAATAGTCTGCCACATGGTGGCACTGTCTGTAATTTAGAGATGAGCAGAACAACAGCTGTTTATTAATTTAATATACATTAAAAATTATTAATTCCTGACACCCAAGCCAATGTTATAGCTTTGGGGGCTTGTAATAGTCTGAATAATCACACTTGTAGGAGTGTTATGGTTGGTAGTTGCATAGGTATTGTCGTTGGCAGCGCTGGCAAGGAACTGGGTGATTAAAGCTGCAATGGCCTACTGGCGTGGGCCCTGGCACATTTTGTTACAAAGGGAGGTAATAGAAGCCCACCTGCCTCGGAAAGGCCACTTAGGCCCCCACTGGGCAGTTGGCGGCATCTGAACAGCAAAAACACAGCCCAAATTATCCACCACGCTGGCCAAAAAAGCAGCCCACACCTCTAATTCAGATACTGGCCCATCGCCCATTGCCGGAGGGCCCGCCTTACCAATCCGACCTGGGGCCTGCCATCAGACCCTCCACAATTGGAACTACTACACAACGTCTCAGACTTACCCGATGTGTCAACATATATACGCCACTGGCTGGCTGCCCCATAGCGACAGCCAAACTGTGTATTCTCCGCCACTGGTGACAACCGATCCACTGACATGTAGCTAATGGCTGCTTGAGCTTCTCCCAGTGGCCTATAACAAAAAAACCTCCTATCAACTCAATCATAAGTTAAACACTTTTTAGGAAGTAGGGGGCCTCTTTTTTGCGTGGGCTAATATAGCCTTTGCTGATAAAACCAAAGGATGACCAGCCCCCTGGTACTTAAAACTGAAGGCATTAATATCCCCAGTTGCCACATGGCTCCTGCAAATCCCTCTCTGTACTGAGACGACCGACCCAGTTTTCGGCCCCGACTGCTAAGCGCGTACCACCACACTACCGATGTCAAAGTATGTCAAAGTATGTCTGTGGTCCCCTCTTGCAGCCCCCAGTGGTTCCCTCCATCCTACCCCCACTTCCTCACCTGCCTCCCATACCCCCTCTCCTCCCGAACATGCTTTATCCGTGCTTCCCTGCATGGAAACCATTGGGAGAACATGATATGAAACTGTTATCATACTCTTTACTGTGACCAGACTGTATACCCCAGGGGGCAAGTTTCACATTGTGATGGTTCCTTATGCTTTTCTCTTTAAATTGCACTGTTAATTGATAAAGAATTTTTTTTTAAAAGGGGGGAGCAGACATCTGGGGGACCAGGAAGTGTCCTAGGGGACCACTACAAACGCTCATCGATGTTTTTCAAAATGGACAACTTATTTTTTTTAAGTAGTGTCATTTCTTTTAAAGAAATCGGGGTGCTTTAAAAAAATCAATTTTGAAACGCAATGACAGGGATGGTTGTCTGCTGATTATCCCTGTCAATGCAGTCAATCACAGGGGGTAGCAAATTGGGACCTGCCTAATGAATATTAATAAGGCAGGTGATTCCATAACCCTTTATTTTAGAACCTTCATATTGGTCCATAGGTCGGTTCTCTAAATAAACTACTGGTCCTAGATAGTCAGTGCGCAATTTGCAACCTCTTTCTGCAACCAGTATATAAGTGCATTTTACCCCAAATGGTCACTTTATTAAGGAACTAAGCAGAGGTAAAGCTCTGGTGGTGGAGACGAATGAACGAACTACAGACCTTCTGCCCAAAAACATGTGTTTAGAAACTGGCAGCTAGGCACAATAAGCACATAAAGGAAGTATTAGAGAAGGCACGCAAATAGCACTATTTAGGTAAAGGAACTGCAACACAATATTCTTCAGGTATTGTTTGATGATCTGATTGTTGTTAGATGTATTGTATTGTAATTGCATTTATATAGCGCTCACTACCCCGATGAGGTGTTAAAGCGCTTTTTCAGCGAGTAGCACGCTACTCCGGAACCCATAAAGGATTATTGGTGAATTAGTATAGTGAAAAACGAAAGTCATTTGAGTGGTGGATATGTTAGTCAGGTATTTGGATTGAGAAGGATAGCGGAGGAATAGAAGAGGGAAAAAGGTTTGTATTTATATAGCGCTTGCTACCCTTGATGAGGTGTTGAAGTGCTTTTTTGGCGAGTAGCACGCTACTCCGGAACCCATAAAGGATTAGTGGTGAATTAGTATAGTGAAAAACGAAAGTAATTTGAGTGGTGGATATGTTAGTCAGTTATTTGGATTGAGAAGGATAGTGGAGGGATAGAAGAGGGAAAAAGGTTAGCATTTATATAGTGCTTGCTACCCCTGATGAGGTGTAGAATCACTTTTTCGGCGAGTAGCACGCAGCTCAGGAACCCATAAAAGATTAGTGGTGAATTAGTATAGTGAAATATGAAATTAATTTGAGTGGTGGACATGTTAGTCTGTTGTTTGGAGTGAAAAGGATGGTGGAGGGATGTTTTGAAGCTCATAGCAGTAGGAGTAGGCTTGGGATGAGTAAAAGGGAGGTGGGGGGGAAGAGTCAGAGGGAAGGGTTTAGAGAGGCTTGTTTTGGGGGATCAGAATAGTAAAAGAGGTATGAGATGATGCAAGGAGGGGTAGAGGTGGGAAAAGTCTAGAAAGGATTATTTTGAGGATCATAGTAGTGGTATGGGTTTTGGGATGAATTAAAGAGTGGAGATAGAGAATATATTGTTAGATGTATAGGGTGAGAAATAGGGTAGTGCATTGGAAAGAGTAGAAGAAAGAGGTTTGATATGAGTCAGAGAGTTGAGGTAGAAGATATATTGAGAGTGGTATAGTGTGAGAAATACGGTAGTGCATTGGATACGCTGAATTCGAAGAAAAGTAATAAATATATAGATCCATAAGTACATGGAAGGTATATAGATGCATAAAGGAAGGTAGTATATGTAGATTAAAGATGCATTAAATAAACTCTGGCTTTCAAGTGTTGTTGTACTTTAAATTAATTTTACCAATTTATTTATATATTTTTTGTAATTCAATAGTGAAGCAATTGTAGATAGTTATGATAAAAGATTTACTTATTTATGCAGTCACTAATATACATGTTAAAAACATAGAATAATGTAACTCTCTGTAATATGTACATTTGCTAAGCAGAACTAATGAATATCTATGTTTTTGTAAAAATATTATTATTCTACACGTTTATACAAAGCAATACACATATATAGGTACTTATCTATAATACAAATAAATGCTTATATACAGAGGGATATACTGTATATTTTTGTTTGCCTATGGTGGTTATGTGGGGAAGAGCCAATTCTGGAGTAGTTTTCTGAAGATAAGGTTATTATCCGTGGATCCTATGTTGGGGGGTATGTATGCTCTGTCATGCTTCTGTGTGCCCACCTTCTGATAACATACATTTGATTAGCTTCATTATTAGAAACACCCACATATATTATACAATGAGAGCAGTTTGAGGCTGTACCCTAACGAGGATGTGGAAGGCCCTAATTTCCAAAAGTTGTAGTAGAGTTTCTCAAAGTTAATTATCCTAAATAATCATTTTCTGTGTTTGTCTGTATACAGATTCCTTCAGGGATACCGGTTGCCTTATTGAGTTTGTTGTTCCATTGACATAGAGAGAAGACTAAAAGACCCCCAAAAAATAAAAGCTACTAGCAGAGGGGAGGGTCGATAGAGGGTGGTCCAGGTCACCAAGTAACTTGAACACTTGGTGCGCAGATGCGCAGTAATCCGTCAGTCGCAGCTACGAACCCTGGAAGGGCCGACTCAGCCATTCATTCTGTCGAGGTCAGTAAATTGAATGGCACTCATTGGAGCAATGGCAGTGCCTCTTTGTGGCACTTGGAGTCAGCACGATGGTGCGCAGTACTACAGTACATATACATTAGAAATGCAAGTACGCTTACCTACACAATATCCAAAGTACGAGAGGAGTTGTTTAAAAAACGTTATAATTCATAGCCTGGGCAACGTGTAAAAATAATAAAATAACCAAGAAAAGCACAAAGACACTGTGGACATTGTGCTGTCTAAAAACAGAGTAATTTATAACGACAGAGTGCTTTCCATCAGTCAGGGACTATGTTGTTTTTATTGAGGGGGGGCTCCTAGAGTTACTGTGTCCTCAAGGGTGTTTACTTGGTATTTCAAGGGTTTTTCATCTGGTGTTTAAAAAACAGTCAGAACTCTCCATCCTCTGTTTAAGGTATTCTTTGCCCTGAGTCCTGCTTAAATTCCCTATCAAGTGGAGCAGAGCAGAAGGTACTCCATACATTTCAATCTTTGAAGTCTCCAACTAGGGTGAAATGGAGGGGTTCTAGGGCCAGATTCCATTTAAAGCAATGAAGAGCGAGGGCGGTTTTCAGGGCAGGTGATCCCATGGCTGTCTAAAGAAGGTGTTTCCCATTTTTGTAGGGTCAAGATGAGTCCAAATAGGGTGATACCCTCAAAATGAAGGTGAGTTGAGAGGTGTGGGGTAAGGTCTCTACCTGAGTTAAGTGTTGGGACCTTAGCTCCCCTATCCAAATTCAGCCCAGCTCTCTTCTTCCTCTTTCAGCCATGACACTTCTTTTTCTCGTTCAGGTCCAGCTGAGCAGGCGTTACACACCTTCCTTGCTCTAGCTTCCCACTGCTTCCTTTGCCTCAGCCCTTCTTCGCATATTTCTGAACCAGCTCGCTTCTCCTTCCTTTATTTCAGTTCATTTTCCCTCCTTCAGTCCAGTTCCTTCACTTTATTGCCCTCTTTCATTCTAGCTCCTTCAGTTCACCCCATACATCTGCATTCTCTCCAATCGCTCTCCTTCCTTCAGAGCCCTGACTTCTTCTTTCACCCTTTCTCTCCTCTTCACCCAGTACATCTTTCCCTTCTATTTTTTTTGAGTTTAGAAAGCTTTATTGAAATTATTAAACATAGTAAAACATTAGTACAGATGCTTATGCACATAAATGGAAAATAGGATGGAAGAAAATGCATTTTATGCAACCATTCCCAAAAAAGGGAAATAGAAACTATACTTAAGAAAAAATTGCCTTTTAAATTTTTAAGGAGGAAGGGAAAAGAAGGGAATTAGGAGAAAGAGGAGAAGGGTAGGGAGGAAGGGGTGTGAAAAGCATTTACAAATGACGATTACTTCTATGAACAGTTAATAATAAACCAGTTAATAAAATAACAATTGGTACACTCGGAGAGGGAAGGTCAACTAGGCGGCTAATCTGGAAAGAAAAGTGGTTAAAGGTAACCATACCAAGTCCTTTTTGATTTGCAAAGGAACCGTTGTGGCAAAAGCACGATCAAGCCTGTGGTGATGATACAACAGGTTCCACCATGCATAATAAGAGATTATTGATGTATCCTTCCAGTTAGTTGTGATGATCTGCAGTGATATGGCAAAAAAGAGGTCTATGAATTTACGTACATTGTTCTGAACTTCCCATAGAGGTGATGAGCCTCCCAGAAATATGTGGACAATATCAAAGGGGAAATACACACCTCTTCACGCTCCGCTAGCACCACACAGACTCTATATTTTTTCTACAACAGACTTTTTTACCCCGGCTGTACTTCACAAATTTAGAATACTAAAGAACAAGAATTGTTGGTCTTGTTCTGCTGTGGACAGTGATTTTATTCACATGTTCTTTCAATGCCCAAGGGTTAAAACTTTATGGACTCGTATCTGGTCTAAATTAAATGACATCTTTCCCTTCTGTGAGAACAAGTCATGCTCATTCACCTCCGCAGCTTCGCTTTCCCTGTCTTCTCCTCTTTTAACTCACTATTCACTTCTCCCTCCTTCAGCCGACTCCCCCTTCACCTACACTCTTCAGCATCACCTACTCATCCTGTTTCTGTCCCAGAGCCCCAGCACCTCCCTCCTCATTCTCTCCTTTACCTCAGCGTCCCACAGAGCTGGTGGTGCATGTATTCTACAATGCTTAGGGAGTACAAAGCAGGCAGGCCCTTCTTTCTGCTGCCATTTACGTTGCCATCTGAACTAGGCTAGTTCAACCTCATTCGTCGGAGTGGGTCATTGTCAGCTAGTAGTATCTTTACTGTCGGCCTAGTGAACTCACAGCTAAATCAGTGCAGTGCAAGATCTAGGTTATAGATGAACACTCCACCTACTCCTCTCCTCCCTGCTGCAGGCTTAGTCACTCCTGCACATGAGCAATCTGGTCTACTGTAACTGTAAATGAAAAGGTCAATTTGAGCATGTGCACCTCCACAATTTGAGAGTGTGTTCACATCTCTGCTGTGTGGCGTTTCTATCCTAAGGAAGATGTGGACCAGGAATGCCACATTTACAACTCACTAGTGCACAGATTAGAAATGGTGAGAATATGCACTAACAGTGTTGATCATTATTATTACATATGGCATTCTCTTTTAAGGGCGTGCCACCTTAATACCTTCTTCCAGTCAAGAAGTATTCGTAATCCAAAATATTGCATATGTCTAATTTGGATTGTTTCTCAGGGTGCACAAATCACCCAAGATGTGGCACAGCGTGAGAAACACGCCTGGTGGACTAAATGTATCCCGCACTGCGCTACATCTTGGCCATTCCAGTTTGGATGATCATTAAGTATAAAGCAACCCCCTGATGAAGAAGTTGGGGTATGTTTTCAAACTAATGAACCCAATGTGTAAGAAAATGGGTTATTAGGCAGAGAGGATGTGAGTCCTTCCCAAGTAATAATCCCCAAAACTTGTCAGGTCCAAAGCACAAGCTCAACCCTTGGTACTTATAGCACAGAACATTCAGGCTTAACTCAAGACAAATGTTGAAATATTTATCAGTATCAAACAATTAAAAATTCAATTCTCAACCAATTTCTAAAAAGTGAGAAATTTTTCATTAGAAAAAGTGACACCAAAAATGACTAAAATCCAATAAAGGTACTCAAAATAAATTTGTAAATTTGTTAGGCAAAAAGTTTCAGGAAAAAATAAATTGCCAATCAGAAGACAATGTTCGCGGTTGACTGGGACCTAGGCACAATTTTAGGCGGATGCAATGGCACCGAGATCAGATAGCCCAAACAGAATGTCTCAAAGATTTTAAATTCTGGGGGGGCGTGGTCTCGCCAAGCAGCAAGATGGCCGCTCGCTGAGAGGGCTCTGCCGGCCGAGGAACAATCCGACCAAAATCCTGATGCATGCGTGGCAAAAAATGAATAGATAAGGCATCGCGTGGAGCGGAAACAGACTGAGAAGCTGGTTTGCCCCAGGAAAAACATCTTGGCCGTCCCGTTTCGATTGAAAGACGAGAAGCCGGAGCAGACCTAGGCGAGACTCGTGTGCAGGCCGGGACCCCGCCGCTCGAGTTCCTGTGCTGCTCGACTTGAGGACAGTGGGAGAGGCGTCGGCTCAGCAGATCCTTGAGGGAAAATAAAGCCACCCGGTGGGGTATCCAGACACGACAAGTAAGGAGGAGGGCGCGAGAGGCTGCCGGCTGTGCGTCCCCCTGGTCGGCTGCGTGCCTGCTCCGAGTGCGACTGGGCGTGAGACCGAGGCCTGTGCTGTGCCGGGGGCCGCGGGGTTGTTCAGGGCGGGAGATCGCAGACCGGACCCCTGCGCCTCGTCAATAAGCGCTGCAGCGGGGGAAAAGTATCAAAAACAAAACAGAGCTGACCTGTGGCGGTGGGACCCGGCGGCCGCGGAGATACTGTCATTGACGCCCGCGGAGATAGAGGGCAGCCTAAGCGGGGAATGGGGAATCCGGGCAGTGAACATTGCGGCTGCCAAGAGGGGCCCGACAGATCTTTGCGCCCTAAAGACCTCACTCAGCAACAACCTAAGGGGCAGTGCACAGTCCAAAGACCAGACTGTAACAATCCAGACCGGAGGCCGAGCGAGAGTATCTAGCTGCAAGCGCATCCCCGCAGACGCTCATTCGAAGCACACAGAACCCATAGGAACAAACGGGCAAGTCACGCCGTAGGTGCAACGATCGGGGAGTGTCTGCGGAGCCGGTGTACTGGAACCAACGACCCAGAGCAACCTCACAGAGCCATACAGTATTTGAATTCAGAGATACAGGGTGTGCGATGGGAGTTAAAGGGGGCAGCAGAGGCCGCCCTGGCCTACTGGGTGTATGGAGACGCCCCCCCCACCCCTTTTTCTGCTAACTGTGCTTCAGGAAACAAACCGCCCGCAAGGACAGTGCAGCAATACACAAGCCTTTACCACATAGCTGCTTACAAAACATGCACTAGGCAGGGAGACATCGTAAAGCCCCTTGCAAATAAGCGTGACACGCGACGCTGCTTTGAGTGAGGCAGTAAAGCGGGGAACTTGCAATCCGTGGCCGGCTGTACCCCCTCCCCCGGCTGGACAATTCCACTGGGCACACACAATGGGGAAAAACGACGCAAAGCAGTCAAAGTTAACATTTGAAAACAAACGGCAAACCAATCATCTGGAATCAGACCCTGACCTGGAAAACAAACAAACAACATCAGAAGAAGCAGGGGGTGGAAATGATGACCTGTGCGGCCTGCTAATGGAGATGAAATCTAGCCTTAAGACTATCGATTCCAAACTTGACATTCTTACCGCCCAACTAGACCAGGTTAAAAAACAGGTGGATACGCACGAATTGCGAATAGATCAACTCGAGAACAGGAGCACAGAAGCACACGAATTCCAAATCGAAACAAAGGAACAAATGCTTAATATGGAGAAGGTGCTAATGGTCATCAGAGACAAGAATGATGATTTAGAGGTCCGTTCCCGAAGGAACAATCTATGAATCATTGGTATCCCGAGACCACAGGCACAGGCAAGATGGAAATCTACGTGGAAGACCTGTTAAAAGACATTTTTGGCTCAGAGTTGTCTCAAATGTTCATAGTTGAGCGCGGCCACTGGGCCCCAGACCCCCAGTGGGCGCCACCCCTAGACCAATCTTGGCTAAGATCTTGAACTACAGAGACGCTATACTCAAAGGGGCCAGGGAACGTGGCCAAATCTCCTATAAAGGGAACAATATATCCTTTTACCCGGATTTCACTCCTAGTGTACAGGCGGTGCGCCGTGAATTCACCCAGGCCAAGCAGTTGCTGCAACAGGCTGGTATAACGTATGCTTTACTGTATCATGCCAAGTTTAAGGTCACACATGACAATAACACGCACTTCTTCTCCGATGCAAATTCGGCTTTGAAATACGCTAAGCAAATCGGTGGAACCAAGAAGCAAGCAATGGGGACTAATAAAAAGCAAGCCACAGATCACGGCTTAAGTGATAATGACTGACACATGGCACTGAATATAACCCTGCACGCGCTGAGCAAACATGCACACCAGAATCATCTAAATAATACTTTGACTGTCATGGCTCACTTCCGCACACGTGGTGCACCACATCTCTGTGCAGTGATTGTATACGCATAGCATCGTTTAACTACTGCACTCGGCCACCCAGTTTCCCAACTGGGCTGTACGCCGGTGCCTCCACGCCCCCAGGGAGAACTCCCACGTCCTCAATTATTTTGACTTGATGTCTAAGTTTACTTCTGTTTGTTCTGTTAAGTTAATTTGTGGGAGGGTTTCACAATCTCAACCTATTTGGGGGGTTGGAGTGGGTGGGGGAGAGTTCAAGGGGGAGGGAGTAGGTAGTTCGAGAGAAAACAGGCAGCAACAAAAACGGGCACAAAAGCTGCACCACACCAAATGGAACATATGTGGCAATGCGGTACGCAACATGGTAGACCATGTGGACACCGTGGGACGTGGATGTGGGGGCACATAGGACACAACATTGTTACTAAAACCCTTATTTATATCAATAAAACATGACCACATATAATTGTGTCACTAGGAATATACGAGGGCTCAACAATAACAGAAAGGTCAGACTAGTGCAAGCATACCTGGTTAGACACAAAATAGATGTATGCCTTCTTCAAGAAACGCATCTTCAGAACACGGCGAGTACCAAGCTCCAACACAGACACTGGGGGAATATAAACACGGCTGCCTACTCAAACTATGCTAGGGGTACTGCGATCCTCATCCGTAAGGGTGTAGGCTGGAAACAGATTAAAACACTGTCTGACCCAGGAGCTAGATATATCTTGACGGAGGGTGGTACTTGGAGCGTTGAGGGTGGTGCTGGTTGTGGTATAAGGCCACAACACGGACAAACCTGAATTTTTTAATGAGCTGTGGGGCAAGATAGTGAAAACAGGATGTGCCACAATAATATGGGGGGGAGACTTCAATGCAATCCTGGACAACTCTCTAGATCGAATGGGCGCCACCCGCAAATTGCATCCCAACGCCAGCACTGCGTTAAACACTATCATGAGAGAAGGCAGGTTAGTGGACCTTTGGAGACAATGACATTCAGACACAAAAGAGGGCACATGTGTTACAGTGCAGCACTCAGCCTGGTCACGCATCGACTTCTGGCTTCTGTCCAAGGATGCAGCTTCGTGGGTCACAGATATTAAGCACCTCCCCAGAACCCTCTCAGACCACGCACCATGCCTGCTTCGTTTACTTAGTGCATCCACACCTAATCGGGCATTTCAATGGAAACTCCCGCCCAGAGCATTAATGAATGCTGCCTTTAGGGAGGAAATAAAAAGTAATATCCTCGGATACTTCTCACACAACGAGGGCTCAGTATCTTCACCATCATCTCTGTGGGAGGCATTCAAGGTGGTCATTCGTGGACAGTGTATAGCTAGGCAAGCTGGAGTACTCAAGGCCCTTAGACAAACACTCAAAATCCTAGAAACACAGATCCGAGCACTTGAAATTGACTACTTTCAATCTAGCAATCCCAAGCTCTTGCCCCAAATCAGAAGCAAACTAGAAGAGTATGCAGAGGAGGCGCAGAGAGAGTTCCATTACATAGGCCAACATACACAAGCTAGGAGATCTGGAGAGGGTGACAGACCTGGGAAAACACTAGCTTCACTAGTCCAACCCTCCCGCACCATGGACTACATCACAGAGCTGAGAGATACGGCACAACAGACAATTAGAGGCCCACAGGAGGTAATGAATCAACTCACAAAGTTTTACTCCGATCTTTATACCGCACGACACACTGGCCTGCCAGAAAACATTCAATCATACTTCGAGTCAATTGAGCTTCTATGTCTGGGCAGAGCGCACAGAACATATTTGGATGAACCTTTCACCGAGGAAGATGTAATCCAAGTCATTAATAGCCTCCCACCTGACAAGGCCCCTGGGCTAGATGGGCTCCCTGCCTCTTTTTATAAATGCTACGCATCAAACCTTGCCCCCCACCTCATGGCGGTTTATCAGGAATCTCTTGAAAATGGTAGACTACCCCCCACGCTCAGGGAAGCAAGCTTACTGCTATTACTTAAGCCGGACAAAGCTCCAGAATCTTGCGACTCATATAGTCCGCTTCCTTTAATTAATACGGATAACAAAATATACGCCAAGCTACTGGCCAATAGAGTTCAGCTGCTGCTGCCGCTCATTGCAGACCAGATCAATCAGGGTTTATCCCAGGGAGGTCGATTGCACATAACCTGCGCACATTCTTCATGATCCATCATTATTTAGACCCTCAATTTCCTGCGGTGGCGGCACTACTCGACCCACTAAGGCATTCGACTCCTTGGAATGGCCATATCTCTTTGCAGTATTAGCCAGATTGGGCTTCAGCCCGTTATTCATACAACAAATTAAATTGCTGTACACTGATCCCACTGCACGTCTGTGTGTAAACGGCCAAATATCTGACGCATTTACCATTACCCGCGGTACCAGGCAGGGATGCCCCCTACTCCCTTTGCTCTTCGCAATTGCGATGGAGCCACTCACAGCGCGGCTGAGGCAGCATCATGCAGCCAGGGGCTTGGGATTCTCCTCTCGAGGTATAATAATATCAAAATATGTGGATGACATCACCTTGTACATCAACAACCCCCAGGTAAAGTTGCTCCCGGCACTACGTGAAATCACACCCTTTGGCGGTGTGTCAGGCATCCAGATCAACTGGAAGAAATCTATATTGCTTCCACTGACAGACAGCGCCAACCCATTTGAACTTGATTATCAGCTCCGATGGGCGGAAGGCCCTGTCAAATACTTGGGGATCTGGTTGAGCAGGGATACCCAAGAACTATGGAATCTGAATATTGGTCGCCCCATAACTTGGCTCGAGGGTAGGATCTGAATCTGGTCTACGCTGCCACTGTCCTTAGCGGGGAGAATAGCAATTGCTAAGTTGGTAGTCCTCCCCAAGTTCCTCTATATTTTTGTTAATGTCCCTCTTACACTCACTCAAGCATTCTTCAATACCATGCGCTCGCTGATGATTTCACTAGTGTGGGCCGGGGGACAGGCCAGAATCGCCTGGGAAACACTTACACTCCCACAAAGCCAGGGAGGACTGGGTGCGCCGGATTTCCCTCTATACGTGTACTGCACACAAGAGCAATTTTTACATTACTGGGTACACCCGATCCCCTTCCAGCCCCATGTGGCGGTTGAGTTAGACATAGCTTCACCTACACCATTGGAGGTAGCACTATACCGGCCATACAAGCGCCCCCACCAGGCCATTGACACCACGGAAACGTTCCGATGGGCCTGGAAGAGCCTATGGGGGAGAGCACCAACAGAAATACTATACGCCCCCTCAATACCCTTGGCTAAAAAATCCACAAATGCCTCCGTTAGCAGACAAAGGCAACATAGCAAGAGCACGATGACTAGGGATTGCCAGCTACGCAGACTTATATCAGGAGGAAGGGTTTATTGGACTGCCAGCGCCCAGTGAAACGCCACCCCCAAATTTCTCGGATATACTGTTGTATCACCGTATACGTGCCACTTGCCGCCAGTTACACAGCATGTTCCCCAAACCTCCCCCAGGCTTGCAAGCTTTAGAACACATACTTACTACTCCCTCGATGCGCAAGCTCATTACAAGAATCCACACGTCCATGCAAACGCATTGCCCAGTACATACACCAAAATGCAGAGAACAGTGGAACACTGAGATACATCCATCGATCACAGAAGAGCAATGGCACTTCTGTTGTGCGCAGCTCGAGCAACTGTCCCCAAATTACAAACTCAGATTAATTAATTTCAAATTTCTAAACCAATACTACAGGACACCTATACACTATTTCGCATGGGCATTCGGCCCAATGCGGAGTGCTGGAGATGTCACACAGACCAAGCAACTTTTCTGCACTTGGCCTGGGACTGCCCTCAGATAGCTGCATACTGGAAAGAGATCTTTCTGAAGATCAGCAAAATACTCATGACACACATTGAGCCCAGGGCTATAGTGGGGCTGCTGGGGTATGTCAGGGATGCCCCGGTGGAGGTCCGTAGGCTGTTGGCTATGTTATTATTGCTGGCCAAACGTAGAATCGCTATGCGGTGGGGCAGATCGAATCCCCCCCTGCTTAAAGATTGGATCCTCGATGTCACATTTTGTCAGGAACAACTTACCGCCTTCTGGGAAACAATGCCCACTGCATCCAGACACAAGGACATATGGGGGCCTCTCATTACATGGTTGAGGGCACCCGAGCAGAATATACTAGACCCCTCTGCATCGCCCATAACTGCATAACCGCTTCCATGGGTTACACGGCTGCCCTTCATGTACCTGTATTGTTAATGCCCAATGCGATTGTACCTCAAGGTTAACCTCGATGTAACTTGTTAGATAGAAATACGAGTTGTTGTATTCTGTGTCTGGCATGTTCATAATGTATACTTGTGTCACATATCTAACGAACGCCCGTTCACTAAACTACTGTTAAGATGTATGATGATAAGAATGCCAATAAAAAAACAAGTTTTAAAAAAAAGATTTTAAATTCTGATGTCTCTGAAATGGAAGTAAAAATCCCCCAGTGGGGCAAGGCTGCAAGCTGTATTCAGTGAAGTCTTTTTGAAGTCAGATAGCCATTAGACAAGGTTCCACTAAAGCCATTGGTTATGGCAGGAAAATCTCTTGGCGGGAAAATTCAAATTTCACAGCCACCAAAGTTCTTTCGTAGAGTGGATTCTTTTTGCACATTCACCCATTCATGATTTCTACCTTCACGCTTAGGGCCTGATTTAGAGGTTGTCGGATGGGTTACTCTGTCACAAAGTGACTCATAGCTCTTCGCCTTTTTACAGGTGCATTATATCCTATGTCACTTGTAATAAGACGGACGGGATATCCGTCACAGTGTGACAAAGTAACACGTCCACCACGCTCAAAATCTTGCCACTTTTTTGGAGCTAAAAATCTTCCAATGGGGCTTTATCTCAAAATCCGATACGTACACTGAAGCTCCGGGGCCTTTAAAAACAACTTTACAAGTCCCAAATTTTCTTTTTTTCTGGAGCAGTTCCTCTTGGTCAATGCTAAAGCTCCCAGGACCTTTTGGACAGCACATAGGGCCAAGAATCACTCCAGCAGAGGCCACCAGCAGGGTCAGACCCCGTTACACCAATTCATTCTAGGAAAAAGGCTACTTGCAGCTTGTTGTGTTCTTGTAGCTACACAGGAGATCAGCCAACTGAACCTTTCAGTCCACTTTCAGTCCGGGATACAAGTGGGAGAAGGTCCAACTGCTCAGGTCTCTACATAGGACACAGACTGTAGGTCCAGTCCTCTTCTGTTCTAAGACAGGTCCGGAAAGTATTCTCTTGAGGAGACGCTTTTGTATGTCAGTAAGACTGTGTGTTTGGACACCAGAATTGTTAAAACTATGGGGACTGAGTCCACTCATACTATCAGTTTAAGTTGGTCTGATTCCTGGCTTTCTCACTGTGTGCCATCTGGGCCTATAAACCTTACAGAGTACCGGATGGTATCTGCAACCTCAGAACATGACAACCCTAATTCCCCCAAGGAAATCGTGGAAACAGATCTACCCTGTGAGAGGCTGGCTTGGTATATGATGCACACTTATGCAAGTGGGCACCCTGAACCAATCCAGACAATCCTTTGGTGATTTAAGTGGTCTTGGACAATCTTGGAAAGCTCTCTAAGTGGTAGCTGTGGAGAGCAGCCTTCAGGCTTAGTCCAGAAGGAGTGTAAAACAGCTTATTTTACCGGAATGCAATGTTTTAGGTATAGATTAAATGAAAAGAACCACACAGTGTATTTATAAAAATATGTATTTATTACAAGATACTCACTAACACATACAGCTATCTCCTACCCGGAGATATACACAATGCACACAATATTTTGCAATAGAAACAGGTAAGTAGCACAGAATATACAGTGGTCCCTGGGGGAGACCAAACCATATACTAAAATAGCGGTATGGGAATCACAACTCGAGTCAAGACTATACCCAGAGGACGTAGAAGTGTCGTGGACGCAAGGAACCATCCAAGGTGAGTATCTAGGAGCCCCACGGAGGTTGTGTGCAGTGTGGGAACACGACCGCGTTCTCCGTACAAATCAACGTGTAAGTCGCTGTTGCAATTTTAAAGAAAGAGGGCCCTTTCCAGTGGACCCTGAAGAAACCCCATGGAAGACAAGAGGTCGGAGAGCCACCCCACCGGTGGATACCCTTGGGACCAGGTTACCTGCACCAAGGAAGCCGGGTGCATAGGTATGAAGTGACGTCGGAAACCGTCGTCAAACTCAATGGGCGACTTCAGGAAGGTGCCGCCGATGGAGAAGGTGAAAGTGTCCGGTGGAACCCAAAGGTGGATTCGAGGTTAAGAGTACCTGCAAAAAGAGGGGACAGAGTCTAGGTCACTCGGGAGTGGCCAGGGGGTATGGAGGACGAGTGCCCACCGATGTCGGGTGTTGCAGGAAAGATGATGGTGACCTTGGAGCTGCAGCTGTGAGGACCAGGCAACGCTGTGGAAGACCAGGAGCTGTTCACGAGCTGTCCCACGTCTGAAGTCGAGCGTTGTGGGGTCGGAGTCCGTCGGGAGCACCAACAAGCCATGGCAACTGTAAACAGCGTGGAAAGCGAAGAAGGTGCAGTGTCGGGACCAGCAAGGTCCAGGTGACTCACCACAAGCAGGGGAGTCAGGGCAGGCCCCGAGCAATCAGGGGAGCCCAAACAATTCAAAGGTGACCCTCAACAGGACCCACAGGCCAGAGGCACTGGAGTCGCAAGAGGACCCCGAGCAGCTCACATAAGAAGCAGGCCCATGGTGCAAACGATGCGGTGCGGTCAAAGATTCTGGTCACTGGAGATGCTTGAGGTTGGGGCTACTTGGAGCCTGAAGATCTTGGTGGAAAGAAGCCAAAAAGCCTTTGCAATGGTAAGTCGACGCAGTGTACAAGGGTTCGGTTCCTGCGGCTCCGACGAGGTATACTGGCCTCAAACTTGGTGAGAGGACAGGGCAGGCCTCGAGGGATGTGAAGAACAACCACCTGTGTTGCTGAGCCCTTCGGAGTCTGTGGGAGCCCAGGATCCGCAGACCAGTCAGCTTAGTTGCGGTACCTGCAGATGCAGGGAAGTGACTCCTTCACTTCAAGGGAGATTCCTTCAGGTGTCTTGGATGCCCACAGGTCCTTAGAAGGTTTCCTGTATGGAGCATAGGCACGGACGTTGTAGCAGACGAGCAAGGCAAAGAGATCAGGAGCAGCAGGAGTCTTCCCGGTTGCAGCCTTGATGCCCAGAGCGAAGTCTAGCGAAGTCCAGAGTGCCCAGACGGTCGAAGTTAAAGTGGTGTCTAAAATGAATCGTGTCCCACGATGAATCTACGGACCCACCCTCAGTTAAGCCCTTAAGTACCCTAAGGAAAGGGTTGGGACTATTCAGGGTTCCCTATAAGGGGAGCGGTTCGACAGTAGGGAGGATACTTCCATGTCCTTTGTCCAGTTTCGCGCCAGAGCATGAGCCAACGGCTCGCTGAACTGGTTTGAACTGGACTATGCAAGGAGGACACCAAATGTGCCCCTCAAGTAGACTGAGTGGCGCTGGCCAGCGCTCCCACCCGTCCCCAATACACTAAACCCTGTCTGGGCGGTGGTCACACCTCCCTGTGACAGGATACCTATTGTTCTGCCTTCCCCCGCTCGAGCTTGGCTCAGCAGACGGAGGGCAGAACCGTGTCTCTGGTCAGCAGCAGCCATGTTGTGCTGTCCGGGTCTAGAAGACTGGTACCGAGAGCACTGAGGGCCTAACGGAGGGCCTTTACAGTGCTTGGAATCATACCTCCCACACCGGTTACGGTGTGGGGGTATGATCCTGTTATGATCTTGTTTACACCGTGGCTCCGCTCCTCACGCCATGGTGGAATGTTGGTATGCGAAGGTTCGGATTCTGTTGGAGCGCTCGCAACCTGTCAGTTGAGCGGCTGCTGGCTGAAGGAGATGGTGCGCTGATTCTGTGTTTGCCCTGGTTAATAAACCTTTGAACCTGCTTCCTGTCTCCGTGTCATGTTGTCGTTACAACATGTTCTTGGCGACGAGGGTTCTTCAGTCAGCGGGCAACACAGTATGCAGCGGAGAATCCATGTGTGCAGTTTATAAGAGGTGGTAACGGCGAAGAGTCCTTGAAGGAAAAAGGATCTCCAGTGAGGCGAGTTAACATCTGAAGTGACAGCCTACGTGGCGCAAGCCCAGCGCAAGCAAAAAAAGGCATTAAGAGACTGCAACAGTGAGTAAAGGAGCGTACGCTCATCAGGGAGATTTGGACAGACAGGGGAGAGAAAACGGATACAGTCAAGCATAGGAAGTAAAAATAACAAGGGAATGAAAGGAGAGAAAAGAATTTACCTTACAGCGTCGTGATCGCTGAGGTAGACTGCGCGCAGCAGCGAGGAATCATTTGTGGGAGAGTGGTGTGACAAGCAGAGTCACAGACCAGCGAGAAGCGAGTAGAGCGCCAGCTTTGTGGAACTGACGTGTGTGACAGGAGGCCCCTCTGTATTTTGAGCCTGTTGGCCAGTAGCGAGGCAGGTCGCATGAACTAGAGTTGTTGTCCTGCTGTGAGCATGGGGAGAGGAGCGACATTGCTGTCTGGCGGGAGATAACGCGTGTGCCAGCTGACTAGAACTGAATCGCGTAATAATATTTCTGTCAGAATCACGGTCTTGCAGAGAAAGTTAGTGGAGAACACTGCCATCTAGTGGACATAGATTGTAAACGCACGTTTCTTCAAAGAACTGTTCAGACTGTTTATAATAAAACCAGCTGTGTGTACAAGCGTGAGTGTAGTGAGCTGTTACCGGTCCATAGCAGAGAATTGTCTAGAGAGTTCTCTTTAATTTTCTGGAGGCAATCGTTATAATTGGCAAGAAACACTTCATTATTCGGAGGAGAAAGCAAATATACACACCATTTTTTTTTTATCATAACCCAATTACCATTGTACCATCTTTTGGTGATTCATTATGGATGTCACAGCCCTTGATGTTTCAGCGGTATCTACTCCTCCTCACTTCCTTAACCAACCAGGAGTCCCAGCATAGAATGGGATGAGTGGGTTGAAATGTTCGACAATTATTTGGAAGCTTTGGATGCGCAAGATTACAGTAGCAACAGGAAAAGAGCAATCTTGCTCACAAATTTAGGAAAAGAAGGACAACATATTTTCAAGTACTTACCTGTTGCCAACAATGAACGGGGTCAACCCATTGAGGATGTTTATGAAGAAGCACGCAAAAGGTTGGAAACCAGATTTGCCAAAGAGACAAATATAGTGATGAGGAGATACAAATTTTATACACAGCCCCAGAGAGTAGGGGAGTCCATTGATGACTTTGTTACTAGACTTCGTGAGCTTTCTATAAAATGTAAATTTGGTCCAATGACTGAGGAAATGATTCGGGACCAACTCATTGTTCAATGTAGGAGCAGAAAGACACAGGAACGCTTATGGGCTGCCAAAGATCCCTCTCTTAAGGATTGCAATTGACATTGAAGAGTCGGAATTTTGTATGAAAGAAATGGATCGTAGAGATTCAAAACTTAACATTACTAATGAGAGTGAAACTTCTGTTGTAGAGGGCTGTGAAGGGAGGTAGCTGCCTCTACAAGATTTAAAGGTGGTAAGAGTACGTGGGGTGGTAGGTTGTATCCCAACAAGTTTGGCAGTAAGACATGTGGGAAGTGCGGTAGTACTTATCACACGTCAGACTCCAAACATTGCTGGGCCATTGGCAAAGAATGCAGAAAGTGCGACCGTAAAGGCCATTTTGCAAGAGTGTGTAGAGATGCAAACAAGGGAAAGGTAGCAATGTTGTCGGAAGAGACAAATGTTAATGAATGGTCTTACAGACCAGATAGAATTCTGTGTGTGGAACCTTCCCTACATGATGTTGTTGACAATGGGGAAATCCTTCTCACCTACTCTCACAATTTAGATGATAGGAGGAGACGCAGACCCAAAGCTGAGTTTGTTATTGCAAAGAGGAAAATTGATCTGATGGTTGATTCAGGGTCCTTATATACCATCATACCCAAAAGAATTTTCCAGCAGGAATGGCCCAACATGAACTTATTACCCAAAGACATCAACCCCGGTGGGTATCAAGGCGAGCAGATAGACATACTGGGTTACTTACTTACAGATATCATTTTCAAAAACAGGTCCGTAAAAGGTAAAGTTTATATAGCTGAAACCGGGCCCCCTATTTTGGGTTGGTATCACCAATATGACCTCCATATTAGAATTGACCCACACGCTGTTGAACAAGTTATGGTGGTGGACGATCTTTCAGTAGAAGACATTTTGGAGGGAGGTAAAGGTGTTTTCAGAGACCAGCTAGGTAATTTGGAGGGATATGTTTACGAAATAAAACTCAAACATGGCGCAATCCCTGTGCAACACAAGCTGAGGAAAGTTCCCATCATGGTAAGTGGGGAGGTCAAGAAAATGTTAGACAAAATGTTATCTAGTGGAGTCATAGAGCCGGTTGAGTGCTCAGCTTGGGTTTCTCCCGTTGTAATTTCAGAGAAGGCTGATGGAAATTTGCGCTTCTGTGTTGATTTGAGAAGTTTGAATCAAAATATCATTCCCGACACCTTTCCCCTTCCAAACATAAATGAGCTGATGGTGTTGCTTAAAGGAGCCAAATACTTTTCTAAGCTTGACCTTCATCATGCTTATCATCAGATACGCTTACATGACTCCTCAAAGCACTTGACAGCCTTTATCACCGCGGAAGGCATATTTCAGTTTACCAGGATGCCCTTCGGGTTATGTTCGGCTGCAAGTGTTTTTTAGAGGATGGTCACTGAAATCTTCAAAGATCTGGAAAATATCATCTACTTCCAAGATGACATCCTGGTCTTTGGTGATAGTGTGAGCAGTCACAACATAGCTTTGAAAGATGCTCTTGCCAGGATTTTGGAATCAGGCTTAACATTACGCAGAGAAAAGTGTTCCTTTCTTGCAACTGAGGTGGAGTACCTAGGACACTCCATCTTGTCTGATGGTGTAAAACCAAAGAGAGACTTACTGGCATCTATAAAATTGGCTCCCATTCCCATTAACAAAGACCAACTACGTTCATTCATTGGATTAATTGAGTATTATTCCAAGTTTGTGAAGAACTTTGCAAGTAAAACTGAACCCCTTAAGGTACTCATGAGGAAAGGTGTCAACTTTTGGTGGGGAGATGATCAGCAAAACTGTTTTGATAACATCAAACTCGAAATATGTAATGCAGGCATTTTGGTCCCTTTTGATGTAAATGCAAAGACTGTTGTCACTGTGGATGCCAGTGATACTGGCATAGGTGCCGTATTATCGCAGAATGATGGCACTTCTGAAAAAACTGTGGCGTTCGCTTCACGCACTTTGACTTCCACTGAGCGACATTACTCATGTCATAGAGAAAGAAACACTAGCAGCCACTTGAGGTGTTGAATATTTGAGGACGTATGTATGGGGGCGCAGATTTCTGCTGCGCACCGACCACAAACCATTGCTTAAAATACTGTCACCAGGTGGAACAGGGAAAGGGTCAGCCAGACTTGCTCGGTTAGCCTCCAGACTACAGGAATATAACTTTAACATTGAATACATTTCAGGCTGGCGCAATGTCCAAGCTGATTGTATGTCACGTCTGCCCTTAGACTGGGAAGAAGTAGACAAGAGTGGCGTGGCTAAGAGTGAGAGAGAAGGAGCCATCTCCAGTATTGATGATGTGGTTCAGTGGAGTTGCGGTGTAGTCAGTAAAGAGGAATGGGCAGAGGCCATGTCTCAAGATGAGGTCCTGAAAGGAGTCCTCAACCTCATTTTGAAGGGCAGACGTAGGGAAAGCACTTTGCCTATTAGCGTTAGACCCTTCAATGCGGTCATTGACGAATTATCCACTGTCGCAGAACAAGTTATCATGCGCGGTGATAAGATAATTCCCCCATTCGGAATTCGTAAGAGACTTTTCAACTTAGCCCATGAAGGACACTTAGGCCAGACCATTACAAAAAAACGCTTGAGGAATGAATTCTGGTGGCCAGGTATGGATAGCGAAGTGGTTGATTGGGTAGAGAGATGCAGTGAATGTTGTGAGAGTGAGAAAAGGCTTAAGGTGGGACCCCAATTTGTTCCGAGTTCTATCCATGATCCTGGGGTGGTTTGGCACAGCATTTGCCTTGATTTTATCGGACCTATGCCAGGCGTTCACCCCAGTAAGAGATTTGGCATGGTCATAATGGATGTGCACTCCAGATGGCTTATTGTGTACCTTCTCCCTGAAATAACCACTAGAGTTACCATTAGAGTGCTACGCACCCTTTTCAAAGAGGAAGGTTTTCCCACTGTCCTTATTACGGACAATGGCACCCAATTGACTTCTAATGAAATGAGGGAGTTTCTTCGTGAGTGTGGTATTAAACACTCACTCACCACTTTGTACAACCCTCAAGCCAATGGTATCGTAGAAAGGGCCAACCGTATGATTAAAGGAGCTATAAGTTTGGCTCTCACTAATAATCTTGACATTGATGAAACTTTAAACGAATTAGTATGGGCCTACCGCACAACTGAGAATTCCACTACTGGGGTAGTTCCCTTCATTGCCATGCGAGGCAGGAAACCATCTTCTAAATTAGTGCCTCCATGGGTCAGAGAATTGGTAGAAGGGAAGAATGTGAGTAGTAGTGGCAAGAGTACCTCCATGCACGCATCCTTTCAAGGACACACCCAGGTGAAGACCTTAACTAACATTCAAGTAGGCGACTGGGTCAAAGTCAGATCCGGTCGTTGGGTCAAAGGTCTATGCAAGTTTCGTGGTCCTTTCAAAGTTCAGGAGGTGCATCCCTTTTATGTTGTGTTGGCAAATGGAGAAAAATGGAACTTACGTAGAGTAGCTAAGTATTGCTCACGAGACCATTCTCCCAAGGCCTTTGTCAGAAAGAATTCATGTTGAGGCTACATGTTGGCTCATGATCATCAATTACTCAACAGCGCTCGCACCGGTGCTGAGACAAGAGCGCCAGGCCCCGGTGGCGATAACTTGAGCACTAGCCAAAGGTCTAATACTGAAAACCAGGAGTCTCATGGCCCTCATGGCACTCTACCGTGTCAGAGACCCTTGCGGGTCAGGAGACTTCCTCAACATTTGCATGAGTACATGGTGGGTTAACTCACCGTCCTCCGTCTTGCTTCCCTGTCTCTCCCCGTCCTGGCCTTTCCCTCGCCCTCCCATCCTCCTTCCTTTTACAGTCCATTCATCTGCTCTACCTGCGTGTAGAGGAAAGGGGGGTATGTTATGATCTTGTTTACACCGTGGCTCCGCTCCTCGCGCCACGGTGGAATGTTGGTATGCGAAGGTTCGGATTCTGTTGGAGCGCTCCCAACCTGTCAGTTGAGCGGCTGCTGGCTGAAGGAGATGGTGCGCTGATTCTGTGTTTGCCCTGGTTAATAAACCTTTGAACCTGCTTCCTGTCTCCGTGTCATGTTGTCGTTACAACAGATCCCAACATGTTTGATACTAAACATGACAGGGTTCGTTACAGCCAGTTTCGAGATGGTCATCACGTGATGACGCGGTGCCGCTCTATATGTTATATGGCTGTCTTACAACCTGGGAGAATGGACTCCGAAGGCTGTAGGGGTGTCCTGCTCATGCAGGTGCACCCTCACACTTAGAACCGAGCACCCTGCCTTCAGGATTGAAAAGGCCTGCTGTAGGGGTGACTTATAGGTTTTAAGTGAAGTGACCATAGATATAGGGAACCCATATCTTTCGTAAGTGGTGTTAGCACCAGCTTACACAGGCTGCAATGGCAGGCGTGTAGTGACAGTTTGAATGGTCTCCCAAGGGTGGCATAATACATGCTTCAGCCTATGGGGGACCCCTGGGGTACCTATGCCCTGGGTACCTTGATACCATATACTAGGGACTTATAAGGGCACCCCAGTATCCAATTTGGGATGTACCTAAGTAGTTACCATAACAATTTAGGGAGAAAGCAGAGAGACTGTGGTCCTGATTAGCAGTCAGACTAGTCAGAAACAGCATAGCACCAGGCAAAAAGTAGGGGTAACCATAAAAGCAGATCCTACTTTCCTACATACCCTTTCATTATCTCAGTCATGCTCAAAGGGAGACACAAGAAATACACAAATTGGCATTTCAAACATTTATAGAAGCAATTGAATTCTTGTGTAAAATATGTGCGCTCCAATGATTAGTATAAGGAAATTGAGCATTGTATCCTGCATTACAAGAATGGTGAAAAAGATAAATAATTCAACAATTGTAATTGGTGCATTGATTATATGAATACATACAATTGTACTCCTACCTAGTAATACCTATACTTAGAGAGCATATGGTGAATGAGGTTCTGCCAGATAACTTGGAGTGGTCTAACTCCCCAATTACCTGTGTGCGTGTTTCCTCCGGAAGCCAGTCTGATGTAGAAGAGGCTGCCATCCCTCTCAGGATAGTGTTGAGATTCAGCTGAGCTGGAAATCAGTCACGGTGTGACCACGACAATTCATAGAAATACTCCTCTACTAAACAAAGTCTTGAGGCAGTTTATATAATGAAAACTGGACCCATTTACATTGTGTCTAAGTTCAGATCCTGCTGTCATTGTTGATTCTACCAATTCAGAGCTGTCTCCGACCGGACAACAATATGTAAGGGCACTTTGTGCAGTGTACTTGGTCCTTGGACAAAATGTTCGATGAAATGTATCTGTAAGCAAAACCCTTTCTAAGTACACTATCGCATGCAAGCACACAAGCAAAATGTGCTAAAAGTCATTGCGTGAAAAGATGTCAACTTAAAACATTAACAGTATAGAAAATGGGAGCATTTGTGCACAGGCCCTTTGAACCTCACAACATAGGGTTCAATAGCCAGTGAGCCAGTGGGGGGGGGGAGGGGACACTCCCTCACTAATGAAAAAAGGCTCATAAGGTCAAACCTTCAAAACCTTTGTAGCACATCCAGTTTGCATTATTGAAAACTATCCAATAGAGCACTGTTCTGAGTAAAATTCTACATAGAACCATTCTATCCTTGGAGGTGGCTGGTGTCCCAGCCAGAGATGTGTCTAAGAAAGTTAAATGAATGAACACTCCACAATCACCCCTCTTTCCAGCTGCGCGCTTCGTCACTCCTGCACATGAGCAATCGGGTCTGCTGTCACAGTGAATCGAAAAGTCAATTTGAGCGTGTGCACCTCCACAATTTGAGAGTGCGTTCACACTCCTAAGGGAAATGCGGACTAGAAATGCTTGGAGTCCCCTTCTCCTCAACCACACCAAACTGGTCATGGGACCAGTCCCCCCTCCCACTGGACTGGTGCCTGGCTTCCTTGAGTTGGCCTTGGAAACAAAGGCATCTCTTCCCTTTACACTTAACTCTGAATGGGTAGGTTTCTTCCTGGTTGCTTTCAAGTTAATTAAGTTCTTAAACCCTCCTCAACTGCCCTTCCTGAGCTGAGAAGAGCCACATACTTCACACCCAGGTCAACCTACCAAAAGGTTCAAGCAGTTCTTTCTGCTATGGGGACAGTTTTCATGTCTCATTAACCTATTAGCTGGTAAGCCTTTCAAACCCAACCCTGCCCCCACAACCCAGTGCAAAGCCCTTTTTAAATGTTTGTGATACTAAGGGGGGAGATTTACCTCCTTTTCATGTAGCACACTGCAGCAGCCGCAAATGCTGCGCTACGTGAAAAGGAGCGAGGAGGAGAGCACAATTTCTTTTTTACTAAAATAAGGCACTCTCCTCCCCTCTCACTAGCGCCGGCACTGAAATCAGCTGCCGTGCGCCATGGAGACACCTTTGCGCCATGGTGCAAGAGTGTCTCCGTGAGTCTAGCATAGGTTTTGTACTGGAAGGGTCCCCTTCCAGTACAAAATACTATGCTGAGACTCACTTCAAACCTTTTCCCTCTTTGTATGTGTGCTGTACAGTGCAGCACCCATGCAAAGTCAGAAAAGGAAGGAGAAATGAAAGCATTTCTCCTTCCTTGCGCCTACTTGAAAAGGGCGCAGTTTTCTCACGCTAAACCCAATCTACTTTACTTAGTAAATTGGGTTTAGCATGAGAAACCTGGGTGGTTGCATGGGAACGCCCATTCTCCACCCTTGGTACGCCCCCATGGTGCAAAGTAATGCAAAGCAGTGCTATGCGCTGCTTCACTTTACTTTTCCGTTATTTCCAGCCCAAGTTTAGCACTGGAAAGTAAATTGGAAACAAAGATTTTGCACCGATTTGCGTCACTTTTGTGACGCAAACACAGTGTAAAATCTTAGTAAAACTCCCCCTTGGTGTTTAAACTCCAAAATGTCTTTCTACAAAAGGTATCCATGCCAAATTCGCAATCTTTTTTCCAATATAATGGGCATTCTAAAAATACCCAGGGTTTGTAAAGTTCCCTGAAGTGAACCCATAAATTAGTCAAAATATAGCAAAATTTAGTTTTTGGGGGAGAAATAGGAAAATATGCTGAGCAAGGAAGCGTATTCTTTTCTAAAAATGGTATAAATGAAAGGTTTGCTGTGTTTAGTTCACTATCTTCCCACCTTTCAAGAACCAACCATTTTTTACAACATTTGTTGTCCTTATTTTTGTGTTTTCAACCTACTCGCAGTTTGTGCTACAAACTGATGCGCCCATGGAAAGCTATGCATTTCTGAAAAGTAGACACTATTCTGAATTTAGCAAGGAGTCATATATTAGATGACCCCTCAAGGCTATCCCAAAGAAAATAATTGTTGAAATAAAAAAGTGAAAATAAGTAGTAAAAATAGCCATTGGTGACAATGTTTTCATCTATAATTTTTTTATCGCCATGGCCGATTTACAAAAGCAATATACCGTTATGTCTAGTAGATCTTTCTGGTAGCTGAGATATGTAGGGTTTTTAGGTTCTCCAAAAAACACAAGTTACTCAGAGTCAACAACTGAGCTGCAGCTAATGTTTATTTTTATTGTGTACGGACCATACAGCAATTAATATGGTAAAATATAATGCATGAAAATGGGTGTGCGGGAAACCTTATCAGAGACACTAAATGCCATCAATTCATGTATTCCCGGCCGTGCCCCTGCTCTGGACAGGATTCCAAATGATTTATTTAAAGCCAGCACGGCTGTGTGGGGACAATATATATATATTTTGTTGAATTCTAAACTGTCTCGTCAAGTGATTCCACCCTCGTGGAAGATTGCCGGGATCCTGTCCATCTACAAGAAGGGGGCTCGGGCAAGCCCAGCAAATTATCACACCATTAGTGTGATTGACTTGTTGCAAAAAATCTTTTGAAAATAAGTACTGTTTCACCTGCAGAACAGGATCTCTGAGGAGGGTATTCTATCCAACTTTCAGGCGGGTTTTCGCATAAGTATCAGTACTCTGGACAAGGTCCTTAGGTTCTTGTGTCTATATTGGCGCGAGGTGTCACTCCACGGGGGAAAGCTGTATGCCATTTTGTAGATCTGTGCACAGCATTCGACCTTGTTCCACTGGAAAGCAAGTGAAGAGTACTGGAAAACCTTCCCTACTGAACATTTTAGTGAGACTCCATGTGGGAAATAAGGCTCAGGTTTGATAGGGTACAGATGGACAGCTTACTGATCTCTTTAGGGTAGTCCAAGGAGTCAGACAGGGCTGTGTTTTAGCCCCTACCCTTTTTTTCCTTGTATATTAATGGGGTGATTGACCATCTTAGTAAGAGGGGTGTGATGCACCAAGTCTCCTTTTCTCCAATGATACTTTATTAATCTCTAAGACAGTGCAGGGCCTACAACTGTTCTTGGACCATTTTTATTCCTTTTGTGCTGAGAGGGGCTAAATGGTACCAAAACAAAATGCATTTTTTTCTCTAGGGTTAGATCGTGTGTACTCCTTTGATTATTTAGGCGTGCGGTTGACACCCAACCTGAGCTGGGCCCCGCAGATTGAAAAGGCCCAATCAACACTTACCCAACAGTCTGTAAATCTGGTGAAGATTCACAGCAGAACTTCTTCCTGGTGGGTGGCCCCAGTCCTGGAGATCTATAACGTCAAAGTTATTGGGTCTGTGTTGTATGGTGCTGAATTATGGGGCTCATCAAACCATAATAGCCGTGCTATGGCTGAGCATAGGTTTATGAGGTCTATCCTCTCACTTCCAATGAGTATGTCTCTTGGCCCCCTGTACCTAGACCTTGCCCAGAGGAAGCTATTGCATAAAATTAAATGCTGACTACTATTGTTTTGCTATCGGTTGTGGTCTATAGCAGATCTTGAATCCTATTGTGAAGATGTCAGAGATCTGATGACCCATCCAGGTGTAGTTAAAATCCCCTGGTATCATGCTATTAAAACTCTCTTACAGAGGTTGAGTCTAGATGTTTACTGGTTTTTCCCGGAGCAATTTTGCCAGCTATCTAGAGAAAAGATTAAAAATCTTTATTGGGAAGCAGCAGCTATGGATATAGTGACCAATAAAACACAGGCAGCCTCACATTGTCTTTTATTGATTTTAAACCATTTATGAGTTTTGAGGTATCAATCGATTGAATCAAACCTTCTTTTGCACACAAACTATATCTGCAGTTTAGATATGGTATCATTCCAGTTAAATCCTTCATTTCTAACCGGTCTGAGGCGAAAGAGGGGGGTGGTAACCGATGTCTGGCATGTGTGTGGGGGGGGGGATCAATGGAACACTTATTGTTCATTTGCCTCCAGTACAGTAGTTTGCAAGCAAAGTGGATTGTCCCACTGTGCAAAAATCTTGGTACTAGGAGATACCAGTTTGCTTTTAGAATTTTGAGTACCAGTACATCCATGTCTTCGGTGCGGCAAAATTTCTCATGGCAACCTGGATAAGGTACTCCAAGTGTCTATAAGATGTGGTAGCCAACTCCCGAGCAGCTACAATAAGGATGAAATCAGTGGAGTGTTTTGCAAATTGTAGATGTGTTTAGCCTATGAACTGCTCTACCTTGTCTTTATAATTGTATCTGTTTTATGAGAAAAGCTGGACTGCTGGACTCCACGGATTTCGCGATTTGCAAAAAATTGCGAAATCAGCACTTTTGTAAAAAGGCCCCGCTTTTTAGGTCTCGCCTAGCGTTGCAGCGCCCATGCGCTGCACGCTCTGCGAGACATATTGTGAGAGAGGAGATTTCAGAAGGGGGCTTGAAGACCCGCCCCTCATTTTCATTGGATGGCGTCATCGTTTATGGTAAACGGTGGCCTCCGATTGAAAATGAGGCTTCTTTGTTACTGCCCTTTCTCCTTTTGGGGCAGCCCATCCGGACTGGATCCTTTGCTTCACGGCTGTCGTGAAGCAATTTCTTATCTAAAGGAGGCGTGTTATATAAACAAGCCGTGAAGCAAAGGCTCCAGTCCGGATGGGCCGTCCCAAAAGGAGACAGGGCGGTAACTAAGAAGCACTGTTTGGAGAGCTTCTTGCGACTAGCCAGATTTGCTTGTGGAAATGTACAGCATGTTCTCAAGACAGCACCCCCCGGACTAAGCCGATGCTTCCGCCTCCGACGGTGGAAATTTACCGCTGCCTGCTTGGTGCAGAGCGGCCTCGTCATCCAAGCTGTGAGCCATTGTCGGGGACTCGGGGGGGGGGCGGCGGCGGGAGGGGGGATGATGAAATGTTAAAGTCGCAGCGCACTGAAGTACCTGCCACAGGAAACGAGTCGCGCCCTCCGGACAGCTTAAACTCCTGGGCTGGAAATTCCGAATTGTGCAATTAAAAAATAGGTTGGAAACCCCTGCCACGCCCCCTTCTGTCCTTTAATTCGTGAAGAATTGGGTCATTCCGATGATGGGGACAGTTTGTACCCTTCCCAGCCCTTTCGAGGTGGCTCCGGTTCCATCTGCCCCCCCCCTTCAGCTCTCACTTTCCTGTCCAGCCAAAGCAGGCATCCAAGGCTGGTTACCATTAAGCACCACTGCCAGTTTTTTCAAATAACCTACAAGCCATTGTGATCGAGGCAGAAGGAGAAGAAATGTGCTTAGTTCACCATTCGGCCCCTATCTTCAGTAAGAGCGCCTTGGGCCAATCCGGGTCCCCCAAGCCGATTTCTGGGTTGCTCTTCCCAATGGGGTGGGATGGTGGGTAAGGAATTTTAGGGGGAACCATCAGAACATCTGTTGCCCACCCGGGGTCCCAGTGGGACAAACAAAACCGCGTGGGGTAGGGGGCGTCGAAATCGGAGAGTTGGGGGCGGAGCGGCGGCCATCCGGGCCACGCACCCCACCTCCTGCCTGGGCGCCAGAGCGTCTCAGCCGAGGGCTGCCCTGCGTGGAAAGGAGGGGGGTTAGATAGGACTGGAAAGTGATACAAATCGCATCGCTCGTGCAGAGGAAGCTGAGTCAATAAATATCCAATGAGTTGTCATTGTTTGGGCTAAAAATACTCGCAGGCCTGAGTTGTACAACAGATTCATTTAACGCATGTATAGGATTGTTATTATAAATCAATCCGTGCTCTTCCTATCCTGCATAAAGGCAGTGTATCGAGCCATTTTTATATTATATTATTTCACCATATACATCCTAATTCGAAGATACCTCAGTGGGTTAACGCGACTACTGAAAACGTAACATTCCAGAGTACTTCCAGGCGCTGTTCCGCTGCGGCCATTGTACGCAGGGCAGTTATAAAGCCCTTGTCTTCCTCCCCATAGCAATGCTGTGGCTTCTTTGCACTAGATTCATCAGGTGTAATTTGTGTTCGATAAACCAGTTTTGGCGCCAATAATCCATTCTAAAGGGCAGTTAGTTGCCCACAAGCCCAGTGCCTCTGGCACGGGGAAGTAGTGTATGACCGCTTTTGTTCTCGTGTGTTGGGGCGCCTATGTATATGTTTGCGATTGTATCTTCTGAACTGCACAGTCGCAAAAGGATCTCTGTGACAAAAGCGGTAAACCACTGGGTCTTGACATAAAATACTGTTCTGTGATCTGTATACTCTACGCTCTGTGCATCAGGCATATCAACCCACTGCACTTATTTGTGCCTAACTAGAGGTTCCACTGCAGTCGTTCACGGCCTGCGCCAGTTAAATCTCCCTCACCCACCACGGAACCAAAATCCAGTGCTCTTTTTGTACATTCAGTAACGTGACATTTCTTCTATAGTGTATGTAACACACCTTGACATTTTTCACGTTGACAAAACAAACCAGACCATCAGAAGAAGAAAAGAAACTGCCACCAATGCACCATTGCAGAACCTCGACCCCCACACACCTAAAACCTCCCGCCATCACACAATATGCACAGCAAAAGTGGGTACGCAGCACGAGTTTACCCAACCCACTCCTTGTTCTCAAGATGGCCCCTGCGAAGTCCACCCTGTGGAATTCTGCATGTAGTTGTGATTTCCTTTACCCCGGAGCTGTGTGCAAGCCCCGACCTTTGTGCAAAAGAGCACAATCTGCATTTTACTTAAGGGTTTTGCAGGCATTGTGCTTGAGTCGCTACTGGCAAAAGCCTATTGAAATTCACTCCCAGCCCCTTTCCTGTTTAATTTTGTTTTATTTATAGTTGCATGCTACTGTTACCTTTTTCACCTAAACCTAAAGTGCCCCAATACCTTCGAGTCAGTAATAAAAATGTGGAGTGTAGGAACTTGACGGCATACACTGCCCAGATGTCCCCCTTTATTTCCCAGCGCCACAACTCCAGATTTCTCGGAGTTCGGTTTGAAAAAGAAAGCAATAGGTCTCGCTTCTGTGTTTCCAAATATCCTACAGTTTTGCTCAAATATTCCTTTTTCATAGTTTATGTCCCCGTCAGACTTTAAATTAAAAGAAAGTTTCTACACTTAGAGATGGTCGGCATGTTTGAGAAGCGATTTCAGATGCTCTCCTCATCTGCAGACTGATTTGTCCAATTTCTGTGTTTACCACCGCACAGCGAGGCTGGAGCTTGGGGCCATAAAGGTGTACGCATAACCACATGATCTGTGCATTAAGATGACCCGATTGTATTGCAGGGTTGCTTTGTGAAATGATAAGGGAGACAGCCTCTCCTTACCTCCACGACCTGCCCAGTATGAGTTGCAGCAAAGACAGCACAATGGTGACCGCTGTGGTGATCATGGCAGACACTGCCAGGATCATGTCCCCTTCGGAGTCTCCCTTCTCTTCCACCCCCTGCATGATCCTTCTCTCCACACTAGTGTAAATGCAATGCTATAGGTTTCACATTTACAAACATTTTAGCTATTGCCATTTTAAATCACAATGCATTTTATTTATGTTTTACAAAAGAAAAACAAAAACAAAAAACAATGTCATTTACAATGTCAATAGCTCAAAATAATGTCATTGCGAGACCTATTGCATTGTAAATGCTTGTTGCAAAGTGCTGGCAAAATCTGGGACTGCCGGCCGTGTCCCAATAATGTTTCGTACTTTGCTCAAAAGGAAAGGCAGAGACGGTTTTATAATGTTGAATCTGCCACTTGGTGGCACTATTGCAGCACATTGTTATTGCTCTCGCTTGTTTGCAAGGCAGTAAACCTTGGAACAGAAACTGAACGCCAGGATTCAAATATTGACTTTACATACCTACAGGTTTAAAATTAAAAACAGTCTCCAGTTGTGTGTGGCAGGATACACAGAAGGTAAGACCAAACTCTTACATGTAGAAGCCCAGTATTCACGATCCTCAGCCCACAGAAACAAACAGTGTGCGTCATCATCGTCAAAGCTCTCTACAACTGAACCGTATAGTTAGGATTTGTTTTCGTTCATGCCAAGTAATAATAAAAAGCATGACTAAATCCAGTCACCCACAAGTAAACTACAAATAACTACATCTGCTATTTGTCACGGGACTAGCATTAGGCCTTGTGTAGTTGGCACATTTACACCAAAAGAGGGCATTCTTTTGTTTTTAAGTGGTACATCGGATACATCTGACACCTAAACTAATGCATATTATATAAGTTTATTGTCAAAGCAAGTCAGACCATTTCTTCGAATCAAGTCATGATTTGAGACTGTTCTAACTTCAAATTGTAAATTATTCCCCAAGGAAAAAAAATCTTTATGAGAAAGTAGAAGATGTAGATGCATTTTTATGCTATATTTCTCTCAGCCTACTCTGGTTGACTGTATTCTAGGTTGGCAATCAGCAGGAGTAAGTGCAGAGAAGCAGGAGTATGCATACAATTATGACTTACATAGATGAGGATGCCTACTCACAGGAATCTTTCTGAATTTCCAAAAGACTTGAAATCTACTGGATGTTGGAGTATAATGAGTAAAGAGACCATCCAGGATTTCGCAATTTCGTGATTTGAAAAAAACTCAAGAAATCTGCTGTTAGAAATGGGATCTCTAGTTGGCAAGGGCTTGCACCTTTGTCCAAGTAGGGACCCTTCTTCCTAGTCAGGGTAAGGGTGTTACACTCGTGAAGTAACCCCTGCTCACCCTCGTGGTAGCTTGGCACGAGCAGTCAGGCTTAATTCAGAGGCAGTGTGTAAAGCATTTGCACATAACCAACAGTAATACAGTGTAAGCACTACAAACGAACACCACACCAGTTTAGAAAAATAACCAATATTTTATATACTCAAGACAAGACCAATTACGACAAAAATCCACAATACTATACTTTAAAAATGAATGCTTGATAAGGTCACTTCTTCTTTGCAGGAATAGTCCAAAAACAAAGTTCGTACGAGTCGGTAGCTCCGTCCGAGCCTACCGCGATGCTGAAAACCACAGAGTCTAACAGTTCCAGCCGACCGCGTCGATACGGGCCAGCAGAGTCGTGAACAGACTCGGTCACAGTACCTTTCTCGTTGTGGCTGGTACGGAGTGTACGAGCCGGTCGGCGTTCGTCGTGGTTGCGGTGCAAGACGGAGCGATGCAAGGTGCGGTGTCCCTCGATGTGGTGCAGGCAGCGGCTCGATGAGCGTCGTGCAGACGGAGTCGGTGAGTCCAAGGCGTGCGATGAAGGGTGAGACGATGCTCGATGCGGTGCTGACAGGTTGCGATGCAGGCGACCAAGCCGGAGTGCGGGAGCTGGCGTCGGACAGCGGTGCGAGTTGGAGCGGTGCGTCGCAGACGTGCGAGCGGTGCCCCAAATGCGGTGCGGTCACGACTCTTGAGCCAGCTGCAGCGACCGCGTCGGTCGGGTCCGGCTGGTTCAGTGAAGCGATGCGATGCGGACTGCGGTGCCCACAGGTCACGGTGCAAGCAGCGGCTCGGTGTTGGCGGCGTCGGACGTCGCCCACGGTGAGACCAGGTTTGCGATGCGAAGCGGTGCGATGCGGTCTGCGGTGCAAACAGGTCACCGGCCAGGGATGGATTCGGTTGACGGAGTCGGTTGCGGTTCCCTTCCTCTGTGGCAACTGAAACAGCGTTCCAGAAGCGGTACCCAGAGGCTTGTGAAGTCTTTGCAGTCCCTGAGACTTCTTAACAGGAGGCCAGCTCGGTTCCAGGCCCTTGGAGATACTCAGCACAAGTTTGTAGAAAGTTCAGTCCTTTCACTGCCCAAGACAGAAGCAGCAACTGCAGGCCAACCCAACAAAGCAGTCACCTAGCAAAGGGGCAGTACTCCTCCTAGCAGCTCTCCAGCTCTTCTTCTTGACAGGTTCCTTGGTTCCAGTGAGATCTAAATTCATGGGGTCAGGGCCCCAATATTTATATCCCAAATTCCTTTGTTCTCTGAAGGCAGAGAGGCCTTTGCCTAGTCCAAACCAGTTCTGGAGCACTTTGTTGACAAGTCTCCGTCCCTTCTTTCAGTGAGTAGGCCAGGGACATCAGACGCACCACAGGAAGTGGAGCCAGCATTGTGGAGGAAAGGCACTGTCCTATTCAGGGCCCAGGTGCAACCCCTCCCACCCATCTACATGTAGATCTTGCTATTCAGCCCTGTGCTGACTCACCCTGTCTCCTGGCATCCCCCAGCCCCTGTCACTCACACTCCAGACAAGGAATACACAACCTCGCAGAGGCAGGCTTGGATGGTTAGACAAGAAAATACCCACTTTCTAAAAGTGGTATTTTCAAACACCGAATGTTAAAACCAACTTCACTAAAAGATGCATTTTATTATTCTGAGTCCAGGCATACTAAACTCGAATTTCTACCATGTTCCCGGGGTCAGTTAGGATTATAAGCTGTAATAATCAAAACTGCCCGTTCTGGCCTAGGGGAACCGGTAGCCTTGCAATAGTGAAAACGAACTAGGCTGTAATTCACTATCAGGACATGCCACACACACCAGGGCATGTCCTACCTTTCGCATACAACGCACCCTGCCCACAGGGGTACCTTGGGCCTACCTTAGGGGTGACTAACATGTAGCAAAGGAAGGTTTAGGGACTTGCAAGTGTGTGCACTTGCCAAGTCGACATGGCAGCCCCAGGCTGCGCACAGGCTCTGCAATGGCAGGCCCGAGTTACACTTTACGGGCTGTTTGCGTGGGTGGCACAATCCAGTGCTGCAGCCCACCAACAGCATTTGGTCTATAGGCCCTGGCACTCGCAGTGCACTTTACAAGGGACTGACACATAAACCAAATAGGCCAATCATGGAAACACCAATCCATAACACATTTTATACAGGAGCACTTGCACTTTCCCACTGGACAGCAGTGAGGAAAGTGCGCAGAATCATTACACCAGCAAAAACAGAGTCAAAACCGGGAGGTCAGAAAGCAAAAAGTCAGGGGAAACACGCCAAAAGATGCCAAGTCTAACATCTGCACTTTTGTAAAAAGGCAGTGCTTTTTACAAACATGCCCGAGAAATCTGGGCCCACCGCGTCCCCATACTGTTTTTAATCAGACCCTCCAGTTTTTCGCTATTTCGTGATTTGCCCAAAAATCGTGAAATCAGCACTTTTGTAAAAAGTCAGCGCTTTTTAGGTCGAGCCTATAGAGGCAGCGCGCATGCGCTGCTCGCCTTGCGAGGCATGCAGTAATCAAGTATGGATTGGAAGCTCCGTGGAAGCTCCGCCCACTCTCCGCCCATGTTTTTAATTGGCTCGTGTCATTGTCTTTCGTAAATGCTGCCGTCTGATTGATTATGAGGCTTGTTAGTCCCTCCTTAGTACGGCCTTGTCTTCTTTTGTAACCTCCCATGGCTACTGGCCCCTTTACTTTGAGTGTTACACCGTACGTGTACTTTTTTCTTTATCTTTGTTGGCATTGGAGAGTGAGCCGTGGGGGAGGAGGGCTGAGCGCGCTGGGGCCCGGTGTCGGTCATAGAATGAGACAGACGGGGCACGAGCAAAGCGCCCTTTAAGAGCAGTGTCAGGTGAGTGTTGCGATTGTTATTCCCCAGGACCTGTTGTTTTTGCAAGGCCCCACGTGTTTTCTCTTCCCCTGCAGGACATGCTTTTTGAAACTTTGAAATAAGTCGTCCTATGAATGGCCCCGCCTCAGTTTGACCGGGGCCTTGCTAAAACTTCTGACATGTCTCTTTACAACCAGCTGTAATCCCTTTTTGGGCGCAAACATGTTTATGTCCAAACAGGATTGCCAGCCTGATCCTAATTGATGCCAAAATATTCTGCGAATCGCACAAATGATCCTTCGGTCTGTAGCGTGTATTCGTAAAAAAAATACAACTTTGCTCCATCGTCTTATATTAGGATACAGTGCATCTTTGTGCGTATTTAGCTGACATTATTTACGTCAGAAAAAATTAGCTGAGTCGACATTCTATAACACTGACTTTGTATTCTTCTCAGTAATGATGAGTTTACACAGATGAGCTTGAGGACGCACATTCCATATTTCTGGAGCCCAGGTGAGAAGCTAGAAAGTACCACCTTCACCATCACCAGAGAGAGAGGAACAGGAGAAAGCCCCACGAGTGACTTCCAAGAGAGAAAGATTGCAACATGTTTTCCGGTCACATTAAACTCACTCTTGTGAAATTCTCAGACTCTTATTAGTTGTGACACTCCTGTAAACACCTTTAATATGCATAAGAGTCACTCATGTTGGCTTTCATGTGGCAGGTGCCCGTGTTGTCATCTAATTAAATTAACTCGCAATTATGAAACGTGCACGGAACAGGATAAAGGTCGTTAGTGCATCAGTGCTGTGGACAGGAAGAAGCAGCCTGTTCATATGCTGTAGGCGACTGCTCCTTGCATGGTATAAGAAGCTATCACATGCCTTTGCCTTTTTAGGTCAAGCCTATAGCGGCAGCGCGCATGCGCTGCTCGCTTTGCGAGGCATGCAGTAATCGAGTATGGAGTGGAAGCTCAGTGGAAGCTCCGCCCATGTTTTTAATTGGCTCGTGTCATTGTCTTTCATAAATGCTGCTGTCTGATTGATTATGAGGCTTGTTAGTCTCTCCTTAGTACGGCCTTGTCTTCTTTTGTAACCTCCCATGGCTACTGGCCCCTTTACTTTGAGTGTTACACCGTACGTGTATTTTTTTTTAATCTTTGTTGGCATTGGAGAGTGAGCCGTGGGGGAGGAGGGCTGAGCGCGCTGGGGCCCTGTGTTGGTCATAGAATGAGACAGACGGGGCACGAGCAAAGCGCCCTTTAAGAGCAGTGTCAGGTGAGTGTTGCGATTGTGAGAGTAAAGGTCACCCTCAAGGGAGATCTCGATCCGTAACTGTTTCCCCTCTTCCCGTGGCCATTGAGCCTTCTATCCCTGCGAAGAGATCCCTTCCCCGTGCCAATTATAGGGTCTGTGAAAGCGCATTCCTTCCCTTACAAGAGGCTGCAAAAAGTGGTCAAGGCCAAGTAATCTTGTTTCTAACAGTGGGCGTACCATGCCGATCGCTGCACACTGCCACCTCCCCGTTGCTGGGCGGCTCTTGTCTTGATATCGCTGCACGCTTGTGCCCGAGATGGGACTGCCTAAACCACACGAGGTCGCCAGCTGTTGTGACTGGATTCCCAATTGCACTTCGTATCTTATGATTTTAGGGGTGTTCTCTTTTGATGGCCCATGCTGGTACTCTCCCCCCCCCCCCCCAACTCACTAGCTTGATGCTTTTTATGGCCACCTTTATTGGAGCTCAGACACGACACTCTCATTTGCCGGACGTGTTCGTTCATTGAGTGATGTAATTCAGACGTCAGTACCCTCCAGACCCAGTTGCCTTATAATAACGACAGGTTCTGTTCTCCCTTTTGGGTCTTATTTTTACAATTGTTTTCTTTATTAACTACATCTGCGCTGTTTGCGGAAGCAACTTAAACAAGGTTTTAATGTAGACGCTTGGCTACTTGATTGCACAAGAGGCGCCATAGTCCTCTTTCTATAGTCCTACATGAGACTGCCTGACCACTGCTAGTTTTGGTCGAGACGTAAGAGAATCGGAAGTGAGGTCTGAACACACAGCCGTGATATTCAAACTGAAGAAGCAGGAAAAGGTGTAAGCTTCGCAAGTGCTGTGTGTGAAGAGGCTGACACTACTGTCTGCAGAGCATTAGCCTGGAGATCGAACCCTTGCCTGCAGCCCTCTTCTTCACAATTTCCTGTTCGCAATTTTCCTTCCAAGACTGATTAAAGGAAAAGGTCAGAGCGCCTGCAAACAACATAGGGTATTATTCTGAGCATGCACCTGCACCGCACTTGTATCACATCCTTTACCTGCCTATAGTTTGTACCCCATCCAAAACGAGTTTTACAGTTTAATCCAGGGGCTGTCCGGTCTGTGCACGAGACCTAACAGTGCCAGCTGAGGGGTGTAGGCTATGCAACAATTTATGCTCATCTACACGGCCCGCACAGTACATTTGTTCAGGGGTCTTAGGTAACAAATTGCGAGATAGAGAGGTGGGAACGTAACCAAATTCATAGTGAGAGCTGAGACAGAGCCGAACAAAATATAAGGTCCTAAACTAAGAGCAAAAGCATCAGCTGCAGCATCGAAATATTTGTCAAGTAGAATATTCAAATAAGGTCATTTAATGAGGTGTTTAAAATTCCAAATGGCTTCTTTTTCTACAATTATGGATTAAAAAGTGGGAATTCCCGTGAGTGGCAACAGACAAGTGATTGCAGTACATAAATATTTAGTACGTATATATCTCACTCGTATTCTCTTTCTGAATCTAAGATATAAACCCAAGCACATTTGTTTCCGAACACTTTTGAACATTGATCTATTCAGTCTCCTATATAAGTGAACTTTACGCAAAACAGGGCGCGGTGTGTGAAGATAAACATAACTATCCAGTTTCAGTGGTTTTCAGGTTTCGTTTCGTAACCACAACACCATTTAACTGTCTTTCCTGGGAATGTGAGTATTTTTTTTTAATAACAACACATGTAATGTCTTATGAGCAAAAGAAACAATAATTTAGCCTTAAAGTTGTTTTTAGTGTGTGTGTGTTTTGTTTGTTTTGTAGTTGGCTATAATACATCCAGCTCCCAAGTTTCTCATTCCACTCTTCCCAACCTCCTGTGTGGTCAGCAATGGGTTCATGTTTCTTTGGCTGTGCGCAACAGGGATTAGCTTTAGGACATGGTCTGCAGCCAGATCCTGCACCCAACACACAACGTGGTAACCTACACACAACTTCGACCATGTACACAGGGCGTAGGCCACGAACTGTCCAGCCAACTCCTGTGCTTTGGAAATCTACTATCTTGCCCTTTAATCTAATGGCAAACATCCTTGTTGGCCAGGCTATGCTAAAACATTACTCATTACGCCCAAAGTTTTTTTTCCGCTTATTCCTCTTTGGGTATAGTGGGACATTTGATTTTTAGTATGGCAATCGGCTTATGACCGCCTTTATATAGCAAGGATCGAACCCATGCATGCCTACTTTACCTATTTCTTTGCTCCCTAGATTTAAACTTTCTTTGTATAAATCTGGATGTAAAAGGTCTGCAGGAAGTTTTTGGTTCTTATGTTTAGGGTTATCTTTCTATAGGCTAGAAACCACAAATCACACATAATGGGAGCAAAGCTAGTTTGCACATACTCTGCTCCATTATTTTGTACAAAACCACTATTTGGGTGCACAAACACCCCCATAGGCCCCACTAAGTATACTTTGTGAGGGTATTTCTTTTGAACCCATTAATGCCCCGCCGGCATAAATGAACCTGTTAAGATACCATGCAGTAGCCGGACCTGCTGGGCAACTGAAACTAATACAAGAAATCAAAACCAAATGCAAAAATTCCATGATGTAGCGTCAATCCGGGAATGGGCAGGCACAATGTTGGAAAAACAAAACAGGATCTGAGCTCCAAGTTACTACGGCCTAGCTCCTTGCTGACCCTTGGGCCCAATTACTAGTCATATGGTACTGATGCAGTGGAAACTTTGCACCTGTAAACTCTGGTACCTTGCTTTAAAACCCCGCCAATACCATGTAATTACAAATGAAACCAAATAGAATGAGGAATAACTGCATGGAACCTGATTTACCAGCCTGAATACTACACAGAATTTACAATACTGAGGTGCTAAATGCACATCTTTATCACCTAAATGTGTGCTGAGAGTTCGGTACAACATGGGGGGCGGGGTGAAAGAGGAGAATGATGCCCTGCAAGGGGAGGCATTACATGCTTCCCAGTACCTTTCCTGAGGGTGGTGCTGGTGCTAAATAATGGGTCCGGGCTACAATATAGCCCTTTCCAGTGTAAATTTGCCAGCTGGATTTTCCAGTAAGTAAAACTGGACTCTGTATTCCTGCACCTAGAAAAATCTGAGAGTGGGCACACCACCAATTTTTGACTGAGCAGAGAGAAATTCCAAGCAAGAATTCTGGTCAACTCTTAACCAGCGTGTTAATGTGATCGGACCTTACATGGTTGATCTATATTTCTGATTAGTTATGTACTAGAAATAATATGAGATAGTGTGGATGATTGTCAAATCTGCGTGACAGAGATATAGCTTTACTGTCTGAGACTTGAGCCTTGTAAGGTCTGTGTAACTAGAGTGATAGCTCAGTTGTCCAAAGTAAATATGTTCTGTGGTAATGGTGGATTGCACTGCAGCTGAAGCTAGAGCCTGTAAGGTTTGTGAAACTATATATAGTTTTGCTGTCTAAAAGCTGCCACCTATGAGGCATAGTTCTGCTTTCCAAACCGTATGCTTATAGGATCTGTGTAGCCTGAAGGAGAGCTCTTATGTATGATGCACAAGTCTGTGATTTCGGACTCGCCTGAGATTAGCTCTCAGGAGTGGAGAGTGGGCAGGCAATGCAGGAGCATGCACTAAAAAAGACAAGGTCCCATCTTGCTGACGCTTGGTGTGATCCTGGTATGTTTGATGAGTCATGTAATGGAGTAGTGTAATGTTAAGGATTAGCTTCCTGTCTAAGTCCACAGACTGTTGCATTAGGTGGTGGCTTGAGGGATAGCTTTGCTATCTCAGCCCTGAAACTGCATGTTCAGTGTAACCTGATGGGTGGCTCTGCAGTCTAAAGAAAACATCTGTAAGTCTTGTTAGCTTGAGAACTGACATTGTTAGCTAAAGCCAAAACCAAAGCACGAGAATTACAAAACGTGATGAATGGAATCCTTGAATTAATCTTAAACTCAGGTAATTACCCTGTCCTGTCTGAAGCTAAAGCATGTTTGTTCTGTATAACACAATGTGTACTTCTCATGTGTGTTTCCTGATCTTGTGACTTCTGTGTCTCCTGGGGAATAGCACTGTTGCCTAAAGTCAGATCCTGTTTGTCTGTGTAGCCTCAGATATTGCCCTACAGGCAATGTCTCTGGGTGTAAGGTCTGTCGAAGCTATGTGATGGCACGGCTCACAGTGGCTCTGATGTATGCGCTCTGAGTTGCTTGTTACATATCAGCTGCTATCTTTAGCCTGAACTCTAAATCCTGTGTAGCCAGCAATGACCACCCATCTAAATCATACTTAGCCATATCAGTGTGTGCCTCACAGACGCTTAACACTATGAGCTATCCTTTTTGCTGTATTTCTTACACCTTGTATCATCCTGTCACATAGAGGCCAGCTGTAGCAATACATTGGGAGTTGCTTTTCCTCTCATCGTTTCCCTTTCTCTCCTCATTCTGCTTCCTATATATTTGTATTCTTTCTCTTTCAATCTCTGCCGTCACTCTTCCTCACTCATTTCTTGTTCTGTCTAACTTGCTTCTCCCCTTTCATCACCTTGCATCTATTTCTTAACGCTTCCTCGCCTCTCTGTCCTCCTATTTTTCTTTCTATCATTTCTTGCTCAATTTGCACTCCCTGTCCTCTCCCGCTTTCTTTTCTCTCCCCTATGGTTCCAACTTTCTACCTATTCAGGCTTCGCCTTGGACTGTTGCACCAGTGCAGCATCACCTCAGCACCAGCGCAGCACCAACTCTGCATCACTCAGCACCACCTGAGCACCAGGACAGAACCACCTGAGCACCACCAAAGCATCACTCAACACCACCAAAGCATCACTCAACATCACCAAAGCATCACTCAACACCACCTTAGCATCACTCAGCACCACCTCAGTATCACTGAGCACCACCTGAGCACCACTTCTGCCCAAGCACACCACCACCTCAGTATTACTCAGCACCATCTCAGCATACGTACAGCACCAAATCAACGCCAGCGCAGCACCACCTCAGCACCACCACCGCACCATCTCCGCATCAGCACAGCACCACCTCAGCATAGCACCATCTCCGCATCAGTGCACCACCTCCACCAGCGCAGCTCCACCTCAGCAGCAATTTAGCACTAACGCAGCACCACTTCAGCATCAGCACAGCACCATCTCAGCACAGCACCAGCTCAGCACCACCTGACTACCAGCACTACCTCAGCACTACCTCAGCATCCCTCAGCACTACCTCAGCATCACTCAGCACCACCTCAGTATCACTCAGCACCACCTCAGTATCACTCAGCAACACCTCAGTATCACTCAGCATCAGCTGAACAGCACCACCTCAGCATCAGCACAGCACCATCTCAGCATCAACACAGCACCACCTCCGCATCAGTGCAACACCACCAGTGCAGCACCACCTCTGCATCAGCGAATCACCTCAGCACAGCACCAACTCAGCATCACTCAACACCACTTGAGCACCAGCGCAGCACCACCACCTCAGCATCAGTACACCACCACAGCGCCATCCTAGCATCAGCTCAGCACCATCTCAGCATCAACACAGCACCACCTCCTCATCAGTGCGCCACCTCGACACCATTGCAGCACCAGCGCAGCACTAGTGCAGCACCAGCGCAGCACCACCTCAGCACCAAAGCTGCACCACCTCAACACCAGCACTGCACCATCACAGCATCAGCACAGCACCATCTCAGCATCAGCACAGCACCCCCTCTGCATCACTGCACCACCACCAGCGCAGCCCACCTCAGCACCAACGCAGCTCCACCTCATCAGCAACTCAGCACAATGCAGCACCACTTCTGCATCAGCGCAGCATCATCTCGCCACAGCACGACCTGAGCACCACCTCACTAGCACCACTTCAGCATCACCCCGCACCACCACAACAGCACTCGGCACCACCTCAGCACCACTTGGTACCACCTGAGCACCAGCACAGCACCACAACGTCAGCCTGACTCAGCACCACAACAGCATCACTCAACACACCTCACCATCAGCACAGCACCACCTCAGCACAGCACCATCTTAGATTCAGCACAGCACCACCTCCTCATCAGTGCACCCCCACCAGTGCAGCTCCCTCTCAGCAGTATTGCAGGACACCCTTAGCACTAGTGCAGCACCACCTCAACATGAGCACAGCACCATCTTGGCATCAGCACAGCACCATCTCGGCATCAGCACAGCACCACCTCTGCATTAGTGCACCATCACCAGCGCAGCTCCACCTCAGCAGCAGTTCAGCACCAATGCAGCACCACTTCAGCATCAGCGCAGCACCATCTCAGCATTGCTCAGTCCTCCTGAGCACCAGCTCTGCACCACCTCGGTATCACTCAGCATCTCCTCCACACCAGCACACCACGACCACCTCAGAATCACACAGAACCACCTGAGTATCATTCAGCACCACCTGAGCATCACCTCCGTACCACCACCGCAGCATCACTCAGCATCACCTCAGTCTGCCTTCAGAATCTGGCATCTGTTGATTCTCCCCTAGTGTCCATCTGCTGCTAGTGTTGTAATTCAGGTACTATTTACCAAACTCCACCCTCCCGTTGTTTATGTCCCTCCCCCCCATAACAAAAACAAACTATAACAAACCAGCATTAGAACAGGCAGGAAGAGGTTGCCAGCGTTGCGAGGACAAAAAACTACAAGCTATTTTTATGTTAATTCTTTTTTTTAATAGGGTCATTCAGTTATACATAATGTCTTCTTGGTTATATATAAGGTAATAAAATTGCTTATAACACTTTTTTATTATAACTTTTCAACATGCTGCACAGCAGCCGCACTGCATAGCTTAAACACATTGGCACAGCCAATAGCTATGGCTAAACACTTATAAGGTCCCAAAGGCAAGACCTATTGGCTATGCTAATGCTTGTTACTAAAGTGCCTGCGAAATCTGGGCCCGCCGCGTCCCCATACTGTTTTTAATGCACTTTGACCGCTGCTTGGGACACTGAGCCTTAACCCTTTTGGTGCTTGCGTCGGCCAATGGCCGACGCAAGCACTACCTCCCTCATGCGGCGCACGTCCATTGGCCGTCACCAGGGAGGCCTCCCTTTAAACCTCCGGTGCAAAGCACCGGGGATTGTTTTTTTTTAAATTTCCCCTGGGGGAGACACAGAAGGCTTTCCGCGTCCCCCCCGCCCTCCGTCCCGCCCATCTGTGACATCAGCGCACCGCGAGGCGCTCTGACGTCACTGATTTCCCCACCGGAGCCGAGGACAGCCGCAGGTAAGGCCGCGCTCGACTCCAATGGGGAAATCAGGCCGAAAACGGCCTCCCCAGCTTTCAGGGAGGCCTCGTTTGAAAGGGGAGAGTCTCCCCTTTCAAACGAGGCCTTCCTGAAAGGGCTTCCTGGCCGTGGATCGCGGCAGCGCAGGGATGTCTTTGGGGGGGTCGGCCCTCATGGTAATGGGTCGGCCCCCCCGGGGGCATATTTTATTATAAAAGAATGTTGGCTTTCCTTGGGGGGCGCGATCGCCCCCAAAAATTTAAAAAATGGCGGCGAAATTGGCAGGGGGTCGGTCCTCCTGCTCAGTGGGGGCATTTTTTTTTTATAGCCATGTGCTTTCCGTGGGGGCCACAATCAGCCCCCAGGGAAGACATAGCTATAAAAAAAAATAGAGAAAGAGAGATATCTCTTTCTATATATATATATATATATATATATATATATATATATATATATATATATATATATATATATATAGAGAGAGAGAGAGAGAGTCTCTTTCTCTCTGTAGATGATATATGTATATATATGTATCTATATACATATGTATGTGTAAATAGATACATATATATACATAAGTCTACAGAGTGAATGATATATATATGTATCTATATACATATATATGTATATATATATATATGTATATCGATACATATATATAAATATATGTAGAGAAAAAATCTTCTATGTATATGTATATATATATGTGTCTGTATATATATATGTACATATATATATATATATATATATATATATGCTCCTTGATGCACAGTGAACGGCGCACTCGCGGACGGGTGCTTTACAAACGCAGGGGTGCGCCCGCGATATTTATCCAGGCTCTGTTTCCCAAAAAGAAAAACAGCACTCGCGGGGGCACTTGCTAGGGTTTATTGCATTGCTAATAAACTCTAGCAACTGCCCCCGAGAGTGCTGTTTTTTTGGGGGGAAACAAGGAAACGGAGCTTGGATATATATATATATGGCGGCGGTGCAGGGCACGAAATAAAACTTATTGCACCAGAACTTGGGTCCGCATTCGTATGTTCCTGTTTGAAAGGAGTATGAGAGGCGAAGCAGGAGATATATCTATATATATATACCTAGACCTGGAAGTATATATTGAAAATAACATCTTACTAACCCGACTGTATAGAAAACCGACAGCGGGTAATGGGGTCTTACATGCAGGCAGCCATCACCCGTTGAGCCTAATAAAAAATATACCTTTCGGAGAGCTATTGCGTCTTAATCGCAATTGCACTACGATGCGGAGCTACAATAATGCCAAGGAGGATGCTCTGCAAAGATTCAGAGAGAGGGGCTATACTAAGGCAGATTTACTGCAGGCAGAAAACAGGGTAGAGAAAATCAATAGAGTAGAATTACTGGTAGCAAAGGGACCAAGGAAATCTATACAAGATGGCCCGGCAAGAATGATAACATGCTACAACGAAAAATCGAGCAGTATTCTACAGATTTTTAGAAAAACTGGCATATTCTGCAAACTGACAACATTTTAAAAACAAAGCTTCCAGAACGCCCACTAATAACATATAAACGATGTCCCTCAGTGGGGGACCATCTGATCCACAGTCACTTTGACATAACCCCGAAAGTTCAAAATCATTTGAGTATTGCCGGATTTTTTCCGTGCAAACGATGTAAGGCCTGCAAATTTAGTAGTAAAACCACCACCTATCAGGGCAGACCAGGGGATCCTAGGCCTGTCCGTATGATTAAAAGATTCTTTAATTGTAATTCAGAGTTTACGGTATATTGTTTGACATGCCCATGCAAAAAGCGTTATATCGGTAGCACCATACATCCGACAAAGAAACGCATCCTTGAACACATGCGTGCTATTACAAACAAGGATGTGACTTACCCTGTTGCTCGTCATTTTGAAAAATTCCATCAAAGCAACAGGGATCTCCTTCAATTCTATTGCATAGATCAGATGGCAAAACAAGAAAGAGGAGGGGATAGGGTGCGTAAGCTTCGGTCCTTAGAGTCTAAATACATCATAGACCTTCAGACCAAAGCTCCGATAGGCTTGAATAATGACGAGGAGATGTGGGCACATCTAGAGTAACAGAGGAAGACAATGAACTTTTTCCATGCTAATTTTGTGTTTGGGATTATTTCACTCTGGATACCGCAAAATACACACTCCCCCCCAAAAATAAGATTTGACATTTTGTGAATGCCCATTCAGGGCACAATTGTGGTTGCAACTAGATGACACTGACACTCTGTATATATTAACAACATATATGAATTGGTTTTTAAGCATAATATTCTACATTTTTGAAAAATGCTAATTTTTTAATGAATTAGAAAATAATTTATGAATTTATATACATGAAATTATTTATCAATTGTACACATGGATTTAATCATAAATGAAGGTTTTTAGCATCATTTTTCTACAATTTTAGTAATGCTAAATTATTGTTTTCATGTGTACATAGGAGAAGATGTGTCATTGTTGCTACAATAATGTTTTTAAATACAGCACTGAGCACTTTGGGTAATAGCACTTTATGTAAATAACACGTTTTAAGATGGCTGCCATGTATTTTTACCACAAATGTTGCGTAAGTCCTATTTTTATGCTTAGTGAAAAAACACGTGATGTATGAGAATTTTAAATACTCGCGTGAAACACTATGGAAACTGACATTGAGGAAGCCGAAAGGTGAAACGCGTCTGTCAGGGGGGGGTCTGCACATTAAAATCATCAGCTACAAATGATCCGTGTGTGCTCTCCATTTTTGGTTTGCTGAATGGCTGCCGAGTTACGGAATCGAGAGCGGTTCACCTCCGCTGGAGTAAGCACCCGGGGAAGAAAGGAGCGGCGGCGGTGATGTTCGGTTGCTAAAATTAAATTGGCCGCCAGCCCGGAGACTCCAAAATGGAATTGGCGCCGTAAGATTAATGACGTCTACTAAGATAACGCTTTATGGATTGATGGGACGTGGATTTTCTTCGCCGTCGGAGAAGCGAGGTGATTTCCGAGTTGTTGACCCGGGGAGCGCAGCGCTGACTGACTGGTGAGTGAGCTTCGCAGTTCCTAAATGCTAATATCATTGGAGTCTTTATCCCGAGGATAACGCTGTTTGTGCAGACCCCCCGTTTTTCTATCGTACAGAATTGTGTTGCATAACGAACTGAAAAATGTCAAGCCTTCGAGAGAGGGAGGAAGCGGCTTTAGATATTTTCAAACAAAGGACAGGGGCAAAGAAGTCGCAGTCAAAAACAGATACAGCAACAAATACCTCTGCAATAAATCTTGTGATTTTGTTCCAAGCATTAGAGAAAGCACAAGAGAGAGAATTGCGTAAATGGTGGGAAGCCACCTCACTGCAAAGGTATATAGACTGCGACCGTATACCAAGGGGCCTTCGTATTTTTACGGTCCCGTCATATGAGAACCCCGACCCACAGCTCCTAAAAGAATGGGCAGAACATACCACAGATTCTGCAAAAGGGATGGTGAAAATACTTATAAAGTATGCATGGAGTGATCGGGAGAAGTTTCTATTGGAAATCGAGAAACTAGAGGATTTAATAAGCAAAGAAAAAGATGTGAAACAAAGCGAAGATCTAAGGAATGCAATGATGAAACGTCTAAAAGATTATGAGGCGGTGATAAGACGCCGCAAACAGACAACATTTCAAAGGGATGAGCAGGACTACATCACGGGCCGCATTTTAATATTTGCCCGTAAATTTGACGGACCCCGAAAAAAGCTGAATCAACAGGGTACGATGGGGAGTGGAGCCAGAGACACTTCTGAATCAGAAGTAGAAACCTCAGAAGGGGAACAGTCGGCCAGTACTGAAGAGGGAAGAACAAACCAGGAATCCCCTTATTTTCAAGAATACCAGCTAATAAGGGAAACAAGACAAAGACCCACCCAACGGACCCACCCTCCCCAACAACAGAAATCGAAAAACGCAAAAAGCGGAAAACAAGGAGGGGCAAGAAACGAGGAAGAAGAGGGACCTACCCCAAGAATCACTCGCAGCAAAGGGAAGAGGGGCAAATGGTAAAAGGGACGGAAGAAAGAACGGTGATTAATCTTTCAAATAAAGTATTATCCCAGGACCAGATCAAAATATTACAATTAGGTCCCACCTTCTGTCCAACATCAGGCTATAATTATACAGAGACTCGAATAGATCTTTTTAAATATATTAGAAAATTAAAGGAACAAAAGATCTTTTTACTACATCCCGAAAGAAGACCACTAAGAACTGAAATTGAAGAACAAAGTGGTGATGATACAGAAACTAACCTCTTAGTAGGTCATGATCTTCAGGCTTTATTAGTGTTACAGACCTTGGACACATCCCTAGAGGAAGGAGAAACTAACGTTGATGACTACTTAGAAGGGGTGGGAATAAGACAAACAAGTGGACATAGTAATTTTAAAAGAAAGTCGAGAACAATTCCTCAAACCCCCTTTGATGCAATTGATGTTTTTAATGAAGCAGTCATTACGGATTAAAAAAATCTAGCCAAGCTAAATTCTCCTCAAACTCGGGACTATAATCTCTCAAGGAAACAATGGGAAGCTATGAAATCCCTGAAGGAAGATACCAGCATAGAAATCAAACCCTCAGACAAGGGGGCAACATGGTCGTCTTTAATAAAGAACACTATTATAAGGAGGCCATGAGGCAATTGGAAGACAAAGAGTGCTATATCCCAATACAGCGGAAGGAATATGTAAAATGTATTAATGAATATCATCAAAAACTTAAAGACTGGCGGGATGAGGGTATGCTGGGACAAGATGAGTATTTATTTTTATACTGTGAAACACCTATTCTACCTACTTTTTACCATCTCCCCAAAATACATAAAGACCCAAAAAATCCACCAGGTAGGCCAATAGTTGCCTCCATCGGCAGTCTTTTAGAGAATACAGCAGTTTATATTGATTCCTTTTTAGCACCCTTAGTCAGGGATCTTGCTTCCTATGTCCGGGACACTCAGGATTTCTTGAGACAAATTGATGGTACTACGTGGGAGAAAGATATGCTTCTCATAACTTTGGACATAACAAGTTTATACACGTGTATCAAACATGGAGATGGACTCAAGGCTGTGGAATGGTTTCTTAACAAGAGACAATTGAAATTTCGGAAACATAATGAGATGCTTGTTAACATGATCACTTTTTGTTTGACTAATAACATCTTTACCTTTGCAGGTCAACTTTACCAACAGCAACGCGGTACCGCGATGGGCACGTGCTTCGCCCCCAGCTACGCGAATTTATTCGTGGGCTGGTGGGAGAAGCACGTGGCCTGGGGAGAGACTAATGACTTGTGGTTGGATAAAATAATTTTGTGGGCAAGGTATATAGATGACCTTTTTGTTGTTTGGCGAGGCAGCCGCTCCTCGGCTGAGGAGTATGTTGCCTCGCTTGACAGCAATGAATTAAATCTTAAATTCACAAGTAATATCAGTGATACATCGTGACCTACCTAGACCTGGAAGTATATATTGAAAATAACATCTTACTAACCCGACTGTATAGAAAACCGACAGCGGGTAATGGGGTCTTACATGCAGGCAGCCATCACCCGTTGAGCCTAATAAAAAATATACCTTTCGGAGAGCTATTGCATCTTAAACGCAATTGCACTACGATGCGGAGCTACAATAATGCCAAGGAGGATGCTCTGCAAAGATTCAGAGAGAGGGGCTATACTAAGGCAGATTTACTGCAGGCAGAAAACAGGGTAGAGAAAATCAATAGAGTAGAATTACTGGTAGCAAAGGGACCAAGGAAATCTATACAAGATGGCCCGGCAAGAATGATAACATGCTACAACGAAAAATCGAGCAGTATTCTACAGATTTTTAGAAAAAACTGGCATATTCTGCAAACTGACAACATTTTAAAAACAAAGCTTCCAGAACGCCCACTAATAACATATAAACGATGTCCCTCAGTGGGGGACCATCTGATCCACAGTCACTTTGATATAACCCCGAAAGTTCAAAATCGTTTGAGTATTGCCGGATTTTTTCCGTGCAAACGATGTAAGGCCTGCAAATTTAGTAGTAAAACCACCACCTATCAGGGCAGACCAGGGGATCCTAGGCCTGTCTGTATGATTAAAAGATTCTTGAATTGTAATTCAGAGTTTACGGTATATTGTTTGACATGCCCATGCAAAAAACGTTATATCGGTAGCACCATACATCCGACAAAGAAACGCATCCTTGAGCACATGCGTGCTATTACAAACAAGGATGCGACTTACCCTGTTGCTCGTCATTTTGAAACATTCCATCAGAGCAACAGGGATCTCCTTCAATTCTATTGCATAGATCAGATGGCAAAACAAGAAAGAGGAGGGGATAGGGTGCGTAAGCTTCGGTCCTTAGAGTCTAAATACATCATAGACCTTCAGACCAAAGCTCCGATAGGCTTGAATAATGACGAGGAGATGTGGGCACATCTAGAGTAACAGAGGAAGACAATGAACTTTTTCCATGCTAATTTTGTGTTTGGGATTATTTCACTCTGGATACCACAAAATACACACTCCCCCCCAAAAATAAGATTTGACATTTTGTGAATGCCCATTCAGGGCACAATTGTGGTTGCAACTAGATGACACCGACACTCTGTATATATTAACAACATATATGAATTGGTTTTTAAGCATAATATTCTACATTTTTGAAAAATGCTAATTTTTTAATGAATTAGAAAATAATTTATGAATTTATATACATGAAATTATTTATCAATTGTACACATGGATTTAATCATAAATGAAGGTTTTTAGCATCATTTTTCTACAATTTTAGTAATGCTAAATTATTGTTTTCATGTGTACATAGGAGAAGATGTGTCATTGTTGCTACAATAATGTTTTTAAATACAGCACTGAGCACTTTGGGTAATAGCACTTTATGTAAATAACACGTTTTAAGATGGCTGCCATGTATTTTTACCACAAATGTTGCGTAAAGTCCTATTTTTATGCTTAGTGAAAAAACACGTGATGTATGAGAATTTTAAATACTCGCGCGAAACACTATGGAAACTGACATTGAGGAAGCCGAAAGGTGAAACGCGTCTGTCAAGGGGGTCTGCACATTAAAATCATCAGCTACAAATGATCCGTGTGTGCTCTCCATTTTTGGTTTGCTGAATGGCTGCCGAGTTACGGATATATATATATATATATATATATATATATATATATATATATATATATATATATATATATGCAGAAACACAAAGGATGCCGCACTCCAGAGATTGGTTTCAGAGTTGCTTTATTTTCACCACGACTGGTGGTAGTGGTGGTGAAAATAAAGCAACTCTGAAACCTGTCTCTGGAGTGCGGCATCCTTTGTGTTTCTGAATTTAAATATCGGGTAAGGATTCTACCCGTTGCTGCCTGCACCAGGTATTGAGCGCGCTGACATTGGGAATTAATTGTTTGATATATATATATATATGTATTTACAGAGAGATTTCTCAGTGCTGAAAATATGAGACTGTGAAAGAACTATATTGAGTCTCTTTGAAGTTACATGAAAGGCAGTAAAGTGTGGTACTGCTGCAGAGTACAAAAAAAAATTCCTGCTAGATAGAGATATCTGACTTTTGTCTAGTGGCAGTTTTGACGCCATAAAGGGCATGCTGGAAAGAACAGATCTGTATTATGTGGATAGCTAAGTGGATTAGTAAAGCCACGCAGTAGAAACACTTTGCAACAGATGAAATGTATGTGAGAGAGGGGCTATGGAGAGATGAGGGGCACGTTTGCAAGGATGGTAGTGAGGGAATTAAAGGAGGTCATAGTGTGCAACTGTAAAGCACACATTCACCCGTAGGCATCTTGGCGCCAAAATGATGGTCGCACTGGCTTCCACCAGCGCTAAAAGGCTGCGATGATGGGTATGTGGCAAGGTAAAGTAATACTGTGTCTTTTTTCTCTCTTTCTTAGTCTTTTTGGAGAGCGTACGGATTTCGCAAAGGAAAGGTAAGGTGACTTCGTCATTATTGACTGTTAAACACTTCACTCAAACACACACCCACCTACACTTTGAAACCAACAACCTATCTGTCTTCTACGTAGGACAGTGTTTTAAAAGGATAGTTTTAGGCACTAGCAGAGATGGCGTATCGTTGGATGAATGCTGCCCAGGCCCTAAGTCTGGTTCTGGAGTCCAGCTCTGAGGCAGGATCAGAGACTGAGACAGCAGATACTGAGACAGCATCTGAGGGAGAGGACAATGGAGCCAAATCTGGGAGTGATTTTTCAGTCAGCGCAGTTCCATCCGACGACTCATCTTCCAGCGATTCTGAAGGAGACGATGTCAGTCATGCTGTCCCTTTGCCTGCACAGTCTGTGCAGCAGGACACCAGTAACAGGTTAGAGCAACCCAGAGCGCAGGCACGTGCGGCCGCAAGCACAGACGGAGTGCTGTCTTGGCAGCCTCCCAATTTAGTTCAGCCCCAAATTCCGCCTTTCACTGGTGACGCTGGATGTAAAGTCGATACGGCGAATTTTTTGCCAATTGACTATGTCCATCTCTTTTTGTATGTTGACTTCCTTGACGAAATTGTGCAGCAAATAAATTTGCATGCCGAACAATTTCTGAGGGAGCAAGGAGGCACTCTTGGGCCTCATTCTAGGGCGCGCAAGTGGACTCCCACTTCTTTAGGGGAGTTGAAGATATTTTTGGGCCTCACACTTAAAATGGGGGTAGTGCATAAACCAACCTTGCTATCCTACTGGTCTACTCGCACGCTTTAGTTAACCCCCATCTTCGCACCATACATGAGCAGAGATCGTTTTTTGCTATTGCAGCGCATGCTGCATTTCAATGACAATTCTGCTGCATTGCCCTGGGACTATCCAGACCATGACAAGTTGTTCAAAATTCGGCCTGTCGTGGAACATTTGTCTGCCAGGTTTCCAGAGGTTTATACTCCTGGAAAGAATATAGCCATTGATGAGTCCTTGATCTTGTATAAAGGGCGGCTGCTGTTTAGGCAGTACATTCCGAGCAAACGCGCTCGCTATGGCATCAAGCTGTACATGCTGTGTGAGAGCTCGACTGGCTATGTGTACAGCTTGAGAGTGTATACAGGGAAGGACACAAGTCTTAACCCTGTAGGTTGCCCTCCCACGCTAGGGGTCACAGGAAAGATCGTATGGGAGCTTGTCCAGCCACTTCTTCACAAAGGTTATAACCTTTATGTGGACAATTTCTATACAGGAGTTGAGCTGTTCAGTGAGCTCTACAAAGCTGGCACTGTGGCTTGTGGTACAATTCGTTGTCGCCGCAAAGGATTCCCGCAGGAGCTTGTTTGCAAGAAGCTCCAGAAATCCTAGAGTACTGCGTTGCGTTCCAACGAACTGCTCGCAGTCAAGTTCTCAGATAGGCGTGACGTGTACGTGCTCACTACAATTCATGCTGAGAGCACTTCCCTTGTCACGGTTTGGGGTCATATGGCTGAAGTCCACAAGCCCACCTGTATACTTGATTACAACAAGTACATGGGCGGAGTGGACACAAACGACCAGGTTCTTCAGCCATACAATGCGAGTCGTAAAACTCGCACTTGGTATAAGAAACTGTTTACTCACCTGATCCAGATGGCAACATACAATGCATATGTTGTTTATTGTCAGACCACCACAGGAAGACTCATGTCTTTCCTTGACTTTCAGTTGTCTGTGATTGAAAGTCTCACTGCTACAGAAGCAGCAGTCTCCACTTCATGTGTTCTGGAGGACGTGGCAAGGCTGCAGGAGCGACACTTTGCTGATAAAATTCCTGCAACACCCAAAAAGGAGCGACCATGTCGTCGTTGTAAAGTGTGCTCGATGCAGGGAAAGAGGCAGGAGACTCATGTTTACTGTCCCCAGTGTCCAAGTAAGCCTGCCTTCTGTTTTCCTACTTGCTTTATGTTATATTACAAATACTGGGAAATTGACTGAGGTGGAGCTGCTAATAGGTAAACCTTTCAATTGGTGTGAATGGATACCTACTGTCTGTGGGCCACTCCTTCACTACGCAAGCAGGTGCAGAATATTTGTTCCTCTACTTCAGGAAATCATGGACTTCTCAACACCTTTATCTGCTTTCAGAACGTGGTAGTTGTTCTGTTCGCCAATTGACAAGTGCATTATAGTCCCCACGCTGCACATACTGGTGGACAGAACATATGCCATGTTGTCATGGTGTACCCGTGTTTCACATTCTACCGTTCTTCATGGTGCCTCACTTGTGTGGGAGGTCCAAGTACCCACGACAGGCAAAGGCCCATAACGTATTGAGGAGACATCAAAATTGAGGCAAGGGCCCAAAACGTTTTGTGACAGGCAATTTTGATGTCTCCTCAATACGTTTTGGGCCCTTGCCTGTCGTGGGTACTTGGGCCTCCCACACGAGTGAGGCACCATTTTTATCGGGAGACCTGGGGGAACGCTGGGTGGTAGGAAATTTGTGTCAGCCCAGTGATCCCACAACTTTCCCACACAAAAATGTGTGTAAAAAGTGATTTTTTCAGCAAATTTGAGGTTCGCAGGGGATTCTGGGTAAGAAAACGTTGGGGGATCCACGCAACCAATACCTCCCTGGAATCCACCGGGTGTCTAGTTTTCAGAAATGTGTGGGTTTGGTAGGTTTCCCTAGCTGGCCGCCGAGCACGGGGCCAAAACCCAGGTGACCCCCCTTGCAAAACCAGGTTGTTTTGTGATAGGCAATTTTGATGTCTCCTCAATATGTTTTGGGCCCTTGCCTGTCGTGGGTACTTGGGCCTCCCACACGAGTGAGGCACCATTTTTATCGGGAGACCAGGGGGAACGCTGGGTGGTAGGAAATTTGTGTCAGCCCGGTGATCCCACAACTTTCCCACACAAAAATGTGTCGAAAAAGTGATTTTTTTCAGCTAAATTTGAGGTTCACAGGGGATTCTGGGTAAGAAAACGTTGGGGGATCCACGCAACCAATACCTCTCTGGAATCCCCCGGGTGTCTAGTTTTCAGAAATGTGTGGGTTTGGTAGGTTTCCCTAACTGGCCGCCGAGCATGGGGCCAAAAATCCAGGTTACCCCCCTTGCAAAACCAGGTTGTTTTGTGATAGGCAATTTTGATGTCTCCTCAATACGTTTTGGGCCCTTGCCTGTCGCGGGTACTTGGGCCTCCCACAGGAGTGAGGCACCATTTTTATCGGGAGACCTGGGAAAACGCTGGGTGGTAGGAAATTTGTGTCAGCCTGGTGATCCCACAACTTCCCACACAAAAATGTGTGGAAAAAGTGATTTTTTCAGCTAAATTTGAGGTTCACAGGGGATTCTGGGTAAGAAAACGTTGGGGGATCCACGCAAGCCATACCTCCCTGGAATCCCCCGGGTGTCTAGTTTTCAGAAATGTGTGGGTTTTGTAGGTTTCCCTTGTTGGCCGCCGAGTACGGGGCCAAAAACCCAAGTGACACCCCTTGCAAAACCACGTCGTTTTCTGATAGGCAACTTTGATGTCTCCTCAATACGTTTTGGGCCTTTGCCTGTCGCGGGTACTTGGGCCTCCCACACAAGTGAGGTACCATTTTTCTCGGAAGACTTTGGGGAACGCGGGGTGGGTGGAATTTTGTGGATAAACGCAGATCTCAGAACTGTCCACCACAGAAATGTGAGGAAAATGTGGTTTTTTTGACAATTGTTTAAGTTTGCAAGGGATTCTGGGTAACAGAACCTGGTGAGAGCCAGCCAAGTCACCCCATCCTGGATTTCCCTGGGTGTCTAGTTTTCAAAAATGTATAGGTTTGATAGGTTTCCCTAGGTGCCGGCAGAGCTAGGGTTCAAAATCTACAGCTAGGCACTTTGCAAAAAAAGGGTCCGTTTTCACTGTGAAAATGTGGTGTGTCCACGTTGCGTTTTGGGCCGTTTCCTGTCGCGGGTACTTGGGCCTCCCACACAAGTGAGGTACCATTTTTCTCGAAAGACTTTGGGGAACGCGGGGTGGGTGGAATTTTGTGGATCCACGCAGATTCCAGAACTTTCCACCACAGAAATGTGAGGAAAATGTGGGGTTTTTGACAATTGTTTAGGTTTGCAAGGGATTCTGGGTAACAGAACCTGGTGAGAGCCAGCCAAGTCACCCCATCCTGGATTCCCCTGGATGTCTACTTTTCAAAAATGTATAGGTTTAATAGGTTTCCCTTGGTGCCGGCAGAGCTAGGGTTCAAAATCTACAGCTAGGCACTTTGCAAAAAAAGGGTCTGTTTTCACTGTGAAAATGTGGTGTGTCCACGTTGCGTTTTGGGCCGTTTCCTGTCGCAGGCACTAGGCCTACCCACACAAGTGAGATACCATTTTTCTTGGAAGACTTTGGGGAATGCGGGATGGGTGGAATTTTGTGGATCCACGCAGATTCCAGAACTATCCACCACAGAAATGTGTGGAAAATGTGGTTTTTTGGACTAATTTTTAGGTTTGCAAGGAATTCTGGGTAACAGAACCTGGTGAGAGCCAGTCAAGTCACCCCATCCTGGATTCCCCTGGGTGTCTAGTTTTCAAAAATGTATAGGTTTGCTAGGTTTCTCTAGGTGCCGGCAGAGCTAGGGTTCAAAATCTACAGCTAGGCACTTTGCAAAAAAAGGGTAGGTTTTTACTGCGAAAATGTGGTGTGTCCACGTTGCGTTTTGGGCCGTTTCCTGTCGCGGGTACTTGGGCCTCCCACACAAGTGAGGTATTATTTTTCTCGTAAGACTTTCGGGAATACGGGGTGGGTGGAATTGTGTGGATCCACGCAGATTCCAGAACTTTCCACCAGAGAATTGTGCGGAAAATGTGGTTTTTTTGACAATTGTTTAAGTTTGCAAGGGATTCTGGGTAACAGAACCTGGTGAGAACCAGCCAAGTCACCCCATCCTGGATTCCCCTGCGTGTCTAGTTTTCAAAAATATATAGGTTTGATAGGTTTCCCTAGGTGCCGGCAGAGCTAGGGTTCAAAATCTACAGCTAGGCACGTTACAAAAAAAGGGTCAGTTTTCACTGTAAAAATAAAGTGTGTCCACGTTGTGTTTTGAGCCATTTCCTGTCGCGGGCACTAGGCCTACCCACACAAGTGAGGTACCATTTTTATCGGGAGACTTAGGGTAACACAGAGTTGTAGAGCAACTGTTATTACCTATTGACTTTCGATGCATTTCTGCCTTCCAAATGAAAGACAATGTATAAAAAAGAAGTCATTTTGAAAAATGACCTATAATTCTCATGCTAGTATGGGTACTCACAATTTTGGAAATGTGCAAATATCTACTGTTTCTAAACTCTATATTTTGTTCCAATTTTAGAAATACATAGGTGTCTTTCATACCGATTTTTCCATGTATATATTTACCCAAATTAATTGCTATATACCCGGTACATAATAAAAAACCATTGCAAGACGCTGCTCAGTTATTGGCTCTGGGTTCGTCGGGTTCTTGGTGAACCTACAAGTCCTATATATCCCCACAACCAGAAAGGTCCAGCGAATGTAACGGTATATTGCTTTCAAACAGCTTTCATAATTAGAAGAAGTTACAGGTGAAAACGTTGACACAAATGTCTGTCTTTCCAACTAATTTTCAATTTTTCCTATATTCAACGGTTAGTTTCTATAAAGAAACCTTGAAGAATCTACACAAATGACCCCTTGATGAATTCAGAATTTTGTCTACTTTTCTAAAATGTATAGCTTTCCAGGATCCATTATTGCTTTCATACCCATTTCTACCATTAACTGGAAAGAGTTTGAAAGCACAAAAAAAAGCAAAAATAGCCTATGTCCCAGAAAAATGCCAAAACTGTGTAAAAAATGTTGATTTTTGACAAAAGTCTGCTTGTCCCTGAAAACTGGGAAGATGGTGATTTCAGCACCACAACCCCTTTTTTGATACCATTTGCAGGGAAAAAACCAGACGCTTTCATCTGTAGCCCTTTTTTCCCATTTTTCAAAAAAAAAAATTTACCTGTATTTTGGCTAATTTCTGGGTCCCCTCCAGGGGAATCCACCAACCCTGGATACCTTTAGAATCCCCATGATGTTGGAAGAAAAGGATGCAAATTTGGCGTGGATACCTTATGTGGTCAAAAAGTTACAGAGGCCTAATTGCGAACTACCCCAAATAGCCAAAAAAGGGCTCAGCACTAGGGGGTAAAAGGCCCAGCAGTTAAGGGGTTAAAGCCGTCGGGAGCTACATGGCCGTAAAGCACCAGAGGCAGAGAGCATTTTTAGCACAAACAGGGATGCATGCGGGAAAGAAACTTTCAGACAAGCAGCAAACCCGGAAGCTGCCATCGGCACCTCGGATTTCTGTTCACTTGAGCAGTGCTTGCTTGAGTGGAGACCGCTCCTCGCCCCCTTCGTGATGGTAATCTTTTGGAATGCGCCTCTGTAAAGTTTCTTGTAGTGTTTTCCTGAAACTGCAGAAAGATTTCAGTTCTAATTATCCGGTGCCAAAGACAACTACTGATTTGTGAACTTGGTTGAAAGTTTTGTTGCTTAATTTGTGCCACCTGCTGTTTTTCTCAGCAGGGTTAATATTTTGCAAAACACTGTGCCATATCAAAGTCAAACTTTACGCGTCTGAAACATTTTTCTAAAATGTTTAACCAAATGGTTCCCAAAACGTGTAGAAAACAAAAATAAAAATGAGTGTAACGTAACTGTGCACTGAATACCGATAATACACATACATTGCCGGAAAATACGCAAGTAAAACAATATGAAGGGCAAATTGCTTTAAAGTCAATCCTATATACAGATTTGCAAAGCATCCATCATGACGGTGGCTTTCCATTTTCATTTAAAAAATGTAAATCTGAGACTTGCTCACATGTCCTTTTAGACCACAATTCCATATTCATGAACCTCCAACTCGCACCAAGCCGAGTTTCCCACTGTTTGGGAATTGGAGATTGGATCTGATGCTAAGGAGGGAGGCCTAGGTGGATGATACAAAACATTCGGTTGATCAGCGGTCTGTAGGCCATGGTCAGCTTTGCAAAGGCATAACATTTCCAAATTTTGGCTCGCCAAGTTGCAGATGAACTACAGATAAGTGGTCAGAAATCTGCTCCGTTAGAAGGTCAGAATGGTTTGGATCTGGACTGCCTGCACCAGATTTAATCAGTACTACAGTTAAGTGAACATGCAATATTGCTTACTGGAAGGTACACCCCCGTGTATCCACTCATTCCATGGTTCCAGCATAACACAGGCCGGGTCATTGACCATAGATCACAAATCATGCGAGCCTTGGGGTTCTAATGTAAGGTCCTCTCTAAGGATTGAGTTGGTTGTGTACTAAGGAAGAGCTTCCTGGGTAAAATCCCCCAATGAGTCACAACTAAGCAGCGAAATCTCACTTTATCCCCACCTAGGTATATCCGTTTTTCTACACCCATCTCCTACAGAGGTGAGGCCACCATCCGTGCAGACTCTGTCCAAAAGGACTGGGGTGTCATTGTCATTTAACACCAAAGACTGACATGTACAAACGGAGCAAACTGGGGGCTGAAGGCTGTAACGACAACGTCATATACTGAAATAAGACTGCAAGGTATAAAAATACGTAGAACGAGGCACAACTGCGGAACACAGTTAATATAATCTTACAAAAAGAAAGAAACTTGCTCAATAAATCCCGGTCCAGGTCCCCCAGCATCAGTTAGGCCTTCGTAAGTTAAAACATTACATTCTATGAGCCTTTTTTTTACAATATGGGTAGTAATGGAATTCTGTCCTTAGCCCAGCCACCACCCAGGGTCATCTACCAACCCAAATATTTCTCAAAACTAGACACTTAAGGAGTACAGGATGGTGTATTGTTTTTCTTAGACAGAAGCTTTGCAAACCTTAATTTTATCTTTCAAAATGCCCATATCTTCACGTTTATGAAGATATGGGGATTGACAAATTGACTATCAACTAGCGTTCCTACACTTGTCCCGATAAAAATGCTACCCCACTTGTGTGGGGGATCCCAGCACCCATGACAGAAAGGCCCTAAAATGCCACAAATATCAGATTATTCCACTCAAAAATGACAATTTTTGTGCAGGGTGGGAAGCTGTGGGTTTTGGGCCTGGGCTCCACCATCATCCAGGACCAGCTGAACTTACCAAAGCTACCCATTTATGAACATTAGACACACAGGGGAATCCTGGGTGGTGTGACTTGCATGGATCAGATAACCTTTTCATACCAAGGCCCTTGAAAACCACACATTTTGGCTAAAAACACATTTTCCTCTCATGTCTGTGAGAGAAAGTTTCAGAGTCTGTTGGGATCCACAAATTTACTACCACCCAGAATTCCCAAACTGGTTCCAATAAAAATGGGTTCATTTTACTTTCAAGTTTACAGTAATGACACCAGCGCACCTCAGATTGCTGGGGTAGCTCTTGCCTGGAAGACTGACCTGAAAAACACAAAAGGGAATCCCTCTCGTGCCAACACCAGAGAGATTTTCTTCCTTCGGTACTTTGATGTTACCACCCATTCAATACTGCCTGGCTGTGGGAACTCTTGATGGGGAGGTCACATCAATAGCGCCCGAGGGGTTAAGGAGAAAGCACTGACAGGGACGCAGCTGCTGGCAGGCTAACGCTAATTCGCCTACCTACCAGATCTTCAGCAGACAAAATCTAACTTTTCTTTTTCCTATATATTTAGTAAAAATCCAAACTTACCATTGAACTGGAATTTGATAAATATTAAAAGCAGTGTTCGAATCTTAACTTTTGGGGTCTAGTCACTGTAGAATGGTCCCCTTTCAAATACTCGTTACTCTACCTTGTGGGCTACAATATTAAAAGTGGAGTTCCTTCCCGTCAAAAAGGGTTATTTTGACAGGTTTGCATTCAGGTTTAAAAGCTGCAGCAGTCAGGTTACACATGGAGGCAGAAAGTTATGTTTTTCTTGCCAGCCTTGTGGCTGGCACAATATGTACCACTACTCACTCATACACTTGCACATATATCCATACACACAAACACACCATCAATAAATAAATGCTTTCAAACAATGTAACTTTCAGAGCTGCATGCTATACACGATATGAGCCAGTGAGAGCCTGAGACAAAATGAAAGCATCAGCACCCGAGCGGTGGACACAATACGCCAATGTGCCTTCTGCAACTGAAAGTAATGCCCCATGCCTGACCCGAAAAAATGGATAAGATACCTGAGATGAGACAGCCACAACTGGACAAGCTCCAGATGTGAACTCCTCAACATAATACTCCAGAAGGTGGCCTGTAGAAATGGCCACACCACTCTATGATATGTCCTTTAAAGTTGACAACAGAGCAAAAGATAGCTCACAGAACGTGATACAATATGGCAGTTAGTCTCTTGAATTTGCAGCAATACACCAGAGGTAGCTTCGGAAACTGGACATAACACTTCACATGTGACTTGAGAACTGGCCTCAATAGAGAGCACACCCTTGGAACCGGGTGTGATATGGTGGTGTGATCTCTAAAAACGTAAACAATGCACCTGAGGTAGCCTCTAGAGCTGGCCACAATCCTACAAATATGGCCTTCAGAAAAGGTCATAATGCAGCGCTGGGGGACCCCAGAAGTGCATATAACTCCAAAGAGGTAAATCAATCAATCAGGACTAATATAGCCCGGCTAATCACCAATGAGTTTATTCAAGTGCTGAGAGCCCTGCTGCTGGGTAGGGTTCAGTTGAACAACCAGGTCTTTTTTTAATTCTAGTAGATTGGATGAGGTGCAGAGGTGAAGGGGAGGTCATTCCAGGACTTCGCAGCGAGGTAGGAGAAGGAGCATCCTCCACTGTTGATTTGGCGGATGCTGGGGGTGTGAGTGAGGGGGAAGGAGGCGGAGCGCAGGTGTCTGGAGGGTAGGTGGAAGTTTAGGTGGTGGTTGATGTTTGCTAGTCCTTGGTTGTGTAGGGCTTTGTAGGTGTGGATCAGCATCTTAAATTGACATCTCTTCTGATCAGGGAGCCAATGGAGTTTTTTGAGGTGACGGGTGATGTGGGTCTGCTTTGGGAGGTCGAGGATGAGTCTGGCCGCTGAATTCTGTATGGTCTTCAGTCTCTTCAGGATGTGCGAGGTGACTCCTACATAGAGTGTGTTGCCGTAGTCCACCCGGCTGGTGACTTGGGCTTGAGTGACGGTTCGTCTTGAGTTGATGGGGAGCCATTTGAAGATCTTGCGGAGAATGCGGAAGCATGGGGAGGAGACGGTGCTGACCTGGCTTTTCATGGTGAGCTTGCAGTCCAGGATGATGCCAAGGTTCAGGAGTGATCGGTCGGAATAGGAGAGGGTCCTTTTTCGGTTGGCCACCAGGTGCCACTGGGAGGTGTTGTTCCCAAAGATCAGTACTTCAATTTTGTCTGTGTTGAGTTTTGGCAGTTGTCTCTCATCCAGTCGGCGAAGCTCGCCATGCACCTGCGGAAGTTGGCCATCACGTTGGAGGGGTCTTCAGATAGTGAGAGGATGAGCTGGGTGTTGTTGGCGTAGGATATGATGTTTAGTCCATGGGTTCTGACAATGTTGGCCAGGAGGGTCTTGTAAGTGTTGAACAGTGAGATGAGGAACAAAGAGGTGGCCTACAGAACTGGCCCATAAAGTGATGGCAGTCATCCATGGAAAAATATTGAGAACTTCACAAAATACATATGAGGAGGCTCCAGAAATTTTACACCATTATGCAGCTATGACGAACAGAACTGACTGCCACACTTGAGATATGACCCATAATTTGGCGGCACTAGTAATCATGATACTTCTAATGATAGGAACACTACTATAGGTGATGCATCAAGGATTGGACATAATACTCCAGTAGTGATTTGGGGTAACTGATACAGTACTTCAGTGTGACCTCCAGAAGTACTACAATAAGAATGTGGCCTCAAGAACTCAACACGCTACTCTTAATGCAGCCTTCATAACTCAACACATCCCACCAGATTTTGGCTCTAGATCTGGGCACAGTTCTCGAGATGAGATCTCTAGATCTATATAATAAGGATTCTACAACTGTATACGTTTCAGATGTGTTCTACAAAACTTAACTCAATACTATATTTGATGATTTACCCAATTTGTACCCTGTAAATACATAACATGCTGTTGTTGCCTCATCTATTGGTAGTATCTCACCCACTGTACATCCACATTACCCCATGCCCATGGCACATATATTACTATTTTCAAACCCTATGAAATGAGGACTCCAAAGTGTTCTAGGACAAGAGATGCTTGTGTTGTAAATTTGGTGGCCAAGACCTGCTTTCAGCAACAGTTGCCCTAGGAAAACCAAGCAATCAGTGCTTCCCTCTCCAAGGGCCAAAGGCAGACCTAGGATAAGGTTTTTACATTTTCATTCTTTTTTAATTTGGAATAGTTTCCCTTGTATTTGGCATCCACTTTACTTGGCACCCTAAGCAACTGCCTTCTTCACCTATATGACTGTATCTATTCTGTATATTAGTGAAAATTGAACTGCTACTGCCTGTGCTGTACTCAGTCTGTGTGAATTAATATTGTTAGTGGTCACTGAATATTGGTGGTGAATATTGCGTGTGACCATACTGCACCATTAGCTACAAAATAGCCCCATATCAGCCTGTCCTGCTTTTTAAGCCAACAAATCTTTGTGCTACGATTTTTGCAGCCGATACTGTAGCGTGCCAGCCGGCTCAGATGAATACACACACACATACACTACAATGACCAGCATGTCATCACAGAGACAATAAAAAGGGATCTTTTGTGAACAAGCTCAGTCCCCAGTAGAGCAACCCACTGTCTGGTGTCTTTCTTGCCGCGCACCTCCTGACCACCACACTGGAAATGAGGCTATGAAACTGGCACGTGCCATCAGCCCAGACAGGTCTGGTTATACAAGGGTGTGTAGAGCCCATATCTCCTATGAAGACAACTCGTATACGAAACTCCATTGCTCTGCCGCTCCCCATATGCAACAACTGATGCCTATAAATACCTTTTGCAATAGCAGCTTGAGTGCTGTAGCGCGTGTGTGGTCAATCGGATGGTTGCAGGTCGTTTTATTACTTACTGGCAGCCTGTAGTGGATGCCTGTGGCAGACTGGTATCAATGGATGATAATCCCGTGATTACGTCTATGACAGGAAGGCAAATCAAGCCTGGAAAGTGAACCAACATGCAGACAGGGCGCAACAACCATGGGCCACATATATCAAAGTTCCATTTTGCATTCCCTAAATCGTTATATAAGGAATGCAAAAGGGTATGAAAGAAAATAGTGATTACCTAAAAGCAATTCCTACAGAGTCACAATTGCAATTAGGTAATCGCTATTAGGTAATACTGCTCCATTCATTCCTATGGGCCTAAAGGCCCGTAGGTGCGAATGGTTTTGCATTAGATAATTTGCGATAACCTAATTGGTAAGCACAAATTAGGTAATGCAAAACCAAGGGTGCCCGGGTGCCTAAGGCCCCCTGAAGTATCCCCAAAACAAATGTGCACATGAAAAGCACACACATGCCCTAAGGGCATGTACGCGCTACATGGCACTTTGAAAAATGCATTTTTTTGTGCATTTTCCAAAATTGAACATGGTTACCACCGACTTGTAGTCGATGGTAATAGCATTTCCTAAATGCACAGTTTGCATTTAGAAAATGCTTGGTACTTGTGCTTAGAGAATCACAAATTGCGATTCCCTATTTGTAGTCACAATTTTAGGAAATCGCAAAAAAATGCGATTATCTAAAATGCACTGCCAAAGCCTTTCATACATCTTGAAAGGCTATTTTGCATTTGCAAATGGTCAAATATAGCGATTTGCACTGTTAGTGAATGCAAAATAGGTTGATACATGTGGCCCTATATGTTTAAGTGAGGAGTGTGGTCTTGAAACTGCAAGGCATGGCCATGTTTTGGGCTATCTGATGCCATGGAACTTGGCATACACTCCACGCGAGTAAATTGGAATACCACAAAAAGATCGTGGGGGCCAATTGCAAACTTTTCCCATTCAGATGGGCCTGCGCCTAACCTCCTGCCAGCTACTGCTCCAGAAAGCATGGGCGCCATAAACGGCTCACTACCACCATTAAGAGGGTTGTCTGCTGCAGCAAGGGCAGTGCCCTAAAATGCTGCATGGATGGCTGTCTCACATTCTACTTTGTGGCCACAAGAGAAGCTGGCACAGTAGTAAAATAATATCTGCTGCTACACTCGTAGTGGAGATATTTAAGCTATTCTAGAACCTTCCAAACAAAGGTGGTGCAGCAGTTGCTGCCCTCGAGGCACACTTAAATTCCCAACTAAATCAGGACAAGCAATTCCCATTGAAGAGAAGGCAATTAATTGGCAATTTTCAGGCCAGAGCGAGACAACTGGCCAGCGCATGAACCCATAACAATGCCACTAAAGAGGTGCAGACCTACATGATACAAAGCTCTGGCTCACCTTCATCAGTGCTGCAGCACCTTATACATGTGTTACAGCAAACAAATGATGGACGGAATGCTGACAATGCAAACATTCTCCCCCAGTCAAAAGATCTGGGTTAAATCCATTGTTCTTTTGCCCACTACGCCACCCCAGTTTGGACCCAGCCATATGCAAATCAGTCTTGACCCTGTGCCCCATGGGAACAGTCCAGACCGAACTGCCAGGCCAGGTCCTCCCTGGACCGGAAACAAGCATCCTGGGACCAGTTTCAGGGTATTTCACCCTTCTTCAGCCAGGTTAGCTTGAATCCAGTGGCACAGTGAGCAAGGGACCCACGTCTGGGCATACCCATCCCACTTAGGGCGAAAAGTGTTACAGCAAACAAATGATGGACGGAATGCTGACTATGCAAACATTCTCCCCCAGTCAAAAGATCTGGGTTAAATCCATTGTTCTTTTGCCCACTACGCCACCCCAGTTTGGACCCAGCCATATGCAAATCAGTCTTGACCCTGTGCCCCATGGGAACAGTCCAGACCGAACTGCCAGGCCAGGTCCTCCCTGGACCGGAAACAAGCATCCTGGGACCAGTTTCAGGGTATTTCACCCTTCTTCAGCCAGGCTAGCTTGAATCCAGTGGCACAGTGAGCAAGGGACCCACGTCTGGGCATACCCATCCCACTTAGGGCGAAAAGTGTTACAGCAAACAAATGATGGACGGAATGCTGACAATGCAAACATTCTCCCCCAGTCAAAAGATCTGGGTTAAATCCATTGTTCTTTTGCCCACTACGCCACCCCAGTTTGGACCCAGCCATATGCAAATCAGTCTTGACCCTGTGCCCCATGGGAACAGTCCAGACCGAACTGCCAGGCCAGGTCCTCCCTGGACCGGAAACAAGCATCCTTTGACCAGTTTCAGGGTATTTCACCCTTCTTCAGCCAGGCTAGCTTGAATCCAGTGGCACAGTGAGCAAGGGACCCACGTCTGGGCATACCCATCCCACTTAGGGCGAAAAGTGTTACAGCAAGCAAATGATGGACGGAATGCTGACGATGCAAACATTCTCCCCAGTCAAAAGATCTGGGTTAAATCCATTGTTCTTTTGCCCACTACGCCACCCCAGTTTGGACCCAGCCATATGCAAATCAGTCTTGACCCTGTGCCCCATGGGAACAGTCCAGACCGAACTGCCAGGCCAGGTCCTCCCTGGACCGGAAACAAGCATCCTGGGACCAGTTTCAGGGTATTTCACCCTTCTTCAGCCAGGCTAGCTTGAATCCAGTGGCACAGTGAGCAAGGGACCCACGTCTGGGCATACCCATCCCACTTAGGGCGAAAAGTGTTACAGCAAACAAATGATGGACGGAATGCTGACAATGCAAACATTCTCCCTCAGTCAAAAGATCTGGGTTAAATCCATTGTTCTTTTGCCCACTACGCCACCCCAGTTTGGACCCAGCCATATGCAAATCAGTCTTGACCCTGTGCCCCATGGGAACAGTCCAGACCGAACTGCCAGGCCAGGTCCTCCCTGGACCGGAAACAAGCATCCTGGGACCAGTTTCAGGGTATTTCACCCTTCTTCAGCCAGGCTAGCTTGAATCCAGTGGCACAGTGAGCAAGGGACCCACGACTGGGCATACCCATCCCAGTTAGGGCGAAAAGTGTTACAGCAAACAAATGATGGACGGAATGCTGACAATGCAAACATTCTCCCCCAGTCAAAAGATCTGGGTTAAATCCATTGTTCTTTTGCCCACTACGCCACCCCAGTTTGGACCCAGCCATATGCAAATCAGTCTTGACCCTGTGCCCCATGGGAACAGTCCAGACCGAACTGCCAGGCCAGGTCCTCCCTGGACCGGAAACAAGCATCCTGGGACCAGTTTCAGGGTATTTCACCCTTCTTCAGCCAGGCTAGCTTGAATCCAGTGGCACAGTGAGCAAGGGACCCACGTCTGGGCATACCCATCCCACTTAGGGCGAAAAGTGTTACAGCAAACAAATGATGGACGGAATGCTGACAATGCAAACATTCTCCCCCAGTCAAAAGATCTGGGTTAAATCCATTGTTCTTTTGCCCACTACGCCACCCCAGTTTGGACCCAGCCATATGCAAATCAGTCTTGACCCTGTGCCCCATGGGAACAGTCCAGACCGAACTGCCAGGCCAGGTCCTCCCTGGACCGGAAACAAGCATCCTGGGACCAGTAGTAAAATAATATCTGCTGCTACACTCGTAGTGGAGATATTTAAGCTATTCTAGAACCTTCCAAACAAAGGTGGTGCAGCAGTTGCTGCCCTCGAGGCACACTTAAATTCCCAACTAAATCAGGACAAGCAATTCCCATTGAAGAGAAGGCAATTAATTGGCAATTTTCAGGCCAGAGCGAGACAACTGGCCAGCGCATGAACCCATAACAATGCCACTAAAGAGGTGCAGACCTACATGATACAAGGCTCTGGCTCACCTTCATCAGTGCTGCAGCACCTTATACATGGCAAGCCATCAATGACTCTAAAAGACCTTCAAACTCTTGGCAGATCATACAAACTTTCAAATCAAGGACAGTTACAATGAAGTCTGCACTTACCCATATGACAAACAAACACAGAGCTGATGAATTCAGTATCATTAAAATAAACTACCTCTACAACATTCAGAGTAGGCCCTGCAATAAAGACAATCCCAACTGGAGGAGAAAAAAGCCAAGAGAAGAAATGCATGTGGTGACCCACACTAAGTGGCTGATCGTACAGCATAGAGAAAATTCTGTGTGGCGTGGAGAAGACCGAACCATTTTGTAAGTGTCTGTCATGGTGGTAGAAAAGGCAATGAAAACTAGAGGGTAGGAAATCTCCGGCAATGTCGATTCTGTTGTGTCCCAAATCTTCCTCGGTGATTTCAACCTTCACTGGTCCAACCCCAATGACCAAGCTGTTACATGCCTTAAATCTTTCCTAGATGATCACAAGCTGATTCAATACTGTGACCGGCCAACGCATAATAAAGGAGAAATCTTGGATCTCATCATCTCCAAAGGAAATACCATCTCACTGGATAACATCTCCCCTTTGACTGGTCCGACCATCACATCATCCTCTTTTATATCAACCGGGAGGTGTCCCTGAGGAAGGCTCATCCGATGAAGTTGAAGATATGGAAAAGGGACTTTAGACATATCAACACAGTTGAACTAGCAACCCAATGTAAATCTGCCCTTTCCTCCCAAGCTGACATGTCTGAGGTTCATGTACTCACTGACTTTTACAACTCTACGATCTCAAGTATCATGGATTCCATGGCACCACTCCAACAAAAAAATGCCTCAACAAAAATCTCCACACCATGGTTCAATGACAACCTAAATTCGGAACGACACGACCTAAGGGCAATTGAACGATCTTGGAGATCCAAACCATCCTTGGATCAGCTAAAAGTCCTTAGAACGGTAAGGAGCTCCTATAACAAACAAATCAAGAGCACCAAGGCCGACTACTTCAGATCACAACTTAACCAAGCTTCTAATCGCCCCAAGAAACTTTTTGAAATTGTTAAACAACAATCGGTTGATGCACCCATGCGCTCTGACCCAGGTCTCAGCCCACCCTCATGTGACGCTCTGGCTGCTTTCTTCACCGAGAAATAAAGACTCATCAATATCGAACTGGATTCTAAGAAAGCTTCTTTGCCATCCTATTCGTTTGCGCACCCTCCATCCCCCTCAGAACAGCTCAAACCAGCCAGTCTGAGCACCAAGAACAATGCCTCATGGGGCACCTTTACTCCTTTCAGCGAAAGGGACATTAACAAGATTCTTCAGAGTATCAACCCATCCAATCATTTTAGCGACCCGTTACCACCCTCCGTCTTCAAAGAAATCAAGGAAGTCATCACCCCCCTTTGGACAAAGATTATCAATGCCTCACTGTCTCAAGGCACGATCCCTGACTGCCTAAAAGCAGCTCAGGTTTCACCTATTCTAAAAAAACCTAATGCTGATAGTGCCGACCTAAACAACTTCCGCCATATCTCCAACATCACTACTCTGGCCAAACTCCTTGAAAAATGCATCCAATCTCAACTCTGCGCTCACATTGAGAATTTCCAACTCCTAGACCAACACCAATCTGGCTTTCGGAGTGGACACAGCACTGAATCGGCTCTCATTCACGTTATCGATGACATTTTAAAAATGCTCGACCACAATGAATCTTGCCTCCTAATCCTCCTTGACCTTTCCTCTGCATTTGACACGGTAAATCACGACAACCTCTTATCTATTTTGGAGCATAGGATGGGCCTCTCCGGTCTGGTATTGCAATGGTTCTCGTCCTTCCTCCACCACAGATCACAAAGAATAAAGGTGAACCACTCCCTATCCCAGCCCACGCCAGTGTCCATGGGGGTTCCACAAGGGTCCGCCTTATCCCCCATATTATTCAACTTATTCTTGGAACCACTGGCTAATGCACTAAACTCAATGAACATTCTCTTCCATATGTACGCAGATGACACGCAACTCTACCTGAAAATCTCCTCCCCAGAAAATATTATATCACTCAACACTACCCTCATGAATACTCAAAACTGGCTAACCGAGAACCACCTCCTACTCAACACCTCCAAAACCGAATTTCTGCTCATTTCTCCTCCGAATCATACTCCCAAGCTAGACCTCTGGATGAACCATCTCACTGCCTTTAACTGCTCCCCCCTCATTATTGATTCTGCCAAATCTCTCGGAATCACCCTGGACAAACATTTAAATATGAAGAATCATATTAGCAAGGTGTGCAAGGGAGCGAATCACCAGATGAGATTACTCAGGAATCTCAAACCTTTCCTTCCACAAGCTGACTTCAAGCACGTGGTCCAAGCGCTGGTTTTGCCGAGGCTAGACTATGGCAGTGCTACGCTCTGTGGCCTCCCTAAATATACCTTGGCCCCACTTAAGGCTGCATTGAATGCTGCGGCCAGACTGACCACGGGCAAAAAAAGAAATGTGCACATTTCCCCAGTCTTAAAATCTCTAAATTGGCTGCCTTTTGAAGCAAGAATACACCTAAAGATTGCCTGCCTGTCTCACAAAGCTCTCCATTTCCAAACCCCCAAGTATCTTGTCCTAAAGCTAGAATTATCTGGAGGTGGTAGACCCTCAAGAAGCGCTAACTCCTTCCTCCTGAAACCACAGATATTTTGCAAAAAGAGAACTTGTCAAAGATCTTTCTCCGGCTCTGCCCAGAGGATCTGGAACTCTCTCCCCCCTGAAGTTCGCAGACTCACTTCCAAGGTTGCTTTCAAATTGGAAGTAAAAAGAATCCTCATGAGCAAGTTCTTACCTTAATTGGATCATCTGCTATAAGTTACTGGACTTATACCTTCATGTCTTGTACTGATTTGCTATATTTCCTTATTTATTCTTTTCTTCCCCTCCCAGATCCGTTATTGTTAGCGACAGTGATGCTTTGATGCACCCTTTGTAACCGTCTCGTTGATTTGTATTTGACGCCTGTACATCCGGATCATCTGTAATTGGGCACCCTTTGTAACTGTTTCGTTGATTTGTATTTGACGCCTGTACATCCCTGATCATCTTTTATTGTGAAGCGCTCTGATATCCCTTGGGATCTTGTTCGCGCTATATAAAACTTTATAAATAAAATAAATAAATACATTTAAAAAAAAGGTGTCACCACTAGGCCACTACAATATTGCAGGCCATCGTATATGATTGCAAAAGGAGCAAATAATGGACGGAATGTGTGAACAAAGCAAACATTCACCCCAATCACAAATCTGGGTTTAATCCATCGTTCTTTTGCTCACCACACCACCCCAGTTTGGACCCAGCCATATGCAAATCAGTCTTGACCCTCTTCCTCATGGGAACAGTCCAGCCCGAACTGCCAGGCCATATCCTCCCTGGACCGGAAGCAAGCATCCTGGGACCGGTTCCGGGGCATCACCCCTCATCAGCCAGGCTAGCTTGAATCCAATGTTGCAGTGAGCACAGGAGCCATGTCTGGGCAAACCCTTCCCACTTAGGACAACAAATGCAAAAGGACCAAATGATGGACGGAATTCTGAGCAATACAAACATTCACCCCCAGTCACAAAGATCTGGGTTTAATCAATCGTACATGAAGCATAAGAGTGTGTGTGAATCATTAGCCCAAGACAACAATATGACTAGCAAGAAAAAAATGATGAAGACAAAGATGAAAAGTCAATCTTTAAGGACAGATCTTCAATGAACAAAATACCTCAATAGAAATTAAGTATTATATGATATAAGTTCTTAAGGAATCCTTCATTTTCATTGCAGTAATGCAAAGAAGCAAATGGATGCTGCCTGACTACAACTTTTAAGGTATAGTTGTACTAATACTCACCCACCCAGGGGATTTATTGTATATAAACCCGTGAATGTTTTTTCCAACAGTTCACATGTGATACGAATACATGCCAACATTTTAGAAAAGAAAAGTGGGAGTTTAAAAAAGAATCGGGACAATCTATTTTGCCCATTGACTTCTATTGAAGGAAAGGAAATTTCAGGCGGGAGACAGCTAAAATAAAGCCTTTTTTGGGTTCCAAAATAGGGATTTGAGTCTAATGGCATGTATGAATACGGTTCTGTGGCAAAAGAAAGAAAGGTAGTGTGTCTTGCACATCAAATAATATGATTAGTCAACCCTACTTATAAGTTTTTTTTAACAATTTTTTAACAATGTGATTGCTGTACACCAGAAGAAAACACAAGTTAGCCAGTAAAATAAATTTAATACAAAATGAGATACCTCTCTCAATTTGAATATAAGCTATTCAAAACAAATACAAACATAAAATCAGAAACGAAAATAAATGGGCACAGACTGCACTTGTGTCACATGTTCCTACATAGAAACCTTCCCTCCAAAGTCAATGGCACACAAATGACTTCCTGCAAAAGGGTCAAATATCACTCCATGAACATGATGGAATCCAGGCACTTCAGTTTACCAATTAGGAGTAGGTGTGGGCCTTTTTTTAGGGAGTTTGGGAGGAATAGGAATGGTTGGGGAAGGGGTAGGAAGATTTGAGGGGGTGGGTGTAGGAGGTGTGTGGAAGTAGAGAATGTCGGAGCAGTTGCAAGGGTGGTAGGGGTTGTTGTGTGTGTGAGTTTGTGTGTCTGAAATGTCATGGCGATGTGTGGTTGTGCGTTTGTTTGTGTCTTGTGGTGTTTGCTGCAAAATGGGTATAGTTTTTGAGTGTGCTGAAAGTGTTGGTGTTGTGTATGTTGTGGCTTTGAGTGTGTGCCTTGTTTGTGTTTGTTTGGCTGATGGTGTGTGTTTGTGTGCGGGTTTGTGTTTGGGTGTTGTTAGCTTTGATGGTGTTATGTGCTTGTCTGCGGGTTTTGCCTTTTGTGGTGTATGTGTTGCAGATACTGGGTGTTTGTCTTTGTATTTGTGTTTCCATGGTGGATGTGTTGCAGATGTTGGATGCTTGCCTGTGTGGTTGTATTTTTGTGGTGCATGTCTTGCAGATGTTGCATGCTTGTCTGAGCGTTTATGTTTCTGTGATGTAGGATTTGCAGATGTCGCATGCTTGTCTGATTTTTGTGTTTCTGTAGTGTTGATGGTTTAGGTGATGTGTGTTTGGATGAGTTGGTGGTGTGGGTGTGGGTGTGGCGGTTGTGGATTTGGTTGTGGGTGTGGTGGTGGTGACTGTGATGATTGGGGTTGTGGTGGTGGCTATGGGTGAGAAGCACAACAGACAACACGTATGAATTTTGCTCACCGGGACCGTACGCTATTCGATTGCTGCTTGCACCACAAGAACTATTTCAGGCGCTGGATACAGGTTACGATCCATGTGACCACAAACGCCTGTCCGATAACATGGACGCTGCATAGTTCTAATTTTGCCACCTTGAGAAAGACCCAGGCCTGCTGGCTGTTCAATGTACGAACCAGCAATTCTTATTTATTCAAACAAATCAGTGTGTTTGAAATATAAATTGGACCTATGATTCTCTATGCAGAGTAAGACTCAGGATACCAATAAGCCTGATTTGACCTCTAATCCTCTAGTGATACTTGTGCTCCAGCAAGACAGGGGTTTCTCCCACTTATTAAGGCCAATCAGGAACAGCAGGACTTTAACCCAATTATAAATGGTTTGTGACACCCGGAACAAAACCCCTCACTCTATGACACACCGTAGCAGCAGCGGCCCGTGCACGTAAGAGCGGTGGGGCAGGTTGGGGGGGATTTCGATAGACGACAACGAGGGAAAATTAATTATTTGTTTCTATAAATACTTTTATTTCAGCCATAGGCCATACAAAGTTTCACAATAAAACAAATTCAAAATATTCCGCCTCCAACTGTACATCATTCTTAATGGGTTGCCGCTCAGTACATATAACATACATGGTAATTCTATTTGCAATTCAGCCCAAGGTATTTGGACCAAAAGAAAAAATAACAGACCTTAAATCTATCTTTTGATCCTTGGGAGAGGCCATACTTTGCGAAATACTTAATGACTATATGTTTTGATTAAAATCTATAAAATACACATATGTTTAAGAGTCAATTAAAACAGTATAATAACAAATATACAGTATTTACGGTGGAACTGACATCATCTGCAATGCAGAGATTCAAGGGGAAGAAAAACATATTGTTAGCTATGGCATCACAGTTTCAACCCCTTCTTGCTCCGTACAAATCCTACTGCTAGCAGGTATTTAGATATGACAAATATTGTGTACGGTACTGTGTTGTGTTTCAACACCCTTAGGGCGTCTTGATGTTTCCTAAACCCCAGCCTATTGCACTATAGACTAATCCATTTCTTCCTTGCGCTAGCATATGCTGGGCAAAAGAAGAGGATATGCGCGATGTTTTCAGGGTAGCCTAAAGTGCATAAGGTACAGGTTTGCTCTCCCTGAGTTTCCCAACTTGCAGTGTAACTTTTAATCTGGAGAATATCGTAACTGAATTTCAGGTACAAGATTCTTCCCACGTGTGGCTGGATGATGTCTAGGAACTCTTCAAAGCATGGGTTAGGTTTAACATTGAGAAATTGCGTTAGTCTGCCCAAGTTAGGGTCTCGATGAAGTACATTTATGGCATATCCCCAGTATACTTGCTTCAGAGTATTCTTGGAGCTTTGCGCCAACTTGTTTGGCTCAGTCCAATAGGAGAGAAGACCAAGTTCTATAAGCCATTTCTTAACAAATCTAAGCCAGGGGAAAGTTAGACATCTGTCAATAGCTAAAAGTTCTTTAATGCCCTCTCTATAGACCACCAATTCTGGTGTTATCCATAGCCTAATCCAATAAAGCAGCGGGTGTAGTGCTGCGATTTGCTCTATCCATTTTATATTTAGGTCATGCAACATTGGGATAAGTGGTGTTGCCAAAGGTAGCCCCAGAATTCTTCTCACAAACTTGTTTTCCCCATTGGTTATTTGCTTGGTATCTCCGTTTCCCTAATGTTCTGATCCATATAGGGCAGCTGTCTGTGCTTTACATTTGTAGATCTCTTGCGCTGGTGTTATTGGTTTACTTGAGGATAGGCTATACTTTTTAAGAATGGCCCCAGATCCTTGTGCAAGGGCCAATGCAGAGTGGTTTATCTGTGTTTTCCAGGACAGCTTTGAGTCAAGCAGTATACCTAGGTAGGTAAAGTTTGGTACATGTTCTAATTTCTGGTTATTCACCCTGAGGTTCCTTCTAAAATCCTTCTGGGGATTTATTGCCATATACTTGGTTTTTCCAATATTTATTTCTAAGCCTTTTTCATTGTAATATATATTAAAATCATCCATTAGGTTTTGCAAACCCTTCGGCGTCTGTGAGATCAAAATGGTGTCGTTTGCAAATAATAATGCTGGGACCAAGTTTCCCCTGAGCTTGGGGGGGATCATTTTTGTTTTTGTTAAGGTAGTCGATCACTTCGTTAATATAGAGAACAGGGTAGGCGCAAGCACACATCCCTGTTTCACTCCTCTGTCTATAGGGATCGGTTCGGTGAGCTCACCATTTATGCCCCAGCGGACTCTTGCATAATTATCATGATGCAGCCTTGCCATCTGGATAGGCAAGTCTGTAAGTACTCTTTGTTTTCCCAGTGAAGCCCACAGTAATCCTCTAGGTACAAGATCAAATGCTGCCCTTAGATCTACAAATGCTATGTAAAGGTGGCCCCCCTTTATCTTGGTGTATTTCCAGATGATACACAACAGTTTAAAAACTTGGTCTATCGTGCTTGTGCGAGCTGTGATTCCAGCCTGATATGGGGACAGTATCTTATTATCATCTATCCATGTATTTAGCCTGTTTAAAAGTTGTCTTGCGTAGATTTTTTGTAATACATCTGATGGAGCAAGGTCTCGTAAGAAAGAGACTTGCTCAGAGGCAATCCTCTCGTTTAACTCATTGACAAGTTACTAACCATGTTTAGTGAATAACTAATACGCACCACATGAACACGCGGGGTAGTGAAGCTTGCTTATGTGAGTACTAACGCGGATAACAATGAAAACGGACTAATACTGCTTTAAACGGGGAAACTGTTGTGCGCATGCGTCAACTGCATCTACACAGAATGACGAGGTAATGCTTGGAGGGAAATTCTAGCGCATGAGCAGAAGACACTAAAATGGAGTCTTGAAGACTCACGTGCATGGCATCTGCTTAGCTGAAACAAAAACAGGCTATTTTACTAATGCTAATACGGGGAAAATATTAATAAGAAAACGGGAATAGAGTAGAGGTGGGAGGTATACAGTGAGACCATTTATTTTGTGAAAATAACATTTGTCTTTTGACTTTATTATTAGTGCGCATTTGGGCCTCTCTTGTATAACCGGACTGGATGAAATGACGCAATGCCTGCGCATGCTCACTGAGTGGAGCCATGAAGGTCAATGACAGAACACTTGAACGGAAGCCAAATTGGAGTGCCATACCCTGGGAACCGATGGTGAAAATTTCAGCAATGAGATGTCCTATTCTTCATAGTGTCATTAATGTTTCAAATTGGATACATGTAGTGGATGGGAATAAAGTTTTGAATAAAAATTAAGGGGATGGGTTTGCGAACAATGGTTTAACAGAATAAAGTGACATGTAAGCATGGTGTGATGATCATCCCCCCTTGCCTGACCAATTAGATTTCGTATATTTACGATATTGAAACTTTAGTGGGTGGAACGTGAAGAAACTAAGGTATAACTAAGGTAGCTTTAGTTAGTTATTTTAGCAGAGAGCGGAGCAGAGCAGAGCTCGGGATGCTGTCTGGGAGGCGGGGATGCTGATGCTGGGAGAGATGCTGTGAGATGCTGATGAAGAATCGAATGCAGAATCTGAAGCAGAACTTACTATCCTAATTAATTGGATTAGATCAGAAGATCGCGGAAGAATCTCGAGGAGGAAGAGAGTGTCAGAGAGGGGTGCGGCGCAATCGTTGGTATTCTAGAGAGGTCAACTATCCTGTCCTGAATCCTGTCCTGAAGTCTTTGTCTCCTGACCTATCCTGGGGGACCCTTACCAGCCCTTTGGCCAGGGGGTTGGTCTTTCACACCATTCTTGGTAACTATAATTTCACGTTATTTGCAAATGTTCTTTTCTCTCTGTCCTCTCCCTTTCTGAGCATTTGTTATTGTATGAGTCCGAAGTATATGCTTGATGTTTAATCAATCGAATTTTCTCTCCTAAGAATGATGGTGACTGCACTGTATTTTTGAAATGGTTCACATGCATTTAATTTAGATAAAGATTTTAAAACCTTCCTGAGTCCGTGATTATTTACTCCAAATAAAAGAAAAATTAAGGGTTATGTTAATTATCACCATCAACTAGTTCAACTAATTGTCCATCGACCAGAGGAAAGAACTTTTTGATCAGTGAAAGGTTAGTTAGGAAAATTAAATAACTAATCCTGAATATTGTGAAGTAAAAATATAAAACTTTGACAAACTCCAGCGGTTTACTCGATTTGTGTGTTTTATGGGCCCAGGTGAGTATATGGTAGTGGAGTATCTGTTGTTGGTATACCGCTGGATCACATCTAGTTGGCTAATTGGCCTGTAATTCTCTGGCTTCTGCTTGCTACCTTTTTTGTGGATGAGGACAATTTCAGCCCCCCTCCATGAAGTTGGTATTGGTGCTCCTGCAGCTATAGTGTTGGTAATCGAGTTAACATATGGAACCTACACCTCTTTATCATATTTAAGCAGGTCCCCAGGTAGTCTATCTAGTCCTGGGGCTTTTCCCAACTTGATGGTGTCTATCGCTTGTACAATTTCTTCTATACTAAAATAGATCATGTGTCCCGTGCTTTTTACAGATCCGCGGTACTCGAGAGTAGCAAACTTGGAAACCCGAATATAAGTTGGTAAAATGTTCAGTCCAGGCTGCAGGGTCCAAATGGTGCTCAGTGTGGGCTACTTTGTCCTTGCCACCAAGTGCCACTATTTTCCAAAATCCTGCCGCGTTGTTAGATTTTGCAGCCTGGAGGAGGTCCATCCAACTGTTTTCCTCCCAGTTCTTTTTTGCAGTGGCCAGTGTTTTCCTATAGCTATCCATAGCTCTCCTTATTAGTTGGGCATTTCCATGTTTTAAATTCTCCAGTAGAAGTTTTTTAGCCTTCATGCAGTCCAGGGTGTACCAGGGGTTAATTTTTAATTCCGTTTTGCAGTTATGCTTAGGTTTCTTTCTAACAGCTCTAGTAAGAAAGGGTTCTAGCTTTGTCACCAGCAGTTGGTGCATTGCTATTACTGAGGTTCCACTTTGTTTTACATAGGAGCCTACTACCTCAGCAAATACCTTATAAATGTCAGTCATAATCTCTATATTATCAGTGATGTGTGGCCATTTTACCACTCTACGATTATTCCCTAATAGAGGTTGAGCGTTCGGCGAACTTCTTTTAGGTAACTGTTTCCCCGTCATGTACCCTGTTATTTCTAGGCAGAGAGGATGATGATCGCTATCATCTCTTGCATCTATCTTAAAGCTCAGGATCCTGCTCCAGCTATGCATACTGTGCATGATATAGTCTCTTTTTGATTGTGATCTTCCCCACTTAAATGTTTATAAGGGGAGGTTATCCCTGTTGTTGTTCACCCTTCCATTACAAGCCCTTAGGCCATGTTCTAGGGTAAGCTGCGTTAGATGTATTGCAGCAACAGTACATGGTTCCGATGGTATTTATTTAATTTTCCCTCGTGGTCGTCTGTGTAATGGAATTTCGCAAGTTACTTTTAGTACTGTGCTATTGGAATTCATGGAAGTAATGCTGAGCCCCCGTAACAGTTTCATACAATTCCCAAGGACTGGAGAGGAATTAAACAATGTGAAGGCTGATTTTTATGGCACTGCTCTGGTGCCACCAGACAACAGAGTACAAGTGTACTGCAACAGGAAAAACTTTAATTCCATATTCGTACAAGTGGTGTGCCTACCTGATTTGTACATCTCTAGCATCTGTGTGCGCTTCCCTGGATCCACCCATAATTGTTTTATACTATGTATACAAAAGCAAATGACACAACATGGAAATGTGAGGGCCTGGCTTGTTGGTAAGTGTTAGGTTTCAATATATATGAAAATCCCATATTATATATAAGGGATAAAGTATCCCCTGCCGTACATTATATGAGTATTGCAAGTCACAGAGGAATTCCATAACCATGTAGAGGAACGAAGCTGAAGGTCAAGTTACTTTATAAGGTTATGGAACTCCAAGTTCTTCAGAGTTGACTTGAATATCCTTATCATGTATGGCAGGGGGTACTTTATCCCATATAATACATGGTCACACCTTCACATTTCCCACAAACCACTTAAGACCTTGGTGCACAGCTCTTTCATATGAAAGAGAAAGCGTGTTTGCAAACATGAAGAATAACAAGCATTGGCATAGCCAATAGGCCTCGCCTTTGGTACCTTATATGTGTTTAGCCAGAGCTATTGGCTTTGCTAATGTCTTTAAGCTATGTTGTAAAACATTGTGGCTCCTGTGCAGCACGTTAAAAAAGTTATTTAAAAAAGTGTTCTAAGCATTTTTGTTACTATATATATAACCAAGAAGATATTCTGTACAACTGAACGAACTGATTGAAAAATGAATTAACATAAAAAATGTCTTCTTGTGTTTTTTGTCCTTTCAATGCTGGCAACGCCTTCCTGCCTGTTCTAATGCTTGTTTGTTTTAGCTTTTTTTTTTGTTATGGGGGGGCATAAACAATGGGAAGGTGGAGGTTGGGAAATGTACCTAAATGACCACAGGTGCAGTGGACGGACACTAGGGGAGAATCAACAGATAACAGACATGCCTTGGTTTGTTTGAAATTCTTCGTTGCTCCTGGACATACAAACGGGTGAACAGCTCAGCATTCTTCAGATGTGGGTTTTTGTTACGTTGTTTCCCGAGATAAGTGAAAAAAACCTGCCTTTAGCAGTTGCACATGAGAAACGCGCTTGCAGTCGGCGCTGCTCAGTGCAATCTTGGGATTCTTCTCCACCCCAACCCCCGTACATGTTGCGCTTCCCGTATGCAAGACCCCAGGGGCGCTGGACACTCCTGTGATCTTGGCATTCACAGGAAACTTGCCTTTTGCCATCGTTCTTGTGGGGGGAGGGGGGGGGGGTGGGTGGGTGCTGGGGGTTGGTTGCTGGGAGAAGGCAGACAGACACAAGACAACCGGCATTCTGCCCGTCTACACTGGACTATGCAGAGAAAGAAAGCCTTCCCTTTTAAGAGCCTCCTACAAATACCAGAACTGCCCATTTAAAGAGGCCTCAATCATGTTTTGTTGCTAGGCTTACTTGAGAAAGGATCCATTTACGGGCTGAAAAACATCTTGTAGTACATTTAAATGAACTGCAAAAGTATGTATGCACACACATGCATCTCTCTATATGTGCATGGTACACACACATGTGGGCAGTTTTATAGAATATAAGCATTATGTTTGGCTGTTTTACTGCACAAAATTAAAGTGGTATTGAAAACCACATTCCATAAAGAGCTGTGAAATATGAAAAATATGAGGGATTGTAAACTGCATTTATGTAGCTCTTACTACCCCTGTTGAAGCCTGGAAGAACTTTGCAGCAAGAAGCAGGCTACTCTGGAATGTAAGGTTAGAGTTAAATAGGAAGCACAATTTGTAATATGTGCTTTTATTTTTCTTGTGAGTTATTTGCGGTAAGTTTGTGCTCTTGAGATTGCCGGTTTCTAGTGTAGTGTTTTGAAAGGGATAGATTCATTGATATGGACTACTAACGGGAAGATGTGAGCTGTTCCTCAACCTCTGTTTCCCTATAAAATACGGATTCATCAGAATAACGACAGCCCACAACCACTCTGTACAGCTTAACCATTGCCAGGGCTTCTAGAATTATGTGGCAAATGTATCTAAATAATCTGACACGGTTATCGAAATTATGCAGCACGTTCTCTGGCAGAATTAATTTCATCCATTTGAGCTAAACAAAATATTTTTGGGAAAAACTACAAAATGAGTGACAAACTATGGGGAAAATTCGGTAAATTCATGATGACAAGGCGTGCGCTGCAGCCACAGAACGCAATAAAGGTACAGGTTCTGACCATTAATATTCTGGATGTAAAATATTTAATAATTTTATTGATGTGTTTTAAACCTAATATCTCGTACCCCTCTCATTACCCCCTTACCTAACAATTCTCTGGTTAGTATTCTGTGTGACATCTTTTCTCTATTCATATTCTCGTACTCAATATGCCAATTAATGTTATAATGAACAGCGCTTTAATGCATCTAGGTGAAAAAGCGCTTTACAAAAACACTGTAATTAAATAGTCTATTATTTCTAAGCGGTTAATTTTTACACTAAGGCAGCACAACAGAGCACCTGTAAATCTACGTGCACGGGAAAGGCCTATGCACCAGGCATGCACAGTCCCTGTCTTTTTACCCTTTCTGTTGATAAAGAACAGCATATATGGACATGCAGAATAGTTCCAGCATTTGTGCTGTTGTGAAAAGCACTTTAACACAACAAAATATCGACGGGTCTAACAGACCTATTGAGGGTCTTAAAGCATATCGCACAAGTAGAGACCTTTAATTGTACTTAAAGGAATCCTTTAAAAAGGACGGAATCCCATCACTCACCGAAGTGACATGCTTCATCATCTGGGATCTCCTCTTAGTTGCAAAACCTAGTGCAACCAAGGGCAACAACCCCCTCACTGAGAGGGAGGAGCTCAGGGATGTTTTTCAGAGATAGTGTTGGTTGGTAGGATTTCCTAAAATCCGTCAGATGTGAAGAGTTTGAATTTGTAAGAGTGATAGGCGCAGTGCATGTGTGTAGACTGTAAAGTGAAAGTTAAAAAGGGCTACCAGGAGAGGAAAAAGTTTTATTCATTAACTCCTGATGTCCAGATTAAAAACAGTGCAGATGCAGTTGTGAAATAATGACTGCATGTGTCCAGAAACGAGGTCTACATGTTTCGGCCATTGTGATTCTTATGGAATCGTGGCCTTCTTCAGGACCTAGATGTAGTTATGCTACTGCGTGAAAGTGAATCTGTGAAAAAGAATATTATCACAAAAATTGGTTGAAACGAATACAACCTTCAAACCTGGTGTCTAGGTTCTCGGTGGATTACAGAATGCTGGTGGCACCTAGAAGAAGAAAGGTGACATTGGAAAAAAAAGGATCAAATACTTGCGCTCTATACTTATAAAATACATGGATCCTGACAACCCATCGTAACTGGTACCTATATAGTGTACTTGTAACATTATGTACTAAGTATCGCTTACCCGTAATTCACGAGAAAGCAGCCTCACCTCACCTGGCTACAGCTCAGGACATGAGACCCCGCTCTAAAGAAAAGGAAAAGCATAGGAGATAATCAGACATGGAGCATGTCATGAAGTCTGTAGTCCCTATGCTAACGAATGTCATTTTGAGTCAGTACCAGAAACCAGTGCGCTAAAACTATGCAGTACTTGGTAAGATAGTGGACTGGGACACAAGTTTGATAGTATGATAGTAGTCCGCTATACTCTAAGGCCAAACGGCGGAGCTACCAGTGATGACTGTAAAAAGAGTGTTCCATTATGAAACCCTCCATTAGATTTCATGCAATCGCGTGTGGCTATTCAATAAAATTAAAGAAAGCACACACTCCTATTTCTAAGATTATATGGTAATAGACTGAAGAACATGTACACTTAGCAAACAAAAATCCACTATTCTTAGGTGGAAACTATCGTGTATCGTAACAAGGGAGACATGCAACTACGAGTACACAAAAATCATCAGGAAAGCTGTTACAATTTACGTACACTCGATCGCGGCAGATTGCTTCTATCAAAACCACTATGAGTCCCACCCGGGTGAAAAAAGAAAAGCACCAGAAGACAATGCCTCTCTTGTAGGAGTAGCTATGCATTTCCAAAGTAGAGAACAGCTCTAATAGTAACTTAAAACACGCGCTCACAATAGCGGCATGCCGGATTTTGTAAATACAAGCTATTATGTGTCTGAGCAGTATGAGCGCGGGAACAAAGACTCTAATTAGGAAGTAGCTAAGAGCGAGCACGGGAGCAGATACCTATACTATGCTCTCAAAAGTCTGGCAGTTGACAGAAGAGTGCCTAGCCGAGAGGGAAGCGGGTATTAAACTTACCTGTCTGTCGGTACCTCGAACCTGATCAGAGCTGCATTCGGAGGTAACCGACGGCAGGTTCAACCATTGTTTTTATACTAGAAAGATCGCACCTGTGTTCCTCATTACACTCCATGCGGGCCCTTACTGATCACGTCAGTTGCTGCAGGACTACAAAAAATCCCAGTGCCGCATGGGAATTGGAGTCCTGACTGCATGAAAAAATGCTCACCTCGCTGCGAGTAGCCTGCGTGTCAGTTCATCGTGTCGAAAAAGGACTACAAAATGACCCCATCACCTCCAGTTAGTGGTTTATACCTCTTACTCAGGTGAACGGTAGACTATCGGGCACATAATAGTGATCCGCCGTGGGTGAAATACTTGAATCAGTTCTCTAGCGTACTTCCATATACAAACATCGCCTAATGCCTGCTAAGATAACCCGAATAGACATATTCAGGTTACTAAGTAACACGGTCAAAGCGGAACCATACCTCTATTATATGTACCCATGGGGCAATCCCAACATATGACCAATGGACTATACTTATGATAGTGCTTCAAAAGTAATCACAAGAAAGCGACCATTATGGTAGTTCCGCATTTTGTAATGTTATTACTGTATTCTGGTCAGTGTGACGATTGATTGGGTTATTAGTAAAAACATTGTTTTTACCATAATAAGCCCTGCAGGACTACACACCCTCAATAGATATTGAGCTGTGCTAAAATACGATTTTATTCAGCAAAGGTTTGTTAATATGTCTGAAATGGAATCGTAGGCCCAACCATCCCACTTAGTACAAGTGGTCCATATGACTATTTAGCCATGTAGTCCGACTGATAAGGGGGCCATAGGTGCGGTACTCTCCTAAGGGGGCTATATTTGTAGGATCTACCTCCAAGGCAATGCAATTCAGAGTGATTACAAGTGTACTGTCCGGTGAGTAGTGCCCACAAAAATAAAAAGTGGTTAGGGGCATAGAGTATGTTTATACAGGCTACAAAAAAGCTACAATAAGGTCCAAGGTATCTCATCATTCAGACCTATACTGTCGCTTTGCAGTTTGAACACCCACCTCTGTTCTTTGGAAAATAAAAACTTAGACACATCTGTAATGTGAGCTGGAATGAACGGTTGTTCTAGAACGGTCCATTTGAATTCGTCTGCGTTGTGTTTAAAATCTAGAAAGTGTTGTGTAAGCCTCGTAGCTTGTTTCTCGCAACTTATCGTACTCTTATGCTCAAGAATCCTGAGTTTGACCTTACAAGTGGTCATGCCCACATACCGGTACTTACAGGGACACGTGATCAGATAGATTAACTTCTCACTATTACAATTAGTGTGTTTGACCTGTGCCCATGGTCTGTCTGTGCCAATGTCTACTGTTGTGGTGTGTTCAGTCTGTGGACATGCCGCACAGGACCCACACGGAAAGTGCCCTTTGACTGCTGGCAGGTTCCATAGAGTATCATGCGTGCGGACTGGTTGAATTTTAGGTCTCGTATGGACCAGGTTGTCTCGTAAGTTGGAGCTCCCTTTGAAAGATAATAAGGGTAAGGGAATCTCTTCTTTACCGATATTAAGTATCCGCCAATGTTTTCGCACACTTTTTTGGATACCGTTGGATAGTGTACTGAACGTATTGACACACGTCAATCTTGTCATCGGTGGTTTCGGTGTCTGTAGTACCAACAATGCATCCCGATTGTTGTTGGATGCCCGTTTCCAAGAGCGTCGAATTAGTCTCTTAGGATACTTCCTATTTTGGAGTTGTTGGGAAAGTGACTTGGTGTGATCCTCAAACTTATCTTTAGTGGAGTTCCTCCGAAGGCGAAGGAATTGCCCATGCGGTAAGTTATCACAAAGTGATTTTGGATGGTAGCTGTATAACATAAGAGGGAATTTCTTGCCATAGGTTTCCTATATAATTCACTCTCCAGTCCTGTAGGTGTAGAAAAAATCCAAAGATCGAGAAACGGAAGGCTGTTCTTACTAAACTCAACAGTGAATTTGAGGTACTCATTCCTTGAGTTGAGCCATGTCTGAAAGATGGTGATGGTATCTGGGTCCCCTCGCCATATGACACAAATATCGTCAATATAACGTTTCCACAACCGGATAGAATTGTGGAAGGGATTGGCGTCAGTAAGTACATGCTCTTGCTTGAAAAGATGGACATACAGGTTCGCCAGACTCGGCGCAAAAATGCTGCCCATGCTGGTGCCTGATATTTGCAGGTAGATGGTATCTTCAAATCTGAAGAAGTTTTCTTTCATGGCTATTTTCGTGCATTCCATAATGAAATGCAGGGGAGTTATTGTGTCCAGGTCTCTATTGTCCAAAAGTAGCCTGATCGCATCCAGTGTCTCATCTTGAGGGATGCAAGTGTATAACGACTCCACATCAAACGAGTCTAAAAAATCCGTATCCATGTCGAACTCAACATCCGGTAGTAACCTTAAGATGCCTTTTGTATCTTGAAGATACGTGGGCATCTCTTTCACCATGGGTCTTAAAAAGTGGTCCACGAAAGTGGACAAGGGTTCGAGAAGAGAGCCCATTCCTGATATAATTGGGTGTCCTGGTGGTGGCCTTTGAGGTTTATGTATTTTTGGCAATACATAAAAATACGGCATAACCGGATGTGAAGTTGTCAAGAAGCCAGCCTCTTGGGTCGTGATCCAGCCTTCGTTTGTGGCTTCTTCCACGAGATTGGAGATTTCTCGTCTAAGCCTCTCTGTAGGATCTGCTTTTAAAGGACGATAAAACCTGCTATCATTAAGTTGCCGTAGACATTCAGCGCGGTATGTGGTCGTATCCAAAATGACTATGGCACCGCCTTTATCCCCAGGCTTGATACTTATAGTTTCATCCTTCATCAAGGTCTGTAAAGCATGTTGCTCCTTCTTGGGGAGATTCTGAAAATGTCGATTCTTCGTTGCACATAGAGTAGTTACCTCGTCAGTCACTGCCTTCTCAAAGGTCAAGACTTCAGCTGGGACAGAGTGGACCGGTGAATTGAAGGTGGAGCGCTTTTTTAAACCCAGTATTAAGAGGCTCTATCTCCATGCAGGTATTCTCTTTGTCCTTTTCCTTGAAGAAAAAGTGCAGCCGTATCTTTCGAAAAAATCTTGCCAGTTCACATTGGGTCTGGAAAGGATCTCCACTGAACGTGGGTACAAACCCCAGGCCTCTGTTAAGTAAATGTAAATGTAAATCCAGTATTTGTAAAGCGCGAACAGCTACCCGAAGGCATCCCGGCGCTGGGGGCCGTCGGGAAGATTAAGCAAGCTATTGCCCAGAGTCACATGGTGCTGGGCTGACCTGCAGCCGGTGCCGGGGATCGAACCGTGAGCGCCAGATTCCAGCGTCAGTCGCCCTGGCCGCGGCGCCACACCTCTTCCGCCACAGCTTGTTCATCAGATGTAAGAGTACGATTGCTCAAATTCACCACTAAGTCGTTTCTGTGCTGGTCCCTGGTTGAGGAGGGGCCTTTTTCTTGCTGCGCGTGCTCCTCGGTGAGGGTGGGGGGCTCCAGTGCACCTGGGCCTGTTGATTTCTCCTTCTTCCTCTAAAGCGTCCGCGGCCAAACCCTAAAAAGGCTGGTTGTTAAAGAATTGCGGGTGAGGTTGAAAGGGCACCATATGAGGTTGGAAAGCTGGATTGGGATATCCACAGGGAGTAGGGGGCCACCACTGTTGATGTTGAGGACCTGGTGGACCATTTCTCCAATTGGATCTGTTGTTTCGCCCACGGCCTCTGTTCTGTTGTCCTCCAAAAGAAGATGAGTCCGAATCGCTCGACCATTCGTCAGTACGAGTAATTGGAGCCATAGCGTCGTCCTTTCTTGTTAAATTCAGGCAGAGTGAAATTATCACTAGTATATGGATACACTCTTTCGAGCGAAAAACGTGCCAGATCTTTTTTGAATTTCTCAATTTTGGTCAACAAAATAGAGTCCTTGAATTCTTTATTAGATTTGTTAGACTCTTCAGTATTCTTTTTGTACAGAGCACCAGAGATAGTAGTTCTGATCTGAGATTCAAGAACTTGTATTTCGACGAGAATTGTATCCGCTACGCGTTTGGCCGTGCTGATAATTAATATTAGCCAATCATGCCTGCATCGCCACGCGATGAGCGACCAGTCCTTCAGGAAAGCTTTGTCTTGGAGGAAGAGCCTAGGTGTATTAGTGACTATCAATCCGGTAGGGGCACAGTTACCACGAAGGTATTCTGTCATAATTGCCCCATGGATCAGAGTGCGGGAGTGTGATTTCTTCGGACGGACAGGTAAGTTTATTACCCGCTTCCCTCTCGGCTAGGCACTCTTCTGTCAACTGCCAGACTTTTGAAAGCATAGTATAGGTATCTGCTCCCGTGCTCGCTCTTAGCTACTTCCTAATTAGAGTCTTTGTTTCCGCACTCCTACTGCTCAGACACATAATGGCTTGTATTTACAAAATCCGGCATGCCGCTATTGTGAGCGCGTGTTTTAAGTTACTATTAGAGCTGTTCTCTACTTTGGAAATGCATAGCTACTCCTACAAGAGAGGCACTGTCTTCTGGTGCTTTTCTTTTTTCACCCGGGTGGGACTCATAGTGGTTTTGATAGAAGCAATCTGCCGCGATCGAGTGCACGTAAATTGTAACAGCTTTCCTGATGATTTTTGTGTACTCGTAGTTGCATGTCTCCCTTGTTACGATACACGATAGTTTCCACCTAAGAATAGTGGATTTTTATTTGCTAAGTGTACGTGTTCTTCAGTCTATTTCCATATGATCTTAGAAATATGAGTGTGTGCTTTCTTTAATTTTATTGAATAGCCACACGCGATTGCATGAAATCTAATGGAGGGTTTCATAATGGAACACTCTTTATACAGTCATCACTGGTAGCTCCGCCGTTTGGCCTTAGAGTATAGCTGACTACTATCATACTATCAAACTTATTTCACAACTGCATCTGCACTGTTTTTAATCTGGACATCAGGAGATAATGAATACAACGTTTTCCTCTCCTGTCAGCCCTTTTTAACTTTCACTTCACAGTCTACACACATGCACTGCGCCTATCACTCTTACAAATTCAAACTCTTCACATCTGACGGATTTTAGGAAATCCTACCAACCAACACTATCTCTGAAAACATTCCTGAGCTCCTCCCTCTCAGTGAGGGGGTTGTAGCCCTTGGTTGCACTAGGTTTTGCAACTAAGAGGCGATCCCAGATGATGAAGCATGTCACTTCGGTGAGTTATGGGATTCCGTCCTTTTTAAAGGATTCCCTTTAAGTACAATGAAAGGTCTCTACTTGTGCGATATGCTTTTAGACCCTCAATAGGTCTGTTAGACCCGTCGATATTTTGTTGTGTTAAAGTTATATTTGGGGAATATATCCGCGGTGGTCTTAAAACGTTCCCTCAGACCCCCCATCATCTTTCGTGTGTATTTTGTTGTGAAAAGCACAACATTCGAATACAGGGACCGGTTTCCATGGGTGTCCACTTCATGTACTCACGGTTAATTTCCCGACGCGCTTATGTGTTTTAATGCCGAATTACAGGCCTAAGCGTTTCACTTGTGAGGGCGCGCGAGGAATATGGGCTCTGTAAGATTCCTTTTGTGTGATGACAGGTCTGTGGCCAGAGCTCAGTTACAGGGACTCTTAATGGAAGAGTCGGGGTTGATACCTTCCAGCAACAATTTACAGAGCTAGAGTGAAAAACCCGGCAGCGTAGGTCTCTCTGTTGTGTTATCACAAGTTGTGCAGCGCCTTCTGCAGTTAGTGTAGCACGGCACCGCTTTGGGACTTACCAACTTCCGATAACAACCCAAGCTGTTATACGGCTAAGTACACTTTAAGACAAGACAATGAGGTGCCTTTCCAGATAGTTCTGAGGTTTCCATTTCAAGCCGGAATCAGAGTTAGTGCCTCACGATTTCACACCAGTGGAGGACGGAATGTACCTTCTCAGTGCCCACTGCCGGCTTATTAACATCTAGGTTTGTCTATTCTTTTAGTTACACTGGAATTCCCGCATTAGGCATGTCCACAGATTTTCTACATTTCGTTAGTGCGTTTGCCTCATCACTCCTGAATGTAAACTCTTTTTCAGAATAAATCTTTTACCCCATCCCTTACCCTATAGAACGATGTTTCTGCCGACATATGGTCAATGAGCTGGTCACCTAATGGGATAGTCCTCATGCAGGGCCTGGGTGCAGCAGACTTCGCATTGTACTTTCACTGCACTTGCGGGGGTCTCCGCAGTACAAAAGACCTGGAGGGCACTAGCAGATAATCAAATGGCAGAAGGGAGGTTGAGGTGGGCGCTGAATTGTCACAGCAGGTAGAAGCGGGAGGTCTTTGCGCCCTCGATCGGCGAGCAGCAGAGCCGACATGGAAGTGAACCTGGGAGAAAGCACGCTTCCGGGTCACCACGCCCTCAGCAACAAATCAGTAAAAACAACAACAAACAAGCGTTTGCAATGCAATTGGACTCGCATTTACGCGAGACCTATGCACTGGAAACAGGAGTGCGGGCGTGCGAGAAGGCACGGACGGGAGTGCGGTGGAGGGTGGGGGGGGCGAGAAGTCACGGACTGCAGGAGGGGCCAGTAGCCATGGATGGATACTAATGACGACATGGCTGTCATGAGGAGGGACTAACAGGCCTAAAACTAATCGGAAAGCAGCATTTAGGACCTAAACCAATGAAAAGATGGGCGGAGAGTGGGCGGAGCTTCCACGAAGCTTCCACGCCATACTGAATACTGCAAGCTATAGGCTCGACCTAAAAATAGAACCCCTAGTGCAAAATTAAACCATGAAAAACCTGTTTAGCATTATTATAGATATTCAGATTAGAGATATTAAAAACAAATCAATAAAGACAGTATGAAAAAAAAAAGCTGCAGTAGTTCAGAATGTGTGGAAACATGCAGAAACATTCGAACTCTTCCATAATTATCTAAGGAAAGCCAAAAATAATCATGTTCTTTCTGCTAGTCACTTTAAGTAAGAATAATTAGAGCAGGAGAAAGAAAAGAAGCATTTTTATTTCTGTTGCTTTAAACAGCTGCTCCATGACCTGACCTGCCTCTCACCTCAGTTGCTGGCAGCAGGCCTTGTGACGTCAGAGCTTGACTGCAATAACTTATTACAGTTGAGTTCTGACGTCTTTTCTTTATAATATGCGACTGTGTGCATCACAAGTCGTTGATTGATTATAAAGAAAATAGAGACAGGCGTTTATAGAGGGATTGCAGAATCCCATGTATTTTAGTTCTGTAAACCATGCAAAATATCTATACTATAACCTAATTTTTTTCCCCAATTTTATGAATTATAGGAGACTCATCCTGTTCTAGTATACCACTGAGAAATCCAAAAGCACCAGGGGAAGACTGCTTAAATGAGCCACATTGTAGAACTCGTCGACCTGTGGAGGAGGCGTTTGGGCTCCTGAAAGCAAAATTCCGTTGTCTGGATAAGCCTGGAGGAGCCCTTCTCTACTCACCTCCGAAAGTTAGGCAGATAACAATGCTCTGTTTTATGATGCACAGCACTGCCCTGTTGCAGAACATTCCTTTCAATCAATCAATCAATCAATCAGTACTTGTAGAGCACAGCTTATCACCCGTGAGATGCTGGGTTGCTGGACTTAGTCGAAGACCCATGTCTTGAGTCTCTTCCTAAAGTCTGCCAGCGAGGGAAATGTTTGGAGGTGGAGAGGACCCAGGCGGTGAGGTGGGCCTCCCCTGTGGCTCCTGCAGATGTGCAGTGTCCATGCCAGGGTACGGGAGTCGGAGCGCAGGTTTCTGAATGGTTGGTGGAAGTCCAGGCGATGGTTCATGTATGTTGGTCTTTGGTCGTGGAGGGATTCGTTGGCAAGTGTCAGTAGTTTGGATTGGCATCTTTCCTGGACAGGGAGCCAGTGGAGGTTCCTCAAGTGTTGAATGATGTGGGTCCGTTTGGGCAGGTTCAGGATCAATCTTGCCGCTGGATTCTGTATTGTCTGGAGCCTTCTTATGAGATCGGTGGTGGTTCCTGCATACAGTGCTTTTCTGTAGTCGAGATGGCTGGTGATTAGGACTTGCATGACACTTTTTTCATGCTTATGGGGAGCCTTTTGAAGATTCTTAGGAGCATACGGAAAGTGTGGAAGCAGGCAGGGGAGACTGTGTTGATCTGTCGTTTCATGGTGAGTTTGCTAACCAGGATGATGATGAGGTTGTGGGCATGGTCTTTTGGTGTGGGGGTAGGTCTGAGTTCAGTGGGCCACCAGGTGTCACTTCAGAGGGAGGCGTGTCTGCCAAAGATCAGCACTTTGATTTGGTCATGTTTAGCTTCAGACAGTTGTCCTTTATCCAGTCTGCAACGTTCTTAATGCATTTGTGGAAATTGGTCTTGGTAGTGGTGGGGTCCGCTGAGAGCGTGAGGATGAGCTTGGTTTCATTGGCATAAGATATGATGTTGATATCGTGGGTTCTGACAATGTTTGCTAGAGGCGTCATGTATGTGTTGAAGAGGGTGGAGCAGAGGGATGAGCCTAAAGAGACACCGCAGATGGTACTCGTGGCATCTGAGGTGAAGGGGGGTAGGCGGATTCTCTGTGTGCATACTGAGTAAAATGATGCAATCCACCTGAGTGTGTCTCCTTTGATTCTGATCTCCTGCAGTCTCTTGATGAGTGTGTGGTGGGATACGGTATCGAAGGCTGTGGAGAGATCAAGGAGGATTGGGGAAACATGAATTACAACGCAGTCTGAACCTCACAGTGCCTTTACAACATGAGCACTGCACCAACTGCGATGCTACCATGTGTTCCTTTATCACGCAAGTTTTTACAACATCTTGCTTTAGGGAACGTGGTGTTGGACTGGTGTTGGATTTTAAGTCCAACACCTTCCCTACTGATACACAGACTGGAGTTAGAATAGTAAAGTTTACCTATCCACAGTCCAGTGCTTCCCTAAGGCAAGTCATTGTAATGCCTTGCGTGCTAAAGGAACGCGTGGTAACAACACAGTCGTTGTACAGACTGCGTTGTTAAGGCATGCATGTGCGGTCCTGTCATACAACCAGATCAGGGCCGCCAATTCTTCTCTCTCGTGTAGGGTGCGTAAGTCATCTGTGACGGCAATCAGGGCGGTCTCGGTGCTGTGATTGGTATATCAATGTATACTTATATAATCTGCTTCAGATATACAAAATCTAAAAAAGTTAGATGTAGTTACTTGTTCAATATTTGTACAACATAGAAGTTATCAGTCATGTACAATCAGTGATATACAGGCCTCACACATTCAGAGATTACTTTCTCAATCAGAATGTGTAATATTTGCACTATATTTTAAATTATACAGCTAACTCATCATGGTTTTACAAGCCATGAGACAAAACGTGCAGCAAAGGAGACACATGTAAATTGTTCTACCTGTTACATACACTATAGGCCCCGTGATAGCCATACACTTGCCAAAGGTCAAACATTCTGAGCGTCACACCACAGAGACAAGTTACCCACATTCAAGTTGATATGTGTTCGCACAGTATGCACATGGATTATTTATAGATTCTGACTTTTGGTTGTATATCTTCTCAATCCAAGTTAAGGTATAATGAGAGTGAGACAGCACATGAAGATATGTTATATACTGAACACATTATGGGACTTGTAGTAATTGACCACTAAATTGGTAGTTATTTTTGTTTACTGCAACAATGGATGACTCTGTGTGGTTTTATTTGTTTCCTAAATGGTAAATTAACAGGACACCTACAGACTGCTATGGCAAGCAAGAAACATGTTTGCATGGCTACTAAAGTGTGTGGCAGAATGAGTGCTCCTGTCACACTAGTAGCGTTTGCTGTACAAGCCATTGGTACGGTCAGTACAAATTTTCGGGTTGAATACAAATTAAATTGTGTCTGAGCTACTTTCACCATATTAAGAGAAAAAAACACCTGCACTATAGTTTTGAACAGCAGTGTAACAGTTTCTTTGTCTTAAGGATCTACCAATACTAGGTTCTGATGACAGGATGAAGAAGGTAAAACTGTGCAGAAGAGTCTTCTGAGAGGTGTGACTACAACAGTTATATCATGAGTTAACAATTTACACACAAATAGTTCTTATTCTTCTTTATGACACTTATGATGTAAAGAAGACACATAAAAAGTTTTACATTAGTTTGTGTATCTGCATGTAACATACCAGGGCTGACAATGGATGCTTGTCATATAATGTTTTTAAACATTACACATGAAGTACGTATTCATGGCAGTTTGGATAACACTTTAAAAAAGAAATGAGGTTAATTGCTATAGAAACATTACAGTTTTGTAAGATAGACTAGCCTACACAGGGTATTAACACTAGATTTGCTGTGCCTTTTTAGGAACTTTCTATGTTTACTTCAGATTATTTCATGTTACAAGACAACAATTATAAGTAATTTCCTGGGGATTAAACATTTTATTATTTATTTACTGCCTACTTTACTGTGCTTTTACTTACCTGTCTCCACTCCACCTGGAATTCCTGCAAAGCCATCAGTGTACGAGATACCATACACCTTTTCCTCCAATTGCAAGTGGTGCCTAGGCCTAGAAAACCACCACCAGTCTGCTGGGCTGCTATACGTGGTTTGGAAGCCAGAGATCTTACCCTCCCCTGCAGATCATTCCAGCGCTTCCTAATTTCCTCATGTGAACCCCAGGTGTTAGACACAGCATTCACTCTTGAGACAATTCTGTCCCACATTTGCCTTTTCTGATTAATAGATGTAGGTTGGACATGGGCTCCAAACAAGTGGGGCTCTACCCTAATAATCTCATCCACCATGACTATCAGTTCTGTGTCTGTAAATCTGGGGTTTCTTCTACCAGCCATGGTTTAAAAATGAAAAAGGCAGATATAATAGGTAAAAGGGAAAACAAATATATTAGAAGGGGAAATGCAAGAAAAGATAGCATAGAGAAAGCCAAATGATGTGACCCCAACACCAGCTATCTGATGCTGGTACAGCATAGGGTGTGCTTTATAGTGTGCTCAGTAGGTGTGATTACTTAGAACATAGCTGTAGAAAATTGGGATACTAGTTAAGGAAGGGTGAAACCCTACTTAAGCAGCCACCACAATTCCTGTCAGGGTGAAGTCACAAGCAACCCCAAATTAACCTGTACTTAACCCTGTGGTAGCTTTGCACAAAAACAGTCAAGCTTAACTTAGACACAATGTGTAAAGTATTTATGCAGCACTTCAAACTTTAAAAAAGTGAAACCACAACACAAGAAAAATCCCTCACCAATTTAGACAAATAGAGTAAAATTTAATAAACTATTTAGGATCAAAATGACAAAAATCCAATTGGTAGAGCCTGTGATATGCAATTTTAAAGATTTAAGTGAAACTAGTGGCTAAAAAGCACAAAGCGCCAATAGTAGCTATCTGGCTGTGCCGGACCAGGACAAAGTTACAAGTTAAGGCCGACCGCAATGGAGCGCGGGCCGGATACAGGGACCAAGTTAGGCTCACTGAACAAAGTGGAGAATGCGTCGCTTAGCAGTGTTCTGATGGGCTGTCATGCGAGGTCCTGTGTTGAGGATACGTCACAGAGTGGCAATTTCGGGCGGCTGCGGGGTTGCGATGTGAGGTCCTGCATTGAGGATGCATTGCGCAGCAGCGGTTCTGAAGAGATGTGGGGCTGCAATGTGAGCTCCTGCTTAGAGGAGGTGTCGCACCATGGTGGTTCTGAAGAGCGTCTTTCCGAAGTAGAGATTCGATGCGTCACGATGCATCAGTTCTGCTTGGACCACAACTGGGCTGTTAGAGCACGTCCAAGGGTCCAGGACTGGGGTGGCACCACTTGGGGGATAAGACTTATAGCAGAGTCCAGGTGCTGCGTTCAATGTGGTTGGAGTCTTTTCCGTCCCTGAGGCTCTGATTAGGAGGCCAGACAACTAGCTCTTGGAGTCACTCTAGTGGTCCTGGGTTCAAGATGCAGGTCCAGATATTTTCACTCAGGCAGCAGAGCAGCACAGCAGTCCTTCTGAGTCTTCCATGGGTCCAGAGGTGTACTGAAGAGTTGGGTATGAGGGTCCAATATTTATACCTTGTGCCAGCATTGAAATAGGAGATGGTTCTGGAGGGCTCCACCCCCAGAGGTGCTTGGGATTTCCAGCCTCCCTGTACTGGCCTCAGCGTGTGTGGGGCCTCAAAAGACTAATGTCAAACCCTTTGTGCATGTGCTCAGGCAGAGTCTTTGTGATGTGCAAGTGTGGTAGGTGACAGCTCCTCCTCCTGTCAAGTCAGAAATGGCCCATCCTGCCAACACCTATTCTCCCTTACTCTCAATGTCTGGAAGCAATTCACGAAGAACAGCTGCCAGCTTCACCTAGTCAAGTGACCCAGGATAAAGGCTGTAGGCAACAAATGGTTAGAACAATTTTCAGAAATGTAACTTAAAATCCAATTTTACCATTAAAGAGTGTTTTAAATTACAATTCTTTAGACACCAAATTCGACATTCCTACTTGCTCCCAATTGAAAGTTATCGCTGGAACCCTATGGGGGAGGTAGACCTTCCAGTAGTAAAAACAAATTTTAGAGTTTTTCACTACCAGGACATGTAAAACGTAAAAGTACATGACCAACTTTTTAAATACACAGCACCCTGCCCAGTGGGCTATTTAGGGCCTACCCTAGGGTTATTAAACAAGCATTGGCATAGCCAATAGGTCTCGCCTTTGGGACCTTGTAAGTAAAAAAAAAAAAACTGAAGTGTAAGACTTCACGTTTACATTTACTGCATCCTAAATACGAAGTAAATGTAAACGTGAAGTGTTATACTTACTTACAAGGTCCCAAAAGCGAGACCTATTGGCTATGCCAATGCTTGTTTGTATTATTCTTGCATTTGACTCTATATAGAGCATTGGTTTGGAGGTGGGTTGTTTCTCTTTTTCCTGTACTTTATTCAACATCAGTTACTTTGGGGAACCCTGTGTTGTTGCTGTTTTACATTTATATCATGATACTGTATATTATTAACTATACGCTAGTTGACTAGGAGCATAATTTTCAAAATGCAATATCAAGAATGTAATGGGTAACAGCAAAATTGTCCTGCATTTGTACAATGTTACGAACTAAAAAGTATTTTTTTCTATGCCTGTTCGCTATGCATTTTGTTGATCTGGGTATTTTAAGGTGATTCAAAATGACCTTCAAAACGACGTTCTTTGTTGTGAAGAAAGGGTACACAGCCTATACGATACTCTGATTTTTAATAATGGCAATGTTATGATCCATGCTTCTGATCAGAACGTAAAAGCCTTTGATAAGCACTTCCCGACCTACTGCATACCTGAGTTATCTGTGATTCTTCTGGCTGTAAAATAATTGAGTAGGAACAGGTTAGGCCTGCCAGAGGCACATCACAAACCAGCTGCCTGACACCCCACATCAGCCCCCTACCAGGTTAGATATGCTGCACATCTGAACAATCACAGAGACCTTGCCAGACTGTATGGATCATGTTCTTGAAAATCCATCTCCCAACCCTACCCATTTTTGTCCACAATCACAAATCCAGTGATAACACACCCCACGCTCCCCTCTCTCTGCCTCGCCTGATATGGGCTATCTCCCCCCACATTATCCAAGCAGTAACCAATATGAAAACAAGAAAGAAGTAGAAAGAACAGGACAGAAGACAGAGCGAACAGGACAGAGGAGCAGAGTGAACAGGACAGAGGAGCAGAGTGAACAGGACAGAGCAGCATGGACAGAGGAGTAGAGGGCCGTGGTTGGGTAGCAGAGTGAACAAGACAGAGAAGTGGAGGGCCATAGAAAGAGGAGAAGAGTGAACAGGATAGAGCAGCAGAGTTGCATGGACCGAGGAGTGGAGGGGCATGGACAGGAGAGAGGAGCCGGGTGAACAAGAAAGAAGTAGAAAGAACAGGACAGAGATGCAAAGTAAACAGGACGAAGGAGTGCGGTCAACAGGACAGAGGAGCAGAATGAACTGGAGCACAAACAACCAAACAGGAGCAAAGAGAAGCGAGTTCACGAGCGAGAATTGGATACAGACAGTAGAGAGTACACGACAAAGGTTGCAGAGTGCCAGACAGAGCGAGAAGAGAGTGAGATAGTGGGAGGGCCTGATAGAGGAGCAGAGAGCCAGAAAGAGAGGTGGGGGCAGGGTCAGAGAGAGAGAGGGGTCAGACAGCCCGGCAATGGAGGAATTGTGATAGACCGAGCGGGCATTGTGCCCGACAGAGAGCTATAGAGCCAGATGGACAAGTAACAGAATAGTAGGGCAGGGAGACAGTTAGAGGGGCAGAGAGGCAGTAGAGGGGTCATTGTGCCAGAGAGAGGGTAAATATAATGCTTGAGGGAGGGTGCAGAGAGCCGGGCAGAGGGGGACAGCATGCCTGGCAGAGTGGCCATCGTTCCAGACATGAGGTGGAGACCTAGTCAGGGGCAGTGAGCCAGAGAGAGAAGGCGGCAGTGTCCCGGACAGAGGGATTGGTGTGCCAGGCATAGAGGCAGCGAGCCAGAGCGGGGGCGGTGGAGCTGGAGAGAGCAGGGGGAGAGATGACGTGACAGGAAGGAGACCAGGAAGCGCAGGTGTGGAAGAGGGCGGGCCGGCCGTGTGAATCTTTACACGCTGATAAGAATGCAGAACTGGAACCGGCAGTGACGCAAAGGACTCCGGTGGAAGCGCGCGTGGGAATGTTGGAAGAGTGCAATGGCGCAGATAAACTGTGTAATACACGAGCAGAGCAAGCGATGCAGACAACAGACTGAGGCTTGAGGTGATTGATGCAAGGGGAGACGAGGAGCAAGGGCTGGGAACACGTCCTGCATCGTGAGTAACAGCAGACCTGGGAGACCGTGACGGATGCAGCACAGAATGACAGCTTCAAAAGGGAGAGAGATAACAACACGAACATTGACGCTCACAGTTCTTCTGAGACACACCCCAAACTGCACCGAAGTCTAAAGAGTCAAGGCATCCTCGAAGATAACAAGCGCGCGCGCCTCGCGCTGAAAGGAGGCAGCAGGGGGAGGGTAGAGAGGAGGGGGCCGGCGCCTGTTTCCCTTGTGGGAGTGAGCAGGAACCATCTGTTAATTACAAACAGATGGTTTCAAAGCTCGCTCCCGCAAGGGAATCGCCAAACGTGCACGCGTTGCCATTGAAAGCAATGCAACGCGTGCACGTTTTTGGGGCCAAAACTAAATCGATTACTAAAGGTCTCCTATGCAGCGCATGCGCGCTGCGTAGGCGAGACCTAAAAAGGAAGGTTCAGGCTTTGCAAAAGTTTAATTTTACCAGGTAAAAATGGCAGTTTAAAACTGGCTGGAATGGCAGGACTGAGACATGTTTAAGAGGCTACTTAAGTGGGTGGCATATTAGGTGCTGCAGGGCTCCTAGTAGCTTTCAATTTTCATGCCCTTGATACATGTTGTTCCACTGTATTAAGGACTTACAAGTAAACTAAATGTGCCAGTTGGGTGTAAGCCAATGTTACCATGTTTAAAGGAGAGAGAATAAGCACTTTAGCACTGGTTAGCAGTGGTAAAATGTACTGAGTTCTAAACCCAGCAAAAACAAAGTCAGCAAAAACAGGAAGATGGAAGTAAAAGTGTTGGGGGGAAAACCATGCCAAGGATGTCAGGTCCAACATGTGTCTCTCCCAGCTGAGGGCAGAGAGAACTACCCATCCTCATGGGAGTTCACGTCGCTAAGAGGGAAGAACCAGGAGAGACCAACAGCATTGTTGTGGCCAGTTCTAGGGCGAAGGGCATCTCCCTGTAGGGAGATGGTCCACCTCAATAGTTTGAAATTCTCACCCCTCATCTGCATTAGTCATCTGAGGGGTCTGTGGTCTGTCTGAACCTGGAAGTGAGCCCCCAAAAAGTATGGTCTCAACTTCTTCAATGCCCAGATCACTGCAAATGCTTCTCTTTTTATTGCACAACACCTCTGTTTCCTGGGACGTAAACCCCTGCTGATGAAGGCTACTAGATCATATCGGCCCTCTTCATTCAGCTATGAGAGCACGGCCCTGTAGTATGCTCTGAGGAATCTGTCTGCATAATAAACTCTTGGGAGATTTCAGGGGCCTTGAGCATGGGTGCCCCACACATGGCCTTCTTCAGGGTGTCAAAAGCAGTCTGGCACGTCACCGTCCAAATCACCTGTCTGGGCTGCTTCTTCGAAGTCAGCTCTTACAAGGGAACAACAATGGTGCCATACCCCTTGAATAATCTCCTATAGTACCCGGGGATGACCTCACCTCTGTCTGGGTCTTGGGGTTCCCAAGCCAGAATGTATTCAATCTTGGCCTGGAGGAGCTGCACCTTTCCCCCTCCAACTTGGTGACCCCAGTATACCACAGAACCCTGCCCTACCTGAACATTACTGGCCCTGATAGTCAGGCCTGCTTTCTGCAGAGCCTGAAGCGTTTCTCTGAGGTGGCACATGTTGTCCTCCCAGCTGGACCTGAAAAGCACAATGTTGTCTAAGTAGGTGGCACTGAAGTTCTCCAACCCAGTCAGGACCTGGTTGATCAATCTCTAGAAGGTGGCAGGGGCGTTATTCAAACTGAAGGGTATCACCGGAAACTGGAAGTTGCCTTCTGGGGTAGAGAACGCGGACCTCTCCTTTGCCCCCTCAGTTAAGGCTATCTGCCAATACCCAGACATCGAATCAAATGTGCTGAGGAACTTAGCAGCCCCCGACGGATCAGTGAGTTCATTAGCTCGTGTGATGGGGTGAGCATCAGTCTTAGTGACTACATTGAGCCCCCGGTAATCCACACAGAACCGGAGTTCGGGGGTGTTAACAGAAGTGGCAGCCTTGGGGACCAACACCACTGAGCTGGACCAAGGGCTGCTTGAAGACTTAATTACCCCTAGCTCCAGCATTTTGGAGACATCTTCCTCTATGCTGGCTCTTGCCTTGTCAGATAGCCTGTAGATCTTATCTTCACAGGCATACAGACCCCAGAGTCAATATCATGGGTACATCACAGTGAGCCCAGGGGTTAGGGAGAAGAGACAGGCAAACTGCCCCAACGCTTGGCGACAGTCCCCGTATTACACTAGGGTCAGGGTGAGGGTGAGGTTGACACACTCCCCTGACACATCCTGCTCCTTGGAAGAAAGGAGGCTGGGGGGAGATTATCTCTCCACCTCCACTTAGTCATCCATAAACAGGGGCATGATTACCTCGGACCTCTGAAAGTGGGGTTTGAGGCGATTGACATGCAGGACCTGTAAAGAGTTCCTAGGGGGTCTTGAAGTCCACCAAGAAGGAGACCTCCCCCTTATGCTCTTTCACTTCACAGGGCTTAGACCATTGGTCTTGAAGGGCCCAGGGCTTCACAGACTCCATCAGTCCCACTTTTTGGCCAGGCTGAAACTCGACCGATTGGCCGTCTGCTCATATCGTAGCTTCATAACCTCCTGGCTGGCTTTCAGATTCTCCTTCACTTTCTTCCGGAAGCATTTCATCTGGGTTTGGAGAACCAGCATGTAGCTGACCATATCTTAAGGGGCTTTCTTGGGAGCTTGCTCCTAGCCCTTCTTTACCACGCTGATGGGACCTCTGATAGGATGCCCATAGAGAAGTTCAAAGAGGCTGAATCCAACCCCCTTCTGCAATACCTCCCTGTAAGCAAACAACAGGCATGGCAAGAGGACATCCCAATTGGGCCTCAAGGGCTCTGACAGGACCATGATCATGCCTTTAAGGGTCTTGCTGAATCTCGCTCTCAACAAGCCCGTTGGTTTGGGGATGATAGGGTGTGCAGAATGTGTAGGTTACTCCACACTCACCCCACAAGGACTTCTGGTACACAGACATAAAGTTGGTACCCCAGTCAGATACTACTGAACCCCACACGGGTAAATATACCCATCAGTGCCTTGGGCAGTGTGGGCACAGTCACTGTCCTCAAAGGTGTAGCACATGGGTACCAAGTGGCATGGTCCACCAAGTCCAGGATAAACCTGTTGCCCAGGGGTGTCTTGGGATGCAGAGGCTCAACAATGTCAATGTCCACCCTTTCAAAGGGGGTGCCAATGACTGGAAGGGGAACCAGGGAAGCCTTGCGCTTTCTTCCTGACTTCACACTGCCCTGGCAGGTGGGACATGACCTGCAGAACGCATCTGAGGTCACCTTTATCTGGGGCTAATAAAAGTGGGTGAAAAGTCTGCAAAAGGACTTGTCCTTCCCAAACTGATCTGGCAGGGGAACATCATGAGTCAGCTCCAGTAGGAAGGTCCAGTAGCACTGAGGGACCACCAATACATGAGTTGCACCAGGCTGAGGAATATTAGGCTCGTTGTATAGACCATTCTCCCAGTAAATTAGGTGATCACCAGAAGTGTCAACAGAGGTGTCGCCAGCTGCCTGGGCTTGCCACCGTAGGCCCCCCAGAGTAGGACACTCTTTCAGTGCTCTGAAGAACTCCTTCCTGGTGGATCCTCCTTTCTTCTGCCAATTGGTCAGTGCAGGTAGGTTTCCCAGGGCGGCAATGTCCTCCCCAGTAGGTCCCAGGGCCTTGCCCTCAGGTTCAGTCTCCTCTTGGACCATGGGAGTTTCGGAAATGGGGTTCTCACGCCCCTTGCCCTTTCTCTTTTTGGCATGTACCTGGCCCATTCTTACAGGCTCCAGGTTCTCCTGACTTCCCTCTTGGACGGCCATGGACTGTGCTGTCAGACACACCCACTCATGCAACCCAAACATATGCGCGTGCGACCAGAGCTCCACCTCTTTCTAGATGGTGTGCTCTATGTTATTATCGAGCAATCAATCTAAAAGCATTGACGAACTCACTGCTACCCTCAAGGAACCTGATTCCCCGCCCCTATTCAAAGGGAACCAGAGCCCTTGGATAGTGACTCTCATGATTGACAGCTACTACAACTTGGTAGAATACATTAGGGACTACCTGCTCTGAGGACACCAGATGACATCTGATGGTTGTCATGCTGGCTCCTGTGTCTCTCAGAGCCTCCACCCGCCACCCAATGATGGTGACCACTGATTGTACTTTTTAGTGATGCTAGGCATGTGGATCTTTGGCCCCATCTCTCCGTCACCCAGGGACACTAGGGTAACATTTGCATTTCTCCCAATACTAACTGGGGCAATCTCCTCCCAAGCGCCACACTAGCCAGCCCTGGTGTCTGCCCACTTGGCATCACACTTGAAGTGCAAGACCTGATGGCATCCATAACACTTGGTAGTGAACTTCCCTGAGGTCTTATGATCAGGAAACTTATTTTTCTTCTGTTCAGGTGAGGATTGAGAAACCTGCCCCGTGGAACAATTTTGGGGACCTTTAGAGAACTCCTTGTTTTAATTTTTATCTTTGCCTACTTCTTCTGGTGGGGACCTTGTCCACCCTTGTGGTGGTCCCCCCACATACCTACTTGTGGACACTGATACTGAGCCATCGGTCCACCTACTTGGCAAGCTGTCTGGGGTCAGTGTGCTTGCTATAAATCAGGTGTTGGCGCAGATCCTCAAAACAAAGACTGAACATATTCTCCCTTGCCATCAAATTGTACAGCCCATGGTAATCTTTCACTTCACTGCCCTTCACCCAACCATCCAGTGCCTTCCAAAAGGAATCCACACAATCTACACAGTACTGATGGGGCAGATTCTGGCTGTCCCTGAAATTCTGCCTGTACTTTTCTGGGGTGAGGCCATAATTCCTGAGAAGCGCACCCTTCAGGGGGTTACCTCATCCTGTCCCCCTCTCTAGGACCAGTAAGGCATGCCTTCCTTCACTAAGTATGTGCCTCCAGAGACTGCCCCCCAATCCTCCTCAGGGACCCTATGCATTTTCAGATCAACCCCGGTGGCTTCAAACCACTTGTCAGTGTCATATCCTACAATATAATTAGGCATCAGATCCTTTGAAATGTGGACCTTCTTGTCTCCAGAGGACACTGGGGTATGCTACCACTATTATGGCCAGACTCTTCCTGTCTGCCCTTGATGTCTGGCTCTCGGAGGCTCCTTTCATGAGCCAGCCATTCTAGGGCCAGTTTCGCCTCCATGGCCATTTTATTTCCCTCCAACTTGAATTTGGCCACCTCCAGCCTAAACTCCCTTTCAGCCTTCCTGACCGCCAGCTCCTCTTGGGATAGCCCATGTGAAGACACACTGCTCTCCACCCAGGGAGTTCCAGTTCAGGAAACAAGTTATTCCCCTCATCTGAATGCTGCATCTCAGTACTGGTATCCAGGTCCTGCTCCTGCACCTCCATATCATCCTCCTCATCCTGGTCACATGTTGCATTCAGCAACTGATGAGCCTCTGCCCAGGCCCTCGGAGCCTTCTGAAGCTCCAAAGTTTTGTGGCTTTCCTGGTTGTGAGGTTGGAAGTTCCTTTTCTTTACAGAACTGCTTGAGCTCAACCTAGTGTAGCTCTCTAGGTTGATGAGTTTGAATTCCATTTTTGCAGGATAGTTAAAGACAGGTAGAATGAATGTGAATTAAAATAAAAAAATAAAAAGAGACAATCAAGGAGAATTTTTAAAAAAATCAAAATTATTTATCTGAGATTTTAGTGTTACACAAAATCACTTTATGGCATGACACAAACACAAGTCCTTATCCCACCGCTGCCACCAATGTAGGAAATTTGATTACTGGTTGAGGGGGGTGTTGGATGTAGCCCTTTCTGCAGGATCATCCCCAAACTTTTTGTCTTCGCCCTTCTGTTTTCTGAACGCATTTTGTTGGCTTTTAGGACTTCGCACACTTTACCACTGATAACTAATGCTAAAATGCTAGTGTTCTCTCCTTTGAACATGGTAGAATTGACTTACCCCCAATGGGTCTATTTAATTTACTTGTAAGTCCCTAGTAAAGTGGTACTACATGTACCCGGGACCTGTAAATTAAATGCTACGAATGGGCCTGCAGCACTCATTGTGCCACCCACTTAAGTAGCCCCTTAAATATGTCTCAGGCCTACCATTGCACCCTGTGTGTGCAGTTTTAAACTGTTATTTCAAACTGGCAAAATAAGCCTTTTGCCAGGCCTAAACCTTCCATATATGTCACCTCAGGGGTAGGCCCAGAACAGCCAAGAGGGCAGGGTGCAGTGTATTTAAAAAGTAGGACATGTACTTTAACGTTTTACATGTCCTGGTAGTGAAAAACTCCTAAAGTCATTTTTCATTATTGCAAGGCCTACCTCTCCCATAGGATAACAATGGAGTTACCATATTACATTTACTAAACTGCAGCTTCCATTTGGGAACAGTTGAACAGGTTGAGTTTGCTGTAAAATAAATGCAATTAAAAACCCTCTTTAATGGTATAGTCTGATTTTTAATCACAATTCTGAAAATGCCACTTTCAGAAAGTTGGCATTTTCTTGTCCTAACCTTTTGGTGCCTGCAGCCTGATCCTGGGTCACATGAATAGATGTAGCTGGAATTTGGTCTTTGCGTATTTCTCCCATACAGTGAGACAAAGGAAAATCTGACTTTACCATTTAAGAGTGTTTTAAGTCACAATTCTTTAGACAACAAACTCTTTTCTAGTTGCTCCTATTTGAAAGTTATCCCTTATTAAATGTAATAAGCTAACCCAATGTCCAACTTTTTAAATACACTGCACCGTGCCCTATGGGCTATTTAGGGCATACCTTAGGGGTGACTTATATGTATTATAAATAGGGCTCCCGGTTTTATGGTATTTATTTTTTTAACATTTCCGTCTGTATTTATCCATATTTATTTTTTGCTCATCTTATTGGTATTTATCCCTATTTATTTAGTGTTTTGTGAACAGATGATGTGATAACTCGTATATTTCCACATTTATTTAACAGATAAACGTGCACTCATACTTTGATGCCTGTCACGTTTTAGCAAATTACACCGCCAAAAATGAAATAATACATACATCAAACAATTGGCATAATAGCACAAATACATGTTGAGATATGCAGCAATTAATTTAAGAAAATCTCAGTGAGGTTTATAACTCCCTATGCTGCCAATATGTACAACTACTGGCCTGAAAGTCAATAATCTCAGCATAGAAAGTCACCCTAAAAAGCCAATTATCTGTATTTTTCCACTTTTAAAAATAAATACAGACAGGAAATGCAATGTTTTCTGTCTGTATTTATCTGTAAAAATCCGTAAAAACGGAAAACAGGGAGCCCTAATTATAAAGAACGGTTCAGGGCTGGCAAAAGGTTTTTTTGCCAGGTCGAAAATGGCAGTTTAAAACTGCACACAACTGCACACATAGGCTGCATTGGCAAGCCTGAGACATGTTTAAAGTGCTACTAAAGTGAGTGGCAAAATAAATGCTGCAGGCCCACAAGTAGCTTTTAATTTAAAGGCCCTGGGTACATGTGGTACCACTGTACTAGGGACTGATAAATACATTAAATGTGTCAATTTCTCTCTAAGCCAATGTTACCACGTTTAAATGAAAGAGCGTAATTACTTTAGCACTGGATCGCAGTAGTAAAAATTTCAGAGTCCTAAAGCCAGCAACAACAAGAGGATGGAAGGCAAAATGTTGGGGAAAAACCACACCAATGATGTCAGCTCCAACAGGTTGTATGTGACGAAAAAACAGATCACAAAGGATCCTGCCAGAAGCTCAAGGCAATTGTTATGGAGGGATAATCCATCTTCAAACCACCTACCTTCCATTGTCATTCCTCTGCATCTCACATCCCTGCTGAACTGGCTTGCGTCGAATTTGATCACCATTTCTGGAATGAGACCAAAAAGGGCCCTCCTGTTCTGTGAGTCCAAGTGATGTAGCCACCACTGGAGTTACTAGCATATTTTTGTTGACAACTGAATCTGGTCTGAGTATAAGAGACTGTTCTGTAATTGAAGGATTCTTAGCCTCTGAAGAGCACAATAGTGTAGTGGCACCAGGACAATTGCTTGAATGGAAGAGGCTAGAAGACCTACCAGTCTGGCTATCCATTGGAGTGTGAGGTTTTCTTCTGTCAAGACCTTGAAAATCTCCCTCTTATAAGTGCAAATTGTTTGAACTGATAGGGCTTGGATAACTAAGATAGAATCTATTGCAAACCCCAGAGAAGTCATCTGATTGGAAGAAATTCGATCTGACTTGTCCTAATTGATCACAAACCCCAAGGTCTCTTAAAGGGACACTGTCAAACTCAGCTGTTGCTTGAGAAGCTGGGGATCTGGAGACATGAGAAGTCTAGATAAATTCTTAGATGATTGCAGTGGGCGCTCAAACATTCTGTCACTGGTTTCAGCAACTTAGTGAAGCACAAAGGAGCTGAAGAGAGCCAAAAAAGTGTATGTTGCTGTCACCATTGAAACTGTAGAAAATGTTGATGTGGTGGAAAATAGGATCCATTAAATAGTTATCCTTTAGGTCCAACCAGACTATTAAGTAGCTTTCTCTTAGAAGGTTTCTCAAAAGATGTATTCCCTCCATTTTGAAGTGTACGCAAAGCAATAAATTCCTTGAGACTGATTACTAGCTGAGAACCTCTGCCCTTCTTGTCCACAAGAAAAACATTGCTGAGGAAACCATTGGAATGGGGAAAGCATGATCTGATGTCTTGTTTCTCAATCATCGTAGAAATGTCTTGATCTATGAAAAGTTGTATCTACACTTAAAAGTGAATCTTGCCAGGAAGAACACTGTTTGATGAATCCACACATCCTGCGTGATCTGTTACCAGTTGTAAATATAATGACACATTTTTCCCCATAGTTCTAGATGTGAAGAAGTCTGGTGACTTACCTTGAAAAGAAGCACTGGATGATCCACCAAGGAATTCTTCATGCAGAAAATAACGTCTGTAACTTAGACTCTTAAAAACAAGAATGGAGTTCCACTTTGGCTTTCATTCCAGGCCGCTTGATGTTGTGGGTTCCTCTTGAAGGAAGGTGTCTGTTAAGATAAGCGGCTGGTGAAGCCCGCCTGCCTCTCCCAGCCATGGTGAAGAGATGAGGTTGGAAACCTTTTTTAGAGCAGCCTGGGCCTCACAAAGTGACCTAAAGGTGTTTGCAAATTTCGCTACCTCCTTTACAGAAAGATTCCCAAACAAAAGGCCTACAATGAGGGGCTTGTCTCTTTTGTTGCTAATTTGCATAATGTAGGATCTATCCTAAAAATGTTGGAACTGTGGCGTTCTGAGGACAATGTGCAGCTGGCATTGCCCAGGAGACAAATGGCTCACTGGACCAAGCCTGCCAGAACGCCCAGGTCAATTAGAGTGCCTTGATCTTTGGCTGTGAAGGCCAAATCTTGGATCTTGGAAAGTGGACCAAACAAGTTTAAGAGTTTGTCTTGGCATGCCTTTCAAGATCTATCATTGCCTTTTGTAGGGTCTTTGGTTAACTTGCCCAAGAAGGTGGTCAGCTTTGGGTCATTGTTTGGAGTCATAGCAACTTGTCCCTGTAATGAGTGTCTAGGGCAGTCAGCCCAGAGTCTATTGCAGACTTTTCTGTGAAAAGGCTTTCAGAGCCTACTTTGAACATGTGCAGCTATTTGTGGGGAAGGAGTGTACTCAGATGCCTCTGGATCCTCAAGTTGTCCCTTTTTTGGCATGAGGAACCAACACTTCATATTATCTTCATCTGAGGCGTCAGAATCATTGATGTGATGGATAGAAATCATGCCATCTGTTCCGTCATCTTCATCTTCCTCTCCAGGGGCATTAGGAAGAGTGTCCAAATATGCCTTGTTTAGATTTTCTAGGGCATCGAGCTTGGCTTGAGACTTCTTGCCCTTGTGAGTAATATTGTCAGATTCTAGAGCTGATTGGGGAGAGGAATCAGGCAGAAAAGATAAGAGAGTCTTGATTTGTGGACCAATCGGCCCAATGAGTTAGAAATAGAGTTAGAAATAGTTTTCCGAACATAAATTTGCATGATGTGATCTAATGCCAAGCATTCAGAGCCTAATACAAACTCAGCAGCGTATTCGGTAGTTAAATCTACTACCATGTTTCAGGGATTTCCCTGTGACATTGTGGATGTAGCAATTGCCTGGTCTTGTGCACTCAATTAAAGTCCCTAGTTGCAGAGTAACACACCCTTTAGTGGATTATATATAGGGTAAACACTTACTTCTGCCACAGGCAAGGCTGTATAAATAAGGGGGGCACCCTTCAGTGAGGTATAGTAAAAATCAGTTGGTACCGGACCAGAAGTGAAGGTTCCTATAGTAAAATCTGTAAATTATTGCAACCGTTTTGTCTTTTGCCAAGGTGTCTTAGATCAACAATAAGCCTGGAAAGGTTTAATATGTGGTGGGCGTGTGGAGGCAAAACCAAAGAAATCCACCCAAAACCTTTTGTATATGTAGGATTACAGTAAATGGTGTGGGAAGGAGAGGAGATGCAGAAACGGTACCAGCCTCGTGGGCTGGCTGATGGCAGGCAGAAAGCAGGGCCGGACTGGCCGTAGCGGGCACCGGGCGTTTCCCCGGTGGGCCACCAGGGTGGGGGCCGGTTTTGGACCCCTGAGGGGCCGTTTTTGTTATTGGGGGGGCCAGCAATATTGGCCCCCGGTAACAAAATCGGCCTAAACCGGCCCTTGCACACAGCTCGGCAGCACGCCCTCAGCCCCCGCAGGGGGACCGGCCGAGCAGTTTGCCAGGACTGGTTTTGGTTCCCAGTCCGGCCCTGGCAGAAAGACAGGGCAATGGTAGCGTTGATGCAGCTCCAGCACAGCCAATGATCGTGCTTGACTTGCTCTATGAAAGAGGAAGCCGGTCCGTCGGAGCAGCAATCGGTGCGCCGAAAACAAACGCTGTCCGGTACCTGCAGGAAAAAGTTCTACCGAAAGAAAAAGGAAACAGGAGAGAGACGTGTGCTCCATTACTGCTGTTTGAGAAGACTTCAAAACGACGGCGGCACAGGCGCCGGAGGACATGTTACCAAATCAGACATGACCGTCAGGGACAAATGAATTAAAATATTGTAGCCACCGACAAAAATCAATTCTGCGAATATAATTATAATTGCAAAACCTGAAATAAATGCAACAAATTACATAAACATAATAAAGTCCAAATAGTAATTTTAAGGAGATAGTTAACGTGGATGCCGGCCAGCAAAGAAGAGGCGGTTCTTATATTACTGCCGAAGTTTATATGCACATCAAGACTGTGATTGGCTTATGGACTGTTAGGGTTCGTGGGTTTTGTAGTGTAGTTCTGATATGGTTTATAGGTATTGTAGTCCTTTGGATCTACATAAAATGTTTATGAATACCTGTTAATGAGTAAAAGCAGAGAAGATAATGCATAATCTGAAGCCTCCAGTCCTTTAATAGAATCACAGGGTTGGACTGATTTATAGGGTGATTACTGCGGCAACAAATGATGGACGGAATGCTGAATGAATCAAAAATTCACCCCCAGTCGAGATCTGGGTTAAATCCATTGTACTTTTGCTCACTACGCCACTCCAGTTTGGACCCAGCCATATGCAAATCAGTTTTGACCCTGCTCCTCATGGGAACAGTCTAGCCCAAACTGCCAACTGGGGTGACGTAACAAGCAAAATAATGATGGATTAAACCCAGATCTGTGACGGAGTGAGTGTTTGAAAAGTTTCAACACTCCATCCATCATTTTATTTTTTGATGTTGCCATGTGCGCCCTAAGTGGCTAAGGGTATACCCAGGCGTGGGTCCTATGCTCGTTGCACCACTGGATTCATACTAGCCTGGCTGATGAGGGGTAATACTCCAAAAGTGGTCTTAGGATGCTTGTTCCGGTCCAGGGAGGACCTGTCCTGGCAGTTCGGGCTGCTGTTCCCATGAGGAGCAGGGTCAAGACTGATTTGCATATGGCTGGGTCTAAACTGGGGTGACGTGGCGAGCAGAATAACGATGGATTAAGCCCAGATCTTTGGGGGTGAGTGTTTGAAAAGTTTCAACACTCTGTCCATCATTTTATTTTGTGATGTTGCTATGTGTGCCCTAAGTGGCTCTGGGTATGCCCAGACGTGAGTCCCTTGCTTGCTGCACCACTGGACTCAAGCTAGCCTGGCTCATGAGGGGTAATACTCCGAAACTGGTCCCAGGATGCTTGTTTCAGGTCAAAGGAGGACCTGGACTGGTAGTTCGGGCTGGACCGTCCCCATGAGGAGCAGGGTCAGGGCTGATTTGCATATAGCTGTGTGCAAACTGGGGTGACGTGGCGAGCAATATAACAATAAATTAAACCCAGATCTGTGAATGGGGGTGAGTGTTTGAAAAGTTTCAACACTCCGTCCATCATTTTATTTTGTGATGTTGCTGTAGGATAATTAGGCAGTGCTCAACGGGCTGGTCTGAAAAGACAGTGTGCGGGACAGTTTTTTAGTCTGTTTGTGGGCCTGTTTAGTTGTGTAATTATAATTGTAATAGCATTTATGCTACCCCTGATGAGGAGTCAAAGTGTTTTTTCGGCCAGTAGCATGCTACTCCGGAACCCAAAAAGGATTAGTGGTGAATTAGTATAGGGAGATATTTAATTAATTTGAGCGATGGACATTTGAGTTTGTTATTTGGATTGAAAAAGGATAGTGGAGGGGGTAGAAGAGGGAAGAGTTTGCATTTATATAGTGCTTTCTACCCCTGATGAGGTGTCGAAGTGCTTGTCGGCGGGTAGCATGCTACTCTGGAACCCAAACAGGATTAGTGGGGAATTAGTATAGAGAAATATTAAATTAAATTGAGCGATGGACATGTTAGTCTGTTAGTTGGATTGAAAAGGATAGTGGAGGGGCAGACGATGGAATGGTCTAGAAAGTGTTTTTTTGTTTTTTGGAGCTTGTAGCAGTAGGAGGAGGTTTGGGATGAGTAAAAGGGGAGGTGCACGGGGGAAGAGTCAGGGGGAAAGCTTTATAAAGGCTTGTTTACGAGATCTCAATAGTAAAAGAGGTATGAGATGAGGCAAGGAGAGATAAAAAAGAAGTAAAAATGCTTCTAATGAACAAATTTCCATCCTAAGACTTTAACTCTTTGATGACTATTAGCCACCTATGCTATCTATATACCACTGTCTACCTCTTTTGTAATGAATATCGAATGTATGTATATTACCCCAATCATCTAATGTTTAAAAACAGTGTATTGTAAAGCGCTCTGATACCCTCGTGGGTCATGTTCGCGCTATATAAAACTTTATAAATAAATAAATAGAGGAGGGAAGGGTCTAGAAAGGGTTATTTTGTGGTTCATAGTAGTAGAATGGGGTTTGGGATGAGTCAAAGAGTGGAGGTATAGGATATATTGAGAGAAGTATAGGGTGAGAATTAGGGTAGTGCATTGGAGAGAGTAGTAGAATGAGATTTGGGATGAGTCAGAGAGTGGAGGTAGAGGATATATTGAGAGCGGTACAGGGTGAGATATAGGGTAGTGCATTGGAGATGCTGAATTTGAAGTTAAGTAATAAATATAAAGATGCATAAGTACATGCAAGGCATATATATAAAGATAAGGAAGGTAATATATGTCATGCTTCATCATAGGGCTGCTCCTCGTCAGGTTGGCGCTGCAATACCTGACGGGCTCCCTATAAGGGGCTCTTTGGCAGAGATCTTTTATTCCAAATTGCCGTTTGGTGCTGTGTGGGTGAGGGGCCTAACCAGTGTAGATGAGTGAGTGGAGGTGTGTAACCTGAAGGAAGTTTAAAACAGGTTTGGAAGTACCATCATGGCAGAAGTGGGCAGGTCAGAGAGCCTGTTGCTGATTCAGCAAACTACATAGGGAAATTCCTTGTGTGATACCTGCCGGGCATTGATGAAGTAAAATGAGAAACCCGACTGGGGTTGGTCATGTTCTATCAGGTACGACACATAGTATGTGTTAGGCTGGTTTAAAGAGGTAGATTACACCATATAACCACCCGTTTGTAGATAGATTTGATTTTAGAAGGTCCTGACGAATCGCCACCAGATTGATTGACTACCAGGCGAGAAACATGTTGACCACACAATAGAGCGCCCTACCTGAGACATAACCTCAGACATGCGCCTTTGTTTCTTTTAATCAGGTTGGGAGACCTATTGATTAAAATAGTTTTCGTTGGTACTTCCAAACCTGTTTGAAACTTCCTTCAGGTTACACACCTCCACTCACTCATCTACACTGGTTAGGCCCCTCACCCACACGGCACCAAACGGCAATTTGGAATAAAAGATCTCCGCCAAAGAGCCCCTCATAGGGAGCCCGTCAGGTATTGCAGCGCCGACCTGACGAGGAGCAGCCCTATGATGAAGCATGACACCCAGCCGGGTGTGTGAGGGCCCCAAATTCCAAGAGGAGGAATCCCCGTCCTCCTACTTCTCATGACCACGCAAAACCGGTTCCTCTAGTTTTCCCTTGTCTCGTAATTAGGAACAGCATACTTTCTGTATCTTTACTAAGTTTGGGCATGTATGATGGACCTGTCCAAAAAGCCCACAGTCCCTCCTTTGTGATTGCTTATTTATGGCGGCACATGTGAAGCATAGAATAAAATAACTATAAGTAATATGTACAATTGCTAGGCAGAACTAACGAATATCTATATATTTATAAACATAATTATTATACATGTTTATACAAAGCAATACACATATGTAGGTACACATCTATAGTCCAAATAAATGCTTATATACAGAGGAATATGCTGTATATATCTGTTTGAGTATGGTGGTTATGTGGGGAAGAGCCAACTCTTGAGTAGTCTTCTTAAGATAAGGTAGTTATCCGTGGATCTTATGTTTGGGGGTAAAGAGTTCCATAGTTTGCTGCTTGAACAGAGAAGGATGGGCCACCTATGTTTTTTTCTTGCATGGTGGGATTGTGAGAGAGGTGCCAATCTAGAGCGGATGGTTTTTACTGTTGATTTCCCTGATATAAAAACAAAGATTGTCTGCAGCAATCCCAAATCTATGCATTCTTCCATAGCCTGCAAAACACCTATGCCGGGTGTCTTTACAAGTTAAAAACTGCCCCAATTTGTAAACCTCAGCCACTTTTTTAGCTATCTGATTCACTAAAGGGGGCCCCTTTTATTTTGGTGCCTGGGCCTATTTTCTGTCCCAATCTGACCCTGTGAGTGCACATTACTCTGGTGGAAGGTGAGTGCCCGCTTATGCCTTCTACCAAACGGCAAATACCTATAAGTGGGATGACCATGCTTAGCTGCCATGCACCTGGACCTAGTCATTTACCAAGTTTCCCAGGTCCATGTGTGACTGGTTAGGCCAGTGCAATTTTTTTCCTTAGAATTCTGGGACTTGTAGTCTCATTTAACAGAGTATATAACCGGGATTACAAGTCCCAGTATTATAGAAAAAAAACGGACTTTCCTACCTGATCATGCATGGATCTGGAAATCTTAGCAGTTATGCTTCCACATTGGTCATGTTAACCCATACTAAGGTGGGGAGAAATGTAGCGGACAACGCGGCATGCATGCACGCATGCACATAAGTAAACACTGCAAAGACATTGAGGCCAGACATGACATCACAGAGACAATAAACGAGGATTTCATAGCACACATTTAGTCCCCAGTTGAGCAACTCCAATGGTTGATGTTTTCATCATCGGATAGCCTCCTGACTCCTGTCATATAGAATTTCAATGTTAACAGAGAAGTTACAAGCCAAGACTGTGATGGGGCCAGCCCTGACAAGTACCACGCACCAGGGATTAGACTAACACATTCTATTGATGGTGGACACATCACCACACTAAAATGCATTGGTCACGCTTTAGTAGCTCCTAGAAGAGCAACAAGGCACTTCAGGCAGCTCTGTGCTAGTAAAACCAGCCATTGAGGTTGATGTGCACTCCTGCTTTAGACAGTATGAATAGTAAGCTGCCAGGCCCGGGTCAATGAGAGGATGACTCATTGCTAGGTGATGGCCTGGGCCCGGCCGGCTTAGAAGTTGTTACTTTGTTTTGACATTCAAATTAAGTGTGATCTCCTATGCGCTATATGGATCTGGCACATTTCTCTTCACTTAAAAGAAAATAACAGGCTCTCAGTCCAGTCGTATGTGGATCCAGTGTCTACTCTGTTCCTAGCCTCGCAGTTATTGTTGCCAGCAGTTCCTCTTTTGCAGGGTTAGTTATGTGGCACAGTCAATTCTCAGGCGCCGGTATGGCAGCCATGCCAAAATGTCACACTTTGGCAAGTCTTTTTCATTGCATGGTGATATACTTCTGCAGGGGCATCTTTGGTTATTTTAGTTAATTTAGTACTTAATGTGAATGCATCGTGGCGCACCCTCCGCTGAGGCGTGCGTTGGACATATTGTGGCAGGATGTGTCAGAACCTCAGTACGGAGTGGGCTTTGTAGAGTTGTGGGCCCTAGGCCCACATACTAATGTAATAAACGACACAGACACATTATTCTGGTGGGTGCAACTGGCTTTGAACATGTGCACCTGGGCCCTTTTATTAGCAGGGTCACCTGACTGGTGACGCCTGTGTTGGATGGGTGTGGGCATTAGGACTACCCTCACGGAGGGGCTGCTTTACTATGTGTACAGCAGGACACTAATTCCTCCCAAAATCCAAAAGAAAGGACAACAAATTTAACCTGTGGAAACAAAACTAAAATAAATTGGATACTGCATAGTCCATCAGTCTCTAGAGTCAATCAGCAGGGCAGCAGTGGACACATGGACTGATGAAGTTGGCTGCAACGGGACATCTCTGCTCACATTCATAATTTAACCTGAGTAATTCAGGACGCGAACGCTGGCTCAGAGACATCAGGGACCTTCTGGCACCATACTGGATGGAAACATGTCCATAATCTGAAGTTGGTCCACTCTGCTGGCACTCAGGATGATTTGTGGTTAATGTTAAAAGTTCAAAAACAGGGTGCGTCAGGAGCGTTGACAGAGTCCATTGCGAAGTTTGCATTGGTGGTTTTGCTTGACAACTGGAAGACAGTCTTGGCGTGCTGCAATCTGTGGGCTTCTCCCTATCTTGGAGTCATATCTATCTGGCAGGCATGGATGGTCACAGTGGTGGCTCTGGGGTATGTAGACTTAGTCCTCTTAGTGGACAGCAGTTTGTGGGTTGAGCTGCATGGTCCTGGCATTTCCTTGATGTCTCCCCTCTGTTGTGCAGGGGTAGGGTCAGAGCGCTCACCCTTCTTTCGCTGCTCAGTTCCTCTGATTCTCTCTTCAACTCAGGGGCAATGAGCTTCCGGCAGGCTTATGGCAAGGCTTTTGTGGTAGGGCTGGTGGGGACTGTCTTATACTGTGGTGCTACGATGGCACAGCATCAATGGCGTGCAATCGAACAATGTCTGTGCTCACTCTGGCAGTTCCCTAGCCACAGAGTTGTGCTGGGATTCTCTTTCTGGGGTGTTAGATCATGTCTGGAGGTCTCTGGGGCCCATTGCTGCCATCTGTCCTTTGCTGGGTGGCGTTGCAGGCTTTTGCCACTCTGTTTCGCCTGTCTGCCCTCAGTAGGCATCACATACGTTACTGTCTTTTTGCCTTGACATTGTCTTTGCTATTTTCTATTTCTGCAGCCCTGCTTGGAGGTTGGTAGCAGGTCTCTTTTATTTTTCCCTCGGGTAGTAAGGTAGTTTCTAACAGGGACCGGGGGAGGAAGTCACGTGTTTGGGCAATGCAGCCCTTGCCTGTGTGGAACCCTCGGTGAGTGGTTAGAGCAGGTAAGCTCTGGGGTAGCTAGGTGGAAACTTCAACGTTCTTCCTCTCCTCCTTTCCCCACATGGTACAGATGCCTAGGGTCATTCTGTGGTATTGTGCTAGTTAGTACCCCAGTTTGTTAGCGTTCACAGTCTGTCTCACATGTTGCAAGTGGGGACGGCTAGCCTTTTATGTTTCATGCCACCAACGACCAGGAGTTCCCCAAATGCCCCTCTCCTTTAGTGTGTGCCTGTAGGGGGGGGTAAAATGCTGGTGCAGTACTTCTTACCTCTAGTAGGGGCAACATCAGTATCATAACTCAAACACTGGTGGGCCTGGCAGCTCCTACTTTTATCAGTTCGGGCTGGACTGTTCCCATGAGGCACAGGGTCAGACTGATTTGCAGCTGGCCATGTCTGAACTGGGGTGGTGGAGTGAGCTAAAGAATGATGATGGATTAAACCCAGATCAGTTGACTGGGGGTGAGTGTTTGATTTGCTCAAACGCTCCGTCCATCATCCCCTTTGGTATCGCTTTGTTCGCCCTAAGTTGGCAGGGTATGCCCAGACGTGGGTCCCTTGCTCACTTTGCCACTGGATTCAAGATAGCCTGGCTGATGAGGGTTATGAACCCGAAACCGGTCCCAGGATGCTTGTTTCCGGTCCAGGGAAGACATGGCTTGGCAGTTCGGGCTGGACTGTTCCCATGAGGCTCAGGGTCAGACTGATTTGCATATGGCCATGTCTGAACTGGGGTGGTGGAGTGAGCTAAAGAATGATGATGGATTAAACCCAGATCAGTTGACTGGGGGTGAGTGTTTGATTTGCTCAAACGCTCCGTCCATCATCCCCTTTGGTATCGCTTTGTTTGCCCTAAGTTGGCAGGGTATGCCCAGACGTGGGTCCCTTGCTCACTTTGCCACTGGATTCAAGATAGCCTGGCTGATGAGGGTTATGAACCCGAAACCGGTCCCAGGATGCTTGTTTCCGGTCCAGGGAAGACATGGCTTGGCAGTTCGGGCTGGACTGTTCCCATGAGGCACAGGGTCAGACTGATTTGCATATGGCCATGTCTGAACTGGGGTGGTGGAGTGAGCTAAAGAATGATGATGGATTAAACCCAGATCAGTTGACTGGGGGTGAGTGTTTGATTTGCTCAAACGCTCCGTCCATCATCCCCTTTGGTATCGCTTTGTTCGCCCTAAGTTGGCAGGGTATGCCCAGACGTGGGTCCCTTGCTCACTTTGCCACTGGATTCAAGATAGCCTGGCTGATGAGGGTTATGAACCCGAAACCGGTCCCAGGATGCTTGTTTCCGGTCCAGGGAAGACATGGCTTGGCAGTTCGGGCTGGACTGTTCCCATGAGGCACAGGGTCAGACTGATTTGCATATGGCCATGTCTGAACTGGGGTGGTGGAGTGAGCTAAAGAATGATGATGGATTAAACCCAGATCAGTTGACTGGGGGTGAGTGTTTGATTTGCTCAAACGCTCCGTCCATCATCCCCTTTGGTATCGCTTTGTTCGCCCTAAGTTGGCAGGGTATGCCCAGACGTGGGTCCCTTGCTCACTTTGCCACTGGATTCAAGATAGCCTGGCTGATGAGGGTTATGAACCCGAAACCGGTCCCAGGATGCTTGTTTCCGGTCCAGGGAAGACATGGCTTGGCTGTTCGGGCTGGACTGTTCCCATGAGGAACAGGGTCAGACTGATTTGCATATGGCCATGTCTGAACTGGGGTGGTGGAGTGAGCTAAAGAATGATGATGGATTAAACCCAGATCAGTTGACTGGGGGTGAGTGATTGATTTGCTCAAACGCTCCGTCCATCATCCCCTTTGGTATCGCCTCCTTTTATCAGGGCAGTAGTTGCGGTAAGACTACCGCTCTTTTCCAGTGTTGCAGCGCCTGTCCAGGTCTGTCTCTTCAAGGTTAGCGGGTTTTGCAGGCTATGATTCCCCCAGCTGATGTGGCCTCACTTGCCTTCCTTTTGCGGACAGATGATGGTAGGTGCAGCCGGAGGCAAACGGTCTCTTCTGACCAGCGGTGACTGCAAGTGGCCACCAGAGGGTGCGCTGTGCTCCTCACACTTGAGACATTGTCAGTCGCAGTCGGCATGACTCGCGGGCAGGGGCGGGTGTTGGTCGCGCGGGGAGGCGGTAGCGTGGAGGGGGGGCGGTCGGGGGGGTTTAAAAAAAAAATAAGTTTCCTTACCTTCAGCGGTCCGGTCCCGTGTAGTCTCTGCTCCTCACAGGAAGCAGCCCAGGCAGCCTCCCTCCCCTAAGCCAATCACAATGCTGCAATGCCAGCATTGTGATTGGCTGGGACCCCGACCACACAGGCGTCTATGGGGAGGCCATTTTCTCCATGTAGGCTGCATGCAGCCTACATGGAGAAAATGCAGAGTGCGTATGACTGGTTTGGTCGGCCCTGGGGAGGACCAATTAGTCAGCGCCCTCAGAACGGGCAAGCCACTCCTCCCCTGCCCTCGAGCAGGACCACCCACCTGCCTGCCTCCAACCAAACCCTTCTGCTTATTCGCAGTGCGAGAAACCAGTGGGGCAACGCTCCTCCGCCCACATGGAGGAGCCGCCCCTGCATTGTGCTGCCTCAGCCCCTGTAACCACGAGCAAGCCGGGATAGACTTTCCAATCCTGTGCATGGGTTTGTCGGGCTGCAATATTTTGGGCTTTGTTAAATGGGGCACACACATCCTCTAGCAGCCTTTGATGTGCCCCGCGCCCGTGCAGACAATGCGCCTAAAGGCTTTCGCTTGGCCCTCTCTCTCCTCGTGGTGCTGCTGTGTGCCTGCTCTGCCTCACACTAAACTTTTATTCTACTGTGGCACTGTTGAATGGCAGCACAGCAACAAGGATCAATGCACCCAGCCTCACTGGGATGGAACCCTTCTCATGGGAGCTGTATCTTCCTGAATGGTAGGCAGGACCACTGTAATTATGTGGCAGGGGAGGGTCAAATTATGCGGCAGCGCTGAGTAAATTATGCGGCAAGAAAAGGCAAGTATGCAGCTTTTTTTTTAATACCTTTATTTGTGTTTTTAGCAAAATTGCAGCAGTTATACATTTTCAGGTAATATAAGTAATTGGCAGGTTGCAGCAGAGCAAACATTTGTAATCCGGAAGGAGCAGTAAATGGCAGTTCAGTTCACTGTAGAATTAAATACGTGTCTCCCATCCTTACTCCGCCTCCCCCTAGGTAGTGCCCACACTGGTGTCTGAATCACGTGGCTCACTTACAAGTTATGCAGCATTAAGCGGCACAATTTGTGATGCTATTATTTCATTCTTTTGTCATTTTTAAACTTGTTAACATTGTCTGGGCATTAGGTTCACCTCATTAGTACCAGTTTAACACCGAAATACGAAATATAGTAATAAAATACAGAAAAGTGATCGTTAGCGTTTCCAAAGGGCCTTCTACTGCGCTGCAACACGTGTCACTGCTATTTTACTTACTTTTGAACCGTTTAAGCTAGAAACAAAATGTTATTTTTTGTAAAAATCTGCAGATTATGCGGCATGTGATGGATTGTGTGACAAGTGTGGCAAATATACAGTTATGCGAATATCGCTGCGGCCGTACAATCACATAGTTCCAGTGTCCCTGCTAGTAGGTGGTCGCAGGGAGCTCTTGTCTTTCTTGAGAGGGGGGGTCTCAGTGTTGCAGCAGGCTACTTACCCAAGGAAGGAAGGTGAACTCGAGCCAGAACTCCACTCCTATATGCCCAGGACGTTCTCTTACTGTAGCACCTCTCCCTCCAACACAGGAGGAGAGCCTCACCGGTGTCAAGAGAAGGCGGACAAAGCTACTGTTCATGTCTCATCCAGGGCAGTCTGAGGGGGCAGGCCGCCTCGTTGCCAATTTAGAGGTTTACTAATGTAATGAACGGGCACATTATTCTGGTGGATGCAACTGGCCTCAAACACTTCCGCCCCGGACCTTTTATTAGCAGGGTCACTTGTCTGGTGACTTCTGGGTTGGATGGATGTTGGGTGGGTATTAAGATTGCCCCCAGGAGCTGCTTCACTAGTGTCCAGTAGGACACTACAGGCCTGGCTGGGAAAATCTCTGGACTGGCACCGTGTGATTGTTAAGTCACATTCCAAATTAAGAAGCAGTCTAGAATTAAGATCTCAGAGTGGGGTTCGCACTGAGCCTGCACAACCCGAACCATGTTATTGAAAAATTGCTAGAATGTTTTGGACGCTTAGGAGAAACTGGTCATTTTGAATTGAAAATGGGTGTCAGACGTTCTAAATGAGATATGGTATGAACTTTAAAATATTCTCCAACTTTACTCGTTCCCCAGTGCTTTAAATGGGAAAAAATAAGTGTAGGTACTCATTAAATTGAGCTAGGTGCGTGGCTAGTGGCCGGTGTTAGAGGCGGGGCGAGACATGATGATACAAAGATATTTCTATTGAATATTCATTTTGCCCATGCATTTCCTTACTAGTAGTTTCAAACTTCCCATATGTGTTGATTAACAGCTGCATATGATAATAAAGAGTGGTGTGAAGACCTGCTGGGAACAGGCCCTAAATCATAGTGGAAGGAGCTTTTCAATGAATGCAGTCAAGCCATCAACAGCACTATTCAGGCTAATAATCAGTTTGCCTCAGAACAAAAGAGACTTTGGAATAGCGGAGTACTACGCCAGTTGCATGACATACCAAAACATGTGAAAAAAGTATCAATATAAACAAAACGTGTTAACTCATTACACAAAATAAAGGCCTAACGGAATATGTTGAGGTTTCCTTGTTTGAAATATTTGCAGCTTCTTACTATCATACTGTTCCTACCTGTTTGCATTTGGCACAATAGTTATATATACCCATAGAAACAAGCAGACATGCACACACAAAAGCATTCCACGCATTTCTTTATGAGTTCGCTTTCTCACACACACTCATACACAGAAGCAGGCAAAACACACACACACACACAAGCAGACAAATACTCACCAGAAAAGGTTCACTTGGGATTATTCCTGTGTTACCGCACAGTAAGCGACAGTGTGAATTTGATTGACAGAGCAGGGCCTGGATGGGTCCTACTCTATCAAACACAGCAGAACGTTAAGTTTCCAACACACAGACATCCCTTGCATAACGCAAATGAGCCGCTGCTGAATGGTTAAACAGTGACTCAGCTAAGAGCTAGAGAGGCGCTTTGGCTGTCAGAGTGCCGTACAGATCTGCTCCACTCTGACTGCCTCTAACTCAGCAGCACTAGCACCAATGAGCTTACCTTTCATGAGTACCAGTACTCTCCTTGGCAGTGGAGAAGTGCCGGTACTCTGATCGGTAAAAATAAGAAGTGCCGGTACTCATTGCCTGTGAGTACCGGCCCATTTAAAGCACTGCCGTTCCCGGTATCTATGTAGTACCTTTTGCCATTGCCCGATAGTATTTACTAGCGCACTCTATTCAAGAGTTCCTGATGCTGATTTTATTGGTTCTTTCTAGCGGTGCCTTTAGAATAACGATTAAGCCCGTTTTACATTCCTATATGTGATCCACAACGTACACACTGATGTCTACAGCAGGTGCATTTATCCAGTAAGTTTTGTTGGATTTGGGATCTGTGTTTTCTCAAAAACAAGTCACAGACATCGAGCATTTACTTGATATGAATGTGGCAATGCCATCTGTCTTTAACAATAGTTTATGGTAATTTTAAAAACGAAGACGTTTCCTAACTTCACAGGTTTTTTTTAGCTCCCTTTGCATTAATACAGCAACAACGTGTGAAAAGAATTTGTGCACAGCTCTCCCGAAACTTGAGATTTGTGAAGCTGGTGTCCCTAAAATCACAGAGAGGCTTGTGCATAAGCTTTTGATACAGCTGCCAGGGGAACCACCATGTCGTTGTGACACTTTAGTTTAGGCGTCTTAACCATCTTGAGCCACTGTTAAAATTTTACTGCAACTCCCACAATGCAACATGCTGCTGGCTAAAATGCCAGGGCGGCCTATTTCACACCTGACAGCTTTCCATTCCAAAGATCTACCTGCAAGTTTTGACAACAATAGTGTCAAATTCTTTTAATGGAAAGATATTATTAATTTATTGACAGGAGGCATACACAAATTCCACATATACGTGTGGTTTAATCTGTACTTCCTAACAAATTGTTTTTAAATTAATGTATACTAGATACAAAGTCCTTATTATATTATTAATATCTATGCATTCTGTATGTCTGTATACACTTGTTGCCTGCATGTCATATGTTTTTTGCAAAAGCAGAATTAGAATAGTTTGGAATTGTTTCAGTAGCTTGTGTGAATATGTGTGTCTATGTGTGCTGTAGTTAATATACAGATACGTGTGTGTGTATATGTCCACTGTAGATAATATACAGAAACGTGTGTGTATGTATGTTGTGAGAAGTTGGCCTGGTATATGCTGTCCACTAATTAAAGTGGGCACCTTGCACCAGTCCAAACAACCATTATGGTGATTTAAGAGGTCTAAGATAACCTTAGAAAGCTATCCAAGTGGTAGCTGTGGAGAGCAGCCTTCAGGCTTAGTCTTGAAGGAATGTTAAGCAGCTTGTTTTACCAGAATTCAACCTTATAGTATTGGTTAAATGAAAGGAGAACCACACAGTAGTTATAAAAATATGTATTTATTAATATAACACAATCTAAGTACGACACAGTATCTTCTACATGAAGATACTCACAAAGCACACAATACTGTAGCACAGAAACAATAGTAAATAGCACTAATACACAGTGGGCTCCAGGGGGGACCAAACCATATACTAAAATAGTGGTATAAGAACCACAACTCGAGTCAAGACAGTGTCTAGAGGTTGTACAATCACTGGGACCCCAAGGAACCACCCAAGGTGAGTAAGTAGGGACCCCACGGAGGACGGGTGCGGTGTGGGAACACGACCGTGTGAAGAAGAAAAGTGTCCGTCGGATTCCAAAGGTGGATTCTTTTTGAAGAGTACCTGAAAGCAGAGGGGACAGAGTCTGGGTCACTCAGGAGTGACCAGGGGCTTGGTAGACGAATGCCCACCGATGTCGGTGCTTCAGGTGCGTTGAGGGGGTTCTTGACTCTGCAGCCACAGGGACCAGGAGACGTCGAGGATGATCAGGAGCCGGATGCGAGTTGTCCCACGAAGGATGTCAAGTGCTGAGGGGTCGGTGTCCGGCGGGTGCACCAACAACCCTTGGCAGCAGCAACCCATGCAGAAGGTCAAGGAAGGTTACGGTTCGGACCAGCAAGGTCCAGGAGACTAACCAAACACAGGGGAGTCAGGGCAAGCCTGGAGCAACCAAGGGAGCCCAAGAAAAGCAGTGTTGACCCTCAAGTGGACCCACAGGCTGGAGGCACAGGAGTCGCGAGGGGACCTCGAGCAGTTTCACAAAGCAACAGCCCACGGAGCAATCGGTGCGATGAGGCCGGAGTTCTTTGTAGGAAATGTTGCCAGAGGTTGGGGCTACTTGGAGCCCAGTGCACTTGTTCTGGAAATGCCAACAAGCATATGCACTTGCAAAAGTACACGGTGCACAGGGGTACGGGTATTGCAGCCCCCACGAGGGATTCTGGCCTCAAACTCAGTGAGAGGGCGGCTCGGTCCTCGCGGGATGTAGCAACCCACCTCCTGTGTTGCTGAAACCTTTGGAGTCCGGAGGAGCTCAGGAGCAGCAGACCGGTCAGTCATGATGTGGTGCCTGCGGTTGCAGGGGTGTGACTCCTTCACTCCAAGGGAGATATGTTCAGTTGTCCTTGATGCTCCACAGGTCCTGCACGGAGCCTGTATGGTGCACGGGCACAGACGATGCTTCGGACTGAGAGGGAGACGAAGTCGGGCCCAAACAAAGTCCAGCGAAGTCCAGAGTGTCCAGACGGTCAAAGTTCAGTGGTTTCTGATTCAGAATCTTGTCCACGTCAAATCTAGGGTCCTACAGCCAGGTAAGCTCTTTTGTACCCACGGGAGAGGGATGGACAGATTCAGGGGACCTCCCAGGGGAGGGTCTGGACAGTGGCGAGGTTACTGTCATGTCCTTTGTCCAGTTTCGCGCCAGAGCAGGAGCCAATGGCTCCCAGGACTGGTTTGAACTGGACTATGCACAGGAACACCAAATGTGCCCCTCGTGCAGACTTTCGTCACTGGCAAGCGCGCCCACCCAGGCCTAATACATTAAATCCTGTCTGGGAGGAGGTCACAGCTCCCTGTGACAGGATGCCTATTGTTCTGCCTGCCCCTGCTCGAGCTTGGCTCAGCAGCAGGAGGGCAGAAATGTGTCTCTGGTCACCAGCAACCCTTTTGGGCTGCCCCGGACTAGAAGGCTGGTACCGGGAATACCAGGGACCTCACAAAGCTCGTTTCTGAGGGGTGGAATTATACCTCCCACACCGGTTACCGGTGTGGGGGTATGATTCGACAATGTTTGACACCAAGGGTTACTTTCAGCCGTTTTAGAGTTTGTCATCACGTGGTCGCATAATGCAACTCTATATGTCGTAAATGGCTGCAGCACTAACAACCCGGAGAATGGACTCCGTAGGCTGCAGGGGTGTCCTGCTCATGCAGTGGCACCCTCTCACTTAGAACCAAGCACCCTGCCTTCAGGATTGTTAAGGCCTGCTATAGGGGTGACTTATAGCTTTTAAGTGTAGTGACCCTTAGATATAGTAAACCTATATCTTAAGTAAGTGGTGCATGCACCAACTTACACAGGCTGCAATGGCAGGCCTGTGGATCCATTTTGCATGGCTTCTCAAGGGTGGCATAATACATGCTTCAGCCCTTGGGAGGCCTCTGGGGTACCTATGCCCTGGGTACATGGGTACCATATACTAGGGACTGACAAGGGTACCCCAGTATCCAATCTCGAGTGTACCCAAGTACATGACATAACAGTTTAGGGAGAAAGCAGATAGACTGGGGTCCTGATTAGCAGGATCCCAGTCAGACTAGTCAAAAACAGTATCACATGAAGCAAAAAGTGGGGGTAACCATAAGAAGCAGATCCTACTTTCCTACATATGTGTACTGTGGATACATGCAGATCAGTGTCTGTGTGTACGTGTGCGCTGAATAATATGCAGATGTGTATATGTCTGAGTGGGCTATGGATAACAATAGCCAATGCATGAACCACTCTCGTGGGACAATAGATACACTACTGCTTTGTGCTTCGCTACTCTACACAAGGTACAAGAGAATCACCAGCTGTATGAGAGTCACTACATCTTATTCACTATTCTACACTAGGCTGTATACGTAAAAGGTAGGCAGGGAGACAAGCATGTACACAGCAGCAACTTGCTGCTGTCTGGAGGGGTAGGTTAGTCACTTTAAATTAATAATTGTAGCTACATGGGGTCGTCACTTTAAATTAATAATTGTAGCTACATGGGGTAAGGCTATGTTTCTTTGGTACATAGATAGTGTGAGGATATCTGAGCTCACTCGAGTCGTATGGTGTCTGCACAGGGCTGGACAATGATGGATTTCCTGAACCCCTGCAACCTTTACTCTGAGCTCTCTTGTGGAGCTGCACTCTATGTGCCCAGGTACAGGGGATGATACTGCACCACATCATCCAGTGGCACTACTGAGCCAGAACACCTAAAGGTTCTAGTATATGTCAGCTGGCATTGCCTGTTTAATTTGGCCAGGTTGTGATGGTCATTTCCTGTCTGCCACAGTCCTGTGCCTTCTATTTGCATAGATTGCCAGGTGCACCTGGAGAACTAATTTGGCCAGTCCTGACTTTCTAGCAACCTTATCCTATGCAGCGAGAGAGTGCTCTGCATTTTGGTTCTTGTAGTTTGATTGGTCTCCTTATAGCAATAGGAGGAAGTCCCAAAGCAATGGCAGTTAAGTGCAGAACTGGATAAAAATGTTACACATGGCATACGCCCCTTTTGCAGCAATGTGGCCTAGTCATAGGTATATGGTATCCGTTCGGCTTCCATTGGGGCTTTTGGGGTGTCTTGTTAGAGGTGTCCATGGTGGATATCAGCGCATCTTGGTATTTCTGGTGCTGTGTCTGGTGATTGCCATTGGTTCCCTCTTGTCTCTGGAAAGGTGAAGACAATTATCATCCGAGTACCTTCCCGAATCTCTAAACCTGCAACAAGAAGGTAGCTCTCATAGGTGGTTTGGTAGTGACCAATGGGCAAATACATAGGTGATGATGGGCCCTTGCCTGATAATGGACTAGGTGCCTATTCCAACACTGTATAACATATAGATCACTCTTAGTCCACCTGCCTTTTATAGCTCTGTGTCACAAGGTGTGCTACAGAGATAGGCAGTGGTACCGGAACAATTTTCAGAGTGGGGGTGCTGCCATCAGTTTTACATCACTGAAGTCATGGGGATTGTGAAAAATCCAATTGTTCTATAAAAAACAAGTGTAGCAAATGAGCCACACCCAATCCGCAGGAGGGGTGATGGTGTAGCATGTAGCTCATTGGGCATTTAGGAGCATAGTATTGCAACTATATTACCAAGGCATGGTGTGGTAGCTCAGTGTCATTTATAGACAGCACATTTTCCATTGAAATGGCCACTAAATTTGCACAAACATGCAGTTGTACTGATAAAACTATATAGCGTTAAAAAGATAATGTGTGGAAATTGAGTTTCACTGAATATATATTATTATGCGCATCACCAAGTAAAGTGTCTTCATTTGTTTTAATCACATTCAAATCTTTGTTTCCATCATGCTTCAGTTCATTTACAGTTCACACTACTTGCACCACAGCAAGATTGTCAGGTAGTTCAGTTTACAAAAACCTCTCAGTTTGCAGTAAGGGAAAGACTACTAAACACCAATCTCCATGTTAAAAGAGTAAGCACCAATTTGTCAGAATAAATAACATGACATTTGACCACTATCTTTGAATGCACAGGAAAAAAGACAAGATAAAAACGCATGTTTATTACTAATTCACCTTCTGAAACTTAGCGTGGTTATTTTGAGGGTGCTGCAGCACCCACAGTACCCCTACTTCCAACACCTATTGATAGGAATAAAGGTCTGTCATCTTGCATTAAAAAGGTAGTGCATAGACCACTGCCGAATTGTTAAGAGGTCGTTGAGACTCTCATTCTATGTCAGGACCGGAGGCTCCGATTATGCTTCTCATTTCTTTGCTGATATTTTCTCAGCAGCCAATAAAAATAAAGTAACCAAAATACTACAATACCCATGAATACATTATGGGTCACATGACCAACCATAGAGAGTGTCCCCTATATAATCTCCAGACAAGGTGACAGTGTCCTCTTTCTTTGCTGCTCCGCAGCCAGTTAAGTGCTTTCCCATTATATCTCTTTGCATGTTATATGGCTAAGGTCTATGGGTTAATATTGTCAGGCAAACGTTAAGTTTACTCTCGTTGCCGTATTATTATCATTGTAGAGATTCTTAATGTCAGGCTAAAAGTGATTTCTACCACGCCTAGATTGTGCTCCTGCTCGGGAGCTAAGCCGCTTGATTACCGCTTATCTTGCTGTCAGCGCGGTCGAACGCGGGTTCTTTTGCGGAGCTCTCCGGCTCCCCGACCGGGTGTATTTCGCCTGTGTTCGCCGATCTGTGGAGCGGGAGGAAGGGAGCGAGGACGCGCTTCCTGCTGACGCGCAGTCCTCTTTCTATTTGAAACGAGAGGCCGGTACCGTGCATGCGCGGCGGCGATTTTGCCCGATCCACATTACTCTCGGGCTTCAACGAACGCTAGAGAAGCGTTTTTTGTGCTCTTCAACCCCATAATTAACTCGTTTCTGCTCCCGGTGATGCCCAGCACTGACAGACTGTGTGGGGCTGTATAATTGCATAGGCTCTGCCTAGAGTGGATCTGGCAAGCCCTCCCTCCACATCATAATTATATTTTTGCAACAAAAAAGTTGTGCTTTGGCTTGCCTGGGGTCTCTCTACTCCCCCTGAATCATAACTATCTGGAGCCTAGTCTGTGTGGGTTCAGCCCTCGTTCTGGTTACAGGCAATCCTCCTGGGGGTTAGATTACCACACTTTCGTGTGTTACCATGGCTGAATACTAATACGAGGAAGAATATTATGATGAGGAACCCTCTGGGTCCATGGAGCAGGACCTCGTTGAGGCACTGGACGCTGGTGTGCAACACTCCGTGAATAGAGCACTGGTGAAGGCCATAGAGCCACTGAAGCGCCATTTATGTAACTACGCCCAGCAGCAAGGCTGGCTCCCCAGCTCAGGTACTCATCCCAAAGCCACTGGGAAAGGGTCCAAGAACCCTCACGCGGCGGACTTCGCAAAACTGGCCAAGGCAGTGTCTAATGACCATGGTTATGTCACCCGCAATAAGGAAGCAACTATCACTGAGTTACCTCAGGTGGACGATGATGATACCTCCTCAGACCATGAGTCCGGCCAGGAGGAGGAACCGAGACCCTCCAAAAAATCGAGGAAGGAGCATCATGCAGAGTCACCTTCCCAACCTAAGCTCCTTACTTTCGAGCCGGCGGAGATTGTGCACCCCAATTCCACCGCCTGGCTTCCACCTCAAGAAGTGGCCGAATACGTTCAATCTCACCTTCGGCAGGCTTTTGATAAAGACGTGAGGGCATGGCTAAGATCAGAGTGTCCAAGGCCTGACCTGGCAGATAAAGTGGCGGAGACGCCGGAGGTGGATCCTTCCATGCTTACATACCTTAAGAAGTACTCCAAGGATCCTAAAAAGGGCATAGACCGGGCATGGAGATCATGCCAGGACAAACTTTTGGATATGACAGGACCCCTCACGAAGATACTAGAGTTAGGCTTTCAAGCCAAAGAGTCCGCAAAGGCTATTGACCCGGAGGAATTGATTGGATGGGCGCAGAGGGCTGTCTGTCAGCTGGGTAATGCGAACTGCGCAATGTCCAGTGAGCGTTGTCGCTCCATACTACTAAAACTCGACCCCAAGCTGGCGGAACTCTCCTCCTCTGAATCGGGTCCCCTAGCCCAGGACCTGCTCTTCGGCCAGCCCTTTCTCAAGGAACTCACAAAGTTTGTCACCACCTTTAGTGGGTTGGATAAGGCTCAGGGTTCCCTCAAACGGGCTTTCCACCCGGTTTTCGGCAGGGCCGGACGATACCGTGGGCGGTCGTTCGGCCGTGGTTACAACCAAGGCGCCCCATGTGGTCAGTACCAACAGCAGCGAGGAGGCTACCAAGACTCCAATTACAATACTAACTCCTCCTTCTATCCGACACGACAGGCCAAAAACAGATTCCGGAAGGGCAGATACGGAGGAAATCAGGGCGGTCAACAGGATGCCGAAAATTCAGGTGAGACTGATTCCGAGTATGGAAGTAATGTTGGGGGGCAGGATACAGTTTTTTCTGCACACTTGGCACACGATCTCGCAGGATGCATGGGTCTTAGAGACAGTGCAGGGGTACAAGCTAGAGCTTTACAACTCCCCCAGTCAAGGTTCACCCCCCCAGATGTATTTTTCCCAACAAGATCAGGACTTTATCTCCGAAGAGATAGACTCTCTCCTAAGGAAAGGGGCCATAGTGGCCACAAACCCTCACCCCCGAGGCTTTATCAGCAGCATTTTCCTAGTCGAGAAGAAGGGGGGTGGATCCAGGCTAGTCTTAAATCTAAAGGACTTCAATGGATGGGTAGTATATCGGCATTTCAAGATGGAAGGCATCCATCTTCTGCGCGACCTCTTTCAGGAGGGGGACTGGATGGTTCATCTGGACCTGAAAGATGCGTATCTGTCTGTTCCCATCTATGCACCACATTGACGGTTTCTACAGTTCCATTGGCAGGGAGTCTTTTACGAATACAAAGTCCTTCCCTTCGGCCTCTCATCAGCACCTTGGTGCTTCACGAAACTCCTTCGTCCAGTAATGGAATCGTTGAGAGCACGGGGAGTTCGTCTGATCATACACTTGGACGACATCATCATCATGGCTCGTTGTTCTCAATTGGTGATGTCCCACCTCGAATGGGCAATCAACCTGTTGCAGAGCCTGGGATTTATTGTGAATCCTCAGAAATCGGTTTTAATTCCCGCTCAATCGATCGAGTTTTTGGGTTTTCTGATCGACTCACGAAGTTGTCAGCTCCTCCTGCCAGCTCAGAAGATCAGGTCCATCAAGAGAGAGTTGAGGTTGATTTTGCGCAAGCAGAGTGTGTCTTTGAGGTCTGTAGCCCGGATTGTCGGACTGTTAGCCTCCTCAATTCAGGCGATCTTCCCGGGTCCACTTCACTACCCGGTGCTCCAACGGCTCAAGATTCGGCATCTCCAGAAAGGCCTCGGGTACTCAGAACAGATTCCTCTCTCCGAGGAGGCGAGGTTGGGGATGTTGTGGTGGTTGGACCACATGGAGGCCTGGAACGGCCGAGCCCTCTTCGGATCTACCCCGGATGTAGTGATAGAATCCGATGCCAGCCGGTGGGGTTGGGGAGCCCGCTGTGGACAGATTTCCACGGGCGGCCACTGGTCACAGGAGGAACTTTCATTGCATATCAATTGCCTGGAGCTCCTGGCAGGCTCCTTTGCGATCCGCTGCCTTTCACCTCGAAAGACGGACTGTTGTATCCTGCTTCGCATGGACAACGTGTCTGCGGTACGATATGTGAACAAGCTAGGGGAGACAAAGTCCCGGACTCTGGCGGAGATTGCCAAAGATTTCTGGCACTTTTGCCTTCAAAACAGGATTTCGGTGGTAGCGGAGTACCTTCTGGGCTGCAACAACAAGGTAGCCGACTGGCACTCCTGGCACCTGCAGGATTTCAGCGACTGGAGACTCCATCCCCGGGTTTTCCAGTCGCTGAACCGTCTTTGGGGCCCCTGCCAGATAGACCTGTTCGCGTCACGCCTCAACAGGCAACTCCCAGCCTTTTACAGCTGGCGTCCGCATCCGGAGGCTCTGGCCTTGGGTGCGTTTCTGCAGGACTGGCCGACATCTCTGTGCTATGCCTTCCCTCCGTTCATGATGATTCCCAGAGTTCTGTCTCAAACCAGACGTCATCAATCAGAGTTGATACTGATCACTCCACTCTGGAGAGTGCAGGCATGGTTCCTAGTACTTCTGGAAATGCTTTGTGCGGTACCGATCCTTCTTCCACAGTGGTGGAACCTGTTGCTGGACCCTCTAAAAGCCCCTCATCCTTTGATAGAATCAGGGCAACTCCCTCTAGTAGCCTGGCGGGTTTCAGGGACAGATGGAAGATCCCAGGCCTTTCAAGAGACGCTGACAGGTTTATTAGTGAAGCATGGTCAGCTAACACCCACAAGCGATCTTCATCAGCTTGGAAACGGTGGTGTCGTTGGTGCTCTCAACGGGAAGTGGATCCCATTAAAGCATGTCTCTTTAATTGTGAACTTTCTAGCTTCCATCGCGGCTTCGGGCCTAGCCTATAGAACTGTAAATAACTTCCGGTTGGCCATCTCAGCAGGTCACATGTCAGTGGATGGCAAACCGGTAGGAGAGCATCCTCTGGTATGTAAACTGCTCAGGGGTATCCGGATGGTCAAGCCCCCTTGTCCCAAGTATTCAGAGTTATGGGATGTGTCTTCCGTCCTGAGGTTCTTGGAAGCCTAGCCTTCCAATAAATATCTGTCAAGAAAACAGCTATCTGCTAAATTGACCATGCTACTCTGCCTAGTATCATGCAAGAGGGTCTCAGATGTCCGCGCTTTGGATCTAGCAGAACGTAGGTTTCCCCCAGAGGGTGTGACCTTTGCAATCACAAAGTGGACTAAGTGTAATACCTCTTCGGTATCTTACCCAGCTTTTCCTAACAATCCTAAGCTGTGTGTGGTACAGTGTTTAAAAGATTATGAGGTGAGTACTGCTGAGTTTTGGGCAGACATGAAGGGTCAATTGTTAATTGCGCTACAAAAACCCTTTCGCCCAGTGACCCCAGCCACCTTGTCTAGATGGGTAGCTCATGTCTGGCTCATGAGCGAAGCGGGTATTGATGTGTCAAAATTTGGAGCCCATTCAGCTTGTGGGGCTATGGCGTCTAAGGCTTTCTCTGTAGGGGTCAGCCTCGCAGACATTATGAATGCAGCTGATTGGTCAACTGAGACCACGTTTAAATCCTTTTATTATAAGCCTATTGTGGATGTAGCATCAGTAGTGGTGGCTAAGCTTTGAACAAGCATAATCGGAGCCACCGGTCCTGACATAGAATTAAAAATTTGCAAACATTCGTGACAAGAATTTTCAATTCTATTAAGGATACGGAGGTGAGGATTATCCCACCCAAATGACATGTATATTGCATTGTAATTGCATTATATGTTGCTTAAGTATTTTCATACTGTATACATGTTCTGATGTTTTCCCTTCCCTTTCTGATGTATTGCTGAGATATCAGAGTGCGAACGGTGTTACGGTTTTACCCTTTACGTTTCAGGTGCTGATAACAAGTAGAACATGATGGTCTACATTGATGGAGGGTCCTCGCGTTTCCACAGAGGATAATGCGACTCGTTGGTTCAAGAACCAAGTCTGGAATATGGAGCCCCGTTGGGCTGCTAGTTGTCTCTTCAAGAGGAGGTTCTTCTACGTTAAGGATGGTTATTCAGGATCAAGTTGTGGTTTATGGACTTAACTGTTTAAAGGTTGTCAAAGAAAGAGGACACTGTCAGCTTGTCTGGAGTTTATATAGGGGACACTCTCTATGGTTGGTCATGTGACCCATAATGTATTCATGGGTATTGTAGTATTTTGGTTACTTTATTTTTATTGGCTGCTGAGAAAATATCAGTAAAGAAATGAGAAGCATAATCCTCGCCTCCGTGTCCTTAATAGAATTGAAAATTCTTGTCACGAATGTTTGCAAATTTGTAACTCTCATCTATCCCTATACTAATGGTTATATGGTGGACATGTTATAAAAGGGAATTAGGCAGGGCACAAGTCCTAAAAAAAGAAGTGGGGGGACTCTCCAAGTTAGGTGCTGTCACAGGAAGTGACATCACGGCAGGAAGTGATATCACGTCAGGAAGTGACATCACGACAGGAAGTGACATAACAACAGGAAGTGACATAACAACAGGAAGTGACATCACAACAGGATGTGACATTACATGTGCAGCAGATCTATCATTTGCGCGTATTGCAAGATTTAACAATTGAAGCTGTAAAATAAGTGGGGGACGCCGTCCACCCGCGTGGTACCCTGACTCGTGCCCTGAAAAGCAGTAATCCATTCAGCTATCCACATAAAATACAGATCTATGATCTGCACAGTATGTGTCATTTGCAGCAGGCATACTAAGCCTCTGTGCTACTTTATGGAGAGTCAGAATCGGCACTAGACAAAACTCCAATCTCTCTCTCTAGCAGGAGCATTAATCACAGGAGTAATCTTGACATTTTTGATGTTGCCTGAAATTGGGCGCACAAGGAACTCTGCTGAAGATGTTTTTAAATCATGTTATTGCTAAACACAGCACCCCCTCCCCCCGGGTCAGCGCCCCCTCCCCAGGTCAGCGCCCAGTGCGGCCGCACCAGTTGTACTGCCCTAAAGCCGGCCCTGCATGGCACACAACAACAAACACATACCATAACCAATTCAGACCCTTTGACTTTTTCAACGATTATTAACTGTATCCGAAGTATGAAAAAAGTGATTTCGTTGTGCATAATTAGAATTGAAAAAGTTTCAATTCAAATTATTATGAGACTGAAATCAACTTTACTAAGGTCTGCAGAACAGGTAGTGATCTTTTGAGAGTCTCTGACACCTCTTCCCTTCAAACCACTTTATTCTGAAGTGTCACACTCTGTTAGACATTTCATGTCCTTTTTTCTCTCCACATCTTTCTGAAAGCCTTCATTTGCATATCTCACATGTTCCCACTATTACTGGGAGCGCATATGCAAGTATCACTCTGAGCCCTCTGCCTGTAAGGCCTGGGTTTGGATGTGCGTGCATGCATCCTGCACACATTGATAATGCACTGACAGGCACTGTGAGAAACTCGCACTGCCATCCCCTATAACTTCAACATTCTCCATCGTGAGACATCATAAACACACCCACGACCTGAAATAGCTCCTACCTATTCATAGTAAACACTACAACAGAGTCATACGCTGCATGAAATAAACTACAGAAATAGAACATCTTGAAAAAAACGCAAATACTCGCCGGGTGTGCACGAGAAATTAAACGTGAAATGTAAACTGGGTTTGTATCCCTGACATAGAACCGTGGGTTATTTACTGTCATTGTTGCAAATCAAATATGCATTGGTTGGTAATACCAATACAGTAGAATGGGGGGTGTTGTATTTCCCGGCCCAGTCAGTCTCTCGCGTGGCATGTTGTGTGTTTTTCAGGCATCTATTTAATGTGGTTCAAGGCTCGCAACCCTCCCCCTCCTCACAGCCGGTCTATGCATCTCTATAGGACGCGGCGCTGGAAGCCCTCATCCAGATGACACAGGCGCTCAGCAGTCAGCATCCTGTGTGTGCATTGCAGCCCAAACTCTGTGACACCTCGGAAACAGGAGCATCTTCTGCTGCCAGCCTGGGACATTTTGTATACAAGGAGGGCACCTGCCAAGCGCCAACCTTCCCCTTCAGGCCAATCGCGTGACGACTGCTATGGCCAACGAAATCTTAGAACGTTTGGGGCGGCCGTGCGGGCAAGTAACATCGCCATCTTACAAAGTCCAGCTTTTGAGCAGGGGGGACGGCGTCCACCCTGTAAAATAAATGGGGGGGACGCCGTCCACCCGCGTGGTACCCCGACTCGTGCCCTGGAATTACGTTTGTAAAATTACATAAATGATTTTAGGAGCCTAATGTCGATCACTAAATTGCACAAAAGGGAGTAATTTCAAAAATATATCCCCTTACATGAGCATCGTGCTTTATGTCATTCATAATACATTTTCACTCAAAGTGTCCCACATAAGGCATTGACATGTCACAGACACGTTAGAAACATGGAAATATCACACATACAAAAACAAGAAAACTTGGCAGCTATGTTTGGCGTACGCTAAAAGTGCAAAACTGAAAGGTGACATACACCTACCAAGTAGTAGCTAGGTTAAACCCGTAACCTAAGCATGCCCCCTCCCCTCACGCATACACACACTTTTTCATTCTCTTCGCTCCTTGTTTATTTACATTACGGGGAGAAGCGGGGTACGATTAGGGTAATGACGGGGCGTTTATTAGCACCCCCCGCCTATTTTTAGGAGTGCCCAATATGTGCAGAAATGCCCGAGCCAATCAGAAAAGGCGCTATTTCTCCTAAACAACCACTTCCCTCAAACATACAAGTACACATGAGAGGAAAAGGGCGATCGTGCAATTTGGACAGTCCTGTTTGGAATCCCACAGCGATGACAAAATAAGTAAGAAAACTCCTAAACAGTCAGCTTTAACAATAAGTTATCGTTTTCTAATTCAAAGAATGCTAATAAAAAAGGTGCTAAGTAATTGTTCTGTAGTCATTCATATAAAGAAACTGCTAATTCATTCCATGTATTATTGAAATGTTTGAACAACTATTATATTTGTAGGCTCATCTGTTACTCTTCTATTTACTTTAAAACTGAAAATGGCCGTCGTATTTGCTATCTGATGATAGTGGTTAAGGCAGGCGTCTGTTTTCCTAGTCCTTCGTCTATGCCTATGTTTTAGCCGGTAGCCTTGCACTTCCTGTTATACAGAGCAGCTAAAAGGCAGACGCTATCACAGAGAGAGCATTGTAGTTCGGGTGGATGAGCAGGCAGCTTAGAGGCTCTGGCTATTGATACTGAAAGTTGGAGGTATTAATAGCAAAGGCAGAAGGGGCAGGGTTGGAGCTATTTAACTCGCCAGATGTCTTACGTTTAGGCCATTTAGGAGTAAAGTGAGATAAAGGTTGAACGAGAGGTGTTTATCCAATGGGCATTGATACAGTTGGCACAGTATTATCAATACCACTGGATGTGTGGCATTGATGCCACTGTATGACGGCTTACAGTTAAAACCAGTTGGATTGTTGTACTGTTGGGCATCGTTGCAGGATGTGGGAGGATAGTTTTGGTGGTGGTGTTAGAGGTTCGGTACGTAGATGAAGGGGGCATTAGTTAGGACGAGCTGCACAGTGTAAACGCGCATTCGTTCTGTGCATAAAACACCTGTGCGCGTCAAGGATCGTTACTATACCCTTCAAAGCGTTATGGTGTTCATGAGCCTTCCGCGCATCGGGATCGACGTTCGCAGGAAGTCAGTGGGCAGATGAAGCAACAAATTGCAATAAAACAAAGGATACGTTTTCAGACAGCCCTTTATTTACCTTCCTTTTAGGATTTGAGTCTCTGGTTGACATTTTTAACTGCGCCAGTCGTTTTGTAGTGCCTGTTTGACCACCTGGATGCCAATGGAGAGGCTGGTAAGTAGAGGTTGGATGCCCACAAATGTGTGTTTTTAAAAATAGCATTATTTCCTGAAATTTAATTACGTTTTCTATCTAATAGTTGTGCCAAATATGTTGTTTGTGTTCTCGACACAGATGTTTGGTTTACTGAATGTTTAGGGATTTTAGTTTTCGAGTAAATGTATTCTACGGTCATTTTAAACTGGTATACTATACCCACTGATGTACGTTATATGTGGATTTTGGTCAGCCGTTGCCCAAACAAATTACTCCGTCCCTTATCACTTATACACAAGTACTTGTAACTTATACACAAGTACTTTTTCCCCTAACATTTACTCGCCATCGATACTAAATCTCGTGCTCCCTCTGGGGCAAGCGATTTTCTTCCATATGTTTAAAATTAAAAGTAATCTATAAATACATAGTATGGAATTTGTTGCAATCATAATACTGTAAATTGTTTTCAAAATCAGCTTTAGTGTATTGCATTATGAGGCTAGATTGATGTTCTTGTTTTGTTAAACGTCAGGATCGCACCAAATAAAACTTACGATACCAATGAAACTTTTTGTTTGCGAATGGCTCAATGTGGGAAAGCTAGTAATTGCTTTGTTTAGGTGACCGCTGATATTCCCGTTGGAAATCTGTTTTTCATGCTGTGTGTAGTTTTTTGTAGAGGACATTGTGAGGTAGCCATAACATTAATATGGAGAACAGTACACATTTTATGTTTAAGTATGGCATTCATCTATTAAACTCGTTATGGACTAAAGCGCCCTCAACGCATCAGATGGTGAGAGTATTGCAGGTTGATAAGGTCTTGAGTGAACACATTGAGTCACAAGTGTTTGTCTTGGGTTTCCAAAGTGAAATTAAATATCCGAATCATGCAGTGGTAGAGGCATTGTTAAGGTATTTTTTTGTCTTTCCTCTAACCTTACCACAACATACTTAATATACTTCTTAACTGAAGTCCTTCTCCCACTCGACCAAGTTTGTTGTGCCAGTGCATGCAAGAAGCACATCCACATATTGTGGACCACCAAAATGATGCTAAAATAAGATTCCAAACTTCGACAGGTTTGGGGACTGAAATCTCATGTTTTCTTAGTCCATGCTTGAGTTGCTCAGCCAGTCGGTTTTCTTTTTGCATTCTAACAGTTGTCTTGTTTATCCTGTTATAAATACAGGACTATAAGTATCACAATGCACAGGAAACATCTGAGCTAGATAAACTACTATCTTGTATTCAGGAAACATGATTACTGTGAATCAACCAGGGTGCTACAGGAGCAATCATTATTAAGATTCCTAGAATTCATATCCTGAATATGCACATCACTCTGACGCTTAGAAATGTATGTTGGTGTTGACGGGCCAAAGAAATGTCATCACCATAGCCATGTTCTCAAGTTGTTTGCGAACATGTGAATATGGCCATAGTCCTTTTTACAATGGAATTCATGGTATCAGGCGGGATATAGAAGTGATATTACTCTGGGTGCATTAATTTATATGGTGTGACTACAACGACATATGCACTCTCAGTTCATTTGTGTCTTTTAATTTCAGGGAAAAATAAATGCAAGATAAACAAGTCTTGCCAGAAAAATATTGCACAAGAACACATGTAAATGTGCCGTGGCTATGTTCCTCAGTTGTATTTTGAGGCAATTTATTTTTCAAAAAGGGTACCGTCCAAAGCCTAGAATTTCAGAAGCTTTAAAGTTTACACTTGTGAATTTCTTATTATCCTTGATATATAACCATCTGCAAGATGTCCCTCTGTTGAATGGGCCGTTGGAAGCACTGGGGCAATATGAACACATTTATTTATATATTACCTAAAAAGACACACGTCTGCTAGCAATCAGTGCAAATATTATTTCGGTTCATGTGTGAACCTTAGTATTCAGTGATGCCTGATGCAGAGTTGGATTGGGAACAAAAATAGGCCCTCCACAAAAAAAGTGGTCCACATTTGCGGATTTTTATTTTTATTTTTTATTTATAAAGTTTTATATAGCGCTAGCTCGACCCGTGGGTATCAGAGCGCTTTACATACTCAAAGGAAAAGAGAAATTGCATTACATCGCAGGACATGAGGATGCATAAAGATATAAGCAAAAACATAATACTTATGCATACAGTGAAGGTGAGGAAAAAAAACGCAGGTGGTTGGAACAGTCGGATAACCACCCATCCTTGAAGGTCAAGTGAGAGGGGAGTCCACTAGGTTATTGAAGCCTAGATTAGTTGGCTTGGTTGGTACAGTATTTGTTGAGGAGAAGAAGTTTCAGGTCCCTTTTGAAGCAGGAGAAGGAGGGGTTGCATCTGAGGTCTATAGGGAGTGCGTTCCACATCCTGGGAACGTTACCAGAAAAGGCTCGGCACTGGGTCGTTTTCCTTTTCAAATTTGGAGGGATGAGAAGAAGTGAGTTGGTGCTTCTCAGAGTTCTGGATTTTCCTGCTTTTACCAGTTTGCTGTTTAGGTAGTTGGGGAATATGGGTGAAGCGCCTTGTGTGTGATGCAGGCCACTTTGTAAATACATCTCCCTTCCATGGGAAGCCAGCTGAGGGCGTTGAGGGTTGGTGTGATGTGTTCAAATCTTTTTCCACCAGTTATGAGTCGGGCTGCCATGTTAAGGACTGACCTTAGTGGGGCTAGGTGAGCTTTTGGTGTCCCTGTTAGGATGGCGTTCCCATAGTCCAGTTTGGAAAGGACTAGGGATTGTACTATTGTCTTGAGATCATCTTGGGGAATGAAAGGTTTAATTTTCTTGAGGTGTTTTAGTGAGTAAAGCGCACCTTTTGCAGAGTTTTTGATGTGGTCCTTCATTGACTAGTTCTTATCTAGGGTAATGCCTAGTGACTTAACCGAGTCGGATAGGACGATTGCAACCTTCCGCAAGCTGTTGCTTGGTTTGTTTAGGAGAACTTTGTGGTAGATAAAGGATTTTTTAGCCAGTAGGGCCAGTAACTTTGGAAGGGACTTAAATCATCATTAATTAATGCATCTCGCATTCATCTTCAGGTCCATGAATCTCCCTTCGCCTATGCTAGCCCTCAGAGGCCTGAGTGAGCTCCCAGGTTTTAGATCTTAACGCTCCTACTCATTCATGGGGATCCTCGTTGGACCTACAGGTCGCCGAAGGATCATTTTCACCCATAGGTCTGACTTATGGTCATTCTCAAAGACCTGAATGTCCCGCTCACCCTAAGACGCTTAGGTTCTTGCTCGTCATCAGTTGGTCCTAAAACTACACACATTTCCTCAGGGCCCTTAAAATCATTTCTAATCCATGGCCCTACGAGGCTCCTGCTCACACTCATTCCCTGAGACTCCTACTCACATTGAGAACCTAAAAGACTCTTTCACTTTCAGGTGTCCTTTCAATTGTGCTCACTCCTAGGTTCCTTAGAATCCTGCTCATCCACAGATCTGCTTAGATTCCTGTTGACCTTTATGCCCAGGTTTTCTCTTGCTCACTCTTACCCAAAATCGTCTGCTCACTCAAGTCAGTAGAAGCCATGTTCACCAGGAGATTCACTAAGGCTTCTGTACACTGTAAACTCTCCTGGTGCTCTGCACACTATGACCCTGAGGGTCCCACTCCCTGCCAGAGTTCCAAAGCACCTGCTTACAACTAAGCCCCACAGGCTCCTTCGCACATTAAGGTTCCCTGCAAAAGCCCCGCCTCAATTTAGGTCTTTGAGGCTCCAACTAATACTCCAGATTTTCAAGGCTCCAGCCTCGATCTTAGTTGCCAGAGGCTTTTGCTAACTGGCAATTCCAAGAAGATCCTGCTTACCTCCCTTAACCTAAACTCTCCTAACACCCTGCACTCTAAGATCTTGACTGAAATGAATTATGGTCCCAGGACATATTGTTTGGGGTCAAGGGTAACAAGTTTTCATGTGTATTTTGTCCTTGGGACAAGTAGGCCAAACCCCCTACAGCACAAACCCTTTGGTTTACAGTACCACATTATAGATCATGGAAAGGCTTTAACTGCAGTTAAGGTAATATTTGTGTCCATGTGTTAATGCTGTTCAAACTTGTATTTATGGTTCATTAATGCAAAGACTTTATTATTAGGGTGAGCGCTCTAAGTAAATGTTGTAAGCTCAGACTGCACTGCTAACAGTTGTTCCAGTATAAAAACATGTACACACGTTTTCAATGTTTAGCATTATGAGGCTATGTATACTGCTCCCAGAATGCTCTCTGATTAGATGCAAATATTTGCAGAAGCTTGAAAGCAAGATTGATGATTCTTTGCTTTCAAAATATAATGTTCACAAAAAAATGCCAAAACTTTTCGTTAAACTACTGTAAAATTTTAGGCACCATTTCTTTGCAACATCATTTGGTAAAATGTGTTGATGTATGCTAGTTTTTCCCAAAAATATTTATAATGGAAAATCAGTGTAACCATTTTTAATAAGATTATGGGAAACATAAAAATAAACAAGCATTGGTAAAGCCAGTAGGTCTGAAATTGTTGGTCAGTCTCTTGGTTTTGTCAATGCGTGACTTGTTTTGGCATGGTTTTTGTAAAACCTTATTGGTGTGAGAGCTGCAGGGCCCTCACCATTATAACAAACATTGGCAAAAGCAAAAATTGTTTTGCCACAGTAGTTCCTGGCACTGAACAAAACAACGGTGTGTTGATTATGCTCCTTGTGAAAGAACAGAATGCTGTCACTCACAGTGAAGCTAGCGGATAGACAGAGCGAGAGAGAACAAATTTTAATAAACACAAAAGGTCATGGTTAACGCCAGACCTAATTAGGGGCCCAATTATTAAATAAAGTCTCAAAAGTGCACCCATGTCCTTGCATTAAGTGCAGACATACTGCTTTTGTGAATTCACAAGACTTTACACAAGTAGGCCAAGAAATAGTACTCCTAAAAAATATTTGTGAACTGCATTTCAGCATGAGCAAATATCCAGGTGTAGATTTGCTCATGTGAAAATCTGAGTGTCTGCAAGTTCACTTTCCCTCCAACCACGTTTTTTCCCAACCCTGGAAGAAGTTTTATGTCTGCCATTGTCAGGAGTAAATGTCCAATCTTTCACAGTATGGGAAAAGATTAGAGAAGAGTTAGTGAAAACCCTTAAATCATGCAAGTTAGTAGGTTTGCACAGACTCAAAAGGGTATTCCAACACTGGAACTGTTGCTTACCACTACCTTCAGCCCCAGTATGTAGATCTGCGGAAATGTGGCAACATAAGGGAATTTCTAGTATTCAACCCCTACTATGGAAGGAGCCCTGGCATAATCGAAGAGCATATTTCAGACCTCTTATATATAATGAGATTGCTGCCATAATTTGTCGCCGTATTACATGGCACAAAAAGGACAAGTGTATTTTGTTACAGGACAAGTAGATTTATGAAGCAACCTGCCCCATGGACAAGTAGATATTTTATTAAATTCCACACCCTTGGTTGATGGTTCTATGAGTTTGGGTTAGAGTTCAGGGACCAGAGGGACTTTACCATGTATGCAGTCCAAGAATGGAGTAAAATAATATTTGACCATGGAAAATCAGAATGCATTTAAAAAGTGAAAAAATATGGAGTGCCGCCACAGAGGTTTCTAAATTCAAAAGTACACTGCTTCCCACTTACAAGAAGGAGCATAGTTGCTGCAAGAAATCAACTAGTAGCAGCCCTCCTGCTGCAGTGTAAGTGTTGATTCATTAAAACACCTTCGTATGTGGCTTAAGGTTAATACACAATTATTTGGGGGCTCAAAATGTTTTTTGTTTTTTCTGCATGTTTGCCTCAAACCCAAAGCTTTCAACTCATCATGTATCTGGCAGGGGTACCTAATTGAGTTATGGGTTTTACTTTGCATTCTGGCACTTGTAGTTTGTTTTATTACTATAAATGAAGAACTACAAGTGCTCAAATCCAAAGGGAAAAAAAAGAACTACTCACACCTAACATGGGGAAAACTAGTGAGCTGTGTGACCTTCTGTATTGAAAATCCATCATTGTGCCACTTTGTCCTGTCTCAATATTGTGTTGTCAGAGTGTTTTATGTAGTGCTAAGATGCCACCTTTGGACTTCTTCAGAAGGCTCAGGATAAGAATATATACACATGTACAAGATGACAGTAATGAAACTCCCAAAAAAGTGGACAGTCACATTGTATCTACTGTTCATCAAAAGTTATGAGATGGGTGGTGAGATTACGAGTTTATATAAAAAGCTGCTTGCATATTGCAACGTTGACATCCGCCAATTGGACCTTTGTCAGCCAACTTAGCTTTATAACTGACACTTTGCATGCTTATATTTTTAAGGTCTTACTACTCGCTTTAAAATAGAAATACAAGTTCAAGAATGCAACCTGCTGTCGATGAAAATGCCCAAACTGGCTGGCTGTGTCATATACAACATGGGACCATTTAGCAGCTCGGGCTGCTATGAAAATAACAATCTTGATTTTTTGGGGGGGGGATTTTTTTTTTTAATTAAAAAAAAATTGTTGGAGGTGGAGGAGGTCTATGTACATTTGTTCTATTAAAAAAACACCATCCTTCCTAACTGGACTGAGCATCTTGTGATTCTTGGCAAGACACTTCTTTGGGAGATAAGCATGACTGCTTAAAGAAGCATCACCATGGGGGTCTCCTTGTAATGCCCTATGGCTGGGTCAGAAGGAGGCGCTATGCCTGCTGTCAGTTCAGGTTGGCCCATTGTTATTCTGCATGTGATAATGGGTCGGCCTACAGTCTGTGCTGTATCAGGGAGGTGCTATGTCCTCTCTAGTTCAGAGGTGCAGCGCAAGCCGGCCCCAACCCTGAAAATTGTACTGGGAAAAAACAGCTCACATCTAGCTTCGGACATTGGGCCTCAGGCACCGGCCTTATTCCTGCTTTCCCACTCCGAGCCTGGCCTGATGCCACGTCATCAAATTCGCTGGCAGTCCTGTCTTTTTCTAAATTGCCTTATCGTCTGCTGGAATCTTGGATGGGCCTAGAAAGGTAGCCTTCCCCTGATTTTGAAGTGTAACATGTTTTAGTGCAGGAGAAGTATTCTGTACAATAGGTTTGTGTTCTTTTATTTTTAATGAGTCTTGTGTTTTCATGATAAGTTATTCAGTTCATTGGCGTTCTCACGGTGTTGAAACCAGAAGTAATTTCGGAGTGTAAAAACGTGATTCCTTAGGTTTTGCCTTATGGTATTTCTCAGTAATTTGGTAATATTTGGTAGTTATGATTTGATCTATATCTATTAAGGTTTGGACTGGAAGAATGTGGTGCCTTCGACCGCTATGTAGACATCTGTTGATTTCCTTTTTTCTGTTTGGTCATTGATGTTGGTTTTGTTGTGATTCTACTTGAGCTACTGGCCAGAACTAACTAAAGCAACTTGTTTCTCGGGTTAGGTTTAGTGTTTTCCGTTAAATACAAAAGGTGGAAATAAAGCAGTGAGAGCTATAAGCAGTGGAGAACTAGACATTGTATCCATGCCACTTCTGGTGGACTTTGGGCTGATGGGAAAATCAAATCTTATTTTGTATTTCACGTGCTTCAGTCTGGCATTTCTGCCGACTAAGGGGCCGATTCCTATTCGGGCCGGAAATCTCTCCGACCGAGCCGGACCCGGAGAGATTTCCGACCGAATCGGACCCGTGCAGTCCGACCGAACGAGTACGATGCGCACGTATGCCATCGGACTCGAGTCGGTCGGACTCCCATTGAAGTCAATGGGAGCCTGTCGTACAACGCGTACGCGGGCTCCCATTGACTCAATGGGTGCGATGCGGACAAGTGCGCCCCCTACAGCGTGTACGCGGCGAAGCGATTCGCGCCGTACACGCACAGGTAGGGGGACCCATGGGTCCCCCCTGTGTGCGACTCGCGCGGCTACGCGTACAGGGGGTCCGACACGGACCCCCAAAGTACGGCTCCGACAGCTCTTTCGAGCCGGAGTGCGCGGCTCGGTCGGACTGCTCGCGGCGCGCATCGTACTTACCCGGCCGGGGAACGTCTCCATTGCGCGGTGCGAGTCGTGTCCGTGCGAGTCGGTCGGTGCGGTTCGACCCGGGATCGAGTCGGTCGGAGCGGTCGGGACGCCCGGACGAGTCGGTCGGCGAATACGCATCGTACTCGCTCGCCCGGACGCACGTACGGATCGGTCGGGAAATAGGGCTCCGAATCGGATCCGGTTAAGCCGAATCCGATTCGGAGCCCTACCGGCCGAGATCGGAATCGGCCCCTAAGTCTGATGCAGTGTACTCTTGAAGCCTCTAAACACTCTAACCTGGAATTTTGTATTGCATCACATACAAGAATAGTTTTTTATAGCTTGTATTTGTTTTATGCATTCTTGTGTGATTATTTGGTTATATAATTTTATTTATACTCCTATCTAATTCTACCTACACTAGCACAAGCATAGTGGGAATAACCTGTGCCAGATATCTTGGGACAACCCAATCCCCCATACCTGTGTATGATGCATCTGGAAGACGATCAGGTGTAGAGCAGGCCATCGTCATTTGTTGGATGAGGGCTAGAGTCAGCAGGGCTGCATCTCAGTCACAGTGCACAGCATTCCAGGATAATCCCAGCAGAAGTGCTCCTCTACTGAAATGTTGCACAGAGGCAGTTTATATAATAAAGGTGCTGTTCAGTCGCACTGTGTCAAAGGTGCAGCGCTGATGTGATTGTTTGTCTTGAGACTAAGAGCTGTCTCCAACCGGACAACCAAATGCAAGGACATTAAATTCAATGTTCCTAGCCTTGGACAGAGTGTACAGGCAACCTGATAATGTGCCTACTGGGGAATGCTCTGCATGCAGAATAATTTCTAAGTTTGTTATCATGTACGTGCAAAGCATGTAGAAATCCACACTTAGAAAAAGATGTCAAGTTAAAACGTGTAGTTTAAAATGGAAACTTTAGCGCTGGCCCTGTTGATCTTTACAATACCCACTCTTTGACCGGAGGGAGACTCTTACTCAACCTAAAAGCTTAAACGCTAGCCTAAAATATCTACTTAAAATATAAACGCATTGATTATAAAATATGCTTTAATAACAAAAGCAATTAAAAGCCAAAATGCAATAAAAATGCCAATCAAAGCACGCAATTAATAAAAACAAGAGGCCGAATTAAAAATCTAGGAGGCTCCCAAAATGTTTCACATGTTCAGAGAGTCCATAGGATCAAGGAAAGGAATCCACAGACTGTTTCCAACGTGGCAAAGCAGATGCTGAGGGTGTGCCAGCCGGCAGTGTAATCGCAGTGGAGGAGCCAGAATCCAGGAGCAGAGGCATCAGCAATAGCTCATAGTAAGCATCCTGTAGCAACGGTAGTCTCACAGGACGGCACTGAAGATGAGCCCTCAACGGACGCACCTGCAGATCCATATCCAATGATTGCACCGGTTAGATCAAGTGCACACTTGAAAGTGCACAGTAGACAGCAGAACACGGGCTGTATGCAGTGTAACCATTTAGGTCTAAAGGACTAAGACCAGTTGTCATTCAGTTTCTGAAGTAAAGACACTCCAAAGTACTGTATCATGCTTTCACGACAAAGCAGGACATGTGATAGTTACATCACCATTTGGCCTTGAGGTGGAACATCCATTGCAGAGCAATAAAAATAGGACCAAAATCCAACAATCCGCAATAACTCCAAGGGTATGCATCCAAATACAATCAAAACCAAAGAGTGTATAAAGGACAGAATCACTTGGAATACAGTCTGGAACGTGCTGACAAAGGCAGGCACAATCAAAAAAAAAAAAAGTGTACCACTTCAGCGGTATTTGAAGCATTAAATATGCGGTGCACAAGTTCACCACAATGTTGCGGCAGGTTTGTCCGTAGAAGCAATTGTATTTCAGAGGAAGACTTGCAGATCAAACATTTCTCTAGCAAATGTTAGGGCAATGTCCCTTTGAGGGAGAGAAGAACAAAAGGAAAAACAACAACCTTGTCGTGGAAAAGGAAAAGGTTTTCCTTTTAAGTAACCCTCACCCACTAGGGTTACCTCATGGTGGCATGCTTCATCATAGGGTTCATCCCTAACCTGCTACGGAAAGGGGCGTACTACGACCAAACGAATATGCAGGAGCACTAATAGTATGATATTCCTATTCCTTTTACTGCCCCCAAGACCGCTATCACGTGTGGGGTCCCACAAGGATCATCATTGTCCCCCCACCTGTTTAATCTTTACCTCCTGCCCTTGATTCACTCTCTAAGGAACAGGAAGTTAACTACCTTCAACTACGCTGATGATCTTCAGCTTGTCTTCACCATCGACAACTCCCCTGACTCAATTCAGGAATTTCAAGACACCATGCTCTATATCCAGAGTTGGATGGACCATAAACATCTTAAACTTAATCCGGGCAAGACAGAACTAGTCCTGCCCGGAAAAGGCCAGATCTTTTGGGGCCCACACTATTGGCCGACTGAACTGGGACCTCCCCCCCCCCCCCCATCCCGTCCCCCTCCGTAAAAAGTCTAGGAATCACCATAAATGCTGATCTCTCATTTAGAGGTCAAGTAGGGGCAGTGGTCGCCTCATGCTTCTTCCAATTACGCAAAATTAGGAAGATTGCGCACCTGCTTACCCACACCGCTCTTATACAGGTAGTGATTGCCCTGGTTCTCTCTCGTCTTGACTTCTCCAACTCTATTTACCTCGGCCTTCCATTGTTTTTACTTAAAAGTCTCCAGCTGGTACAAAACCAAGCTGCGAGACTTATCCACAAACGGCCAAAATGGCAGTCTGCCAGTCCTCTACTTTCAAAACTTCATTGGCTCCCAATCGCCCAGCGGGCAGCCTTTAAGACAGGGTGCCTAATTTTCAAAGCCCTTCACTGCAGGAGCCCTAAATTCATCAGTTGCATGATATCAAGGCACGTTCCCACACGTAATTTGCGCTCACACATCTCCAGCTGCTAACTACCCCTACCTACAAGCTCAAACGCCAGGGAGGGTGTAGGTTCTCCCATCTGGCCCCTAAATTCTGGAACTCACTTCCACTAGCGATTAGATCTTGCAATAATCTTTTGGGGTTCAGAAAAATGCTCAAGACATGGCTGTTTGAGCAGGCTTATGCATAATCCGCCTTCGCCTTGACACTGACCAAGTTTAAGCGCCATGAAACCTCTTGGTGTACGTGCGCTATAGACATTTTTATTAACATAACCTATACACCTATGCTGGTTGTAATGGTATTGGAGTGGGTTTTGTTGTACATAAAAAGAGGTTTAAAAATATCTGACTAGTGGGAAAAGGGTTAGTTTATTCACTCCCCTAACCGATATGGTTAAAATATGGGGATGATGAGAAACTCCTAGGGTGTATGACCCACCGTTTCTCCGGTCAACTAGTTTCAAGCCCTACCCCAAGGCTTTTCTTCAGGACCCAAGGGGGTTGCTCCCTGTCACCACTCCTATAGTCAACTGTTCTCTTGGTAATGGCAAATAATGAATATGGTGAAAATACAGAATATAGTGAAAATAAAGGCAAAAGTATACAGCACCTAATTGGTCTGTTTAAATTTTTTCACAATATCACAGAGGTTGGGGAAGAAAAAAGAATCATTTAAAATATGCACAGCCCATAGGCCTTATAAAAGAATGATTTGTCATGCATTTAAATAGTGAGTAGTGATATATTTCTCAAAACGCGTGAGCACTCTGTGAAATGTAATAGTAATGTAGGAAAAAAGTGGACACATAATACACTCAACAGACACAGAGGAACTAAACCCTATAACATCAAGACTTTTCACAATACATCAAGGGATGAAATACAGGCAATAAAACAACTCTCAGAAAATGACAATTTAGTCATAAAACCAGCAGACAAGGGAGGAGCTATTGTCATTCAAACCAAGGTGGCCTATCAGACAGAATGCCTCCGCCTGCTGAGTGACCCCCGTAACTACAAACCCTTCACTAGAGACCCCACGGAGAGAATAAGAATCCATATTGGGAGCATGGTAGAAAAAGCTCTGGCACATGACTGGATCTCCAAGAAAGAAAGTGATTTTTTGCGCAGCAAACGTCCAGTAACCCCCTACTTCTATACTATTCCCAAAATGCACAAAAATCTGCACCATACTCCGGGACGCCCCATTGTCTCTGGCATAGGGTCGATCCTTGAACCTCTCTCGAGGTTTGCAGATGCCTTTCTGAGGCAAATCATTCAAAGCACCGAAACATACCTAAAAAGATACACAGGATGTCCTACGAACTCTACAGAACGTGTCCTTTGATACCCAGAAACAACTACTGATTTGTCGGGACATAGCCTCTACATCAGCCTTCCACACACGGAGACATTAGACATTCTAGAAGAAGTCCTTTTCACAACAGAGTGGAAGTTTCAGACCCCACGCAACCTAGTGATGGAGTGTTGCAGACTAGCCCTGACTGAGAACTTTTTCCGGTTTGATGACACCCTATACTTGCAGAAGCATGATACTAGCATGGGAAGCACATTCGCTCCAAGTGTGGCTGGACTATACGTACACCACTTCGAAAAGCAAAAGATCTTAGCAGCACAAAACCCCTACATCAGCCTTTGAAAAATATATATAGACGACATTCTAGTCATATGGAATGGGGATGAAAGAGCAGCTAATATCTTGCAATGGCTGAATAGGCAGAATGAGTTCCTAAAGTTCACACACAGCATGTCAAGAACAGAATTGGTCTTCCTAGATCTGAACATCTTTCCACACGAGGGAGGCCTAAAAACCACTACCCATTTCAAACCCACAGCAAAAAACTGTCTACTCTGCTTTGATAGTTTCCACCCTTGACATCTGAGAGAAAACGTACTATTTGGTCAATTTTTAAGACTTCGACGCAATTGTTCGGAACTCAATGATTACAAAACGCAAGCTGCAGATCTGGCTTCCAAGTTAAGGGAACGCAAATACATGCGCAGCATTGTGACAAAAGCAATTAAAAGAGCTCAAAATAACAGGCAAGCCCTTTTAGAGCCCCCTATACAGAAAGAAAAAGAGGTTTGCCCCATTTGTATTACCGCTTACAACTGCGCATCCAATACAGTGAATAAGATTATCAACAAACATTGGCGGATTCTGGATGGCAGTGGTACACCAGTACCAAAACCAATGTTTCCCACATGAGAGGTCGAAACCACAAAGAGATGCTGGTACATACACGACCACGCATCCTGAGCGATAGGTTAACAGGCTAGGGTTTCATTACACCCATCTGCGGACACCACCCATGTGGTAACTGCAGCGTGTGTCACCTGACACAAACCAGCAAAACCATCACCTTCAACAACAATACAATATGGGAAATGAGAAGATTCACCAACTGCAACATGGAACGGGTGATCAATATGATCACCTGCACTTGTAACCTACATTACATAGGTATGACGTCACGCAAAATCAAGTCCAGAATTTGTGAGCATCGGAGCAACCTCCGATGCCAAAGAGCAATTACTAAAATGGCCACCCACTACATGGAACAACAACACACAACTAACGATCTACGGTGGACAGTGATCGAGCAAGTGCACCAGGAATCCCCATTGTTCGAAAATGAACAAAGTTGGGTTTATAGATTGAAATCACATGAAGTGGGCTTGAACAAAAACATCCTCTGGGGCCAGTTTGTATGATCAACCCAGGCATTACCAGTAACAACCCAGTCCTAGCATATATTGAAACATATCCAGTAGCCTTGGGTGAGTCGATCTGACTAACCCCACATCCAGTGAGGAAGTAGCCTTGAAGAAGTAAGTGCAGTTAATCAAATCCGGTTCTTTTGAACCTCCCATGACGATAGATTATTTCCTTTGCTGCATCTAACTTCTCGAGGGGGAACTCTGTTTCTTAACCTACAGGGTCTGACTACAGGCGTCCCTCTTTCCCCGATTTGGACTCATGAGGCCTGACTAGGGTCACTTTCATGTATGTGATGTCTTGAATGTTTTTTATGTCCAGTACGTTCTCCATTTGGGAACCAGTACGGTGTGTGTTTTTAGTTTTGTCTGTTGAGTGTATTATGTGTCCACTTTTTTCCTACCTTACTATTACATTTCACAGAGTGCTCACGTGTTTTGAGAAAAATATCACTACTCACTATTTAAATGCATGACGAACCATTCTTTTACACGGTCTATGGGCCGTGCATATTTTTAATGATTCTTTTTTCTTCCCTAATCTCTGTAGAGATATTGTGAAAAACTTAAACAGACCAATTAGGTGCTGTATACTTTTACCTTTATTTTCACTATATTCTGTATTTTCACCATATTCATTATTTGCCATTACCGAGAGAAGAGTTGACTATAGGAGTGGTGACAGGGGACAACCCCCTTGGGTCCTGAAGAAAAGCCTTTGGGCAGGGCCTGAAACTAGTTGACTAGAGAAACGGTGGGTCATACACCCTAGGAGTTTCTCATCATCCCCATATTTTAACCATATCGGCTAGGGGAGTGAATAACAAAACCCTTTTCCTACTAGTCAGATATTTTTAAACCTCTTTTTATGAACAACAAAACCCACTCCAATACCATTATAACCAGCATAGGTGTATAGGAACATCATACTATTAGTTCTCCCGCATATTCGTTTGGTTGTAGCACGCCCCTTTCCATAGCAGGTTAGAGATGAACCCTACGATGAAGCATGCCACCAAGGGGTAACCCTGGTGGGTGAGGATTACTTACGACAAGGTTGTTGTTTTTCCTTTTGTTCTTCTCACCTGTGAGGGGCTCTTTTTGGTTATTTGCATATTGTTTGGAGGACTAGTCTGCTTCCTTCTCCTGTACCTCCCCCATTGTTTTTCCAACGTCCTTTTGAAACAATAAGGCTTTCATTCTACAACTTATCAAAGTTAACATTAAAAATAGGAATTGAAGGCCATACAGTAACTTCTCTGACTCTGTGTGTTGGTGGGAACAACACATTATTACAACAGGTCACAACCCTGGAAACCATCACCACATGTGGTACTCCTTGTTTCATACCTCAAAAACCATGGTCGTCCAGGATCAAATAACTTCCATTTTTAAGTATTTTGTACACTGGTCGAATTAAGGTAGCTGGGACACCGTTCAGGTAAGGTGCCAAATTGGCCATTGACGCATTACACGCGCCATGAAGCATCACATCCTTACAGACTAATGAATGGCCAAACGAAGTTTCACAATCGTATCTGCTGAGATGGACTTCAGTTTCTCCACTCAGACATCTGTAATTAAAGGGTAAAACCCGGGTTTTGTGAACACATCTCTCCCCTAACGCCTCCAATCTACCTACTTGAAAGTGTTTCAAATAAGATGTCAAAGGAAACCATGAAATTGGTAAAGAAATAAATTCATGTATCAACCATACGGCTAATGGTGATTCAGCTACTGTAAAGGGCAATTTTTCTAAATGTTCTTGTTAGAACTGGAATTCCTGGTTGGCTGGGTATGCACCCAGACCAGGCCGGAATCGCCACTCTAGTCAGGGTAAGCTAAGTAAGATATCCTGTGCTCACCCTCTAGTAGCTTGGCACAGAGCAGTCTGGCTTATCTAAAGAGGCAAGGTGTAAAGTATTTGTGCAACACATTCACACACATACACAGTAACACAATGAATACACCACAAAGACTCCACACAGATTTAGAAAAATAGATGATTATATTTGGCACAAAACAGGACCAAAATGACAAAAAGCCAATGTATAGAAGTGTAGATATTGAATTTAAAAAAAGAAGTGAAAAATAGCACTTAGAAGTAATAGCGCTTTAGGGGTTACTTGAGGCCACGCTGGACCGGGGTAAAGTCAAAGTTTGGGCTGATCGCAATAGATCGGAGGCCGGCTACAGGACCCAAGTTGGCCAGATGAACAAAGTACCTTTCCTGGTTGCAACAGCGAGATGCGTCGATGCTCTGTCCCGCAAGTAGAGGATGCGTCTCTTTTCTCCATTGCGCTGATGGCGATGCGTCGGTTACATAGATGGGTGATGGAGTCAAGAGACGTTGAGCGATGCACTAGGTTTCTCCACGCAGTTGAGGGAATGCGTCAATCTCTCCAAGCTTCAACGGCGGCGATACGCTGTCCAATGCGTTTATCTTGGGAGGCAAAGCGATGGTTACGATGCGCCGATTTTACTCCTGCAACCGATTCGGCTACATGTAGACAGGAGATGCATCAGAGTCCGTGCTGCAAGTATCTGGGCCACTTCCAGTGAGCTAGGCACAGGAGCTAGGGTAGAAACTTTGATATCCCTGAGTCTCAAGCTACAGCAGGCAAGCCAACAAGCCCTTGGAGAACATTTGGAGTGAAGGCAGAGTCAAGCTCTCCTTCAGCAAAGTCAGAGAGCAGCATCAGCAGGGCAACAAGCAGAAAAGCAGTCCTTCCAGATCAGCAGTCCAGTTGAGTCCTTTAAGCAGCACAGCAGTTCTTCTGGCAGAGCTTCAGTTACAAGTCCAGTAGTGTCTGATTTTAGGGGGTCAGAGACCCAGAACTTATACCCAAAAGTGCCTTTGATGTGTGGGCGCCTGCAAAGCAGCTTCTTTCAATCCAGCCTTGTCTGCCAGGCTATCTATGGGGCAGCCCTTTGTGTGGGTACAGGACAATACCTATTCAGTGAAGTGTTAGCCCCTCCCTTCCATCCTGCCCAGGCAGAGTCATCAGAATGCAGATGCATGTAATGGGTATTCAGACACACCTATCCTTCTTGTGTTTGTGGCTGTCTAGAGAGAATGCACAAAGTGTAGGTGTCACTCACACCAGATGTGTATTGGAGACAGGCTGCAAGGTACGCAGAGCAGTAAATGCAGATAAATGTCCACTTTCTATAAGTGGCACTTCTAAAACAGTAATGTTAAATCCAACTTCACCACTAAAGAGGATTTATAGATACCATTCCAAAGATATAAACATGAGGTAGCTAATCCTTTCTGATCAGGAATTACCACTTAAAAGTGTAGATGGCAATACCCAATGCTAACGTATGAGAGGAGTACGCCTCACAATAGTGAAAAACAAATTTAGCTGTTTGTCACTACCAGGACATGCAAAACATAAAAGTACATGTCTTACCTTTTACTTACATAGTGCCCTGCTCATAGGGCTACCTAGCGCCACCCTTAGGGGTGACTTAAATGTAGTAAAAGGGGGGTTTAAGGCTTGGCAAGTAGTTTTAAATGCCAAGTCAAAGTGGCAGTAAACTGTACACACAGGCCCTGCAATGGCAGTCCTGAGACGGGTATGAAAGGCTACTACTATGGGTAGCACAATTAGTTCTGCAAGCCCACTAGTAACATTTAACTTACAGACCCTAGGTATATGGTATACCACTTTACAAGTGTCTTGTAGGTAATTTAACTATTCCAGTCGTGCATATACCAATTACACACGTATTTAGGGACGAAGCACATGCACTTTAGCACTGGTCAGCAGTTCTAAAGTGCTCAGTGTCCTAAGGCCAACAAAAACATTCAGCAAAACGTGGAGGTCAGAAGCAAAACATTTGGGGGAAGACCACCCTAAGAATGACAAGTCTAACAGTTCTATACTTAACGTTGTGCTAGTTGCCTTTTTTTCACGCCATTATTCTTCGTGTGTGTGATAAATTAGAAGGCAAAAACAAATTATTCACATGTTTCCATGGCACACAATTTGATTTTAAAATTTGCAATGTCCTACTCAGTTACATAATCGATCTTAGCTGACTTTGTCCATGCTGGTGGCGAGACGTCATTCTGTATTATATTGAATGGCATAGCCTTAAATAGCTGCTTTCACATATACTAGAATTAAAAATTAATACATTGATTTTATGTGCAAAGAAGTGTACCAAAGTGCAGCAGTGCCTGAACCACCCTACCAAAGCAGATATTTCAATTTTCAACTTACAAGAGTTAAAGTGCTTACTGTACAAAGTGCTTTTCGTGCATAAAAAGTGGTGTGCAAAGTGCAGCCTGAATCAAAATATCATACATTGACTGTCACTTTTGCCCCTATACTAGCCAATCTGAAATTTGCAGAAACTGAATGAAGCGAGCTTTCAGTATCAAGATTGGAGTTCTTTTTAGCCTTCAATACGCTCAAATTGGTGCCAAATAGCATCAACCCCCACCTGCTTTGCGTACTCCTCTTCAAATTTCATAGTACATATCATCTTTTCCTTCCAGCCCTCGATAGTTGGAGTCAGGCTGGTTCTCCAATTCTGAAAAAGAGCAAGCAGTTGTGAGTGCAATAGAGATAAAGAACTGTCCTCCCTTCTTGAGCCGCTGGCTTTTCCTGGAGATGCCGAACAACACTAACCCCTGACTGATGACATCAAAATAATTCCTTCCAAAATTTGGTTACTTGTTGGCAAGTAAAGAAGCTATGGAGCCAACCTCCTGCACCTTGCTGATGACCGCAGAAACAGTTATTGGAAACCAACGGGTATATTTTATGAAGTGTCAATGGGGTATAATACGCCATCCAGCAGGATAAGAGTGACATTGTTTTGTAGTTTGCTGCTTTCAAAGATTTAAACCCAATCTCTGAAATAATGACCGTCTTTTTCAAATAATTTGCATTGCGTTTTTTCAAGACCCTGGACAGAAATCAATTAATATCCTCTTTTGAAGACTGGTTGCGAAGCAGCCTGTACCAATTACCTATCACTGTCAATTTACTTTTCACAGGTGCACGAATGATAGTGTGCGGTTCTTGACTATCACCCTGGATATTGGCTGACAAAAATTGGATTATACGTCAAACACTCCCACCTTCCTTCCCCCAACACCAGAGCACCTTCGTTACAAGTTGATGATTTCAGATGTAAGAGCAACTGCATTGCTAAATTAATGTGATTAATGCTTTGAAACTAAATTGCATTCACCACAGATCATACTAATGTTTTGAAAATAAATTGCATTTATTGCATGTTTTAATTTGAGCAGAACCCAAGCAGGTAGTTTGCTGCACTGTCTTGTTCAGAAAGATCTGTCTAGGTATTAGACAAGCGCTAAACAAAGCATCATTACCATGGACTTGCCAATTTCGTGTTCCTCAAATTGATTTTAAATCTGTTTTCTTTCCAAAAGTCATAGCCGTGTGTCCTGCTGGGAAATGAGTCTGAATAGAATAACTTTGATTTGGTCAGCATATTTTTCTTCACTGGGGAAGGGGTAAGCTTATAATAATAAGAAACTAGATCTAAAGGGTTGTTACCGGACAACTATGCAAACGTCTGCAAATATGTTTTTGAACTACCCACTAATGGTTCCGGGCAGAGTTTCCATTTTGTGTAATTGAAAACTACACATGGAGTACTAGTTCTGTGTAAATAATGATGAGCATAATGATGATAAAAAAGCATTTCACCATAATTAACAGAATTATAAATCTTCAGTTTCGAATACTGTATAAAATTCTAGTTCAGAAAGCATGCTTTTGACATTAGTCACATCCCAGTCATCAGAAATACTACCGGGAGTGATGTCATCTGTTGATACCTTTAAATACATAAGGAATTTGTAATGTTTCTGTAGGACCAAAAATATCTAATGGGATCTTGTTTCAAACAAATCCATGTAGGACAGGAAATGCAGAAATGTTCACAAGGGACAGGTCTCTTCGTACTTTATGCGAAGAAGAATGAGGCTTCAATACCTAAGCTACCAGTTAAGCAGCAGAGCGCTCTGGGAGATAATGTCCATTTAGGAGCAAATAGAAAACTAACAAATCCAAATGAATAGGAAAAGCAGTGAAATGGAAATCCATATTTAGGACCATGGTGGAATCAGATAAGTCTGTTTCAGCCAGAAAAGGAATGCACATGTCCCATGCAGTGAAATATGTGACGAATCTGAAGAAAAATAATTAATGTTGGCAAAATACCCAGAGACAGTCTGTTCGAAAACAGGGACCTCACAGGGTACAGTAGAACTGGTGGGGATCTACAAAGGTGTTTGTTAATAAACAACTTCATTGTTAGAAGTAGCAGTTGAAGACTCTGAAATCACATATGATGGTAGAATTGGCAATATGATGTGGTTTGACGAGATCTATAGAGACAAACCGTTTGTTTCGACAACCAGCAAGCGGTTGCAGAAGTACAGTTCTAGTACCTTGTACACCAAAGACTGGCACTGGGGCTCTGTATGGAAGGCCAAACTCCTTCTTCTCGGTAATCTTCTCTCGAACTAGATCCCCCAACTTTAGGAATCCAGATGGAAGTTGCTGGTTGCTCCTTCACTTTGCCAGTGGCAGAACGTTTAGTAGATTAATTTGAGTGCACATCTCAGAAATCTTGTAGTTCCTGTAAGACAACAAAACGTTCATTGATGTCAAAAGGCATATCTGCCGCCACTGTGCCAGGGTTATCAAGGTCTGGAACATGCATCTGGATGCAAAACGGAACCTCGTAGGGGGTCCAGCCACCCAAGGAACTTCTAGTCCGATTATTTAAAGCTCTCTGGACTCCATACAAGTGATGGACACAACTGTGACCTAAACCTAATACTCAAGCTGTTAAAGACCGCTTTAAGTCACTGTTTTTCCTTTCCACTATTACATTTCCCTCCAGATTACATGGGGAGGAATAATGCACAGCAACACCCCAGGTTCCCATGGCATCCGGTAAGCCTTGTGCCAAACGCTGGGCCATGGTCTGAGTGGAATGCCGCTACTGCATAAGTCTTGATAAAGACTTCTAAATCTTTTATAACAGTTCGAGCATCAGCCTGTCCCTGTGGCCACACCCATAGAAATCTAGAACATGAATTCACTCCTACGGGATAAATTTAAATGAACCATCTGAATTTAGAGATCTGCAGCGGTCCAGATAGACGCATGTCAATAGTTTGTTTGAAACTTAGAGGTGTCTGCGGTAAAACTTTAAATTTTCTATAAATGTCATATCTGAGGACATATTGCTTAGTCTGTTTATAAAGACCATGCCACCAATAGCGTTTCTGTAGTAGGGAAATTGTAGCCACCACACCTGCATGGGCAGACATTAACCCCTCATGAGCAGCTGTGATTAATTCTAGCCTGCGGTCTTGGTATTATTTGATTTCTCTCCGGGAATGCAAGCAAAAAGAATGTTTTGGATATTCAGTAAATAGGAGTATTTCGTTGGAAATTGTTTAGGTACTGGTGTGCCACTGCATGAAGCATTGACGGCAACCATGATGTCACCATCCCTAATTGCAGCTACTGCAGCAGTCTGAACTGCTGCATTTGCGGCTTCATCAGCCATTGAATTACTTGCCAGGCGAATTCCTACACACTGGTGACTCAATGTACGAATTACATGAACCCGTGGTAAACATTCTTTAAAATGTGCCACCTTTCTCCAAAGCAATTTATGCTTTATAGCATTTCCTTTTGAATCTCTGAATCCATTCAAGCGTCAATAATGCTCATTAACAGACTGGCCACAGTAATACAAATCCCATTCTACTAGTGCGGGGAGTTCAGGATCTGTATTTTCGCAATTGTGCGAATCACTAAGTTAGTTGTGTTAACATGAGTGTGTAAGTGTGTGGATGCAAGCATGTCTGTTTGCAGTGTTCTCAGAACCTCTGTGTGTTCTGGTGTCTAATGTGTTTGGACGAATTAATTCGCAAAACAGTTTTACCCATTGTGAATACTCTAGTATCAGGCCTCGGAGAATCCTAAAAATGTTACTAAACCTGCAGGTCTACTAACTTGAATAATCTGCTCAAACTGTGATGTACTTGCCCTTATAAACTGGTCTCATTATGTCACCCTAGGCAAATATTTTATTTTGCAGAGCCACATTTTTTCATTATAACTATTAGAGCACCTTCTAATATGTGAGTTCAGCATTCTTGCTGTACAAGAAAACCTATTTCGTTTGATTTAATAGCCTAAACGTTTGCTTCATGCATAATAAGAATCTAGCCCACATATAGGGTACATGTGACACCTGACTTCAAAGGGTCATGTTCGCTCTCTATAAAATTTTCAAAATAGATAGCATTGCCATCAGGGCAGTGGCATGAATGTTTTTCAATTCATCTTTAAAAACACACTTTTAATAAATATATTACTAAAGCATGAAGTGGTAGTGCGCTGTCATTTACAGACATCACATTTTCCATTGAAATGGCCAAAAGCGTGTAGTTTTACTTATAAGACTATATAGTGTATACACAATAATCTGTGCAAATTGGGTTTCAGCAAACATATCTATCATTTGCACATCCCCAAGTAAAGTGTTCTGATTTGTTTTCATGGTATTACATTTTTTTTTTCATCACACAGAATTGCTAAACAAGGGCTTTCATAACTACTAAAATTTATTTTGAAATGTTTGTACAGTTCACTTTTAGCAATTCAAATGTGCTGGAATAAAACATGGCAGCCTACAGCTTTTTATTTCACACTTTTTGTACACCACCATCGTCAGACAGTTCACTTAACAAAATCCTCTGTCTGAGAAAGAAAAGTAATTGTAGATGTTCACTGACTTTTGACCTCTGTCTCTGAACACAGAATACATTTGGCATGATAAAAACAAGATTTAAAGTCTTCTTTCATGCTCCTTCACTTTGTGAGTGAACAGAACACCAGTTTTTTCTCAGCTCGCCAGAAGGGACGAGTAGCCCTAAATATAGCTCGCCCTGATAAAATCTTATTCGCCATAGCGAGTAGGCGAGTACATTTATTGAGGCCTGGGTATGTATGTTCTACCAAAGTTGAGAAAGCCTAAAAGTGAATGTAACTTTTATGGTTTTTGGTGGTTGTGCAAGTGCTACTGCCTCCCCTTTAATATTACTTACAATAATTGAGGCAACTGTGGCATAATTGCCAATTAATTTAATCCCCAAATCCAGGGCAGGGGCAGCCCCGTATTTTATTTTGAATCTGTTGTAACACTTCAGGAAAAACATCAATAGATGGTGTACCATGTGTTCTAGTGTAAATGGAAGCAAAAACGTTGGCCCATTCATTCACTGGGGAAAGGATCCCTAGTGGTAGGTACATTGTGAGAATTCTGTTTGTCTTGGGGAAGGGAAACATTGCTTCAAGCTGGTTTGTTTTTTGTGCAATCCACAACAGAATGTCCTCCCATCTGGCTGGAATTCTACCCATAATTGCGTTGATAGTTACTGGACTAACTGCAGGCACGGCAAATGTGGCTGCGCAGTTTGAACAGCCTTTGCTGGAGTTGCTGTTATTCTTCGCATAATGAACTGTTAAACATCTGTCCAGTCTAACTAGACCTGTGTAAAGAGCACGGAGGTCTGCAAAATTTAATGGTGCTAATGTTGGGTATGGTGTATAGCCGGTTAGGACTGGCCAGGTTGCTCCTTCATTGCTGAGTGGACCCAGTCTTAGATTGTTTATTGGATGTGGTCGGACACCTTGGAACCAATTCTGATGTCCCTGAAATGTTAGTGGTATTTCTAAATCTTCATAGGCCCTATATTAGGCTAGTATTGCTGCTGGAGTGAATGTATAAAATGTTTGTGTATTGGCATCTGCTGCAGGAAAAGTGACCCATGAATAGAAGAATGTCTGTATTTTTGTATGCTTTGTGGGCCCCAACCACGAAGGTAACATTTCTGCCTGTAGGAGGAGGCACCTGTTTATTGTAGTAGTACTGTAACAGCTTGTCTGCAGTTAATAGCAATAATTGCTGCGTGCGTTATATTTAATGAATTGCGTTCAAAAAAAGGAAAATACTAAAGTGGGGTTATCCTTTTTAAAAGTTTCAAGCTTGAGCAAACATCAGCCAGAAATAGGGATTTCCTATTTAGCTGAGGAGGGTTAATCCTTAACACAATGGACGTCTCTGTATAAGGAGAATAGGGGCCCTGGCACACGTAAAAACTACTCAGAAGACCCATTAAATAAGTACCTGACCTAGAACGTTGGTGGCCCCATATCCTACTGTTCCTGAAAATTAAGCAGGACTGTGTATCTGGACAACATAGCCGTCAGAATATGGGGACTGAGTCCATGCACATCATCAGAATATGTTGGCCTGATTCCTAGATAGCTCACTGTGTCCCATCTGAATGTCTACCCTTACCAGGGTAGCAGATGGTATCTGCAACCTCAGAACATGACCACTCTAATTCCCGAAGGAAATCGTGGAAACAGATCTACCCTTTCGTTGTTACTCAGGCATGCCCAGGGGAGACACAAAGATACGAAATGGCTTTTCAAACATCTATTGAAACAATTTTATTCTTGCGTAAAAAGCGTGAGCTGCAATTATTAGTAGCTTGAAACATAGCATTGTAACCAGCATTACAAGAATGGTGAGAAATATAAACAAATCAACCGTTATAACATTGTTGTATGATTTTATGATTATATAATTAGATTTATACTCCTATGTAATTCAACTTACACCAGCAAGAGCATAGTTGGAGTAGTAATAGATATAGATTTAGTTTGGTTAAAAACCTTAAAAGCACAAATACATATCTCATATAAAAACAAATAATGCATAATCATACAATACAAAAGAATTAAAACCATCAATATAATTTCAGTATTATCCTGAATTCTTCAGCGGGCGTGCCGAAGGCGCGCCAAAGGCAAGCCCGTCTGCGCCCGTCCGCGCCAGGAGCGGGCCAAGGGCCCCCCTCCCTGGTCCTGGATCTCCAGACTGTAAGAAATTAAAATATTCAGGTATGGAACTTCTAAGTCTACGCCCGGTACCTAATATAGCATGTTCTTGTATGGACTTAGTTGCCACCAGTGAGGCTACTGGACTCTGTATGGCCTGTCCCCATTGTAAATTCACACCTTCTCTGCTTTCGAACCCGAATATTTCTATAGCACATTCCCCCCATCCTGATAGTGGAAATATCGCCGCAGCACTTATAAACGCGCGATCATTAGGGAAACATAAATATGAGATTGCAGACTTGTTAATTGATTATAATCTTGACATTCTCTTTATAACTGAGACCTGGACGGACCCGTCATCGGGACCTGACCTTAATGCGGCCACCCCAGAAGGTTATAAAGCCGTAAGACAAGATAGAACTATAAAAAAGGTGGTGGGTTGGCGATAATTCATCGCAGCAACCTCACAACTAAAATTGATTATATTCCATCTTTGACTTGTGAAGCAACATATTTTTCTATCCAGCTTACCCCTTCTCAAATTTTTAAAGGCATTTTACTCTACCGCCCACCTGGATCCAGAACAGAGTTTCTCTCTACACTAGGTACTCTGGTGGAATCTATAGCAGCTGAACCCACCCTTACGATTTTGGGGGATTTTAATTTTCATTTAGAAAATCACCTTGATAATGACACTATTACACTGCTCTCTGATCTGGAAGCGATTGGTTTACTACAACAAGTCTCAAACCCTACGCATATAGCCGGCCACACCTTAGATGGCCTATTTTCAAACTCTAAAGATATTTTTGTAAACCGTATTTTACCCTTAATATGGACTGACCATTCTGCGGTTTTCTTTAACATTCATATCCATACTAAGCCTTCGCCTATTACTTTAACAAATAAGCCGGCTGTAATAAAAGCCTGGAAGAGTATAGACTACCAGCAACTTAAGACGCATTTAAGCTCTACCCTCCCAGTTGTTTCCACAGATCCCAACCTTGCTTCGGTAAATTATACCAATTGGCTCCTCAATGCAATCAACCTGCTGGTGCCTAATAAAACTTTTTCAAAAAATCGGCTTTCGCCGTCAGCCCCCTGGTTTTCTGAACTCCTCAGAGAAAAGAAAAAATTATGTAGAAATCGTGAAAGACAATGGCGCAAATCTTATAATTGTCAGGAGAAACTTCTATATAAAGAAGAGCTTAGTAAATATAAATTATTAATTACGCAGGAAAAAAGTAAATATTTCACTGCTCAGATTGAATCTGCACAAGACTCTAATAAAAAGCTTTATCAAGTAGTTGCCAATCTGTCGGGGCAAACATCCTCTTGTTCTTTAGCCCCATCACAGTCTTTATGTGACTCTTTAGCGAACTACTTTTTTGAAAAAGTAAATGATGTGTATTCTAATTTCGCTTCCAAGGTCAATACTACTAACCAGTCTTTAGCAACGAACACTACTGAATTTTCCTTGCTACAATTTGATAACACTACATCAGATCAGATTGCTACCCTAATCTCTTCTGTAAAATCAGGCTCTGCTATTGACCCTTGTCCTCCGACTGTACTTTCTTTAATCACAGAATATGTGGCACCTGTTCTATCCAGCATTGGTAATACTATGTTTGCCTCAGGCATATACCCTACGGCCTGGAAGAAAACTATTATAAAACCACTGTTAAAAAAGGCAAACTTAGACCACAATGACACAAAAATTATAGACCAATAGCCAGCTTGCCTTTTCCAGCTAAAATTTTTGAAAAGGTGATGAATACTCAACTTTCCAAGTATCTTGAAGATCATCATCTGTTAGATGACACTCAATTTGGTTTTCGCAAAGGCCATGGAACAGAAACCGCACTCATTAAGGCAGCTGAAGATATTAGAATAATTTTGGATCAAGGAGGCACAGCAGTTCTTATATTGTTGGATCTCTCAGCAGCTTTGACACGGTCGATCATACTATTTTGATCGACCGTGTCACTAAAATGGGTATCCAACACAATGCAAGAGCACTGTTGACTTCCTTCCTTACCAACCGGACTCAGTCGGTAAACTACGGCACTTTCCAGTCTGCCCAATTGGCCCTCCCATGTGGTGTCCCACAAGGGTCATCCCTAAGTCCGACTCTATTCAATATCTATGTGTCGGACTTAGCCAGAGTTATCAAGGCTCATGGGATGGGCCTTACATCGTATGCCGACGACACGCAGTTGGTGTTGACTATTCACAATGATGGTGAAAAGGTAGCAGCCAATTTTCAAAAAGGCATGCTCGCAATCAGTAGCTGGATGTCCAGCAATTGCCTCAAATTAAACTCTGATAAAACAGAGGTTATGACATTTGGCAAGTTATCTCCTGTTTGGTCCCCCTCTTGGTGGCCTGTCTCACTGGGTTCCCCCACTCCCAGTTACCAGGGTTAGGAACCTGGGTGTCATATATGATGACAAATTGACTTTCTTGCCCCATGCTAACTCAGTGGTCTCGGCTTCATTCCACAAGTTACGGATGATAAAAAGATTTTACCATTTCTGCCGCTGAATGCAGGGAAAACTTTAGTTAGTACATTGGTTATGTCTACTATTGATTACTGTAATGGGCTTCTTGTAAATGCCCCAATAAAAGTCATTCATAAGCTACAGTCAGTCCAAAACGCAGCCGCCAGGATGCTATCAGGAACCCCTAAATACAAGCCAATCTCATGTGATTCGGAAATATCACTGGCTTTCTGTGAGGAACCGTATAAAGTTTAAGGCCTTGTGTATTGCTTATAAGGCCTTTTGTAAAATAGGACCTCAGTTTCTAATCAGGAGTTAGCAGCTTACATTCCGGGCCGAGCCCTTCGCTCATCCACTGCTTTCCTGCTAAAGGTTCCTCGTACAAAAACTGCATCATGGGGCGATAAACGTTTTATAGTTGCCACTGCAAAACTTTGGAATTCTCTTCCACTAAAGATCAGATCCTCCCAATCTTTGTTAACCTTTAGAAAAATGACAAAGACCTGGCTGTTCAACCAGTAAGTCTCTCCGATATTTGGTCTCTGCCTGCTGTCCTCAGCGCCGAGACACCTATGGGTAGTTGTGCGCTTTACAAATCTCAAAAATAAATAAATAAATCTATTCGTTCGAAACAGCCATCATCAAATATAAAGTGCAAACATCCTTTTAAGACATGCCTAGCCATCATCCCTTGTTTTCCCAAGGCCACAATAAGGAATAAAAGTCAATCCTACGAACCCTCCAACACACATCTCTAAATGAAATTACATCCACATAATTGGTCACCCGTACATAGGTCACCAGGTCAGTTCTGCAGCAAACCTTATATGCTGAACGTTAAAAAGTGCTGTAGTGCAGTATACTTGCAATCATAAACCCTTCTTCCTGCATACTACATTAATTGAACAAAACATTTCCTATAAATGATTTAGGACAAATTCGATGCCATTAAAGTTCACCGGATTTTTGCTGGAACCGTTACTGCAATAATTTAATACTGTCCACAAAATAAATTGCAAGAAAAAGCAACTTTTCTGCTAGTGAATAAGAGTGTGATGTGCCTTAAAAATTCTTGCCCTTCTTTTTTTGCACAAGCCCAACTGCAAGCAGATATCTACTTAAACTGATGACTATGTGCGGAGAGGTATCAGTTTATAGAATATAAAATTTCTTAGCTATCGTGAAGGAAAGTTTCAAATCTATTAAGGACGCTGAGGCGAGGATTATGCATTACTTTCTCCATTTTATTGCTCAGCAGCCCAGCAAGAGACAATATATCACAATACAAACAAGACTACAAATCCCATGAGTCTTTTGTTTGTGAAGAGTTTAACCAAATGAACCATAGAGTCCAACATATAAAACATCCATCCAGGAAAAGCACTTCCTTTTTCTTCGTGCGACAGAGATCCTTCCGTCTTTATCCATTAGGCATCTTGTTTCTGATCCATTCCTATGAAAAAACAAATAAATATCAACGTCCAGAACCCAAACCAGATTTGTAAAGTTCTTAGAAGCAGAATATAAGCTTTTTCTTCGAAATTGAAACAACATCATGATACATAATCAGCATCCATAAACCCAAATATTGCAGTACAATATTCTGCATCCATAAAGAATTACTCATCCTTATATCCATCGGTCCGGAAGCCGTAGGGAGGGTTATTGATTGTCAATGAAGGTTTGGGAGGGATAATCCTCGCCTCCGCGTCCTTAATAGAATTGAAACTTTCCTTCATGATCGCTAGGAAATTTTATATTCTATGTCAGGACCGGAGGCTTCAGATTATGCAAGTTTAAAGCTGATTGATCACCAGCGAGGCTATTCCTGGGACCGGCTTAAAGTAGAAGGTCTTGAATGTAGAATCGGAAGACCAATCTGCCGTCCTTAAGATATCCTCCAACCGACCTCCTAGGGAAAAAGCCTTTGAGGCCATGGCCCCTCTGGTGGAGTGTGCTCCAAAAGAGGAAGTATCAATACCTGCTTCCTGCAACGCCCATTTCACCCACCTGACAATAGTGGGTGCTGAAACCAGTTTGAACGTTTTTTTCAGGGCTATGAATTATTGCTTCGTCCCCGGAGGCGGTATTCCTCTGTCATAGCCTCATATGCTTGAAGGCATCTGACCACACACAATTTAGGGTGCGAGGGAAAAGCAGGATAGTGTACTACTCTGGAGTTCGATTTGGTTCTAGAAATGGTAAACAAGACTCCTTCTGGCGTAAAAAAACGTGCTGTGATATCTAGAGCCTTACATCAGACACCCTTTTGCATGAGATTAGACCCAAAAGAATCGCCAGTTTGCTGGACAATTCTCTGCGAGACAAGTAATTGTTGTCTTTCCAGGATAAGAGGAGGTTCAGCACCACATTGACATCCCATAAAGAAGAATAGCCTGGTTCAGGGGGAATAGACAATCTAATACCTCTCAATAACCTGCATACCAGAGCATGCTCTCCAGCCGGTACCTCATGGAACGGCAAATGAACTGCTGAAATGGCGGATCTACAGGCATTAATTGTGCGATATGCTAATCCATCGCCCGCCAGCTCCGATAAGAAATTCACAATGTGTATTACATCTGACCCCACGGCATCAAGATCCCGTCGCACACATCAGCGTGACCATCTACGCCAGGCTGAGCTATACCGTTTGATCGTAGAGTCTGCCCAGGCCCTCTTGATGAGCATCGAAGCTTGCAAAGAAAGGCCTGGGACACTCCAACGTCCCCTGTAATCCTCCACACCATCAGTCAGAGACTGCCGTTCCGGACCAACTGGTGTAAGTTGCTGTGATCGTCCATCAGAGAATGAGGAGTCTGGGGAAGTGGGATTGGAGAATCCATAGAAAGGTCCAGAAGAACTGGATACCAGACTTGAGATTTCCACAACGGTGTCACTAGTACCACCTCTGCCTCCTGCCGTCTCCCCAACGCTGTGAATCTGGCAATCATAGAGAAAGGCGGGAACGCATACCCCCGAAAGAGTTTCCAGTCCTGCAGGAAGGCATCTGTCGCTTCCGCTAATGGATCTGGACGTCAGCTGAAGAACCAGGGTAGTTGATGATTCAGTCTGGAAGCAAAGAGGTCCACTTGACATGCAATGGAGTCCCTCAGGTGACTGGAGTTCCAGTCTACTGTTTGGTTCAGATGATATTCTGCCGTCACTGAGATCTTGTTCGCCAGGCAGTGATCCCAGAAATCTCTGGCCAGATCCGCCAACGCCTTGGAGCGAGTACTTCCCAGACGATTCATATATCGTACTGCCGAGACATTGTCCATCTTGAGAAGTATGGAACAAGAGACCCTGTTGGCAGCTAAACTCCGAATCGCGAACGAACCCGCCAGGAGTTCTAAACAGTTTGTGTAGAGCCCCTTATGCGTTTGACCACGGTCCCCCGGTGGTAAGTTCTCCGCATCTGGCACCCCATCCATGTTGACTCGCATCAGATTCTATGACCAGGTCTGGCTTTGAAGCACAAATGGCTCTGCCATTCCATGCCTGCATATGATCGAGCCACCAACGAATTTCCATCTTTGCTTGTGTCGATAGTTTGACCTCCTGACTGTAAGACGGGCCACTCCTGAGATGTTGAGCCTTGAGACGCTGAAGTTCTATGTAGTGTAGAGGTCCTGGGAAGATTGCTTGTGTGGAAGATGAGAGAAGGCCCACCAGTCTGGCCAGTTGTTGAAGAGATGCGTTCTGTCTCTAAAGACCTGCGTAATTCCCTGCGAATGAGAGTTATTTTCTTGTGGGGTAGTCTGAGAGACTGGTCTACTTTGTCTTTCTCGAAACCCAGAAATACCAACTGTTGTGCAGGAGTAAATTCTGAATTCTGACAATTGATGATGAACCCTAGGGTCTGTATTAGAGAAGTTGTCAATTGTAAGTGCGTTTTGAGTGTCTGGCGATCCTGATGCATTATCAGAATGTCGTCTAGATAGACTAGGAGTCTGACACCTCTTGCCCGAAGCCATGTCATAGCTGGGTGCAGCACCTTTGTGAAGCACCATGGCGCGGATGAGAGACCGAAGGGGAGGCATGTGAATTCGAAGACCTGTTCCCTCCATACTAACTGTAGAAACCTTCGATTAGGCGGAAAAATGGGAATGGTGAGGTAGGCGTCCTTTAAATCCAACCTGACGAGCCAATCGTTCGTGAGGAGGACGTCTCAAAGGAGGTGGATCCCCTCCATTTTGAAATGACGATACACCACACACCTGTTGAGTTCTTGTAGGTTGATAACTGGTCTGAAACCCATGTCTTTTTTTCTGCACCAGAAATATATTGCTGCAAAACCCTCTGGGATGACAGGTTGTGGGTACGTGTAACAAGTCTTGAACCTCTCTGTCGACTACCTGCATCCCTTCATGTGAGAAAACTAGGGGTCGAGGTTCCTCTCTCTTTCGGGGGGTACCGTAGAATTCTATGTGGAAACGCTCCACCGTCTGTAGTACCCAAGCGTCCCCGTGAGCGAGGCCCACGACTGGTGAAACCATCGTAACCTGCCTCCCACCTCTGGTAGGGAAAAAGTGGTATCGCTTACCACTAGGCCCTCCAGGGGCGTTGTTTGCTCCTCTGAAAGAGCCTCTGCCTCCATGGCCACGACCGTTGCCCCGGGTGGGGTAGAAACCGCCGTACTTTTTATGGTCCTGCCATTGCATGGATCTTCGAGTCTGGAACTTGTGGGGGTTGTTGTACCCTCGTCCGGAGGAGCGTCCCCTACCGGCCCCGCCAAAAACCTTTTGATTAAATACTTTTCGAATAGATTGGTGAGCTTTATCCAGGGATGAAAAGGTTGTCACAAACTTTGAGCTCCTTAATAAACGGATCTCCAAACAATCGTCCGTTTGCCTCTGGTCCGGCCTCCGTGGTGGCCAATTCTCCCAGTTTGGGATCTATTTTAATTAACAGTGAGCGGCGTCGCTCTGTCCATAACGCGCAGTTTGCGTTCCCCAGGAAGCATACTGCGCGTTGAGCCCAGCCGGAGAGAGTAACTGGATCAATCAGCTCGCCTGATTCCCAAGCCGCTTCTGCCATGTCAAGAATCTTCGTATCGGGTCCTAGAATATCTAAGACCTTGTTCTGGCACGACCTCCAGGACCGATCCAAACTTTTCTTCGGATCTTTGATGAACTTGGTGACAAATTGCCATCTTGCCGTCTATATCCGGAGTGCAAGCCACTTTGCCGGTCAGAGACGGTCTTGGGCACTCCGCCCTCGGGCATCCCCTGACCTCTTTGTCAATTTGCCTCCGAATCCGTGAAGCCACGTACTTCGCCACCTTGGTGGCGGGAAACCAGTCGGCAGAGCGGGGATGATAGATCTCATCAGGGACCACAAGATCCTAGCAGTCCCCTGCGTCCTGATTATCTGCCCCCTGGTTCTCCAGCCTGGGACGTTTGGCGCCGCCTTCCGGTCGCCAAGGTCTACTCGGGCCTGGTTCTTCACCAGAGTCCTCGTCCGTATTTTCGGAGTCCTCCCCAGTATTATCATCTACCTCTTGCGGAGAGTAGGTATCCTAGTCATCGGGGGCTGGTCCAGGCTGGGAATTTGGTTCTTGCAGGATTTCTAGGCGCTCTCTTAAAAAGGCGTTGCGCCATCTATCAAACGCATCCGCCTGGGGGGTGCTGGCCCCGGCCCTAAGGCTAGATTTTGCCTTTCGTTTACCCTTGCTGGCACCCTGAGTGTCCTCACTGGGGGTCTGTCCCCCCTCTTCCCCTTGCGGGGGTGTAACATTGAGCCGGGCTGTCAATTGAACGATTTGCCTACTGTAAGGCCGCAGAAATAGCTTTTTGGAGAGAGACACAATAGCGTCAACGAGCTCCATGTGGATAGGGAGGAGAGGCTAGTCCTCTTCCTCCGCCCCCAATATTCCTGTCCAGAACCTGCCATGGAGATCAGGCAAGTTATTGCTACACTGTGTAGGTGGAGGTGCTGTAGGGGAATAAGTTCCCAAGTGCCCGGCAGGTAGACACTACCTGTTACCACTGAAAAAGGGGTCCTGTTATCTGACCTTATTCTCTGTAATGTGGCAGGTATTCACTTATGCACAACACGCGCCCTCTGATGATTACAATGGGCTGACGGGGGAACTGCTCCGTGGGAAACAACCGCTTGGCAGGAGCACAAGAAAACTCACTGTGAGACACAATGCTCCCTACAAGGTGAAACGACTACAGAGGAGTGTGATCTCAGCGCGCTCGTCATAAAATGGCAGCAAATCCCTTCCGAGGGAAGCCGTGCCGACGAGGCGCGCGGAGAAAGCACTCAAGGATATTCGGAATGCGTTCTGTGCACTGCGCCCCTAGCGGACCCGACGTGCAACTGCACCCGTGACCGCAACGAACAGAGACGCGGCCCAAAGATACGCTCTGCCCCCGCGCGTCTTAAGGGGCGAACGAAGGCCTCCGTGAGAAAATATCTCTTAAAAGTCCAAGGGTTATTATCAATGAGCGGTGGACATGCTCAAAACCCAGTGGCTGAGGCACATCGATCGCGTCCTGGCCCTAGAGGCCTTACACCTCTGCGCCACAAACGGAAGGAATTGAGGCCCTGAATTGGAACACCCGCGCAGGAAGCCAGGAGAGGCTCTCAGGAGCGATCAGTTCGCTCGTAAGTATCATTAAACAGTACTAAACATTATTAAACATTATTACCACAATCTAAACATTCATCAAGAAAAAGCACTTATCTGGCTGCTGAGCAGCGAAGAAAGAGGAAGTGCTTTTCCTGGGTGGATGTTTTATATGTTGGACTCTATGGTTCATTTGGTTAAACTGTTCACAAACAAAAGACTCATGGGATTTGTAGTCTTGTTTGTATCGTGATATATTGTCTTTTGTTGGGCTGCTGAGCAATAAAATGGAGAAAGTAATGCATAATCTGAAGCCTCTGGTCCTGACACAGAATCCTTAATGCATCTTGATGTTTCCTAAATCCCAAGTTACCACATATTGGGCCGATCCGTTTCCTTCTGGAATTAATGTAAATAGGGCTGAAAAATTAGATGTGCGCCAGATTTTCTTTGGTATGTAAATTACAATCAATCAATCACAGAATTTGTAGAGTGCACTACTTACCCGCGAGGGTCTCAAGGCGCTGGGGAGAAAAAAGGGGGGGGTTGCTGCTACTGGTCGAACAGCCAGGTCTTGAGTAGCCTCCTGAAGGTCAGCAGGTCTTGGGTCTGTCGTAGGCTTAGTGGAAGGGTGTTCCAGGTCTTGGCGGCGAGGTGTGAGAAGGATCTGCCGCCGGTGGTTGTTCTTCGAATGCGAGAGACGGTGGCGAGGGAGAGGTCGGCGGAGCGGAGCTGGCGGTTGGGGACGTAGAAGAAGTCGTCGTCTGTTGAGGTAGGCTGGGCCAGTCTTGTGGAGTGCCTTGTGTGCGTGGATGAGGAGTTTGAAGGAGATTCTCCTGTCGACGGGGAGCCAGTGCAGGTTCTTCAGGTGGGAGGTGATGTGGCTGTGGCGTGGTACGTCGAGGATCAGGCGTGCGGAGGCGTTTTGTATGCGTTGCAGTCGCTTGATGAGCTTGGCCGGGGCTCCCGCGTAGAGGGCGTTCCCATAGTCAAGCCTGCTGCTGACTAGGGCCTGGGTGACTGTTCTTCTTGTATCTGTCGGGATCCACCTGTAGATCTTGCGAAGCATGCGGAGGGTGTTGAAGCAGGAGGAGGAGACTGCGTTGACTTGCTTGGCCATGGAGAGCATTGAGTCGAGGATGACTCCCAGGTTGCGTGCGTGGTCGGTGGGTGTCGGGGCTGCTCCCAGTGTCGTTGGCCACCAGGAGTCGTCCCAGGCTGAGGGGTTGGAGCCGAGGATGAGGACCTCTGTCTTGTCCGTGTTCAGCTTTAGTCGACTGATCTTCATCCAATCGGCGACGGCCTTCATTCCTTCATGGAGGTTGGATTTGGCGGCGAGGGGGTCCTTGGTGAGGGAGAGGATCAGTTGAGTGTCGTCGCCGTAGGAGATTATGTTGAGGTCGTGCTGTCTGGCGATGCGTGCGAGCGGGGCCATGTAGATGTTGAACAGTGTTGGGCTGAGGGATGATCCCTGGGGTACGCCGCAGATTATCTCGGAGGCTTCGGATCGGAATGGTGGGAGGCGGACTCTCTGGTTTCTGCCGGCGAGGAAGGAGGTGGCCCATTCCAGGGCCTTGTCTCGGATCCCTGCGTCGTGGAGGCGTGCGCGTAGAGTGCGGTGGCAGACAGTGTCGAAGGCGGCGGAGAGGTCCAGCAGGATGAGGGCTGCGGTCTCACCGTTGTCCAGCAGGGTCCTGATGTCGTCGGTGGCGGCGATGAGGGCAGTCTCAGTGCTGTGGTTGCTGCGGAACCCTGATTGGGATGGGTCCAGCTTGCTGTTTTCTTCGAGGTATCGGGTTAGCTGTTTGTTGACGATCTTCTCGATGACCTTGGCTGAGAACGGAAGCAGGGAGATGGGCCGGAAGTTCTTGAGGTCTCTCGGGTCCGCCTTGGGTTTTTTGAGTAGGGCGTTGATCTCTGTGTGTTTCCAGCTCTCTGGGAAGGTCGCGGTCTCGAAGGAGAGATTGATAACGTTGCACAGGTGGGGTGCGATGGAGCTGCTGGCCTTGTTGAAGATGTGGTGCAGGAAAGGGTCTGACGGGGAGCCGGAGTGTATTGTGCTCATGGTCTTGATGGTGTCATCGATGTTCACGCTGGCCCAGGCTGGCAAGGGGTCGTGGTCGATGGTGTGCGGCGGGTCTGGTGCATCGATCTTAGTTGGGGCTGTCTGGGTGTTGAAGCTGTTGTGGATGTCGGCGATCTTGCGGTGGAAGAAGGTGGCGAGGGAATCGCACAGGGCTTGCGACGGCGGGATGTCGTTGGTGTTGGGGTTGGAGAGTTCCTTCACGATGTTGAAGAGCTCCTTGCTGTTGTGTGCGTTGTTGTTGAGGCGGTCTTTGAAGGAGATTCTCTTGGCGGACCTGATGAGGTGGTGGTGGTTACGGATGGCGTCTTTGTGGGCTGCGTGGCTGTCCGGTGTCTTATCACTGTGCCATTTCTTCTCTAGTTTCCGGCAGGTACGCTTGGACGCTAGGAGTATCGGGGTGAACTAGCTGGCTCTTTTGGTGGTGTCACTGTAGGTGAGTTTTTTCAGCGGGGCGAGGGTGTTGGCACAGTCGTCTATCCATCGTCTGAGGTTGCAGGCAGCGTCGTCGGTGTTGGATGGGTCGGAGGGAGGGCTGAGAGCGAGGTTTGCCCGTAGTTGGTCTTCGGTGACTTTGCTCCAGCAGCGGCGTGGGATCTGTTGGGCGCGGTGGTGAGTGGTGGGTTTCTGGAAGGTGAAGTGGATGCAGCGGTGGTCGGTCCAGAGGAGTTCCGTGGTGTGGCTGAAGGAGATGTGGGAGCTTGAGGAGAAGACTGGGTCGAGCGTGTGGCCGGCGGAATGGGTCGGTGTTGTGACGAGCTGTCTCAGTCCGAGGTTGGCGAGGTTGTCGATCAGGGTGGTGGAGTTGCTGTCGTTGTTGTTCTCCAGGTGAAAGTTCAGGTCTCCGAGGAGGATGTAGTCGGTAGAGGTCAGGGCGTGCGTGCTGATGAAGTCGGCGATGGAGTCGCTGAACTGGGGCCCGGGCCCAGGGGGTCTGTAGACAAGGGTGCCTCTAAGGGTGGTGTTGGGGTCCGTGTGGATCTGGAAGTGCATGTGTTCGGCGGTGCAGAGAAAGTCGTCGGTGCTGGTCGAGACCCTGATGGAGTTCTTGTGGACGATGGCGATTCCTCCTCCTACTCCGTTGATGCGGTCTCTGCGGGTGATCTTATAGCCATCTGGGATGGCTATGGCGATGTCTGGTGCGGAGGAGTCGTTCATCCAGGTCTCTGTCAGGAAGGCGACGTCTGGTGATGATGTCGAGCAGGTCCCAGAGCTCGACGGCGTGTTTGCGTGCGGAGCGGGTGTTCAGTAGGATGCATCGGAGGTGGTTGAGGTCCTTCTTGGCGGGCGCTTCGGTGGCTCTGAGGCTGGTGTAGCTGCAGTTCCGGCAGGTGAAGGGACCATGAGTGACCATGAGTGCGTTTCGGGGCGGCCTTGAAGCAGTTGTGTGTCCGTCCGGGGTTGAGAGCGTGGAGTGTGGTGGCATCGTATCGGCGTCGGTCCTCGAGGCTGGAGCGGGGGGCGCACGGCCCAGGGGTTCTGGCACTGGGCGCGGTCCAGGCACGGACGGGTGCAGACGGCCTTGCCTTAGCGCGCCAGCGGCGCGCCCGCTGCGCGCATCCGCTGCGCGGCCACGCCGCGGCCACGCAGCACGGCCACGCAGCGCGGCCACGCAGTGGCCGCCATATATGGGGAGGTGGGAGGGAGGAGCAGCTGGGAGGCGGGAGGCAGGGGCAGCGAATGGGCAGTCAGGGGGGCGGGGCCGCAGGGGACGCAGCGGCGGGAGCAGAGAGAGGCAACGAGGGGTACAGAAGGCAAAGATGGACACAAAATACGGGGGCAGCGAGGGGTACAGAAGGCAAAGGTGGACACAAAATACGGGGGCAGCGAGGGGTACAGAAGGCAAAGGTGGACACAAGAAAACAGGGGCAGCGAGGGGTACAGAAGGCAAAGGTGGACACAAGAAAACAGGGGCAGCGAGCGGTACAGAAGGCAAAGGTGGACACAAAATACGGGGGCAGCGAGGGGTACAGAAGGCAAACGAGGGGAAGCAAAAGGCAAAAACGGGCACAGAGGCAGCAAACAGGGGGGCGAGCTTACCACCAGCAGCAGCAGCGGGTAGGGCACCACAGGCGGAGCTGTGTGGTGGGGGAGCGACCTACCTGGCAAGGTCAAGGGTCGCTCCTCCCCGCGCAGCGGCCGCCATATATGGGGAGGTGGGAGGGAGGAGCAGCTGGGAGGCGTGAGGCAGGGGCAGCGAATGGGCAGTCAGGGGGGCGGGGCCGCAGGGGACGCAGCGGCGGGAGCGGAGAGAGGCAACGAGGGGTACAGAAGGCAAAGATGGACACAAAATACGGGGGCAGCGAGGGGTACAGAAGGCAAAGGTGGACACAAAAAACGGGGGCAGCGAGGGGTACAGAAGGCAAAGGTGGACACAAGAAAACAGGTTCAGCGAGGGGTACCAGAAGGCAAAGGTGGACACAAGAAAACAGGGGCAGCGAGGGGTACAGAAGGCAAAGGTGGACACAAAATACGGGGGCAGCAAGGGGTACAGAAGGCAAAGGTGGACACAAAATACGGGGGCAGCGAGGGGTACAGAAGGCAAAGGCGGACACAAACGGGGGCAGCGAGGGGTACAGAAGGCAAAGGTGGACACAAGAAAACAGGGGCAGCGAGGGGTACAGAAGGCAAAGGTGGACACAAGAAAACAGGGGCAGTGAGGGGTACAGAAGGCAAAGGTGGACACAAAATACGGGGGCAGCGAGGGTACAGAAGGCAAACGAGGGGAAGCAAAAGGCAAAAACGGGCACAGAGGCAGCAAACAGGGGGGCGAGCTTACCAGCAGCAGCAGCGGGTAGGGCACCACAGGCGGAGCTGTGTGGTGGGGGAGCGACCTACCTGGCAAGGTCAAATTACACAACTTATAGTTGGTGTCCACAGAGCTACTATTATCAAATGTCCACCTTGTTATATACACTCTGATTTGGAGGGTGTCATAACGAAATTTCAAGTTGAGCGATTTAGCCAATTAGGGTTGAACATCATCCAAAGATTCAAAGTGCGAAATGGCCTTATAGAGTAAAAATTGTGCAGACAGCCTACCCAACCTAGGATTCTGATGTAGTGAGTTGGTCACATATTCCCACAAAATCAGCTTTAAATGCCTTTTGGAGTGTGCCGTCAAATCTTGGGGGTTGCTCTGAAAGAAACTCAAACCCAATTTGGCGAACCAGGACTCGACATGTCGAGACCAAGGAAAACTACAAGAACTGTCTAGCTCCTAAAGCTCAGTTAACCCCTCCCTATAGCAACCGAGTTCTTCTGTGGTCCATATTCTCACCCATCATAATAGGGGTCTCGGGCCGCTAAATGCTCTATTCTCTTAAGATCGATATCTTGTTATAAAGGGATGAGAAGATTACAAGTGGGGAGACATTTACTGGGAGGCTTGCTACGTGTGGCTTGAGAGGCTAGGTGTACCCGGAGATAATGAGGGCGACTCACTTCAGACCCAAATCCCTGGCTTATAGAAAACAGATACCAAAATCCTCTAAGCCCTGGGAAGAAGCTAAAATACTTGCAGCAGCCTTTCTATTATTAAAGTTTATCACAATACAGTCGCCCTTAAGCATCTTGGGGCCACGATCAACCCACCCCACTCTTCGGACCATATTTGTTTGTAATCATTAGGAAGCTACCTTCATTCGGCTGAACTGCGATGTTCTTGTGTCTTAGCTTTCATTTTAGGTTCACGTTTTCATTTTTCAAAAGCAAATGATGCAAATCTAATAACCACATGACCAACAGAGCCTTTTTCTGAAGATAGGCCCTGTCATCATAGCACTCTCTTCGTGCCACAAAAATGCAGATGCATCATGGAAACCATCTTTGGAAGCAGTAACTGGTTGTGCGCAGGGCTTAATTTGTAAAATAAATGCTGGTGGCCAAAGATTTCTGAGAAGCCCACGGCCAGCTCTGCCAAATTTCAGGGTTCCCGAATACCAAGAGTGTGTAGTCTTGATTCAGTCTAATGCTTCCTTCATCCACCCCTATATTTTCCCTGCCCCTTTATATCCTTCTTGCAGTTTCTTTTTTCCTCGCTCCTTTCTCCCTTTGTCATTGTTTTTTCCTTCTCTGACTTTCCGCATTGTATTTTTTTTCTCGCTTGCTCTAGGTCAAAGTCTTATAAGGAAAAATAAGTTCCAGTCCCTAAAAAAGGAGTGCCGAGGGGCCTCACCTGCAGCTACATGCTCAAATTAAGCACTAGTTGTATGTTTATTACCAAACACCTTATGGATAATACGCATGCATAAATGAAGAAAATGGACGTTGAATCTGTTCCTAATGAATTTAGGAAAGTCCCTTTAAAAGAGTCATATAACAGATGGCTTACATGGAAGGATGATACAGTATAGGTAATGGAAGGCCAGCACTCTTTGTGTTGTGTACAATGGGACTAAGTTTCATAGATGTAAGTTAAGATCTGGTGTCGGTATGGAGACCCAAGGCTGTTAATATAATACAGTAAAGAATATATATATATATATATATTTTTTTTTTGGAGGGTGGAGAGGGTGATTTTGGTTTTGCGTCTAAAAAAACTAAAAAACTGAGGGAGTAAGAAAAATGCATCAACTGTTGTGCTCTAACAAGTATGCTCGCCAGAACCAAATCTTCGATGATAGAAAACACCAAATCTTTACATAGTTCATAACTTTGCTAATGCAACATTCTTTTTTGAGGTTTTGCAAAAATAACTTTTCAAATTTGGTTTCAGGGCTAATCCTCCAGGCTTAACTTAGATGCAAATGGGTAACTTGCATAAATTGCATATTAAACTCCATACACTGGCTCTTCTTCGAATTGAGAATTCATTGCAAAGTCCTTTGTACTTTGCATCAGTCCCACTAGGGCATGTGCCCACTAAAAACCTCTGATCCGTTCAGCCCAATACAATTTATTAAACGGAGCAAATGCAGACGGCACTCTTTATACTTAACAGAGCCAGTGTTTGAAATGCCTTATCGCCCGACTTAGTAAATGTAAATGTAAAATGTAAATGTAAATAACCCACGCAAGTCGCACTGTATGAAACCAATTAACCTGTTAAATAAGGAATTGAACATCGGATGAACAGAATATGTTCCCGATTCCTCCACTTTTACTTTGGCAAACAATATCATTATTGCAGTTAACACCTACTTGTAATTTACTAATGTGATGTTTTGCGTTTGTGTGTGCTGTTTTGTCTAGCGAGTAGCCACATTAACTTGAAAAGATTGTTCCATACATGAACAGGACAAGCTACATCCCCAGGTTAGTCAACACGTGACCACCCTCCCTGTTTTAACATTTCTTGGGTCCCTATTCCACTAGTCCGTTCCAGTCGGGGTTGAAACACGCATTTTATAAGCATTCTTACAATGCAAATGCTCCACATTCACTAGACACACCGATTACCATCCTTACGACACATTTCCTTTTATTAAAAAAAATAATCAGACATGCTTCCATGACCTGCCACTTCTAATGGCTCCGTAATCCTTGTTTTAATCTCTATGTAAGCTACCAGCTTCAACACCATTAAGTTCAATGAATGCTTTTTCGACCACCTTATTTGCTTGACCATTTTTTCATGTTTCTTGTCCACTTTCATGGTGCCCAAGAAATCAACATATACTACACCCTTGGAAAATGGAACAAGGATCCTTGTTCAATGTCCTTGTTAACATATCATTGAGTTAGATTCCTGATGTACCTCCTACCATTCTCTTTCCATGTCATTCATAATTTTTTTTTTTAAACTTTAAGAACTTTGAACCTTTTGATCCAGTACATGCTGTAAATATCACCAGTATCACATGATTGGCCGTCTTCTTTATTACTGTGTCTTTTAAACTCCGTGTACTCACTCCAGAAGCGGCCTCTAACGACGTCCAATAATGCGTCTGAGGCAAAGGAGCTGTATTCAAATTCAAAGTTTATTTGCATTCATTTAATGCCATTATAACTATAGTTGAGGTCCAGCAGTAAGACTAGACCGTCCTCGTCGCCAAAATTGTGATGAAGTCCACTGAAGACTGCTGACCTTGAATACCATCCAGCTCTTCTCCCATTCATAAACTCAAAGGTGCTTTTGGCCATGACTGTATTGTTTCCTTAGCTAAGCCCTTATGGTTACCCTCACTGTCTCCTTTGTAGCTGTTTCCTCTTGCATCTCCAATTGTACAGTTTATTTCACAAATGTATTCACTAATTCACAAACCAAATAGATTTGGGATGATAACAAACGTGTTAAACACTGCCTGCTCAACTTTTAACCCTTTCTTGGATGCAAATATTACCCAGTTAACGAGTCTCCTCATACGATGTTATTATTCTTGTCTATAAATAAAACTCCAGAAAGAAACCACTTGTGCCTCTTGTGGTAAGCATCCCTTTGAAGAGCACCTCTGGACCGTTGCTAATAAAATTCATCATCACTGCTTCACACCTCCTCCCAACAAGTAATATATTTATCCTATGAAATGTGCTGCGATTTTGGGCCATGGACAATTTACCCTTCCCACCATCAACTCTCTCCTGAATTCTGTGAACTCTTACGGTTCGCACATACAAGCCCATTACTATCCGTACCACATGTTCACATTGTAATGGTTATTTTCTATATATATTTTTGCCCTTTGTGTTCCAAGAAGGCCGGCGATACATATAGTAACGGACTGCTTGCTATTACTAGAAAGTCGTAATAAATCTTGTTTTCTTTCTTTTATTCGGATACAGTTATTTGCATTGTTCTTTTAATCCAAGAATATTACTAGATTACAAACGATGGAAAAATACAGAGTTAGTGGCGTCACAGATTCCTCTTGGCCTAGCCTCGAATAAAAGCAATTAAAGCATTTCCCCTTTTTGTTTTTGGGGAACGGAAGCTATTTCCTGGTAACCATGAGTGTCGCGAATGGTATGCAGTCTAGCCGCGTCTGATGATTGATGCAGCTCCTACAGTATTTCGACTTTGCAGGCATTTTTTAAACCACACTCGTCTTCTGAAGTGCTGACCCTTGCATGACACACTATGAAGTAATCCTCTTGCAGACTGCTTGTTTTTTCTTACATGCTCAGGGTGTTCGAAGTCCAATATGAAGTTGTACTGCTGCGGGGAAGGCTTAAGCTTGCGATTTATAAGGAGATAATCATACATGTACTTGTTAACTCTTTGCCTACTGTACTTAGACTGCCACTTTCATTTTTTTTTAAATTCCCTCCTTCACTATATTGTTTAGTTTTCCAAATTTTGAAGTACCTCTGCTGGGTCGCATTCTACAAACTGGGTTAATCTTTTGTCTGTCGCCTTAACTCTAATTTAGAATTTTTACTCTGCATTGCTTGTGGTGTCCGCAGCTCTGCTTTGGGGTGCATAGTTTCCCATAGCCCTTGCAGATCTAAGCCACAAAGTGCTTGCCAAACATCGCTATGACATCACAGATGACCTACAGTGCATTCTGAAGTTTATATTGGGCTTTCCTGGTTAGTTTTCTGCAGTTAAACAGAACACACTGAAAAAAATGATTTTTTAAGCAGTGTTTTTGTTCTATATTGTAAGCTATATTGTTTGAGCTTGATAATGCCTCTTCTTAATGTTCGCCTAGAATTATTTTTCTCCATTGTCATGATATGGTTTGATTCATCTTCTCTTCCGAATTGTTCACTCAAGCTTGTCTTGTTTTTAATTGTTTTCAAATCAGTAATTAAATATGTGATTATAACAGCTTTAGATGAACCTGAAATACAATGTTACTCTTTTCTTTTAGATTTTCAACCGATGAGGGAGAATCTACCCGCCGAAAGGGGAACTATGACTTCGGAGCCTGGAGCTTTCAAGGTAGGGGCAGAGGCTCTCCTTCACGGAGAGTTTGGGGTCTACCCCTCTAAAGGGGCCCGTTATGCCCTGAGCCTGACCCCCACGGAGCTCCACATCCAACGGCTGGTTCCAAAGCCGGAGGACGACCAGCGAACTGTGGTACCCCTGACAGACATGGTGGGCTGTCACACCCTGCGGAGCACAACGTCCTGTGACCCAGCTGCATACTTCTCAGTCTATTCCTACCCACTGAAGAAGAAAAAGGTGGGCATGAGCTCTAGCCGCATCCGGCAGCGGACAGTGCACACCTTCTGTGTGGATGGTGCCACAGAGTACGCCCAAAACCTGGCTCTAGCTGAGAAGTGGGCAATGGCTATCAAGTGCCTTGTGCTCGGAATACCCATCACCAGTGAAACAGGTATCCTATTATTTTCATCACTTTAAAGTGTGGGTGCCCTATATATGAATATTTGCTTTTTTAATTAAAAAATATTACATGTTTACTTAGTACATCATATTGGTGAATTGTTTCATTTAGAAAATTGTGCGGATCAATTTCTACATTGAAAGTGACACTGCGTAGTAAGTCTTACATATTATGTTAGTATATTTTAAATACTGGCATGCTCTATGAAGGGATGGATCTCTCAGTACTCATCTTTCTTTGAAACGAAAGGCTTCTGTTCAAAAGATTAGGGATGGTGACATCTGAGATCTCAGCTGCCCTCTGAGGCTAGCTTAGGTACGGGGAACGGCCATCATCATGTCATCACATTTTAAAACCTTTTCACATTTTGAGACTATATTCTCTTGGATCCAAAAGTAATCCAGAGAGCTGATGAGCAGCTTCCAGAATTAGGTCAGTTACAAATTCTGGCAATGGGAGGTAAGTGCAACACCTTCCAAAATCACTCTGCAGAAAAGAGTTTCAGATGACCTTTGCAGTGCATTCACCTATTTACTCCAGAAGTCTGTTAATTTTTCAGATAATGTTGCTTTCGTTTGAGTTTTTCTACCCTTTTTTTCTTTTCTTTTCTCCTATGTGTACTATCATGTACTTTATTAGACGTAGAATTTGATCGCTTCACAGCAAGGCTTTTAAGGCATACTAATCAAGAAGGTACAAGTTAGGTGAGCGATGTGTGTAACTGGGATGGAAGTGGTAGCTGCCATCTGCGGAAGTAGTTCACATGAGGTTTTTTAGGTCTCGCCTACGCAGCGCGCATGCGCTGCATAGGAGAGACCTTTAGCTATCGGCACAGCTTTGGGGGCAAAAACGTGCACGCGTTGCATTGCTTGCAATGGCAACGCGTGCACGTCTGGCGATTCCCTTGCGGGAGCGCGCGGCGCCATATGGTGGCGCCATATGGTCACAATCATCGCGCCTTGCTGCACGCTCCCGCAAAGGAATCGCGCATGCCCCCTCCCCCCTGCTGCCGCGCGCTTGTTTGTAATCTGATTAGCCACACTTCAACTTTTCAGAATAGGCTATGTGTTCGGTTTATTCGGACTGATTTCTTACAGCCACTCAGAATAGCTGTGGGTAGCCCAGAATAGCTCCTAAAAAAACGTCACAACCTGCCTGTGATTTGTGCACAAGAAGGTTATCTCATAGCAGTCCGTGCACTGCTGCAACATTATCACCAGCAGTTCAACTTTGCCCATTTTAGGCAGAAGCAGATCCTCTGAAAACAGCAGGCTTGAGCTAGGATTCACTTTTGCTTACGTCAAACCTCGGAGTCAACATATACGTCAGAAACCAGATTGAGGGTAAAGCAATGCTGGGAGGCTGCTAATGGGGGTCAGACGAGTCAACGGACATTATGCTCCAATGTGTCACACCGAATGGTATTCCTCCCACAAATACACGTTTGTTATTTTCCTATGAAAAGCTGGTGCTGAATTAGGTAGTGTCGGGTGTAGCCTGGTAGGATGCGAGTGCATGATGATGTAAAAGCATTTTCTATGTGGAGTGGAAGCCTGTAGATAAAATTGGTGTGAGGATGAAGTCTATACCCCTGATGCTGTACGTAAAGGACTGATGTGTAAATAAAGAAGATGCTCTATCTGATTGTCTCCTATAGACACAATAAATCGGTAACAGGCTTGCAGAAGAACCTATCTGGAGAACAAAGAGGACGCTGAAGGACTGTTGGGAGCAGGTTCTGTGGGAGTGTATCTTCTTGGAGATAGAGAAAAGCCACCCCTTGACCTGGAAGGAGTAGTCTGGGGCCATCCACCCTAAAACTCACCAGCAAGTGGCATCACAGTGCACTGCTGGGCAGCAGCTGCCAAGTGAGGAGGGCAGAGGACAGATGTTTGCGCGACATTTGATTGAACAGAGGGCTCTCACCAGGAGCATTAGCTCTAACTTACGGAGCACAACTACTGGACAGGACTAAAGCTAAGATGAGCTGGAAACATTGACTAAAGTATGTGACCCCCAGCTCCTGAAGGGGTGGAGAGATCTGGTTTATGGAAAAGGTGCTGCAAGGGTTTCCAGTGCAGATGTTGGTTTGGTGCATTTCAGGCGCTAGACCAATTGGTACTGTCTAGCTACAGTCTCTTGGGAAAAAGGCAAATGTGTATGAGCTCTCCAGCAGTTCATCTCTAATAGTCACTGTGTTATTTGTCTGATATCCGCCATTAAGGGAAACCTTTTACGTACTTAACCTGTAGTTACTGCTGAAGTGAGCTTTTTGCACAGGCTGCACAATGTGCGGAGACAGAAGTAGCCATTTGTATTTGGCTAGTTTTGAAGGTGGAGCCACACACTGTGACATGAGTGTGCACTTGTGAGCCATCAGGTTTGTGAAGTGTACGCATGGTGCTACAGAAAACAATGGGGCTATTAAAAATGCACTGCTACACTTGTGCATGGCACCCGAGAGAGGAAGTATGCAGCACAAGCCCGCTCCAGTACATTCTTGGGTTGTTGAGCTGCGGAGCGGCAAGCATATAACTTGTATGTCTGTGTCACCTGTGTAATTTAGTAATGCATGTTTGATTGTGATGTGAACATGAGATGGCATTGTGTTCAAATGTCACTGTAGTGATTACATTGTTTGAGTAACAATCTGATTACAAGAGATTCTTAGGTTTTGAGTTGAAGTGGGGATACACTTTCTGATTTTACTGATGTTTGTCCCTTCAATGTGCAATCTTGGGAGTGACACGGAAATCCCTGGTCATAGTAGATCTGAAGGGTCATTGCTCATATCGTTATGTGTCTGGGAGTCTGTGACTATATGTCCTGCATGTATAAATGATGTATGGCGTGATTGTGAGTGTGCAGACCTGTGGTAGGACCTCATATCCATGAAGGGCATAAGACTTGTAGGCCTTAGTCCATTGCACAAAGTCAGTCTCAACCTAGATGTTGTCGGATAGTTTTTTTTTGATCTGAAGTACGAGTAGCCTCAAGTCTTCCAGGGTACTGAGGGTTCCCTCAACCTACATCACATTTACCATGACTGTGTTTTTGTGGGCTGTGCCTCTGCCTGGGTGATGGAGAGAGTAACAGGATTAGTTGTGTTAGCAGTGTTCGAAATTAAGTTATTTGGATGATTGTTCTAATATTGTAAGTGTAAGGGAATAACTGTTCTTTGCTTACATGTTTGTAAAACGGGGAGTGTGTAGTAAGCAGTAGGTTCCCATTTCAGTGTCTTGAATTCTAAATGTTGTTGAAATATAATGTTGTGGGGGTGGTGGCTGTGTGCGGTGTGAGGCGGTAGATAATTACAGCTAAAAGGAGGATTGAACCATGACCAGGGTTATGTACGAGATGCTGTACCATAGGTCTCACATATAAATAAAAAGATACAGTTATTGATTCCGGTCTCATCCTTGAAGGCCCTTCCTCAAAACTTAGCAAATGATCTTACATTCACTCAAGTACAGTGTAGATTAGAAAAAGGATCTCTGTCTGCTGATTCCCATTCTTTGATTTATGGTCATCTGAGGAAATGGAAAAAGCCAAAACCTGTCAGCAAGTTGCAGTGCACCAGTGGCTGTGAACAGATGATCACACCCAACAACTTGAGTGATCACAGCAGAGATGTGTGTTCCCATAAACTCAGACCCACCACCAGTGACTTGAAAAGAACTGACCCGGGGTGAACACCCTCAGTATCTGTTCGAAGGTCCCCTTGAATCACAGGGCACTGCCTGCAGCAGTGCTCTGTCCCAATCAGATTTATGCAGATTATTTCATCCAAGTCCTTCCACACGTTTCTTTTGCCTCATCCCTTTTAGGTCTCGGCCTGCACCAGCGCTTGCGCTGGTCTGGCCGAGAGTTTTAGTAAGCGGGTTTTGGAAGTGCAAACCCACTGGCTTTCGGCTGGCGACCAGCTTGCGTTCACGATGGCGTGCACGCTCGCAGCTGCCATCTGGGTTTCCTATCTCTTCCTCATTTCCTCGTCATGGCTCATTAACTCTCTGGACTCTGATGTTTCAATCGCAGCAGCAGCTCACATTACCAACTGACGGCCCTGGACTACAGTCACATGAAAAACAACAGCGATTAGCATTGGAATGCAAGCTTTTTTTTGTCTAGTTAGAAATATTGCTTCGGTGGGTTGATTTCACCTTATATCGCTATTTGTTTTATATTGGGAGTCACAGCCTAATTACCAGTATTTTTGTCTCTCTGTTTTTTTTTTAATATTTATTCGCGCAAAGCACAAAGCTATATTTAAGGTTACTTTTTCCCCGTCACTTCTTCACTCTATTTAAACTCCACACCCCCACTCTTATTGTCTCTCTCCTTCTCTCTCTCTCCCTCTCTAATTCTCTCTCTACTTAATTAACTCTCCCCTCTCTATCTTTTTTAGCCTTTCATTCTCTCTCACCCCTTTATCTGTTTCTCTTTCAAACTCCTTCATTCACTCTCTCTCCCCTTCTTTCTCTCTCTCTATCCCGCTCCACTCTTTATTCTATGTACACCCTTTCTCTCTCTTTCTCTCTCACCACCCTCTCTAATTGGGCATTATATCTTCACTCTATCTCTCACTCAGCATCACCACAGCATCACTCAGCGCCACCACAGCATCACTCAGCGCCGCCACAGCATCACTCAGCGCCGCCACAGCATCGCTCAGCGCCGCCACAGCATCGCTCAGCGCCGCCACAGCATCGCTCAGCGCCGCCACAGCATCGCTCAGCGCCGCCACAGCATCGCTCAGCGCCGCCACAGCATCGCTCAGCGCCAAGACAATATCACTCAGCACCACCACAGCATCACACAGCAAGACCGGAGTATCATTCAGCATCACCTCCGCATCGTCTCCGCAACAGTCACCACCACCACCACTACCACCTCGGCATCACTCAGCACCACCTCAGCCTGCTCTCGGAATCTGGCATCTGTTGATTCTCCCCTAGCGTCTGGCCGCTGCTAGTGTTATAATACAGGTACTAGTTCCCAACCTTCACCCTCCGATTGTTTATGCCCCCTCAAAAAAAAAGCTTTAACAAACAACCATTGCAATAGGCAGAAACAAGTTGCCAGCATTGCAAGAACAAAAGAAAACTGAGGAAATTTTTTATTGTAAATACTGTTTTTAATATGGTTGTTCAGTTTTACATAATGCCTTCTTGGTCATATATAAAGTAACAAAAATGCTTCTGACACTTTTTTATTATAACTTTTCCGCATGCTGCACAGCAGCCACACTTCTCTACAGCACAGCTTGAAGACATTGGCAAAGTCAATAGCTCTGGCTAAACACTTATAAGGCCCCAAAGGCGAGACCTATTGGCTATGCCAATGCTTGTTTCTATGTGGAATTGGTGGAAGGCTTTGCAGTGCTGCATCTTTGGTAGCTGGGAATTTCAGAATATGATCTGGTGGATGAAAAATGTTCTTCCTCCTCCAGCTGAAGGAGAGTGGGTTTAGATGAAAGCATGAACTGCATTGTATGGTTGATGGGCAAGTCCGTCTTTGAAAGGAGATCTGAAGGGAGATGGGGCACTTATATGAGCAACACTCTCTGGAGTTGTGTTGGTTTTTCTGTGGGGTGCAACGCCCGTTATAACCACACCACTTGGGTTCTGTTGCAACAGTCTTGCATTCGTTGTCAGACCTGTCTTTACATTTGTGATAATAAAGATTATCATGTCTGTTCCTGGTGTTGGCAGAGAAGGGAAGGGTGTTGGCGGTTTCACTAAGTACTTTAATGTGGCAAGCCTCCTAAAACTGGAGGGATCTGTTTTTCCTTCCACCCTCCTGCTAATCTTGAGATAAGCAGTAGCATTTCAAAGAGGATAGAAGCTGGCAAGCAAAGTCTTTAAGATTATCATAAACCTATTGTGTATTTCTCACAGATACCTGCTTGGCCATGTCCAGTCTTGGCATAGTTGTAATCTTATCTTGTCTTATCCTTGCTGCCTGGTTAAAGGGTATGGAAGCATCTAGAGGGAAAACATCTGTTTCCTTAGTTATTGAATCCCTGCTTTAACAGTAGTCTTTTGGTTTTAGGTTCAAATCGACTTGTTTCTGACATTGTTTTGATGCAGTTAGTGAAAAGAGTTCTCCTATTTTCTCCGCTTGCTTGACCAGGTACAGCAGGTAGACTGGCAATATTTTCCCCAAATCTAGTAAAAGATGTCTAATTTTTACTGAAACTTGTGGTACTAGGAGCTAGAAATAAACAAAGAAAAAAGTGAGTGTAGAGAGTCTGGAAAAAACCTATTAAAGAGCAGTGCATCTTTTTGCTAACCGGGAAAACTTTGTCTACAGCACACATGCTGCCTGTTGGTGCCTTTTAAATGCTTTCCTTTTTGTTTGAAGGCGAGCTGTGTCGTTACACAGGACACCAGGAAAAAATTGCTGAATATGTGCCATTTCTGGAGAGAGTTCAAAGCCCTAGTTTTCCTGTAGCGTAACCGTTGTGAGGTTAATTGTTTATGGGATCAGGGATATGGTTTGGATTTTTCGGGGAAGCTACTAACTGCAATGCAAGGGCTTCCAGAACACAAATTTAATGAGAATTCCTAGTCCTGGAAATGCATACATTTCTATTGAACGTATACAATTTAGCTGTGCTCAGAGAAGGATCTAGCGGGGAATAAAAATTAATACGTTTGTGACGCTATCTGTTTTTTTAGGTTTGGCGTAATCATCTTTAGTTGTGGTGCCAGCCTCCTGTCCCTCCTCCAAAAAAATTACCAAAATACATAGATATATAGAGGCTCTGAGTCAACACACTTTTGCTATTGGTCTATTCAAATGTCATCAAATAAGGACCCCTCCCACCAAAGCACAAAATATAGGCCAATGGATCAACCCACTTCAGCCATTCAATACCTTCATTTTGAGTGAGTGCATTTTGCACTTGTGCATGTATACATACACCTAAAAAATGGTTGCCTATGAAGAAAACATTTTGGACATCTTTACTGCCCAGTGAGTGTTGGTCCCTATGTATGGTGTCATTAACTATTACAATAACATTCAAGGCATTTATTGTAAGTTGCAATCTTGACACATCATAATGAACCACCTTTTATGTATTTATTCATCCTTTAAAAAACATACCCGTACAATGCTGTAGAATAGATCAAATGTACATGCAAATTTCTGGCTTGAAGCCACACCCCTCAGCTTTTCAATTCAATTCAATAAACTTTATTTCGGTCAATATGACCTTAAAAGTACAGACACAGTACGTACAGATACATTTGAAATTACAAAGAAAAGAAAATCAGTTGCATATAGTGAAAAACAAATAATAAAAACAATAATGGACAATGCTGGCACACATATGAAGTAAATGATTTCCACACTCAATTTTAAAAATGCCCTCTATTCTAGTTACTTCACCAAAGGAAAGCAAGGGCAGTGAATATAACAGAAGGTTGATCAAAGCAAAGGACAAGGATTCGCTTTTGGAAAGTGCATAGTGCGAATAAATAAATAATTTAAGTAAAAACAGTTTTCATAAAAAGATGACCACTATTATTACCACTAGTTTTATGCGGCAGTTCGCACAACCTAGCACTGGTAGCCCCACAATACAGGCTGCTTCTGAATGGGGTTTTGGCAACTGTTAGGGTAGTAGACTGGTAAGCTACTCAAGGGCAAGAAACAATGCTAACACTTTAAAAAACATTAAAAACATATAAAAAATAAATAAACATACTTTAAAAAACATGTAAAGTAAAAGAACAATTTTCCTGTGACATAATTGGAAAACCAACATACATAGCTCAGATAAAACTAATCATGTAAAAACAAGACCTAATTTTGAAACTGGCAAGGTTGACCATAAATAGATATTTTTTCTGCGAATTTGATAAAAAAAATAAACTTTTTTCGTTTCCTCCAGAATCATTATCTTAACTATTTAAGGATACTTTTAAAAATATCCTGCGAGTACACCACATAGAAAATAGAAAACCTGCAACTGAATAAACAATCTGGATACTACAGTCGTGTTTCAGTATCCCGAAAGCATCAGAACAGCGCCTAGTTCCAAGGTTTCTACAAATCTGCACCAACCATCTTTTTCTTGCCTTATGGTAGCCAGGACAGCTAAAAAACACATGGAGGACTGACTCTGCAGGGCAGTCACATGCCGGGCACTTCAAAACTTGCGGACTCCTCCACTTGTATGTAAAACAGCGGAGAGGCAAAACCCCATACCTAAACTGAAGAAAGAGCTTTCTAGCAGCAGCCGGCTTAATATCATCCAAGGCCGGCTCAAAGCTATACCTATCTTTAATTTCTAAAAAGGCTGAGATTAACTTGCCTACTCGGGGGGGGATACTAAAAAGCTGAGCCATTTTATACTCCCCATAATGAGCCTTTAACGATTTCCTGGGGAGTGAAATGCAAGCAAGCTCAGGGTCCGCCCAGAGTTCCCCCAACCCCATGCTGGCTAGCATGTGCTTGATATACGCAAGCCACGGCAGTTTGGCTGCCCCCCGCAGGTTCATCACTTCTTTTAATTCCTCCATGTATGATAGAAGTTCTGGAGTAACCCACAGGCGGCGCCAATATAATAAAGGTCTAAGGTTGGATTCATCGGTGATTGCCCTAACACCCAGGTCTAATCGGAGCGGAGTTAGCGGAGTGCTCCGTGGGAGATTTAACAACTGTCTAAGAAAGTTGTTCTCTGTCTGTGTTAGGTTCTCAGAACTAGAATGACCCCATAGTTCTGCGCCATATAGCGCCCCTCCCCTGGCTTGGACCTTATAAATCTCAATGGCAGGACTCACTGGTTTATGGCTGGACTTACAGAAAACCTTCATGATACCACCTGACGATTGCGACAATTTTAATGATGATTTTTTAATTTGCGCCCCCCAATCCATAGTCTCTGTGATTGTAATGCCGAGATAGTCGAAAGAGGAAACTCTCTCGAGGGGTTTACCATTTAGTGAAGGGTTTACTTGGGTGCTTTTAGGGCTATTAAACGCCATAAATTTGGTTTTCTGTAGATTAATTTCTAATCCTCTTTCACTACAGAATGCTTCAAATCTATTGAGTACCCTCTGAATCCCCATGGGTGATTTAGATACTAATAAAGTATCATCGGCAAACATCATTGCTGGGATTATACGCGAGGCTAGCTTGGGTGCATCGAGATCTTGCTCTACAAGTAAATAATCTATTAGACCGTTTATGTATAGACTAAAAAGAGTAGGAGCAAGCTCACCGCCCTGTCGAACACCGCGTTTGATCGGGATGGGTGCAGTTAGCTTTCCATCCTTACCAAACCTGATTTGGGCAAAATTGTCCTCATGCAGCCGCTTTATAAGTTGGGATAGATATGTTGGAACCCCCATCTCGTGGAGGACTGCCCATAATTTTTCCCTTGGGACCAAATCAAAAGCTGACCTCAGGTCTACAAATATTAAGTAGAGGCTGCCACCCTCTAAACACACGATCTTCCAGTGTAAAAGTTGTAGCCTGAGTATTTGGTCCAAAGTAGACAGTTTTTCTCTAAACCCTGCCTGTAGGGGGGTAAGTATCTTCCGTTCCTCCATCCAAGTTTGTAACCGAAGCAGCAGTACACGCGCAATTTGTTTTTGCGTAATGTCTATGAGGCTGATCGGCCTATAATTGGTTGGTAATAGCGGTGAACCTTTTTTGTAAATGGGGATTATTTCGGCTCCAGCCCAACTGGGGGGAATCCTCATGCCTTGAAATATGGCATTAAATAGCACCCAGAGGTATGGTGCCCATACAGATGGTTCACTGCGGAAGAGATCCCCAGGAATTTTATCTAATCCAGCTGCTTTACCTGGAGCTATTTTAGCAAGGGCTCCCTTAATCTCATTTAAACTTATACTTGTACTAGAGCTATCGTCAAGGTGTTCATTGGTTTCCCCTATCTTAGCGGAATAATCAGTCCCCCCAGGGCATCCCTCTATTATCTCAACGTTCAGTATATCTCCATTAGAGTAGAGAGATTCAAAATGGTCCCGCCAGACCTCTGCTTCCAAATTCGGCTCTATCGGTGATTTAGCACCAGAGCTACCTGTGTTGACAACTTTCCAGAAGGTCCTCATATCCCTAGCTCCCAAGGAGCTTCTCAAGACATCCCACTTATCCATTTCCCACCCTTTTTTGGCTTCAGTAATAGCCACCTTGTAAGCCGACCTAGCAGTTTTAATTGACAGGCGATCGTTGGCCTTGATGGACCGAACCAGCGATCTTTTGGCATTACGGCAATGGTCGTTATACCAAGGGTGGGGAGGTTTCCTACTTGGCCGATTTGTTTTTTTGGGATAGAAGAAGTCTAATGTGACTTCTCCTAACCTGCCATGGTTCGTTATAACCATCTCGGAATCTATACTATCCCCATGGTGTGTTATTGAGTTAGATGCTGTCAGAAGCACCGGGATCAGGGCTTCATATAAAGCGCTAAGTTTATCTTGTGATTGGCTGATGTCAGACCATCGCACTCTTCTCCTACAATTTGAAAGTGTCAACCTAGCATCAATTGGATTATCCATATTAAGGACACTCCCAGGATTGAGCTCTTTTAGTTCAAGTACTAACGCATAATGGTCACTGTCTAGCCGTGGAATGACCTTAAAATCAATTAGCCTGTCTCAGGATTTGGAGTCAATTAAAATATAATCTAATAGAGAGCCACGCTCATTTCTATGGAAGGTATAACTACTCGATGTGTCAGACAAAGTTCTACCATTGCAAGCTCTTAGGGAATGTTTCAAAGCAAGGCAGTTCATCTGGATCACCAGGGGGCACCATTTTTTGACTGGTGAACACCTGGTCTCCGGGATTGCCCAAAATTTATCCTCATCAAATAGGCTATCCTGGAGCATTCCCTCTAGTGGCTCAAACTGACAATTGAAATCCCCTCCTAGAATCACCATATGTTTATCTGCAATGGTCGATAAGAACGTAGTTAGTTCTTCCAGCGTTTTAGACTCCTTACCCTGGAGGGTTGGTCTAGAATACACATTTAAAAGAGCTACCGAAATCTTTGATGAAAACTGCAGCATAACACATAAAATATCGTTCGATACTGTATCAATCTGCTTGGCCGTACAACCAAGGTGAACTCCCACCCATGTGCTAAGGCCTCCCGATGGTCTCCCTTTACCCCCTGATGTTGCAGGAATACTGAAAGTGGCAAAATCCAATTTAGAAACATCCCCTCTGGCCCATGTCTCCTGGAACATGCAGATCTCGTATTGGCTAATAAAGAGACCCCAATTTGGGTCATCTAACTTATTATTCAGACCCGCAATGTTCCACGATAAAACCCTTGTCTTTGGGCAATTGGGGCAGTTCAGTTTGTTGGTCACTAAAGGGGATGATTGCGGTATGGCCTTTCTCTTCACACTTTTGTCCATCAAATCGGACCCTCTGGTTAGTGAGAGTTTTAGATTATCCCTCAATACCATGTCACAGCCATCGTGGGAGCAGCCAGGGAGCCGCTCATGCTCCCACCGGCTTTACCTTCCCCACGCGGCGTGCAAGGTCCTATATCACTAGCCTGAGCCTCGATTGCTATTGGGGGCGGGCATATTTGGTCTTTGATATTGGGGGGCTGATCCTTAAGTCAATCTACTCTGTCTAAGCTGCTATACCTATTTGCTGTAGGAATATTAAAAATAAATTGCCTTTGCCAGTGATGGTCCGGGGGAGGTATCTCGCAATTCTTGCTGTCATTTCTCCAGCCCCGCTCATAATACCTAATATCATGGTGGGGCCTGTTGGGGGGTAGAAGTAACCCAATGGAAGCACTTGGGTGCCACCCGGTTTTCTCCCATCCTCTCTAGCTAAAGTTTTTTGGGCCATCAACGGGTTTCTAAAATTAATTACTATACAATCTCCATGTAAATCCTTATGTCGCCTGCCTCTCCAACCCACCCTGCGTGTAGTTAAAATCTCTTCCACATGCTCATAACTAAAATACCTGTGGTTTATAAGCCAATGGATACATTTATTCTTTAATTCTTGGTGGGATTCATGTTGGTCCCTTCTAAGTTCAGGGATGCCTGCAAGGATAAGGACGTAAGGGGTTGATGCGGTTGGGACTAGGGCTAGGGTTATGATTTCTATTGGAAGCAGGGACTAGGGCTTCCTGTTTTATTGGTTGTTGGGACTAAGGTGGAACTAGGACTAGGGTTAGGCCTTTAATTGGAAGTAGCGATTAGGGCTTCTGGTGTTATTGGTTGCTGGACTAGGTGTGGGACTAAGAGTAGGGTTAGGCTTTGGAAGTAGTGACTAGGGCTTCCCGTCCCATTGGTTGCTTGGACTAGGGTTGGGACTACTGGTAGGGCTAGGGCCTCTATTGGACATAGAGATCAGGGTTTTTGAACTGATTGGATGCTTGGAGTAGGGCTAAGATTGGCTGTAAGGTCCTGATCTCCTATTGGTTCTAGCTTTTAGGGCTAGTGTTGTGATTGGATAGTATTAGGGCTAGGGTTCCCATTGGCTGACGGGGTCACCTGATTACTAGGGGTACCAAAGGCCAGGGTTAGGGCGTCTCAGCCCGGGCGTCGAGGCTAAGGGCAGAGAGGACAAGGGTGAGTGCCTGTTTGAGCCTGTTCGAGACGGGCCAGGGCCAGGAATGCTGCCCATCTTCCCATTAATTAATGTGTCTATTACTTTTCTCCTGAAAAAGCATATCTAATGCACTACCCTATTTCACATCCGCTACCTCTATCAATATTTTTAATCTGCATATACTTACCTCCTTTATGCATCTATATACTCTCAATGTACTTATGGATCTATATATTTATCACTTTCTTCTAATTTAGCATTTCCAATGCACTACCCTATTTCTCAGCCTATACATCTATCACTATATCCTCTACACCCACTCTCTCATTTATCGCAAACGCCATACCACTACTATGTTCCCCAAAATAACCCTTTCTTGACTCTCTCCTACTCTACCCCTCCTTGTATCTTCTGACACCTCCTTTACTGTACCAATGCCCAAGACAAACCTTTCTAAACTCTTCCCTCTGACTCTTCCCCTCCAAAAACCCTTTTTACTCATCAAAAAGCCTCCTCCTACTGCTATGACCTACAAAAAGAAATCCTTCACTCTTCTATCCCACAACTATCCTTTTCAATCAAAATAACAGACTAGCATGTTCACTTCACTAATTCCATATTCCACTATACTAATTCACCACTAATCCTTTATGGGTTCCAGAGTAGCGTGCTACTCGCCAACAAAGCGCTTCAACACCCACCAGGGGTAACAGGCGCTATATGAATGCAAACCTTTCTTTCCCTTCTATCCCTCCACTATCCTTCTCACTCCAAATAACTGACTAATATCCACCACTCAAATTACTTTCATATTTCACCATACTAATTCACCACTAATCCTTTATGGGTTTCCGGAGTAGCGTGCTACTCGCCCAAAAAAAGCAATTCAACACCCCATCAGGGGTTAGAAGCGCTATATATATGCAAACCTTTTTTCCCTCTTCTATCCCTCCGCTATCCTTCTGAATCCAAATAACTGACTAACATATCCACCACTTAAAATTTACTTGCATGTTTCACTATACTAATTCAACACTAATCCTCTATGGGTCCCGGAGTAGCGTGCTACTCGCCGAAAAAGCGCTTCGACGCCTCGTCAGGGGTAGTAAGCGCTATACAAATGCAATTACAATACAATACAAAAATACAATGCAGGAGGTAAATTTATGACTGGAGGGGGGAAAAAGTCGTTGGTAGCTTCTGTACTTATGGGGGCACCTCCCCCTCCCTGCTGTATTTTTGTTTGCCATTGCCTTCTAGATTTATAAAGTAAAGGTGGACAATTGGCTAAATTAGAAGTAACCAATGGGGGCCTTAGGATGCTATCTCTGGTAGCCTCCGGTGTATGTGTCTCCCTGTTTGGTGTTGGTAGCAGAGCTTGCTCACTGGGCTTAAGGCCTGGATTGGCCAGTGTAATACTAGCAGTGGTCTGATCTCGTGTTCTGCTTTCAGAACCAGCATTACAATGGGCTACCCCCCTGGTGCTTGTCCAGTCATTAAAAAGTACTGTCAACCTATCAACCCTCTCCTGTAAAGGTCTGAGTTCATCCTTAACTATATCCCTCATTTGGATCTGTAGATCCACCACTAGCTTGGTAACCCACCCTGGCTGATCGCTTGTGGTTTCTGTGCTGTCTTCTAGGTCACCAATCCCAGATTTCCCATTATCAGGAATGGCTCCTGCGGACTTCTTCCTTCTTACTACTGCTTTCACTTTGGGTTTGGGTTTACCTTTTTTACCCGATTGGTTAGACGTGGTAGCCCTAGATTGCTCGGGACTAACTGCTTCAATTATTGATGTTTGGTCACTGGGAGAATCAGTTATCGAAACCCCTATAATTTGTGAGGTGTTAGGGTCAGTCATTGCGATTTCTAGATTTGGGGTCAAGGACAATCGTCTCTCAGTGCGCTCTATTTCGGTGGCCACAGCTCCTAAGGCCTTTTCCAACATCCTATCAATAGAAGTTGGTTTAGTGATAGGTTTGGGCATAGCCAGGGCCTGTTTCTTGTCAACGCAGATTCGTCTCCCCATTCTACAGTATCTCTATATTCAAACTCTAGCGTTGGTAAAAGAGGTTTAGATTTAGAGTGGGCACAGGAGCTTAATATTACAGATCTCCACTACAAGGCTCAGTGGATATCCGTAACTACTGGGAAACCTATTGGGGAAACCTTAAATAGGGAGCACTATCTGAGGCCGGCGTGATTAGAGTACCAGATTCTACAAACACAAAATTACAGAGCCTATGCGGATAACATCTTATATAATTTGCTTTCCAAATGTCAAAGATAAAATAGAAGAGGGTCTGTGCCACTCAAACAAACACATAAAAAATGAGTGCGGAGTAAATGTTCCAAAATTATTCTCAGCATAGTCATTTGAGATGCGAGTTGTGTTCACTGTGTGCCAGTAGAAAAAAAAACAATTCCAGTAACAATAAAATGAGGATCTAAGGGACACAGCACAGTACCTTGTTTGCAGATCCCAGGGCTAGAAAGTTAGAGGAGGGGCCCAGCCCAGCCTCCTCCGTCCTCTGACGGGCAAGGACGGGCCCGCCCTTGGCCCGCGGTGAACTTCGGCGCGTTTTGAGCGCGCGTGTGGTGGCAAGCTCCTCCCTCCTGGGAGCAAGATAGATTCTGGGGCTTATGGTCCCCCTGTGCGGCAAACAGCGGCTGATGGCAGGCAAGAGGCGCGTCCCGCGCCGCGGTGAACTTCGGCGCGTTTTGAGCGCGCGTGTGGTGGTAAGCTCCTCCCTCCTGGGAGCAAGATAGATTCTGGGGCTTGTGGTCCCCCTGTGCGGCAAACAGTGGCTGATGGCAGGCAAGAGGCGCTTTTCATCTTCGTTGTACTTTCTGTGGGGATCACTACTGGTATCATAGAACAACTGCAGCTTACCATCTCATCACCATTGTACTCTTCCCTGAGGACCTCTAGTGGCGGAAAGCTGCAGTCGAACTATACTATCTCCATTGCACACCTCTGTGGTGACCTCTGTTGGTAGTATAGTGCAACATGCCTATCTACACCTAACAATAGTTCCTGAATAATAAAACTTTTTAGACACTTTTAGCCCCTGTGGAGTGTTCGACCTTATGTATAGCAGAATGCCATTAACTATTTCCATAACACTCAAGACATTTATTGTAAGTTGCAGTGCTGGCTCATAACCGTCAATCAGATTTGGCATATTTCTTTATTCTTTTAAAAAAAAATAGTCTCAAGAGTGAGTGTATGTGCACGTTTCCCCACCCCACAACTTTGTGATTGACAAATAATTCCCTGCAAATTCAACTCCTTAGACACTTGGACTTCCCAGTGACTACGAGTCTCTGTGTGTAGTAGGGTGTCATTAACTATTTCCATAATACTAAAGTAATTTATTGTAGATCATAATGTTAACTTATCACTACTTCCCAGCTTTGGTATATTTATGTATAGTTTATATGCAGATTTGTAGGTTCAACCCACACCCCTCAGCTTTGCAATCGACACTACAAGCAATTGTGTCTGGCTTGAGATTAACCTCTAGTAATCACCTGAGGATCAAGAGAAATTTAGCAACCCTTGAATTTATTTTTAATACACTGATGTTGCTGGTACATATATTCTTTGTGTGCAAAATCTTAAGGATGTTGGAGTTATCCCGGAATAGTGGTACAGTTACCATTCTCTATTGGGATGCACATCCTACGTACTAAAAAGAACGGACAAGTGTAATTGTGGAAGTCAGCTCATAGCAAATGTGATCTTACAGAAATTATGTTGGTTTATTACAACTGTTTAATGACCACTTGGTCCAAGGTGCAAATCAGTGTATGTATTTTCTCAAGATGTCAATGTTGTGTGATTTTTGCATAACTCTCTCTTTCACAGTGTAAGTAGACACCCAGGAAGGGCAGTAGAGCCAATGTGAGGACCTCTGTTGGTCGTATAGTGCAACAAGATTTCTGTCTCCATTGCACTCTTATGTGAGGACCTCCATTGGTTGTAAAGCTCAACTGCAAATTTACATCTCCATTATGTTCTTCTGTGAGAACATCCTTTAGCTATAAAGTGCAAGTCTGAGTTTCAGGAAATTGTATCCTCCTTATAGGACATCTGTCGGTTCTATAGTAAAACTGCATCTTCCTTGGTTCTAGCTTGGGTTGCCATTCATGATGCTCTGGGTAAAAGGAGAACTGGCCTTTTACTTCTTTGTGTTGTGCAGAGACTCATTTCTCCCAGTCTGCCGATTAAAAAAAGCAAGTAAATTCCTTCATCAGTGCAAAACAAACAGTTTCTTTGTGTATCCTATCCGTGAATGAGATAAAGAATTAAATGCGTGATGAGTCAGATTTTCTGATATAAAATAGCTCCTCATGCATTCCACAGAAAGCAATAGGACACATCGAAAGCTGATAGAAAGATGTGAGATTAAAATGCTACTGTGGGATGATCCAAGATGTGTTTAGCAGTGTTGCAAGCCACTAGTGAAAGAAGGCTGACCTAAAGCCCCGTTTTCTATGTATAGAGTGTGTATTGAAACAATGTTTGCCAAAATGGTACACGCACCTTAATATGCCAAACCTAACACTGGTGCAAGCACCATTACACATGAAACCTAAAAACATACACACATTCTCATTCTTTTATTACTGTTTTAATGCATTCAATATTGCCGTGTAAAAGACAGTCGGCGCTAGACCTTTTGGCTTTGTCGGATGCTTGCTATATAGTAGCAGAGCGCCATGCGCCCTTTGACTGTGGCTGCCCACCTCCCCCACAGCACTCTCGAGACGCCGGCAATAGGGGCCGCTTCTATGTATTACATGCGCGCTTTCATTGTGGAAATGCGTCTCACATCTGCAAGAGTTTGCTCTATAGCCATTGTAAATGCTGCCTTTTATTTATGTGTTGGTTTTTAAACATAAATAAAAGGCATTGTCATTTACAATACCAATAGCTTAAACTCTTGCAAATGCGAGACCTATTGTATTGCAAATGCATGTTTAACTTGCAGATTATTGTGTGTTCTGAAGTGGATCTGGGTGTCACGGTGTACATCAGAGTGTGTTTGTAGCCAATGAAGATGCTTGCAAGAGGTGCTCTGTGTATATTGTAGAATATCCGTGGCGGGGCTATTCCTTTATGTTACTCTGGAGCTGATGTTGGTAGGAACAGAGAGGATGGGAACAAAGGAGATGCTGCTGAGGTGTTGAAGTATCCATGAGCAATACTGGTCCTGGTCTCTAAAAGGTTGCCATTCTTCTTTACTGTTCACAAAAGTTGATCATGTGATTAGTCAGGAAACTAGATTGAAAGCAGTCAGGATCTTCTTTTTGATTTGTACTATGGCGCTTGTAATGTTACTGCGGCTCTGTCATTAGTAAGCTGGAGAAAGCCTTTTATTTTACAGGGTTCTTCAGTATACAGTGTTTTTAACAGGTTGATGTGTTGTAGGTGAGTATGGTGTTTGAGGGTCTGTGGGAGTTGGTGCCAGCTCCTTCAAACACTAGAAAGCAGATTTCGTATGTGAGCCATTTTTTCACATATTTTGGCTAGTTTGCGTTTTTTATGGTGTACAGTGGTCATGGCTCTAGCATTTGGGCTACAACACTGGTTCTTAATCTTTTGATTTGTGCCCCCAACTCAGTCATTATTAGAATTTGGGAGCCCCCACTAAACACACTGTAAATATTGTTTAATTTTCTTAGCAGTCGGGCCCCCAGAGGTCCCTGGGCCATAGGTTAGGAACCACTGGGCTACACTGTTTTAGGGTCGCACTACAGCAGGATTCATTAGCTAGTAAATTCATGAGAAAACTTCAAGATCAAGCTGGTAGCTGAAGATGAAAGATTAGAGATCTGGCTGAATATGATGCCAAGGCTGCAAACTGAATTGGACGTATGACCAATTGGCCAAAGTTGATAGTCCATATTGTTGACCATTCGTTGAGTGTATGTCGGGGGGGGGGGGGCTGGAGATCATAAAACCAGATTTACTATTCACCAAGATGGCCAACCACTATTGGCCCTGGTCTAGGAAGTTTAAGCGCATGTGAGCAAGTTGCATGAATTATTGTGGTAGGTGGTTATCTGCGGCATACGAGAATTAGGAAACCCGCAAAATGACTCCTTTTATGGGCAGCTAAGCTACAGACCTGTGTTAATTGCCTCTTTTCAGGTTCGGTCAGTTGCGGGTAGAGTAATTGCTCTTCCTGCCGTGATGTTCACTGTTATGAGGCGGTGTGTTTTTTTTGGGGTTTTTCGGCCAATAGTCTGGCTGAGAGAGTGGGTGCTGATGTGCAAGTGAAATTGATTTATTTGCTCAGCAGAACGCTTTTGAATTATTCATTGAGTTGGTGTGTTAGTGACGCTCTTGACAATAAATTGGCATTGAAAACAGTGATTTAGAAATCGTGTGGTTCAGGAGTAGCTATGAAAGGAGGAATTTGATTAATGAGGGGTGAGCAAAGGGACTACCGGTTTATTTATTTTTGGTGCATGTATAGCTGCTAAGCGTTAGTGGGGCGGGGGGTGGGGGGGTGGATTAAGTGAGCTTGTGCCACTCCGCTAGAAATGTGAAGAGGCTGCTGGCTGACAGTTCACCAGATAAGCAGACAGTAGTGGCATCCATAAGTGGTTGAGCAACAACGAGGATTGCCTGTACCAAAATTGGTACCAGAAGCATTGAAAAGGAGCGGGGCACCTAAACTCCAGCACAAATGGTTGAAGAATGGGGCCAGAGTGATGCTTCTGAACCCTCCAGGGCATTGCTGATAGGGGCCAAGGTGCTCTTTTCATGCTGGAAGAGTCCGGCACATGGGCACTGAATTTGCATAAAGACACAGCGAAAGCTACTGTTACAGGAATTTATCATGCCATGGAGAAATGCTAAAGTGACAGATTCAGGCGCTAAGATAAGTGCCCATACGAAGCAATATAAAATATAGGCAAATGACTTGGCATGGCAGCACTGTCACTTGATGGTTGATATTTATGACCTTAAGACATCCTTTGGGTTCACATCAATGTACACTTGTAACTTTGTGAAGCCAAATTGTAACTTTAGAGCCCAGTGTGACCATGAAATATCAGAGGTGCGTGGAATGCTGTCTGTAAATAAAACATATAGAATAGAAAACCGCACTTTATTTGATTTTGAATGTAATTGGTTTCAAAACCCATGCCACCATTTCATCTTCATTTGTTTAGATAGTGAGCTGCAGATTAGCCTCAGACTAAGCTGTGTGGAGAGATCGTTTCAGGTTGTTTGTGCCAGAGCAGTGACACTGTGGCCTTTAATTTAAGACATTTTAACTTTGGACAGGGTTGGAAAGAAAACTATGGCCAACAAGCATTTTCAATGCAATAGGTCTCGCATTTGCAAGGGTTTAAGCTATTGGCATTGTAAATGACAATTACTTTTATCTGTTTTTTAAAACCAACACACATATAACGGGCATTGTTATTCATAATGCCTAATAGCTCAAACTCTCACAAATACAAGACATTTTAACTGTGGGCGCGCCCCTTTCATTAGACGCTGCTTGCCATATTCAGGTTACAGTGAGAAGTATCTAAACAAAGGAGTGCAGCTAACATTAAAGTGAAAGTGCGGTACGGGGCGCTTTCACCCAATATTAAAAAATAAATAAACAAAGGTTCTCTAGCGTGCCCGCTATAGTTAAAGCGGACCCGCAGCCATTACTTTTAAAAATATAAAAGCGGGTGGCGTGCTGCCTTTGTATGAAAGCACATCGTGGGTGGGATAGTGGAAGATCATTGAAGAAAATAGTGTTCACAGACTAGATAAAGCAGACTGTGTAACAACACAAGTAAAAAGACCAGTCCATATGGAAGGTTACAAGGCTGTACCAAGGAGGGACTACCAAGCCTATTTATCAATCAAAAGCAACGATTTTGAAAGGACCGTACAGGAGCCAATTGAAAAGATGGGCAGGAAATGGGCAGAGCTTCTATTCCATACCTTAATATAGCAAGCCTTGCAGAGCAGCGCATGCGCTGCCCAGGCTCGACCTAAAAACGGAAACAAATGCAGTTATGCGACAAGCTGTTGATAATGGAAATAGAAGACACGGGCTAATCCTCAAAATTGATAGACCCTGAGTAACGTACGTTATATCTGTTTCTGTTCCCTTATTTGACACAATTAGGTGCGTATATAAACAGCGATCACTATTTTTAAAAATATGTAAAATATAAAAACTAGGCATATCCACGTATGTTGATTTATAATTTGACCTTCATGAAGGAGTTTGCACATTTGTACATTGGTGGTTACAGTGTGAGTCTTCCTTGTTGGTGGTAGCTCGGAAAGTTATGTGTGAGAAGTTACCTAGTGTGTTATAGCAATGTTAAACAAGGACTTTGTTCTTTGAAGGGCCCTTTTTCCTTTCCAGATCGTGGACTATGTGATTTATGATCAAGTGCCTCTCTAGGACCTTGCATGTTGCCACAAAATAACTTGAATAAACTCTTGCTCTTATCTGATGCTAATTGTGAGTGTCATGTTACTTTTTTTTTTTTTTTTAGCTGTTGCTCAATTGCCGTTAAGCAACAGTAATTGCTTTCACAATTTCTCTCCCAATCTAGAATCAGGACTGTCTATGAACTACGCTGTGAAACTGTCAGGCTCACCATGAAACTATGCATTGCCATGTTGGCACCAAGCCTTAAAGCAGAGGCCCGTTCTGCTGTTACCTTAAAGCTATAGATCATGCAAGCTGTTTTGTTTCAGGATTGATTTACCGTCACTGGTTATTTCCCACTCACCTGCTACAGATCTCTTTGGATTAAGTATTCACTGCACTTCTAGCACAATAGCAGTGGGGTTCCAGTTATACTGGAACTTTCCTGGTATTCACCACTACTTCTGTCCCAGTTTAACACCCTACTGAGAGGTTGTGGGGAGGGTGAGAGGTGTAGATTCATTATCTTGTATTGGCTAGTCTGTTAGGGCATGGCAGATTTCACAAGATGTTGGCAAGTCCCTCAACTTTTGTTGCATGCTTCATTGTTTATGGAGCAAGTTTGGGATGTCGGAGTGCACAAGAAATACTGGTCACTCTGATCTAGTTGGAATATTTGGTTTTTGGAGTGGGATATTGCTCACTTGGGCTCAAAGGTTATTCACATTTAGAATTTGTTTGTCCCTGTTTCTGTGAAAAAATAAGACCTATTGTACAGTAAGACATCAGAGCTGCTGGTTGTGTAACATGAAAAAGTGCCCCTTAGCTTTTGTCTTCCCACTGTGCCCACGTTTAATTATGTCTGTATGTCGAAGCACACGACAGCTGATCAGTTCCTCTCTTTACAGTGTGAAATAATCAAAGGTAAAAAGTCTTGTTTATTCCCTAGCCTTTTGTTTTCTTTGATGGTAAGTTGTGTTCCCAAACCTTGTTATAGTTTGATGGGTTTTCATTGAATTATCCTAGTTCTGTCTTTAAACATCTTGAGAGGTGTAACACTTACCAGAGGTCTTGTATGTATTTAAAACAATGAGCAAGCATTCATTACAATAACCCTGCAGTGAATTCTCACTTACCTCTAATGTACCGGTTCGATCTGTCACCTGCGGGAAGCGGTTAAGAAAAGCAGCTCTGCTGATACTTCGGAGTGTTTGGAGCGTCTTCCCCAAAAGCGATTTTCAACACTGATCCAAGTCTCCAAGCAGCACACTGTTTTCACATGTTTGGGTAGATTAACCTTTCCAGGACAGCTTCCAGGTCATGACCTTCAGTTGTTTTTACAGACCAAAGTGACTTACAAGTTTACCAGCAGGCTAATCGAGAGGCACTTGGCAGCCCAAACAGCACAAAAGCTAAATATGAATATGTTAACCCACTCCCAAACAAATAGGTATTCTGTATGTATACAGAGAGGTTGGAGATAGTCTTAGTCCTAGTCCTAGAGTGTTTCTACCTGGGGCTATACATGCATCGTGTGATGCACTTGCCAGCAAAGTAGCTTGATTGAATGCAATTTAAGAAAAAACAGACACTCAACAGGTCATCAGAGAGCATCACTTCCTTGATAATTTACAATCTGGGTCTAGATCTGGCTACAGCACGGAGACAGCCTTGCTTAAAATAATAGACCATGTCCTACACTTCCCAGCAATTGTGACTCCTGACTGCTTTTAACACAGTCAGGTAGAAGGTTCTACTGAATATTCTACAGGATTGTATTGCATTGAGGGTCCTGTTTTCAGATGATTTACCTCCTCCTACAGTTGCCACTCTCAACAGATTAAACTAGGTAAAACACTTTAAACTACCCCTCACCTCCAATGAGTACTCCAGGGATTTTTCTTCTTGCCCTACCCTCTTTAACCTGAAAATCATTCCCTTTGATGCTCTCCTCTTCACCTCTAGCATGACCCATCACCAGTATGTCAATGACCTGCAACTCTGAAGGTTTCCTTTCCTTGCAGCATTTTCTTCTCTGTCAGTAGATATGCTTTAATATTCATAAACTCTGAATGGAATAGCAAACTGATCATTTACTAGAGGGGGCGAGAAAGCAGTAGGGAGTGGGAGTTAAGGGTACACCGCTCTAGCAATAGGAAAACACCCACTTGCATATATTCAACATTTTAAAACACTTCTGACCTAATTCTTTAGTCATGAACCGGAGAGGTAAATAATCCAGTGCATCCTTGTCTCTTTCTTTACATTAATTTCAGTAATAAAAGACCAAAAATGATCATTGTTTATTTGTAAGCTCACAAACGGCTAGAGTCCGCTAGTTGTGTGAAAACCAAAATAGAAAATCCTAAAAACTAGCATTGAAAAACAATATATGAGTTGTATCATGCAGCCCAGCTTTTACGCTGTCTCCGTGTGAATTTAATTAAATTCTATTCGTTCAACTTGATGAGAGGCATTTTTTGAGGCGCCTCGGCGCTCCCTTATATCATTTTCCTTATTTACTATGCGTGAGAAACCAGGCCCTATTTGCTGTGAACCCCCACTTTTTGCCCCGATTTTTGACTACAAGGTGCTGGTTTTCTGACTGATTGTGCCTTGGGCTCTGCTGAGTAGACCCAGGGCATGTGCTGGGATTAAAAGTACATGGTAATTAGGTTTAATTACAATTGGTACTGACAGCCTAGCTGTAAGTCCCTAGTATATAATAGGGTGTGTAAGTTTAGCGGTCCAATAGACTTAATGCACTAAAGTGTGCACTACTGTGCTGCCTGCTTTCATTTTAAAGGCAGCCGTGCTTTTCATGCTGCCTTTACATTAAAATTGTATGCAAATTCGACTTTGGAATTAAAGGTACTTCCAAAGCCTCAAACTACCTTATTTTTACATATGTCACCCCTAAGGTCTCCCCTGTGCCCCAGTGGTAGGGTCCCTTGTAACTATAAGCAGGAACATTATAACTAGGGCTCCCGGTTTTATGGTATTTATTTTTTTGCCATTTCCGTCTGTATTTATCCACATTTATTTTTGCCACAAGTAAAAGACGATGCTGCAGCTATGTTTTTCCACATTTATTTAAATTGACAATGTACACATGCACCCGGTTGTTATTAGTCAACACAATACATTCATTTGAAAACTTTGCCATTCACAGAATGTCCCAAATACGCTTAAAAGTGCCATCACAAGCCATTTGTCTCAGAGCCTTGCAGTTTCTGTCATCGGCACAGAGGGCCACATCCTCTCCCAAACTGAACACCATACTGCCCCACTGAGAGAAACTCACACTGCCTACAGCTACAACCCAATTGTGCCCCGCTATAAACACCTGGAAGCAACTCAATTCAAATTATGCACTAGACAAGAGTAATATCCTTCCTGAAAAAACAGTAACAACATTCTGGAAAAAGCAAACGCTCATAGGAAATACAACTTAAAGCTTTTACACTCATTATTCCGAAATCAATTAGTGTTTTTGCTTGAAAAGCTAAGGACATGAAAAGAGAAGTAGCGCTTCGCTGGCAAACACTGTAAGGTGGCGTTAATGTGTTTGGGTGTGAATAAAACCAGTCTGGCCACTTTGCGACTACTCTGTCTTGTTTTATTTAGTTATGTATTTATTGTTCGTATTTCAAAAACTTTTTTTCTCTCCTCCTGAGGCTGCATTTTGGAATAGAAAAATGTCAGAGAAAGACATTTGCAACAAAAGTGTTTCCTCTCTTTTTGAATCCATTTCACAGGGGAACGAATGACAGAAAGAAGAGGAAAGAACAGTCACGGCTTTCTGCAAGTCAGGAAGAGGGTGTGGCGAGGCAACTCTGCTGGAGCACGTCAGCACCGCAAAATGTGCTAGTATTTTCCCGTTTTTAAATATAAATACAGACAAAGGAAAACTTGTTTTCTGTCTGTATTTATATGTAAAAATCTGTTTAAACGGAAAACCGGGAGCCCTAATGAGGGAAAAACTGCCAGTTCTGTGTTTACCCATTGTAGCACAACGGCTTCATAGGCTAACATGGGAATTCTTTATTCAAGTGTAACTATTGAAAGAAAGGAGCTAAAATATACTTCAAAGTATCAAAATGATAGTTTGAATAAATCCAATAACTTGCCACTATTATAAATGTTATAGAACTTTCTTTTCTGTAAGCCAATGTCCAGCCTTCCAGCAGCCCTGCTGTGATTGATCAGCCTCTGCCAGGCTGAGGCAAGCTGTCTTAATAAACATCTGTTATTCAGCGCCAAGATGCCTACCGGTGAACGTGCGCTTTACAAATACACATGTTAATGAGGTGTGAAGTGGCCTGACTAGAGACCAAGGATTTCCTGTGGGAGAACTGCAAGCTACAGAGCAAAAGGCAGGATGGGGGTGGAGGTGCCAAACTAGTCTTCAAAGAGGGAAAGACAGTTTAGGGCAGCACAGTCTCACTCCCACATCCTGCTCCACCAGCCAGACAGGAGCCCCTGTAATTAGTTTTGCAGAGAGGCTGGAAGGGGAGTGTTAAGGAAACTTAGCCACACCATTGGGATGGCTTAGCCAGATTGTCATCTCCAGGAGAGAGTTTCTCCATTTTGGATTTTGGAAGAATAGTGCTTTCTGGGTCAAGAATATGCCACACTTTGGAGGAAGTGGTCATACCTGATGGTGGCACTCTGCACCCCATTGGTCAACGGTGCCCCCGCTGGTCACCCAGGAACTGTGAATAAATATGGGAGCGTTGCCCAGCAACTTGGATCCCTGCCTGAAACTACAAGGAGAAGTGCTACTGTGCTGGAACCTTGACCTGCACCCAAAGGATTGCACTCTGAAGGACTACACTTGCTGCACAATCAGGAAGAACAACCTTAAGGGCTTTGCCTGGCTTCGCAAAGATTAAGGAGTGGACTCCTGAAAGCAACAAGTTAACAGAGCTCACCTGCACCCTCTCCACCAAGACGTCCACATCCTGGAGTGCGTCCAGTGAACGTTTAAAGATTTGGCCAGATGCATTGTGTGAATTGTAGTCCCAACATCCCAAGGACCATCATAGAGATTCTAGACCCCTGGATTGGCGTTGTGGAAACTTTGAACCCTCATGGAGACCTTCTGAAAGAAGATCCTGAAGTTTGGAGCAACTTTGGTAAAAAGCACCATAAATTGACCAACCCAACATCGAGAGTCAAGCCAGTGACATCGAACTGCGACCTGGCCTAGATTTCATGTTCATCCTGTTGAAAGCTACGGAGCTCAAGACTTCCAGAATTTCACCAAGGGCTCACGCTGGACCAAGCAGACATCAACACAAATCTGTCCTGACTAGGAGCCTCGCTTGACATCGAGAGAAAAAAAGCTCCTAAAAGTTACTAAGTGTGAAGGTAAAATTTAGACCGAAGCCTCCCACCTGGTGTGTCATACCAGGGCTCCATCGCGGTCAGCCTCAAACTTGGACTTTGTCCCTGTTAAGTGCGACGAGATGTCGAAAGTGGCGCTTTGGGCTTTCAAGCTCTAGAAAGTGTTTATTCTTTAAAAATTAAAATCTCCGGTTCTCTACATTGGATTGTTGTCATTTTGGTGTCATTTTAAAGATAAAAATATCTTATTTTTTATAAATTGGTGTTTGCTTTTTATGTGGTGTTTTACTTATTTAATATATTGGTGTTTTTAACTGCTTTTCACACCTGTCTCCTGAGTTAAGCCTGCCTTCTCATTGCCAGCTACCAAGGGTTGAGCAAGGGAATAATTTATTGTGTACTTGACTGGACCTAATATTGTGATTGTGGCCTTATTAATATTGGTAGGTCCCTAACTACACCTACTAATAAACTACCTTCCAACGCTATGTATATGTTACCACTAATGACGTCATGACTAAGGCATACTTTTATTTCCATCTTGCAAGCTCTTTGGTAGTCTGCCAAACCGGCATTAGAATAACTGCTTATGGGATAACACTAATTTTCTCCGAACCGGGTTATAATATTTGTGACACTTAACAATCTATGCAGGGGTTGAATATGTCCTCACGAGATAAATCATTACAAATAACCAGCTGTCTGCCCGAAGGGGATCTTAATCATGCAAAACTTAATTTATGTGTAACAGCCGGTAGTATACAGTCAAGATGCTCCAAACAAAAAAGGAATGAAGAAATGATACAGCGCAGTGCAAAAATTGTTTAAAAAAAAAAAGGTGATATCAAACAGTAAACACACAGCTCGAAATTATGGAAAATGTGGCCATTTTAGGCATTCAGAGAAAGACCATGGTATAATTCATCATTTGCACTCAATGCATAATAGGAATTCAGTTTCTACAGTCCAGGTTCATATGCTTCGTCAACGCTCAGACCCATAGGCATGTCAATTATGGAGCTGGGTCTTCATTTGGACAGAATAAAAGAATGCACCCTCCTAACAGAGGATTGCTAGAAGCATAATGTTATGGTTATATAATGAAACAGTTCCCCAAGACATCTGGCGCCCAAACTCATCCGATGCAGCTCGCTTTGCGTCGGATGAGACTGTATTTCATTATGTGAACTAGAGTGACATTATTTATGGTTCTTGCAAGATGCCTCTAGAAAAAGGGACCCCCTGCAAAAACTCTGTTCCGAGGGCAGGGAAAATATCAATATTGCAGAAAGAACCCCAATCATTCATAAGTTTATACACACAAATTCTGTAGCTCAGAGAGAAGGTATTTACCTTACTTTCAATTTTTTTAATTTTTTTATTGACCATCAAAATAAACTTCAAATGATAATTTTTTTCACATTGCCATACATAGGCAAAATCCTAAGCATCCATATTACACATTATAAAATATGCTATTCATACAGTTAGGATAGCATTCTTCTCATCAGGCATCCCATCATTCATACTAAATATACAACCTAGTCTTTCTTATAAAGTCATTTGATATGCCTCAGGATATATTTTCTACTTGATCTTGTATCTTTACAATTACACTTTTTATCACAATTTATTCTTTATACTTAATGACACAATTTATCATTATGTGCTTCCTTAACATTATACTTCATCCAATCTTGAATCGATATGTTATATAAGTGTGACTTGTATTCAGTTCTTTCTCAACAGTGATGGCCGCCTGTGAAAAGAGGTAGGGCGGCTGACAAGGGGTTGGTGGGGTTGGCGGGGTGGAGAAATTAAAATAAAAAATTCTTACCTGCCGCTCTGCTCCTGTTGACCTCCTCGCTGCTCCTCTTGTCGGGCTGGAAGGGGATGGGCCCTTAAGGCACAGGCTCCAAACCCAAACCAGACGCTGCTCTCAAGCATGAGAGCAGCACCAGTATTGGTCTGAGTTACTCAGTGCATTGGAGCCTGTGGCTTTTTTCCAGTCCGACTGTGCAACACAGCTGGGTTGGAGAAACATAAGTGTGCATGTCAGTTTGGCCAGCCAAACTGACATGCGCACTTGTAAGGGCCCACCACTCCTCCTCTAGGCCATGCCATGGCCTGGCCCCACCCAATACTCATTGTGTTAGTATCATTTTATTTATCATCTGCTGACTTTGGGCAGAGGGGCAACGCTTCTACGCCATTACGGAGGAGCCGCCCCTGTTTCTCAACGCACGTTTCGGCATGAAGACTCCTCCTTCAGGAAAGCCACTTCAAGACCTTTTTATCATATGAATACCCAGTTTCACTCATGGGGATGTCCAAATCCCGAAAATATATATTTTTGAAAGGAATAAAAGCCTCCAACTGAAAGTGGACTTTATGGGTCACTGAGGTGACCATATTGGTCATATATCACTTTAGGTAAGTGTGTAGAACAATAGCTGTATTTGGATGATATTCGGATAACTTTCATATAATGCTAAACTTCTACAGGTTAAATCTCTATTGGCTCGTCACGCTGTTGCTTGTCACGTTCTTCCCTCTTTATTTTGCTTGCCGTATGTGCCTGTCTGTGTGCGCGTGTTCTGCATGCAGAACGCAAGATGCTCACAAGCTTCTAGTCCTGAAAGCTTTAAGTAGAAGCTTACTGTTTTCCTGACTAAATGTGCCTCTTCTCAAGAAAAGGCTCTTGATGGGCTGGATGGCCAAGAATGGTTTGTAACCCCATTGCTTACTACTTAAATGCATCCATTTGGCCCTATTCACAAAGGTATGTTGACCTTAAACATAAAATGGACCCTGCCCAGAGAAAAAAAATGTGTTTGCATATGTGCCTGCCATTCTCACTGTAAGCTATGTACAGTTCCACAGAGGAGAAGTAGGCGCGTCAAGAGTTATGTGACAGGTGTAATAGTAGGCCTAGAAACCTGCATCTTGCACAGCTTTCAAGGTGTACAATTGTACCTGCTTTGTGAAGTTGAAATGAAATGTTAAAAAAGTACATACAAGCAGAGTCCTAAAACCAGCCGCGGCCCGTGCAGGTAACAGCAGTGGGGCCGGGTGGGGGGAGGGATTTTGACAGACGACCATGAGGGAGAATTAATTATTTATTTAATTTTCCCTTGTGGTAGTCTGTCGAATCTCCCCCTAACCCAACCGCTCTTACCTGCACGGGCGGCGGCTGACTAAAACACCGCCTGTACTTTTTGGGGGGGAGGGTGTAGAAAAAAAGTTCCAGACACAGAGAGATATATATATATATATATATATTCTTTAATTGCAGCACAGCATCATGCGTCTTGCCTTCAAGCTCAGTAGTAGTAAACTGACCCACTAGGCATTCTTAGTTCTAAACAGTGCCTAGCAACAGTGAAACACATTTAAATAATAATGCAAGGGAAATAGAATATAACACATCTCCTCCTTTAAAAACAGAAGATCAATAGAATGCAAAATCATTGAACTTGTGAGGTACTCGTCTCACACGGCAGGTATCTTTGACTCTAGATGCTACAGACTTAGTTGGTTCAACCTGGCTTGTGCGGTCACAAGTGAAACCTTAATTTCCAAATTCCTCATCCTGGTCATGGGCATGGTCCATATGCACATTAACATTTTTAAGGTATTTGCATCTTGCCACACGCCTAACATTCCAAACTTTACCATCATGTGTGACCACATTGTTCAAATTCACTTTTACCACTTTGGTGACTTTGCCAAATCTAATCATACCTTTGGAAATAATCCCAGGCAACCGGATCCTGACCCAATCTCCAACACAAAAGCTGGGCCTTTTAACTCTCCATTTGCTATGATACCACTCTTTCATTTTGCTTTGTCTAATTGCCACCTTCTTGCCCACTTGTTCCACATCTATACCATGACATTTCTTCTCCCATCTTTTCTTGAACCACCAAGGACACAATTTAGTGGTAGGATTCCTGCCTTTGAGCAATTTAAAAGGACTCCCTTGCGTGGTCGTGTGAGGCGTGGTGCGATGCATCCAAATTTTCTCCCTTAATACATTTTTCCATTCACCACCGCACTTGCGTGCACCAGTTATCCATTCTTTCAAAACGCGGTTGAATCTTTCCACTTGACCGTTCCCTTGAGGTTCATATAATAAGGCAGTGGTCATGTGGCAAATGCTACAATGCACCAGAAATTCTTGCATCTCTTTAGATTTAAACTGGACACCATTGTCAGTGATAAGTACTTCAGGGTACCCCTCTCTCGCAAATATTTCCTTAAGAAATTCTATGACTGCATCAGTGGTAATATGACTAACAAATTTTACCTCAGACCATTTCGAATGATAGTCAATAACCACAAGAGCAAACCTAGCATCTTGTGGTAAAGAATGGAAAGGTCCTGAGATATCCATGGCAACTTTCTGCCAAGGAAATTCTGGCCAATCCACAGGTTTTAAAGGTGCAGGAACCACTCTGAGACCTCTCTCACTATTCACACAATCTTCACATTCTCTTACCACTCGATCAACCATCCTGTCTAAACCAGGCCACCAAAAATTTGTCCTAACTAATCTTTTCATGGAGGACATACCGAAATGTTGCTTATGCGCTAATTGAAGAATAATCTCTTGTATTCCTACAGGAGGAATACATTTACCACTCTTGAATAGTAATTCTCCTTCTAATTCCAATTCATCTGCAACCTTAAAGAAAGGTAGTACTTCAGGCAATAAAAGGTCTTTCCTGGGCCATCCTGTCAGTACATAATCCTTCACTTTGTTCCATAATTCATCTTCCTTGCAGTTATCAGACCAGACTTTTTCATCAATACCCTCAAAAGCTTTCTCTACAACATCGTTAATAGTTGCAATAATGTCTTCTTGAGATTTTTCTGCATTCCCTTCTTCATCATTACAAGGTAATCTGGAAAAACAATCCGCTATGACATTATTTTTCCCAGGTACATATTCCACTTTAAAACTATACTCTTGTAGTCTAGACATCAACCTGGCAATACGAGCAGTGGCATTCCTACCACCAGGTGACAGAATATGGATAAGTGGTTTGTGGTCAGTCCTGAGTAAAAAATGGCCTCCCCAAACATAATTGCGGAAATGCTCGATGGCCCACACACAACCAAGTAGTTCCTTCTCAATCACTGCATATTTCCTCTCCGCTTCATTTAGTGTCCTAGATGCGAACGCCTCATTCCACTCCTCTTTCCCACACCTCTGATACAACACTCCTCCTAAACCATACATACTGGTGTCCACAGTAATTACACATTCCTTACCCATACAAAATGTTTTGAGGGTAGGCGCTTCCAGAATGTCATTTTTAATTTGCTGAAATGCATTTTCATGCTTGTCAGACCACTCAAACCTTGCATCTTTCCTGCTCAACACACGCAAATGTTCCGCCTTTGTTGCAAAATTCTTAATAAATTTGCTATAATATTCACACATTCCTGCAAATGAAAGTAACTTTTCTCTAGTGTCTGGTGCAGGGGCTTTCACTATAGCATCAACCAATGATTTTTGGGGAACAACACCTTCTCCCGACAAAGTGTGACCCAAATATTCTACAGAGGTGCGGAATAATGTACATTTGGTTTTCTTCAACGTCAACCCATGGTCCTCCAATCTTTTGCAGACCTGCCCCAGATGAGTAAGATGCTCTTGATGATCTTTGGAAAATATAAGTATATCATCTTGGAAACATTTTGTAAACGTATCACAGTCTTTGAATATGTGCTACATAGCCCTTTGAAACACTGACGCTGCTGACACTAAACCAAAGGGCATCCTCTTGAATTGGTATAAACCCAATGGCGTAATAAAAGCAGTATAATGTCTAGAAGCTTCTGTCAATTCTATCTGGTGGTAAGCAGATCTAAGATCCAGAGTGGAAAACGAAGTAGCTCCTTCCAACATGCTCACAACCTCATTTATGTTGGGAAGTGGGTGGCAATCAGGTATTACATTGGCGTTTAAAGCTCTTAAATCCACACACAGCCTCAAAGATTGATCCTCTTTTCTCGCCAAAACTATGGGAGAAACCCATTCCGAAGGTTCTACTTCTTCAATTATGTTTTCTTTGACCAAATCCTCCAACATTATCTTCAATTCTTGTCTGATATTAATAGGAACATTCCTTAATTTTTGTCTCACAGGAACTATCCTCTCTTTATTTTTATCTCATGAGAAAAATCTGTTAGTTTGCCAAGTTTGTCAGAGAAAACCTTTGGAAATTGACTAATAATAGTTTCCTCATCACTTTTGTCTGCTATGATAAGAATTGGTTCACTTTTTCTGGGGTTTAGTATAATTCCTAGTTTCCACTGGTCCCTCCACCCAAGTACATTCACACCTTTTACAGCTATATAGAGTTTAACTTCGGCTTTCCTACCTTTGAACTCCAGTTCCACAAGATTGTAGCCAATGACATCAATGGCAGTGCCATCAAAGGTTTCCGCTACAATATCGGAAGGTTTCAATTTATCCAAATCTAAACATTTTCCAAACTTCTCTATAAAATATTTTTCCGTAATAATTGTCCATGGAGACCCTGAGTCAGCCATGAGCTCTAAATACTCACCAAGGACTTTGACAATGCATTTGGGTGGACCCCTGACCCCTACTTCCTCCCCCTTGGTATCTTTAATGGAGATAACAATTCCTTTAGTCTGAACATCAACCTTTCCACACTCATTGTTAGCGTCATGTCTACCTATTTCACTTAGAGAGGAAATTTTACCCCTCTGAGTAGTAGTAACATTGCTTCTCCTTCTGATGTCCCTACAGACACGAGCAAAATGCCCAATACGTCCACATTTCACACATCCCTTCCCAATTGCAGGACAAAGAGTAAAAGAAGCAATGTGATTGATACTTCCACATCTGTAACAAGTAGTACTTCTGCCTTCATCTCTTTTTTTTATACTCTCGTCCTTTGGTTAACGTACATAAATTCCCTTCACTAGTATTAATAGCACATACTTCCTCATTGCCAGGATCTTTCTTACTTACTACAGACACCCATTTTTCAGACTGTTCTATAGCAATTTGTAATTTAGGATCTCCTACAACCCATAACTGTTCTTGTATTTTCTTACTCTTTACATGAACTACAATTTGATCTCGTATCATTTCATCTGTCATTTGTCCAAAGTTACATGACATGGACAGTCCTCGTAATGCTGTCAAAAACTCATCAAAAGATTCATTCTCCTTTTGCGCCCTGGTGTAAAATTTGAACCTATTCAACGCAATGCTGGTGGATGGTTTGAATCTAAGTTCCATCCTAAGTAGCGCTTCTTTATACACATCCAAATCTTCTTGTTCTACTTGTGGTAAACTCCTAAAGACAACTTGGCCCTCAGATCCTAGGCAGTGTAATAATATACTCTTTTTCCTCTCAGCACCCATTCTTTGACCATCAATGGCAGTCATATAAGTTATGAATTCCTCTTTCCACCTCACCCAAGGCATTGCTGGCTCCCCTTTGTTAGGTAAGAATTTCCCTGGAGGATCAAACTACATAGTTCTCACAGCAAATTGTAAATATAAATTCAGGAAAACAAATTCACAAAATATAAATAACACTGTAATAGTGTTCCAAAAGTACCAGGTATCTTCAAAATTGTCAGCCGTGTGCCTTTGGTCAGAATTATCACTTCCGTTTATTCCAAGTCACTTGTTGAATGTTAGTACAGCCTCTCATAAATTGTTAACATCCGATGACAAAAACGAAGGAAAGGCGCCTGAATAAACAAATGGGAACGCAGCTCACATCTCCCAATTAGGAAGAAAACAAGTTAACCAATAGCAGCGTTTGTTTATTTCCTGCTGCTGTAGCTACGTCAGTACGTGTCATGCGCGCACTCTCGGCTTCACGCTCATCAGGAAGAGAGCGCGAGAGATCACATTACATTGACACCTGGACGCGTGGAATCCTAGCCGCCGTGAAGAAAAGAACAGAGCGGAGCTGCATCAATCCAAAAGATGCAGGTATTTACCAGTGATGGCGCGTGGCTCCAACCGCCCACAACGCTGCGAGTCTCTCAGCAAACTCGAAATAATGAAATTCGCTGCACTAGTACTTGCCCAGCTAACACGCTCTTCTCTGTACGAAGCGTCGCCGTTTCCAAACTTAACCGGGAACTCCAACAGCTGCACACCGGTTCTTGTAGAAATTTGTAGTCTCTGTCCAGAAATAGCCTCTGCGCCTGTGCTGCTCCAATAGATGACCGTGCTACTGGACTTCAACTCGTCGCCAAATGTAGAAAATAAGTTCCAGACACAGATATATATATATATATATATATATATATATATATATATATAGTGTCTTTAATTGCAGCACAGCATCATGCGTCTTGCCTTCAAGCTCAGTAGTGGTAAACTGACCCACTAGGCATTCTGAGTTCTAAACAGTGCCTAGCAACAGTGAAACGCATTTAATATATAATGCAAGGGAAATACAAATAGAATATAACAGAGGGGTCAGACCCAATGTGCTTATTCCTCTACTCTGTCAATGCGCTGATTTCTTTTTACCATCTCTTGTTTCTTCCGCTGTCTAAGCCCTGCTGATGATTTCCAAGTATTTATTTCAGTCAAGAGGCGGCATAAAGATTCCCAGTGACCACCTTTTCAGTTTGCGTTATCATTTGGTTAAAAGATTATTATTTAGAATCAATTCAGGTTTCATCGGAATTTGAGAAACCATGTCTGCTTAATTTGTTGTGTGCTTTGGCCCTCTGTTTTTACCAGTTATGCATAGGAACAGTGGCAAGAAGCAAACTGGAGCGGGTTTTGTAGTAGGCACAGTGATTTTGATAATTTACAGCTCTCAGATTACAGTGCAAACTCATTTTCGAAAATATGGGTTATTCAGTGTTATGTCGTTATCTTTTTATGTATTCATGGAATTATATATAACTAATTGTAGCCTTAAGTTGCTAAATGACCTACAATAACCAATAATAATCAAATGACAAAGGTTTCTTTTTTCGAGTCCTAGTTGGCAACATTTGCTTGACTTAGAATGTGTTCTACTTACACGTTGTGTGATGTCCATACGTCTGCTCATATGGTCTTTATTCAGTGTATGAGTATCATGCCTTTTCTCATCTCACTCTGTCCTTCTTTCTCCCGTCTTATAGAAATCGAGCCCAGCCTGCTGCCCCGTCCACGCCGCCTGCTGCTGTTGGTGAATCCCTATGGCGGCCGGGGCCATGCCCTGCAGTACTGTCAAACACACATTCTGCCGATGATCACCGAGGCCGACATCAGCTACAACCTGATTCAGACAGGTGAGGTGGCTTGACAGGGTATCAGTTAAAACCTGATTTAGACAGGTGAGGTGGATGGAAGGAAGGGTCACCTGTTAGGAGATGGGAGCTGATGTTCAAGTTGTCCCTCTTTCTGAAGTGACATGCCAGCAGCTAATAGCTCTGCTAAGGCAACGCATTGAAATTACTCAGCAGTTCATTTCTATAAAAATGGTGCCATCGTCGATTTGTTTTGTTTTTGGAGTTTTGTTTTTTCTTTTAAACGTCAAGAGGCCAAGAAAATGGATTGAAGTGCTTTTGCTAATAGCAGACATGTAACACTTGAATGCTGCAGTGCTTCATAATAGATTTAACTGATATTTCAGGAATAGGCATTGAGGCAGATAGGTGATACACAGAAACAGGAATCCCTCCTAATTATAATTAGGGCTCCCGGTTTTATGGTATTTTTTTTTTTTTACTTTTCCGTCTGTGTTTATCCATATTTATTTTTTGGCCATTTTATCTGTATTTATCCATATTTGTTTTGTGTATAAATGAAGTTGTAAAACTACATTTCCATATTTATTTAACTGATAGACGCATACTCATCTTATGATCTCTGTCGTGATTTAGCTATTTAAGCTGCCAAATATCACTTAACAAATCATCCACTAAATATTAGCATTACACCACAAATGTATGTTGACATATGCCATTATTTAAAGAAATGTTATCCTGCTTTTTATTTCCCATGCTGTCCAATCGTCTCGGCTGTTGGGCTACAATTCATGAGAGATAGTACGGAGAGTCACTTAAAAGAAGCACCATTTTCTGTATTTATCCACTTTTAAAAATCAATGCAGACAGAAAACACATTGTTTTCTGTCTGTATTTAGCTGTAAAAGTCTGTAAAAACGGAAAACAGGGAGCCTTAATTATAATGCCCCCTTACCTCAGCAGAGGATAATATTTAAATGGCTGGCTGCTAGAACCTGCTGTGAAATATCTGCAGAAGGCAAAGGCTGGCCTGTAATGACCGAGCACCCTTCCAAGCAATATTAAATTTGTCAATTTTCACACTTAATCTATGGAAGAAGTCCTATTTCGACAAAGCTGCCACCCCCTAATTTTCCCATGTCATGAATCTGAGCCAATTTGAAAAACAGTATTTGAACACCATACATGTAGGTGTTAATATGATAATGTACATCTATCCCCTGCACCACTGATTGTGTGTTGATTTTTCTTTGGGACTCTGCAGCAGTGCATGTACTGTCTTCTCTTGCTTTTGCTTGTTGGTGTTCCGTTGCTCATTGTAATGAAATTTGGATGCATATCGAAAGGTGACCTGCCGGGATCTGGCAGATAGATCAAGAAGGAGTTGCAAGATTGTCAGTGTTGAACCTAGCTCTGGGGTGGTGTCAATGCTATACTTACTGATCGTCTCTCTACTGAATGACTAAGGCATCCATTACTTCATATTTTGTAGCAATTGGTCCATCTACTGTGATCTGATATAACAGTGCCTTTTTCCCTAGGCAGAGCAGTCACCATCCTATTTGTGCCAGGGTCCCTGTGACCTGGAAAGGGAAAACCGTGCTCAATAATCCACCCCTGTGCCTCTCTCACTACTAGATGAAATGTTAAGATTCTGCCTAGTTCATCCTGTGGTTTTGGTGTTTAGTGCTGCTTCCCATTAACTCCCTCATGCGTGTGACTGTAATGGCTGGTGAAAGAGAAGGAAATAACCCAACAGAGGAAGTAAATTCTCGCCACTCCGTACTGAAAACATTCTCCTCTACCAGACCACAAAGATATGCCTCAAGTCTTGGACCATTGTGAAAGGAAATTCAGCATGCGTTACAGGTGGATGTTGTATTCTTCTTCTTTTTTTTCTTTTTTTTTTTCTACAGTGTCTAGGATTCCACCTTACCTGTTGCTCACATTTGGGTCAGCTTCCACAGATGCCATCTGTCTCCCCCTTCTCTGTCTCCAATAGGATCCTTTGTCTTATATTCCTCTGGATGCTCCATTGACATTCTCGTTTGCTTTCTCCTTCTCTCCTTCCTTCACTTTCTCAGTTCCTCTGCTACTTTTTGCTGCGTGCCCCTCCTCTCCTTTATTCTCCTGCTCTGTTTCTTACCCCTATGAAAATTGGACATGATCTTTTAGCTGGGAATGTATTGAACTATGTAGTTTCTGCTCGGCTCAACAGGGATTAGGTCTTACTCAGTAGTACTGAAAAGCACTTCCTGTTTGTTGGATTCAGGTTGGTGGCAGTAATTGTTGTGATTTAATGGTTATATAAGGGTACTCAAAGATCTTTATTGCACATGGCTCCTATTAGAGCTTAACATGCTATTAATCCTGTGGATGAAATTTTGAGGGTATACGAATACTTTTATGGTTTAAGCGATGATGGACCGGTACCCCACAGTCTGCTAAACCGACGTGCACGAACATTGTCTGTGGTACTCATAACTGGGCTACAGAAAGGGGTTCAGTTGACGTCCACTGATTTCATTCAATTTTTACTCATACGCCAAGTTTGAGGTGAAGAGTCTTGTCCAGGATTCCTTATGACCCAGCTATCTCTTTCATTATGATTCTGCAGTGAACATAGCATTAATTCTCAGACTATTTATACAGGGTAATCCACAAACAACAAAGCCTCACAAGTCATAGTAACTATGAGGTGTCCCTTCTGCAGTGACACACTCTAAGGAAGGTAAGGCTTTTCTAAGCAGAACTATCTGTTTTTGGTGGATTCAAGATCGAAGATTAGGTATAGTGCCGGAATATCATAACCAAAATATTGTCTGACCGCTATACTGTGACTTGGACATTATTTGTCAAAATACAGGCCCATTGAAACTAATAATAGATACTGTAAACACAATGGGATGATATTTATGTCAAATACATTTAGGACGTATTACTTTCACGTTATTGTTTTTGTTGCTAATAATATGACACCCAGAACTAAGCTTAATAATGCTGCTTGATAATCTGAGGTGCAAATAAGGCCTGCTCTTAGTTACATTCCTCCCCAAACAGACATTTCTATCCTCCCCTAACAGACATTTTTATCCTCTTAAGTGTCTAGTCACACTTTCTGCTTGAGGGATGAATGAGAAGTGGGCAGACACAAGTTGCGAGCCTCCGACTATTCTTCCTCTCTTACTGCATTGTTTTAAAAAGTCCTTCTTTGTCTTCTGCTTTTTTTTTGTTTTTTTGTCCTGTTCCCTCTTTCAGTTGTTTCCTGGTTTTGTAGCTCAGTAGCCAACAGATTGGTCCCACTCTTCTGCTCCACTTCATGTATGGACCAAAATCAAGCACTTATCTTAAATCTTAGCGCTCTATCTCTCTGAAGTTTAGTTCCAGTTTGTCTTGAAGTTAGGATGGGGCACCCTTGCATATGAATGTAACGTGAAATGTTGTGTTTGACACATTATTTTTGAGCTCTGACTTGCAGTTCATGAAGCACTTTTTTCAGAATTATATAACGCACATTACTGTTATTTAGCCTTGTAGAAATGATTGCGAGAATGGCGAAAGCATGATTATTCTGAGAGAACATGCTTCTTTTGAACAGGTTCCGGGAGTAGAACTAGGGATTGAAAAAATTATCCCATTGCACCATGGATAGTCCTTCTAAAAAGAAAGGGACCGGTTCACATACTGCAATGCTACAAGGGTACTAATTCATGTACTCTTAAATGCCTTGCCAAATTAGTTTTGGTAATGGAGCATGGAAAATGGTTTTTGTGTGTGCCAATAGAGTGATCATTACAAATGGAAGCCACAAGACTGAAACATTAATTTGGGTTTATCTTGACGTTTATGAATCTTATTCACAAAGGCATTCGAGTGTGAAGTAATCCTACAGGAGTACTATTTCACATACTCGCTGTCCCAGGAAAAGTCACCAGTAAGCTTCAAAGAGTACAAAATGGGCAGTTGGAGCTATTTTTAAAAGACTCAATAGGACTCTGTTTCTGAATTTCGGAGATCGCTCCAATGGCTTACTATGGAGCAGCGGATTATGTTCAAAGCCTTATGTCTGTCATAAGGTGATCTATGGAAAGATCAGTCCTTTAGCCAAAGCCTTCTAGAAAAGAAACCGGGAGTTAGAAGAGGATGATCAGATAATCTCCTTCTGTTTCACGTTCCTAGGGTAAAATACACGAGCACTGAAGGCACAACTTTTTAAGGGGCTGCACCATGATTGGGGAACTCTCTACCGCTTACTCTTTGAACCCACAGTAATTTGATATTGTATAGGAAAAGCCTGAAAATATTTTGTTTAGTTAATTCCCTACCTTTGGGTGAGTAACAATATCATATTACATGGTCTGTGTTGAACACAAATAAACCCTGGCACATTAGTTTGAGCGTCATAAATGAGACACTCATTCATAAATGCATTGGTGAATTTAACCCTTTGATCTTACTTTTTAACGTGGGTATCTCAGCGACCCAAATGGGGGAGTTGTACATCGAGGGCTCTAGTGGTAGCCTGAAGGTTCTTAGCATTGTTTTATCAGAAATAACTACTAATATTCAATCAAATTTGACTACACTATTCCTGGATGTTATGTCCAATATAATGGAATAACTTGCCAGCAATCAAAAAAGAGCCACTAATTTTCTAAATAACTTGGAGGTACCCTGAATAGGTATTACATTTTACAATGCCGCATTCTTAGGATATTTCCTAGGGTGGAATGTGACCAGACCCATTAGGAGCTCTGAAGGTAGCTGGATATATTGGACTGAACCATCCAAAACCGCACATATATGGACTTTTTTGTGTGATTAAGGTCTGCCTCTGTCAGCAATATCTCAGAACCCCAATCCAACTGAAGCATTCTACGTAGTAAAATGGAGGACTCATGAGAGGAAAAGTTGCCCAAAAGACATGCACTGCTGACTCACCTTGGCCCTGAGCTTTTAGCGTCTGTCAATGGCTTCTCCGTGAACCGGTCAGAATAGCGGAACGATGATATTCTAGGACCAAAAGCTGTTAAATTTACTATGCATTAGTTGTGTGTCCTCCCTTTCAAGAATCCTAAATTGAAACTTAATGTTTGAAATGGAATGTTAATTTTAACAATAATACCGATTGTGGGAGGATATTTTTTCACTGCTAATGATTCATATCAACCTACTTTATTTATTCCGTGTTTTATATAGCGCGGACATGACCCTATTAGGGTATCAAAGCGCTTCACAATTCCATAACCAAGAACTTTCGATGGCCGGTTTGGCACAAACCTTTAAGCAAACATTAACAAACATAAAAAATCAGATGCAAACATTAACAAATGTAAATAATCAGATTGGGCCATTTGTGCTTGCTATAACATACATGTCCTAACGATTACTAGAGATCTATCTGTGTTAAAATAGTCTGTGATCTAAAAGGTATCATAACAGTGTCTGGTCTTTTGTTATTTATGGTAGGTACTTGCTCATAAGAAAGGTCTTAGCTTCTTTTTTGATAACTGTTGTGGACGAGATCTATCTGATGCTCGGGGGGAATGCGTTCCAGATTCTTGGTGCAACGCCAGAGAATGCTCAGTCATAAGTTCTCTTGTTACGGAAGAGGGCAGGTTTCAGTAAGAGGTCTCCATTGCTCCGAGAGCATCTGCTGCGTCCTGACAATGTGATTTTCTGGGCTAGGTATAGTGGCGTTTTGTAGTGTATCGCTTTGTGTGCGATACATGCCATCTTTAGCTGGATTCTTGCTTTGTAAGGAAGCCAGTTAAGCGCTTTCAGGTGTGGGGTGATGTGGTCAAACTTTCTGGAGCCTGTTATGAGTCTTGTGGCCGCATTGAGACAGGCTTTTAGTGGAGCTGTTGAAATCTTGGTTAGTCCTGATAAAGTTGTGCATCCGTACTCAATCCTCGAGATGACCAGTGCCTGGACTGCCGTTTTGAGGTCTGTTGCAGAAATGAAAGGTTTAAGTTTTCTAAGATAGCTCAGATGGAAGCAGGCAGTTTTAGCCATCGTGCTAATGTGAGATTGCATGTTCAGGTTCTTATCAAGCGTGATTCCAAGAGACTTGATTGAGTCCACTATCTTTGGAGTACAGTTTAGCGCAGTGATCAACTTGGTCCATTCCATTATCCTCGCTGAGCTTTTCTGGGGTGAAATCAGAAGAAATTCTGTTTTATGCGGGTTAAGCTTGAGATGATTATTAGTTAGCCAATGAACGGTCCTCTTCAATGCCAGGTTCATGATGTTAATCTCTTCCAATGAAGTAATCTTGATACATAGCTGTGTGTCATCTGCATACATGTGAAAGGAGATGTTTGCCTGCTGTAAAATTTCTGGTAGAGGTTCTACATAAAGATTGAATAGAGATGGGGATAGTGTTGATCCCTGTGGAACTCCAATAAGATTAGGGGTTGATGCTGATAGTATTTGGTTCACCTTGAATCTTTGCGATCTGTTCTTTAGGAAGGATCTAAACCATTCTAGGACTGTGCCCGATAGTCCCATCCTTTCCTCCAGCCGGTCTAGAATTTTGACATGGTTTACTGTGTCAAATGCGGACGAGAGGTCGAATAGTACTAGGAGACAAGTTTCATTGCGGTCTAAGGCAAGAAGAGCGTCATCCACTATGTGAAGAATTGCTGTTTCCGTACTGTGATTTGGTCTGAACCCCGATTGGCAGTCGTTCAGAAGCTTGAATTCAGAAATGTGTTGGCTCAATAATTGTTGAACACATTTTTCCAGGACTTTGGCTAGCATGGGAATGTTTGTTACCTGTCGAAAGTTATTAGGGTCTGAGGGGTTCTCTGTAGGTTTTTTTAAAGATTGGAATAACTGGCCCCGATTTCAGGCAGTCTGGTAATGAACCTTGTGATAGCTAAGCATTAATAATCAAAAACAACTGATGCATACTTCAAGTATGTGTTAATAAGATTGTAACATGATAAAACCAATTTCTGAATAGGAGGTAACGTGACTCGGATTGCCAGAGTACCAAGTTAGTGTGTTTAACTACTTTGTGACGTTTTTCTGAGCCTGTGGTAAAAATGCAAAATATTACTTTTGGTTTCTTTAGCTTGTAGAGCTGGCTTTCGATAAAGTGGTGGTACGACTTTGGAACTCGTTTTTTTGTTTCAATTGGCGAATGCAAAGCTTCTGAAAGGAGTTAAAAATGTACGTGACTTTTCTTACTAGATTATGCAGAAAGCTTTTGGTACAAGATTTATATTCAGTGTTACTCTGAAAGCTTCATCCCACTTTGGCTAGGGCTTCAGCTGTTTGCCTGTATCTGTATCATCACCTTCATTAGCCTCTTCTCTGATGATTAACCTACTTTAACAAATCCTACTGACCCTTTTGCGTACACATGTAAAGGAAACCGTTTTTTGTTGTTTATACTTGTCAGGTTTCCATTGCTTTGTACATCACAAAACATCAACTTTTGCTAATTGTACCGCTATTATTACATTTTTGTTTGGCGACAGTACTTTTCTATAAAACATTATTTTTCACAGTTATTTTAAGTAAAAACAATGGACAGATCTGTGTCAGGCAAATATTTGCAATTTTTTATACTTGAACTCGAACGGTTTCCGATTTTGACCCATAAATCATAAGAGCAAGTTATTACAGTTGATTATGAGGTTTGTGAAACATGAGGCTTGAGGCAAGCCTATGTTTTCCTCTACCAGTCTTCCTTTGCAGTGTGTTAATTCTGTTTGCCTATCTGGTCACTAAACTCAGATCATATATGAAATGGCTAGCTAGATCTTGCCAGCGATCCGAGAAGACCATAGGGCTTCCATAGCTCGGAAAATTCATTAAGGACAGGACACAGCCAATTCTTATCTGATTACCTGGGGAGAGCAGTGGGCACCATTTTGGTGCATAGGCACTGGAAGTAAGGGTGCGGGGGTGCTGCAGTACCCCCCACATAAACATGCATGAATACAGAAGGTGAATGAGCAATAAAGATGCCTTTATAAATGTTTTAATCTTTTGACATTTGATATGTGTTCAGACATAGAGGCAAATGTCGTCTCTCAAAATTCTGCGTATTCTTTTAACATGGAGCCTGGTGTTTACTTTTCTTTCTGTGACTGCAGAGTTATTGGATTGTGTAACATGAACTATCTGACAATCTTGCTGGTGTGAATGGAAAGGCTGTAGGATGCCAGTTTTTTTTTTGTTAATAGCAAACAGCAACATTTAAATATCTGTAAATTAATTGTAAAACATTTCAGAATATATCGGGAAAGCACAATTCTTGGGTATTTCTGAAGTGTGATGGAAACAAAGATTTTATTGGGATCAAAACAAAACAGACACTTTACTTGGTGATGTACAAATGATAGATATTTGCTGAAACCCAGTTTCCATACTTTATCGTTTGTACTCTAAATAGTTTTATTAGTAAAACTGCATGTCTGTGCACATTTTGTTACAAGCACATTTTCCATTGAAATAGTAAGTGACCATGCTCTACCACACCATGCTTTAGTAATATACTTGCAACCACGTGCTCAGAAAATGCACAACAGCTTCATACCACACCCTGACCGCTCTCCTGCTGAATGGGCATGACTCATTTGCTACACTTCTTCTTTGAATTTTTCACAATCCCTAGGAGTTCAGTGATGCAATATTGATGACCGCATGCCCACTCTGAAAATTGTTCCGGCACCATTGTCTTGGTGCTTCGTCAACACTCTTGGATGCGCTTTAGAAAATTTTCCAGTGATGTACAAGTCTCTAGCATGGATATGCTTTAGATGGGTCATGCCTTTGGGTGAAAAGTCAGATTCTTATTGGCGTACTTGAGGGAAATTATAGTTGTGGCGCAGACCCATGGTCAGACCTCTTCTAAGCAGTTTCAACATTAATTCAGAGAAATTCAGTGGTTATTCCAGAGGATTGGTGTATAGGCAAAGACATTCATCCCAGTCTTTTCAAGGCTGTGGAAATAGGTTAGGAAGACAGAATGCAGGCCAGCCGGGGCATCAGTCCTCTCATTCGCCCTCCCCTGCTGCAACAGCTCTGGTGCATGCCGGGTGGTGATAAGTCATGTCTAACAGATAGAACTGTTCATCATGACGATGCCTTCCTTTTCTTTTCGCCCCGTCTATGCCTTACTTTTCTTTTTTGCCCTGTCACATTCTCTCACCACCTCACCCCCAAATATGAGGGAGACTTTCAGAAGAACTCCTATTAATTTCTGCTGGAGATGCGAGCATTACTTGCCAAGGGGGATATCAATAGGGTGACGCATTCAGTAAGAGGTGAGTGTTGTTACTTTTATTGTTTGCTTGTGCTGATAAAGGACAGGGGTTTAAGGACTATTTTGGATCTTTTTCCTCTGAATGCCTTCCCACAGAAGGTCAAATGCAAAATCCTCACTCGGGCCCAGATCCTGTCTGCCCTGGACCCCGGCAACTGGATAGAGTTCTTGCATCTGCAGGATGGGTATTATCATACACCCGTCCTGCAGACCCACAGGCGTTACTTGTGGCTGAAAGTAGGGCAGGAGCATTTTTTAGCTTGCTATGCTCCCTTTCGGCCTCACCAGTGCCTGTTAGGTGTTCACAAAAGTGATGTCTGTAGCTGCAGCCCAGCTTCGGAGGTCAGGGCTACCAGTCGTGCCTCTACTGCGACGACTGCCTGTTGAAGGTGGGCTTACCACAGTCATTCATAGACCACCTGCAAACAACAAACATCCTGACATCATTGCAGTTCACGACCAACTCACACGTAACTCCTTCATATAGGCTTCCATTCATTAGAAGTGTCTTGAACACAGTTCAGTTCTGGGCCATTCATCTGCAGCAACAAGTGTTGGACATTCAGGCTATGATACTAATGTTTCAGCCTCGATCCAGGGTCCTGGTGAAAGCATCTCTGAGACTTCTTGGCCTCTTGCATCTTCCTTGCCAGCTACACCAAGTGGCATATGAAGGTTCTACAATGGAATTTGAGTAACCAGTGGACCCGCATCAGCAAAATCTGACAGATGACATCCAGATTTCGGAGGAAACATTTCATGATTTGCAGTAGTGGTTCCTCAAATTAAATTGGTCCAGTGGCAGTCCCCGCTCCCTTCCCCATTCTGAGCTGATGGATGCTTTCCTGCTGGGCTGGGGAGGCCATCTGGGGGAAGTGGAGATTAGAAGACCTGGGTCTCCAACAGAAGCTCGGTTCCACCTCAGTCTGTCGGAGTTGCGGGCATTATCCAGAATTGGGGAATCTTTCATAGATTCACATGCCTGAATCATTCCCTGTCGTCGACATGGGAGTCCCACGGTAAAATATTCAAGCAGTGCCTTAAATCCTTAATAGGCTATAATGGCCCAAGGCCATCCAAACAGTAGCCTATCCATGTCCTTTATAAAAAAGGACCAAATGTTGGCATACAGCCAATCAGCTGTTAGCACCCTCTAGAACACTCCCAGCAGAGACCAGTTCTCCTCAGATTTTCACCACACGTCATGTGGAAGGGAGTCTCCCTGAGTGCTACTCAGGTTTTCTTCTACTCAACAAATTCTAGACATCATGTCAGACAAGAAAGGCCTTTTCCGCCCTTGTAAGACCTGTGGGAGGAAAAGGGTACATGTGGATGATCCACACAAAGAATGTATTTATTGCCTGTATCCCAGGCATGAGGTGAAAGACTGTAAAATCTGTCGCACCTTCTCCAATAAAACCATCAAGGATAGATTGTTGTTGTGGCTCCAAACCACAAAACAGCATTCTCGTTCTTCTGATGAAGAAGATGACAGAGCTTCAACATCCCACAAGAGGGCTAGATCTCAGGACAGACCCTCCGTTGAGGGGAGGAAACATTTTAAACCTTCCCAGGAAAGTGCTTCAAGTAAGGAGAAGGCTGCCAGACATTCTTCTGAACCGGAGTTATCTGTGCCCTCTACACCTGTGAGGAAGGATAGAGATCGCCCTAGAGCTTCATCTTCAGATCCTGTAAGTAGAAAATCCCTGAAAAATTCATGGTCGACGACAATCTCTCTCTCGTCGATGATAATTTGCGTGACATCGTCGACGACGACAGCGATCCAGTCTCCTATTCTCTCTACCGGAGTCTCCATCTCGACGACGAGAGCTCCATCGTCATCGTAGACTGTCGACGCCCCTCTGTCGACTACCATTGCGACGACGATGACACCGTCAATGACACCGCCAATGGTGACGGCACCGTCGGTAACAATACCATCGACGACAGCACCGTCGACGAAGGAAGTTCCCTTGCCTATGATTTCTGCACCATCGAAGCCCCGTCGACGAGGATTACGCAGGTCACCAGAGTAATAAAGACAATTTTACACCCGTCTATGCAGGATTATAGCAAGGTGTCGCCTTTGCTTCCATCACATCTGTTGGAAGGGTATGTTGAAGAAGAGGATGATGAGGATGACTGCCTCTATGGGGTAGCTCACAGTCCATCTGAGCTCCATGTGAAGTGCCAGGAGGATGCCTAGGAGGATGACAACTATCAAGACGAGGCGCATTATTACCAGCAGGGGTTTATGGCTCCACGTCATAGCTATCAGTTTGACTTCCATCAAGAACCGCGCCCCAGGGATGTGGCCCATCTACCACCTTCATTAATTGAGGACCTTCAAGCCATGTTGGCGGATTATAGGCAAAGTTTCCCTCCTCAGCAAAATCAATCTGTAAACCAAGTTCCTCAGGCGGAAGTATCTTCAGATACACCAGGTCCTCAGTTACCAAGCACACCTGTGATTATACCTGGCTCGGGGACTGTCGACCCAGGAGCACAAAACACTACCTCCTCAGATGAAGAGGTAGAGGAAGGTGAAATGCCACATCCAGCATCTGCTCCTGACCCTTGGGAGGATTACATGATTCCGACACCATCTCCTCCTCCGCACCTTCCTTCAGACTCTCCTCCAGAGGATATCTGGGAGGTATCACAACTTGATGCAAAGGGCAGCCAGCAGGTTCCATTTACCTATGACAGTAAAGCACACAGAATGTTTCCTTTACGATTTCAAAGAGGACACAAGAAAAGTAGTGCGCTCTATACCTATCATCGACCATATTTGGCAGGAGGGCATCAGAATTATGAAAACACCAGCGTCCATACCACCGGTGCTGCCTCGTGTGGATAAGAAAGATAGGGCTCCGGATGACTCTCCATCTTGCCTTATTGGACATCCGAAGCCAGATTCGGTCATCTCCCAGGCTGCACAAAGGCGGTCTAAGAATCTGGCTACACCGATTACTACCCCCCCAGATAAGGAAGGGCGTAGAATTGACATCCTTGGAAAAAGGTTCTCTTCAATGGCAGCTGTGATAATAAGAGCAGCAAATGCTCTAGCCATTATTGGCTGCTATGACCGCCAAATGTGGTCCGATATGGCAGGGCTAATAGACCTCATCCCGGAGGAAAGCAGGCGAGATGCACGCAAAATTCTGCTGGAGGGTGAGCGTGAAGCCTCAGTGACCATTGACTGTGCCCTTGACGTGGCAAATACTGGTTTTAGGCAATTAGCAGGAGCGGCTGTACTTCAACGTCAGGTATGGCTAAAAGCAACAACTCTTAGACCTGAGGTACAAAGATTCTTGATATGGCTTTTGACGGTGAGTCACTCTTCGGAAAACACATTGATGAGGCTCTATTGGCAATCAAGAATGATACGGACACTGCAAAGTCTTTGGGAGCTCTGCATTACAGAAGAGTACCTTTCAGACGTGCTAGAGGGCGAGGATTCGCCACTTATAAAGGAGGATACCAGAGAGCTCAGCAATATCAACCATACCAATCCCAATATCGACAATCTTATAACCCTCCATCGTATCGTCAATCTTCGGCTGGTTTCTCTCGCCAGGGAGGCCGCAAGCGAGCACTCTAACAAAGCCGTGACTCAGGCAGAAAGCAATGATCACGTCAGGGTACCAGTCCATCTTCCCTCCCTACCGTGGGTGCGAAAATTACCGGTTACGTGCAACGGTGGCATGAGATCACAACAGATCGCTGGGTTTTGTACCTGGTCACCAATGGTCACACTCTAGAGTTTCTTCAGTGACCACCAACCACTCCACCCAGGGGTCCCCCTCCCCTCGTCTTCACTTACTACGAAAGGATGTTTTGATCATGCTTCTCAAGGAAGCAATAGAGGAGGTACCACTCGCTCAGAAAGAGGTTTTTATTCTCGTTTTTTCCTAATAAAAAAGAAATCCGGAGAATGGAGACCGATTCTGGACCTAAGGAATCTCAACAAGTTTCTCAAGAAGCAGACGTTCAGGATGGTAACGCTCTCCGACATCCTGGGTTGCTTAAACAAAGGAGATTTCATGACTTCCCTCGACATGGAAGACACTTATTTCCATATCCCAATCCACCCAAAGCACCGAAAGTTCCTAAGATTCACAGTGGCTGGTACCCACTATCAATTCAAAGTGCTCTCGTTTGGACTCAAATCAGCACCACAGATCTTCACCAAGTGCCTAGCACCAGTAGCGGCGACCCTGCAATTTCAGGGGTTTGAAGTATTTCCGTACCCCGACGATTGGCTGCTCAAAGCAGCAACTGTGCAGGAGGCCGATCGAGCAACGAAAACTTGCCTCCTTTTGTTCGAAACATTGGGACTTACCCTAAACAGGAACAAATCGGGTTTTGCTTCTAACTCGAGTAATATCTTTTCTGGGAGCATCCTTAGACACCATTCAGTGCAAAGCGTTCTTGTCTCAGGAGAGGCGGATACGTCTGCAAAGGCTTGCAAGGACAATATCAAAAAAGGGTCAGTTTCTGTACGAATGTACAAATCGCTCCTGTGGATGTGTTCCTCAGCAATAAATCTGGTACCTATAGCCATACTGAAAATGAGGCCTCTTCAGGAGAAGCTACAGAAACTGTGGCAACAGGCTTTGGGATCCTTCGAAGATGTAGTTCGAATCACAGCACGGATGGTGAAAGCACTGCAGTGGTGGTTTCAGGCGGCAAATCTCGTTCAAGGCCTGACTTTCCTACAGAGCACCCCAGATTTCATTTTAACAACGGACGCCTCCATGGAGGGCTGGAGAGGTCATCTACAGGATTTGCAAATTCAAGGCAAATGGTCTTCGGCGCAGAGAAAACCGCACATCAACAGCTTAGAGCTAAAAGCCATATTCCTATCTCTCCAAGCTTTCCTGCGAGAATAGCAGGTTCCTCTGTGTTGGTGCGTACGGACAATACCACCAGCATGTACTATATCAACAAGCAAGGAGGAACAAGATCCATTACGCTTTCTCAAGAGGCGCAAGAATTATGGGAATGGACAACACATCATGGGATCGTATTAAAGTCCGAGCATGTCAGGGGTCTGCACAATACCCTTAGACACGTTGAGCAGGTCTCAGTCCAGTTGCCACGAGTGGGAGCTAGAACAATTCCAGCTGGACAAGGTATTTCGAGAATGGGGGAAACAAACTTTGGACCTCTTCGCAACGAAGGAGAACGCCAAATGCCAGTACTATGCCAGCAGATTCCCTCTACCGGGGTCAAGGGGGAATGCCCTTCTAATGCGATGGTCAGAGATATATGCCTATGCTTTTCCCCCCATCCCCTTAATTCCCAGGGTACTAAGCAAGATGAAATCGGAAGGCTCTTATCTGATCCTGATAGCTCCTCTGTGGCCCAGGCAATACTGGTTCCTGGAACTGCTCCTGCTGTCGGAGTCGAAGCCCATTCGCCTTCAGCCATCCTCGACGATGTTATCGAGGAACAAATGCCAAGTAAATCATCCGGATCCACACTCTCTTCATTTGCACGCATGCCTCCTGAATTCCTGGAGCTTAGGGACGTAAATCTAACTGTAGAGAAATCATTGCTAAATCCCGGGCCGAAAGCACTATCAAAACATATCGTTTGAAATGGAGAAGATTCTGTTTCTGGTGTGAAAGAAATAACGATCACCCGCTGCAAGCCCATGCTGAACAGATCTTGCCGTACCTCCTCTCACTAGCTAAATTAGGTCTCACTTTCTCGTCAGTAAAGGTTCACCTGGCTGCAATTTCCCGTTATAAGAAATCTCCTCAAGCTCCTTCTCTCTGTGCATCTAGTCTTGTAAAGCAGTTCATGAGAGGCCTTTCCCACGCTTTTCCTCCTGTGCGCGCGCCTCCTCCAGAATAGAAGCTCAATGTAGTCCTGGCGCAGTTGATGAGCCAACCGTTTGAACCAATTCACAAAGCGGAGCTTAAGTTTCTCACATGGAAGGTATCCCTCTTACTAGCTCTTACTTCTGCAAGGAGGGTGAGTGAAATACAAGCCTTTACAATCCAGGAACCTTTTCTACATTTCACTGAAAACTATTTAGCTTTACGGATGAACCCGACATTTATACCAAAGGTACCAACACAATTTCACCTCAATGAGCCGGTGATATTACAATCTTTCTTTCCAAATCCTTCTAGCCCAGCAGAACGGGCATTGCATACGTTGGATATCAAGAGATACTTGAAATTCTACCTACACAAGACGAAAGAGATAAGAAAAACAGATCAGCTCCTGGTCGCTTACGGACAAGGAAAACAAGGAACCGCTGTAACAAAGGCTACGATCGCCAGATGGGTCTCATCCGCGATTTAGTTCTGTCACGAAAAGGCTAACAAGCCCCTGACAATAAGAGCCAAAGCACGCTCCACAAGAACAATTTCTGCATCTGCAGCTTTATTTGCTGGAGTGACATTCGACAAAATATGCCGTGCTGCGACATGGAAGAATGTCCACACGTTTACAAAGCATTACTGTTTGCAATCTACACAACGAGAAGATGCAGCGGTTGGACTAGCGGTACTGCGGCATCGTTTCAATTTAAGGTCATCCTCTTTTGTTTGACAGAAGAGGAGCTCTTTCTTTATTTTAATAACAGTATTGCGTATGTCTGAAAATGTATATACAAATGCCTGTGTGTGTGTGTGTGTGTGTGTGTGTGTATGTATATATATATATATATATATATATATATATGTGTTTTTGATGGTTTCTAATATATATGTGAATGCTAGTGTATCTGAAAGATTTATCTCACCCATTTCATGCTAGATTTTAAATGATTATTAGAAATGTTTCCGGTATATGTCTATAACATTGGGAGTTTAAAGTTTCATGTCTCCCACCGTCCGCTAACGACAGTACAGTTTCATGGTACTGCTTGCTATTCTGATTCAGGCATGTGAATCTATGAAAGATACCCCAATACTGGATAAGAAAATAAGTTACTTACCTGTAACTACGGTTATCCAGTATTGGTATCTTTCATAGATTCACATGCAACCCACCCTCCTCCCCGGAGAGTCAGTTCTCATTGAATTTTGGGATCCTTACTTCCCACTTGTGCTTTAAAAATCTGAGAAACTGGTCTCTGCTGGGAGTGTTCTAGAGGGTGCTAACAGCTGATTGGCTGTATGCCAACATTTGGTCCTTTTTTTTTTTTTTTTTTTTTTAAAAGGACATGGAAAGGCTTCTGATTGGATGGCCTTGGGCCATTATAGCCTATTAAGGATTTAAGGCACTGCTTGAATATTTTACAGTGAGACTCCCGTCTCGACGACGGGGAATGATTCAGGCATGTGAATCTATGAAAGATACCAATACTGGATAACCGTAGTTACAGGTAAGTAACTTATTTTCTTCTTCTGGCTTTGAAGGCCTCCCTGCGGTCAAAGCGGAGGCTGCTGCAGGTTCTCATGGACATCATCATGGCAATGTGCTATTGCAATAGAGGAGTGGTGTCTTGTTTCCTGTGCCGGTGGGCACTGCGCCCCTGGAGTTGGTTGGATCATAAAATACATTGGCAGAGCCCCTGAATGCCAAATGCCAGAGCGGATTTATTGAGCTGGGAGCATCTGGCAGATCACGAGTGGCCTATACATCTTGAGGTGGAGAAGAATGATCTGCTGTTGCAACAAAAGGATAGGTCCTTAAATCGATTCTGCGCAATCTACACCTACACATACATGCATAGAGAGATTTGTTGGCTGTTTTCATCTTTCTTAGTTTACTAACCAACTGTGCTTGTTTAAATCACCTGCTGTGCTAGATTTATTAAAGATTTGGTGCACATTTCCTGCCGAGCTGTGTGTAATCTCACAGTGGGACTTTAACTTGGTATTGATGTTGCTCATGTGTGTGTTTTGAGCCAGTATATAGTTGCTCTCTGTGTCATCTGACTTTGAAGACTTTCTTTCTCATTGCGATTTCATCACCTTGTTGCATGAGTGAACTCACCGCACTTTCAGTACAACCGGCATTCATACCTTTTACCCAGACAAGTTGGTGTTGAGAACTTGGACGGCATTCTTGGCAAAAGTCGTGACTCCCTTCCACATTCAGCTATCTGTCATTCTCCCAACATTCTTTGCTCACCGACGACCAAGACCCAACCCCCACAAGGAGAAGAATGCTCATCGTCTGGGCCCCAAAAGGGCATTGAGTGAGAAAAGGGAGGGATGTGCTGAAGAAGACACAGTCGAACTGGATTGTTCTCTAAACTAAGATCTGCTATGCCCTGGCGAGGAAGCAGCACCCGGAAGATCTGGCAGCACATTTTACCAGGGGTAAGGCTGTTGCCACTGTGACTCATAGGGTGCCTGTCCTTGACATCTGTATGGTGGACTTTTTGTTCTGATACCACTCCACAAGTCCTCCACCTGGGCAACTGCTTTGTTGTCGATTCTAAAGTGAGGGGTCTGCTGTTAGAAGTGTCCATCAGAAGAATAAGGTGCTTATCTTCGGTAATGTTGCTCCTAGTAAATACTACAGATTCCTTACTGCCCACCCCCCGCATCCCCATCCCACCACCCTGGTCTGTGAAATGGCCTCTTATTTGACATCTAAAGTGGTCCCAGTTTAGAAATCAGCACACTGATGCCAACAATTGTTCATCCCCAGCATTCGAGGGCAACAAAAGAGAAATTCAAATCTACGCACAGGAGTGGCCCTTCTATGCAGCACTACTCCATGACTTCATGAGCGGTACAGAGCCAGAGAGGAGCCGTTCAGATGGTGCGCTGGAGCAAAGTTTCCAGTTCCAGTCCGGTCCCTCAGGAATATTCTAAGGTGAGGAATTGGCAGATAAAATATCCACCAGAGAGCGCGTTACTAAAGGTAAGTAAACTGTTCATCAAGGATTGTCTCAGTGCAAATGTTATACCTCCCTGGGTCTGTCAGAAGGGGTAACCAACACAAAATCCCTTGCCTCCTATGTTAATCTCAGAAATTCCATTTAGCGAAATACTTGTCTACAGAGTTTAGCACACTGTAAGAATAATCCACCCTTGAAGGGCTATTGCCTTAAACAGATGCTTTGCACAATAAATAAGGCAGGCTTACTGCAGTTGCCATATCATTTCATAATAAAAAAGATCAGCCTTGATCAAGGGCTTGTCAACATAACCTACTCAGCCTATTGTATTAAGCATAAGTGTTCCAATTTAAGGGCCGATTTCAATGCCGGACAGACCATCCTACATCGATCTGGACCTGGGACCGACCGACCGACTGTCGGCGGTCTCAAACCAGCAATTGGGATGCGACCGAACACTGTTCGGTCGCACTCCTATTCTTTACAAAGGGAGCCGACTTGTAAAGAGCTGAGGTGCAGTTCATCCCTGCACCCCGTGGCAGGTACCTCAAGGTGCCTGCCATCGGGTGCAGGGATCAACAGGGGGGCACCATAGGTGCCCCCTCTGCAGCCATCCAGAGGCCTTGCACCCATGGGGGCCCTGCTGGGGGCCCCCCAAAGTCGGATTCCGACAGGCTTTCTGTGTCGGAAAGGCTGGCACAGAAAGGCTGTAGGAATCCACCATCGTAATCCCTCGGGTGGAAAGAGCCGCCATTGGGATTACTGGTCCCTTTCTGAATGGCAGACGGGCTCTCCGAGCCCGTCGGAAGCCATTCAGAAAGCCCGTTCCGATTCCTTTCCGACCGACCACATCATAATGGGTCGGTCCGAAAGGAATCCGAACGGGACATTTCGATGAGGTCGGAACGGCTCCAAACGACGGTCAGTGCCGTTTCCGACCGCATCGAAATCGGCCCCTTAGTATGCATAAGGCATATAGTTTATAAAACTGCGAATTTATACAAAATTACATTTAGTAAAACAATATATTAAGTTAACAAGGATTATCCCACTATAATTCTTCTATTCTATTCGAGCAGGTCCTCGTTCCAGCTCCCCCTAGGACAGTTGTCCTGTCCAGCTTGGCCGCAGTCCGCTACCCTCTGCTACCTGTCTACCTGCTGCCTTCTGTTTGTGCTTCATCTGCTCGTTTCTTGCTCTGTTTTGCCTTTTCTGCTAATTTTTCTGCCCTCCGTTTTGCCTTGTCTGCCCTCTGTTTTGCCTTGTCTGCTCATTTTTCTGCCCTCTGTTTTGCCTTTTCTGCACGTTTCTGCCCTGTTTTGCCTTTTCTTCTCTTCTTTCTGCCCTCTGTTTTGCCTTTTCTGCTTGTTTTTCTGCCCTCTGCTCGTCTTTTTGCCCTCTGTTTTGTCTTTTCTGCTAATTTTTCTGCCCTCTGTTTTGCCTTTTCCTGCTTGTTTCTTTCCTCTTCACGCCGTTTCCTCAAGACCTGGCTTTTCGACGGAGACCTCCCACCCCAGCACCCAGATACATCCAGGTGTGACAGTGCTGCACTTTTCAAATGCTGATTGATATGATTCTTAGGGTTTGCCAGGTGCGGAAACCAACACCAAAACCCTTGCCCAATAAAGTAATCTGTGAGATTTCATGTAATGAAATAAATGTTCACAGGCTTTAGCTTAGTGTAATAACTCTTTAAAACTAATTTCCTTTAATATATGCATTTTATTACAAAGAAGTCCAGCCTACTGCATTTGCCAGTACATTTCATAATAAAAAAACAAGCATGGATATGTGGCTTTAATGTACTAACCGATGTAAAAACAAGCATTAAGAAATTATGCTTACAGCCACTGTATGCACAAATATTGTTTCACATTCAACCCTGCCCTACTGGCTTTGCCAGTGATGGGTAAAAATATTGCTTTCTGTGTAGAATGCATGTAGATGAAAATGATCTAAACTTGATAAACGGCATATTTGTATCTGTTTTTCAGCTGTAGAATAGCACTTCATGCATTCGAATGGAAGCGCTTACTTGAGGGTGGCACAATACACCTCTAGCTGAAGTGAGATAGTGATACTCCTCTGGGTGGAGCCAAATCAAAGGCCTCTCTGTTGTATGTTTCTCATGTGTAAATGTCGTCCAGGCGGCTGCGCTGACAAGCTAGTCCTAAAAATGGAAGTTTAACTTAAACAGGCCATTTTCAGGAAAAATTTAGAATAGTGATGGACTGATAGTTTATTTTGCCATTCACAGACCTACTACTATTGGTGTCGTTTGGAGTGTGTGGAAAGATGTACAAATATGGTGAAATGTGCGGAAAGTGGTTTTCAGTGCATTGAGTGCTATTTTTGCATTCACCGAAAAGTACTGTTTTATGTGCCTATTAGTACTAGAGTGCTAGTAAAAAGCTGGTCCTAATGTAACCCAAATGGTGGCAGAAAATCCTACAAACAATGCCTGCCCATTTCGCTCTAATTTTGAGCTAATGTCATGGTTACGGGCTGTGATAACTCTATTACCGAATCATTGTAACAAAGCAAAAAATCTGACATTCTTTAAATGACTCCCTTAGTGGTGCAGTTCTCTTTCCCCTAAGTGGCAATGCAGCAGAGCTAAATTGTACCTAAACAGTATAATTTATTCCATCAGAGTCCTGACAGTGCTTCAACGGATGCCCTAAAATGTTGTTCTAATTCGTGACTAGTTAGAAACATTTTCCCAGGACCCAAAACTTAATGTATGTGGTGTGACAAATTGCCATATTGGTGACAGCAGAGTGGGGTGTAAGGTGTGCAAGGATGTACATGGTGTGGACTATGTGTGATGGAATCATTGTGAGGGTTTCATTCCATACTGCCCTATAAATTAAGCCCATAATCCCTAGAAGAGACCAGGATTTGACAATACTGTGTTAGGCTGTATCAGAGTTGCTGTCCCTTTACTGCACCCTGCACTAGGCATTCTTAGCTTGCTGCTGCTACCTTTGCTGTACAAAGGAAGTAACTTGATTATTGGATTAAAATATAATCTTAGGTTTTGCAATTTCCTTATACCTTTAGTCTATTATGTGCACACAGTAGGACTATTTAGAGAAATGCTAAGTTGAAGTAGTGAGTGATATAAAACAAATCCTTCACAGAGACCCCTCAACAAGGTGTGCAATTCAGAGGTGAGCAGACACAAACACCTCACCTCCATCGATAGATGTGGTATTGTGGGAAAGTTTTAGCCATAGTGCTAGACTTGAAGTTTAATCTTTGCTTTACCCCTTTGCAAAAATATGCTGGTTATGAACTCTATGTTAAAAGCCTGTCCACAACACACTGGCATTTCTTTGGTGAGAGAGTCCCTGAATTTCACCATCGGAACCACTCATACCCCAGTTGTGTAATGACGAGATGGAAACTGTGGAACCAGAAAAAGTGTTTATTGCTAATCCCAAGCTCCTCTTGTGACACATGAGGTGCTCTTGGGCTATCACTTTTGAACATATTTTTCTGCTTCTTTATTTTTTTTTATTTTTTTTACAGAGCTAGGAAGGACTTGTGCAAAAAGAACAATTGATGGACAGAATGCAGAACAATGTCATACATTCACCCCAGTACAGAGATCTGGGCCTAAATCCATCGTTTTTTTGCTCACCATGCCATTCCAGTTTGGACCCAGCCATATGCAAATCAGTCTTGACCCTGCTCCCAATGGGAACAGTCCAGCCCGAACTGCCAGGCCAGGTCCTCCCTGGACTGGAAACAAGCATCCTAGGACTGGTTTCGGGCTTTCAGCCCTCATCAGCCGGGATAGCTTGACTCCAGTGGCATGGAGAGCACGGGACCCACGTCTGGGCATACCCGTCCCACTCGGGGTGGTAAATGCAAAAAGAACAAGGACTTGTATCAAACTGAACAGTAGTGGCAAGTATGTGATAAGAGAACAGTGCTGTAGCCCAAAGATCATTTGATTTTACCCATGCAGGACAGAACACCTAGTCTCCTAGCCTGCCGACTAAAATGTGATCTAGTGAGAAAGTTATGTTCCTTGGAACTAGAGTCTTGCGATGCGTTATTGGTAATCCTACTTCACCAAATTGTTTGATCGTGGTCAAATCGAGAGGATGTAGCCTTATGGTTGGGGAACCGGGTTCAAGTCTCGGCAATGACGCTCAACATCCTGTGATTCTGAGCAAATCACTTAATCTCCCCGTGCCTAACAAAAATGAATGTGTCCATCTGTAACGAAACTGGTGCTCATGTAAAGAGCTCTGATACCCGATGTCTCGGGTCTAGTTCGCGCTATATAAATCTCTTAAAAACAAAAAAGAAATCATGTTCTTCCTATGCCTTTGTCCCTTAATTGTCACGATGTGATAGAAGTATGTGAGCTACTGAAAGCTCTAACCATATGCCTGGTTCTGGCTCAGCTCGAAGTTCAGTTGAATCCTTGAGCCCGAAACAATCTTAGTCTTAATGTGGTTCCTGTCTGACCCCCATGCTCTAAGCTCACACGCCAAGAATAAGACAAATCGGTATTTGTTTAGTTAAAATGAAAGCGATAAATAGTCATCTTGTGGCTAAATTGCACAATATGAAATCAAAAAACATGGGATCAATCCCGTGTTGACCAAACTGTGTGATGCTAAGCAAATGTTTTACATCACCCTGCTTTCTTTTTCTTCATTATCATACATGAGAGCACCTTGAGGTACAGGAGTTCATCGTGTTTGTGAGGTTCAAGGAAGAGTAGCGTTAAGTGGAAGTAAGGGGTTTTGAAGGTTCAGGGAAGACATCTAAAATTATGGTATATTAAATACATTAATTTATTATATAAAAAAATTAAATTTGAAGTATGTTGAATATAATGTTAGTATTGTCTTACTTAAAAAATGATTAAATTAGCGAAGTTAAAGGCACCTCAGAGGTAAGAAACTGTGACCTAAAGGTACTCCCAATGTACTTACCTTGATGTAATGACTCCTGATTTAAAGGTGGATCAAGAAATGACTGACAAAACCATGGCTGAAATGTAGAGGGAGGAATGAGTAAATGGGAGCCGAGGAGCTTACCTCTCTAGCCCATAAACTTTTAAACTAGGACTAATGATAGAGAGGAAGGGAGGGCACTGGGACTGCAATATAGTAACACATTCCTCCTCACTGCCCTCCTCCCGTCTTTGCTGCTCTCATAGAAGAACAAGCATTGTAAAATAGCATTGCAGTAGCATGTATGTGACCTAGAGGTCAAGTTATGTCCATACACAATAGTTTGACTTGATAAAGAGTCCTGGCTCAGGTAGCTTAATAAACAAATGATCACAGACGCCTGCAGGCTAAGCACTCTTTCTGTGGAAACACACAGCTGCGGACAAATCAAAAGGCTTTTTTTTTTTTTTAAATCACATCAGGTCTGCTAAGTCAGATGCAAAGATCCGCTTTCATCATTGCCTTGTCACCATAACTAACTCAGTCCTACAGTATTGAACATAAGCTTTTTCATAAGGTAAAGTTTGCACTTCAAGCACCGTTTTTCAGTGAAAGCATTCCTTTTGCCCATCAAAACTTGTAGAGAGGAACACCAACATGTGGGCGGAGTCTAAACACCTGTTAGAACTGCTTCTTTTACGTCTTATTGTGGTTACCATAAGGTCTGGCGAAAGCAACGCTATCAAACCAGACCTAAAAATGAGACGTGTGAATTTCCCAGCCTTTGTTGAACATTTCCTTTTTAAGTAAAGCAAGATTGTGTTGATATTCCAAATGATAGTACTTACTATGATCACTAAAAGGCAGCAAATCTCTGGCTTGTCATGACGTTCATGGGCCCCCAGTCATACTTGATGTATGGGGCAGAGAGGGAATGCCTTTTTTTCTGATGCGAGTATTGACTTTCAGTCTGACTTGTACAACCCATTTCTGCCTCTAAATGTAGGCAGCAAGAAACAACTTCCAGAGTAGAAGCCGAGAGTATTAACTGTGAAAAGCCTTTCTCGCCAGCTTTCGTTGCTAAATACCCACACTTTTAGATCATCCTAATTATTGTTCTGTTCGGGGTGTTAGTAAACACCAGTGGCACTAGGTGCTGTATTTTACTGCGCGAAATGACTGCGCCGTTCTGGATTTTGGAGTTCAGAATGTGGGATAAGCCAATAATACAAACTTGGAATGAGGGGCTTTCCCACACAAATTGTGCCAAGTTTTAATGGACCAGTAATGATCCCTATTCAGGTGCAAACTGGAGTTTGTGCCCAGTTAACCGTTGGCGCAGTAAGATGAATATGAGCATCCGTCTTAGAAATGGGAACTATTTGCACTATTGTTAACAATTTAATTCTGCTCCACTGGGTGTACTTTACAAATATACCTAGGTTTTTGTATATATGATACACAGCCTCAGCTGTATATTAGCTTGAGATGTGGAAGTGCCTCTCTTCAGTAGACTGCCCTAAAGGGCATTCAGGCTCTGCCAGCAGGGCTGGCATGGCCGTTTTTAGGTCGAGCATGTGCAGCGCATGCGCTGCTCTGCGAGGCATGGTGTATTGAGGTAGGGACTTGAAGCTGCGCAGTCTCTCCGCCCACATTTTTCATTGGCTTGTGCCATTGCACTGTAAACTGTGGCTGTTCATTGATCAAAAGGCTTAGTAGAACCTCTTTAGTACCGCCTTGTCTCATTTTGTAACCTCCCATGGCGACACCCCCTGTTACTTGTGTTGTTGCTCAGTAGGTTTTAATTACAGCCTCCGAGCACCATTTTCTCAAATAGTTTTGTCCTGCTTGCTGTTGCAGGACACGCTCTCTCCTAACGCTTTTGTTTATTTTTATAGCACGCATTTGCAATGCAATAGGTCTCGCATTTGCGTGAGTTTAAGCTATTGGCATTGTAAATAACAATGCCTTTTATTTATCTGTTTTAAAAACAACTCCTAAATAAAAGGCATTGCCATTTACAATGCCAATAGCTCAAACTCTCATAAATGCGAGACTTATTGCGTTGCAAATGCTTGTTTTTCTCTGGGTTTTTGTCAGCCTATTATTTGTTTGCTGTACCAGTTTTTACTGTTTATTTTCCTAATCGTACCACAAACATTGCCTGAAGCAAGGGTTAATAATACATGCAGTCTTCCATATCTTGCAAAACACCTAACAACATTTCTCTACGAGTTCAAAACTGCAAATGTGGGCCACCTTTTAGCTATCTGGTTCGCCATTGGGGGAGGGGCACTTCTAGTTTGGCTCATGGGCCTATTCTGTGCCCCATTCCGACCCGGCCTGTCAAGCAGAGAACTAATCCACTCGGTCTCCCTCCCCGCAAATTTGTAATGGCCTGATTACTTGCTGATATCACCGTTCACATAGCCGAGTGCACTACAGTTGCTGTTTAATGAAATGCTGCAAGGCAAATACAGATTTTTGAAATGAGTCATGAGGCACTATATAATGTTGAGCTTTCTGCTTCATTCTGTATTTATTAACAAGCTGCATTGTTGTAAAAATGTTCATATTCCTTGATTTGTGACTGTGAAAATGTGTTCTGTTTTGTATAGAACTAATGGGGAAATGTGTGGAAAATATTTTAGTGTTTCTTTCAGACGAACTAGATTTTAGTTCACTTTTAAATCCAGAACAAAACCTGTAGAGAAAAGTGCTGGTGGTTTATATATTTTGGTGTTTTCCTTCACCTGGTGGATTTATTTTTTATATTCTTGCAGAGCGACAGAACCACGCTCGTGAACTGGTGCAGAGCATCAACCTGGCCGAGTGGGACGGGATCGTCATTATCTCAGGAGATGGGCTGCTCTTCGAGGTAAGCGCGCTTGTCTGTATCGTATCTGACGTGTATAGTGTGTGCCTGGCTACCGAGCAGCTGAGCGCTCCCAGGGCAGTGGGTAGCAACCCAAGTGTGGCACAGCAGGGAGGCTGCATGCAGTGGGCAGTGTGTGGCAGAGGAGCAACGGGTGTACGTAGGTGAGATGTTCTTACTCGGGCTTTGACCCAGAATGAGCAGCATTTTTACCAAGGGGGACAGGATGTCCCTTTTGTGAGTGATGCAACTCCGCCACTGCCACCTTCAGCCAGTTCACCCAGTAGGGTCACCACCTGACCGTATTTGGTGCCGACCTGGCCTGTATTTTTAAGTTTAAGCGGGTAAAAATGTTGGGAAAATCAATGAAACACAGTATCTTCCCCTTCTTAAACATAGACCTAAAACGGCATGCAAGTACAGAAATCCGTGAAATACCATTTGAGAGCTGTCTAAATCGTTTCCAACGATTAGTAGAGCAAACCTTGAGAGGCAGAACTGCTACTGTGCAAAATAATCCTGAAAATCATACATGAATTCTTTTACACCTACCAACCCATGGCTGTTCCAGAGTAGCAAAATGTAAACAAATGATATATAATCTATTCTAAGCAAGGTGGCATCCCTATCACCAATCCACTGCAGTGTCCTGCCGCAGGCTTCTACGAGCGTAGGCATAGCTGCTGGACTTGGCAAAGCCACAGCACTTGCCTCTTGAAGGAGAACTTAATGCCTGTTAGCTCATCATCCTTGAGTTGTGCTGTCGTTATCGAGCACAAATTGTTATTGCAAAAATGTACATTACTGTTCAATGATATGTATAGGCTTCTTTGCCCCACATATCTATGCCATCTTTTCATGTTGTCTAGGGCACAGACTCTTGCCAAGTGGTCTCATACGCAGACTATCCTTGTAGGGTGTTGTTTTTTTTTTTTTTAATATAGCGCAAACTCCACCCGAAAGTATTGGAGCGCTTTACTTGAGCACCAGTTACATTGCACAAGAACATATTCTGTCTTTTTTCCCCGTTTTTTTTAATGCATGGGAAGATTAAGTGACTGGCCCAGAATCACAGGATGTTGAGCCAATGCTGAAGCTCAAATTTGGTTTCCCAGTTTCAAAGTGTCCGCTCCAGGCGTGATGCCACATCCTCTCCCTTGTCACCCTCTACTTTGTCCCTTTCTTCTGATAATGTGTTGTTATGTATTTGTTAATGTACCACATGATGCTTTTCCTCTTAATTCATGGTGGTTTACTGTGTAGTGTATCAAGCAGTGCTTGCTGCATTGCTGTCCACTCAGCCAGGACTTCAATAAGTTTGTTAGCTTTCCTTTTCAATTGTCCTTTCTCCGCTGTTGACTGTTCTATCATGTTTTTGACTCAACTTCTGGGCTTGGGTGCTCTCACTCAGAGCCAGCATATAGCTGTTTGCCTCTTGGTGCACACTATACTAGTGCTGCAATTTGTCTCTGCATTTTAGCGAATTTAAACTGGTGTTGGCTAGATATTTTGTATTAACCCATTCTGCACGCCCTAGCCCATTCCCCCTCAGTGATCGGCTCATACGAACAATCTTGCCATTTTTTCTGGGTTATAATGTTGACCACAGCACAACTCCTCATCTTTAAATGATATATTGTTAGACTTGGCTTTTTCAGCGGGTTTACCGCCAGACCTTTTGCTTTTTAACCTCCTGTTTTTGACCCTGTTTTTGTTGGTTATAAGACTCTGGGCTCTTTACCACTGCTATTCAGTGCTAAAGTGCATATGCTCTCCAGGTAAATTATGTTATGGATTGGTGTTTCATGATTGGCATATTTGATTTACTGGTAAGTCCCTACTACAGTGCACTGTGTGTGCCCAGGGCCTGTAAATCAAATGCTGCTAGTGTTCCTGCAGCACTGATTGTGCCACCCTCATGAGCACCCTGTAAATGTAACTCAGACCTGCGCCACTGTAGTGTCTGCGCGCAGTTTGTAACTGCCATGTCGACCTGGCAAGTGCACCTTCCCTTTTCTTACATATGTCACCCCTAAGGTAGGCTCAAGGTACCCCTGTGGGCAGGGTGCAATGTATGTGAAAGGTAGGACTTTTCCTGATGTGTGTGGGGCAAGTCATATTAGTGAAATACTGCCAATTTCGTTTTTCACTATTGAACGGCTATCAGTCCCATAGGATAGAATGGGAGTTTATTTATAACATCTTATAAATATAACTTCCCATTGGGACAAGATAGAAAGATGGAGTTTAGTATGCCTCAACTCGGAATATAAAAATGCATCTTGTAGTCAAGATGATTTTTATATTGTGTTTGAAAATACCACTGTTAGAAAGTGGGTATTTTCTTGCATAGCCATCCTGTGTGCCTCTGCTGGTTTGTGGATTAACTGTCTGGCTTTGGAGGGACAGGGGCTGGGGATGTGCATTCTCTCAGATGGCCTCTGGGGGTTGGGGGAGGGGGATGATGTGTGTCCTGCCTTTCCTGAATGAGGCAGGGCTGGGCTGAATAGACCTGGGCTGCATTCAGAGTAGTGAGAGGAGTTTTCACGAGCAACTGAATAGGCCTGGTCTGCATTTAGAGTGGTGGGAGGAGATTTCCCTTGCACCTGAATAGGCCCTGTCTGCCCTGGACAATGCTGTCTCCACCTCCTGCCAGGAAGCTGCACCAGAGAGGACAGAACTGGTTTTGGCTGAGCAAAGAGCATCTCTGCCACCAGAGAACAAAGGAATTTGTGCTATAAAAAGTGGGGCCCAGAACTTTAGATTACTGCTGAACTAAGGAACCAGCCAGGAAGAAGGGCTGGAAAAGCTGCCAGGAGAAACTGCCACTTTGCTGCGCGCTCTGCTGTGTTGGCCTGCTGCTTGCTGCTTCTGTCTTGGGCAGGGAAAGGACTGGATTGTACTTTCATCATCCTGCTGTTAGAGTTTTCTCCAAGGGCTTGAAGCAGAGCTTGCCTCCTGTTGGAAGTCTCAGGGAGATAAAAGGCTTCAGAGAACTCGCTGGAATCAAGGAACCTGCCAAGAAGAAGAGCTGCCAGGAGGAGTACTGTCCCTTTGCTGTGTTGTTGCTTTATTGCGTTGGCCTGCAGTTGCTGCTTCTGCCTTGGGCAGTGTAAGGACTACCTAAACTTTCTCTAACTTGTTGCTGAGTATCTCCAAGGGTTTGTAACCGAGCTTGCCTCCTGTTCATGAAGTCTCAGGGACAGCAAAGACTTTACTCACCTCTGGGAACCATCTCAGGAACCATGGGTTTCAGTTGCCGCAGGGGGGAAAAGCAGCTGACTCTGTCACTGTCTCTGTCTCCGTGTCCTGAAAGCACTGCAGAGGGCACCGCCGCATCTTGCACCGTGACCTGTGGGCAACGCACTCCGCACTGCCTCGCTTCACCTCGCCGATCTGGTCTCACCGACGCCGCTCTTCGACCAGCTCTGTCGCCTGCACTGCGATCTGTCAGCACTGCATCGAGCACCGACCCACTTCGCACTGCAGCCCTGGTCTCACCGATGCCGCTCGACGGCCTTCACGGAGCCACTGCCTGCACCGCGACCTAAGGACACCACATGGCGCACCGCTGCGCTTTGCATCGCAACCACGACGGTTGCCACATCCAGCCGCAACAAAAAAGGTACTGTTTATGAGTTTGTCGACCCTACTGCTGACCCGCTCTGAAGCGGTCAGCAGGAACTGTTGGATTCTGTCGTTTTTCAGTATTGCGGTAGAACCGGACGGAGCTACCGACTTCAAGGAACTGCATTTTTAAAGTTATTCTTGCAAAGTGCATATTTTTAAGTACTGTATGTTGGATTTTTGTCGTCTTGGTCTTGTTTTAGATATATAAAAATATTGGATATTTTTCTAAACTGGTGTGGTGTCCTTTTGTAGTGTTTTCACTGTATTACAATTGGTTATGCGCAAATGCTTTACACACTGCCTCTGAGATAAGCCTGACTGCTCGTGCCAAGCTACCAAGGGGGTGAGCAGGGGTTATTTTAGGGGCGTATCTCCATTACTTGGACTAGGAAGACGGGTCCCTACTTGAACAAAGGTACCTACCTATGCCAACTAGAGAGCCCCATTTCTAACATGTATAGATCAAAATATTTATATTGGCTACCATCCTTGTGCTTTGCGCTAGGGGCAGCAGCATCACCATTGTCAGCCTGGTCATCGGTGCCTCTGAAAACGCATGCCAAACCTTTCTTGCATTTTGGGCAGTATTCATGTATTGAGAGAATTGGCTAGTTCCGATGCCAGATTGTTCCTGTGCATCTGCATACACAATAAACCATCGCCCTGAATATAGGACTCCTAGTACCTTGCATCCTTCCATTCTCAAGATTCTCACCTCCATGTCCTGTGCAAACTGCCTGAAAGGCTGAAAACTGTATGACTGCATGTCAGCTGCAAATGGTGGACGTTTCAGGACAACTTGTGTCCCACGGTCTACAAACCTGTTTGATCATATAAGGTACATGACTTTGGTATACTTCTACCCATCATAGTGTATTGCCATGTACTCCTTTAAGCAGACTCTTCTTTGAATTTTTATCCTCATCTAACCAATGTACCATGTGTTGTAACTAGATTATCATATAGTACACATCCATGTGTGGAAGTTCCAGCCACCTTTAGCCCACTCCAAATTTATTATGTCTAATTTGGTCCTGCTGTGTTTACAGGCCCTCTCTAAGGGTACCAGAAATTGATGAAATAATTTTTTGAATCTGTGGAATCGGAGCAATAGGGTCCCCTGAAGTATGTATAGAACTCTGGCAGGAAGACCATTTTTACAAGCGACATCCTACCCATCACCGAATCACAAAGTATTTCAAAATGTCACTGAGGATTTCAATCCTGTCACAACCCTGCTGTCGGGGCCAGAATACATGTGCGAGAGCAGTATGCAACCATCCACCGCCCAGGTCTTGAAACCGCATCTGAAGAAGGGTGTTTTTTTTTTTTTAAGAATCTTTTTATTAAACAGTTGCTCAGTGCACATCAAATGGTATAATTGTTCACCCAAAATGTGACTTTTCAAGACTGTGAGGCATAACGTCATTACAGTTGCAAGTATTAATAGACGTGGTACTGATCACGGAGGTATAATTGTGATAACATGCGGGTGTTCTCTTCATCAATTACCCGGTGGACCATCCGGAGCTGGAGGGGAAACCCGCATGTGCCATCAGGGAGTAACAGCAGCAGTCCAGGGCTTTATAATGGTTACCTTTCAAGTGGGTTTCCTGTAATAAGATGAGGTCTGGGGCTTGTCAGCAGATATATTGCAATACTAGGGTTCGTTTAATTTAGCTACCCAGGCCATTGACATTCCATGTCATGACCTTCAAATCTGAACTGACTTGGGACCCCATGTTGTGTTGAGATGCAAGGTTTCCTGGCCCATCGCGGAACCGTGCCTATGATCTGCCCTCCTCCCTCTGCTTGATCTGAGCCCCTCCCTTTGGCTTACCATGTGACTAAGCAAATACACATTACACTGTGCAGAACTTTGAAAACAGACCATAACTATGAGTCCTCCTGAAATTCAACCCTCCCTGCTACCCTGCACTGTAGGCTTTGTAACTCCCATCACCCCAATTTGAGAGTGCCTGTCGCCCTAAACATAACAACTAACACGTTAAGGGTTAGCAAGTGTCCCCAAGATGCCCAGGGCTGCTCGTAAGCCTTTCTTAAACCCTTTGTAACTACTATAACTTGTCACCCCTGCACCATTTGCTCCTCGAACTATGATGTGGCGCCGCCCTCCCGAATTCCAAAGAGCGACCTATGGGTGCAGCCATGAGTCCCCAAAAACTTGTTACATTGACACCACTCCTTGCTCCCAAGAGGCATCCAAGGGTACAGTACATTGATCCAAACTGTGTCAATCGCTCCCGACGAGTCCTCAAGTTTACATCCTCTCCATCTTAAGGTATAACCCAGTGGGACCAGCATCGCTAAGCCAGGGGTACTTCTCCTTCAGCCAGCTGTGTCAAACAGGAAGCCTCTGTGCCCTCTGTAGATTGTCCATCTTGATAGTCTGCACAGCCGTCTCCCTGCAGCCTGGGGGGCATCTCCTCCCTTCCTCACGGTTGCCCCACCGTCCTGGGGTGCGCCATCTCTCCAGCCAATCCCAGGCTTCTGCCGGCGTAGCGAAATACCCGGATTTACCCTCCGCCCCCACACAGAGCTTGGCAGGAAAAAGCATTATGTACTTGAGTTCTTGAGCGCGGCGTTCTCTCTTTACTTCATCAAAGCTACGGCGTTGGCACTGTACCTCCAGCATAAAGTCAGCGAAAAACCGCACTGTGGCATTCTCGTACCTTAAATCCCCTGTGTGCCTGCTCAACTGAGAAAAAATTGGAGAGGTACTTGAGGCGAAGGGTGTTGAAAATCAGATCGTCAATGAATAGGTCGATGCTAGACCCCTCGGGGACCCCAACCACCCTGATGTTACAGCTGACCCTGCCCTCTTGATCCTCAAGTCTAGCGCCATAATCTCTTACTGTTTTGTAATATGTCAAACCTAGTCTTCTAATTTTTTGGCCGTGGTTTGTAATGTATGGATATCCTCCTCAGCTGTCGTGAATTTATCTGACATTTTCTTAAAGTCCGCCAGCAGGAGATTAACAACCACTGTCACTGCATCGATTTTTGGTTCTAGAGTACCTTTGAGGTCGCAGATTGCAGCCATAATGTCCCCCAGTAAGGGTTCCGGCACCTCTGTGCCTGGCCCCCTCCATTGACTGCTTGAGTATAGCGTATTTGTCCATCTTGTTAGATTGCATATGTAGCTGTCCCTTCGGTTTCATCATGCCCCTGCTTATAGAGTAGTGAGATAACGAAAATACAGGAGAGGAGGGGAGAAGAAATGCCCCAATAACGCTACTGTGGGTGTTCAAATGTGCCCTGTATGTGGTGGAGTAGCTTGAATCTGGGAGTCACTACGAATGTTTTTCCACTGCAAGTCTCGACCGGGGACCATGAGTGCTCTCGCCCCAGCGGAACGTCTCCTACATACAGGCTGTGGCCCTCGTGGTACGTGCGGGGCCTACGTTGCCGGAACCACCCCACCCAGCTCCAGTACAAGCCACCTCCACACCAGTTCATTTGGCTGCAGGCTATCTGTGGCTCGCCCTGAATGAGGGGAATAGAGGGGAGGCCCCAACAGACTCATGCACAATCCAGCGGCCACGATCGTCCCTTGCTCCTCACCAATAATGTCGCCTCCTTTCTGCCCGGCCGGCCATCAGTGTCTAGAAAGAAGAGCCCCATAATGCACTGCGTTCCTCGGCATCCCGGGGTCACAGCCCAGCCGGTTCCTCCCTCTTCAAGTTTGGCGCTCTGTTCGTGTCCAAGCAAGCAGGCCCCCAGGGATGCTCCCCCCTTCTTCGATCACTCGTCCCCATGGGTCTGTCCCGCAGCCCTCCGGGGCAGGTCCTCGGTACAATCTCCTCACCCAGGGGCCAGACGAAACTCCCACCGGATCAATCACTACCACCAGGGTTAAGGGTCCCCCACCGCCTCTCCTTCACTGCCGCTCCGGAGGTCTGCCCTTGCTCGGCACTTCTCGCCACCAATTAGCTTCTCTCCTGCAGGTCACCGCAGGCCCAATTCTTCAATCGCCACCAGGCCCAAACCAGACGAATTCTAGGCCCGGGTTATGGGCCCCTCTCGAGCAGCCGAAGGCTCCAGCCCATGTAGGATCAATACTGCAGGCTACCACCTTAAAGGGCAGCCACAGTGGTCATTTCCATACGTCACCAGCCCTTCACCTTGCCACTGGATCAGAGAGCTCTTCCCCTGAACGAGTTTGCCTGGTTTTCTGCTGCCTGAATGGGGTGTGGGCGGCCATCTCCTGGATCCTCCAAACCCTATTTCTCCTGGTGAAATTCACTCCCAAAACATCCCTTGTGGTGCCTGGCACCCGGGAGTGTTGAGGCACACCCTTTAGGTGCAGATGTGGGCGGATAATGGTACGGATGGCAGGGTTTAATTCAGCGAGCGCCTCATAGCTCTCCTAAAGTGTGGCCATCTTGGTTGACGCCAGGCCGCGCCCCCTCCTGAAGAAGGTTTTAACACCAGCGAGTCCCGACAAGACCAAACGGAAGAGGCTAGGAAGGGGGCCTGAGGAAGCAGATCTTGTAGACGAGAGATGGCAGTTGTCAGCGTGGTATGCCATGATTTATTTCAGAAGCGCTCTTATACATATATGTGTATATTAAATGAGAAGAATTGGGCCTACCAGTTGTTGGAATGAAATAGAGCATATGGAGCAGGTCATTCAGATGGCTACTTCCAGATGGAAGGCGATATTTGGTATAATTAAGATTTTCCTGCAAGAAATAAGAGTAGTGAATGCCACAAAGCACTTTTACTTTAAACTCTAATTTTCCTCCCTTTAAACTAAATATCACCAACACCATTACCTTTGTACACACACTTTTATATAAATTGCGAGTGAGACAATTTAATCTTTCAGAATTTTTCCTGTGACCTTACTTCAGGCTCTAAATGAGCTTTATGGAGATATCTCTTTGGTGCCATTTCTGCATGTTCTGTATCCCAGTATTTGTCCAAATCCTTCTTTATATAACATTTGGAGTTGTCTTGGTTCTATCCACTGAGCCCAGGGATTTGGCCACTAAACCTCAAATTTTTCCATAAAATGTTTCTGCACTCAAACAGATCTTGACGGAACTTGACATCACATAATTTCCTTTTACTACGTTCTTCCGACAGTGCTCTCACTCAAGTCTCAAATCATTTGTTCAATTATTAAACCTCTGAAAGATTGAGCAGCAAAACTTGATCTCATCTCTTAAGATCCGAGTAGTCCTAGAACTTGTCTTGTTTTTAAAGCGAGTCATTCCTGACCGTTCTACTTCTCCTCCATGCATTACTGTCTCCAACCAGATTTCTCAATAACTAAAAAGGGGCAGGGCTGTATTTATACCCTGTCTCCATCATATGATTCAAGAGGGCTGCAAGATCTTGCGCTCCTCCTGAAATCCTGTGTTATCTTGCTCTCCTCCTGCATATTCTCTGAACTGGTGTTAGGCAAAGGTTGGACAAACATTTTCCCCAGTGAGTGGAATGCGTAGGTCCACAGCGGCTTCTGCCACATTGCACTGAAGTGAGGATATAGTAAATCGCTCCAATGAATCGCGGAATCTCTATGGTGTGGAGGCCTAAGGTGCATTCTGTGTGACCATGGAGGGGAAGAGTGTGATGACATTGGGGACTAACTGTGGGGCCGGCCCTTAACACCTCCCCATATTTAACCTATGTCTTGCTTCAATGTTGTGTGGAATCTGAATATTCGAAATAATCAAAAACTACCAGTTACTGAAGTGAGGCCCAGCTCAGGTAAGTAGTCTTCCTCTACTGCTCTGAACAGAAATATTGGGTACAATTTGCATTTGGACTGGTTAGTGTGAAAGCTTGATATTGCCCCATATTAAATCAGTTCATTAAGAAGTATGGACACTAAGTTCAGCAGATCTCTCAAATGCACCAATGCATCATCTGCATACAGCAATATGATGTGGGTTGTGACACCCACCTGAAATCCCCAGTTCCTCAGTTGTTTTCTAAGTCTACTCACCAGCGGCTTTCCTGTGGCTCCATCGCCAGGGTAAACAATATAGGAAACGAGACAGCCCTGCCTCGTGCCCCTCTTGAGTATTAAACTCTCCGAAATGAGTAGCCCCGTCTTAAACCTGGCAATTGGTGCTGCATACACTAATTTGACCCAGGTGAGGTATGAGCTCCCCACTTCAATGCATGTTAGCAGTTCCCACATGTATGCCTATCTGACATTATTGAAGGCTTTCATGACTTCTAGGAGGGTTAGGGAAAAGCAGCTCTCTTCTTCTTCCAGGGTGTGCATTTTATGTGCTACGTGCCGAACACTACACATCACACTCTTGTAGGGTATAAACCCAAGCTGGTTATTATGCACTGGCATTTCTGTAACTCTAAAATCTGTTGGCTGGTACTTTGCTTAGCATTTTCGTATGTGTGCTTATCATTGATTGTGGGCGAGAGGCCGCAATTTCCCCAGGGTCTTGACCTGCATTTGAAATGAGGACAATCGTGTCCTCTCTCATGGTCTTGGGAAGTAATCCTGAAATTCTTCTAACACTTTGCCAGTTGCCTTGCACAGAAGTGATCTGTTTCATTTGGGAAGCCGTCCTCTCCTGGGTTTTAGCACATTGCGTTTCAATTATACATCAATCGGATCTCTCATGATTGAGTCGTCTAGCTTTTCTTCCCGTTCCTACGGTGAATGCTTTAAAGTCAGGTCAGCAAGGTATTACTGCACTTTTGTGGGAACGTTTTCATTAGGTCGGTAATATATACCCATCAAGTGTGTTTAAAATGCATATTTGATATTAGCTTGTGTCGTTATCATTCCTTCAGGATCATTATCAGGGCATTTTCACAAAGGATCCTTAATGCTTAGAGCAAGGATTTTATTGTTTTAAGTGAATGTTTTTATTTTATTGAATACTTACACTAATATAAAGTGCGCATTCTGTTCAACTGAATTTCTATAATTTCCTTAAATGTCATATAAAAAGAGAATTAGCAAGCTAAACAATCGGGGGGGCGCATGTTGTAAAAGAAAAATGCACAGATGCTAGAGATTCAACAAGTAGAACACCACACAACTAATAGAATTAGGTAAATACTATTGTAATTGAATACACATTTGATGGCATTGAACAGGGTGGTTAGTTAAGATTTTTGTGTGGGTGTCTGCTGAATAATGATTTAAAAAATAAATACCTAGTCCATGCCAACTAGATGCACATTGATTGCTCCAAAATCTGTGGTCTAAGGGAGACCACTGGAAAAGTAAATCTGTAGGAAGAAGTAGAAATACATGTGCATTAGTTTTCCAGAATTGGTACCTTTTAGAGATACTTAATGGTAGAAAGTGCCTTGTTGTGCTGCACTTAAACACTTGAACCCACTCAACTCCCACTACTAGCTGGATGAGGTGAAGGTGGTAAGTGGTACTGGAACATGCACTGCTTGTGCAGGTATGCACTGCCATTTATATCAGTCCACTGTGTTGGTAAGTTGGCAATGAATGGTGCTTGTCTGTAAATGGAAAGGTATTTGCAGAATGAGTGTGTGTTTTCCTTCGCCAGTGCTATTATAAGATGCAAAATGCACTGAAGTGGGCACCACTAGCCCACAAATCTCTTTCCAACTTCACTGACAAGAATTTGGGCACCTGGGGGCTTCTTCATGACCATTAATATTAATTTATAAGGGAATGCCAGTACTTCAAGCCTTGAATTAAAAATGGAAAAAGCAAGATCTGCCTTCGCCAGTGTTAAGTCCGTACCCCTCAAGTAAAACCACCTTGCCTTTTGGTACTGTCCTATTTGATTGGGGGGTGTCCAGTTTTGGGAATGGGTAGAATACAGATGGTGAAAAGATTCCTTGCAAGCGCAGTTGTCCTCTCTGTATGAAAATGTGTGTTATCCCAGTCCTAGTGGTGTCCGGAGGTTAGGTTGGAGAATCCCATGGCAGGGTGTGCAGAAACAACTGAGATGCCCGTTAAGAATCCCAGCTTCCATTGTGTCCTGGCAGTGCTTAATGGTGGATATCCCTACATGCCATCATGTCTCGGATCGCTCTAGATTTGTACCCTGCATAGTGAAGATCTAATGGTTATAGAATTTCTTCTGCAGTCAAAGTGGATTATAACTCCAAGCAAGATCCTACACAGGTGGAACCTGTTCAATTTGGTCTTCGTAGGTTTCCTCTTAATTGCCTTGTCGTGCATGTCTAACAACCTAGCCTTATTTCTAGGACTTGTAGCTGTTTGATTGCCTGCTCCAGGCATGTTTTGTATTTGTATGTTGATGGGAAAAGCCAGCTTTCATTTACTTATAAAATTGTCATAGAAACTTGCAGCTTATTGGAAATGCCAGGCCCAACCAGTCTCACGATACAGCAAACCTCTAAAATATTACAGATCCTTCTTGGTATTTGACCTTCTCATTACTTACTAAAACCCCATGATGCCTTTGTGAATTGGCCTTGCCTGCAGTATGTATCCTGGCATTATGAACATAAGTGAGGAGAAAGATGCTATCTGTGAGGTTTAGAGATGTGCTCAATGAATATGTCAATTCTCCGATCCGTTTTGAATTGCAGGATGTTTGTAATAGTTCTGGTGTTCATGGCAATGGTGTTCCAGATTTGTGGGTGTAGGGTGGAGAAGCTCTGTCTGCTAATCTTTCCTTTTGCCACGTCCTTATTTTCCCCATCCGATGATATCCTTTGTTCCTTGTGTGACACTGTCAACCTGATGCATTTATTTTGTCGGCTATGTATACATAAGTTCCATTCCTTGTTGCTTCTACATGATACAGTATGTCTTGAAGATGTTATGGATTGGGGAAGCCTGTTTATTTCCATCAGGACAGGGGTGATCATTTCACTTTTACGGTTTATCATAAGATGGGCTCTGACGTGAAGGATGCCTTTTAAATTACCAGTTTGTTTAACAGGAAAACTCCATCCAGTTGAGAGGACGGAGTCCTGGACTGCTGTTCAGAATATTGTTTCAGGGAGAAACGTAGCATTTTCTTGAAGAGTGGGAGGTGGTACCATGCTGTCTTGTTTCTTTTAAGTTCTTTTGGAATGTGTTCTCTGAAGGAGAGGTCGATGTTGAGGGATAGATCCTCAATGGCTGAACACTCCTCATTGATGGAAAAAGGCCCTACCAATTAGTTTACAAGACGGTTGTGTTTCATCTGCAATTTGCAGGAGAGACAATTGCCTTTTCTTGCGTCATTGATGTACCGTTAAGGTTACATCTTGCCCACTAGCCTGGTTACTGAACAATGTTTTCTGAAGGGTAAAAGACTATGAAGGCAGCATCCTTGATTCGGTCATGAAGTATACTATAAAGAATGTCCATGCTGCCGAGTCCGAGAGAACTCTCTCAAAGCTCAATGTTCCTGCTGGATTTCCTGAACGACCTGAATGGCATAATGCAGAACATTTGTACTACATTTGTGCTCACATGACCCACAAAAAGTGATGCAACCAGCCAACACGCTTCCCCAACTGCCTCCCTCTATGTCCAACAGGTAAAATGCAAAGGTTCTCACTATCTTCTCACTGGCCCCTGTTAGAATGGGAGAAGAAAAGAACCCATCCAGCTTCAAGGATAGGGTACTCTACAGAAGCTGCTCATTAAGCTCTGTTCAGAGGAAATAGCTGGTATTTGACCTCCAGGCTTAGGGAATCCTATACTGGCAGAGATTTAAAAATATATATTTTCATTGTTTTCAATCAACAGTATAATAACAGTTCATTAAGAATAACACTCCTTGCCAATGGGCAGCAATATTCAATGGTTTAGTCATACTAGTTTTACAAGCATGGTCTGCTTCACTCATTATATCACTTACCATTGGCTTGCTCTATTCAGACGTATACCTACAACAGCAATCCTCAATACATCTGCAACACCTCCTGCCCCCAAACCTTTGTCTACTTGCAAGGATAGCCCCTATCCTCCTAGATTTGACTTTCGGCCAGCATGCACCAGTCCATATCCTCTTTGCAGGCAGTTAGGGCAGGGAGCCCTATCACGCCCCTTAACTTTGCAATTTTCTTCTTCTCAACCCCTCATTTCAGAGTCATCCATAGTTTTATATACTTTGGGACCCCTTCTGTCCCCCAAATGTTCAGTAGTTCTAGTTTCGCTAAGCTCTGCACCAGGCTCCCTACCAGACCAGTCATAGATTGTTACTAAGGAAGCTTTCTTTGGCCTACTTAAAGTCAGTTCTGGTTCCCCTCTTGATAGCTGTCCCCCTCATATTCTCCAGGATGTTTTCCTATGCTGTCCGGATTCTCCTTTATCGCTCATTAACAACTCCCTTGCTCAAGGGACTGTTCCAGATCTATTTAAGATGGCTGAAGTCGTTCCTATCCTCAAAAAACCTAGCTTGGATCCGCAGGTGCCTGGCAACTACCGCCCCATCTCTCTGCTACCTTACTTGAGCAAGGTCATGGAAGCCCATGTTGCCAATAGTTTCAGCTCCTTCATAGAACAGACTCACTATCTGGACCATCACCAAGCAGGGTTTCGACCTGAACACTCCACCGAAACCGTTGTCTTAGCAGTCCTGGACCAGTTAAGAAAGGGGGCGGACCAGGGCACCACCCAGGCCCTGGTGCTCCTTGACTTGTCGGCTGCTTTTGACACGGTCGACCACCAGCTCTTGGTCGACCGTGCCGGCAGCGCAGGGCTCCAGGGTCTGCCACTGAAATGTATTGCCTCCTTTCTGAGTAATCGCTCCCAATCTGTCCGCCTTGCTGGCTTCAGGGCAGAACAAATGAATCTGACCTGTGGGGTTCCACAGGGCTCCTCCCTTTCACCTCTACTCTTTAACCTGTATATTCTCCCCCTGATCTTAGCCTTGCGTAAGAGAAAGGTCGTTGTGTACAACTATGCCGACGACCTCCAGCTGATCTTTAACATCGACTCATCAGCCTCATCTATCACAAACTTTCAATCCATAATGAACTTCATCAGGGATTGGATGAATACTAATCAACTTAAACTAAACCCAGATAAAACAGAGTTGATTCTCACTGGTGGCTTGGTTAACCCATGGAATTCCAACTTCTGGCCACCATCTCTAGGGAGCCCTCCAGCCCCGGTCTCGTCAGTAAAAAGTTTGGGAATTATGATCAGCAATGATCTTACCATGAAGGCCCAGGTCAGCTCAGTGGTCTCAGCATGCTTTTTCCACCTTCGCAGAATCCGAAAAATCAGCAGATTCCTCTCCACCGAAGCCCTGACCCAAGTGGTTCTCGCCCTGGTTATTTCGCGTATTGATTACGCCAATTCCCTGTACGTTGGTATACCTGCGTACCAAGTCCATCGCCTGCAACGGGTCCAGAACCAGGCAGCCAGACTCATTCTTGGACAGCCAAAGCACTCCCATGTGAAACCACTGCTGAAAAGCCTCCATTGGCTTCCCATACCCCAACGCTGTCTGTTTAAGCTGGGCTGTACCATCCACAAAGCCCTGTCAGGACGTGGTCCCGCCTTTATTGCTTCAAACATTCAGCGGTATCTCCCCTCTCGCGATTTACGCTCCTCCAATAAGAACTTGCTGGTCTCCCACTCTTTTAAACGGAAGAAACATGGTGGCCATAGATACACGACCCTGGCCCCTCAATTTTGGAATGCCCTCCCTCTCTATTTGCGCATGGCGGACTCCTACACTCAATTTAGGAAATCACTCAAAACCTGGCTCTTCTCCCACGCTTACAATTGACACTCACTTACTGTCTGGAATTGCTACCGTTCTGCCCATAGCGCCAAGAAACCGTTTGGTGAACGTGCACTCTAAAAATGAATTTTAACATAACATAGATTCACCTATTTCTTCCCAAAATCTCTGCACACTTAGCAGGACAACAGGGTGTGGAAGAAAGAACCTATCTGGACACAGCCAATGAGATAGCAGGCTGACTCAGTTCTGCACATTTTGTTCTGTACTACCCAAGAATAGTATGACCTATGGAGGATGCGCAACTGAACCAGTCTGGAACCTGATGTGATCGATAGCAGAGCGGTCAGTGCCTCCACCCACTTTTCGTCCTCATAATGGGCGAGATTTTAGCTATTCTAATACATTTCAGCTCTACAGACAGTCTTCTTTCCAACAGGACTATCAGCAAAGAACCTAGACATCCAGAGCCACTGCAAATGTTGCTATGCACCTCAGACTCAGTCACAAGAAAAATAAGGAAGAGCCTGATTCCTCTGTCTGCTTCAGACTCTACCTTAGCCGCGCCTCTAGGGGTTAGCATTCTGAAGCATATGGCTGGTGTCCACCAAAATGAGAACTTATAAAAACCTGCAAGTTCTGCAAGCAGACATTTGGCCTTGCTTCCGAAAAGACTCCATATCGCAGGTCTCTAAATTCCGGTTTTACTCCAGGTACTTTCTTATCTAAAATGGATGCTGGACCTTAGCAGGCTGAACATGTTTCTAAGAAAGCAGGTTTTCAAAAAGGTCCCCCTGCAAGCGATTTCTCCTTTACGAGATCACGACTACCTGACCTCTTTCAGCTTCCAATCTGCCTACTCCCAAATTTCTAATCATTGCTTCACGATGCACTGCAGCTCTGTTAGGTCACACTTAGGTCTGAAATGGGTACCCCTGAGGTAGATGGATACATTGGCGGCCACCACAAACAACGGGTGGTGGGGCGGGTGGAGGCAACGTGGGAAGGGGAGTGCGGGGGGGGTTTATAAAAAATAAATTAAAAAATGTACCTGAAGCCAACGGCTGCCTCCCGCATCGCGCTTCTCTTCCCAGCAGCCTCTGGGACATACTCCCATCCAATGCCCCGCGCTGCTCTCCTGGGAGAGCAGTGCGTGGATTGGCCTGAGTGGGCTGAAAAGACATTTTGCTCAGGCCAGGCCAGGGAGTCTGGGGGGGGCGGAGGGGGGCTAGAGAAACCTAAGTGCGCATGTGTGTTTTGGTCGGCCTGAGACGGCCGGCCAAACACATACACACACTTAGGGAGTGCACATAGCACTCCTCCTTCCGTTTCTCGCCCCTCCCTGCACAAGCTGGCTCAGAGCCAACAAATGAAAAATAAAACTATGTTGGAACATTTTATTTTTCATTTGCTGCCTCTGAGCCAGGCAGTGGGGCAACGCTCCTCCGCCATTGGATAGATAGATAGAAAGAATTAGATAGATAGAATTAGATAGATGGAATTAGATAGATGGAGAGATAAAAATATAATATATTTTTTTCTTAATCAGTGTATGGATCAAAATGCATGCCACCGGTGCTGCATGAGTATTGATATATATCCATGGCTAAAAGAATGGCTGCTGGAAGCGTTCTGGATAAATGCCTAAACAAATGACATAGCGACACCCATCTGACAACGTCGTGGCTGATTACATTTTGAAGCTTTAAGGTCAACAAATATGACGCAATGATTTACCACCCGGGGAGTAGGCAATGAAGATTAAACGTGCGGCATTTACTATGAGGGAGGAAAACATGTTCGAATTCATTTAGTTTTACACCCACCTCATTCCATAATACTGTAACCGCTCAGGGGAGTACATGGCGCTTGTTTACAATGTTACCGTGTCCTGCATCCTCCCTTTTTCCTGTCTCCTCTCGTAAACCTCTCAAGAAGAATTCCACACCCAGTTCATTTTCCACCCTGTTTAGAAACAGTCTGCTGTGGCAACGTTTTTGCTTCAAACACGAGTTTGGATTAGACTGTACTTGGGAAAACTGCTTGTGCGAGTCGCTGCATAGCTCTCCTTTACCGTTTGCCCATTTGGCTATGCTTAGGAAGGCTGGACCTCATCATAGGGGACTAAGGGCCAGAGCTGCCAACTTTGTAACAGGGGTACCAGGTTCGAGTCCCGGCGTTGGCTCAACATCCTGTGATTCTGGGTAAATCACATAATATCCTTGTGCCTTGGGCCAAGTTTGCACTATATATATATATATATATATATATGTGTATATATATATATTTTTTAACAAACTGAATCAGGGTAGTGCAGTTTAAACAGTTATTGTATGAAACAGAAGGGGGCTATGAAAGTGTAGATACAAAACTGAACTAACTCTTATTACATGCATGTAATCAGAATAGATTGGCCCTAGTTCAATGGAACTAGGCAGGGGAAAAGAGCAAGAAGCAAAGAACCTAACCAAGCACTGGCAATGCCAGAAATCTATTTTATGAATGAAAGTGACTTTTGTTTCGTTAATGGATTTTGGCACTCACCAAGTCATCACACATTCACTGGGTCACTGCCCTTTGCACACGTGTATCCATTAATCTATCCACTGACTCATTCTGGTGTTCACTGATTCGTTCTTGCATTCACCCTCTGACACATCCTCAGTAAAACACCTTCAAAATCAACAACATACTAGAGATATATTAAAAGAATTCAAGTAGAAAAAAATTTGCTTCTGTCTAAACATAGCAAGATATGCTTCAAACAACTAAGCTAAACATAGCAGCAGTTATCCATCTTGCAGAGGTATTGTACATAGTCTATTATTGTTTTAGAGTTCCAGCATGACTGCCACATTTAAAATCAAGGTGTTGGCCATCTTAGAATGGGAAAACAACAAAAAATAAAGGAGGAAAAGCAAAGAACTGAATGGGGAACTCTAAAAGTAGAAAATTGAAACTGTTTTCGGACACTGAAGCACACTAATTTTCAGGTGGATGTGTACATGTGATCAGAAAATGCTAACATTCACAGGGTAAGAGTCAATGACTGAAATGGATGGAAACATTGCGCCATGCAGTATGCTGTTATGGGTGGAAGTAGAGTATGATTGATACTCAGGCAAGAGAGCTGACACAAAGGCCCTCTTTGTATCTATATGGATGTTTGAATTTAATGATTTTTTTATTACAAGATCCTGGCAGACAGTGTAAGCTGTCAGGTCTCCGTAGAGCTTCTAGCAAGAATTACTACAGTGCAAATCTTGTACCTCTAGTGTTTGTCAGCGAAAGTAACCAGCACTAAGATCCTTCCCTTCAAAGGTAATCTGTAACCTTTCATGTAACCAAATAAATCTGTAGGCTTTAATACAGAGGAATAACAATCGACCCTTACATGCCGGCTGTCATAAAATTACAAAAGTATACAAAGTTACAATTTCAAAGCAAAATACTCTCTCTCCTAAGAAGGCCTTACAAGGATTCTGACTGTGCAAATTTTCTATACCCACTGTTTGTCAAATGGGGTAACCAGCACCAAAACCCTTGCCAACTAAGGTAATCTGTGAGATTCCATGTAATAAAATACGTATCTGTAGACTTTAATACAGAATAAATTAACTGACTATTGACTTTAACAACTGCTTTTAAAAATCAATGTGAGGCCTAATGCATTTATCGTAACTTTGCATTATAAACAATCCGGGCTATAACCTTCATTATTGGCTTGTCACCATACCCAACTCAGACCTACTGTGTTAGGCTTAAGCCTTCACACCAGGCAACTATCACGGATACTGTAATAAAATTACAAAGAAGTACAAAATTACAGTTTTCAAAGCAATATAAATTCCCTACTTATAGAGCCAATTAAGGATAACCAGAGTGCAAACTTTCTGTCCCCATAGTTTGTTGAAATGGGTCACCAGTACCAAATCCCTTGGCTACTACACAAATCTGTGAGATTTTGTGTAACAAAATACCTGTGTAGAGGCTTCAGCACAGTGTAATAACAATCAACTCTTAAAAGCCTATTGCCCTAAACACATGCTTTTTACTATAACTAACTAAGGCCATCTTGCATTGTCACAACTTTCATTTTATACAGATTTCACCTAAAGAATATGATATCATTTCTCCCAGTAAACTGATAGGGTCTGTAGCCTTAACCATTGTTTTGATACTGTTGGACATGGCCCTTTTTGGAGAGTTTTTGTCTTCTTCCTCCTCTGTTTTTGACTTCCTTTTTGGCTGGTTTTAGCACTTTACCACGTCTGACCAGTGCTAAAGTGCATGTGCTCTATGTCTAAAATGTGATGCCATTTGTTTTCCCCATGATTCGCATAGTTGATTTACTAATAAGTCCCTAGTACAGTGCACTACTGGTGCCCAGGGCCTGTAAATCAAATGCTACTAGTGGGCCTGCAGCACTGATTGTGCCACCCACATGACTAGCCCTTCAAACATGTCTCAAGCCTGCTACTACAGAGCCTGTGGGTGCAGTTTTAAACTGCCATGTCGACCTGGGTAGTTCACCTACTTGCCAGCCCAAACCTTCCCTTTTACTACATGTAAGGCACCCCTAAGATAGGCTCTAGGTAGCCCATTGGGCAGGGTACGTGTATTTAAAAGGTAGGGCATGTAATTTTGAGTTTTACATGTCCAGGTAGTGAAAAACTGCTAAATTCGTTTTTCACTACAGCAAGGCCAAAGTTAGCATTGGAGCTGTACTGTAACACTTTACAAGTGTATCTTCGAATTGGGAGCAGATAGAAAGTTAGAGTTTTGGTGTCTCTGGACTCACAATGTAAAAACACATCTTTTAGTGAAGTTGGTTTTTAAATTGCAGGTCTGAAAATGCCACTTTTAGAAAGTTGGCGTTTTCTTACTTTAACCATTCTCTGCCTCTGCATGTCCCTAGAATGCACGTCTGGGCTGGATGATAGTTGGGCTTTGTGAATTCACTCTAGATAGTCACACACAAAGGGAGCTGACGTGTGCTGTGCATTTTCTGATGGCCTATCACCAGGCTGATGGGTCTTCCTGAGCTAGAGAGGTGGGAAAAGTTGACACTTGCACCTGAACAGGACTATGCCGGTCCCCACACAAAGAGCTGCATGCCCCCCTGTAGTATGTCTGGGACCAGGAAGGACAGGGTCTTGTGCACTACAAAGAACTTTCTTTGAAGTCTCCCTACTTCAAAGGCTAAAATGGATATAATTACTGTACCTCTGACAACATATACTCAGAACACTTCTAGACTGAGAGGGCACTCTGCCAGGAAGTAGAGCTGTTGTGCTGCCAGGAAGGACTGCCACTTGGCTGCTTGCTTTGCTGTGTTGGCCTGCTGTCTGCTGCTTGTCTGGGAGTGAGAGGACTGGAGTTTACTCTCTGCATCCTGCTTTCTAAGGCTCTTCAAGGGCTTGACTGAGCTTGCCTCCTGTTGCTGAAGTCTCAGGGACATCAAAAACTTCACCTGCATCTTGCAACTAGCACCTGGGGTCCTCTGCTGTGAGTCCTGACCTGCCAAGTGGTGCCAAAACCAGTCCTGGGCCCTTGCAGGTGGATTTGGGGCTGCAAACAAGAAATCGATACATTGACCCAAAGCGTCAGTTTGGAACCGATGCATCTTTGTGAAACCAACGCTTCTTTGCTACTGCACCAAAACCGTGGACACTGTTCACCGAGTGCACGATGCAGCAATCTCGACTTTCAACACAGCCCTGTCTTTGCTCACACCGCGCCTCCGAAGAACCCCTGCTGCATGAGTCTCGAGCACTGCATCACCAAAGTCTTTGATGCACCACTCTGACACATCCCTGCGTAGCTTTCAACCAGCATATTGCCTTTAGCCAAGCGATTCGACTTCGACACCACGGAATCGACGCACCACTCTCATGACATCGACGCATTATCAACGCTGTGCCACCTTCAGGAATCGAGGCCTTGCACCAACAACCGACGCATCACCACCTCTGCGCAACGCATCGTCCTTGAGCGCGGAAGTTCAACGACCCGGCACGGCCTTAAAGAACTGACATATCACCTGCAACCGTGACGCCTCACCTCCTCTGCGTGACGCATCTTTGATTTCTGATGTATCCAAGGTGCTGTAAGAGGATCTGTGTGATTCCTGTATCCAGCCCGCGCTCCATCGCAGTCGGATTGAACTTTTAGATTTGTCCCGGTCAAGCATGACCAGATAGCCCCTGTTGAAACTATAGACTTCTAGCACTGCATTTTAGTTTAATCTTGGAAAAAATCATATCCTGACTTGTGTATGTTGGATTTTTGTTGTTTTGGTCTTGTTTTACTAAGATTAATATTGGCTATTTTCCTAAACTGGCGTGGAGTACTTTAGTGGTGTTTTCACTGTTACTGTGTGTGTGCACACAAATACTTTACACATTGCCTCCTTAGTTTAGCCTGACTGCTCTGAACCAAGCTCTATTAGAACAAGCATTTCCAATGCAATAGGTCTCGCATTTACAAGAGTTTGAGCTATTGGCATTGTAAATGACAATGCCTTTTTTGATGTGTTTTGAAAACCTGCAAGCCGTGCGTAAACACGCATTTTGTACTTTGTCGTTACTTACGAGAAGCAAGGATGACAGTAACTGCTCCTGTTTTACTGCCAGCCTTGCTTCTCGTAAGCAAGGACTATTAATACAAAGGGTGTGTTTAAGCATCACTTGCAGGTTTTCAAATCACATAAATAAAAGGCATTGTCCTTTACAATGCCAATAGCTCAAACTCTCACAAATGTGAGACATATTGCATTGCAAATGCTTGTTTTAATTAGTTCAAAGAACTCATGAACAGCATTAGTGAACTTTGTAATCCGCCTGGGAAGGTTAACAGACAGTGCCAGCCCTGCAGGAATGTCACCAGCAGCTCTCTGAAGACCAGGTGCATACATGGCCATTTCTACAGGGGTTAGTTCTGATTTGCGGGAAAGGAAGTGACCAAGTAAGCTTGCACTGATAAAGCAAAGAGGTCTAGAGTTTATGTACAGCATGGACACAGAAGAACAATACACATGCAGATATTCTGCTACACACACACACACACATACACACACGATGTACGTAAGCAAAGATCAAAAGGCATACACGTGTATCCCCAAGCACACAGAACAGCAGCAAACTAATAACCTATGTACACTCACGCACATAAACAAAAACACATACACAGGCACCCGCATATACATAAACTCACAGTCAACACACAGACACACAAATGGAGGAACCGACTATCAGACCGAAGAGTGGACAGACAGACAGATAGATAAACCACTAAACTGATAAGTAACAGAATGCTACAAGCAGCTTTAAGGCGAAGCAAAAATGTATCTTACATTGTAGTCCTCAAATTAGTTTTAAAGCATTTGAAAAGAGTGGGTCAAAAGAACAAAAGCTGTAACCAGAGAGGCCAGAAGTAAGACTGTTCCCGAACACGAATCCTTCTATTCACTCATTTTCACTAGTGCTAAGGTCCCTTTGCAGGGATGGCTTGTGGGGGCATGAAACTAGGGTGCCACGTGTTTCTGAAGCTGAGCCCCCGAAAACAGAGCTTGTGCTACTTACAAACAAAACCCAGCGCCCTGAAAATCAAACTTGGCTCTTTGCCCTGCAACTGCAGGACTCGACGCCGGACCTTTAAGCTGCACCAAAGAAACCACTGCCCATTAGCAACCAACACACCTCCATACCAACCCCCGTGACCTCCTGAAAAATAATACTAGTCTGAGCCCCCTCTAACCTCTCCCTCCATAAGGAACTTCAACCCCACCCACCCCCAGCGAGGGTACACAAGTACTGGGAAGCCAACATACCTGGGACAAGATCTGGAGAAGGGGTGGTTACCTAGGGGGAGCAGCCTTCAGTGCGATAGGTTGGGGTGTGTGCAGCCATGAGGGCGAGTGCGGCCGGCAGGGCTACGAGCCCCCGTGGGAAGCCCCTCTGAGGAGCGAAGAAGGCGACTCTGCTGCCGGAACAGCGAGCGCACCAGAGGAGAACCCATTGCTAGTGCAAGCCACCGGAAATGAACTCTTCCCAGCCGGTCACTTCCTGTTGCACTGCTAGCGATACACTCGCCGCCTAATCAAAACTAGCCTCGGATGCAATGATCCTGGCTATAAGTACGGTCTTGCATTTATACACCTTTAATTTCATTTGTTAGCTATTTCTATATTTAATTATAGATCCTGACTACCTAATATTACCCTACTGTAGTTGGGTCTTATCCACTTTCCCTGGTTCACATGTTTCCTTGTCCCCAGTTTTTAAATCTTCTATTTCTATCCTCTGGTCTTTTCAGTTTGAGATTTTATAGATATATTGTGTTCAGAGTTGCAGGCATTTGAGACCCTGGGAGACTCATGAGTTAGCATGTTGTTGAGCATGACATAGGTGCGGTTGGATAACCAAGTTTCACAGTCATGCTCTGTGAGTGATGGGGGTGTTGGATTCTCTGCTAGCTCTGTACGTCCTCCTTGGTGTGGGGAGTTCCCAGATGGGCATTTATTGATGCAGGTATTTTTAGGTTGGGCATTTTACTTACTTCTAATAACTGAGAAGGATCGGCTTCGAAAGAGTGTGAGAGTTACAGAGCTACACAGTGGAGATATGATGGAGACTGAGAAGCTACAGTAGGTGAGTGGCCCGCTATGTATGTTTGCCTGATGACAAATTGTGTTACCGTGTTTAGTTGTGCTGTTGTCTGTAAGGGTGATGTGAGAGTTGTGTTAGGGACGAGTTGGAGTTAATTGAGTTTTTTATTTTTTATTGGGATATCCTACATCCGAGGTGTGGAGTGGTAAAGCGAGGGGATCTGTGAAGGGATGAAATGCAGTCATAGCAGCTAAGATAGATATGGGTAAGTATATTTCTGAGCAGGAGGAATTTTTAAGTGGTCAGACTTGTTGATTTAGGTTACAATGTTATGTGTACTTCTCTGGGTGGGGGATATTATGTTTTTGGAGGTGAGGGTTGCACGGGCCACTTCCGCCCTCCGGCGCGTGACGCAGCAGCACACTGGAGAGGTCGGGTAGCGGGAAGTGGGGGTTGTATGTATTAGCGCGTGGATGAGGCAACTGTGCCATGTATTGAGTGAGCTCATTATGCCTATTACAAGTGTGTGTATCCACAAGCGTTGTGTGGTGCAAAGAGAACGTGAAAAAGTTCCCAAGCTTACCTCTTCTCGGGTGAAGAAGTTCACCTTTGAAGTAAGGAAGGGGCATATTGACATCTGTTACTCAAACACAACATACCAAGATGTTACAGTGACGTGTTTGATACAGAGTAACAGCTGTTTCTGCAATGTGTTTATCACTGGCGGATATTTCAAATATTATAGTCAGGGCCACTGGAATTATGTGGCAGAAAAGGGGCAAATTATGCGGAAGGTGACAAAATTACGCAGCAAGAAAAGGCCAATTTTGTGGCATGAGTGCGGCACATTTTGTGATGGTTTTACTTAATTATTTTCTCATTTTTATTACACTTGTTAACACTGTCTAGGCATTGGTTGCACCTTGATAGCATCAGTTTAACACCCATATACAGGGCCAGATTGGCCCTAGCCAGAATCGGGTATTTCCCTGGGAGGCTGGGGGCGTTTTGGAGCGGTGGGGCCGGATTTATTACTGGAGGCCGGGTTTGCTGAGGTTCTGCAATATTATGGGGGGGGCAGGTTAGATAAGCAGCAGTGCGTTATGTGCAATATATTATTCTCGTGTAATACTAGACGCGAGCGGTGTATTTACATTATGTGTATTACACTATGCGGGCTTCACTTGGCACACTATTTAACATGTTAATTGATGAGCCAAATATTGCACATATAAAGTAACCATTTACATGTCATTAGCCACAATGTACTACTGTACATGTAGCAGCAGCACCTTTACTCCTGCTTACCCCTGCAGCTGGTGTTTCTGGTGCACTTGCTGGGGGCTGCTGCGGGTCACTTGCTGCACTTTGCTGTGTGAGGAGCTGTGCCCCCCGCTCTGCTGCTGGCTGTTGTACCGCACCGCCACCTGGCTGCCACCTCCTCCTCCGGGTGCCTGCTGGTGCAGCTGCATGCCGGGCCCGAGCTGGATGTGCTGGCGGAGCTGCAGACCGGGGCCGAGCGGGCTCATGCGGCGGGTCCGCTCCTGGGTGCCCCGGTGCCACCGCTGCGGTGGCGGCCGCTGAGCTCCACGCTGTAAGTCCTCTGGTGCCCTCCCCAGAGCGGCGCCGGGCCGCTGAAGCCGGCCTGGCCCTGGTGCTGCTGCACCACATAGGAGAACCTCCGCACCCTGCCGGCCTCGGCCGGGTCAGGCTGCCCCGCCGGGAGACAGGCACACAGCACCAGGCTCCACCTGACCCAGTGCACTTCCATATCCAGTCCGCGAAAAGAAATACGCAAACGGTTCACCTCTCTTAAGTTTGCACTTTTCTTTTGTTTGGTTTCAAAACCCTCCTTGGTTTTGCCTTGAACTCCTCGCAGCCCCCTCCGCCTCAGCCCCCGGAGTGCCTCCTTCCACTCCACTTATGGGACCCCCCCTGCCTAGAGCGAAAGAACACTTTCAGCAACAAAGACAGACAAGTTGTAGCCCAGAGCTCTTAAAACATTACTGGCACGAGGGAGGGGGCGACGGGTAGACCCGAGCTGCTTAAAACAGCAGCTGACATAAACCAGTGGTGCGCGCGCACCACAGAGGAGCGGGGGGATGGAGCGCAGCAGCGGCAGCGAGACGAACGCGCGCAGCAGCGCGGTCTGGCCACCGGCGGGCAAGGGAGGAGCGAAGGCGGGACATGCGCCCGCCTTTGCCCAATCGCGTGCCGTTTTTTCTAAAAAAACGCACGCTACAGCCAATGAGGGCTTCTGAAAACAAAACCACACGCACGAGCGTGTGGGTCGTTTTCAGAAGCCCTTTCTAGAGGTCTCGCGCTGCGCGAGCAGTGCTGCGCACTGCAACGCTAGGCGCGAGACCTAAAAAAGGGCACCCCCCCTCAGAGAAAGGACTTAAGGTCAGGGAGAAAAGGGGGAAAGAACAACAACCAAAAAATAATACCTCTCCCTCTCGACCTCCATTTCTTTACCTAGAGGAAATGAATCTCAATGGGTTACATATCAAACTCGAAAACAATCACATTTTCTAATTTCATTTTTGTATCTATTCATTTCTTTTTTTAAAAACTTTACAACGTTGACAATATCACAGGAATTTTTTTGATTTCTCATAAAATCACAGAAATAGTCGTACAAAATTATTTATGGCATTTTTATACAATTTTTTTTAAGCTTTTAAATTGACAATTGTTTCCTTTTTGCCGGTTTAATAATACATCACTTGACCTCTACAAAAGAAATTTACAAATTACTACAGAAATACCACAAAATCATAAACACATTCACTCACACCAATCATACTGTCAAACAACCCCAAGTAATACACAAATGTCCTGGTCAGAAGGGGAATCGGTTATTATCAATCTCCATGACCAAGTCGTGGGTTGGGCGCATGTAGTATGGTCGACGCGCGTTTCGGTGGAACGTGTAGACCACCTTCTTCACGACCTTCACAAAACAATCCTTCATTTAATAGTAGGGGTACCTGAAATAATTCAAACAACCTATATAAGTAACCCATACACTTATCATAGTATTGTCATTGATTGGACCAATAACTTATCCCAACACCCAAACCCTGTGTCTAAAACAAACTATATAAGAAAGATTAAGAAAAAGTGATTTGAAAAAAAGGGACAAGAACAACAAAGTGCCATAATCTCATAGTGTAACACACTGTATACTCCCATTTTCGTTTTATTTATTTGGGAGATTTATAAAAGATTATTCGATATAGACAACAACGCCACCCAAGTAAACATAAAAGGAAACAATAGAGTGCACTGCAATATAAAGGTGTGCCAAAGATCAGTGTCATGCTACAAAACACACAGTGTCAATCTAGCCCTTAACAAGCCGTGGACATCAGTCAAACGATATAATCAACCACTTACAACTAAAAATAGTGCAAGCGTAGACTGATTTAAAATCAAGTATTTTCATGGAGACTCCTCTCCCCGTAGAGTACTGTTTGACCTGCGTATACCTGGACTCCAAGGAAAGAAAGACCAAATATCAATACCAATACCAAAATGAACCAAGCTGCCAGAGGGTTAGCACAGGTAAACTTGATGTGTACTACACTTACCCTCACTAGAGTTTGGGTCCCTACTTGGACAGAGTGCAAACCACTGCCAACTAGAGACCCCATTTCTAACAGATACTATATCCATAACAGGCCTACTGAAGTGCACACAACCCTGACGCCCACCAGACATCCAGTTCTAAAATACAGTTTGAAAATTGCAAATATGTACAGAATTACATTTGGCAAAACAATATACAACCCCTTTGAATAGGGGATGAAAACCTTCTGCTCCTAGAGTTTGTAAGAGTATGTGACCAACACGAAAAAATCCTTGCAGACTACGGTAATTTTTTAGATAACCTGTCGTTAAAAATACCTGTCTATAGCCTGTAACATCGTGGGATAGCAATTCATTGTTGAAGCCCTGTTGACTTTAACAAATGCTTTTACAAAGAAAGCCAGGTCTACTGCCTTTGGCTTACCTTTTCATAATAATCCGACGAGACCTATGGCTTCTAGCATAACTTTTCCCTGCACACCAATCAGGCCTATTGCTGTTATCATTGGCATGTTTCCATAACCAACTCAGGCCTACTGTCTCCACTGCAAGCTTTCCTACACGTCAAGAATCCTGCACAGTCTTAAAATTACAAATGTATACAAAATGACAGTAGGCAAGATCAAATACTATCTCTCCTAAGCAAGCCTAATATGGATTATCGTAGTGTATACCTACTATCCCCACAAGTTGTTCCGGTAGGTCAGCAATACCAAAACCCTTGCATGGTACAGTAATCTGTGAGATTCCATGTAACAAAATACCTCCCTCCAGGCTTTACTCAATGCAGTAACAATCCATCTTTAAAAGCTTATTGCGTTTCACACATGTTTACAAAATAAGTTGGTCAAGCCTACTCGCTTTTTTTTCCAATCATCTGATAAGCCCTTAACACTTTACCATCTGCTTTACACCTGCACCTGCATACTCAAGTGCACATAAACTGGCCACCATCATACATAGTTATATTTGTAATTTTATGTAGAAAAACTTCAGCTTACAAAACAATATATAACCCCTCTCAGTAAGGCCTGAGAATCACCAGAATTTGTCAGAATGGCTGGCCAACACCAAAACTATGCTCATTTGTTGGATTACCTGGAACACAATACCTGTCTAAAGACTTTAGCACAATGTGGTAACAACTAACTATTAAAGTCTTACTGGCTACAACAAATGCTTTTCACAATAAATATGCTAGACCAACTACCTTTGTTAAAACAATTCATAATAAGCGGATCAGATCTATGGCACTGGACATACCGTTTTTCAGTGCACCAGTCAGGCCTATAGCTTGATACAATGACCAAATCAGGCCTAATTTTTAAGCACAAGGCAGCTGGGCTATTAGTTGAGAGAGGTAGGTACCCTCCTCGGGTAATTACCACAATCCTTGTTAGGGCGAATCACTAAAGTCACTAACCTGAGCTCAAACCCCTGGTTGCCACAGCACAGAGCAGACAGGCTTAATTTAGAAGCAATGTGTAAAGTGTTTATGTAGTATTAAAACGGTAATAGTCGAAATGCAAAACAATAAATATCCCAAAACAAATTAGAAAAATAGAATACAGTTTTATAAACACAATGATAAACATCCAATAAAGGGAACCAGAGATGTGAAGTTTAAAATTTCGAACTAGATACATCTCCAAGAAGCATAAAGAGCCAATGATAGTCAATGGTCGCAGTGGAACAGGACCTATGCGCAATTTGATGCTGACCATGATAAAGAGCGGGTTGAATATGCTAACCAAGTTTGTCCTAATCAAAGATTTTAACTTCTAAGCTTAGTCTTTTAAATCCCAATCCAACTCAGGAGTACACTTCTGAGGCCCCTGGGTCCTCAGGGGAGGCACTTAGAAATTCTCAGGGTGTTAAACAGGGGTCAGCAGCAGGGATCTGTGAGTTCCAATTGCTACTGGCCAGCGGAGCAGTTCAGGAAAAAGTCCTCTTACAGCTTCTTGTGGTGTCCCTGTATCTTCACAGGAGGTCAGCCAACTGACCAGGGCACAAGTCCTAAAAAAAGAAGTGGGGAAACTAACCAGGTTAGGCAGGATGCAAGTGATATCATGGTGCATGACATCACGGTGCGTTAAGTTGTACGTAGCATCACAACCTCACAGGAAGTGACATCAGATCTTAACACCTCAGACATGTTTAGCAGTTCTATCATGAGTATATTTGAGCGCATTATAAGATATAACAATTGAAATTTTGCGTCCGGGTTGGGCCCAAAAAAGTGACTCAACCCTGACACATAATCTGGGCCTCAACATATACATTTCTTTTTTTTAATCTCTGCTACAAAGAAATTGGCAGCAAGGAGAAATGTGACAGTAAATCTGTTCTGCCTAATTGGTTGCAAAGTCTGCATTTTAAAATATCTTATGGTGTTAAGACACCTACTGCAGAGATCTTTATGTACCCAGTAATTCTCAGGGAATAATAATAGTAAGATAACTCTGGAGGTTAACACATTTACTGGCGAGAACTGTGTTTTGTCTAGTCCACGTTTTGTACAAAAGTAGCATAGAGGGTTAATATGTCTCTTCCAAACCACATCATGTAACCTGCAGATGGCAGATTTTTATTTTATGTAGCTAAGTAGGTTACTGCTTATAACACAAAGATCGTTTTGCCACTTGCAGTTCATAAATTGTAATAGTATAGCACAGTGAGCTATGAAGGACATGTGACTCCTACACCCTGTAACCCTCACTGTCTTATGTAACACATCCTGTACATTGATTTGTACACATATGATTTATTGTCAATGCAGAATGTTTATGTGCAACGTTAAGTGCTCGGACACCCTGCATTGGGATGAGTAGCGCTATAGAAGAAATGAAACAAAAAAGTGGTATTTAATTTTATTTGTTTAAATACTGGGACAGACCAACACATCTGACATTTTTACTGTGCATGCATTTCTCTTATGTACATAGACTAAACAAGGTCAAAAGCATGCCTCTCAAGTACCTGTGAAGTGATCAGCTGTGCGCCTTTGTTTCCTCTTCATTTAGGTTTGTGGCTCCAGATAGCTACCAGCTAGGATACTTGAACGATAGGAGGCCTGATGGCCCCTTAGCTTCGGCCTTTGTTTTGGGCCAGCTTGAATTTAAAATAAAAGTCCCCTCCTCGCCTGCATGTTACTGCTCGTGGTGAAAGCAGACCTGTGCAGGTGCTGTTGAAAGTTTCCCGATGTCTGAAACCTATCCTAGTACGAATTCAACATATTTTAGTGGGGCCCAACTTCTTGACAGAGTAGACGGCATCCACCCTGTGAAAATAGTGGGTCGACTCAGTCTACCCACATGTACAGCTCAATTTGTGCCCTGCAACTGACCCTTGATGTTTGATTGAAGTCGTGCCAGAGACTGCGCTTTTGCTTTCGCTTGCTAGACATTTTGTTTATTTACAGGGGGCTTAAGGCCTGCCAATTGCTTAGCATGGAATTACTTAATCACTAATTTCCTTGCTGCTCTTTGATCAGTATGTGCCGGCTTCAGCTCTTTTGGTGTATTTGTCCCTCCCATGGAGCATGGCCCAAGTACTGTTACCTTGCGTAGCGTCCTTCCAATGCTCATGCTTTCGGGGCTACTTTTTGCCTTTCAGTTGCAGAACTCCATAAGAGTGCATGTGTTAGCAGGGAGTCTTCCCTCCCTGGGTCCTGCTCGATCCACATTGTTGCGTGTCCCCTCCTGCCCCCCTAGACCGCGTTGTTGCTTGCCCCCTTTCACTCCACATTGTTTTGCTTGCCCCCTCACACCCTCCATCTCATGTTGTTGAATTTTGAGCTGTCCTACAATGTGCTGTTCATATTGGTCGATCATTTTTGTGAAACGCTTTGTGGCGTGTTCTTTCACCATCGTTTACTTTGCTCTGGCACTGGTTTTATACGAGCGTACACCTTCCTTTGTGCACTGCGCTGCATGCCCCAAGTTAGTGCACCAGGGCAGTCCTGGATGTGAAGCATTAGCCACTTAGCAGTGCTGCGTGGCCTTCCATACTACACCATTGGAGAATGATAGGTGGAAGATTGACCAAATGCCTTATTTGGAGCTTGTGTACTCTGAAGGGGTTAACTGAGCCTAACTCTGTGATGCCCATACTGATCTCAACGTACACACATAAAGATCACAAACCGGGCAGGCAGGCATTCGTATTCATAGAATCTGTGCATTTGTGATTATACTCCCATTTATAAGAAGCAGTTTTGTGTTAGGCACTGAGCAGACAGTGTTAATTATGTCGATAAAAATCGTACTGAGTCGAGTGAACTCGAAAATGCTATAAAAGAAAAAGAAAAAAAAAAGGCAGCCGGTGTGCAACAGAGACCGTTCACATCTTATTTCGTGGCCGGTTGAATATCATCTGCTTCATGGAGGTGTTAGAAACCTTATTGTTTTATAATATCTAACAGTAATGCTGCGAGCTTATTTAAGCACGTAGCCCCTTGTTTAATGCTCCGTTTCTTTCCCATATCAACCTGCACGTCTTCTAACACGTTTTCCACAGCTGTGTGCGTGTTTGCCAAATCTTAAAGCACGTGCATAGCATTTAAAGTAGCGCACCTTATATGCAGCACGTGCGCCCATCTGTGGGTAGTCTTCATAAGCCTGTGGTGTTTTCTATTGTTTCTTCAGAGATGTGTGCAGCTGTTTCTGAAGCATGTTGGAAATGGTGGGAAGTCGTTGTGTAGGAGAGTAGGATCTGCTTCACATGGGTACCCCCACTTTTTGCTGATGCTTCACTGTTTTTCGACCTTAGTCTGGCTGGGGCCCTGCTAATCAGAACCCCAGCCTAGCTGCTTCCTCTCTAAAATGGTTTCCACGTGCCTTAGGCACATCTCTGATTGGAATCTGGAGTGCCCTTATAAGTCCCTAGTATATGGTATACTATGTACCCAGGGCATAGGTACCTCAGAGGCCTACCAGGGGCTGCAGCATGTATTGTGCCACCCCTGGAAGGCCATCCAAACTGACACCACAGGTCTGCTACTGCAGCCTGGGTAAGGTGGTGCATGCACCCCTTACTGTGATATAGGCTACCTATATCACTATATACATACACACATATAAACCTATAAGTCACTCCTATGGCAGGCCTTATCAATCCTGAAGGCAGAGTGCGTGGTTCCTATGTGAGAGGGTGCCCCTGCATGAGCAGGGCCCCTCTGCAGCGTTCGGAGACCCTTCTCTGATGCTGTTTGTAGTGCAGCCTGACCATATACTCTTAAGCGCATTATAACCTCGCGTTAAATGCTAACTTTGGGATGGCTGCACGGAAACATGTCGTGTTTGGTGTCAAACATCTTGGAATACTACCCCCCCGCCAGTTCTGGCGGCGGGGGTAGCATTCCACCCTTCTAGAGGGAAAGACATGTACACACCGGTATGCCCGTCACTGACTTTCCAGAGCCCTGGCATCACAAAATGGATGCCGCTGCCACAGACACGAGTCTGGCCTCCTGCTGCTGACCGAAACTCCGGCAGGGGAGGCCTGGACAATAGGTTTCCTGTCCCAGGGAGTTGTGACCACCTCCCCAGACAGGATAGTGTGTATTGGGGCTGGGCGGGAGCACTCTCTGGTGCTTTGAAGTCCTGCACTGGGGGCACATTTGGTGTCCCTGTGCATACCCCAGTTCAAACCGGCTCAGGGGCTTCCAGCCCCTGCTCTGGCGCGAAACTGGACAAAGGGAAAGGGGTGTAACCACCCCTCTGCCCTGGCCCTCCCATAGGTGGGGCCACAGAGTATGTCCAACCTCCTACCTTAGTATAAGTAGGGGAACCCAGTCCTTAGGACTTTAGATTTACCTGGACGAAACTCTGACACAGAATCCTGGACCTTCGACGCTCTACTTTAAGATTAGAGGACTGAAGAATCTCCCTGGGGGTCAAGGAGTGACTCCCCTGCTTGGCAGGCACCAAAGAAGCAATTGTCCGGTCTGCATCGCTGAAGCTCCCGTCGGACGCCGAAGTCTTTGCATCACCAGAGGTGGATTTCCAGACTTCCCCAAGGCTGCCCTGAGTCCCCAGCAAAGCTGAGGCCCGTAGCTGTCGTGGGTAACGTGGAACCGTGACCCCTGGACACCGAACGCATTTGCAAGTGCATCCTCTTCTGGGTCTCCCACGAAGTCGTGCTTTGGGCTCCGAGTAGCCCCAGCCTCCAGCACCAACTGCACCGAAGATCACTGGCCTCCACTCCACGAGTGTCCTGTGAGCCAGCTCCACGTGCACCGTCTCGAGGCTCCTTCGCGGTCTCTAGTCCGTTGGCTAGTAGGCCCTCACGAAGGCCAATCTTTTTCTGCTTGGGCTCCCTGGTTGCTCCAGGTGTGCCCTGACTTATCCTCGCTGGGTGAGTCTCCCAGACCTTGCTGGTCTGCAACATCGTCCTTCTTCTATTTCCACGAGACTTGCCGTTGCCAAGGCTTGTTGGGTCCAATCCGGTCGCCGACACCCCTGCAATCCACAGACGTCGTGGGACAGCTCGAATCCAGCTCCTGGTTGTCGTCGACGCCTCCTGGACCTCGTGGCTGAAGAGTCAAGACGACCGTCAACCTACCTGAAGCACTCGACATCGGTGGGCATCTGCTCATCGCCTTCCTGGTCACTGGCTAGTCACCCAGACTCTGTCCCCTCTGCTTTCAGGTTCTTCAGATCTTCGATCCACCTTTGGATCCACCCGAACACTTTCGACTTGGCCGCCAGCAGCACTTCGCAGCAGATCGCCATTGAAAGCGACGACGAAACCCGACCCCGAAAGACACCTATGCACCCGGCTTCCCTGGGTGAGGTAACTCGAGTACTCCGGTGCTCCCGTGGGTATTGACACTAGAACAGCCTAGTTCTCAAAGGGTTTGCTCCAAGTCCTCCTCTAAGTGTCCCTTTTCTTTTAAATTCTAATCGCGACTTTCCCCATAGAAGTTAACGGTGGTTCGCGGTTGTGTTCATACACTGCACGCGTCCCCCGTGGGTCCCCTGTGTCACTGCCTTGGGTGGTTCCTTGTGGTCCAAGCACTTCTACAGGCTCTAGGCCTTGTGGCTAGCTCAGTCGTGGTTCTTATACCACTTTATTGGTATATGGTTTGGTACGCCCCTGGGGCTCAAACGTGTATTTGTGCTATTACTGTAGATAACTAACTCGTAACGTATGTACTTCGAACTCTAGCCTCATAAAGAGACTAGGGGGGTATGTTTAGTAATAAATACATATATTTTGAATATATACCTGGTGTGGTCCTCTTTCATTTGGTCACTCAAGAGATTATAGACTGGTAAAACAAGCTGCTTTACATTCCTTCAAGACTTAGCCTGAAGGCTGCTCTCCATAGCTACCACTAGGATAGCTTTCAATAAAGGTTGTCTTTAACCTATCTCCAATAAGGGGTTGTTTGGACTGGTGCAAGGTGCCCACTATAATTAGTGGACAGCATATGCCAGGCCAACTTCTCACAGTCGTGTCCTTCAGCAATGCTAGATCAGGCTGAAAATACTTCATGGAAACCAGTTTCGGGTTGTGTGCAATGGGGCGTCAGGACAGAATGCATTTGCTTTCTTTACGCATCCGCGAGTCAAGCAGCCTGCTTCAGTGCCACCACGCGCATCGCATATCTGGTAGCCATTTGTGGAGATGAACAGACGCACTTTCCGAAACAAGGGCTGGCATCCAGAATTTTCCCTCAGAAGGGATGGCCCCCATCTCAAGGCGTCATAACTTTCCTTCCCCCTGCCTTTGCAGGGTTGGGAGCCATTTCTAACTTGAGGAAACAAGTTACTTTTTTCTCCTCGCATTACTCTTTCTGACTGCTCTGTCTTCCGCGTCGTAATTTTCTGTCCTTTATCGACGGGGGAACCTTATTCCATATTTCACCTACATACTTTATTTGCGATAGAGTATACACCCATGAACGGCATTTTACAATATGGAATGCGCATATATCTATTACTGGCTTGCTGCTGAAGTGTCTGGGTAATATTGGATGAAATCATGTAATGTCCAAATCCCCCTCTCGGGGAATGATGCAAGGACGCAGGCTGGGTTCAGGAAGGTAGTTTATTCCGAAGAGGGAATCACAACATCACGTCTTCACAATCCCCGTAATACTGCCCCCAGTGCGCGCGCTCTCCCTGTCAGGCACCGCGTGGGGTCACGTGGTCGCCTGACGACTAGACTGCGACACCACACATCTCCCCCTTAACAATAACAACATTAGGAACATAATACGTTTGTATCAGCTGCAAAGCACTGCTTGCGTGAACCTAGGGTCCGGGGCGGCCCCGACTATGGTACCTCCGCAGGATAGGAGAGAGAGAGACATTGCGGAGGATGTCCAGCACAGGAAAAGCAAGTTGTGCCTGTGGAGGGGTTACATGGCAAACTCCCTATATGTCTTGGGGGGCACCACTATCCTGCCTGTGCGGGTACGTGTGGCGGAGGCTTGCTCCTCGCCTGTTTCAGTTGTTTGTGATGTGGTCTGTATGTTACTCTGTGCTCGGTTCTCTTCATGTGCTATGGGGCCCCTATGTCTTGTGACTGGGTTGTCATTGGGTTCTTGGGGTGGGGGTTGCTGGGTGGAGGCCCCTGTGCTCCTTTCTCTTGTGGTCTCTGTGTCACCCCCTGTCCCCCTTATGGTGCCAGCGGCACTGGAGTCCACAGGAGGCGGAGGCACTTGCGTGTCTGGCTCCTCACCGTCATAGCATGCGCTGGCGGGGATGCTGGCTTTGTGCCACTGTAGGACTTTGTTGCATTTCGCCATCCTGCATTGGGACCACACTTTGCCATCACTTAACAGAGCTGAGCGGGAGTAGAGTTCTTTGACCTGTAGAGGCTTGCTGAATTTACTGTCACCCTTCTTGCGTAGGTGACCACTCTTTACTCTCACCCAGTCTCCCACTGCTAACGAGACTTCTCGTACTCCGTGCTTCTTATCGTAGTTGTCCTTGTAAATTTTCTGAGCCTTCTCAATGTTGCTTCGAACCATTGCCGGAGACCATTTGCTTTGGAGTTTCATGTTCATCCATGCAAGGTTGTCCCTCGTGAATGGTTCTCTTCCTCTCAGGATTACGAAGGGACTGTATCCTGTCAACGTGGGTGTGATGCGATACGCCTAGAGTGTGTTCCGGAGCTCTGTTTCCCAGTTCTTGCCTGCGCTGATGGCCGCTTGAACCGAGCCCATGATGACTCTGTTGAACCGTTCGGCTAGGCAGTTACCAGCGGGGTGATACACTGGTGTGTGATTGGTCTTGATGCCATTTCTTCGAGTGAACGCCGTCCATTTGTCCGAGGTGAACTGGGGGCCGTTGTCGCAAGTGATGGCCCTCGGGATCCCTTCTCTCAGGAATGCATGGGTGAGGAACGCGATGACTGCATCCGTGTCCACTTTTTCGCAGACTTCCACCTCCGGCCATTTGGAATACCTGTCGACCAGGACAATAACATACTTGGGCACACCCCAGGAGTCTAGTATGGGACCCAATATGTCGAGAGAACTCGTCCCAAGGGTTGGAGGGAGTGGCGAACTCGCCCATGGGGGGCCTCAGTAAAGTCATTGACTTGTCTGCATTGGCGCAGTGAGTGCACGCCGAACGTACTTTTCCACCGATGTGTCGATGGCAGGCCACCAGTATGACTGTTTTAGACGTAGTTTGGATTTCACGATGCCCAGATGGCCCTCATGCATGATGTCCAGGATGCGGTCTACCAGCGTTCTGGGGGGCACCACTTTGTCTCCCCTGAATAAGAATACGGTGTCTTCGCTGAGGGACAATTCGTCTCGCACTTCCCAATATTTCTGGGTTGCTTCGTTCAGGTGCTTCTTGGCAGGCCATCCTTGAGTGACGAAAGACTTCACTTGGGACAGTGCGGGGTCAGCATCGTAGGCCGTGATCCAGTCCTGTGCGCTGATGATAAGCTCATGGTCCTCGGTGAGTGCGACTTGGTAGTCATCCCAGTCACTGGGAGGAGGCGCACCTTCCATTGCTGCAGAGCGGCTGAGGAAATCTGTCACCTTGTTCTTCTGGCCTGGCAGGTATTCCACGTCCTACACGAAGTCGAGGAGTTTGAGCGACATTTTGGCAATGCGTGGAGTGGCCGTGGGGTGTCCACTGGACGTTAGGACCTTGATCAGCGGCTTGTGGTCCGTTCGGAGTGTGAAGCGGGAACCCCACAGATACTGCCGAAATTTTGCCATGGCCCAGGTTGATGCCAACATTTCTTTCTCAATGACGCTGAATTTCTCTTCGTTGGGGGCGAGCGAGCGGGATGCAAAGCCTATCGTAGTTTCCGTGCCATCCGCAGCTCGTTGCGATAAAATGGCTGCCAGCCCCCTGTCGCTGGCATCAGTCGTCAATATGCTGGGGGCCGAGCTGTCGAAGCCTTGTAAGGGGACGGCCCCGCAGATGTCTCTTTTTATGGTCTCAAATTCCTGGTCGGACTCCGGCGTCCAGCAGAAGGCGGCTTTGTCCTTCAGGAGCTGGCGCATGCAGTGGGTTTTGGTGGCGAAGTTTTTAATGAATTTGCTATAAAATTCCACTAACCCTAGAAAGGAACGGACTTCCTCCTCGGTTCGAGGCTTGGATGCTGACTTGATAGCCTCCACGTTGGCCTTCTTCGGGGAGATTCCATTTTCACCAATCTCGTGCCTCAGGTATGTGACGTTGTGGAGGCCGAACTTGCACTTCTCTAGTTTCGCCGTAAGACCATTTTCTTGGAAGAGTCGCGTCGTGCTCCTGTTTGGTGGTACCCATGATAAGGATGTCGTCCTGAAAGTACAATACGTTGCGGCTGTCTTTGAATAGTTTGTGCATCAGTTTTTGGAACACCGACGCAGCGGAAGCTAGTCCGAATGGGAGTCGCCGAAATCTGTAGCATCCAAACGGAGTGATAAAGGAGGTCCGCTTCCTACATGAAGGGTGGAGCAGAATTTGGTGGTACGCCGCTGTGAGGTCTACTGTGGAGAACCACTTGATCCCCTTGGTCTGGGCCAACAGTTTGTTGATGCGTGGGAGTGGGAACTTGTCTACCAGAATGTTTTTGACCAGTTCTCGCAGGTCGATGCATAGGCGCACCTTACCGTTGGGTTTGCGTGCTACGACTAAGGGTGCCACCCATTCAGCGCTTTCATTGGGTTCGATGATACCGTGTTCCTCTAATCGTTGCAGCTCCAATTGTACGGCCTTTCTGCAGTTGAATGGGATGTTCCTCACTTTGTGACTGACCGGAGTCGCGCCTTCCTTTAGCACTATATTGTGAGTGAATTTGGACAGTTGGCCGATTGTCCCTCCAAAGACATTGGGGAATTCCTTCTGTAAGTCGATGCCTTCGGGCCTGGGAGAGTCATCCGTCATGAGGATCTGTGTTTCACCATTAGGGTTCAATTGTATTCCCAACGCCCCTTGGTCGAGCCATCCGAGAACGGAGGGGCCTTTTTCTGCCACAAATAGTTTTCCTGCGGTCACCCTCCCCTTGAACTCGAAAGTCAGTGGTCTAAATCCTACCATGGGGATTCTCTCCCCCGTGTACGTGACCGGGTGTACATCTGTGGGGTGCAAGTGGTTGCCTATGGTGTTTGCGAAGTCACCCTCCCAAACGTCCCTTTGTATGATGGTGAACGGGGACCCTGAGTCAGCCACCATGGAAATTGGAACGCCTCCAATGGTCAGTAGGCACGAGGGTTTGCTTTTCGCCTTACAGGTTATGCCCCACACTTGGTCATCAATGCATAGGATGCAATCATCGTCACCCTCCCCCGCTTCTGGTTCCGACTCGTACATAACACATTTCACTGAGGAGCTGCTGGGTCTCCTCCTGCAAACTTTGCCAAAGTGTCCCACCACACCGCAAAAGGAACACCTGACTCGAAAGGCTGGGCAGCGTTTATCATTGGCCACGTGTGTGTGGCTACCACACCTGTAGCAGGAACCCTTCTTTCCTGGAGGAGGTCTGGCCGGTCCAGATGGGGCCTTGGTGGGCCATCTACTGTGTCTGTGGCCTACGGTGGGTGCAGCTCTGTCCTTTAGACCCTTTGGGTTCAGTCACTTTGCATACTGCTGGTTTCGGGTCAGCGTCTTTCTTCGCTGCTTCCGCACAGCGTTTGGATAATTCAGCCTTTTTGACGATCGCGATGTTCTCGTGCAAGGGCGCTTCACCGCTCACCCACAGCTTGTCTTGGACGTTGGTGCTGGTTGTATGCATTATTATTTGGTCGCGCACTAATTCGTCATGAAGATGACCGAATTTGCAGTTGACAGACAGTTTTTTGAGAGCTGCGACATAGTCCTCTACTGTCTCCGTGTCCGTCTGTTTCCGTTGGAAGAAGTTATATCTGTCTATGGCTGTGCAGAGCACCGGCTGATAGTGGTTGTCTAGGTCTTCTAATGCGTGTTGGAACACGTCTTCGTCTTTTGCGACCCTTGGTTTCTTTACCATGTTCTCATAGGCCCGTAGCCCTTCTGGACCCAAGTTGTGTAGTAGTATCTTTTTTCTTCGTTTGCTGGAAAACGCCTCCTCTCCTTCATCCTCCAACGCAGAAAGGTAGTTGAGGAAGTATCCCTTCCAATCAGCCCACTTCATGGCTGGCTCACCGGGTTTAGGGAGGAAAGGCACCGGGTTGGTGAGAGAGAAGGTTTGGGCGCACATCTTGGCGGACTGGTGTGTAACTGCTGGACCGCACCACTACTGCAGGCCTGCGTAGGTTGTGGCGTGTGGCCGAGGAGGGAGGGGTTGCAGGGTGACGCTGGGCGTGTGCCGGTCCGCCCTGTCGTGTGGCTGGGATCTGGTCCAGAACACTGTACAGTGTCCACCCTCGTGGGCACTGCTCGGGTGGAGCGCTGTAATTGAGTCCGCGGTCGAACCTGCGTCTGGAGTGTCCGTTAATCTAACAAACACTTGATCAAGAAGCATGAGGGGGAAGACTCTTGCAACCGTGAGGTCCAGAACTGTGAAGCGATGGCCTCACTAGTCTGCCGTGGGTAAAGGCTGAGGTAGACTTGCTGCACTGGCTTTATTGCAACCTTTGATTAGCTGTGCTCCAATGAGGACTGCTCCTGATGGAGATTTATTTCCCCTATAGGCAGCGCGCTGCACTACATTGAAGCCCTGCAGGTGAGAGTCCTTACAGCAACATCAGCAGTAACACTGGAACCCAGTGGAAACATCTTCTTTTCTCTATGTGCGTGGGGTATACTGCAAGTCCAGCTCAGGGAGTTGCTCTTCACATGAGGCTAGTAGACGTGCGTGAGGGTTGCTGCACGCTTGTCTCAGCCTTAGAGTGTGCTGTAATGGGACGGAGATGCGCTGTTGATTGCTAGCGCTAGGCGTAGCTCGTGCTTTCCTGGCAGGCCAATCTCTGGCAGAGCGCCTCAGGTGGGGTTCAGACCTCGCGTGGGCGAGAGCTGCCCGGGGCCACTCTCCCTCTCCGGATCTCAGAAGCGCCGCGCTCACCAGCGTGAGCGCAGCGCGGCCGCAGGCAGGTGCGGGGAAACGAATCCCGACGTCGCCAGTTTGTAATGTCCAAATCCCCCCCCTCGGTGAATGATGCAAGGACGCAGGCTGGGTTCAGGAAGGTGGTTTATTCCAGAGAGGGAATCACAACATCACGTCTTCACAATCCTCGTAATACTGCCCCCAGTGCGCGCGCTCTCTCCCCGTCAGGCACCGCGTGGGGTCACGTGGTCGCCTGACGACTAGACTGCGACACCACAAATCACAGCACAGCCCATTTTCTTGTTTTACAAACGAACTTTAGTTGAGTTTTTTTTTTTTTTTTTACAGAGACTGGAAGTTTTTTCCTGCCAGACGTGCGTGGAGCTGTGGCAGAGGAGATTGTATCTAAACACTTCTTTAATAGACTGGGTGCTTTGAAGTCCCTCGCCCAGATGGCCGCGTTGCTGCAGCCCCATCCTCCCTCCACCTACCACCTTCATAGCGAACAGTTAAACTTCTCAGAGCTATCAGCTGAGTTCTGTAAATAACCTCCTAGGCCAGATCATGTTCTCTTTATTTAACTTTAGTGTGTGCCTATATGCCAACTAAATACTCTCCCGTCGAGATTTGCATGTCATCCAGGACGTTCATATTCGAAACAAGTACGTGTATTTATTTTCCGTTTTTTTTTTTTCCCCGCCTGGCTCCAAGTCTTCTTTTTATATCCTACTCATTTGAGATTTTAAGTGGGACAAAGTTTAAAATTTGAAACTTTCTGCCGGTCTGCCTTGAGAAGGTATGTCACCCCTTTCAGGGAACCTGTGCACTAGCCTCTTCTGGGCATGGCCAACGGGGAGGTTCTCAATCTGCATTCATGTAATACATGACGAGAAAACAACCAAACTCGTGCTACTAGGCCGTGCAGTTCTTCCTAGGGCACTAGACCATCTAGAGCTGCTTTGTAAAGCTCATTACAAGACCCTGCATATGACAGCAACTGATACAAGCTGCATCATTCAATCCGATGGGACCATGGACATAGGTTCATCAAAATGCTTGGGGTAGCGGAAGTGACATCACACACCCTTTGACCCTAATGACTTTACAGGTAGTGACATCGTATGACCTTTGACCCTGAATGTACCCATTAATTTGCAATTGCTTTAATTTAACCCTGAATAATTGGCAATGATGACGTTCTATAATTACTTCATGATCAATATAACACCACAGACAAATGTCCATTTTAAAAACCATCTATATTATGGTGCTGGCATGATCTTTCAAATTGGTGAGACTTAATACCCTGAATTGTAGCCAGCCAGACCCTCTTTCAAAGGACCTCAGCCTATGGAGAACATGTTGTAAAAGATGGGGTCAATTAGGGTATTTAAAAGCACAATTTTCACATATATTTGCTAAAAAGCCGTTGGCTGTGAAAGGGCACTTACTGATATTCAAGTCCTTTCATGGTGTGCTGGACCAATGAACAGTGGCGGCGGCACAGATCGGGAGGTGGCGGGGAGACGGGAAGGGGCTAAATAAAAAATACATTTTAACTTACCTCCTTGCTGCGTCTTCCTCGCTGGGTCCTCCTCGTCGCGCTGGCCGGAGAAACAGAAAGCGCCAAGGCTGAGGCTTCCCTGAGCCAATCACAACGCTGCATTTCAGGGTTGTGATTGGTAAGCACCCAGGCTCCCTTGACCAATCACAATGCTGCAATGCACTCACCCTCGTTCATTAAACTCACTATCTCGGCCTTGCTCTTACTCACTTACAGGGCCGGCTTTAGGGCAGTGCGACTGGTGTGGCCGCACTGGGCGCTGACCGGTAGAGGGGGCGCTGACCTCAGGTGGGGGAGCTGTGTTTAGCAATAACTTATGATTGGAAAGATGAGGCGCACTTTTGCCCGGTGGTAGTGAGAAAATCTGAGGAGGCGGTCATGAGGTGTGGGGGCGCCAAAAATGGTTGTCGCACCGGGCGCCACAAGCCCTAAAGCCGGCCCTGCTCACTTATATTTACTCTCACTCATGGTTACTCTGACTCAATCTTACTTACTCACACTCTTTCACAATCACCCTCACCCCTTCATTCTCACCCATTCACCTATTTCCACACTCTTACTCATTCTTTCTCCTTCATTCACACTAACTCACTCACTCCAACTCTCATTCATTCATGCTTTTTGGCTCATGTGAACACCCTCTTATTGCCACTCATTCTCAATCTCTCTGATTCACTCATTTTCATGCATTGTCAGACACATTCCATCTCTTTTATTCTTATTCATTATCACTCACCCACTCTCACTCACATGCAGTCATTCTTACTCTCACTCATACTCAGACACTCAATCTCACTCACTCCTGCTTAATACCTGTCACCAACTCTTACTGACTTTCACTCACAAACACATACAGCACACTTGGACACATGCCGACAAATGCACACACACAGTTGAATGCACACAACATACATTAAAATATTTTTTACTCATCATTTGCGACGGGGGGTCTTGTTTAAGCTCCAAATGCTGCATTTTTTTTATTGCACTAATAGTGAATAATATGCTATTATTCACTAATAGTACCAAAATAAAATGGGAAGAAAATGAGGGTGAATAATGGCTCTGTTTTCTTGGCATTGATATTGCTACCTATGAGACCAGAGGTCGCAAAGTCAGTGCCAATGTTTGCAAGGGGCAAGCCAGGGGTCGCATCTGCAACTTTGGCATTCACTTAATGACGTCCATGGATATCACTCTCTGGATACCTTCTTGCTTTGACCACACCCCACAGATTGAAAGTCTGTTTGAGACAGCAGGCGGCAAACCAAACATAAGCTTCTCACCGTAGGAAGCCTGATACTTTTGGAATCTCACTTGTCTCTCACAGCTTAGTGCTCTACTTCTGTATCTTCCCTGCCAGTCCAGGAGGTATAATGGGAATTTTAGGCTTAGTTGCGCAATATCTGATTAATATGTTAACATCCAGTCACACAAACAGTAAAGGAAGAGGAGAATTCAATACACTAAAGTCCTCTTTGGGAAACTCTCAATGATTTTAAAAATGCCCTACCCACTAGATACTGGCAAGGTTTTTTTTGTGCTTAGAGGATACCTTTCTTTTGAGGGGTATTTACAGCAAAAATAATACGTTTTTATTGCTCCACTCTGAGTGTTGGTCTGCGCAAGAGTGTAGTAGCACGCCCTATGATGAAGCATGCCACTATCTAGTGGGTGAGCACAATTTTAAAATCATTGAGGGTGTCCCAAAGAGGAATTGTGTATTGAATTCTCATCTTCCTTTTCGGTATGTGTGATTGGCTAGTATAAAGGGAGGGCAAAGGAAGGGTAGTACCTCTTGTCCCTTTTCTACTGTGTTTAATATGGTAACATACCAGCCTCCCATGCCTTTCTTGTGAACCAGAAAAACAAATTACTTTCCTTCTAACTATAATTTCATTGAAAAAAATATTTTTAGGTCTTAACAGCCCCAGTCCCTAAACGGGATTCAGTCGAATGTTGATGTAGGATTTATTGTTTTGTTATTTTGAATGTAAAAGTGGCTAAATAGTGAGCACACAAATTTCAGTTGGTGGAGAATGTCTATGTAAAAGTGCTTTACAGATTAAATGCTTCAATAACTATCAATGTGCAAGGTAGCCTCACACTCCTTTATGATCACCACTGGCTCTCATTTCTACAGAAATCAGTGACACTTTTGACATCATGCCCCTTCAGTTACAGACTACAACATGATGCTGCCATCATTTTACTTAGCCATGCTGAATATTACTGGGTATGCTCTGCAGCATAGCTAGATACTATTGGCAAAGCCAGTAGGTCTCAAAGGCTAGACCTATTGGCTTTGCCCGTGCTGTCTTTGTCCTGGGTACAAGTGGGAGCAGATCCAGCCCTTCTGCTCCACTCATAGGTCTCAAACAGCAGGTTCAGTCCTTCTGGTCTTCCATAGGTCCAGAGTGTTCTGAGGATGGTGCTTTGGGGTGCCACATTTAAGCCTAGCACCAGCTACTGGATGGGGATGACTCCTGGCTCTTCTCTGACCAATGGGGTAAAAGTTCCTATGGGCAACCCTACCCTCTTTTGCAGTAGTTCCTGTGAGCCCTACTTTAAACAGTCCCACAGTGTACCCCACTTTTAAAATCGAAGATGAGGAAATCTGTCTCCCCTTGTGCATAGCCTGTGTACCCACCAAGAGGAAAGGCCAGGGTAATGAGTTATCCCCTCCTCTGTGGTCACTCAAAATCTGTTCTAGGGGTAGCTTTCCACCAACTGGGTTTGGTATCAGCCTGAGTATGGGGCCAAAGCTGGACCTTTCCGGGTTCCATCTGACATTTACTTGTGACAAGGCAGGTACCTTTGAAGGTAATTAAGCTCCTGAGCCCACCCCACCTAGACTTCCTGCCAGGGGAAGAAAACACCTCCCCCTCCTAAGCTATTATCTCTGCCCTGGGATCAGTTTTCATCCCTCATTAAGGTCGAGCACTTGATTGGCAGCTTCTGTACAGCTAGTGCACATTAGCCTCCATGAGAGAGTGGGTGAATTATTTTTCTAGCTTGTCCCAACACAGAGATACTGAATTAATATTTGTATCTGTACTCTAGTTTTCTCATAGGACAGCAAGGGCCTTTCACAGTGAAAAAAGCTTTTTGGGGCTTGTCACTGCAGGAACATAATTACTTTAAATTTCTACATGTACCGCTTTTAACTACCATGCACCTTCTCTTGTGAGCTAGGAGGCCTAAATAGGGGTGACTTATTGTTTTTTAAAAGGAAAGTTTCCCCCGTCTAAAGGGTTATTTTGATAGGTTGGACTGCAGATATAAACTGCAGCAGTCAGGCTATAGCGGTAGGCCTGAAGCCATGTTATCCTTGTCTCACAAGTTGATGGCACAATAAGTGCTGCAGTCTACAAGTGATAAGTAACTTTCTATGCCATAGGTGTCATTTCTGCACTATATGCTATGCCCTTCTAAGAAAGTTAAATGCACCGCTTGGGGATTAGTCAATTTCTAGGGGTCAGAGCACATTCTTGGGGCACTAAACAGCAGTGCCCCAGTTTGCAGAGTCTAAAATCGGCAATAAAAGTCACAAATAATGGGGGTGACAACGCAAAAAGGGAGTAAGATGAGAGAGCACATAATCCAATGCTCTGACCTTCAAGATTGGAAATTAGTTGAGCCTGACTAACTCAATTACTGATTCTGTGGTGCGTTATTTCCATTAGACCCCTAACCTTACCAGGGTACCAGATAGTATCTGCAACCTCTAATATGACCACTATTTCCCAAGAAAATCGTGGAAACCGATCTACCCTTTCGTTTTTACTGCTGCATTCCCAAGGGAGACACAAAAATGATATGAATCTGGTTTTTCAAACATTCCGCAGTTTATAGGTAACTAACCAGCAACTATAACACAGGTCCTCAGCTGGTACTTGTCGGAACCTGTTTGATGGGCGAAGGACCTACTGGGTCCTAACGTTTTTTGCCATTGGTATCCGGAGGTTCGTCCTAATATGGCTCTGCAAACCCTGCCTGGGAGAACCCTTTCTGCTCTTTACTCTCAGGATAGTGAAGGCAAGTATTCACAAGCTTCTCAGGGATATATTAAACACACAAAAGATGATGTGAGCAATGCTAGCAAATAGTCTAGCCACTGATAATTGCTCAGGGTAGCATTCCATCCCATTGCTTTTAGCCCAGTGTGCCACTCCAGACAGATGCCCACCGTTTGTGAATCAGTACTGACCCTTCTCCTCATAGGAATAATTTATCTCAAACTGCCAGGTGTGGCCCCCTCTAGAAGGGAACACAAGCAACCAAGACCGGTTTCGTTCTTGTGAAACCTTTTGTGTGCAGTAAGCTTGGATCCTATGGCACAGCAAGCAAGGGAGCCATGTCTATGTAGTTCTTGGAGGTAGCATGGGGACATGAGCTCATAACTCAGCAGTTACTCAGCACAGTAACTTAATGTCCAGTCCAGTGTTAGCCTATTTAGAAACAAAGGACTATTTAATCCCACAGCAGTCCTAAACACTGCACAGTTCAATCAAGTATTCAGTAAGGGCAACACGCCTTGTCATGATTCGGTCATGGGGCGCTGTACCAGCTTTAAACCCACTGTGCGGTCTCCCAACCCGGTTGACACTTATTAAGCCCCACCACCCCCTACCCTACCCCCATCAATTATGAAAGAAGCAGGAATCAATCACTGATGCAAATTCTGGCACCCTATGAGTCAAATGAGCAAACAGTTCATGTGAATCATATGTTCCTACCCCTGGGTGTGTAGTTAATACCAAGTTAATCCATGAGTCTCTCTTGCTCAGCTAGTGTTGGTCTGGTGGCTTAGTCTCCCTCCCTCAGGCAGAGATCTGCAGTAGTTGGAGGCGGTTCTTGAAAGCCAACAAGGAGGTAAGGTGCAGCGTGTCTCTTCTCACTCACCTGGATTCAGTTGAGTTCCGATCTGTGGCCCAGTCACTTCTACACAGGTGCTGTTTCAGCTGCTGTGGCCCCATCCACCTGGCGAGATGGATGCAGCTCCGCTTGGGCTGTTGGCTGACACTGAAGCATAGAGAGGCTCTGAGAGGGCCTATACAAGCAACAAGGCCCCGAGCAGGCAGAGCAATCAGCATGGCAGTTGCATCTCTGACCATGACAACAAGATCACCACTGCAGTCACAGCCCAGACTGGGCCATTGCATTCAGGTAGTCTTTTCATGGTTCCCACCAGACACCTTGCGAAAGACCGGGGACCCTATGCAGCACGGGCCACTCTTGGCTTCACCCTCAAGCAATCAGCTTTCTCAGGGTGTTCCTCTGTCCAGGGACACGCTGGGCATCTCCTTGTACACAGCCTCTGCTCCTACAGGGTCATGTGACTCCTTCCGATCAGGCAGGCTTCTAGGCACCAGGCAAACCCTCCGCTTCTCCAGCAGAATGTGGAGATTGATACCTCTGAGAAACTGACTGTTTGGCAGACACTTGCTCTGGTCACATAGCAGTTCTTCGAGTACACTGCGGAGCATGCCCTTCCTTAATCTGACCTGGAACCAAGGTGGTCGTTTGTGTTCCACTCATAAACATTTCCTGAATTGGGGATGTGGATTCACTGTCTCAACCGTCCGAACCAATTTGGTGTGTTTTTTTTTTCTCCAACTGTCCTTATGCTTCTCTCTATACACAGCCTATCCTTGGTGTAGAGTGATGCTACTCAGAGCAGGTATCCCAGAGGCTGTCTGGAAAGTGAAGCACCCAAAACATAAGCACAATCAAGTTTGAGGCTTCTGCACATGGCTGTTATAGGCACCTCTGAAGTAATAAAAGGGATCAACATATCGGCAGGCTAGGCCTAGAAACTGTCTCACCTTAGACTTGAACTGCATTCCCACCCCTCACCTCTGCCATTAGCCAGATGGCAGTGTTCAGGAAAAACTAATCAGCAACCCCTTGCTAACCGATTTCTTTAAGGAATTTCAAAAGGTATCTGTGTCCATACTCCTCACTTCAGTGTCTGGTTCTCCACCCCCAGCCACAGGAAAGAAGACAATCTACTTCCATTGCCTGGGAAAGCTTTCTAAGTCCACCATCTTGTGGCATGCTAAACCAGGGTCATCCAAAATGGATCCCATTGGTTTAGTACTCAGCATACATGCGGCATGTCATTGCAGGGTTCTGGGCATTGACATAATAGCAGGATTTTACTAAAGCGGTCCCTTTAAGGCACACTCATTGGCACAGATTAAAAAGGGTATGGTCAATTATCAATCTCAAACCATGCCAAACTACGGTATAATGCCACCGCTGCTTTATGTGCTATACCCAGGACAGGGACAGTTGGACTCTGTTCTTTGAAGGCATTCTTGATATGCCTCTCCAGGTCATGGGACAGTTCCAGGTCCTCGCATAGTCAAGGACAGGCCTCAGCCAATACACTCCCATTTACAATAGCGTGATGCTAGGGCCAAAATAAGTCAGGATACCAGATACTTACGCACTTGGGCACTCAGGGTAGTTGGATATGCGCACATAGCATGCAGGGTACATTCCCGTCCCAACAATACTAATGCCACCTTTTGATATGGTAATAGATTGTTACTTTAAATGAGGAGCGAATTTCACAATACTTTAACAATTCAGTAGCGACCAGTTACCTCAAGAAGATACTCTACACATTCCAACAATTGAGCAAATGAACATTAGGAAAGCAAATTTGTTTAACTGATTATAAACTAACCATAAAATCAGTATAAACACATTTTTTCCATACTTCGATTTTTAAAATATTGGGAGCTGTTATGCATTTTTGTTTGCAATAAATTTGGTATGGATCTGTGAAAGAAGAGAACACTAGCTATGAAAACTTTTCAGGCATCATCTGAAAATAAGCTATCTTGGTAAAACAGCCATTACAGAGTGCTTCACGCACAATAGAAGATTGGAAATGAAAAGCCAAATGTTCCTGACCACCACCAAGCATTGAATATTTTCTGTAGGAGATATCATAAAGCTAGTAAGAATTCTAAAAGGGATTACCAGGAAATTGAGTAGTGTAAGCTCTTATTAGTTTGTCAATAAAATCCGAAGGTAGGATGCGACGCAAACCAAACCTTGCAAAAAGAGACTCAGACTAGTGTGACCATGTAGATGATCTGTATGGTTCAACTGACTGGTGAGTGTTTAAGCCTAATGCATTATTATGAGAGCAATTTTTCGGACCCCAACCACACCATTCTATAGCGTATCTATGGCTTAGATGTCAGCCGGGTCCAGTGGTATCCCTATTGATGCCATCAACATAGAATCTCATTCTTGGGACACAGCTGTGGCATCCTATTTTGGTCTTATATTGCTCACTGTTAACACGTCAGAATAGGCTTCAGGATTTCAGTAGTTGCTTTTTGATGAGCTCAATTTCTTTATTTTTGAGTTAGTCTGTTTCGGTCTAGGTAACACTGTCCTTGTGTTTTGCGTTAAAAACTAAAATATTGCTACAAAGGTTGATTCTGTTCTTAGATGAAGCATATATAGCAAACACAACAAGATGAGGACGGTGCTGAAACTTTTCAACCACTCACCCCGTCACAGATCTGGGTTTAATCCATTGTTCTTTTGCCCACTATGCCACCCCAGTTTGAACCCAGCCATATGCAAATCATTCTTCACCCTGATCCTCATGGGAACAATCCAGGCCGAACTGCCAAGCCAGGTCCTTCCCGGACCTGAAACAAGCATTCCTGGGACCGGTTTTGGGGTTTCACCCCTCATCAGCCAGGCTAGCTTGAATCCAGTGGCACAGTGAGTAAGGGACCCACGTCTTGGCATTGTTGTGTTTGTTGTGTTCGCCATAAGTGGCCAAGGATATGCCCAGACGTGGGCCCCTTGCTCGCTGTGACACTGGATTCAAGGTGTCCCGGTCCCAGGATACTTGTTTCCTGGTCCAGGGAGGACCTGGCCTGGCAGTTCGGGCTGGACTGTTCCTATGAGGATCAGGGTCCAGACTGATTTGCATATGGCGGGGTCCAAACTGTAGTGGCATGGTGAGCAAAAGAACGATGGATTAAACCCAGATCTCTTGACTGAGGGTGAGTGGTTGAAAAGTTTCAGCACCGTCCCTCATCTTGTGTTTGATTCTGTTCTTAGATGCAGCATATATAGCAACCTCTGTAGCAATATGTTAGTTTTTAACGCTGAACACAAGGATCCCGCCTTTCATAGAAAAGTTTTGTATAGCACACACTGCATTTTAAAGAGTGCATGTTTTGTTTTGTCACAAGTCTTTTACTTCTATTGAGTCTGTCGCAAGAAAAGCGTTAGAGGTGAGAATTTTGGGGCTATAAGGACAGCATCTAGTTTTAAAGATTGTAGTACTTCAAGGTAATTTTAAGACTGACGGGGACAAGAAGATGTACATATATAAATGCATACTACTGGTCAGTGCAATGAGAGGCACTTTTAACACGCACAGCTGCTTCATGAGTTAAACATTTTCACTCCAGATGCACAGATTGTCACCTTCTGGCTCAACAGCTTACACCCTTCTCTGAGGTATTCCTCTCCAATTTGAATGACCTTGCCCAGACTCTGCAGCTTACAGTGATATAGACCTGACATGTAACTAGCGTCACTCAAGCTTATCCAGGCTTTCACAGGCCCTTATTTAAAGTGCAACTGTCTGTATCCAAGCCCTACCAGAAATCCAGAATCCTTGACCTAGCATGCGGGTAACCTTACACAACCTATAGGCCCATAGTTGCACGCACTTTCACCCCTTATCTGACTGACTCGCCCTCAGCCTCACCAATATTCAGTCACCAATGGCAGGACAGGTGACTGACTATGTCTAGCCCTGACTCAAGTCCTCAAGTTAACGTTACTGACTCTGACCATGCCATACTCTTCTTTCTGTGACATAGGCGGTTTTCTGACTCACTGCCTTCCAAATTTTCTGCATCTACCAGGGCACTGGCCTACCATATGGTTAACTCTGAACTGACACTCACTCAGCCCTACTGGCCGCCCAGAGATAGTGACTCCTCACCGGGCTAACCAGAAATTTGTACTACTGGTCTATCTAGTGTCTTTACCTGCATAACACACACAGATGCTGCTGGCAAGGGGGACTTGCCCTGCTGCCACGCCCTGTGCCACTTGCTCATGCCTCCCAGTGTAGACGAAGAGTCTGGCCTATGACCATGCTTTGCCCAACCTCCGATCTGATGACTTAAACACCCTTTTTCTTAAAATTTCTTGAATCGCCTTATTTAAAGTCCACAATTGTTTTTTTTAAATTTATTTACCTGTTCAAATCAAACTGTTTTCTTGTTGTACCCCACAGTGCCTGTCTTCATCTACTTGTCCATCCTCCCTATCTCTCCTTCATACTTGCTTACAGTGCTGCTCTATATGTGTATTCACCTTGTGACATTCACAAATTCATTGAACTTCCCCAATTTTGGAAAACGGCGCTCACTCCCAAATTCAAAATTGTGGCTACATGCAGTTTTTTCTTCATGCCTTTGGGTACCAATTTACGCCCCTTTCTGGCTTTGAACTGACCATTGTGTTTCCCCTTTGCGTAATTATTTTCTAGGTGTGAAACTCACAGGTTTGGGTAAGTTCGAAGATGGTTGGAAAGATGGCATTTATCAAACAATCGTTTTGCAGTAAAAATGTAAATATGATTGACTGAACTCGTACGTTTTGTGCTTGCAAATTTATTGGTGAAGTTATTTCTAAAGTTTAACCCATCATAGCCTTCCTGGCACCATTGTCAAATACAGAATCTCAAAAAAACGAAACCGCTTTGCCTCAAGAATACTTTCTGAGTAAAGATCTACTTTCATTCCAAGTTGATGTAAATCCGTTCAGTGGTTAGGTTTCGCCTCAACAGCGGGCATGTGCTGACGGCGAAATCTATTGTTTAGGGGAAAAAAACTGGCTTAGAGCCCGCCCCTTTCTTACTATTGGTTGGCTCCATCGTCCCCCTCATTTCCTTGCTTCCTATTGGCCATAGCCTCCTTCTCACCTCTGCTTCCCCCTGGGGCGCTGTGTGGGTCCCTGCTGTGGAGCACGAACAAAGTGCAGCTTCCTGTCTGCAGGCAGTGTCCTTCCACTGGCTACAGGCCCCTGAAGGTACTTAGAGGAAAAGAAAGCACTATGACAGTCAATGCTGGCCACAACATAGCGCTTATTAAAACATTTATTTATTTATTTACATTTAGCCATGTTGCGCAGTAGCGCGCGCTGCTGTGCAGCATCTAAAAAACCATTGACGAACCAAATAGATAACACATAAGCAAAACCTATTGGCTTTGAGGATCTGCACAAAATTGGCAAACCGATTTGTAGATGGTCGAGCTGGATGAGTCAGTGATCGGATACAGACCCAAGCACCTTTTTGTGAAGTATAGGTTTATGTTGGAGGAAGTGCTTGGGTGATTTTTCCTCGGTCTCTCCATTTGTGCTAAGACTAAGCTAGATGAGTGCAAAATTTCATGCAGATTCGTTGAACGACGCCAAAGTTATTTTCTATGGAAAGCATAGCCAACTGCATGGTTGCTATTTTCGAATGTGTAATATCATTTGTAAAAGAGCATACATCATGTGAGAAGTGCTGCCTGACGTTTTTCAAACCCGTTTCCCAGAAACGGCTATCAACTGCCAGACATGGCGAAGATCCCCCGAAAGTGACTGGCATGTAATTTATTTTTATGAAGGCCACTCTTTGTGGTCCTTGCCACAATGTAGGCTAATGAAACTTATTCTTCACTAGTTCTGAGAATTCAAATAGACCTTTCATTTTCACACTGGATTTGCCTATTCAGCTCTTGCACAGAATTTTTCAGTTTTAAACTTATTCCATTTATTTAAATATTCAAATCATTGTTTTTAATTTTCTTAGGGTAAAATAATATGTTCATGCAAAGAGGCTATCTACGAGTTAATGCGTCTTGGGCACTTTCCAGAGGCAAAGTACATAAGAAAAGCTAAATTTGTTTTGGAGTGCATGCACTAAATACAAATAGGTAAATAGAGAGGTAGATAGTGTTAATTATCAGCGTTTGATCAGAGCAACTACCAGCAAATGAACGAGAGTTATCAGTACACTGCCTATTTTGAACAACGCTGTATGATAACTATAGAGCACCACTTATTTGAGAAGGAGGAGTGTACATTTGATGGCGAGTTAGTGGCTTTGAAGAGGTTTTTCACGTTTTACGATGGTTTGCAAGGCGATCGTGGTCCTGGTACACAGACTTTTGAATAAGTAGTAACACTTGCATACCTTATGATTATTAATCCTGTTGGAGTACTAAATATTTTCTTGAATTTACATTTGCATGTTCTCCCTTTTGTGTTTTAAAGTTTCCATTCCGTATTATCTGGTTCATATCCTCGATTTTCACATTAGAAGATCGCAAACTGAGTAGGAAGGTGATTCAGTCCGGTGTAAGGGTGCACAGCTGATGGCACCAGGTACCCCCAGGTGTCATTTTTAACAAATTCTTCAAAATCTCAGAAGCACCCACTTTGATTAATCTGTGTAACTGAACAATGATTATAACAACATATCACACTGAAAGATAAATATATTTACAAGAAAGCAAATTGTTATATAAAACAAACTTAATTCCACACAGTTTAAAAAAAAAAAAAAAAAAAAATGTTTCACATTACACTGCCAATGTATACATTCAAATGGTGTCAAATGGGATGAAAGTGATAGAGAGAATCCTTCCGACTAGGGTTTGAGTCTCTCGTATTCCTCCATTAAGCAGAGCTACAGCCGTGGTTGGCTGTGATTCTCACCACTTCCTTCTCGTATAATACAATTTGAATGTATTAATTGATAATGTAATGTTAAGCGTATTTTTAAACTGTTTGGGAGTACTTTTATTATAATTAATGGATTAAAATTAAAAAAAAAAACTTTTCGTGTGATGTATTTGATAGTAATTGTTCAGTTACTCATTATCTTTTGAGATGCAGGTCTAAATAATATGATATTCCGTCGTACCAAATGAGTTCAGTGCTTTAACCTAATTGATAATTTCAGATCTGTTTAAAAGGCAAGAATTCCTTGTCCATCTCTGAGCGTACGGAGATTTAGTTGTTTGACCAAAGGCTGAGTGCTTGATGCTGCTCGACATCTCCATACATACATAATGAATTTCTTATAAGCCTTCAACATTTCAATTGCATTTCCATTTTCTTATATATTTTATTCGACTCATATTCTCTGTTCTGTGTTTCAGAGAGCTAAACTGTGGTTTTATTTCTTCTTCGTATAGGTGATAAATGGTTTGATGGAGCGTCCAGATTGGGAGCAGGCCATAAAGATGCCAGTTGGAATCCTGCCATGTGGTTCTGGGAATGCCCTGGCCGGAGCACTCAACTTTAATGGGGGGTTAGTGAAATTAAGTCTAACATTAAAACAGAGTTATTAGAATAAATGCGTTCTTTAAAGCAAATGTTTTACAATTCATCCTCTTAAAGGAGGGTTTTTATAGTATTGTTTCTTAAATGAAGGTGTTGCACCTCAGGTTGGATGAACGGCCTTTGATAATATAGAGGTGATATTTCATGATAACCTAACTTCTGGAAAAAAATCTTATACAAAAGCACTTTTCCAAGGATACATGTCCTATTAATATCACCTTAGGGTTTTCAGATGCGCCTTTTTTAACTGATGCTACTTATTACATTTCTATGATTAGGGTTAGATTGCAAAACGCAGATGCATTTCTATAATTAATTTTAAAAAAACATGAAAGTCTAGTCCTTTAACATCTGGAGGGACAGGACTCTGCTGGCTCTTCTCTGGGATTCTTTCTGGAGTCTTAACATTGACCTCCTCTGATCTACCCGTTGTGAACTTCTGTTTTCTCCACAGAAAGGAAGCTCAAAATTTCTTTCTGCAAAATAGGCCCATCAATATCTTTTCTTCAATGTACTTTGAATGACAAAGGCACCATTTTTCCTAGGGCTTTGAATTCTGGTATTTTGCAGTGCCAGGAGCATTTCGAAATGGCTTTGACGCAATATTGCTTGTCTACAATCTTGCTTCTTGTCCTGCACATTAAAAGTTTCCTCTATACATTCCACATGAAATTCACACAGATAATATATATATAAAATATAATGTGTGTGATGGCATGTGTGGCTGTAGATACCCATGCTCTGCATACTCCTGCAATCTAGTGTTGGATTCAGAGTTGTGCAATTGGTTTTTCTTCGAAGAAGTCTTTCGAATCACGGGGTAGAGTGACTCCTCCTCTCGGTAATAGTGCGCATGGGCATCGACTCCTTTGTTAGATTATTTTCTCTCCGCCGTCTGGTTCGGGCGTGTGTGCCTCTCCTCCGTGTTCAACTCGGTTCGGTAGGAGTCTTCGGTCCTATCCTGCCTTCGACGGTATAGTGAATCTCGATCATGCTTTCCATACCGTTGCGGCTTGATAATCTCCGTCGGTTCGGACATCCATCTATCGCCCTTTGGGGCCCCACTGTCTCAGGCCTACCTTTTTGCGTCCACTGTCTGTATGGAAGATGTGTTCCTGATGGAGTGAACACTGTTGTAAAGTGAAGCACTGGGACTAATAAGCTTATAAGGAAAAAACTTTATTCAGCTTCATGGTCGAGCGTGACTTCTCTCCGCGCCAGCTCAAGGCCAACTGCAGCGAGTAGAACGTCAGGCTCATTTCAGTAACCACGGAAACATAAGAACACAAGCAAAGAGAACACAACATTAGATGGCAAAATATACATTAGCAGAGCACAAGATTACAACATATCTTCCTCCTTTCATCCTCCCTCAAACACCAAACATGTAATAAAATGAAACTTTCCAAGATTACACAATTTACATCGCAAAGTCTTTTAAGTGCATTGGAGGACCCTTAATTCTTTGTCCTCTCCCATACCTCATCGCGAGGTAACACTTGTGATTGTGACACAGAAGGTGAAGCCACAACAGATGACGGGTGTTCTGGCTGTGTTAGCATGGGCTCCCGCCTCACACTTGAGGCCCAAGTTCTCCATTTTTACTTCTCACTTCCTCCCATGGAAAACTGTCACACTCCCTTTCACTATGGTTCCTCACACTTCCTTTAGAGCCAAACTTTGCCACCCTCCTCAAATTCCATTTCTGACCATTTTTGAGAACCAAGTAGTGCTTAAAGACCTGACGCACTTGAAATGGTCCCCGAAATTTGCACAACCCTCTGACAATCCTGCCAGATCTAATCTTCACCCAATCACCAGGCCTTATCGTGGCACCACCACTCACGTCCTGAAAAGCAGGTCCGTCGTCACTCTTTTCTCCTTCCACACCCCTAGACTCTACATCACCCTTCATCAGATTCCTCATCCAAAACGGAGTCAACCTTGTTTTCGGCTCTCTTCCTCGCATTAACTTAAATGGAGAAGTTTTCACAGCATTATTCTCTGTTGTTCGATACGCCCATACCAAATCCGACACAGTCCTCTCTACACTCAAACAATTCACCATGGCCAACTGCATGGCCACTTTAATCATCCTGTTCGCCCTTTCCACAATGCCATTTGCCTGGGGTTTGTATAGAGCTGTGCGAGAATGTTGCACCCCACACTTTCCCAAAAACTCTCTCATTTCCCGAGAAACCAACTGTGTCCCATTGTCCGTGATAAGACGCATAGGATAACCTTCCTCCATAAGAATTTCTGAAAGAGTATCAATTGTAGGAGATGTACTTATCTCTGCCATGAACTTGACTACCAACCATCTTGAATGCACATCTAGCAGCACAAATGCAATTTTTTTCCATGTTTAGGCCCTCAAATGGACCAAGAAAATCCCCAAAACCGTGTCAAGCCTGCCCTGGATCATGAATACTCCCAAAATCACTCTGAGAGCCAACTTTCAATCTTTTCTCACACTCGATGCACACAGTACACCTCTCCACCCATTGAACAACCTCCTCATCCATTCCTGGCCACCAGACGTCTTCTCTTATCCTCTTCTTCATCATTGTTTGCCCCAAATGTCCTTCATGGGCAATAGCAAACAATTTCCTACGTACTACAATGGGTGGAACAATCTTATCTCCCGCACCAATACACCATTCCCAACCAGGGACAACTCATCCAACACATTGGCATAAGGTCTCAATGATGGAGGCAAGGTACTCTCTCTACGCGCCCCCTTAATCACTAGTTCGGAGACCCCTTTCAACACATCATCCTGTGACATGGCAACCTTCCACTCCTGTTCACCTACTGCCCCCGAAGACCATTGAACTACATCGCTGACACAGGCCACTGCCCCCTCACTATCACACTTCTTAACTGCATCTCTGTCCACACTCTCCCAGTTCAAGGGTAACCGAGAGAGGCAGTCTGCCTGTACGTTCCTCCACCCAGAAATAAACTCAAGTGTGTAATTGTACTCCTGTAATCTTGCAGCTAGTCTTGCCAGCCTAACAGAACCTTTACCTGCACCACCTGACGAAAGGATTTTCATTAAAGGTTTGTGATCCGTTCTCAAAATCACCTGACTGCCCCATACATACATTCTAAAATGTTCCATGCCCCATGCAGCTGCCAGCGCTTCCCTTTCAATCACTGAATAGTGACGTTCGGTGGGCGTCAAGGTACGTGAAGCAAACGCCACTGTCCTCTCTCCTGCTGTCTGGATCTGACTCAGAACGGCTCCCACCCCACAAGCACTTGCATCAACGGTAATTATTGTTTTTCTGCTTGTGTCAAATGGAACCAAAATCTCTGCCTCACATATGTCTTTTTTGATGTCGCTAAAACATTTTTCTTGGACAGGTGACCAACAAAACTTCACGCCCTTCCTCAGCAAGACCTTCAAAGCTTCCGTCTTAGCAGCAAAATTCTTTACAAATTTTGCATAGAACTCAATCAGACCAAAGAAAGATCTCAGTTGATCTCTGTCCTGAGGTGAAGGTGCCAATCTAATAGCCCCCAACAAGTCTTCCTTAGGTCTGATTCCTTGTGCTGACAAGGTATGTCCCAAATACTCCACTTCCTCTGCAAGACATGCACATTTCTCTCTCCTAAATGTTAGGCCCGCCTCCAGAATCCTGCCCACAACCTGTTTCAATGCCAAGTTGCGATTCACCTCGGTGTCACCATACACAAGAATGTCATCTTGGAACTAGATAACATTCGTTATGCCCCTGAGCACTCCGGACATCACTCTCTGAAAGACACTTGCCGTTGAACATAGTCCGAACGGCATGCATGTAAACTGGAATGTCCAGTGCATCGTAATGAATGCTGTCAAGGGTTTAGAACCATTGTGTAATTTGATCTGATGGTAAGCGTGTTTTAGATCCAAATTTGTGAAGAACCTTGCGCCCTTAAGAGTCGAGACCAACTCAATAATATTGAGAAGGGGAAAAGTATCTGCAATTACACTCTGATTAGTACTTCTTAAGTCGACACAAAACCTAAGCTTACCATCAGCTTTTCGTGTAATAACGACGGGTGAAATCCAACTAGACACCTCCACAGGTTCAATAACCCCACTCTCAAACATTTCATCCAGTAATTTCTTCACATCCTCTCTATTGTTATGGGTACTCTTCTCACCTTATGCTGTGTTGGTACAACATTATCTTAAACTTCGATCTTATGTAGATAACCCTTCAATTCATCCATTTCTTTCCAAAACACCCCTTCTGCACCCTTAACATTGTCTTGTAACTTCATATTCTCCACCACCATGACCTGATTGGGTGCATGAGGATTTATCACAATATGGAGATCATACTGATGTACCCACCCTGGTATGGGTGGGCCAGATTCCGCCACATACACTTTCCCAGTTATGTTTCTTCCTCCAAAATTGATTTCAGAGACCATGTAACCCAGAATTTCGATAGTCTCTCCCTGGTATCCTCCTGGATTTATGTCCTTTGGCATCGAAACTACATTTGGCCCCTCCTTCCAAAACAAAACCTTTGGAATGATTGTGTAGAGTGATTCCGAATCTACCATTAAAGAAACAGATGTTCAAGGCATATGAGCTGTAGATCATATGCTTTAGCATAGATCGCCATCTGGTGCAGGGCCCGGATGTTTGCACTTTGTTTTTGTTTGAAGAAGTCTTGTAGTCACGAGGTAGATGACTCCTCCTTTCGGTGATAGTGCTCATGGGCATCGACTCCATCCTTAGATTATTTTTTTCCGCATCGGGTTCGGATGTGTATTGCTGCGCTCCGGTTCGGTACAGTTTTCGGACCCCTTCGACACGCAATTCATTACCCTCAACGGTATTGTTGTCGATCGCGGTTCCTCATTCGACGCGCATCGTCTCACTTCGAAAAACTTTCTGTCGGAAAACCCGTGGCAGGCCGTCGGGCCTACCCGTGCCGACCGCGCTAGCAGTCGATGGAACGGACTCCATTCAAGCTATGTCCCGGGTGTCGTGCTAAATTTCCACGCACTGACTTGCATGAAGTGTGCAATCTCTGCTTGTCCCCGGAACACGACGAGAAGGACTGCGACGCGTGTTGATCATTCCGATCGAAAAAGACACTTCGTGATCGTCGGGCTCGACGCCACGAGATGCAACATCAGAGCGACGCTGTTCCAGACATCTTTGGCAAAGATTCCGATACCCAACACCCAGCTCAAGGGGCAGAGTAAGAGGAGCAGATCTCCGAGGCCGACTCCGACATGGAAGAAGAAGAAGACATCACTCCGGGTCAGCGTACCGTAAGTACAGATTCCCCTGTGCCCATTCAACATAAGACAAAGGCTCCGGTCCCTCCTTCGCCCTCGGGTTCAGGTCGGCACCGACAAAAAAATTCCGATGCCCCACCCTCCGGCCTGGCTCCGAAACAAAAAGAGAAGCCTTCTGGCTCAAGCCAGCCCCACTCTGATGTCGAACCGACACCTTCAGCACCAAGACATAAGACCAAGCATCCATTGGTCAACATACCTTCCACACCGAAAGGCTCGAACCCGAAACCTTCCACACCGAGAGGTTCGGAGCCAAAACCTTCCAAGCCTGATGGCTCGGAGCCGAAGCCTTCTAAGGCCAAAGATTCTGAACCGAAACCCTCCAAGGCCAAAGACTCTGAGCCGAAACCCTCCAAGGACAAACACTCTGAGCACAAACCCTCCAAGCCCAAACACTCGGAGCCGAAACCTTCGACGCCCAAAGGCTCGGAGCCGAAACCTTAGGCGCCGAAATCACCACGTAAAGAAAGACACTCTCCCCAAAGAACCTCGGTCCGATGAGCCACCTTTGGACCCGAAACAGAAAAGGCTGGTGATAAACCATAAAACAGGACATATTCAGGCAACTCTTCCAAAAAAAACAGAAAATTGACCTACCAGAGGACTATCATCTCCCCCTTAAGAAGAAGAATGTGGGTACTAACTCTTATCCTCCTTATATTCCACCTCCTTCTCCTCCTCCTAACTTGGTTATCACACCATTAAATTCACCACCACTTACACCTGACCCACAGGATGAAGGGGATGGGGATCAGGATCAGGATGCACCACAAGACACTGACCCTTGGGAGGATTACCACATAGATCCAAATACAGATAATGACCCTGATTTGTATCCCTCCAGACCCTCCCCACAACATTGGCTATGTCGAGCTCCTTAACAGGGCTGCTCATTATCATTGAGTAGAGCTTCATAAAGAGCCTTTAGAAGAGGATTTCCTCTTTGAGACACTTACTTCCTCGCTAAGAGCTACTCATACCTTGCCAATGCTAAAAGGCATGTTAAAACACACAGACAAGGTATTTAAAGATCCTGTAAGGGCAATAATAATCACACCTAGAGTGGATAAAAATTACAAATCAACTCCTACCGATCTTATTTATATTAAAGGTCAGTTGCCCTTAGACTCTCTTGTAGTCTCCAACGCACGTAAGAGAGCTAACTCACAAGCCACAGGAGACACCCCTCCTTCTGACAAGGAGTCCAAGCTTATTGATGCCTCAGGCAAAAGAGTGGCTTCACAGGCAGCAAACAACTGGCGCATTGCCAACGCCCAGGCGCTGCTAGCTCGTTATGACAGGGCTCATTACAATGAGCTACAAAAAATCATGCAACATTTGCCTGATGAATATAAATCTAAGGCTAATTACCTTATTCAGGTAGGTAAACTCATTACCAACACCTCCATTAGATGTGCACTAGATGCAGCAGACACAGCAGCTCGTGCAATCAACACCAGTGTACTATTACGCAGACACGCTTGGCTCAGAATTTCTGGATTTAAGCCGGAGGTGCAAACCTCCATACCTAACCAACCCTTTGACAAAGAGCATCTTTTCGGCCCAGCTGTTGATACCTTGCTGGAAAAGATGAAAAAAAAGACACTGAGGTCGCAAAGTCCATGGGGGCTTTACAGTTACCTGCCAGTAGAGGTTTTTTTCGCCGCTCATTTTACAGGGGTGGTTCAAAAACGGCGTCCACTGAAAATCCCCTCCTCCTCTTACAAGGGCAACAACCAATCTCCCTCGTCCAGAGGTTATTCTAGAGGAGGTTTTAGAGGAAACAATGGTAGGGGAAGAAGTAGAGGTAATTCCACACGCATTTCCCCCGCAAACAAACAGTGACTTCCTTCCGCTATCTCCCGATCATTCCACTCCTGTCGGGGGACGTCTTTCCCAATTCCTACCTGTCTGGAATTCAATCACCTCAGATAAGTGGGTGCTACAAATTATCCTATATGGTTACTGCCTGGAACTTACAAGCACTCCCCCCAAATATTCTTCCAAGAGCACATGCAAAGTCACCAAAACATCTCACCCTCTTAAAGCAAGAGGTTCTATTTCTCTTGGAAAAACATGCTATAGAGCCAATCCCATTAACATATCAAGGGACCGGGGTATACTCCCTGTATTTCTTAATTTCCAAAAAGGACAGCTCTCTCAGGCCTATACTAGACCTCAGACAGCTAAATCTGTACATACAGTCGGACCACTTTCACATGGTCACACTCCAACAGGTCCTCCCACTACTTCAGCAAGGCGACTTTCTGTCCACTCTGGACTTAAAGGACGCCTATTTCCATATTCCCATTCACCCTGCTCACAGAAAATATCTCAGGTTTGTGGTAGACGGACAACATTATCAGTTCAAAGTTTTCCCATTCGGAGTAACTACAGCACCCAGGGTTTTCACCAAGTGTCTGGCAGTAGTCGCGGCTCATCTAAGAAGACAGCACATTCACGTCTTCCCCTAACTAGACGACTGGCTAATAAAAGCCAGCTCGCAACAAAGCTGCCTACACCACACTCGAAAGGCAGTCCAACTGCTTCACGACTTAGGGTTCACTGTAAACCTCACCAAGTCTCACCTCCAACCATCCAACACACAAGTGTATCTAAGAGCCACAATAGACACTCGCAAAGCTCTAGCGTATCCCAACCCAGTCAGCATCCGCAACATGCAAACTCTAATATCACAGTTTCAGCCTCAACACTCATTACCAGCCCGAGTGTTCATGCAATTGATCGGAATGATGGCTTCTTGCATTTTAATCGTTCCCTATGCAAGACTTCAAATGCGTTCTCTACAGGAATGCTTAGCACGTCAGTGGAACCAGGCTCAAGGTCAGTTATCGGATCTGGTGTTGGTAAATGGCCGTACTCGTCGCTCTCTGCAGTGGTGGAACATACAAAACCTTTCCAAGGGGCGGCCATTCGTTGACCCGGTTCCACAGATGGTGCTAACTGCAGACGCATCGCTCACTGGTTGGGGACCTCATCTGGAAAAACATACCATTCAGGGCATGTGGACTCTGCAACAAAAACAACTCCACATAAACCATCTAGAACTGCTAGCAATTTTTCTAGCATTGAAAGCCTTTCAACTTCATCTAATAGGCAAAGCTGTCCTGGTTCACACAGACAACATGACAGCGATGTACTACATACAAAAGCAAGGGGGGACGCACTCTCTCCAGCCCTCACAGTTAGCCCAGAGCATCTGGAGATGGGCCATACCTCAAAAAATATATCTCCTTGCAGAACATCTTCTAGGAGTAAACAACCAAATTGCAGACCTGCTCAGTCGCCAACAACAGCAGATCCACGAATGGGAACTCCACCCACAAGTTCTCCTCCCATTCTTCCAAATGTGGGGCTTCCCAGAGATAAATCTGTTCGCCACCCACCTAAACGCAACATGCCCAAACTTCGGGTCCAGGCATCCACGCCCATTGTCCAAAGGCAATGCACTATGGATGAATTGGTCCGGGATATTTGCTTACGCTTTTCCACCTCTCCCACTCATTCCGTTAGTGGTTCAGAAACTCAAACAGCACTCCCTGACGCTTATCCTAGTTGCTCCCACATGGGCTCGTCAACCCTGGTTCACAACGCTGTTGGAGCTATCAGTAGTTCCCCACCAAAAACTACACCTTTCCCCCAGGTTTCTTACTCAGAACCATGGAGAGATAAGACATCCAGATCCCAATCAGCTCAACCTTGCGATCTGGCACCTGAAATCCTACAGTTTGGTTACCTTAATCTTCCGCCAGACTGTATGCATGTTATCAAAGAGGCTAGACGCCCTACCACAAGAGCATGCTACGCAACAAAGTGGAAGAGGTTTGTCATTTACTGTAACAACAATCCGATCAATCCACTAGATGCTTCAATCCAAGACATCATTTGCTATCTATTGCACCTACAACGTTCCAATATAGCGTACACATCCATACGCTTACATCTCGCTGCAATAGCTGCATATCTGCAAAATAGACAGCACTTGTCTCTTTTTAGAGTGCCTGCTATTAAAGCTTTTATGGAAGGACTTAAAAGACTCATTCCCCCCAGACTTCCACCTTCTCCAGTGTGGAATCTCAACATAGTCCTTACAAGACTCATGGGTCCACCCTTTGAGCCATTGCACAAATGAGAAATACAATTTCTCACCTGGAAGGTAGCCTTCCTTATAGCCATCACTTCTCTAAGAAGAGTCGGTGAGCTTCAGGCACTAACCATAGAGGAACCATTTTTACAAATACACCAAAACAAAGTGGTTCTTAGGACTAACCCCAAATGTTTGCCTAAAGTCATCTCTGCCTTTCATATCAACCAATCTATTGAGTTGCCTGTGTTCTTCCCTCAACCAGATTTAGTGGCAGAACGTGCCCTTCACACATTAGATGTCAAAAGTGCATTACTATACTACATAGAAAGAACAAAATCTTTTAGGAAAACCAAACAACTTTTTGTTGCTTTTGCTTCACCACATAAAGGCAACCCCAAATCAAAATCAGGCTTTGCAAGGTGGATAGTTAAGTGCATTCAAATATGCTACATTAAAGCTAAACGCACATTAACAATTCCCCCTAGAGCACACACTACACGCAAACTAGGGGCTTCTATGGCATTCTTAGGAAACATACCCATAGATGACATCTGCAAAGCTGCAACATGGTCTACACTACACACATTCACAAAACACTATTGTGTTGATGTGTTAGCAAGACAACAAGCTAGTGTGGGCCAGGCAGTTTTACGAACACTATTTCAAACCATTGCAACAGCTACAGGTTAGCCACCGCTTCAGAAATAACTGCTTTATATGCTAAAGCATATGATCTACAGCTCATATGCCTTGAACGGAAAATGCTACTTACCCAGTATGCATCTGTTCTTGGCATATAGAGCTGTAGAGTCATATGCGCCCACCCGCCTCCCCGGGTACCTTTACCTGTTGCAGTGATATCTTACTTAGATACAATTTACATGGACATCTATCTTTACTACTTTACTAACTCCATCATCACCCTTTATTGCAAAACAATTTAAGGATGGAGTCGATGCCTATGCGCACTATCACCGAAAGGAGGAGTCGCCTACCTCGTGACTACAAGACTTCTTCGAACAAAAACAAAGTACAAACATCCGGGCCCAACACCAGATGGCGATCTATGCTAAAGCATATGACTCTACAGCTCTATATGCCAAGAACAGATGCATACTGGGTAAGTAGCATTTTCCTTCCCATTAATCTCAATCTGCTTTCGGTCTGTTCTTATGATTTGGACAGTCTTCATCACCTTCGACATACAAAATTCGGTTAGTAACCACACACGCACTCTCAGGATGTGCTTGTACTGAAATTGTTGACACTTCCGCACTTCCTGCAGCCCTTGCCTATTGCAAAACAGTTTTTCGCATCAGAAGTGTGATTGGGACTGCCACACCTCCCACACATCCTACTATTTACTCTATTTCCTTGAAACATTTTATTTGACTTACTAACCGTAGGCACACTTCTCCCAATGGCCACCATATCTTGTTTTTGAGAATCTACCTCCGCCACATCCACTCTTGTCTCCTTCTTCTCCATCTCTCTCATGCAATACTCAGACTCTTCAACTATCTTCGCTATGGCTATTGCTTCCTTAAGTGTGGGATTTTTTGCTGCCCATAGCCTCTCCTGCATCTTACGACTCTTGCACTGCACTATTAATTGGTCTCGTATAATTTCCTCAGCCATCTGTCCAAATTGACACCTCATAGACAATTCTCTCGATCTTGTGACAAATTCATCAACCGACTCACCAGTCCGCTGAGGCTGCGTATAAAATTTGTTCCTTCTCATTACTACATTTCTTTCTTTTACAAACCTGATCTCTAATTTCTTTCTAGCTTCTACATATACATCTAAATCCTGTAGACCCTCTTATGCTGGTAGATATCTGAATATGTGTTGCCCTTCTTGCCCCAAAGCATTTAGTAACATAGCTCTTTTCCTAATAGGACTGAAAGCTTGACCATCTAATGCCTCTAAATAATTCTCAAAGATATCCATCCACTCCTCAAACTCAATAGGTGGATCTCCTGGTTGTGCCAAAAATGGTGGTGGTGGTGCTACTGCAGCAGTATTCATTTTTAAAATCTTTCAAAACCACTGCAAATTCCCACAAACCCCAAAATGTGACACAATTCACCAAAAATGTGCTGTGATTTCAAAGCTTAACCTTTCAAACATAAACTAGCAAACACAATGAAGTTATAATGCAAACTCCAATGTTTTGACATATAATACACAGTTTCTCCCACGTTTTTTTTTTTCCTTAGGTACTTTCCTTTAAAATGTCAGGTCAAGCTGTAATAGCACCCAGCCGTCTCCAGGGGCTGCTATTCACACACACCAATTAGTGCTCTGTTACGCACAGCGTGTCATGCGCACCTCCGTGCGATCGTGGTAACAACTTGGATGTAGGCTCTCGATCCCCTCGGTTGGTTAACTCCTTTTTTGTTTTCTTGAACATTTACTTTACTTTTTTCCTCCTCTCCTTTGCTGTACGCTACACTGCCGCAGTCGTCCACCCTTCGATGCACACCTCAGATTGACATTTCCTTTTATGCTGCCACGTATTATGTTACACAACGTTTTTGCCTGCGCCTCACAGTGCCAATTGCTTCTCTATTTCATTCCACTTCCGACTTTCCCTTCACTTGCACACTTAGTTCGCAGCACATCCACAGACTGTCTCTCACAATCCTCACGTGGGTGTCAAGTGCTCCTCTCCACCATCCTTCTTGGGTTCGTTTTCCTGACTACTTTCTCCGGATCATGAAGTTCATGCTGCGACTTTATCCTTGAGCCGGCAAGACGTCGCTAAAATTATGTTGTAAAATAAAGCACTGGGACTAATAAGCTTATAAGGAAAAAACTTTATTCAGCTTCATGGTTGAGCGTGACTTCTCTCCGCGTCAGCTCAAGGCCAACTGCCGCGAGTAGAACGTCAGGCTCATTTCAGTAACCACGGAAACATAAGAACACAAGCAAAGAGAACACAACATTAGATGGCAAAATATACATGAGCAGAGCACAAGATTACAACAAACACCTTTTCGATTCTGCCGGCAGTGTCACGCTAAGTATCCACACACCAACCTACACCAGGTGTGTAATCTCTGCCTATCCCCAGTTCACCGTAAAGCCGACTGACACGCCTGCAGATCTTTCCGATCCAAAAGACACTTCATGATCGAAGGGCACGTCGACTGGAAATATCTTGCTGCAGCGAGGATGATAATGCCTCGCCCAGGAAGAGCCAGAAAGTGAAGAGGAGGATGCAGCGTTCTCTGTCTAAGATTTCTGGGTCTGATGTAGAGGAAGAGCTTGAGTGCACCCTGCCTCTCAGGCAGCACATGAGTACTGCTGCCCCCAACCCTGCACCACCGAAAAAGAGTTCCAAATACTTGCCCCTTACACTTGTAGAGGTTGCTGGACTGCCTCTTCCTTCGGGCCATGGTCAGATCCGAATAGAGACTTTGGATGCCCCACCTTCGGGTCCGGCTCCAAAACTGCCATTAAACATAAGCCTTCTGCTTCGGCACCAACCTCATCGGATCGAGCGCATTCTTCAGTCTCCGCCAAGCCTTTGGAACCAACCTGGCAACCGACTCCATCTCCCTCAGTTCCGAAATCGACCGAACTCAAACACTTGAAGCATTCTTCAGTTTCTTTGTCTTCGACTGAGCCAATTCTTGAAAAGATGGACATTAATCAAAGGAAGATCCACATTCAAGAAGGCACAGGGCGAATCATAGCCTCACCGCTTCCTAAAAGGCGGTTAACATTTGAGGAGGACATGAACATTCCGGTGCCTCCCAAAAAGAAGACAAAAGGCAAGGTTATAAGCCCTGCACATCATCATCCTCCTCCACTGCCGCCACCAGCACCACCACCTCCTCCAAATTCACCACCACCATCTCCTACTTCTCCACATCAGGACCCTCTAGACCATACACCTGCAGGTTCACCAACAGGGGGTTTAGGAGAACCATTAGAGGAATCATATCCTTGGGATGTTAATGATACAGACCCCGTAACTCCTAACGACCCAGATCTTTACCCAGCTCGCCCTTCACCACCGGAGGATGCTAGTTCTTATCAACAAGTAATTGCCAGAGCAGCTACCTTTCATGGAGTCCAGCTTCATAGGGAATCTCTAGAACAAGACTTCATATTTAACACTTTGTCATCCACCCATAAAGAGACCCAGTTTCTGCCCATGCTTCCAGGCATAGATGATATATTTAAAAAACCTGTACGTGCCGAAGTTATAACCCCACGGGTTGATAAAAAATATAAAGCGGCCCCCTCTGACCCACTTTTTATATGTAGCCAGGTCCCACCAGACTCCATTGTGGCTACCACAGCTCGTAAACGGGCAAATAGGCAAGTGGAGATACCCCACCTCCTGAGAGAGAGCAAATGCATTGATGATGCTGGGAAACGGGTTGCAGCTCAAACAGCCAATCATTGGCGTATTGCTAACTTCCAAGCCCTACTCGCACGTTATGATAGGGCCCACTGGAATGAAATGGAAGAACTGCTACAGTATCTTCCAGAAGAACACAAAAAAAGGAGTCAACAAATAGTTAGTGAAGGCCAGGCCATCACCAATAATTCAATCAGATGTGCCTTAGATGCAGCAGACACAGCCACCAGGGGCATCAACACCGGTATTTTGCTCAGAAGACATGGCTGGCTCAGGTGCTCATGTTTTAAACCAGAGGTTCAACAGGTATTTTTGAACATGCCTTTTGATAAGGAGCATTTATTGGGCCATCAAGTGTACTCCACTTTAGACAAAATGAAAAAAGACACCGCAAAAGCAATGAGAGCACTTCCAACTCCTACACCTTGCTGTTCCTTTCGCCGCTCAGCCTACAAGGGCGCATATAAGTCCTTTGCATGTATGCCTCCACTTCCCAGCAAAGCAGGGGCAATCCACTTGCACTGAAGGATTTTACAGAGACTCGTTTAGAGGCAATAATAATAAAGGAAGAAGTTGGGGTACTTCAACAAGTGGTGTAGCCTCCACCCCCAAACAGTGACTGCCCTATCCTTCTCCCCCAATCACATAACATCTGTCCAGGGAAGACTACAGTGTTTTTACCCGGGTGTGGGAAACCATCACAACAGACCAATGGGTACTAGACATTATCCAACATGGCTACTGTCTTGAGCTCATTACCTCAACACCCAACATTCCACCTCTCAATCGCAGACTATTGCAAGATCACTTAACTCTTCTGAAACAAGAGGTCCAAGCCCTTCTTCTCAAAGGGGCTATAGAACCAGTTCCCCTTCAACCAGGCACAGGGGTGTATTCCCTGTACTTTCGAATACCAAAGGAGGACGGGTCACTGAGACCAATCCTAGATCTCATACCTCTCAACTACTACATCCTATCAGAACCCTTTCACATGGTCACTCTACAAGATGTCATTCCACTTCTACAGATAGGTGACTTTATGGCCACTTTGGACCTAAAGGACGTTTACTTCCATATACCCATTCATCCTGCTCATCGCAAATACCTCAAGTTTGTTATAGCAGAGAAACTCTACCAATCCAAGGTTCTCCCCTTCGATGTCACTATCGCACCAAGGGTTTTTACAAAGTGCCTGGTAGTAGTAGTAGTAGTAGCAGCACACCTACGTCGTCAAAACATTCATGTATTCCCGTACTTGGAAAATTGGCTAATCAAGGCCAATACCCATCTGCAGTGTCAACAACACATACAAATAACAATAGACCTGCTACACAATTTGGGGTTCACCCTCAATGTCCCCAAGTTTCACCTTCAACCCCTTCAAATTCAACCAGACTTAGGAGCAATCCTCAACACGCAGTTAGGATTAACTTAACCCAATCCCGCTCGGATACAAAAGTTTCTACTTCTACTTCAATTTCAGACCAACAGACACTCACAGTTCGACCGGCCATGCGTCTACTAGGTATGATGGCATTTTGTATTGCCTTAGTTCCCAACGCAAGACTAAACATGCACCCACCACAGCAGTCTTTCTCATAAGTGCTCTCAGTCACAGGGTCACCTCCTGGATCTAGTGTTGATGGACTGCCAAACTCACCGTTCTCTGCAATGGTGAAACCCTAAAAATGTATTGACAGGGCGGCATTTTCTGGTCCCTGTTCCTCAAATCACTTTAACTACAGACGCTTCAGAGAGGGGTTGGAGTGCACATCTCAAAAAGCACACAATACAAGGTCTGTGGGATGCGAAACATCAGTCCCTACACATCAACTACTTGGAACTTCAGGGAGTATTCCTAGCACTGAAAGCGTTCCTTCCCCATCTATCTCACAAGGTTGTCCTAGTCTAGATGGACAATATGACAGCCATGTACTATCTACAAAAACATGGGGGGGGGGACGGGACATGGTCTTCCCAGTTGTCACACCTTTCCTGGATCATATGGAACTGGGCTTTTCACCATCACATTCATTTGTCGGCAGAATACATGCTGGGAACGGACAACCATCTTGTGGACCTGCTCAGGAGGACACACCAACAAACTTCCGAATAGGAACTCAACCCACAAGTCCTCCGACCCTACTTTCACAAGTGTGGGGGCTCCTCACATAGACCTTTTAGCCACAAAAGAAAACTCAAAGTGCTCAGATTTCGCGTCCAGGTTCCCACACCCAATATCCAAGGGCAGCACACTATGGATGAGTTGGTCAGAGATATTTGCCTACGCTTTTCCATCTCTCCCTCTCATTCCATTTCTGGTTCAGAAACTCAGGCAAACATCTCTCACCATGATCCTAGTAGCTTCCACTTGGGTACGTCAGCCCTGGTTTACAATGCTCCTGGATCTCTCAGAAATCCCACACAAGAAGCTCCCCGACAGCCGGACCTTCTCACTCAGACTCAAGGACAAATTAGGCACCCAGACCCCTAGATGCTATATAGTTACTATATAGTTACTTACCCTGTAAGCATCTGTTCATGGCATGTAGTGCTGTCGATTCATATGTTCTGCATACTCCTGCCATCTAGTGTTGGGTTTGGAGTTGTGCAACTTATTTTTCTTCAAAGTCTTTCGAGACACGAAGTAGAGTGACTCCTCCTCTCGTACATAGTGCGCATGGGCATCGACTCCTTTATTAGATTGTTTTCTCGCAGGCGGGTGAGAAAGGAGTGTAAGTAAAGTGTCAGTATAAAGATGTCCATGTTAAAAGAATTATTTAAAGTGTAACTGCAACAGCCAAAATCGTCCAGAGAGGAGGAAGGGCGAATGTATGTATATATGTGTATATATATATATATTATATATATATATTTATATATATATTTATTTACTTACCCTGTAAGCATCTGTTCATGGCATGTAGTGCTGTCGATTCATATGTTCTATAACTTTTTTTTTTTCTTCAGAAATGAATTAGTAAAATATGAGGAAATAGAAAAAAAGATTTAAAAAAAGCATAATGAGTAAAAAGGAACAGATTGTGAAAAATATTTGATTTTAATTTATTATCATTATTCACGTTTTTGAAAGGTGTAAAATATATGATTTCACATATGCAGCAATGATATTTGAATAGTGAAGACTATGCAACAAATGTCGATATGGAAAGTATGTCGCCTATGTTCATTGTATCATGTGACCTGCCCTCCCAACAGAGGGAGGGGAGTAGTGGAGCTCAGTGTGTGAGCAAGGCAGGGGATCCTGTCGAAACGCGTAACAGCACGATAATTGAATAAAACTGCATATACAACTGAACTTGCGGTGTCTGTGTCCGGTTTCAAAGAAGAAACTCTGGTGTTTGATTTGAAAATATATGTTCGAGGCTGTAGATCACATGCTTATGCATAGATCGCCATCTAGTGTTGGGCCCGGATGTTTGCACTTTGTTTTTCTTCGAAGAAGTCTTCCTAGTTTCGAGGTAGGTGACTCCTCCTTTCGGTGATAGTGCGCATGGTCATCGACTCCATCTTCAGATTGTTTTTTCCGCCATCTGGTTCGGATGTGACTCGCTGCGCTCTGGTTCGACGTCGATCCTTCGGTTTCTCTCGGTGCGTACAACACTCAACCTCGACGGTATTGTTTTCGATCGCGTTATCCATTTTTCGCTGATCGTGTTCTTACAATAAACTCTTTTCGATCGGAGAGCTCGTGGTAGGCCGTTGGGCCTAGCCCCCGGTTCAACTCGCAGTCGATGGAACGAACTCCTTTTAAATTCTGTCCTCGGTGCCACGCGAAATATCCGCGCACCGTTTCACACGAGGTGTGCAACCTGTGTCTGTCACCGGAACACAGTGAACAGGACTGCGACGCGTACCGAGCTTTCCGCTCCAAAAAGACTCTTCGCGACCGTCGTGCCCGACGACGCGACATGCAGAGCCAACACACAAGCTCCATTCCGGACCTCTTCGGACCTGAATCGGATGAAGAGGCCGACAACCCTATCGGAGCCGAGGAGGAGCAAGAACAGATCTCCCTCTCCGACGATGGCTCCGATCAGGATGAAGACATCCCGCATGGACAACGTACTGTAGGTACAGGCCCTACCTCGCCCCAACTCCCAACTCAACCAAAAAAGAAGGTTCCGGACCAACACGCGCCCTCGGGCCCCGGTCGGCACCAAGACCACGCTTTCGACGCCCCACCTCGGCACCGAAGCCTAGCAAAAAGCTTTCTGGCTCCGAAAAGCCCCATTCCAAATTGGGCACCGAGCCAAAGCCTTCGGGATCGAAGACCAAGTCCGGCTCCGATCATCACCACTCGGCACCAAAAACCACCTCGGATCCGAAAACACCAGCCCCAAAACCATCGGCGCCGAAACAGACTGATACACCAAAGTCACCTAAGAAGCATAGTTTCGGTGATCCGCTCGAAAAACCGGACCCAAAACAGAAAATTTTGGTCATACATCCAAAAACCGGCCACATTACTACCAAAGTGACTTTAAAAAGATGGGCTACTACCGAAGAGGAATACCACATTCCATTAAAGAAGAGAACTGTTGGGACAAACCCTTCCCCTCCTCTTCTTCCTCTTCCTTCACCACCTTTACCTCAGTCTCTGCCTGTGCCAACTTCACCTGAGCACTCACCACCATATATACCTGACGATCAGGGTGATAGGGACGGGGATGATACTAATGATGATAATCAGCCTGGACCTACAGATGAGTGGGATGACTATAACACTGACTCGCCACAGACAATGACCCTGACCTATATCCTACCAGGCCCTCTCCACCAGACGACAGTGTAGGATATATTGAATTGCTAGGCAGGGCTGCCAATTACCATGGGGTCCAGCTGCATAAAGAATCCCTTGAAGAGGATTTCCTCTTTGAAACGTTAAACAGCACACAAAAATCCACACATATGTTGCCCATGCTTAAAGGAATGACCAGACATGTAGACGACATATTTAAGGATCCTGTCAGGGCACATATCCTTACCCCTAGGGTGGATAAAAAATACAAACCAGCGCCATCTGATCCAGTCTACATAAGAGGACAATTACCCTTAGACTCATTAGTTGTTTCTAATGCACGCAAAAGGGCAAACCTCCAGACTACTGGAGACGCACCACCCCCAGATAAAGAGTCAAAGCTCCTTGATGCTTCAGGGAAAAGAATAGCCTCCCAGGCAGCTAACTTCTGGCGCATATCTAACACACAAGCGCTGCTAGCCAGATATGACCGTGCGCATTGGGATGAAATGGAACAACTTATACAATTTTCACCCTAAGAACATAAATCTAAAGCGCAAGACCTGGTACGTGAAGGACAACTAATTTCCAACAATCAAATTAGATGCGACTGATACATCTGCCAGAGCGGTGAACACTAGTGTCCTTTTGAAGAAGGCACGCCTGGCTACGCATATCGGGGTTCAAACCGGAGGTTCAGACCTCAATATTGAACACATCATTCGATAAAGAACACCTGTTTGGCCCGGTAGTTGATTCTTCTCTTGAGAAGATGAAGAAAGATACTGAAGTGGCTAAATCAATGGGAGCCCTTCAGTCTCCACAAGGCCGTGGTTCCTTTCGGCGCTCCTTTTATCGAGCAGGGTCCAAAACCACTTCCTCGGACACTGCATCTACCTATAAGGGCAATAACCAACCCTCAGGTTCCAAAACTTACTTCAGAGGTGGTTATAGAGGAAACAACGGCAAGGGCAGAGGTAGAGGTTCCAACACGCGTACCTCCCCCTCCAATACAAAACAGTGACTTGCCCATAGTTCCCCCCGACCACTTAACACCTGTGGGGGGAAGACTGTCACAATTTCTACCAAAGTGGCAGTCAATAACAACAGACAAGTGGCTCCTCCAAATTATCCATTCTGGTTACTGCCTGGAGTTCATCAACCCTCTTCCAAACATTCCCCCAAAGTCGCACAAACTTTCACTGGATAACATACACCTTCTCAAACAAGAGGTACAATCCCTGCTTCTAAAACAAGCTATAGAGCCCTTACCACCACAACATCAGGGGTTGGGCGTCTACTCCTTTTACTTCCTAATTCCCAAAAAGGACGGTTCTCTCAGACCAATACTAGATCTCAGAGAACTAAATCTTTACATACAGTCAGACCATTTCCACATGGTAACACTTACAATACAATACAATACACAACATTTATAGAGCGCAACAGCTACCTCAAACAGAGGTGTCCCGGCGCTAGCATGATCCCGCAGCAAAGGGGAGACAGATCTCCGAAACCGAAACGTAATTAACTAGTCCCGGCTAAAAAGCCATGTTTTTAGAGATTTCCTGAACTCCCCTTCTTCCGGTATATGCCGAAGTCTAACCGGAAGTGAGTTCCACAATTTGGTCACTCCAACTGAGGAAGCCCTACCTCCAATACGAGCCTTTGCAAATCAGGGGACACACAGCAAGTTCTGTGAGTTAGAACGTAACACTCGCCTTTGCTGATAAGGGCGGATACGTTTTTTGATGTAATTGGGACCGCTGCCGTTCACGGCCCTGAATGCAATTGTCAAGGCCTTAAACTCTATACGCTGTACAACTGGCAGCCAGTGAAGTCGTTTAGCATGTGGAGAAATATGTTGTCTAAATGGCACTCTTCTAATCAATCTTACTGCTGCATTTTGCACCATCTGCAATCTTTTTATCAAGTATGCCGGGAGGCCAAGGAACAGACTGTTGGCATAATCAAGCCTTGAAGTCACCGTAGCATGAACGACTAATTTTCGACAGTTCTCCGGCAGAAGAAAAAGAAATTTCCTCAGACTTTTCAAAATTCCAAAACAAATAGATGTAATGGAACGTATTTGGGGAGCAAATGTCATTTCAGCATCCCATTTTACACATAAGTTTTTTACCGTAGAAGATGGAGAGCCCATTTCCTCCGGCCACCACAGACCCGATGGAGGGGGGGAATTCTTACCAAAAAACAACACCTCAGTTTTCTCTGTGTTCAGTTTTAATTTGTTATTGTTCATCCATCTAGCAACATCACACAGGCAGCCCCTGAGCCTCTCGAAGGTGTTTGCCGATAAATCCCTGAAGGAGAACACCAATTGAGTGTCATCTGCATAAGACACAGTTTTGATTCCCCATTTAGAAATGAGCACACACAAAGGGGCCAGGTAGATGTTAAAAAGTAGCGGGCTCAACGCCGATCCCTGCGGCACCCCACACCAGAGAGGCTTAGCTTCTGATTTATAAGGGTGTAGTGTCACTCTTTGTGTGCGATCGCTAAGATAGGACTTGATCCAAGCGAGTACCTTCCCCTTCACTCCCACCTTCCTCAGTCTGGCCAGCAATAATGAATGGTCCACCGTATCAAATGCGGCGGACAGATCCAACAACACCAGCATAGCTGAGGCTCCTCCGTCCACTTCCATTCTTATTGATTCGGCCACCTCCAGAAGTGCCGTCTCTGTGCTAAAGCCTGCCCGGAAGCCGGACTGAGTTTCATGCAATATATCGTTATTAACCACGAAATTATTAAGTTGGTGCTGTACCAGTTTTTCCAACATCTTTGCCGGCGCTGGGAGAAGGGAAATAGGGCGATAGTTTTTAAATCCATCAAGTCAGCATTAGGTTTTTTTAGAAGAGGTTGGAGCATCGCATGTTTCCAAGCTTCTGGAAATCTGCCAGTACTTAAAGAATTATTCCATAAAAGGTTAAGGGTTGGATTGAGAATATGTGCCAGTGCCACCCACAATTTTGGAGGGCAGGGATCTGCTGGGGAACCAGACTTACACTTCATGATTCCATCCAGGGATGCCTCGAGTGAGATAGGTAAAAAAGCAGACAAGGAGACATCCCCCGACTGGTTCTCTCCCACATCGGACTCAACAGTGTCCTGTACAGGCGAAAAGAACTCATAAACCTTCTGAATTTTTTCCTCAAAAAAGACTGACAGCTTATCACAGAGTATAGGGGATGAGGATATCTTGCCCTCGAGGGCGGAGGGTTTGGTGAAGGAGCGTACTATATTAAAGATTTCTCTGCTGGAATTATCTGATAAATTTATGCGCTTCACAAAGTAATCCCTTCTAACTATTTTCATGGCTTTGTGAAACTCTTTTGTGGCAACCCTGTACATATTTTTTGCCAGGGGACAGTACGCTTTCCTCCAAACATGCTCAAGGCGCTTACAATTACTCTTTGCCGCTCTCAGCTCCTCTGTAAACCATGGAGCCGAGGGAGCTCTTCTAGGGGAGCTTACTAATCTTGCTGGCGCAAGCTTATCCAGAGCGCCCAGTATCCATGCGTCCACGGACACAGCATCCTTGTCTGAGTCATTGGACCATTGGAGTTGGCTATCCATCAGAGCTGGTCCTAAGGAATCAGGCGACAGTCTTTTCCAATTCCTCTTAAGTGCTTGTAGAGGTTTCCCTTTACCTTGGGGTATTGTTCTGCCGCACGAAAATGGGATCAAAAAGTGATCAGACCAAATCTGTTCTTGCGGTGATTCAATAACCAAGGAGGAGATGTTAGAGAACACCAAATCAAGTATATTACCGGCACTATGGGTTGGGGATTTTACGTGCTGCATGAGATTGGCCCCCTCAAGTGACATCAACAGTTGTGAAGATTGGGTGCACTTTGTATCAGAAATATGGAGGTTAAAATCTCCAAGTGCCAAATAGTTTTTATGTTGTAAAGATTTTTGCACTATAAAATTACAGAGGTCAGACATGAGGCAAGGGGGGGAGCTAGGAGGTCTGTAGATGAGAAGTCCAGCTAGGGATGCCGTCGGACTGGTCTTAACACAAAAATTTAGTCCCTCAATATCTCCAAGATTGGACACCTCCGATGTTGCAATCTCACAGGAGTCTCTCACAATGAGAGCAACCCCACCACCCCGTTTATCTCCAGGCCTGTTTGCACAGCAAATCTTAAAGCCAGGGGAATCGCTAGCGCTAAAACAGGGTTAGAGTCATCTTTTAGCCAGGTTTCGGTGAGGAACATCAAGTCCCAGTTATTATTCATGAGGGACATCCAGATGTCCCCCGAATGTTTGGCCAGAGACCTGCAATTAATAAGGCAAGCTCTGAGCCTATCCTCTGAATGCTTTGCCCCTACGTGTAAGGCCGGTGCTCGAGTGATGTTTTCAATCCCCTCAGAGGACCCACTAACCCAGTTGCACTGCGTACAGATATATGGCAAAACTGTATGTCCTATATTTGCAGTACAACAGTTCAGGGGTTTCTCCCTCCTTAAGTCCAGCAATTCTTCACGGGTAAAATGAGAGAATTTACTTTTTGTCCCATTAACAACATGGCTGGCGCTGGCCGCGATCCGGACGCGGACGGGCGCAGACGGGCTTGCCTTAGGCGCGCCTTTGGCGCGCCAGCGGCGCGCCCGCTGCGCGCGTCCGCTGCGCGTCCGTGCAGTCATTGTATATCAGTGTACTCTTGCCGGAAATGGTCCTGGAATGACCAGCCCACTGGGTGGAGCCACGTCCCTCCGAACAACGACTACAGAGTCGCGTCGGAACGAGGACCGGAAGAACAGGTAACACAATGTTTTTAAAATAGAGATAAAAGCTTCAAACAATGTTAAAACTCCTGAATCCCAAGCAGAAATTAAAATGAGGCTTCTGACTAACCCCGCTGCAATCACGCTGCTGCGCGTCCGTGCAATCACCGCTTTTAGTGTACTCTTGCCGGAAATGGTCCTGGAATGACCAGCCCACTGGGTGGAGCCACGTCCCTCCGAACAACGACTACAGAGTCGCGTCGGAACGAGGACCGGAAGAACAGGTAACACAATGTTTTTAAAAAAGAGATAAAAGCTTCAAACAATGTTAAAACTCCTGAATCCCAAGCAGAAATGAAAATGAGGCTTCTGACTAACCCCGCTGCAATCACGCTGCTGCGCGTTTAGGATTAAAGCGAAACTATAAGTCACGTGGGGTGACCATCTTCTATCTCAGAAAGGAGCAGTGGCTAACGAGTACGGATACCGAAAAGGCACATTCTTTTCCTACTCCATTCCTCGTTTCCTATCTTAACCTCGCAGGGGCCATGTCACTTCAACAGGTTCTACCCCTTTTGCAAAAGGGCGACTTTCTTTCTACTCTAGACTTAAAAGACGCCTACTTTCATATTCCAATCCATCCGGCTCACTGCAAATTTCCATGGTTCGTGGTAGCAGGTCAACCCTACCAATTCAAGGTACTCCCATTCGGAGTCACCACTGCCCCCAGAGTCTTCACAAAATGTCTGGCGGTAGTAGCTGCGCATCTAAGAAGACAGAGCATACATGCCTTCCCCTATCTGGACGACTGGCTCATCAAAGCCAGAACATACCAACAATGCCGCAACCATACTTCCGTAACCATGCAGTTACTTCACCAGCTAGGGTTTACAGTCAATGTGTTAAAATCACATCTTCAGCCAAACAAAATTCAAAACTACCTACGAGCCACTCTGGATACTCAAAGGGCTCTAGCATTTCCCAACGGAGCCAGAATTCGAAACATCCAGGCGCTAATTCTCAAATTTCAAGCCACTCAATCACTTCCAGCTCGAGTGTTTATGAACTGTTGGGAATGATGGCATCTTGCATCATGATCGTTCCCCATGCCAGGCTGCACATGCGTCCACTGCTTAGCCAGTCAGTGGAACCAGTCACACGGTCTATTAACCGATCTAGTGTTGGTAAGCGGCCGTGCTCATCGCTCTCTGCAGTGGTGGAACACCCAAAATCTGTCAAAAGGACGGCCGTTCATAGACCTAGTTCCACAGACAGTATTAACAGCGGACGCGTCCCTAACTGGATGGGGAGCTCATCTTCAACAACACACAGTGCAATGCCTGTGGAGCCACCAACAAACGTTGCTCCACATCAATAATTTAGAGCTAATGGCGATCTTTCTAGCGCTCAAAGCCTTTCAAGATCACCTCTCTGGCAAAGCTGGCTTGGTTCGAACCGACAACATGACAGCTATGTATTATATACAGAAACAGGGGGGGGGGACACACTCTCTCCAACTGTCTCACTTAGCCCAAGACTTCTGGAGGCGGGCTATTCACCACAATATCTATCTCCTAGCGGAACACCTCCCAGGAGTCAACAACCAGAATGTGGACCTCCTCAGCAGACAGAGGTATCAAATACACGAATGGGAACTTCACCCTCAGGTTCTCCACCCATACTTCCAAGCTTGGGGAGTCCCTCACATAGATCTGTTTGCAACACCCCAAAACGCAAAATGCCCAAGCTTCGCCTCCAGGTATCCACACCCGTTGTCCAAAGGCAATGCTCTATGGATGAACTGGTCAGGGATATTTGCTTACGCTTTTCCGCCTCTCCCACTCATTCCATCAGTGGTTCGGAAACTCAGACAAACATCCCTCACACTAATACTGGTAGCTCCAACATGGGCACGTCAACCCTGGTTCACAACCCTGTTGGAACTCTCTCTGGTACCGCATCAAAAATTACATTTAACTCCCAGTCTCCTCACACAGAGCCATGGAGAAATCAAACACCCAGATCCCAAACAATTGAACCTCGCGATCTGGCTCCTGAAATCATAGTTTGGTTATCTGAACCTTCCACCAGACTGTATGAACATTATTAAGGAGGCTAGAAAGCCTACCACAAGAGCCTGCTACGCAGCCAAATGGAAGCGATTTGTTATCTATTGCAATAACATCAACCCTCTTGATGCGTCCATACAAAACATTATCTGCTACCTGTTACATTTGCAGCAGTCATCATTGGCCTATACATCCATCAGACTGCATCTCGCTGCAATTGCAGCCTATCTTCAGAATAGGCAACATTTATCGCTCTTTAGAGTGCCTGTAATCAAAGCATTTATGGAAGAACTGAAAAGAGTTATACCACCAAGACTTCCACCTGCCCCAGTGTGGAATCTTAATATAGTCCTCACAAGGTTAATGGGCCCACCATTTGAACCCATGCACAAATGTGAACTACAGTTCCTCACTTGGAAAACAGCTTTCCTCATTGCAATCACTTCATTGAAGAGAGTGGGTGAACTTCAGGCACTAACCATAGAAGAACCTTTTTTTCCAGCTACACAAAGATAAAGTGGTTCTTCGTACCAATCCCAAATTCCTACCTAAGGTAGTATCTGCATTTCACATAAATCAGTCGGTTGAATTACCTGTTTTCTTCCCTCAACCTTGTCGTGTAGATCCTATATAACCTATACAGGATCTGCGGGTTTGGATAACATAAACTGTGGGATTGGTGGCGGACCCCCACCGGATACGTTAGCCTGTCTATATTATCTAGCTCACAGTGCCACTAGAGTCTCCTCTTATCGGGGAGAGAATAGTTTTGCAGCGTGAATCTTTCTGGATTCACTATGCTGTGCATTATTCCGCCATCTCGTGGTTGGGTCCGGATTCGTAGTCTTTTCTTTCTTTCTTTTTTTTTTTTTTGTTGTTGGCCCAGGTGGGCGGCGACGCCCCACCATTTGGTGTCCTCGGTGACGTCGTCGCGCTTCCTGCGGAAGCTCCCACCTTTGGTCGCCATCTTCAGATTCTTTTTCCGCCGTGGGGTCTGGATCGTCGACGAGAAGTTCCAGAAAGTTGGACGAAGAATCTCGAGAAGTCGAAATATTCACCAAAAGATCGTTTCCGGAGGACACCGGACGAGGAGACGAGTACAGGAGGCGACGAGAAGGACTACGAGGTAGAAGGTCCACAACCAAAATCTCGACGCCTACAGAGAATGCGCTCACAGGGGGCCCCCTGAGCGCGGGTATGGACAAGACACCGTTCAAGTTTTGCCAAAATTGTCACCACAAGTACGCCCAGAAGGACCAGCACCCAGTCTGCAACATCTGCTTGCCGCTCGAACACATCAGCGAAGGCTGCAACGCGTGTTCGGCGTTCACCCCGAAAACCATCCGGGTGAGAGAGAGGCAAAGAAGGGCGAAACACAGCATCCAGGGCCAGGGAGCACCTCCATCGCTCCGAGACCTGGGCCTCTCGAGTGGAGAGGAAGACAACATCGCAGAGGGACCGGAGGACTGCTCAGTCGTCGAGGTCCACAAGAAAACTTCGAAGGAGGTAAGGGAGACGTCAACCCCGAAGCACCCAAGCGACGCTCGAAGGAGTGAAGCTAAGGCCCCGAGCGACACTCTCAGAAGTGAAGCCAAGTCCTCGAAGGGAGCGTTGCCGCCGAAACACTCGACGAAAGCAACAGCAACCAAGGACAAACAACCGAGCGGATCCTTCGTGAAGGACTCCCAATCGGCAAAACCCTCCGAAAAACCAAGGGCGTCGAAGGTAACCTCCGAAAAGGAAGCCTCGACACCCAGAAAGGAAGGCCCGGCGTCATCCTCGACGTCCGAGACCGCGAAGAGGGGCGCTTCATCCGTCAACGCCGAAAGGGTCCACGAGATGGAGAAGAAGAAGAGAAGGCTCGAAGCAGAGATGGCGAGCATCCTGCAAAGGAAAAAAGACTTCGACGAAAAAATGAAGCAATACGCCATTCCGTCAAAGCCAGCACGCGAAACACTCGCGGAGGGCGAAAACGAAGACATCGAGCCCCCTAAAACCCCCGAACCGCTCGACGAACAGGGCGAAGAAGACTACTACTTCGAAGCCGAAGAAGAGTTCCAGTCTTACCGGGACTTGGCGCCCTCAGAAGAACAAGACCTAGACTGGCAAGACCTCGACGCAGAATCACCAGAAGAAGGGGTAGACTCTTATCCCTCGAGGCCTTCGCCGCCAGACGACATTGGAGCCTACAATGTGGTCGTCCAAAGGGCTGCAGCAACGTATGGCGTCGAAATGCAAGAGGAGAAGGCAAAGGCATGTTTCCTTTCGGAAACCCTACTTCCTCAACAAACAAGGTCCCAGTTCCTACCCATGCTCCCTAGCGTCCTGGACCAGGGAAGGGAGGCCTTCAAAGAACCGGCAGTCTGCAAGGCGGTTACACCAAGGAGCGAAAAGAAATACAAGCACTCCTCTAAAGACCCTGCGTACATACAAGGGTCAGTGCCAGCAGACTCCATTATCACTGCAACGGCAAGGAAAAGGGCAAATGTGCCCACTAACACAGGTCCACCTCCAGACAAGGAGAGCAAACGAATGGACCTCACAGGACGAAAGGTGGAGAGGAACGCAGCCATACACTGGCGCATCGCCAACTCCAACGCCCTCATCAGCAGGCATGCATACCAGCATTGGGATGAAATGAGCCAGCTCATAACACACCTACCACAACAACACCAACAAAGGGCTAATCACCTAGTGGAAGAGGGCAAGGCTATGGCAAACACTTGCCTAAAATCAGCCTTGGACACAGCAGAGAACTCCGGCAGGCAGATGATGATAGGGGTGACCGAAAGGAGACACGCATGGCTCAGGATCTCAGGTTTCAAACCTGAGGTACAAAGCAACATCCTGAACACGCCATTCGACGGCCAGAAACTGTTTGGAGCCCCAGTGGACGTGAAGTTAACGCAGCTCAAAAAAGACAATGAAACTGCGAGGTCCATGCAAAACTACACCGACAGGTAAGAAACTATTCGTTCTTGGCAACCTCAGAACATGACAACCCTGATCCCTCAGAATCGTGGAAACAATATACTACCTTTCGCTCAGTCACTCATGCTCACTTAGTTTGTCTCAGAGAGATACACAGAATAAACAGGCTGGGCGTTTCAATAAGTATTTATTGAACAGTTGTTATTCTAGTGTAGAATATATGAGCTGCAACAACCATTAGACAGTAGCAGAGATATATGATTAGCAATACTACGAAAGTAAAAGGATGGTAAAGTTCTACCATCTTACAGAAATCATGAAAATATACAAGTACATAAAACACATGATAAAAGTGCGTACTCCTACGATGCCTCCCTAACTAGATGTACCTAAATGTACCTAGCATCTTTGTAGATGTTATGCCAAGAATCCCTCTAGGATCTAGTCCACCCCATTACCTGAGAGTTTAGAGAATGTGGGACCCCGTCCTGGTCTCGAGTTGGACACCCCGTGAGGGATGTTGGACCACTACTAGCTGGAGCATCTGAATGCAGGAACGTCAGTGTCTCTGGTCAATTTGTCAGCCGGGAAGTCACGGTCTCCTCTATCTTCCTAAGCAAGATGTTTTGTATATATATACCCATAGGTCTCCCCAGGGGGTCCTACCTTGCTGTGTTACTGTGTCGGCCTAAAGGATGATGTTGGGCCTTAACTTTATACAGAGATATTATACAGGAGATGGTAATCCTACTGTTAGTCCTGCTGTGCTTCCAAGAAGCCTCATGCATAACGTATGAGAATCGAACCAGGGAAAAACCCGCGTTCTAAGTGCAGTGTCATATCTGGGTAAAACGTCAGTGCCTAAGAACCGTTATGTATGCAATGTAGGGAAGGATATAGGTGAAAGGTTGCGATGTTGCCTGCGCCTATATAGGGTACCTATATGGAATATAACACCCACTCCTCTTCCGAATGGACAACATATGTAACCTATTACTGTACTACTAACATGACTAGATAGTGGTACGCACAAAGTTTATAAAACATTTCTTTAGCTATAATGTTTAAAAAATTCTAAAAACTTTAAAAAATTTAAAAGGAAATGTTTCTAGCTCTAAAAGTGTCCGTGATTTATAGTTCAGACTACTACAAGCATTAAAAAAGGCATGTATGCCCAAAAAATGAAAGGAAAGTCAATTTAGTTTCAAAGTTCCAAATTTGAGCTTGTTTAGAAAAAGGGCGAATTATTCCTAGCACACGACGAGCCAAATGAGTTCTAATGTTTGTGTCCTGGCTGGTAGGCGCAACATTTTCGTTGCTTGCTTCCGCAGTAGACGGTCCCTGTAGCACCTCGCAGAGCACGTCAATTGAGCACAGATGTTCCACGCTGTCCGCAGCCGGTGCTGGGGCAGCCTGTGCGCCATCCAGAGCCTGGGTGTCAGAGGAGGAGCCGGTGTTCAGACCAACAGGTGCAGTTACTACCTGTGGTGGCTCAAGGAATGCCACCATCAACATTGGAATACACTGAGGACACTGCAGAACATGGGCCGTTATCGGGTCCAGTAAAGCATTCGCGTCCGGTGGCGCACATGATAGTAGTGTCAAGCAAAGGTCTAACACGCATTCTTCTCCGCAAAACAGGCATCGGAGGACAGGTAAGATGCAGTCTATCCAGACCAGTCGAAATGACAAGAACCAAGATTCACTTAGTTCTCTTAGGCGAGGCGTGCCTAGAAGTTGTACCATGCGGTCATGGTATTTACGCTCCAGGAGTGTTCTTTCCATCGCCTTGGTGACTGGGACGTCCATTGCGTAGCAAATAGAAAACAATCAGGATACCTGCTATTAGAAACAGGATCAGCAGAAGTCCTCCAAAGACTCTTCCGAATACGAAGTGTATGAAGTTTGGTATAACTCCAAGTACCGTCTGAAAGGTGCTCAGAAGTCCAGAACCTATGGTCTTAAATAGGTGGACAATGCCTGTCGTATCAGACATGTTAAAGATACGATTTACCATTTCTGCGAAATGAAAAAGGCAGTTTGTATGAATGAGCGCCTGTATCTCTGCCGAAGACCTTGCGATCTGGAGATCAAAAGTCTCTCGAGCGGAGGTTAAGGGCACAGACTTCTGTAGAAGCATGGCTTTCATTCTGCTTAGATTATCAAACCGTATTAAGGAAACATTCAGTGAAGGCCATAACGGTGCCTCCCTGACTGTATGTGTCGGTGGAAACAATACTTGCATACAACAAGTAACCCTGGAGCTCACGGTTACCAGATATGCGATGCCCGGGAGCATGCCACAGCAGCCTTGACCGTTCAGCATCAAGTAACTCCCATTTGAAAGTAGCCTGAATGCTGGAGTAATCACTGCAGCTGGGGCACCCTTCAAATGACAGGACAGGTTTGCTACAGAACGATTACAAGCCCCGTGCAACACTATATCCTGGCATATGAGTGATCCACTTAAAGCATTCTTGCAGTTTGTACCGCTCAGAAACACTTCTCGATCCCCACTCCGGCATCGAAATCTGTATGGTAATTCCCAAGATTCCGTAATGTATTACTTACCCATTCCTTCATATGTGCCTGCCTGCTTTTGTTCAAGGCAATATTGAAACTGAAAAGTAGTGACCGGTAGAGTTATGTGGCCATGGATTAGCCATTCTGTAGACGGTGATTCTGCCACTGTGAATGGTAATCTATCCAGTTTTTCGATACGCAGCATTGCATATTTTGCTCCCTTTTGTGCCATTTCTAACTGTTTATCTGTTAGATTGTATTCAGAAAACAGAGACGTGCTGTTGATAAAACGCCAAGGCACGTAGCCTGCTCGCAAAGATTGCAGCGTCCAGCTTAACAACATAATAGAATGTAACTGTGATTTCCCGTGTTGTAATATGGCCAGATCTTGTTCTAGTATGTCTATCGCAGAAGATACAATGTTGCCTAAGGAATATATCCTGGAGGTCAATGTGGTTAACCCATTGTCTACCACTGCTAGAGATTTTTCTAGATTTATACGGTCTATTTCCCGTAACCTCTCTGCGGCCTCTTGTTGGGATATTTTCCAAATTTCATTGTAGACAGCCTTATAGAAACGTTTCTGACGTGGCTTCCTGGGACCCATTAACAAATCCCTAAGATCCACATCCTCTGACAGTAAGGAGAAGTGTTGTTTCACCTGTGTGAGTGTTGAGGTTTTTAGCCAATCAAGGCACAACTTCCCAACACTGTAGGATGTCACTACCCCTGGATGTTGTCTTTGTACATAACGTGGATCTGGCCTATGGATACTCAACCCTTCGGTTTTACCCATGAATCTTGCTTGACAACTATTAGTGTCTGTGGGCCAAATCAACCATTTTTTCCAATCGGGGTCTGATCTGTTGTATTGTATAATGTCATCTACTGTAATTTCTTCCTGTGATGTTATGTTGCCCTCGGTGTGTGATGGAGTCGGCACCCGAGGTGTGTTCAAGTCTTTGCTCTTAGCTAGTCCAAGGCAAGACGTCTGTTGCACTGTCTCGTTCAAAAACATGATTTGTTGAGGGATGAGGCATGCTCTAAACAAAGCTTCTGTTCCCTGAACTTGCCATTCTCTAGTACCCCAGACTGATTTTAAGTCTATGGTGTCTTTCCACAAGTCGAAACCTTGCTCGGACAACTGGGCAATAAAGGAAGCAGAGTAAATCTGTTTGGTGTTTGTCAACATATTTTTCTGTGCTGATGTTGGTGCAACCTTATAATAATATGAGACTGGGTCAGACATATTGAACCCTGAAAAATATGGAAACTTTTGTGTAAATGTTTTTGAACTGCCTTTCGGCGGTGTTGGACAATGTTCCCACTGGTGGTATGTGAACACATTTCTAGGATTAGCAGATTTATGCAAAAAGTGATGACCATAGTGTTGATAACAATACATACTCTCAAAATCTGATGTCTTCCAATGTTTCACTACCTGAAAACGAAGCAGATTTTTCCAAATCAGATAACATGTTATTAACAGTTTCAAAATCCCAATCATCGGAAAATGTAACTGGAGGTAATGATATCACTCAATGATATTTTAAATAAATGAGGAATTCTTAAAATTTCAGTCTGAGCAAATATATCGAAATTAACCTTGTCCCAAACTATACCATCGGGTATAGGAACTGCTGTAATGTTCACTGATGACAAGTCTCTTTGTTCTCGATGAGATGATAGGTGTGGTTTTAAAAGTAAGTTCACCTTTTGGGCTGCAGAGCTTTGTCAAATGTATTTCCCATTAATAAGCATACTAAAAACTATTACCAAGCCTACCCAGAAAAGAAAGAAAAGTATCCCGGTGATTAGCCATAGTTCTACCCAGGGTGACACCAGGAAAGTCTTTTTAAGAAAGTGCATAAAGTCTGTAACTTGCTGCTTGCGTGATTTATTGGCTGGCGTCGTTTCCGGTTCGCCTGGATCCAAAGAAAACGTATCAAAGTTTATGAAGTAGCCAGAAGCAGTTCGATCAATTGTTGTTATTGCATCAGGATTTGTAGAAATCGTGGTTTGCTCTTGTCGAGGCATGTTGACGTAGACATCTGTATTTGGTCGAATAGCGAGTTGCCTTTGATTTTGAAGTTGAGCTTCAGGTTCAAGGGGAACGAGTTCCATAGCATTGTTGCTTAGTCCTTCATTCCGTGTTGGAGGCTCTTCAAACATGAGTCTTTCCGTTTGAACTTCTTGGATTGTAGCGAGAGGAGGGCGTCTGCTACTTTGGAGTCCACGTGGCCTACTGCTTAGTATCGGCCACATAATGTGGTTTGATTAGGGCAATTGAGATAAATCTTTTCTCCTTTTTTGTCCGGCAAGAGGCGGTAGAAGTACAGTTCTTGTTCCTTCAATTGCTAGGACTGGTACAGGCTTTCTGTATGATGGCCCAAATTCTTTCTTGTCCGCTATTTTCTCTCTGACCAGATCCCCGACTTTTGGGATCCAGACAGGTCTTGCCGTGACTGATTTGACTTCCCCAGTGGCGGTCTGCTTCAGGTGGATATTACTTGGTTGTGTCCTGGATTCATTTAGATCCTGTAAAACAGCCAAACGATCATGGATGTCGAAAGGCTTTTCATCCGCCACTGCACCTTCACAATCAAGATCTGGTACCCATATTCTTGTCCCAAATAGGACCTCATATGGAGTGACCCCCCCTTAGAGAACTTCTTGGCATGTTGTTCAAAGCTCGCTAGACTCCATACAAATGTTTTACCCAACTTTTACCCGGCCCTAGTACTCTAGCTGTTAAACATTGCTTTAAGTCCCGGTTTTTTCTCTCCACAACCAAATTTTCCTCGGGATGATACGGAGAGGAGTACCGCAATGCTACACCCAATCCTCGCATGGTCTCCTTGTAAGCCCGAGAGCTAAACGCAGGCCCTGGTCAGAATGTAATGTGCCAATTGCGTATGTCCCTATAAAGATTTGCAAATCTTTTATAGCAGTTCGAGCGTCAGCCGAGCGTTAGGGCCACACCCATAGGAATCTCGAACAGGAATCCACTGCAACCATGATATACCTGTAAGCCCCATCACATTTTAAGGGACCGCAGTGGTCCAGGTAAATGCACGCGAATGGACAGTCTGATGCTGTCTAATAATGGAATTTCCGCTGGGCGAGCTATGGTGGCCCCATTTATTGGCTGGCAGAAGTCGCATTGCAAGACATAGTCTTTAGTCTGCTTCGTTAATCCAGGCCACCAATAGCGTTGTTTCAATAAAGAAACAGTCGCCGTCACTCCTGCATGTGCAGAACCTATCCCTTCGTGTGCTGCTAGAATTAAACCTAACCTACGATCCATGTTTGGAATTACTCTATCCCCCACTCCAGGAATCTGAGCAAATGGAATGTTATTGACATCTAACTTGTTAGGAGTACTTGAGTGGAAACTTCTTTGGTAGTGCTTTGCTGTTTTTGCGTGAAGCAATGACAGCTACCATAATCTCACCATCTATTCTCGTTTTAGAACGAGTGATTGCAGCTACGGAAGCCGTGCGTACAGCCTCCTTTGCGGCTTCATCAGCCAATGAATTCCCTTCAATGTGAGCGCCATCACGCTGATGACTCAGTGTATGTATCACGTGAGCTCTCGGTAGTTTGGTTTTCAACTCCACTACCTGTTCCCATAGCATTTTATGCTTAATTGTGCCACCTTTTGCATCTTTGAACCCGTTTTGAACCCAGTACTGCAAATATTCATTATGACTGCACACAATAAAAGGAATCGCACACAATTAGTGTGGGGAATTCTCGATCCGTATTCACTAGTGCCAGTATTAGGGCTTTTAATTCTGCCAGCTGTGCCGTGCAGTCTCCTAGAGATTGCGTTTTTGTGCAACTTGGGTGGAACTTTCCATCTCGCATGCGACCTTTAACGATTGCACATGCTGCGCTATATTGTTGCTTACTTCCTATGGCTGGTTGAGCAGATCCGTCAGTGTAAATTATATATTCATACTGATCTAGAGGCATTATTTCGTTCGGTAGAGGATATTCTTGTTCGTATTGCAGGAATGCTTGTGTCTTTAAATTTGGGTCGTACCTGTGTTCTACATCTGTTGCAGTGAGAGAATTAGCCCATTGTATCCATCTCGGTTGTAAAGCTTTAGCACTAGGAACGCTTACCTTTGTCGCAGCCTCTAAGGCTGGAACCGGAGTCACTACTATTATTCGTTTCCCCTGAGCCAGTGCTCTCTCTCTCACTACAGCAGTCTGTACTGCTGTTAGAATTTTTTCTGTAGATGCGAAGCGCATCTCAGCATTTGTGTACAAATGTGATTTGTATGCAATTGGTACTGTCTCACCTTCATTATATGTTAGATAGGTGTACCCAGATTGACCCGCAACTATACGGATCACCAGGTTGCATACGTTCACGCGTGCCTGTAAGTGTTTGGAAGCTATCCTGTCAGCTTGTAAGGAACGAAGTGTATCTGTATGTTCCTGTGTCCATTGTTTTACTGAAAAATCAGGTTTTATTTAATCATAGAAAGGTTTCACTCTTTCTGCGTAATCCAAAATGTAAGTTCAACCAAAATTTAGGAATCCCAGGATTGATTGTAAATTTTTTTATGATTTTGGAGGTTGGAGCAGCACGCATTTTTCTAAAGAATTGGCTGCCAGGCTTTTCCCTTCACTTGAAAGCTCATATCCTAAAAACAGGACACTGAGATGGGCAATTTTTGATTTTTTAAAGTTGAATTTGTAGCCCTCAGAAGCAAATCCCGAAATTATGGTATTCACCCTGTTCAAGTGTTCCTCTAGGTCATCATCCGTTAGATAAATATCATCCACATAGGACAATGCCTCTTCGTCCAAATTTTGAAGTAACTGAGGGCATATTAGCAAGACCGGCGATAAAATTATCGCCGTTTTAGCGGCAGGAAACTGCTGCTAAAACGGCGATATTGAGACTTGCTAATATGCGTTATAGAATTCAATAGAAGCCCAAGTTAGATGTGCAGGACATCTAACCTGGGCTTCTATTGGAATTCTATAACGCATATTAGCAAGCCCATTATCGCCGTTTTAGCGGCAGTTTCCTGCCGCTAAAATGGCGATAATTTTATCGCCGGTCTTGCTAATATGCCCCTCAGTTACTCTGGCCGAAAACAACCCCGGGCTGTTCTTATACCCCTGGGGAAGTCGACAAAATTGATGCTGGGTCCATAGCGCTGAGAAGGCTGTTAGATGCCTGCTTGCAAGCGCAATATTTTGGCCTAAAAATCCATTTGAGATATCAAGTGTAGTTTTATATTTTATCCGCACGATGTTATTCATTAATGCGGCACTGTGTGCATTTTGGACTGCAAATGTCTTAGTGCAAGTGTTTAAATGTCTGTAATCTAAAACTAGACAATATGTGTTGTCAGGTTTCATGACAGGAAACAAAGGATTGTTCATTTGTGAGGTGCAAGTTTCAATCACCCCTTGGTATTCAAGTTGATCTAAGATCTCCCTGACCTGTTTTTTAGCTTCTTGCTTTATTGGATACTGCCTCTGTGCAGTTGGAGTATTTTTTATAGGAATTATGTGGTGGGTGGAATCCTCATCCCATCCAACATGGTTTTTATATAATGCTGGAGCCTGGGCTACCGCCCACTCCTGCACATGTGTGTTGCAAGTTCCTGGAAATATGGTCTGAGAAGGCCGGAAGAATTACCGATTCTCCTTTAGGGCAATCCATGACGAATGCTGGCAGCCAATCTCGTTCAGCTAACAAAATGTCATAGCCAAGCTTCAGGTTCTCCCAAAAGAGACCTCTTACTGTTCTACATTTGTCCCCCTCCATTTGGAGCGTTATTTCATATACTTTATGTGGGACACTTACCCTAGTATCAGGTGTTTCCACCGTGATATAATCATTCAAGTCCGCTGTCACCAGAAATTCCTTCAGGTTCTGGCGAGCTATTGTTATTTCTGCTGCACTGTCTAGCATCGTCAGAGCCCATTCCCCGTTCAGTAGTCGAGTCCTCAGAATTCTGGGCATGTCTGATCTTTAGACCTGCAACTTTCTTCTTTTTTGAACTGTGGCTTTTGCTTTGGCTTCTCTTCTTTTTTAGAAGTGTAATCCTGAGCGTGCTGCTTGTCTCTGGACTTTGTACGCTCTTCTTGTCTTTCTGACCGTCCTACCCTCTCGGAGTTTTTCGATGAACCCTGAAAGGAACGTGCATCAGTATCCTGATACCTGTCAGGTTTCCTAATATTATCCCTATTCCTAAGGTTATACCTCTTTTCGGAGGGCTCCTGTGGAGAAGATCTACCTCAGGATTGAGATCTGTTTCCTTTAACGTTTTGTTGTTTTTTATTGTCCCACTTCTTTGTTGAAGCAGGTGTCTGCTTAATAGTGTCCTTTTCAGGACTGCCCATCAGTTGTGGTTTTAAAGCTTTCCCACCCAAACTGTCTGCCTAATTCTGCATATGCAGTTTCAATTATTTTTGGTAGTTCGTGTTCCTGTTCTAAAGGACTGAACTCCCTTAGGCGTTGGCAGATAGCCACTGAAGCTGCTTCCCCCTTAATGTTAGCTAGTATTATGGCTGATACCTGGGCATAGTTACCTAGTAACTTCATCCCTAAGTTTAGGGCAGGCTCTGCTCTGTACTCATTTTGTATCTGTCTCAATACATCAGGTACTACTGCTAATGACAGGATACCATGAGTTCTGGTATAAATGGCAGCCAAGACTGTACCCCAAGTGGTGCAATCCTCTACTTGTGGAGTTATCCCCATGGGCAAGCAGATTGTTAGCATTCTGTGTTTTTCATACAGGGTAGTATTCGGAAATACTGCCTCTAGCTGCGTTGTTTTCTGAGCTACCCAGAATGGCATTTGCTCACGTTTTGTGAGCATTTTACCCATTACCGCGTGTAATGTTTGTGGTGTAATTTAGGTGCTGTACCCTGAATTTGAGTTCCATTTGTTGCTACTATTGCTGGTTGGACTGCAAGTGTCCTCATGACGAATTGCGTCAAGTTTCTGTATATTTTAATTAAATCTTTGTGTTGTATGAGTAAGTCTCCTGGTGGCATTGTGTCAATGTCAGGATGTGGTGTGTAGGCCGCTAATATTGGCCATGTTGCCCCTTCTCTTCCGAGCGGGCCGAGTCTTACTCTTCTTTTTGTATGGGGTAGGGTGCCTTTAAACCAGTATAAATGTTCCTGGTACGTGAGCGGAACCTCGATGTCCTCGAACGGACAATATTCCGCTGGTGCAGCTCCTTCTGTATAGGAGTGAAATGTTTTTGTCCTTGCATTTGTTGCTGGGAATGTAATCCACAAATAAAATACCTCTGTTCTGTTTGATTCGTGTGCCTCAATCAGGAAAGCTACTATGCCACCCCTAGCTGATAAACCATGCGCAAGTAGTTTCAGGGTGACTGTATTTCTAAAGTTTGGTCCAATTTGTATTGCGTCTGCATCTTCCTCACCATCTGTGAGGGGCAGTGCTTGTAGCAGTGGGTCTAATTCTGTGTTAGTCATTGTTTTTAGTACACTAAATGACTTTTCAAGGGAACCAAGATACGGTGTTATGCACAATTTTAGGAACAATGTGTCTTTCAAGCTTGATTAACCAACAGCCAATAAATAGGATTTTTAGCCTACTCAGCTGTGGCGGAGTTTGTGCCCACCCACTCCAGACATCTCTGGTGTTTTGTGAGTAGGGGTCTCTCAGAATAGCACGACTGAACTACTCAGATTCTACTGTTAAAAAGTACCCAACCAAATTTGGCAGCGCCATGTCGTGTAGTTCCTATATTACCTATACAGGATCTGCGCGTTTGGATAACATAAACTGTGGGATTGGTGGCGGACTGATTCCGTGCACCCCCACTGGATACGTTAGCCTGTCTGTATTAGCTAGCTCACAGTGCCACTAGAGTCTCCTCTTATCGGGGAGAGAATAGTTCTTGGCAACCTCAGAACATGACAACCCTGATCCCTCAGAATCGTGGAAACAATATACTACCTTTCGCTCAGTCACTCATGCTCACTTAGTTTGTCTCGGAGAGATACACAGAATAAACAGGCTGGGTGTTTCAATAAGTATTTATTGAACAGTTGTTGTTCTAGTGTAGAATATATGAGCTGCAACAACCATTAGACAGCAGAGATATATGATTAGCAATACTACGAAAGTAAAAGGATGGTAAAGTTCTACCATCTTGCAGAAATCATGAATATATACACGTACATAAAACACATGATAAAAGTGCGTACTCCTACGATGCCTCCCTAACTAGATGTATCTAAATGTACCTAGCATCTGTGTAGGTGTTATGCCAAGAATCCCTCTAGGATCTAGTCCACCCCATTACCTGAGAGTTTAGAGAATGTGAGACCCCGTCCTGGTCTCGAGTTGGACACCCCGCGAGGGATGTTAGACCACTACTAGCTGGAGCATCTGCATGCAGGAACCTCAGCGTCTCTGGTCCGTGTTTCAGCCGGGAAGTCACGGTCTCCTCTGTCTTCCTAAGCAAGATGTTTTGTATATATACCCATAGGTCTCCTACCTTGCTGTGTTACTGTGTCGGCCTAAAGGATGACGTTGGGCCTGAACTTTATACAGAGATATTATACAGGAGATGGTAATCCTACTGTTAGTCCTGCTGTGCTTCCAAGAAGCCTCATGCATAACATATGAGAATCGAACCAGGGAAAAACCCGCGTTCTAAGTGCAGTGTCATATCTGGGTAAAAGTTCAGTGCATAAGAACCGTTATGTATGCAATGTAGGGAAGGATGTAGGTGAAAGGTTGCGATGTTACCTGCGCCCATATAGGGTACCTATATGGAATATAACAACCTGACTCCGTTGCAGAACGAGCTCTACACACCTTAGATGTTAGAAGAGCACTGTTGTATTACACTGAAAGAACGAAATCTTTTCGTAAGACCAAACAACTCTTTGTCGCTTTTGCACCACCTCACAAGGGCAATCCTATATCCAAATCAAGTATTGCTAGGTGGATCGTTAAATGTATTCAGATTTGTTATGCAAAAGCCAAAAGGACTCTAACGGTACCCCCTAGAGCACATTCCACTCGTAAGGTAGGGGCTACTATGGCTTTCTTAGGGAACATCCCTATTACTGACATCTGCAAAGCTGCAACATGGTCCACACCACACACATTCACCAAGCACTATTGTGTAGATGTGTTAGCCAGACAACAAGCTAATGTGGGCCAAGCAGTATTTAAAACGCTGTTTCAGACAACTCCATCAGTTACAGGATAGCCACCGCTTAGGGGAGACTGCTGTATAGTCTATGCATAAGCATGTGATCTACAGCTCACATGCCTCGAACGGAAAATGCTACTTACCCAGTATGTATCTGTTCTTGGCATGTAGAGCTGTAGAATCTCATGCGCCCACCCACCTTCCCGGGTACCTGTAGCTGCTGTAGTTCTCTTGTTACTATTCATACATACACATGGACATCTCTATTCTTTACAACTACTCCATTCTCTCACCCTCTGCGGGAAAACAATCTGAAGATGGAGTCGATGACCATGTGCACTATCACCGAAAGGAGGAGTCACCTACCTCGTGACTAGGAAGACTTCTTCGAAGAAAAACAAAGTGCAAACATCCAGGCCCAACACTAGATGGCGATCTATGCATAAGCATGAGATTCTACAGCTCTACATGCCAAGAACAGATGCATACTGGGTAAGTAGCATTATAGCATTATATATATATATATATATATATATATATATATATATATATATATATATATATATATATATTCTCTGAAAAAAAACAAAGATTGCAGGGACATTATAATTCGGCCCAGTTTTCACTCCTGCAAAACCAGTGAAATTCAACAGGTAGTTACCTGCGCTAACTATAACTTACGACCCGCAATGCTTATTACCTTATTGGTTGGTGAGTGGGTGTGTGAGTGACTATTTCGGTTGGTGAGTGGGAGTGATAGCGACAGAATGGGTATGTGAGTGGGTGTCTTACTGTCTGGGTGTATCTGTGTAACTGCACCAGAAAGGAACCTCACCTGCCCTTTGATCCAACGAGAGTCCACAGCTTTGCACAAAATGTCTATCCAACTGGAGTACTTTCTACTGGTTAATTAGTAAGTGCTACTTCGTTGGGTAAATGTCTAGTGCATATTCTACACTATAGCTGCATAATGGACCATGAGGAAATGCCTCCAGTGACCTTGTGTGCATTTTGGCAGTGTGATTGTTTCTCATGTGTCTTCATCCAGAAATCTGTGATAACATGAATCCTTGGATAGAAAAGAAGAAGAGACTACAAAGAGGTAACTCTTCACTAAACAAGGGTACTTCCTCTTAACTATATGAAGAAAGGGCTTCTTTGTTTGGTGGAGATGTCCTCATATTCCTAGGCATCAAGGACACATCACCAAAATCGGTGGGAAACATGCTGGGGGCGGGGGGGGGGCGGCCCTCTTGTTAAGCTGTCGATCATCCTGGCAAAAGGTGGGAAGCCCTTTGCATACTACTAAGTTGGGCGGTGCCAAATGCTTTTTGGCCCTGGCACCATGGCTAGGGGTTCAGGGTATTCCTACCCTACCCCCTTTCCTTTATTTTTATGTTTTTATTTGGGACTCTGCTGAGTCCCTAAATGACTGCCAACACTTTGGAAGTCAAGTTGAAGCGCTGGCAGCCAAGTTTTGCAGAGGGTCCACGTCCCTAGATATACAAATTTAGTTTTCCTTTAAAATCTCAAGAACTACTGAACGGTTTTACACCAAATAACATAAAGCACGCTTTCTGGACCAAAAGCTACCTTTGTGCCAAATTTGGTGTAATTCTGTTCAGCGGTTCGGGCTGTAGTAGTGTCTAAAATCTCTATGGAAATTAACATGAGAAACACACTTTTTTTTTTTATCTCCTCATCCCCACCCCCCGCCCCCCCAGCCCCTCCTTTCTCGGTCCCACTTGACAGATCACCCCGAAACTTTCCATGCACAACTAGGATCAGGAGGGCACTTTATTTGGAAACTTTTGTGAAGATTCGTCAAACGGCGTCAAAGTTATAGGAAAGACAAAAACTCTTTTACTATAGAAACTAGGTCCTAACTATAACTACCTACTGGCGATATAATAATTGTAAGCAATTCTGTTTCTTACCCCCGATTTCATTTGCTGTAGACATTTGTTGTTTTGACCTTTATTGCTTTGACTGAAGTGCTTTCACTATTAGCCACTACTGCAGCACATGTTTCAATTTCTATAATAAAACCTTAAATGTAACATTAGATAGGGAAGGACATTTGAAGGTGCCGGAAAGGAGCAAATGAGTTGGCTTAAGGACTAGAAGGCCTATTATCCCTGCGAGGAGAGAGAGAGGGAGACTGCAAACAACGCCGAGCTGGTGCACGTAAAAGCTGCTATTGTTTCTCCTCAGCATGGGACTCCTGAAAGAACCCGGAAAGGAGCAAGAGAGGAGGCCTAAAGACTAAAAAGCCCATTATCCCTGTGAGGCAAGAGAGAGGGACTGCACACAGCGCTGAGCGATCTCGCATAAAAGCTGCTATTGTTTCCTGTGGCGACTGGACACTTGAAGGATCTAGAAAAAGCAAACGACGGTGCCTAGGACTAAAAGGCCCATTATTCCTGTAAGGGTAGCGAGAGATCCAGAGACTGCACGGAACACAGGACACTTTAAGCAGCCGAAAAGGAATGAGTGAGGGGGCCTAAGGACTACAAGGCCCAATATTCAAGTGAGGGATGAAAGGCTGCACACAGCGCCGAATGACACACGTAAAATCCACTATAGTTTCCCACTGGATGCGCTCGGTGTGTACCCGGGCGAAGACCAGACTAAGATCGACCCATCTGTGCCCAAAAGAGGCTGAGCTAGGCTCCGTCTCCTGGTCCCTTATGTTGGACCCTGCTCAGGATAGCTTAAACTTGTAATTCTTTCAACTTCTTTCCCGTGAATTTTGTTGTGGGCGCTATAATGGACAAGTGTAAAGGGAACCCGCTCGCAGACTGCGCCAGGAAAAAACAATCCACTTCCAAATCCATTATAAATTTCTTGTCTTCAGTGATGGGTGCTATTGATTCCGAAAAATGGCGAGTCGAGGCTAGGTTGGTTTCTACTGTGAGAGACCCTAGTGTCTTAATGCGGAAACCTTGAGTGTTGAGCTCCCTTACCCCCTCAGCTGTCCAGTTCCTCACATTTTGCTGGCCAACCTCATGTGGAGGGTTCTACAGTTTCCCGTGTTTCCAATGCATGTGTCTCTCATGACCATCGATCTCAACTATCCTAGAGATTTCAAATGCATCCAATAGCTCGCCCTCGAAAACAACAAGAAAGGAAAACTTTTTTTTTTTTTTTTTAATTTTCCAAAACCTTTATTAACAAATTCTGCATAGACAGAATGCAAACTTTATCAATTTAGAGCATCATACATAACCCGTTGTTCACTGAATTATACATCAGAAGGCAATCACATTCAGATAGACTCGTTATTCCGTACTGCACGACTATGGCACCGTGAACAGCATTTTGCACAGAAAAGCGCCACAGGGAGAGGAGCAGTCCCAGTCGGAGGGAAAGATGGGGTTAGGGAAAAGGGCAATCACGGTCCAGCACCGGCGCCCGCCGCGGGCATAGTGCCGGCGGGGAGCGCGGGAGAGGCCGCCCGACTCGTCTGAGGACGGGAGTGGAGGTACGACACCAGGGGACCCCATATATCAGATGGGCGGGATCTTGCAGGCAATAAGTCCCAAAATTCAGATAGTAAGGTCTGACATCGCGAAGCATCCTCAAGCCAGTGGGTGAATTTAGGCGCCGGTCTACGGCCCCAACACATAGCCACCCTGCGCCGGGCGAGGACGAGCAGCATCGCGATCAGGCGGCGTGAAGCATCCGGGCAGAATTTAACAAAGCCCAGCAGGCACAACGGGGGGTCAGGCCGAACCTGAGCAGCAGTGATCTCAGATATGGCGGCACACACCGCCAGCCAGAAATCCGATACCCTAGGGCACAACCACGCAAGGTGAGTAAAATCCGCGGCAGGGGCGGAGCACCGCATGCATCTATCGTGGGGAATAAGTCCCAGCCTATGTAGCTGAACCGGAGTGCGATACAGCCTATGCAAATATTTAAAATGGATGAGACGAAGGCGATAGTTGGGAGATAGCCTCTTCGTCTGATTACAGCAATATCGCCAATCTGCTTGTGCGATGTCCATGCCCAACTCTTCGCCCCATGCTGCGCGTGCACGGTCGGTGGAGATGGAGGTGGTCGACAGCGTTATGGCGTATAATTTAGTTACCAATTTGCGAGGAGTGGGGGACGTGTATATGTAGTCAAGAGCCGGCATTGAGGATGGGGGTTGGGGAAACGTGGGGTGCAGCGTCTTGCAGATAGCCCGCAGTTGGTAAAAGAGCAGTGTGTCCATCGGGCCCGATGAGGCTGGAGGGGAATAAAAAGTGTCACCGGGGTAAAGGTCAGCCAGAATCGTCAGCCTCATACGGGCAGCATGTTTGGCCATGCCTGTGGGCTGGAGAGGGGGGAAGGCAGGGTGTCTCACAATAGGCATAGCGTTAGCCGATAACGACGGTGCATTAGATAGACGGCGCAATCCCTGCCAGGCCCAACGCAGTGTCTCAACCGTGTTCACCTCGGCACCCGGGCGACACTTCGGGGCGAACAGGGCGGTAGTCAGCGGCCAGGGAGCCGCCAGGTCAGCTTCAACCGCCAAATGCGGCTGATAAGGGGTGGGGTGAATCCAGAAATGTAGGAAACTGGCCTGGGCACTTAAGGCATAGAGTTTGAAATTGGGAGCGCCCATACCGCCCGATGACATTGGGAGAGTCAGGATGTCATATGCAATCCGCGGCTGTTTGCCCGCCCAGACCAGAGAAATGATCAAAGAGCGGATTTTGCGAAAGAAATGTGCAGTAAGAGGTATTGGAATGTTTAAGAAGAGATAAAGGAATTTCGGGAGGACCACCATCTTGGCAATAGCTATGCAACCCGCCAGAGACAGGGGGAGTCGGTTCCAATGGGGTATCTTAGATTCCAGCCAGTCCACTGCACGCCCGAAGTCGGCCTTCCAGAGGTCGTCCAAGTTCCTGCTCAGCCATATTCCCAAATAACGGGTGGGACCAGAGGCCCAGACAAAAGGAAAGTCCGGAGTGAACGGCGTGGTGGCATCGGTAAGAGGGAACAACACTGACTTGCTCCAGTTCACCTGGATACCAGAGAGTCCACCAAATCGAATTATTTCACGGACTAGGGGGGTGAGGTTATCTTGGGGATGCCGGACATACAGCGTGATGTCGTCAGCATACAAGGAAACCAAGAGGGCGCGGGCTGCAAAGCCAATACCCTTCTGAGTATGGTGTTGCCGGAGCCGGGCCGCAAGCGGCTCCATCGCAATCGCAAAGAGCATAGGGGAGAGCGGGCAACCTTGTCGAGTGCCACGTTCAATCAGTATGGGTGCTGATACCTGACCATTAATTCGTAGGCGGGCAGAGGGGCGAGTGTAAAGAAGAGATATCTTACGAATGAAAACGTTACTGAAACCTAGGCGCGGTAAGAGAAAAAAGAGGAAGGGCCATTCCAGCGTATCGAATGCCTTAGTGGCATCGAGTAGCGCGGCAACCGTGGGGAGGTTAGGGTTTATTTGATGAAGGACCGAAAATATAGTGCGAAGATTATGCGAGGTGGCACGGCCCGGAATGAAACCAGACTGATCGGGGAGGGCGATAAGGGGCATGAGGTGGAGAAGACGGGAGGCCAATAACTTAGCGAAGATCTTATTATCGATGTTAATTAAAGAGAGGGGCGATAGGAGTCCCTACTGTCAGCAGGTTTGTCCGGCTTGAGGAGTAGCGTTATCATTGCCTCGCGGAGTGACAACGGAAAGAGGCCTGTATCGAAGGAGTCGTTATACATGGCGGCCAAATGTGGCACCAGATGCGCGGCAAAAGCCTTGTAGAACGAGGCGGGTAGGCCGTCCAGTCCTGGAGCCTTATCGCTGGGGAGACTATTTATAGCCGCTAGTATCTCCTCCTTAGAGAAGGGCTCATCTAAAAATTCACGATGGTGGTCCTCAAGCCACACCAGCGCAAGGGTATCGAAATACTGTTCAAAGGCCTCGGCGAAGGAGAGGGGCCCGCAGCGTAGAGTTGCGAGTAGTAGTCCATAAAGCGGACCTGGATTTCTGCAGGGGAGGTGGTTCTGGCAAGACCGCCATCCCGAAGAGCCGCGATGTACGACGCCGCCCGGGGGGACGTAGAAGATTGGCCAGGGTCTTGCCGGGTCGATCGCCCTCACCGAAGCGACGGGCTCTGGCCTCCCTACCCAGAAAGAGAGTTCCCTGTCGGCCTCCGCAACAAATTCAGAGTGCTTAGCACGCAATATCGCAAGGGTCTCTGACCTGGGGTGGGCAGCATATTCTACATCCAGGGCCTTAATCTCCGATTCGGTCCTGTCCAATAACGCGCGGATGGAGCGGAGGACACCTGCCTGTTTGGAGATGCACTCGCCTCGTATAACTGTTTTGAAGCCTTCCCACAGGATGGACGGGGATTCCACCGAGCCGACATTTAAATCAAAGTAGTTTATAATCGCCGTTTGGATCTCATCGCTAAAAACAGAATCACGGAGGGAGTCGCCATGTGAATGAACGCTGTGGGGAGTTGGGGGGGCGAAGACAGAGCTGAACGGGAGCGTGGTCGGAGAAAGTGCGCGCCATATGGTTAACAGAAGTGAGCCAAGTGAGGACATCCGGTGAAGTAATCCATAGATCAATACGGGACCAGCAACCCCGGGCTCCGGTGACCCAAGTGCCCTCACGGGCATCAGGCCACATGTGCCTCCAGGCGTCATATAACTAGTTGTCCGTAAGTATGGACTGAAGGAGAGCTGTAGAGCGAGGGTGCGATGAGTGTGAGCCAGAGCGGTCCTGGGCCGCGGAGAGAGTAATATTGAAATCCCCACCCCAGACGAGGGCCGCCGGGCCCAGGGAAGAGATGAGGTGCCATATATGTGTGAAAAAATCGGGGTCGTCCGAGTTAGGGCCATAGACAGCAGCAATCGTCACCGGCTGGGACATCAGGGAACCTTGCAAGATAACATACCGTCCGTCCGGGTCCTTGAATACCTGAGTAGTCTGCCAGGGGAGCCCCCTGCGTATCAGAATGGAGACTCCCCTAGAATAAGAGGAATAGAAAGAAGAGTGCATTTCCCCCCAATAGCGCAACTGGAGTCTGGTAGCTGTTTCGGGCAGCAGATGGGTTTCCTGCAATAGGCAAACGTCGACCCTGTGACGCTGTAAGTGAGAGTGAATGAACCTGGCCTTACGGTGATTATTCAGACCACGGATATTCCAAGTCCAATATATGGTGTCAGTCATGGTACTCTACATCTGAATAAAGCTAGGACGCAGAGCAGGGGGCCAGATGGCAGAGCGAGCCAATGTAAGCGCTGGCACAACCAATACCCGACCAGGAGGGGAACAGGACATTCGCCAGAGGCAGATATTAGGGCCAGCCAGTAGCCAGCCATTCGAGAAGGCCCAACCTTGGAGGGATCAGCAAGCGTGCTAAGAGCAAAAAGGGGAGGAAAAACAGTGCCATCAAGGAGGAAGAGGAAATCGTGAACAGTCGTGCAAATTTGAACATGACTAGCAGTGGCGTGATGCTTTCTTATGAGAAACAGAGAATGAGGACACAACAACAAAACGATCCCCATAAAATAATAAACAAAACCCACGAGAAAACCCCCCAACCCAGCCCGCCGCACATAACGCAATCTGAAAACCAATTCCTGGCAAGTCAATAGCATACAGAGTGCAGACGACCACATTCCCGAGCACACCCCCCCCACTCCCCACCCTCCCTACTTGAGACCCCCCCGAACACCCCCACCCCGCACCAACCCCCAATCAGGCTGAGATACCACCCACACCCACCCCAGGAACCCGCAACTAGGAAGGAAACAGTGAGTAGCCAACAAGGGAATTATCCCGTGGGGGCATGGCAACGCCCAGCGTACACCCCTGCCAATAAGACAGGGTGGCCAAGCCTACGTGGTCAAGCAGACAACAAGTAAATACACCCAGAATACAGAAGTGCTCCGCCCAGTCTCAAGCTTCGAACATCAGTGCCAGTGGCGGCACGGAGGACCCGCAGTGCCCAGGGTCAGCCAAGAGTCCGATCAATTAACATCGCTCACAAACACAGAGATCTAGTCAATCTTTAGGTCAGTCATTGTCACTGAGTGGGGCCTCGGAGGCGGCCCGGGAGCCTGCTGGAGAAGAGCGTTCTGGACGGTCAAGCTTCTTAGCGAACACCAACGCCTCCCTAGGATCCGGGAAAGTGAGAGTCTTGGAGCCCTGACGGATTCGTAGCTTGGCTGGGTAGGCCAGAGAGTAGGAGATGTCGTGTTTCTGAAGGAGTTTCTTGGCAGGCAGGAACTCACGACGCGCCGCCTGGACAGCCTGAGTGTAGTCGGGGAAGAACGAGAGGGAATTGCCCTGGTGGCGGATCTCGCCCTTCTCTCTAGCCGCCCTGAGGATGACGTCCCGGTACCTAAAGTTCAAGATCTTAGCAATAATGGGGCGTGCCGGCAGGCCCGGGGCAGGGCGAGGACCAAGGGAACAGTGGGCCCGCTCCACGATGAACACGGGCGAGAGGGCATCTCCGAACAGCTCGCGGACCAGCTGCTCCACGAAATCCTCCATACGGGATATGTTGGTGGACTCTGGCACACCCGTGATGCGGAGGTTGCTCCTCCGGGAGCGCGCCTCCAAATCCTCATTCTTATTGCGGATTACGGCCAGGAGTTTGTCCATGTGTAGCAGTTTCTGCCGATCCTGGGTGGCCGTATCCTCCACGTCCGACACTCTTGTTTCCACATGAAGCAGCCTAGCGTCATGCGTGTCCACCCGGGCCTTCACATTGTCCAAGCGAGTTGACAGTTGGTCTAGCTGGGCCGCGATGTTGGTGACGGTGGATTTTACATCCAGCATGATAGCTTTCAGGTCGTCTTCGCGAGATTGCGGTGGGTCGGGTGGCGACGCAGAGTCCTCCCCTTCCACTCCGCCACCCTCCTGGCGCGTCTGGCGCCGTAGGTCAAATGTGAGTCTGGGCTGCTTGGGATCCGTACGACCCATGGTGATCAGGCAGTGAGGAGCAGACCCAAGTGCGACGGGGGGCAGTCAGGCCCAAATGACGAACCAGCGGGGCAGGTGTGATGTCCAGGCTCAGGAGTGACCAGCGCCCGCACTCGTGGACACGATGGCAGAGTGAGTAGCAGGCTCGACAGTCGCGGGCCAGCCGCCCGAACCCCCGACCACCAGCACAGGAATAAGGTGGCAGAAGCCGGCGTACCAGTGGTAAGGTAAGGCAGCGCCCCTCGGTACCCACAGTCAGTGTGGAAGGCCTCCGGTGGGGGTCCCAGGATGAAGGACCGCGCCAGACCGGGGAGAAGCGCCACCCGGAGGTCGCCAAGCAGAGTAGGTGGCAGCACGTTAGCAACGCACGGAGGAGGGCTCACAGGAGTGGTGCCAGGCAGAGGAACAGAGCGCCGAGCCCGGCGGTACAACTTGCGGGCACAAAATGGCGGCCAACCGGTCCGAAACGTTGAACGGCAGCAAGCTGTTGGCAAGGGGGGGGCCCCCAGCAGGTGCGGCGCCGCTAAGTCCGCCCCCCCCAGGGGTTCCAGGGGCAGGTGTGGCAAGTCAGCCAGTCCAGGCACGGCGGGCCGGTGTGGAGTCAGAGCCACAGTCGGGCGTCACTCCCCGCAACAGTGTCCAGGCAGTAGTATGCCGGAGAGGCTGTAGGCCAGGGCCCAGCCCACCACAAAGAGGGCGCCCGGCTCGGGGCAGCAAGGCTCCCGTATAGGCCGCGGGACCGGCGTCCAAGGCCCAGCAGCAGCCCTCCGGGAGCAAGGAGGGGGCGAATGCAGCGAGGAGTCGCGGGGGCGCACCGCCCCTTCGCCAGGCCCGGAGAAGAAAGCCGGGGCCGCAAGTGTAGGGAGGCAGCAAATGGCGCCCAGGCCTGGCGGTACAACGGGCGCGCGCCCCCAGTCCCGCCACAGACCGCCCCCACGAGAAACAACACTCACCGGAGCAAGCAGGCGAGCGCTCACCGGCAGAATCCGCAGCCGGCGCTCGGACCCCCGCCCGGTCCCGGAGAACAGCCCAGGAGTCCTCAGCAAGATTGGGCGGACCAGGCCCCGGGCAGGCTCAACAGCGTAACTCTGCTCCCCGATGCCGCAGAGAAACAGGAGCGGGCTCGGTCTGCTCCCAGAGCGCTGGCGGGGAGCAGCAGTAGCGTCTTGGGCGGTAGCAGGTAAGATTTCTGCAGGATTTTTACGGATATTGCGGCTTGGCCGGCAGAGCCCACTCAAGGTGCGGCCATCTTGCAGCCGGCTAAGCCACGCCCCTCTCAAGAAAGGAAACCTTAATGTTTCATCACCCCATCACACTGAACCCTTGTTACCTTCAGTTAGTTTTTGAGGGATAAGGCTAGCCAGCCCAACTGACAGGAAGACCTCATCAGCCTCGAGAGTCCTCGAACGCAAACTTGAAGATTACTGTGACAAGTGTCTCAGTAAGTTGGATAAATTGGACGCTTTCGTGTCCCCGCGCCCAAGAAACACACAGACACGGGCGAACTGGGGACACTTCTACCGCCTGGCGCGAACTGCTTGCTCCCTCGTGACTCCTCCCCTTCCTCCTCCGGTCATGCCTGACCTTGGGGCGAAGCCAGGGCAGGCATGACAACACGACATCTCCCCTTTTGTATTTTAAATGTTCACCATTTCTGTATCTTAAATGTTTATCATTATCCTCAGAGTTCTTCAATGAGCCGGATGGGTTTCCGAATGTCCCGTCGTGGTCGGCTGGGTCGCAGGTGACTGTGAGGATGCTCCCTTCTCAGTTCGCATGCCTCCGGTACCCGTATGGGTTCCTCATGGCTGCTCTCATCCTGGCTGGACACATCTGTCTCCCAGTTGGATCTCCAAACACGGTCATATGCCGTCGGGTTGCATTTTTGAAGTGTGACACATTTCTAGTCGTTCTCTTGTTTCTGGACTCGGCCGTGATCATAGTCCCTTTCCTTCTCGTTACTTGTAGTGGGTGATTGTGGTAGTGGCTATCTGCTTTGGATTTCCTTTCTTGTCTCACCAACACCCAGTCTCCTTCTTGGATGTCAGATATTTTGGCGTGTCTGCATATTCTTTCATTTTCGCCTTCTTAGTCTGATCCAGTTCGACTAGGGTCTTGTGGTCTGAAGTTGTGGTTCTGGATTGCATGACGGAGTCTGTGGTTGGTATCCGAGTGCGAGGGGTCCGCCCGAGCATCAGAGTGGCCGGACATTGGTTAGTGGTGCTGTGTGGGGTGGTCCTGTAGGCTCGTAGTACTTCATTTAGTGCTGGCTGGATGTCACGGTGGGTCAACTCAGCTTGTTGTATCGTCTTTTTGATGGTGGCCATGAATCGCGCCACCATCCCGTTTGCTTGGGGCCACAGGGGAGTGATTTTCCGATGTTTGAAGTTGAGATGTCTCGCAAACTCCGCAAATTCTTGTCCATTGAATGGTGGACCATTGTCGGTTTTCACTACTGTGGGGATGCCCCATGCGGCGAATGCTTCATCAATTGCAGGTATGACAGTGGTTGCTTTTGTAGAGGAAATCTGATGAGCGATGGGGAAACGGGAATATTCATCCATGATGATGATGATGTACTTTCCCGATTTCAGCGGGCCGAAGAAGTCAACAGCTACGTGTTGCCAGACGCCATCTGGGAGGTCTGACATCTGCAGAGGGGCCTGTGGTTCTTCTCGCCCTACTAGTTGACAGTGTGGTCAGTCTCGGAGTGTGGACTCCACCATCTGGTCGAGAGAGGGGAACCAGACACGTTCTCGCAACGCTTTCTTCGTGGCTACTACCCCTCGGTGTCCTTCATGTGCCAGATTTATGGTTCCCTGTCGCAGCTGGTTAGGGATGACGATCCTCTGACCTCTTAGTAGTAAGCCACTGTCACTGATGGAGAGTTCGTCTTTGACGTGCTTGAACGCCGCAAGTTCTTGCCTGTTGATGGTGTTACCCATCTTCGGGTCATCTAGATGTCGCCATGAGTCGGTGCGGACACGATGTATGACGTTTTGGATTGTGGAGTCGTTTGCCGCTGCTTCGATAATGGCCTCGATTGGAACGGCTGGTGGGCAGGCACGGTCAATGACAAAGTGGAGGTATTCTTCAGCCACCGAGTGTCGCGTCCGCGTCAGAGCCTGGGGGTGTCGAGAAATGTAGTCTGCCGGGTTCTCTGCCTTCCCTGGTTTGTGAAGGATGGTGTATGTATAGTCTTGCAGGCGGATGCCCCACCGTTCGATCCGCGGAGGCATCTTCGCCCTGGGGTTCCCAAAGATGGTGATGAGCGCCTGGTGGTCTGTGATGAGTGTGAAGTGTTTGCCATACACGAAGAGATGAAAATGTTCACACGCCCACACAACTGCCAGGCTTTCTTTTCCGGCTGGGAATAAGCTTTTCAGTGTCACTGAGGCTGCGACTGGCGTACGCGACGATGTGGCGTTGATCTGCGTCGTCATTATATTGCGCCAGGATTGCACCTGGCCCAACGGGGCTAGCGTCTACTGTGATTTCAGTCTTCCGTTTGGGGTGGAAGTAGGCGAGGTTGATGGCTGAACTCACCGCGGCCTTGATCTTGTGGAACGCGTGATCGCACGCAGCCGACCACTGGAAACTGTGCCCTTGTCGAGTGAGTTCTCTGAGAGGGTAGCTGATAGTGGCGTAATCCTGGATGTACCGGGCGCAGTAGCTGGCCATCCCTAGGAATGAGCGAACATCACTGACGTCTTGTGGCTGTGGAGTGTCCGAGAGTGCTGATACCTTGTCAGGGTCTGGTCTCATGCCCTCCTTGGAAAAAATGTGGCCGTAGAATTTGAGGGTCGATTTGTGAAATTCACATTTGTCCTGATTAAGGGTGAGGTTGGCGGTGAGTAAGGCGTGACAAACCTGGTCTAGTGCTTTGTCGTGCTCTTTTTGAGTCTCTCCGAACACCAAGATGTCGTCACTGTAGTTAAAAGCGTTCGGAATGTCTTGTATGTAGGAAAAACAGTGCCATCAAGGAGGAAGAGGAAATCGTGAACAGTCGTGCAAATTTGAACATGACTAGCAGTGGCGTGATGCTTTCTTATGAGAAACAGAGAATGAGGACACAACAACAAAACGATCCCCATAAAATAATAAACAAAACCCACGAGAAAACCCCCCAACCCAGCCCGCCGCACATAACGCAATCTGAAAACCAATTCCTGGCAAGTCAATAGCATACAGAGTGCAGACGACCACATTCCCGAGCACACCCCCCCCCCCCCCCACTCCCCACCCTCCCTACTTGAGACCCCCCCCCGAACACCCCCCACCCCGCACCAACCCCCCAATCAGGCTGAGATACCACCCACACCCACCCCAGGAACCCGCAACTAGGAAGGAAACAGTGAGTAGCCAACAAGGGAATTATCCCGTGGGGGCATGGCAACGCCCAGCGTACACCCCTGCCAATAAGACAGGGTGGCCAAGCCTACGTGGTCAAGCAGACAACAAGTAAATACACCCAGAATACAGAAGTGCTCCGCCCAGTCTCAAGCTTCGAACATCAGTGCCAGTGGCGGCACGGAGGACCCGCAGTGCCCAGGGTCAGCCAAGAGTCCGATCAATTAACATCGCTCACAAACACAGAGATCTAGTCAATCTTTAGGTCAGTCATTGTCACTGAGTGGGGCCTCGGAGGCGGCCCGGGAGCCTGCTGGAGAAGAGCGTTCTGGACGGTCAAGCTTCTTAGCGAACACCAACGCCTCCCTAGGATCCGGGAAAGTGAGAGTCTTGGAGCCCTGACGGATTCGTAGCTTGGCTGGGTAGGCCAGAGAGTAGGAGATGTCGTGTTTCTGAAGGAGTTTCTTGGCAGGCAGGAACTCACGACGCGCCGCCTGGACAGCCTGAGTGTAGTCGGGGAAGAACGAGAGGGAATTGCCCTGGTGGCGGATCTCGCCCTTCTCTCTAGCCGCCCTGAGGATGACGTCCCGGTACCTAAAGTTCAAGATCTTAGCAATAATGGGGCGTGCCGGCAGGCCCGGGGCAGGGCGAGGACCAAGGGAACAGTGGGCCCGCTCCACGATGAACACGGGCGAGAGGGCATCTCCGAACAGCTCGCGGACCAGCTGCTCCACGAAATCCTCCATACGGGATATGTTGGTGGACTCTGGCACACCCGTGATGCGGAGGTTGCTCCTCCGGGAGCGCGCCTCCAAATCCTCATTCTTATTGCGGATTACGGCCAGGAGTTTGTCCATGTGTAGCAGTTTCTGCCGATCCTGGGTGGCCGTATCCTCCACGTCCGACACTCTTGTTTCCACATGAAGCAGCCTAGCGTCATGCGTGTCCACCCGGGCCTTCACATTGTCCAAGCGAGTTGACAGTTGGTCTAGCTGGGCCGCGATGTTGGTGACGGTGGATTTTACATCCAGCATGATAGCTTTCAGGTCGTCTTCGCGAGATTGCGGTGGGTCGGGTGGCGACGCAGAGTCCTCCCCTTCCACTCCGCCACCCTCCTGGCGCGTCTGGCGCCGTAGGTCAAATGTGAGTCTGGGCTGCTTGGGATCCGTACGACCCATGGTGATCAGGCAGTGAGGAGCAGACCCAAGTGCGACGGGGGGCAGTCAGGCCCAAATGACGAACCAGCGGGGCAGGTGTGATGTCCAGGCTCAGGAGTGACCAGCGCCCGCACTCGTGGACACGATGGCAGAGTGAGTAGCAGGCTCGACAGTCGCGGGCCAGCCGCCCGAACCCCCGACCACCAGCACAGGAATAAGGTGGCAGAAGCCGGCGTACCAGTGGTAAGGTAAGGCAGCGCCCCTCGGTACCCACAGTCAGTGTGGAAGGCCTCCGGTGGGGGTCCCAGGATGAAGGACCGCGCCAGACCGGGGAGAAGCGCCACCCGGAGGTCGCCAAGCAGAGTAGGTGGCAGCACGTTAGCAACGCACGGAGGAGGGCTCACAGGAGTGGTGCCAGGCAGAGGAACAGAGCGCCGAGCCCGGCGGTACAACTTGCGGGCACAAAATGGCGGCCAACCGGTCCGAAACGTTGAACGGCAGCAAGCTGTTGGCAAGGGGGGGGCCCCCAGCAGGTGCGGCGCCGCTAAGTCCGCCCCCCCCAGGGGTTCCAGGGGCAGGTGTGGCAAGTCAGCCAGTCCAGGCACGGCGGGCCGGTGTGGAGTCAGAGCCACAGTCGGGCGTCACTCCCCGCAACAGTGTCCAGGCAGTAGTATGCCGGAGAGGCTGTAGGCCAGGGCCCAGCCCACCACAAAGAGGGCGCCCGGCTCGGGGCAGCAAGGCTCCGTATAGGCCGCGGGACCGGCGTCCAAGGCCCAGCAGCAGCCCTCCGGGAGCAAGGAGGGGGGCGAATGCAGCGAGGAGTCGCGGGGGGCGCACCGCCCCCTTCGCCAGGCCCGGAGAAGAAAGCCGGGGCCGCAAGTGTAGGGAGGCAGCAAATGGCGCCCAGGCCTGGCGGTACAACGGGCGCGCGCCCCCAGTCCCGCCACAGACCGCCCCCACGAGAAACAACACTCACCGGAGCAAGCAGGCGAGCGCTCACCGGCAGAATCCGCAGCCGGCGCTCGGACCCCCGCCCGGTCCCGGAGAACAGCCCAGGAGTCCTCAGCAAGATTGGGCGGACCAGGCCCCGGGCAGGCTCAACAGCGTAACTCTGCTCCCCGATGCCGCAGAGAAACAGGAGCGGGCTCGGTCTGCTCCCAGAGCGCTGGCGGGGAGCAGCAGTAGCGTCTTGGGCGGTAGCAGGTAAGATTTCTGCAGGATTTTTACGGATATTGCGGCTTGGCCGGCAGAGCCCACTCAAGGTGCGGCCATCTTGCAGCCGGCTAAGCCACGCCCCTCTCAAGAAAGGAAACCTTAATGTTTCATCACCCCATCACACTGAACCCTTGTTACCTTCAGTTAGTTTTTGAGGGATAAGGCTAGCCAGCCCAACTGACAGGAAGACCTCATCAGCCTCGAGAGTCCTCGAACGCAAACTTGAAGATTACTGTGACAAGTGTCTCAGTAAGTTGGATAAATTGGACGCTTTCGTGTCCCCGCGCCCAAGAAACACACAGACACGGGCGAACTGGGGACACTTCTACCGCCTGGCGCGAACTGCTTGCTCCCTCGTGACTCCTCCCCTTCCTCCTCCGGTCATGCCTGACCTTGGGGCGAAGCCAGGGCAGGCATGACAACACGACATCTCCCCTTTTGTATTTTAAATGTTCACCATTTCTGTATCTTAAATGTTTATCATTATCCTCAGAGTTCTTCAATGAGCCGGATGGGTTTCCGAATGTCCCGTCGTGGTCGGCTGGGTCGCAGGTGACTGTGAGGATGCTCCCTTCTCAGTTCGCATGCCTCCGGTACCCGTATGGGTTCCTCATGGCTGCTCTCATCCTGGCTGGACACATCTGTCTCCCAGTTGGATCTCCAAACACGGTCATATGCCGTCGGGTTGCATTTTTTGAAGTGTGACACATTTCTAGTCGTTCTCTTGTTTCTGGACTCGGCCGTGATCATAGTCCCTTTCCTTCTCGTTACTTGTAGTGGGTGATTGTGGTAGTGGCTATCTGCTTTGGATTTCCTTTCTTGTCTCACCAACACCCAGTCTCCTTCTTGGATGTCAGATATTTTGGCGTGTCTGCATATTCTTTCATTTTCGCCTTCTTAGTCTGATCCAGTTCGACTAGGGTCTTGTGGTCTGAAGTTGTGGTTCTGGATTGCATGACGGAGTCTGTGGTTGGTATCCGAGTGCGAGGGGTCCGCCCGAGCATCAGAGTGGCCGGACATTGGTTAGTGGTGCTGTGTGGGGTGGTCCTGTAGGCTCGTAGTACTTCATTTAGTGCTGGCTGGATGTCACGGTGGGTCAACTCAGCTTGTTGTATCGTCTTTTTGATGGTGGCCATGAATCGCGCCACCATCCCGTTTGCTTGGGGCCACAGGGGAGTGATTTTCCGATGTTTGAAGTTGAGATGTCTCGCAAACTCCGCAAATTCTTGTCCATTGAATGGTGGACCATTGTCGGTTTTCACTACTGTGGGGATGCCCCATGCGGCGAATGCTTCATCAATTGCAGGTATGACAGTGGTTGCTTTTGTAGAGGAAATCTGATGAGCGATGGGGAAACGGGAATATTCATCCATGATGATGATGATGTACTTTCCCGATTTCAGCGGGCCGAAGAAGTCAACAGCTACGTGTTGCCAGACGCCATCTGGGAGGTCTGACATCTGCAGAGGGGCCTGTGGTTCTTCTCGCCCTACTAGTTGACAGTGTGGTCAGTCTCGGAGTGTGGACTCCACCATCTGGTCGAGAGAGGGGAACCAGACACGTTCTCGCAACGCTTTCTTCGTGGCTACTACCCCTCGGTGTCCTTCATGTGCCAGATTTATGGTTCCCTGTCGCAGCTGGTTAGGGATGACGATCCTCTGACCTCTTAGTAGTAAGCCACTGTCACTGATGGAGAGTTCGTCTTTGACGTGCTTGAACGCCGCAAGTTCTTGCCTGTTGATGGTGTTACCCATCTTCGGGTCATCTAGATGTCGCCATGAGTCGGTGCGGACACGATGTATGACGTTTTGGATTGTGGAGTCGTTTGCCGCTGCTTCGATAATGGCCTCGATTGGAACGGCTGGTGGGCAGGCACGGTCAATGACAAAGTGGAGGTATTCTTCAGCCACCGAGTGTCGCGTCCGCGTCAGAGCCTGGGGGTGTCGAGAAATGTAGTCTGCCGGGTTCTCTGCCTTCCCTGGTTTGTGAAGGATGGTGTATGTATAGTCTTGCAGGCGGATGCCCCACCGTTCGATCCGCGGAGGCATCTTCGCCCTGGGGTTCCCAAAGATGGTGATGAGCGCCTGGTGGTCTGTGATGAGTGTGAAGTGTTTGCCATACACGAAGAGATGAAAATGTTCACACGCCCACACAACTGCCAGGCTTTCTTTTTCCGGCTGGGAATAAGCTTTTTCAGTGTCACTGAGGCTGCGACTGGCGTACGCGACGATGTGGCGTTGATCTGCGTCGTCATTATATTGCGCCAGGATTGCACCTAGCCCAACGGGGCTAGCGTCTACTGTGATTTCAGTCTTCCGTTTGGGGTGGAAGTAGGCGAGGTTGATGGCTGAACTCACCGCGGCCTTGATCTTGTGGAACGCGTGATCGCACGCAGCCGACCACTGGAAACTGTGCCCTTGTCGAGTGAGTTCTCTGAGAGGGTAGCTGATAGTGGCGTAATCCTGGATGTACCGGGCGCAGTAGCTGGCCATCCCTAGGAATGAGCGAACATCACTGACGTCTTGTGGCTGTGGAGTGTCCGAGAGTGCTGATACCTTGTCAGGGTCTGGTCTCATGCCCTCCTTGGAAAAAATGTGGCCGTAGAATTTGAGGGTCGATTTGTGAAATTCACATTTGTCCTGATTAAGGGTGAGGTTGGCGGTGAGTAAGGCGTGACAAACCTGGTCTAGTGCTTTGTCGTGCTCTTTTTGAGTCTCTCCGAACACCAAGATGTCGTCACTGTAGTTAAAAGCGTTCGGAATGTCTTGTATGACTCGTCTGACAGCCTCCTGGAAAATCTCAGCAGCGGAGGAAATCCCAAAATTAAGGCGTTTGTACCGGAAGAGTCCTTGGTGCGTGGTAAATGTTGTAATGTAGCGTGAGCGTTCGTGTAGCTCAAGTTGGTGGTATCCCTTGTTGAGGTCTAGTTTTGAAAAGACTGTCGCTCCGTTCAGGCGTGTGATCATATCCTGGGGTCCTGGGTGTCGCTCCCGTTCAATGGCTGTGTTTGGGGCTCGCATGTCAACGCACAGGCGTACCTTGTTGTCTTGGCCTCTCTTGGGTACGACCACTACCGGAGACACCCACAGAGTGGGTCCAGTCGATCGTTCAATGATGTCTGCTTTTAGTAGGTCCTGTAGTTAGTCATCGACTGCTTGTTGTAAATGAAAAGGCACTTTCCGGTGGTGGTGTGCTACCGGCGTCACTTGCTCATTAATGTGCAGCTTGACTTTGAAGTGGGCGAGCTTCCCTAGGCCGTTGAATAGCTTTGGGAATTTGTGGACTATGTCTGGCGAGTCATCTACTTTGTATAGGATCTCGACTAGCTTCAGTCGTTCCGCCGTTGGTAGGCTGAGAAGGCAGTCTGCTGTTTCTGGGCCTTCGATCACGTGAATGTGCGCTTGAATTTTCCTATTCTTGTACGTCAACGTGGTGCCAAATTGTCCTAGACATGGCAGTGATTTTGGGACATCCACGTGTAGACCCGCACTGCAGCTGGCTCCAATTTCGGCTTCGGGTTCATGCTCTGGTAATCGGAGGCGCAGATGTAGTTGAGCGACGCGCCTGTATCTAGCACAAACTTGGCGGGGTGGCTTCCCATTTGGATATGGAGTCGCGAGTATTTCTTCAGTCTATCTGGGTCTGCCACCATGCATACGTATTCATCACTGTCTTGTGATATGGGAGTGAGGGAGGACGACTCTCTAGATGTTGAGCGCTGGGATCTGTACGAGCTGTGAGATTGGGTACTTGATCTGGATGAGCTCGTCGAGTGATATCTCCGACCTTGTACAGCCTTTGCATGATGACGTGATCCTGCGTTCTGTTTGGTCTGTCTTGGTTCCGTGCGGCGGGCTTGACACACAGCTTCGAAGTGGTTGTCCTTTCCACATCGGTGACATTGTTGCCCTATGGCGGGGCACGGACCCGTATGAGGGTAGTCTTGGCCACACCAGTAGCATTGTGGAGGTTGTCTGCGAGAGTGGCTGTTCTGTGTCCCTCGGCGGGGTGACTTCATGCAAGGCGGTCTTGAACCTCTTCCTGATGTGTGGCGGTCTGAGCGTCGCCTCGCTTCCGCGTGATATTGTACTCGGAGGGCTTGTTCCTTTTTTTCAGTTTTGCTGGCCTCCATTTTCTTTGTGTGCTCTTCGGCTTGATCGTTAATGCGGGTTAGCTCTTCTATCTCGTCTAGTGTGTAGTGTTTCTTCAGGAGTCGACGGCGTAGGGATTCCGATTGACATCCGTCAATAATGCGTAGACGCAGCGCGTCTTCTGTGTTGAAGTTGTCAAACTCACAGTGGCGAGCGAGGCGCTTGCGACGGGAGATAAACTCACCCATGGGTTCATCTCGCTCCTGAGATGCGAGGTTGAAGGTATAGCGTTCGTAGTCTAAGTTCCGTTTGGGAAGGAACTTCCGGTTCAGTGCATCTCTCACACGTATGACGCGGCGTTGGCCGGTGGTAGGTCCTTAATGATTTGTCCGATGTCTTTACCTACGAGGTTGCGCAGGGCTATGAGTTGTTGGCCGGGGTCACGGACTTGTGACCCTTTCATGAAATCCTCAAAGTCCTCAAGCCAACTCTTCCACGCAGGGCCCATGCTGTTGCCAGACGTCAGTGGTAGTGGCTCAGGTACGATACTCCCATGGGTATTAGTCCAGGCGGTGGGTTATTGTGCGCTGGACCAGGCGCAGCTTGCTGCGACGAATCAGGGTCTGACATGTTGCAGTGTGATTCTGGTGGGCTTCAGGGGCGTCTGCAGGCACTCAGCGTCGCTTTTGCAGGCTTCAGGGGCCTGTCTTGAAGTTTTGCCTGACTTTAAGATGGCCGCCGTGTCAGGACCAAGCTTGGCCAATGCAGCGTGCCTGACTTCAAAATGGCCGCTGCCGGGGACTCACACAGGCATGCTTCACTTCACACAGGGGCAGTTCACCAGGCTTACCCCTGTTTGCTCGTTGCCTCTGCACGGGGTCTTGGTCCTGCCTTGATTCGAGCCCTCAGTTGAATCGGCGGCCGCAGGTGCGCGCTGTTTCGAATTTCGCGCTTTTCCTGCCGGTTCCTTTCTGCCGGCTTCGGCGCTCCGCTCGTTCGCGGCAGCGCACTTCTCAGCTTGTGCAGGAGTAGCGAGGGGGGTGACTCCGCATCCCACCCTCGTCGCCAGTTAAGTGTCCCCGCGCCCAAGAAACACACAGACACGGGCGAACTGGGGACACATCTTTATTCTTCTACCGCCTGGTGCGAACTGCCTGCTCCCTCGTGACTCCTCCCCTTCCTCCTCCGTTCAAGCCTGACCTTGGGGCGAAGCCAGGGCAGGCATGACGACACGACAGACGCTTTGTTTAATAATGATTGCTCTTCAATTGTGACTAAGTTAAAAGATATTGATGATAAATGTGAGACATTTTGCGAAGCCCCCGGCTTTATCCATCCTTCAACATACAGAGATCCACTTAGAATATCCTGTAGCCAGCCCCAACCCCAGCTCCCCGTTCGTCCAGTAATTTAAGGGGTGGTGGGGGGTTAGCGACTTACTGGGGCGACAGTCAAATTGTATGCAACACAAAGATTTAAGGTGCGACGGCGCTTAGAGGGCTAGCACTGAACATCTTGTGGCCCAGAGGAAGGCTCCGCAATTGCAATACAACCGTATGAGTAGCCAGAATTACGTTAGTTACTTGACCACAGATCCCGCCACAATGCACTCCTTATATTATTGTTCTGGAAAACGTCCCTGAATTTGTGAGTCCTTACTCGGAAACTCATACTTCTCCCCCCTAAATAAAGTTGTACACTGCCTCAGGACAGACTCTGATACTTGGTGTTAGAAGAGTAACCTGGTTTGGGACAAGTGTGAAAACATCTAAAGGGGGACTGTATTATCATTAATTTAAAAAAAATCCTTCATTTACTCGAGTAATGTTACACTGCCTTTACCCACTTAACTCATATAAAAACATTAAAGCCCACCCACTAGGATTCTTTTATTGCCCTTCTACTAGTGCCAACAGGCGTGCCAGATCTCAGGACTTTAACACTGAATATTCTTGTCCCAAAGCAAACTTATTTAGCGATCTACCGACTTCCAGCAGGTTCAAAGCTCTTTTATCTCGTGAACAGATGGACTGACCCATCAGCCCGTCTTCGACCGCCTCAGTCAGCCTAGGGCATTGCCCCTGCATAGGGTTATTTTTCATGCTTGCGTCGCATCCCCTGCAATTTTCCCATACCTTAAAGTAATTTCCTGGAACATGGGGGGCATACAGGACAAGTTGAACAATCCAGACTGGCTGCAATTCATTAATCAGCACAATATCATCTGCTGCCAAGAGACTTGGGACTGTGAACCACGGCATATAGTTACTTTACAATCTGGAGCCCTGCTATTCCGTCACTTGCAGGCTAGCTAAGGGTGGTGTGACTAGATTTGTTTCCGTTAAACTTACAAAATTGTCCATCAAGAATCTGTATCATACCTTTACTATCAAATACTACTATTTAAGCTTCAAAAAATCTGTTGATATTTTGTTGATAAACTTTTATCGTAACATCTTCAGTGACCATGGACATTGACGATTTGGAAGACCATCTATTGAGAGTAGCGACTACTCAGAAAAGGGAAACCTTGATTCTTTTGATGGGGGATTTTAATATTCACACTTATAACCCAGAAACCGTAGTAGCTTGTGGGTTGCTTGACGATTTAGATTCACCACTTACGCTTTTTAGACATACATCTTATGGAGATGCCCTAAATAGATTAATTCGGTCTGATAATTTAGTCTTTGTGCAGAATTTTAAGTCCTCTACTATTAATCCTTCGCTGACTTATCACGGTATAGGATCATGCACTGTAATTAATTATATATTGTTTTCCTCTAATTTGATTCCCCATTGTTTGAATCGTGAAGTAGTGATAAGTTGCATCAGTGATCAAAACCCTCTTACATTACACCTGCAAATTGAACTTGACACCAAAGACACTCAGGTTCTGTAAGTGAAAATAGCTAGGAATTCCTATAAGGCAACTATCGCAGCTAGAAAGACCGAAATAAGGGCCACAGTATGGGAAAACAAAAAATTCGAGGGATAGTAGTTAACCATCCATATTTCTGCAGTAGTGATAGACCACAGATTGATATCATCATCCTAGTTAACATGTGAGTTGAGCATTTTTCCAAGACCCAAATAGTCATAACCAGGTGCACCGACCCAATGAAGCAAGTGTTTATGACCATGAGGCTTATAATTGTTTGAGCCAACCAATTGACACTAATGATGTGATATTGGCTATTGTAAGCAGTCTCCCAGGGAAAGCACCTGGACCGGATAAATTTCCTTCAGATTTATTTAAAGAGCATCTCTTTCTGGGCCCCCATTATCACAAATGTTTTAAAAGCAGCTATTTGAGACGCACTGATTCCAACATGGCAGGAGGCAGTAGTTGTCCCCAATTTTACAATAGGGGACAAAGGTCAGCCTAGTTGTTATCGTTATAGTAAATAATGCGTGTAAGGCTGAACTGCAAGTCGGGGATCCGGGCATACCCCTCTGGAAACACTATGGTGAGCCCTGTTCCTGAGGCTTACCTCCAATTTATTTCAAATGAATGGAACAGATTCCTTCTCCCGAGGCTGCATTTGAACTTACTCCACTTTTTAGTGGCATTTCTCACTCAAGGTTTGTAGTTTCTGTCCCTCTGCATTTGTCCATGTGATGGTAAATCCAAACAGAGCGCGATGCACTTTATCCTATTTGCCGACTCTACACCACTTTTAGGAAACGCTTCCTTATTCCTTTATTTCGTAGTTTTAATACCAGGTCTTATAAGGTAGCTTTTTCCCTTGTACAGCAATTAGGAATACCTTAGTTGTGTTATGCTGTGCTAAAATGTATTAAATGTTATTTATTCACTAGTAAGTTATATTGATTCTGAAGAAATACATTGTTGATGCTTGTATATTTATTTTAATTACCATTATATAGTTGTTGCCTCTGTATAGAACATTTTAATTGTTTTTTTAATCATATATTTATTGGTTTTATGTACTGTATTTGCCTCTTATGGTTTTTAATGCAGCCGAATAAAGTGACTTGATAGGAAAATGCTATCAGAATCAAATTGGCATTACATATGTGACCTGATGTGAAGACTCAAGTGGTGAAGCTAAATTCCTGGCTGAACAGGGAGGCAAGAGGTAGCTCCACACAGCTTCGATATGACTTCACCATTTTGGATTTTGGGTTCAGGAAGCTGTTTGGTGATGAAGAGATATACAAAATGTACATTCCCCTGCTCCAAAACATGGAGTGGGAAGCCATGGAATTGTATGAGGGACAGCTGGGCCTCATCACCATAACCAGCTGTTTTATCTCGTTTGTTAGCGGCAGAGGATGCGTAGATCTTCTTCGGTCACATTGACTACACTTCTCTTATACTCCCATTAGGATTCTTTTATGTTGGTCGTTTTCGAAGGGGCATTTTCATACATCTTTCGATCAGTGTTCAATTTCTTTTCATCTTCGTTGTCATTTTTCCTATTCAGTTTCAGTGGCGGCTGGCATGTCCCGAGGCGGGCGGGCCATAAATTAAAAAAAAAATTAAAAGCACTTACCTGCAGTGCAGCGTCCTCCTCGATGGTCTTCTCTCCTCGAGGCAGGCTCCAAACTCCCAAGCCAATGCTGGCGCTCATCTCACCAGCAGCAGAGCAGTGCCAAGATTGGTGGGAGTGGCATCTATCTGCGCGCAGAAGAACACTGGAGGCTTTTGCTTTCTCTTTCTCTAACCCAACTGTCTTATGACAGCTGGGTTAGAGGGGTTTAAAGTGCGCACTTTAAACTGAAAGTGCCCTGCTCTCTCTGCTGCCAGATATCAGCAGACCCGCCCCAGTCCTGACAGTCCGTTTGGGACAGGGTGACAAAAAATAAAATGGTAATGAATTATCTTCATTACCATTTTATGTTTCGTCTGTGGGGGCATTTCAGTGGGGCGATGCTCCTTCCTGCTCAAATGCAGGAGCCGCCCCTGTTCAGTTTTTTTTAACTAACTTTGTATCCCACTTCAAATTATTAGTTTTTGAGCTGTAGCATTTGGCTCGTTGTTGCACCAATCTTGCTTCTTGTCCTGCACATTAAAAGTTTCCTTTATACATTCCACATGAAATTCACACAGTTAAATATATTATCTAAAACTGTATACATATAATAATAATAATTAAAAGCAAATGTTTTTCTCACCCTCTATTTCATTTGCTGTAGACACTTTTTGTTTTGACCTTTGCTGTGGTTTAACCTGCTGTTTCTAAATTGCCTATCTGTCTAGTGAGAAAGCTCTCTGTATACAGGACTCTCCTGCGCAGTTGTACATAGTACACATTTGGGAAGTATGAGTAAAGGATACATTTAGCGCAGCTCCATCATAAACCTACATGCTTTCACTAAGAGCCACAACTTCAGTACATGTTTAGATTTCTATAATTAAACCTTAAAGGGTAACATTTGATAGGTAAGTAATATATGAAGTAAATTGGCATCACATATGTGACCTGCTGTGAAGGCACAAGAGGTGAAGCTAAATTCGTTGCGGAACTTGGACGCAAGAAGTAGCTAGACACAACTTAGATAGGACTTCACCATTTTGGATTTTGGGTTCAGGAAGCTCTTTGATGATTAAGGCACATAAGACCAGCATTTCCATGCGACAAAACTTAGAGTGGGAAGCCCTGGAATTGAATGAGGATCGGCTGGGTCTCATCACCAATAACCAGCTGTTTTCTCTTGTTTGTTGGCTGCAGAGGATGCATAGATCTTTGTCAGCTGCATCGAATGCAATTGTCGTGCATACCCATTAGAATTCTTTTATGTTGGTAGTTTTTGAAGGGGCTTTTATACATCTTTTGATCTGTGTCCAATTTTCTAAGTCGTTTTTCCTATTCAGTTTTTTTTTTTAACTAACTTTGTATCCCCCTTCAAGTTAATTTCTCAGCTGTAGTTTTTGTCTCATTGTTGTACATATACCATGTGCATTGTTTCTGAGAAAGACCTTCTTGCTGGTACCAAGCTACCATGGGTAAGCCAAAGATACATTTTAGAAAACAGTTGAGCTTTGAGAATATTTATTTTGGACCTTGTCAGGCCGTAGTCAAACTTCACATGAAGACTGGTCTCTCTTCTCCAAGCATTATTTTGAACATGGCCTTCTCTGCAGGATCACCCCAAACTTTTTTTTCCTTCACTCCTCCTGTTTTCTGAATTTGTTTTTGTTGGCATTAGGACTCTGTACACTTTACCACTGCTAACCAGTGAAAAGTGCTTGTGCTCTCTCGCTATAACATGGTAAAATCAAATTGCATATAATTGTCACATTTATTTTACTTGTAAGTGTATGGAACTTAGTGGACCTGCAGCTCTCATTGTGCCATTGCAGCCTGTAGTGAAATTTCAAAGTGCCAATTCAACTTGGCAAAACAAACCTTTTACCAGGCCTAAACCTTCCTTTTCAAATCATATAACCAACTCTTAAGGTAGATGCTCAGCAGCCCATAGGGCAGGGTGCATTGTATTAACAAGCATTTGCAATGCAATCGGTCTCGCCTTTGGGACCTTATAAGTATTTAGCTATGCAGCACATTAGCCTGGGTGCTGAAACAGCTAATGTGGAGGGAAAGTAAGCACCAAACTGCGTGACACACCAGGTATGGGAACACATGGAGAGAAATATTGCCTTTGAGCGGAAAATGGTATAGTCCAAAGCTCTGTTTTTAATGTAAAATCAGGCCCTTCGGTGGTCATATCACTGAAAATACAAGATTTGAAAAAAATATTATTGTCTACGGGTGCTCGTGGAAGGCAATTTCTATGGACTGGAATCTAGAGAATGCTAAAGTGATTCTGAACCCTCTGTTCTTAGATAACCAATAGGTAACTTTATTAAGATATGGGTCCCCTGATTCCGTCTGGTTATGCCTCAGTAATGGGATGCCAGTCAGTATCACAACATAAGGGCTGGTACATGGTGGAAGGTTCATAACAGTCTTATTAATGGCTGCATCAGTGTTCTGCATATCCAGCAAGGGCCTATTGCTTGTCAGTTGCAGTTCCCTTTGGCCTTTGGGTACCGCCATCTGTTGAACAATCAGGATCACAGTTTGGGCAATAGGCACTGCCCCCGTATGGTGCTGTACACTTCCCCCAGGGATTCATCCTTTTTGGGGGGGCAGTAGAGCTCAAAGCATAGAGTTCGCCATAATAAGAAGCTTCAGAGACAATAGTGGCGGGAAGAAGATGAAGATATTGCTCTCTGGCCGTGTGCTGCACAGGGAGGCTGGAGGATGCAGAATTAGTCCGTTTGGCAGAGCTGATAATGGCTAACTGAGATTCAGTTACCCACAAGCAATCAAGGATGGGTTGCAGCTGTGCGGGTAAAACCGAGCTGAACCTGCTACACTATTGGTCAAGTAGCGAGGGATGAAGCTCTGAAGTTAAGGGGCCAAGTTGAATCTCACCACATTACTTAACCAATACAGACTACCAGTGCTTGCTTTGGAAAAATCGAAGTGCAGGTACTCTGTACCAGAGTGGCCCCCTCATAATTTTTCATATTTGTTTTATAAAATTGTATGTATTAAAAGTATCCACGGTATGTGGCTGGGGGGTTTGAAGAATATTCGGAGTCCCTTCCCTTTTGACACATACTACCAGGTAGGGAATAAATAACAAAAGATGTTAGTGATGGCCCATTACAGAGAATAATGCTTCTTTTGGCCAGAGCCTGAAGCCCCCTCTTGGGATCACCCGAGACCCCCCTAGGGGGTCCCTTCCCACAGTTTGAAGACCCCCGACCTACGGGGACAGTGACTGCTATGTCTAGAATGGTCTGGTGGAAAGCCAGTAATAAGTCATGTGCAGTGTTTCTTCGCATAATCTGTAATTTCTCCTTCCCAACATATACCAGTGCTACAATTAATATCAGTCAGACTCAAATGCACATTTTCCTCTGGACAGGATACTGCCCGTGTTGAATGGCACACGACAAGTACATCACAAATTAAGAATTGAAAAGCATCATCAAGGCACAGTGGTAGATTCACATGGAGCCTTGCGCCTTGAGGTACAGGGGATGACAGGACCCTGTGGAGCTTTAAATATAGGATGACAGGACCCTGTGGAGCTTTAAACATGTGGCCCCAAACTCCAACCACCCCCTCCCAACCAGGAAACAGGAGTGTGTGAAGCAGGGGCATCTAGAGGCTTGACCAGAAATTGGGGGTGGCTGACACGTCTATCAAGGTACAAGAGTCTACCTCAAGTAGGAGCCGGGGTTATCTGAAACGGAGAGTTTGCTATGCAATCTGGGCCTGCTTCTCGGTAATTCCGGAGCCAGTGTTTAAAAAATGTAAGCAAATGTATGTGGACATGCGCAGAAGGGGTGGTAGTTTTGAATGCACAAGACGCATGCACCATTCTGAGTGGGTCCCGGACTCCACAAGACTGGCCCAGCCTACCTCAACAGACGACTCCTCTTCTACGTCCCCAACCGCCAACTCCGCTCCGCCGACCTCTCCCTCGCCACCGTCCCTCGCATTCGAAGAACTACCACCGGCGGCAGATCCTTCTCCCACCTCGCCGCCAAGACCTGGAACACCCTTCCACTAAGCCTACGACAGACCCAAGATCTGCTGACCTTCAGGAGGCTACTCAAGACCTGGTTGTTCGACCAGTAGCAGCACCCCCCCCCTTTTTTTTTTCCCCTAGCGCCTTGAGACCCTCGCGGGTAAGTAGTGCGCTTTACAAATTCTGTGATTGATTGATTTGTATGTTCCTGAAGGTACAGAATACCAAGAATGGCACGCCTAAAGCTGGTTCCAGACCCAGGCCAGATTGTCAGCAGAAAATGTAAATAAACGTATGGATATGCCAAAAAGAACCTAGCAAAGATCAAGCCCTGCTGCACTTATGTTTGACACCCAACCTACAGCGCAGATCTCAAAGTGAAGTACCAAGAGAAGAACTGGAGGGTGGGGGGGTTGCAGGATGGAGTAAAATAGTTGCATGCATGGCTGGTACCCCTTGGTCACAATAACATGGCTTCCCTGGTTACCTCTAGGTGTAGCTTGGGCTTCTCATCCACCAATGCGCAGGACAGGAAGAGGTTGCTTCCCACAATGCTCAGCGTGACGGGCTGCTTCCTGCTATTTCTCCCAGGTAGCCAAGAGTAAAAGTTCATATTCAAAATTGCTGCGGAAAAAGAGAGATTGTTAATTTGTTTTGTGATAAAGTGAGTCACAATGGCAACAGTAATGCTGGTTTAGTCGTAGCTTCTTTAGACAAACTGTACTGAGGTTGAGGATGTGGCGTAACGGTCAGAGCTTGGGGAACCAGGTTCGAGCCTTGGCGTCAACTCAACATCCTGTGATTCTGGGCTTATCACTTAATCTCCCTGTGCCTACCAAAAATGAATGTGTCCTTGTGTAACGTAACTGGTGCTCATGTAAAGCGCTCCAATACCTTCGGGTCGAGTTTGCTAAATGCCAAAAAAAAACTCCTGCGTGTGGAAGGGGTGTGCTTGAAACCAAGCTGCGTGCCGTGTAAGATTTACTAGACGGTACACTGAGGCAAACGTGTGTACAGCTCCTGCAGGTATACGTGTGCAGCCACGCCCCCTCCTCACCTTGGCGAACCACGTCGGACCCCTGTGGGTATAGGGCCACCAGCTGGGTCTGTCCGAGTACATTGTACAGTACCAAGCTCTTGTTAGAAATGCCGGAACCCCTGGTCTACTGTGCCCAATTCTTTTATCTTATCTAAAGTGACGTCACCTGAAAAGGGGAGATGAACAGGTAGTTAATACAAGAGAGCAGGACACCCGAAAGCGCTGTGCTCCAGAATGGCTGTTTTCGGTGAACTTTAGTCTTTTTGGTAATTTCAGCTCCATGTGGGTAGATAAAAGTCCAATCTGGCCCCTCTTAATAGCTTGTCGGGGTCTTACTGCAAGCCATTAACCAGTCGCCCCTAGCGACACAATTGAAGATTTTTTTCCACACTTACCCAGAAAGAAATCAAACAGTACAAGAATAAGCTTAGAAATGGGTTCGGACAATTTAGCAAAAGACGTGTCAATCCACGCTTCTTTATCCTCAATATGCCCACATCGGCAAAACTCGCACCCGATCGGTGAATAGGTTTATATGCAAAAAGATCACTTTTACTGGTTCATTGACCTCGGAGAAAGAGGCGGAGGCTCGGCATTGATACTTGACATGCAGCTTGCAGACAACTGAGCTGGGTGATATAGCATTATTAACTCATCCGTTACGCTCAGATAACCCTGCTGTGAAGTTTCAGTAAAAGGCATAAACCCCTTCCACACCTCCAGATGAGGGCGCCACCTTACCTTCGTCCGCGTCGCTTCTTTGGATTTCTTGGTTTTCCGTCCCGAAACGACAGAAAGGGAACTTTGCTGGTTCTAAGCTAAAAGTGAAGGCCTGTGGAGACAAAGGCAGAATGAGGCCCTGCTCTGTGCAACATGCTAAGTTCAGTCACCATGGTTACACAGCTGTATCCGAAGACAGTCTCAGTGCAAACGCACCCCGATGCCACCCACTCTTGCTTGTGCTAAATGGGTAGGGGGGGGGGACGTGTGCTGTCCGTCATAATATTTATTAGCGGTATATTAGACCCGCCTAGGGCAAGCGATAGCACGGCATGTGGGCGAGTGGCCGCTAGATGGCGCTGCAGGTTTGTGCTATACTCGGCAATATTGTACAGATTATAAAAACACATGTACACTTTGCTGTTCCCGGCAACTAACAGCCCCGGGAGGGTCTGACTCGCTCTATGGAGTACGGGGCTAGTATAAAAAGCTGTGTCCCAAACTGCAGTGCGCCAGTCCTGGAAAGGGGGCCGATTAATGTCAGGAGAGTGCCCTTCCAAAATGCGTCGACTCCAGCTTCTTTAGAAGAATCATAAATTAAGCTCAGGTGACTGATATCACGGACTACCCGGTAATGTGTCTCAATTGAGCGCACCGAATCTGTGTGCGGAGCACAGGCTCGCCGCGGAGCGCTGAAAAGGAAAAACAAGAGGCAGAGTTAGACTTTTGGCGCGCATGCGTACGATGTATAGCATCGCGCGCATGCGACAGTCTAGGTCAGGCAAAATAGTGTGCGAATGCAGCCAGCCAATCAGAGGGGAAAAAAAGCATTTACAAATGCAATAGGCCTCGTATTTACGCGAGCCCTATTGCATTGTAAATAAAACTACGGTTGTCCAAGAAGGCAGGAACGAGAGTGAGTGGGGGGGTTGTGGTGGGCAGAGAAGTGACGGACTGTGGGAGGGAACGGGGGGAGGCAGGGGAACAAAACAGTTTTAAAAGTAAAGGGGCCGATAGCAATGGAAGGAGAAAAATGACGACATGGCCGTCAGGAGGCGGTTTAAGTTGAGGAAAACCAATCAGATTGCAGCATTTAGGAATTCGGCCAATCAAAAAGATAGCCGGAAAGTGGGCGGAGCTTCCCCCACTATACTGTATACACCATCTCTCGACGAGACAGCGCATGCGCTGCCTAGGCGAGACCTAAGAAAGGACGTGTTCTGTTTTACATGTCCTGATAGTGAAAAACTCCTAAATTTGTTTTTCACTGCTATAAGGCCTGCCTCTCCCATAGGATAACATTGGGTTACCTTATTGCATTAAATAAGTGCTACCTTTGGATTGCGAGCAGATAACAATGTCATGTTTGGACTCAAATGGATTGTAATTCAAAATCCTCTTCACTGCTAAGTCGTATTTTAGATTAGAATTTTGAAAATGCCACTTTTAAAAAGTTGGCATTTTCCTGCCCCCAAAATTTCTAAGGCCATTTAGGAGTTTCCAGGTCCCTGGGCATGTTAATGGCTCCCACATTAAAAATGCGTATTCCTGCCAGACAGTGAGAGAATAGACTAAGTGTGAGCAGGATGGGCCCTCCCGCCAGAGTGGCTGGTAGCAGAGCAGTTCCCTGCCCCACTTACATTCCAAAAGGCTGCCTACAGTACACACAGTAGAAACCTAACACTAGTCTTTTTGTAATCGGTGACCTCTTGGAGCGTTGCAGAGGAAGGAAGAAACTTTCCATAACCAGGTGTGGGGGTTGTCTAGAAGATTCCACCACTTTAAAGGCTAGTACCAGGTATAGATATCGGACCCTCAGACTAATTCTTCAGTGCAAGCCTGGACCTGTGGATTACAGAAGGACTGCCTTGTTCCCCCAGAGAATTGCCCTGCTGCTTTTGACCTGCCCTATTCTCCAGAAGACTGCCTGCTGCTTGAGTCCTACCTTGTTCTCCAGAGAACTGCCCTGCTTCTTGAGGCCTGCCTTGCTGTCTGTGAACAAAGGCTGAACCTGCTCCCTTCATCCCAAGCTAACCTCTGATTCCAAGGGTCAGTTGGCTGATCTCCTGTTCTGCGGTACAGGGGCATAATGAGCTTCAGAGGCCTCCGCGCAACTGCCCTGATCACCTGCTGCAACTGAACCTGCCTGAGCCCTGTTGGCCTCTGCTAGAGTGAGCCCCTGATCCCCAAGAGGTGCCTCCCCAGGACCTGGAAGCTTAGTTAGCTTCAGAGTGCACTCCTCTTTGAAGAAAGGAGAAATCTGGAAGTTTTGGGCTCTTTACCAATGGGCCTGTTTGCGCGGAGACTCTGCTGCCTGCGATGACCGCCAATGTTAAGCTCCAGTGAGCCAGACTCTTTGCGTTACAACGACTGCGAGCAACGTAAAATCTGCACTTTGCACTACAGCAACGACAGCTCGCGGTGACTACCAACACAAAGCTCCAGAAATGACCATCCGCAACTCCCAACCAAATCTTCACACTGCAGCGATGACCGTCCATGACCCCAGGCCTGCACTTCGTACTACAGTGACGACTATCCATGATGCTCTCCCTGCTTTTTCGCGGCTTCCTGCACCACAAACTGGACTCTTCACGCTGAACTTTGTGAGAAGGAAGGTTTCACTAGGACTAACCTGGTTTCTGACCGACGCTTCATTGCGGTCTGCCTGAGCTTGTGGCTGTCCCCCAGTCTAACCCAACCAGATGGCTGCGAGTAGCGCTTTTGTGCTTTTAGGTGCTGTATCTACCTAAAACTTTGAAATTGTTTATCGCTGGTTCTGTCGATTGGACTTTTGTCTTTTTGGTCTCATTTTATTTATTCAAATGTATCCTAATATTCTAAATTGGTTTGGGATTTTCTTGTTGTTTAACTTTGTTACAGTTTGTGTGCTGCATGAATACTTTACACATTGCCTCTAATGTAAGGCCTGACTGGTTTTGTGCTAAACTATCAGAGGGTTATACACTGGTTAATTTAGTGACTTTTGTGGTTCAACAGACAAGGATTGTGGTGGTTGTCTGAGTAGGGTTTACACACTCAACAATTTACTCAATTTCTAACACTTTCCAATTTCCTGCAATAACTGTTTGCATATTGTACAACACAAACTGAATGGGCTCATGGCATTTGAATAATATACTGAAATAACCAACTCAATGTTACTCTTTACTCACATAGAAAGACAATATCTAGAAGCTGACTGGTGTCCCCCAGCTCGTTTAGCAATCTTACTGGATGGAAATTCAATAGAAAGAACCGTATTGTGGCTCATGCCACTTTTAAACCATTGAGATTAAGATTTGAAGTGATGGAAATATCCATTTTCTTCCCAGTCACTTGTGTCGTGCAGCACAAAGTTTATAAAGTGATATATTTTTAACATTCCTCTTAACGCTTGTAACCCCACCTACTTAGGCCCTCATTACAACATTGTCAGAATTTGGTGCGGGGGTTCCAGAGGGTCAGAATCTCCTACTCCTACTGGTGTCTCTGCACCAAATTCCGGCAGTCACAAGTTTTCTCCCCTGCAATAGGGAATAACTGGGCCAGATGTATTTTTCCCATATTCTGTCTCCTCAGAGCAAGCTGAACCTGTCAGTGGCAGGTCAGTGGAGACATGGTGGGTTGGGTTATAGGTTCAGTGCATTAGGGCAAGCTTCAGCCTGTCGGGGTGGGGGTTCTGTTCCCCCATACTGCTGCAGTTCGGGCAGGGTCCAGGCTGTGCTGCTGCCTTCAGTGCCTGTCGCTGCTACTGTGAAAACAGATCCGGTTTCCCCGGGCTCAGAATTTTTGGGACCAGAGTTTGCAGACCTGATAATTATAGGCCTGGAAATGCTTATGATTGTGGGTGGCGTAATTACAACCCATAGTTATCGTGCTGGGTGAAATCGCTCCCCTATAATAAGGGCTTAAATAAATATATATATTTTTTTTAATGTATTTTGTAGACAAAATGTAAATACCCAGTTATCTACGGAGTTGGGGTATGCATCTCCTGGAAGGGGCTGTACTTATAACTGGATCTGCTAGAGAGGACTCTACAAAGCTGATCGTAGCAAACGTTTCTGCTGCTTATATTGCTCAAGGAAGTGGGTTGAGCTTGTGATTGCAAATCATGCAGAGCCGACAGAACATAGTGCGTGAGGTCATGAACACCCAACATGACTGAAATTCTAAATGGCGTGAAGTACCCTGTTGAATGTACATGAGACCACTGAGAAATGTTATGACAAGATAGACCTGATTTGAACTTTACGGATTGTTTTTTAAGCCCGATGAAACTCGTTTTTTCTGAGATAGAAATTTGTTGGTTGTTAGCCTGTGTTTTTGACTAACCTTCAGAAGAGAAAAATAAATTAATTTACTGGAATAAGTTGAAAATCATTCTTGTAATTTTTTGAAGCCATGAACTGATTTGTGACTGTATAATGCCCATCTCTGTTGTTGCCTCTCCATTATTTGGAATTGCATTTGAATTTGGGTCTGGTGCACCTTGAAGGTGGGAATTTGTGTATGGACTAAGTTATTGGGTGGTGCGGTTTATTGTGCCTTAACAGTTCAGTTGTTTGTCTGAGTTTCTAATTGGAATGCCTAAAAAGAGACTGGATATTGTACAAATGCCTACAAGATCATAATTTCATAACAGCAGGTGGAAGGGAACTGTGGTTAGAAAAAAAGGGTAAAGGCTATTAAAGAGACTAAAATATTTTACATTACTGTCTTTAATATGTACCACTTCAGTGCCCTCTTTTCTTCTCTTTGAACTTTTCCTCTCTTTTTCCCTCTTCCACAGGTTTGAGCAGGCAATGGGATCCGAGTTGCTGCTGAACTGCACTTTGCTGTTGTGTCGCAGCATCATCACACCCATGGACCTGGTTTCAGTGACAACGTGTTCTGGCACACGCTGCATTTCCTTCCTCAGTGTGGCCTGGGGCTTTATTGCTGATGTGGACATCGAGAGTGAAAAATACAGACATATGGGCTCTGCTCGCTTCACAGTGGGCACCATGGTTCGTCTAGCATCCTTGCGTACTTATCGGGGACGACTCTCTTATCTGCCTGTGCTTGAGAGTCATCTCCATCGCTCCATTTCAAGAAGTATCACCCTGGCACCCAATGGTAGCCTGTCCTCTTTTCCACGATCACCACTTCACCGCACTATCTCAGACATGGGTCTGTGCGAAGAGCGCAACATTCTATTAAAGCGTGGTTCGTCCATACTGGATACAAATGAACTCCCCAGTTTTGAAACCTCCCCCTCCCCTAGCCCCCTGAATGCCTTGCAGTCCTCCAGCTTCCCTTTTGACTCCGTGCCTGATGACCTTGCACCACAAAACCACATGTTGCATGGAGTTGGAGAGCCATCTCCTGTTCGGCATGTGCACGGCCCACCGGATGACCTTTTGGTTCCTCTGAGCCAACCGGTGCCCAAGAACTGGGTGTCTATGGAGGGTGACTTTGTTCTGATGCTTGCACTTTACCAGAGCCATCTAGGGGCAGACCTGTTCACAGCCCCCTCTGCCTACTTCAATGATGGCCTGATCCACCTCTTCTTTGTGAAGGCAGGAATCACGCGAGCAGCCCTGGTGCGTCTTTTCCTTGCCATGGAGAAAGGGACGCACTTACAACTTGACTGTCCTCACCTTCACCAATTCCATGTGCGCGCCTTTCGCCTTGAACCCCTGACTCGTAAGGGCACCCTGACTGTGGATGGAGAGCGAGTGGAGTATGGACCAATCCAGGCACAGATACATGGCAGTCTGAGCAATCTCATCACTGGAGATCGGGGCGCTAGATCCAGTCCTCTATAGAAAATTTTACCTGCTTCACCGTATTTTTGTAATTCCCTGGGTGAGGGCTGCCGAGTTTGCCGTTTCCATTATGCTCCTTTCACAATATGGGGGGTGAGATGCAGAGTACGTTTGGATGATAACCTCAAATCTATTGTTTATGGTGCCTTCAGAACAAAGCCTGGTTCGTTGCCCTTCCTATCACTGGTTAGGTGCATTTTTCTGTACAGTCACTACAGATTAAGAGGTAGTAGGGGGGGGGGGATGGCGAAGTTGCAAGGGACATAAGGGTGAGGGGGTGAATAGAGAAAATGGAAATAATGGGTGTATTCTGAAGAAGGAATAGGGAGCTCTCTTATTGACGTAAATTACAGAATCTCCAGAGAAAGGGCATGTAACCTCTGCCTCCTGAAAAGTTGTGTGTATGGTAGGAGTGTCCCGAGTTTCTCCGTGGAAAAGCAAATCTTCTGTCCTATGCAATCTGTTAATTTAAAAAAAAGCCCCAGAAATTTACTAAGTCTAGCAAAAACCACGCATTTTAAGTGATAAGGTTTGACAGTCATCCGTGGATCCTGACATGGGCATTGTTAGTAGAACTCAAGAGATGCAACAAAAAATTGAGACTGGGAGAGTGGTAACTTTAGTGTGGGAAGAATCAAGTTAGAGTACGTGTCAATCTCTGCTCTGTTACTCAGGTCCAGAAAAACGATCAGTTTTTCGAAAATACCCATGCAACGGAAGGTTTTATTTATTGATTTTTAAACATGCACTGATGAAATAATGTTTTTCAGTTTTCTTTTTTTTTTTGTATATGTGTGTTCTTTTTTGTATGTTTATCTTTTTTTTAGCAATATTCTCAGCGACCGAAATTAATATATACATATACTAGCGATTTCTGTGGTTGGAACTCAGAGAGGGGATTTGGAGTTGTAGAAGGCCTGCTTCTCAGAGATATATATGTATATATATATGTATATATATATATGTATGTGTATATATATATATATATATATATATTATTTTTATTTTATTTTTTTTGGGCTGCGCACTTTTCACATCAGTGGTGTGACCCGAGTGTTAAACAATGAAGGCACATGCAGTCACTCGAGAAAATGATCTGACGCGTGCGCCGCCTCTGAAGAACATTTGAAGGAGAGTAGGGGAGAACAACAGTATCGTGGCTATACTCAGTGGTATTTGCGTCAGAGTTGCCCACATTTCCTTTGTCTTTTTGTTATGATAATTAGAAGCGCCCAGTTCTACGCTTCAACAAACTTCTCTTGTGCTGACTAACTTGCACATGCCCGTAAAATCACCCACTTGGTGAGATGCTGCAAACGGGAGAAGAATGGCATGGAAATCTCTCCTGAGACCTGCCTAGGGAACTGCGTCCACTCACATGTCATGGAATGCAGGAAATTAGGTTATGCTGTGATTCAACTCTACAAAATATTAAGGTTCATGTTTGAGGCCACAGTAGTATTAGAGGCAAAATATTGTGTGCCCTTCAGCATTTTTCTTGTGCTTTGGCACTATGTGCACGGTTTTATCCTTGGGTACACACTGCTCGAATGTTTTTGTTGCTAAAGCATTGGGTAAAAATAATTCTTTTCCAAACCCTGAACCACAAATAACCAGGAAAGCCAGTTGTGCAAACCCCCGAGCAGTTATGTTCCGTGAGAGGTGGAGGGCAGAGCCATGGAAATTGTCACCTGCAATGTTGACCTGATGTGGCACAAACGGGTCTGGAGCCACCGAGGCAAGTGGGTCCCCACTGCTCCAGCTGCAGGGACAGGAACGATGGGAATGCATGCGTGCCGAGCTTGCCTCATGACTGAAGGCCACGTATCTGAGGTTGCTTTCTTGCTGATCTGTGATCCAAGATGCACTATCTACGATGTTTATTATTGCAAGTAGAATTTGTGCTGGCATGTACTTATCACGCTGTGTGTGACGTCAGTGAATGAGATACCATTGTGGATAGGAAGGAGCCACGATGGACTTGAGACTTTGTGCAATGAGGGCTTTTGTTGATGCGGTGTCTTGCAGATCAGTTGATTACAGCTGCTGGGCTCACAGCATTACACGGCTGATAACAGGAATATGTCAGTCTTTCACCAGCTGCCCCTTATTTTATAGCAATTTGTAAACACCCTGAATTACCTTTGAGATTTGAAGATACTCCTTATAGCCTAGTTCCGACCATAGCTGCATCAGCCAGCTCTAGGTAGTTCTAAGCATTAGAGCATACCTTGACCTTATTTTATACTTAAACGTAGTTTGAAGTCCGCATGAATTGTTTGAGTGCATTCTGAGCTTGCTGGCCCTTTAAGACTGCTTTGATCATTGCACATTACCTGGGCCCCACAAGAAGTTCTCTGGTTGTCACCATTTGTTTTAGAACCGCCTTAATATGCCTAGATCCTCCATTGTAGACCTACACCGTGTCATTTAAATGCCCCTATCATGTAGCCTACCTTCAGTTGGGATGAGTACTCCAATGTAAAGCAGAAGCATCAAGCTGATCCCATCGAATGTTTCCAAGAAGAGGTGAATATGTGTGGCGCTTCACTGTTACTACTTTGCAACACATTTATGTCTCCAATAGATTGGCCTGTTTTTATTCCCCCTAAAATCGGGCTTTTCATTTTAAATTGGTAATTTTTTGTAATAAATAGTGATTCTTCCACAGCACTATTTGGGCTTTCATTATCATCCTTTTGAGCACAGCTGTTCACTCTGTTTTGAATGGTTTGTAGGCACTACTTCTAGGAAAAGTGGTTGCAGTGTGCAAACAAACCTAATGGAAAATCATATTCCTTCATCCATGTGCTTGGTATACTTTTCAATAACTAATACTTTCTGTATTAAAAATAACTTGAACGTTAAGTAAAATCCACTCTTACTAAGGAGTCTTCTTTTCTACTTGCAGCCACTTAGCACCCTCTTCTTTCATGAAGTGAATGATGAAGAACCTTAAAGGGACTATTAAAAGGACAGTGGCTGCTTCCTCCCCTTTCCAAAGGGTTCTTAATGGAGAAGATACATTCATTAGATGTAGTTACCGATCTCTAATCTCCCCTCCATCTCGAAAATACTAGATTAACCTGTGACCCATTCGCCGCTGTGCTGTCTAAATTGGAGATTAATATTAGCCAGTATTTGGATGAAATCCTTGTCCTCGGGGTGTGTTTGGACAAGTGCCATTCTCCTTGTTAGTCCTGCTTGAACCATCATGTGTTGCAGTTCTCGTGGATATTTTGCTACAGACCACCAGGGCCACAGAAAATGGATTGTGCCTCCTTCTGGAACTTCTCCTTTTAGGGAGGTTTAAAGGGTGGTTTCACAACTGCCTCTCTCCTCTCTTTTTTTTTTAAGGATCGTCATCTTGTCTGGATGTTTACAGAGCTTCATAAGAGGCAAGTTGGGTTTCAGTGCTACGTAGTCCAAATGTACCCCGAGTCATGTCAAATGGTCCAAAAGAGAAGTCCGGATACGCGTAGATTTCTCCCATTGAATGACTTTAATCCCTCCTCTTAGCAGTTGGTCAGAAAGCCTGCAAATATGTCTCGACAACACATTTGTAGAAAACTCCATATAGGTATTCTATACCCTGGCCACATTCTGGTCACATTTCTTTTGAGGATTCGAGCGTCATTTTTCCAAGGAAAAATGTTTGCTTCAAAGACCTGTTGTTTCATCTAACTTAGTGTAATTAAATACCTTTGACTTTGATTTGGCAAATGTATGCCTGATAATGACGCCCTGTAGTGGCTAACTAGAAGAAATGTCTCTCCTTTCAAGAAACACCTACACTAGCTTCCAGTGCCTAACAGGGTCATGTTAAAATATTAATGGATCCATGGAGCAGTGTTTACAGATAGCCTGTCTGAGATAGTGAACTAAGTCAATTTTTTTTTCACTGTAGAAAATCCTCTGCATTTTGCTGCTTTAGGTAGCTTGTCAATTTCGGGGAAACTCCATATTCAACTGCTTTGTAGTGGTGGCTGCTCTTCTCCCAATGAATTTAAACAGCAGAAGACCCAAAAGGGCAATTAGCCCTGACAAGCTGCGGACCTGACCGAATTAAGAAGTTACTCATAATGAGGGCGTTTTTGCAATATCCTGCCATTTGCTTTGCACCCTAACACATAAAACGTCATACAACAAATATAAAACCTAACTACACATTTTATGGCTCTTGCTAATTGTGACTGTTACTTCTTTTGGGATTTTTTGTAATTTTGCCAAAACGGCTACAGAAAACTACATTTTCTCTACAGTGAATACAATACCCTTTAAGACAAGTGCTGCCAATGCTATGCATTGCCAGCTACTACAAAGTGCAATAATTTATTGGAAATAGTTAATATAGATGCTCCGAGGACTGGCCTCTGTGTGTGTGTGTGTGTGTGTGTGTGTGTGTGTGTGTGTGTGTGTGTGTGTGTGTGTGTGTGTGTGTGAGAGAGAGAGAGAGAGAGAGAGTAGGATCACTTTCTGATCGAACACTTGCATGATCGAAAACGTTAAGTCAAGAATGAATTGTTGCATACTAGGTGTTGCTTTTCATATGGAAAGAAGATCTGAAAGAGTGTATTTGCGGACTTTGTGTAGGAGCTTACAGGCAGGGTCACCATCGAAACTAGCACTGTTTAACTGGCCTTTGTCTAACATGCAACACCACGTGGCTCATTTCAGAAGTGGTCCTCAACTGAGGTTAAACCATGGGTTTACAGATTGAGCCCTCTTTATGCTACGTTTTAAGCCCCTGTTTTTCCCTTGCCTAATCTCCTCAGGATGAAACGGCATCAACAGTCTTTTGAGCAATCTATGGCCAGGACATGGCATTTAGCTGACCGACACATATCCATTACTGTTGATACACTTCAAGTTGAGAACTAAGCAGACAATCAGTTCATGTTTTTACAATAGTCCTCAAACCTTTGCTCTCCTAAGAGTCTGTTGACCGGGACCACTTACTAGCTTTCAAAAGTAAACCAAGCCAATATCCGACACCAAAATAAAACATTCCAAACTGACATTTTAGCAGCTTATCTAGTTTCTGGGGACTTTGATAAAATAGTAATATCAGGCACGGAAAAAAACTAACAAGGCTGAGAATTAGTTACTGTCTCCATTAGGTGGTATTGTCAGATGGGGCATAGACCAGGTTAGTGCTAGAAGGGATCATTTTACTAGGTTTGTCCTAGAACATAAATCTATAGCATTTTTGTTTGATGCAAAGGGGTAAGTGAGACATTTTCAGACTGCTTCCACTGAAGGGATTTTCAAACCTTTCTGCGGCACCAACCTCTTGGCAAAATGTTCTTATTGAATAGGCCTATTCACCTCAGTAATTGAATTGCAAAAAGTGCTTAGGTTTATGGATGTAGAAAGTGTAGACAAAACGACCTTTATGGTTCAGTCGATCGCGTTCATGTCCTTCCTGATGCTCATGGTAAGCTGTAGCCCACACATACTGGTTTCAAAGTTGGTCAATAAGAGGTGGGTGGGTGGAGAAGCGAGCAGAATGAGAGATGACTCCCTCAAAGTCAAGAAAGACACCGTCTACATATATTTTTGTTTGCACTGATAAAATAATGATTTTAGTAGTTTGACTACTGAATGAAGAGAATAGAAAAGTAATCTCCGTTTTTGACTAGGAAATGGAAGTAAAGAATTAGTTCATATTTATGTGTCTCTATATTGGCCTTGTCAGTTGTCTGTGTCATATTGGCCTTTGACAACAAAAAGTGAAAGGAAATCAGGGTTGGCAGTGGTCATGATCTTTGCTTGTAGGGAGTTCCAAAGTGATTACTATGCAAAATAAGATGAAAGTGACCTCTTGCAGTTGTTTCTATGTAGTGGTGTAACTGCAATCACTTCTGCATCCACGAACCGAGTATAACAGTCAGACTAAAAGCAACATATGTGCGGCTCAGGTTTTAGGATGACTGCCTTACAAAGTATACCAAACCTTTGTCCAGAAATTGCTATCCGAGCCACTTGTTCCCTTCTTCGGACAATAGGTGTGGCAACTTTCAATGTAGCTGCATGGGAGAGAGGAGCTTTTTTTGGTTGTGTTTCCCTGTGATGGGAGAAGCAGATAATTCCGTGTATAATGTATGCAGCCTTCCTGTGTAATATCAGTTCTTTTCTAACATTACACCTGTTGAAAATTCAGCACGCTTATTTTTATCTGACATTTTAAAGTAATATTTGGTGTCTTTGCAAGAAAAGCCATAGCAAATCACGCAGTGAACCTCAGCAATAGATTGAAATTCAGCTACTTTTTTTTTTTTTAGGAAATGTTTCATTTTCCATTTTCTGTCAAACAAGTGGGCGTGTGGCATTTTTAGTAAAAAATGAATGTTGCTATTTTCTGAATAAAATACAAATGTTTGCACCAAAGATATACTCGCAAAAAATAATTAGCACAGAAATGCAACACAACTCTTTCAGTTAAAGATGGAAGTTTATTCTTGAGTCAGTAGAGGGTATGCATTCATTAGTGAGGTCTCTCCACACTTTCAGCGGTGAGAATGCATGTGTTCATGTTTGTAAACCCCCTTAAGTGCTGACGATTGATTAATTCCATTATTCAAGTCGTGAAAATCACTCCTGCGGCACAAGCAAAGCTTCCTTAAACCTATTTAAATACCAGTTTCTAAGGCATATAAATAAGTTATTTAATTGATGCTTGCGCCTCTAGGCGTCTTGTGTTGATCTGACTGTTGTACCAGGATTTCCTTGTTTTTGTGATCAGGAGATTTGTTTTTAGCTTAACGATTGAAATGCCTTGCTATATATTATATGTGAGTAGAATATAACAGCAATATCTGTTCATTGAAAAGAACTCGGCATCCTAAAACATACTAGATGATGAGTAAATTGCTTATAATTTCCAGACTTCTTGTACTTGCTTTACCAGCTTTTGATTTCTGTTCTAAATGTGATGCTGTTGTGTTTATGCCAGATTTAATGGATTACTTTCGTAACCAGGTACATAACCTGGAATGTAATTGAACAATGTAGCTTGTGTTTGGACCAAATAGTATTTTTTGACTTGTGTAGCATTCATTATTTTATTTAGACACTTTTCAGGGAACGTCTTTTGAAGAGTAACGCCTTTCTTGCTTTGTACCTTGTTCTGAAAGAGAAAACACTGGGTTTTGTTTACAAGCCATTAAAACATTTGCAAAGAGGTCTTATTTTTAATGTGCCAGTATTTCAAACTGTTTCACTGGAACACGTTCAGGTCTAGTTCACCATTTTCCTCAGTTCGAAACATGTCCTTGTTCAGTAACATTGGTGTAGTAGACTTCGCCCAATAGTGTCTGCGTTTCTCAAGCAGCTTGTTCATAGCAAGGCCTCTTACACATAATTGTAATTCATTAGGACATTGATTTTTCCTGAGTTGTAAACACAACCTGCCTAGAACATGATATTTATCGTAATTTATAAAATGATCTCAATTCCTCTCAAAAGGGGGCACAGGAATGAGATTGTTGCTGTGTTCTGCCCAGAGCTTATCTTTTGACGAGATCCCCCTACAAGGCACCCGCTATATGTAATTAGTAGACAATGCTGATCTGTAAATGCATGAAGGAAACCCTGTCCATTCTTTAAGAGGAAACTCCAATTATTTAGGAATAGCTTCATGTTCACCCTAGCTCCAGTGTTTATCATAATTCCATTTAAAGCATTACAGATCAGTCTTCTTGGCACATGCCTCAATCTTCTGGTAAAGTATGATTTTGAGAGTATACTCGTACCCAAACTAGTTGTGCAACCTGGGTGTGTACAAAGCATCAAAATGTGATCATCTCCAATAAAATGCCTTGAACTGGATCATTATTGGCTTTTTAAATGCTGGTGTAGGTGGACCACGGTGGCTGTTGTTTAAACCTGTGAGCCTTTTATGTTTTCGCGGAACATTTTATGACCTGTACAGAAGTTGTTCAAACTTTTCTAATAACACACTTGCTCATGTACTGATACTTCAATACCATCTGTAGCATAACGGGTCCAAAACGTCTCTTTACTGTAAATGACATTTTAGTGATATTCGCTGAAGGTAATTACTGCATGCCTCTTAAATTACATCGTAGCATTATAAAAGAATGACTTCAGATTGCAACGTTATTTCCAAGCATAGGGCATGTCCGCCACAAGAATGGGTGATGCAAACACATCAGAAAGATTTTTGCAACACTTTCTGCCCACCTATCTCTGAAAAATTTGCTGCCAGTCAGGCGTTTCAGAGATGTTGATGTGCAATGACATCTGTCAAAATGTAGTGCTTCTGTATTGGTTTCCTTGTTTTGTTGGTGTATTTGGGTTTCAAATCTGCCCACTACTGTGAAAAGGCTTTTGATTGGGGCTTTTTTTTTTAAGTTCAGAAATATATTTATTAAAGGATATGCACATCTCAATACATAAAGCAAATTGGCAATACTTAATCACATGAAATATCTTCTGAATATAAGGAAGAGGTAAGTATATGTACAATCAGAATTGGTCTATCTAAAGAGAAAGGATTAATAACAATATGAAATAGAGAATCACAAACTGTATAAACTGCAATGCAAAAGAAGAAAGGAAAGTTACGGGGGTTTGGAGACCTCCTGCTGTACAGGAGCCAGAGAAAATGAGCCCTAGCACTAGCTTCAATGAATGTTGTAACAGGTAGCCATAAATTTAAACGCTTCAGTGGCCATAGTGATAGGATACACAAAGGCTGTATCTAGTCTGTGATTGTAGCAAATAGCATACCACCAGGCTTGATAGGATAATTTGGTTAGGTCCTTCCAATTTTTAGTAATTTGTTGAAAGGCAACTGCCAGCAAGAGGTCTATGATTTTTGTATTGTATGTATGATCTGACCATATCGGGGATAAACTACCCAAAAATACATCGGAAACAGAAAAAGGAGATCGGGAATGAAAAATTGAGTTAATTTGGTCCCAAACCTTTTCCCAAAAGTCCTGAACAGGTGGACATGTAAAAAGTAAATGGTGTATGTCTGCGTGAGGGGAAGAGCATGTCCAGCAAGCATCCGAGACGCAAGCGTGCTGTTTGTGTAAAGCAACTGGAGAAAAAAATAATCTATTATAGATGAAAAAGAGTGTTTGCGTGGTGTTAGCAGCTCTCGAGGATTTTCTAATCTTATCCCATATCTTATTCCAAAAAGTAATTGGCCATTCAACTCCCAGATCCTTCTCCCAATAAAGTTCTGTTTTGGTTTTGTCCCGTGAAATGCATGAGACGTGTAAATAATTGTAAATGGCAGAAGCTTTAGGGTTAACTTGTAATAGGGGAATGTAATTTATCAACCGGAGAATTAGAAGGGGTAATGAAGGAGTTTGGGGGTGCACAGTAAGTGTACGCTTCTAAAATGGCCTGCTTTAAAAGTGTATATTTAGATTGGGAGGAGGACGGCAGTCCAAACAAGCTTTTAATTTGTTCAAAGGACATGAATTGGTCTTGTTGATATAGTTGGTGAACCCATATTAGACCTTTCTGCCTCCACGTCCTCCAATAAAAAGGTTTATCACGTATCAATATCGAGTTGTTGTGCCAAATCGTGGAATTGGAGAGAAAAGTGCCATCAATGGGATCATTGAAGTGTGCAGGTTGTAGAATCTTGGATGTATATTTAATTATGGGGTCAAAAGACACTGTGGTTTTCGCGAGAATGAGAGATATTCTTGAAAGGAATAGGGGGATAAAAAGGAAAGCTCAAGTTTAGTCCATAAGGGGTGATGCGCAGAAGAGTGTGAAAGCCATCTAGATGATTGTCGAAGCAAAAAGATTTTTGATATAAGGGGAAGTCAGGAAAGTTAACACCACCCTCCGATTTTAGGCGAATCAATTTTGATATGGACATACGAGATTTTCTATTGCACCAAAGGAAGGAGGATAACAAAGAGTTAATTTTTTTTAAATTTTTTAAAGGAATGGAAAGTGGGATGTTAGATATTGTGTAGAGAACTATGGGGGACAACATCATTTTTATGGTATCAAGGCGGCCCCACCATGATAAGTACGGGGTTGCCATTTAGCAGTTAAAGTCGATATTCTCTGTATACAATTGTCCATGCATCTTGAAATTGTATCTGGGATGGAGGAAGTGAAATGAAGGCCCAGGTATTTAATATATTGGGGACGCCATGCAAAGGTTGAGAGAGTAAAATCTTCTTTAAAAGTATATTTCGTCAGGGGTAATATTTCGCATTTATCCTTATTCAATTTATACCCAGAAACATCTGCAAAGGAATCGACTTCAGTTAGAAATGCAGGAATAGAAGTTTGAGGCTGGGATATGAATAACAATATATCATCAGCATATGCTGCTAATTTAATGTGAGTATCATTAAAGTTAAAACCCTGAATATCCTCATTCTGACGGATCCGCAGAAGAAACGGTTCTAGGGCTAGGTTAAAAAGAAACGGGGACAATGGACACCCTTGGCGAACACCCCTTCCCAAGGTAAAATAAGAGGAGGACGTTCCATTAGCGCATACTGCTGCTCTTGGGTTGGAATATAAAAGTGAGATTAGGGAAATAATCTTAGGTCCAAAGCCAAACCACTTGAGGGTTTGGAAAAGGTACGCCCATTCCACTCTATCGAACGCCTTTTCGGCATCCAGTGCTATAGCGGCCAAAGAATGCGTGACATGTGAAGATTTAGATAGTATATCAAAAAACAAGCGGGTATTGTCTGTGATAAGACGTCTTTTAACGAAACCCGACTGTTCTAAGCCCAACAAGTCCGGGAGGTGTGAGTCTAGTCGAAAAGCTAAAGATTTAGAGAAAATTTTATAATCAACATTGACTAGAGATATGGGTCGAAAGTTTCTACAGTATCTCAGGTCCCTTCCCTCCTTGGGGATAAGGCAGATGAGGGCTTCAGAAAAGGAGCCAGAGGACTTCCCCGAAGAGAGAAAGGAGTTTAACAATATATGTAACTTTGGGATTAACAAGGAGGCAAAATGTGTAAAGAATTCAACTGAGAACCCATCTGGGCCGGGGGCCTTGTCTTTTTTAAGTGCCGCAAGCGCAGTATGAAGTTCTTTTTGTGAGAGGTCAAGTTCTAAACCAGAGAGATCAGGCTGAGCGGAGGGGGATCGGTGAATGTCAGACAGAAACCGAGAAATGTGTTGTTCTGTAGGGGAGGCTTCTGAAGTATAAAGCGTTTGGTAGAATTCAAAAAATTCGTTTAAAATTTCATCGTCCTTATATTTTAATTCCTGCTGGGCATTCATAATAGACTCTATATTTAATTTGTTATGCTTAACTTTTAAGTAATTGGCTAGAACCTTGCCGGCTTTATTCTGTCCACCATAAAACTTTGCACTGGATCTTAATAGGTAGGTGGAAGCATTATTCGTTGACTCCTTATTAAATTGAAATTTGGCATTAATGAGTTCCGTCAGACATTCTTTTGATCTAGATGAGTAAAAAGTGTGTTCAAGTCTCTTTATCTTAGCTAGGAGAGATGTGGTGAGTTCTTTTGACTTTTTACGTTTTTTAGAGACATAGCCAATAATAAAGTCTCTAGCTGTTGCCTTAAAGGCGTCCCAAATCACGTGGAAAGGAAGTTCCTCAGTCTGATTGAATAAAAAATATTCGTTAAAAGGAAGTAAATGAAGAAACAAAAGTTTTGTCAAGAGAAGGGAGTTGTTGAAACGCCACTTCCGTGATGTGCAGGGTTTCTGCAGAATATCTACTTTCATAATGATGGGAGCGTGGTCCGAGATTAGAATGGATCCAATCTCTGCTGTCGTTAGTGTCTGTGATATGTTATGAGAAATGAAAAAATAGTCTAATCTTGATTGGGTGTGGTGAGCTGGAGAATAATAGGTGTATTCTTTAGCAGTAGGGTTACACAGTCTCCAGGCATCAATAAGCTTGTATTGTTTGATAGTTTGTACAAATGATTTGTGGGCCTTGAGAGGGACAAAGGAGACCATTGAATTGCGATCCAAAAAGGGTCATAAACTTGATTACAATCACCTGTAAGTATGAAATTTTCATCAATACATTCTGCAAGTAACTGTGCTAAGGTCGACCAAAAGGAAGGATCACCAGCAGTGGGTGCGTAAACATTTAACAAGGAGATTGGAACTTTATCAATCAGGAGCTTTGTAAATAACCAACGACCATTTTCATCTAAGCTTTGTGATAACATTTTAACCGAAAGTGATTTACGACATAAAGTAAGAACCCCATTCCGTTTACCATCCCCCGGTGAATAAAAAACCTCCCCAACCCAACTCCTTTTCAATTTTATGGATTCTTCTGCTGTCAGATGAGATTCCTGTAAACATGCTATATCTGCACCAAGCTTGGCTAGGTGAGTCAGGACCCGTTGTCTTTTAATGGGAGATTGGAGACCTTTCACATTCCAAGAAACAATATTTAAAGACATATGTGAAATGAAAGAATGGATATGAAGCAAATAGCCATAAGCAAAAACAAATAAAAGAGTGTAGACCAGAGGATAGACCAACTAACCGCAATACGAACCAATTTTGTAGGCAGGAAGTAGGAACTGTAACAATAAAACAAACCTACACGTGACACCTGCACAGTGCAAGAATAGAGAACAATATACGCAATATTGAGATAAGCAGAATAAACTAGGAATATATGAAGGAAAGAAAGATGAAATATAAGATAAAGAGTAAAAGATAAGGAGTAGAAAAAAGAGATAATAAACGAAGATAAGTTAGAGACAAATGACAGTGAGTAAATAGAGAAGGGTGAAAGTATTATTGAGACTGGAGGTAGGAAAGAGAAGAAAGAGACTATACTTAGAATGAATCCAAAACATAAGGAGGGTGGGGAGGGATGAGGCCACATGGAACGATGACATGTCCGGACTCCACAGGGTGAGACGGCCCAACTTCGGGGAGAGCAACCACAAAACATGGGGAAAAGACAACGTGAAGGAGAACCTGTATGAGGGAAAAAACCAGGGTTAAGCAGTTACAATATCATAAAGATATAAGCGAATGATAAAATCTTACAGATGTAAATCTACTAAAAACGAGCATTGAAATGCATTAAATAGGGCACGACAATATATGAATTATTAAGTCGACAATGAAATACATGAGCAATTTCAACGGAATAGAAATTTGAGCTTGTATTTAGAGATCCCATAAGTAGGCAGAAATCAGGGACCAGGTTTCGAAGTTTCCATCTTGTCAGGGCAGTGAAAGTTCAAGTAACTTTTGAGTTTAATCGGATCCTCATAAGTCATAGTGCTGTTGTTGAAGGTCACTTTGAACAAGCAAGGATGAAATAAGCCGAATTGTGCACCAATCGAGCGCAAAGCGGGTCTCATGGATAGGAATTCTTTTCTTCTGTCTGCTGTGGGCTTAGCATAATCCTGCGAAAAATAAAGTTGGTTTCCTGAGGATGTAATCCGCTTCAGAGAACGAGCTGCAGCTAGTACTTTGAGAAGGTCTGTGTACTCTAGAAAGTAAATTATAACACCTCGTGGTTTACGTTGGCCAGATGACGAAGAATGTAAGGGGCCCAGCCTGTGAGCACGTTGAATGTTCAGGACGGTAGTTTCCGGCAACTTGAGCACTGTTGGCAAGAAGGATTTAAAAAATGTTATGGGGTCAGACCCTTCTGAAGCCTCCGGCAAACCATAAACGCGTAGGTTATTCCTCCTATTCCTGTTTTCAAGGTTTTCAATCTGCTTCTGGCATGTTGCAACCTGTGATTGAAGGGCTACCACCTGGGTGCAAGTCGAACTCAGGAGTCTACACAGTGTTCTACTGCAGTTATTCGCTCCTCCATTTTCGTCCATCCATCAGTCAGAACTTGTATCTTTGAATTAGTCTCTTCTACAAACGGACGTAGTGCCCTTATTTCTTCCAAGAGAATGTCCAATGAGACTGACGTAGTTTGCTTTGGAGGTGATGGCGGGTCCTTCTTCAACCGTTTGGTTGAAACCTTGGTAATTGCAGAGGAAGAGGCAGATGCGCCCTTTGGAGAGGAAGCCAGCAAGTCCTCCATTTTGAGGCGTTGAACGCAGAAGCGTGCACGAGGAATAGATGAGCAATTAGCAGGCGTCACCAGTAGGTTGATTGTTTTCAGTCTGCCCATAAAAAGGAGATTCACAAATAGTCGGGTCCAATAGTGAAGAAATACACGCTCAAAGGCTGAGAGCTGCAAATTGTCATGCCCATGTATCTATAGAAAGCATGTAATGCGTAATGAAATATCAAGAATAGGATATGCAAGGTAAATAATTCACAACATTGAAGCGCCGCTAAAGCCTTTGGTTTCTAGATGAGACCTTAATTATCAAAGAAGCGCCCTATAACAGGAATATAATGTCATATTTGTCGGTAGTATTAAAATACATACGCACTGATAAAAGTAGCATCATATTTAGAAGCCTTTAGGAGTCTTTTCGCAGATAACGTTGAGTGAAGAGGAAGCTAGGAATAAGCATGCCAGGTTAGCAGAAGCGGGCGAGACCTGTGGCACTAAACTAGAACGCAATAATGCTCATGAGGAGTTCTGCAGGTGTAGGCTTCGTTGAGACAAAATGGCCGCTATCAGTTCAAGTATAAAGGGAGGAATTCAGTTCACTAGCGGTAAAGCGTCTCCAGAAGCAGCACCCAGTAAAACAAAGCTATTCAATAGCTAAATTCCTCTGATTACAATAGAAACAATGAGGGCAGGGGTCCATTAATGTAAAAATAAGCAGTTCCAGAGGTGAAAGGGAAACTCCTCAGAGCGCAGAAAAACGGCAAAAATACAAAATGGCGGGCGCCATAAGCGTGGGCAAATAAATGAGGAATACGCTCAAATAACAATTCCTCCCACGTTGAAAATTACCCCGCTGTAGGCCGCCCGTGTTCTGTCGTCCGCGCTGATGTTTCCGCCAGGTTCTTTCACGGGAAAGTCATCTTAGAGCCCTCGTTGCGCCGTCGTCACCGGGAGCTCTACGGAGCCGCCGCCATCTTCCGTGGGCGCTAGCCACGCCCCCTCCTTGATTGGGGCTTTTTAAATAAAGAAATAAGCATGGACAGAAAAGAAAGAGGCAGGCTCCAGCTTCAGGTTTGAGCATTAAGTCTCAGCAGTGAAGAACAAGCTTTGCAACTGAAGTGAATAACAATTGTTTGAAAAGCCCAGGTTATATTTACAGATAATCTATATGGGAATGTAGAACCAGTCAACAGATAAATGAAGATCTGTTTGTCCACTAGAGAAGTTTTACCCCCAAGTGCTACTGGAATCCTATTCTGGCCACCGGTTTAACCTAAACAGGGTCATGTAACAACTTTTGTACCAAATTGAGCATAGGGTGTGCTGCTTCTATGGGCTTCCCTCTATTTTGGTGTTGCACATTTAGGAGCAGTTTGTTGATTGCTTCATGATGATTGGCTGAAAAGTATATAGTATCTTGAGATTGGGAAAGCAGAAGGATGTGCAGGTTGACTGACAAAAGTGGAGTAATATAATTTTGATGCTGTTTGTTCATAAGGGGCAGGGCATGCATTTGGATTATATAAAGCAATTGTACACTTCTAATCTGCTGTTTTCCAGTCTAGAAACCCTTTTATTTAAGATTACGTTGTACAAATTCTTTAAATATCACTTTATCTCCCGCTTTACTCAGCATTTACTTAGTCGCTCTCTCTAAAATCATCATATTGTGGTAGGAAGCCTGATTGGAGGAAACCCACTTGGGACAGCCTAGCCTTTGTGCAGAGAAAGAGCAGTTGAAAAATAGACATTCATATTTTTATGGGTCAGATCAAATGCATGGTGATTTATCTAGTGCAGCTTCCTAGCAGTGTGTTTTGCGATAGCATTAAGATTTGGTTTTATTGTTTAGTTGTTTTTTGGTAAAGATTTGTCCATAACTTGATATTTGTATAGTAACATATGACAAACCTCTAGAGCGAGAGGGTTGCTAGTTAATTGAGAATCTGTGTAGCTTAATTGTGATGACAATGCTAGCAGAATATAGAGATGGCTTACTTACAAAGGCATGTTTCACTCAAAGATGGGCATATGTTAGTGACTTTTAGGTATGACCATTTTCCTCCTCTCAAAGCAACACAGCTTATCTATTAAGCATCTGAAGTGTACACGTGTAAAAATTACTGGAATTACCCAAGAGAACAACATGGCCAACTTTATAATGAAGGCCAAGAGTGAGTTTTTTTACGGTGAAAGTGCTCTTGACAGGGCTAACGGTCAAACGTTTGGGTCGCGAGCATTGGTCACCTTTACTTACCGAACAAGTGAAATTATATTTTTTTATATAAATGCATGACTGGTCTATGTTTAAAATGTTTAATAAAAAGCTGTGGAAATGTTTTGAGGACATATGTGAAACAACTTTAGGACCGACTGTGGCAAGATAGCATCTTAAATGGGAACATGAATCCTGGACAAGGCCAACTTACTATTATCGAAGAGGTTCATCCTGGTCAGAGTATCTTCACCACTTCTGTTTATGAATTAGCGGGTTGGCCTAAAGTTTCACTGGTCCCAGTGGTTCCTCTCTTGTGTCTTTCCTTTAAAGAGCAGTGTGATAAAGTTTTTTTTATTTGGTTTCAATTCAGTTAGAGCTTGAAAACAAAAATACAGTGTGTTTGAGAAAGAAGCTTATATTTTTGTCCCACAGCTTTAACTTCCATGCGGGCATCCACATCTCCTCTCATAATAATCCTTCAAGTTGCAGGCTTTGATTGAACGTGAAATAATGTTCATAGAGTATTACTCATAGACTAGGAGGCTAGTCACTAAGATAGTGGTGACCAAATCTCGAAGAGAAAGCGTCTAGGTAGTTCATCAGCCTTTGGCGTCAGCCACCCGTGAATGTATGGCAATAGTAACTAGTAAGAGCAACTCTTTGTGAAATAGAGCTGTGCACTCTACAATTTTACTATGCCAGAAAGAATGAAACCCTTCCCATGCTGGAAGGTTCCATGCCCGATTCATTCACACTCTGTTCCCCATTCCACAGGCTGTTGCTTAATTTGTGATGCTGTGGTGTCTAGAAGAAATATTAGTGTTCCCTGTAACGCACAGAAGCACAAGCTAGTATTTGGGGCGAAACTGTTAATCCCAAAACAATATTATTGTATGTTGAATGTTGTGGAACTACCCTCTTCTTGCGCAGGTAGGTTAATTAACGTTCTTTATTCCCATTTTCACAGATTCTACTTCTGCTCATGACATTGTTTTGTTTGCTTGGGTGCAGCCACACCTTCTAAAAAGTGCTTATGCTTCTTACATGGTGTCAAGGCAGCCAGAGTAGGAATGGTGCAAGTGAAAGGATTGTTGGGTATTTTGCTTGGTAAAGTAACCTATCCATCTCTCAAAGCCATTTAAACTAAGGCCCATACCTATGTATGACCTGTTTGTTTAGAAAAACGATTAGTTTGTGTAAGCAATTGGATTACTATTTAGGCTGGGTGAATACCCACATCCAGGAATAATCGCAACCCTTGTCAGGGTGAACCTTCAAAGTCACTAAATTAACCTGAGCTCAACACCCTGGTAGCTATGGCACAGAGCAGACAGGCTTAACTTGGGGCAATGTGTAAAGTATTTATGTAGTACCAAACAGTAATAAAGTTGAAATGCCAAACAATAAAACTGCCAAGCCCATTAAAAAAATGCAATAAACAAAATGGCACCAAAATGACAAAAAGCCAATAAAGGGAAACTGAGACATCATTGTTTTAAGTAGCAGTAGCTCCAAGAAGCATGAAGTGCCGATGATAGTCAATCATCCCATTAGTCCTGTACCTAGGCATAAATTGATGCTGACCATGATGGAGTGTGGGTCGGGCACACCAACCAGGTTTGTTCTGGTCAAAGATTTTACTTTCTGACTTCAATCCTTCAAGTCCCAATCTGCCACAGGACTACACTTTTAAACCCCCACTAGACCTCAGGGAAAGCACTTAAAGATTCATAGGTTGTCAGTCAGTGGCCCAGCAGCAGGGCCCAGTCAGGTCCCGTTGCCACTGGTCAGGTTGGCAGTTGCATAAAAAGGCTTCTTGTAGCTTGTTGTGTCCTTGCAACTTTGACAGGAGATCAGCCGTATGACCCTTGGAGTCCACTTCTTTGTTCTGGGTACAAGAGAGAGAGAAGGCCCAGTCCTTGCAGGGCTCATCTCTGGTCGCAGACAGCAGCAGGTTCAGCCCTCTTCTGATCTTCGAGTCTAGGAGTGTTCTGCAGTGGGTGCCTGAAGGTGCCACATTTATGCCTGGCGCCAGCTAGTTGGTAGGAAATACTCTATCCAATCAGGAAAAAGTTCCCGGGGCCAACCCTACCCACTTTGGGCATTTTCAAGATGGTGAAAGTCTTTGGCCACGCTACACTTAGGCTTTTAGGGAATGGGGGTGTGTGTGAGGAGTGTACTGTGGTAATCCAAATATGCTCCCACATCCTACACTAAAATCCAGTTTGGGGCAGTTACTGTACCCACAGTAAACCCAGAGACAAAAGTCTAGTGGAACAAAGCAGGGTCTTGCAGCAACCAGACAATGAAAAAATTGTTTTGGCATCCCGTTTCCCATTCTTTCACATGGTCCCCAGTGTTGTATGTAAACCCAGCCCTACCTGTTAAGCAGGATTTGACATTCAAGCAGGATTTGACTCTGTAATGTTAGAAAGGATGCACGCTGCACCCGCTCTGCATATTTTGTCAGGTTCAGAGGGGTCATGTCTGACTATTCAGGTCAGTCTGTTGTGTGCTCCTGGGAAACACTTCGCACATCTTTTCACAAAAATTCAAATGCTAATTATTGGTTGGCAGAAATGGGAGAGGAAATGTAAATTTAGCCTCCTGATACTTCCTGCTGGGCAAAGGAACTTTCTAAAGGTTACTGTTCCTTAATAATTTTTGAGGCCTTACTACCCCATTGAATTTGATTGTTAATAACTATGAAAGTAATTGTTTACTTATTTTTCTAGCTAGTCCTGTTCCGAGATACAGTACTAGGATTTTTAATCTGTACTCTGGTTTCCTACTTAGGACAGCTAGGCCTACCACGCTGAAAATAGCATTTGGGTGAAAGACTCTGTGAGGACGTTAACATTACATTTCTACATGACCTACTTTTAAACACCATGAACCCTGCCTTTTGGGTGGCAAGGTCTACTTAGTGGTCACTTATTAATATTTAAAAGGGAGGTTTCAACCCGTCAATAGGGTTTATTTTGACAGGTTGAGAAGCTGTTTTTACATTACTACAGTTAGGCTACACTGGTAGCCCTGAAGCAGGGTTTCAAACTATCACTGTAGTGAATGACATAGGTGCTTCAGTTGCACTATTGGCATTCAATTTACAGGCCATGGGCACCTTTGTACTGTACTCTAGGGACTTAAATGTAAGTTACATATACCAATTAGGAATATGCCAATTCGACCACGTCTAAAAGGGGAGCACAGGCACTTTACTACTGGTTAGCAAGGGGTAAAGTGCACAGAGTTCTAACACCAGCTGAAATGTAGGGTCCCGAAAAAAGTAAAAAATACGGGGTGACCAAGCAGAAAAGGTGGATTTCCTACAGCGTACAATTATTATCAAAATATAAACAATAATTGATGTATCACCCTATCTTGAGATATGAAGTCTTCATCTACATTCTGGACATTTCTAAAGTTTCTTCTTGCAGGAACTGTTTTTCACCTACCTTCTAATAATTCATTTATTTCATACAAACTGTGTTTCCAGCAGTTTGCTCTGCTGTTGCAGTGACCTCGAAATGCTAGAGAAATTTTGTGCTGTATTCCATAAAAGTTCTTTGAGATTTCTAAAATTATATGTGCTTTGATTCTTAAACATCCCTAACCAATGTCTCTAGTAGAGTCAGAATTGAATTGAACAAATAAAGTTTGCATCACTCGAGTTGAGCATTTTTCAGTGGTAAACTTTCCGAGTATAAGTGGCAATTAATCTAGCAGCCCATCCTGTTACGCTAAATATTAGTGGAGTGGAGGATATCACTATTGATTTCAGGCCTATCGACTGGAGGCATTCCATGCTCCCATGGATTTCTTTTTGTCTAGTAGACCTCCATTTTCAAATCCAATCCATTTTAGCATTAGCAGTAATGCCATTTCAAGTGAATGAGAATAGCAAATCCCAGAATGCGTAGGATTTTAAAAGTCGGTAAAGGACGATGTTGGGCATTACACCATGCTTCTCACATGCTTATCCATTCATTTTTTTATTTTGCCTGTCTGGCCTTAATGCAGCTTTTATTATGACGTTGTAAAAGAAACTTGGGCCTATCCTGACTTTCAATGTTTTAAATGTTCATAAGATATTTTGTGCCAGGGCATGATAAAATGGTGCATTTGTCTATGATAGAAAGATGCATTGCTACAAACAATAAATTGCTCTTCAAATGAAACTTTAAACACTAGATTTAAAAGCAAGCCATCTGTCAGATCTCTAAATGCCACATAAAGCAAAATTAACTCTGCAAACGCCATTACTGATAAACAATACATTCTGGTCTCTCAAAGAAAACGTTCTATTGATGCTGCTTAAACTGTCTGACCTTGCTTGTCCTTTCACCTTTGAAACTGCAAGACTGCTGTAGTAGAGTATGGGAGAGAAGCCGAGCCCACTCTCCTCCCATATTTTTCATTGGCTTGTCATTGTCTTTCGTAAATGCTGCCTTTGGATTCGTTAATAGGCTTGTTAGTCCCTCCTTAGTACGGCCTTGTCTTCATTTGTACTGTGAGAAGTTGGCCTGGTATATGCTGTTCACTAATTAAAGTGGACACCTTGCACCAGTACAATTCGACTCTTATGGTAGATAGGTTTAAGACAACCTTTATAGAAAGCTATCCTAGTGGTAGCTGTGGAGAGCAGCCTTCAGGCTAAATCTTGAAGGAATGTAAAGCAGCTTGTTTTACCACACAATCTCTTGAATCACCAAATGAAAAGACACCACACAGGTATATATATCAAATATATATGTATTTATTAATAAACAACTCTCTACTAATCTCTTTATGAGATTAGAAGTCAGGAACATATGTACAAATCAAATGTTATCAAAATAAGTTTAGCACAATCGAATATCACAATCTTAGTTTGGCTAGTCCTAGGTCTAGGGCATCTAGAATCGAGGGACCCCCAAGAACCACCCCAGGTAGTTGTAGGAGACCCACAGGGGACGGACGCGGTGTCCTGGCACCGGTGCGAGTCCTGTACGAGTCTATGCGAACAGATGCGATTGAGATTTCAATGTTAAAGGTCCCTTGCGTGTTCGAGGCGAACACACCGATCGGTCCTTGTACGAGTCGAAGGACGCGGTTACAGATAGAGTTGCAAGGGAGATTGTCTAACACAGACGCGAACCATGTACGAGTCAGCGCGATAGTCGCACTTGGAAAGTAAGAGTTTTAGGGCACTTCTAGGGTAGCTACAAGTAAGTCACTTAAAGGGTAAGTAGTTCTAGGGCTCACACCCACAGGAGCACCGTAGTGCTGAAGTTACCTCACCCAGGGGAGCCGGGTGCATAGGTGTTCTTTGGTGTCGGGTCGCGGCGTCGTTTTCAATGGGAGCCAGTGAAGCCTTGCTGCTTGCGGCGACAGGAGAAGTGTCCGGAGGAATCCAAGCCTGGATTCAGAAGATGGAAGACCTGAAAGCAGAGGGGACAGTGTTCAAAGTCACTTGGCAGTGACTCGGGGCAAGGAAGATGGATGCCCACCGTCGTCGCAAGATTCAGGTCGTTCACGGGTGCCTTGACTCTTCAGCCACGAGGTCCAGGGGGCGTCGACGACGACCAGGAGCTGGATTCGGCGTGTCCCTCGATGTCTGCAGCTTACTGCGGTGTCGGCGACTCGATTGGAGCCAACAAGCCTTGGTAACAGCAAGTCTCGGGGAAAGTGTAAAAAGTCAATGGCGCAGACCAGCAAGGTCTGAGGGACTCACCCAGCGAGGGTAAGTCAGGGCAGGCCTGGAGCAACCAGGGGAGCCCTTTGGTTCTGTAGGAAAGCCTTCAGGGGACCCACAAGCCGGCTGGCAAGGGATCGCGAAGACGCCTCGGGAGGATTCGCTCCACAGGGGCCCACGGTCACTCGGGACGTGGTAGGCCTCTGATCTTCGGAGGGATTCCTGCTGGAGGCTAGGACCACACGTGGTCCAAAGCACAAGTTCGTAAAACGTTGTGAAGGGGTTGCACTCGACAATAGTGCACGATACCCAGGGGTCGCGGTTCCTCGTCACTCTTGGGATCCACTGGCCTCAGCTTCGCTGGGGACTCACGATGGCCTTTGAGAAGTCAGGAAATCCAGTTCTTGGGCTGCAGGGACTTCGGACTCCGGCGGGAGCGGCGTAGTTTGCGACCGTCGTTTGTAGTTTTTGGTGCCTGCCAAGCAGGGGAGTCACTCCTTGACTCCAAGGGAGATTCTTCAGTCTTCCAAAGGTAGTGGAACGTCGAAGGTCCGGGATTCTTCAGAGCGTCGTCCAGGGGTATCTAGTTTGCAATGCACAGGTTCCCCCTCTTATACTAAAAGAAAGGGAGGGACTAGCTCTATGACCCCACCTATGGGAGGGTCAGGGGAGTGGGTGGTTACACCTACTTCCCTTTGTCCAGTTTCGCGCCAGAGCAGGGGCAGGTAGCCCCTGAGCCGGTTTGAACTGGGGTATGCACAGAGGAGCCTTCTGCTCCCCCAGTGCAGGACTTCAAAGCACTCTAAGAGTGCACCCACCCAGCCCCAATACACTAAACCCTGTCTGGGAGGTGGTCACACCCCCTTGGGACAGGATACCTATTGTTGGGCCTCCTCCACTGCGAGTGTTGGTCATCAGCAGGAGGGCAGCCCAGTGTCTGTGACTGGTGGCATCCATTTTGTGATGCCAGGGCTCTGCAGGATTCTACCGCGTTCCCACAGTAGGTACATGTCTATCCCTCTAGAAGGGTGGAATGCTACCCCCGCCGCCAGGACTGGCGGGGGGGGTAGTATTCCAAGATGTTTGACACCAAACACGACATGTTTTGATGCAGCCATTCCAAAGTTAGCATTTTACTGCGAGGATATAATGCACTTAAAAGTATATGGTTTAACCGCATCCACAAACAGCCCCAGAGAATGGACTCTGAGAGCTGCAGAGGGGCCCTGCTCAGGCAGAGGCACCCCCTCACATGGAAACTAAGCACCCTGCCCTCAGGATTGATAGGGCCTGCTTTAGGGGTGACTGATAAGTTTCAATGTAGTGCAGGAGAGATATAGGGGACCTATATCTCAGTGAGGGGTGCTAGCACTTCCTCATCCAGGCTGCAGTAGCAGGCCTGTGGTGTCAGATTTAGTCTGCTTCCCAGGGGTGGCATAATACATGCTGCAGCCCCTGGTAGGCCTGTGAAGTACCTATGCCCTTGGTACCCAAGGTACCATATACTAGGGACTCATAAGGTACCACAGTATCCAATCACTAGTGCACCTAGAGTGCACTCCAAATCGTTTAGAGAGAACAGAGAGGCTGGGGCCCTGATTGGCAGTGTCCCAGCCAGACTATAGCCAGAAACCAGTGTAAACATCAGAAAAAAAGTGGGGGCAACATAAGAGGCAGATCCTACTCTCCTACATGTACCCTTCCATGGCGACTCGCCCTTTTACTTCAGTTGTTACACAGGACATGTTATTTAGTCTGTAAGCACTATTTACTTTATTGAGTTTCTCTTACTGCAGGCCGGACATGCGCTGCTTCAGCTGAAACCGCTTGTGTTTTTTAAGCAGCACGGCGGCCCCCGTAACACAGGCGCCTGCTTTCAATCACTTTAACCCGGCATTATCTTGTGTCTGTTTCATCCCCCCAAGTAAAATGGATTTAGATATGATTAGCGAATTAAGTAATGTGAATTCCAGGTTGCACATAAACCTGTGCTAATGGGCTGAAGCTGTCAACAGCACATCTGTGTTACATGTCATCTGTACTAAAGCCACCTGGCGGGTTGTTTTCAAAAGCCTGTTTTTTAACAACACCACCACCACCACCAATACCACTACCACCATCAATACCACCATCAATGCCACCATCAATACCACCACCGCCAATACCACCACCACCTATACCACCACCATCAATATCACCACAAGTACCACCACCAATACCACCACCACCAGTACCACCTCCAATACCACCACCTCCAATACCACCACCACCTATACCACCACCATCAATATCACCACCACCACCAGTACCACCAATACCACCACCAGTACCACCAATACCACCACCAATACCACCGCCAATACCACCACCACCGCCAATACCACCACCAATACCATCAATACCACCACCAATACCACCAATACCAATACCAACACCAATACCAATATCGCCACTACCACCAATACTACCACCAATAACACCACCAATACCCCCACCACCAATACCACCACCACCAATACCACCACCTCAGCGCCTCTCGCTCACTAGTAATAGCAGGGGCACTGTATGAAACCATCCCTCCCTCCCTCCATGCCTGCCGTAAAGCACAGCCCGCCCTGCACCAGGAGGTGAGGCCGGGCCCTACTATAGCTTGAGTGTTTTTTATTAGGCCAAAGATAGCAATGACATTACGCAATGCCACACTGCACACTCAAATCACGGAGAGGGCAGGAAATTGCCCCCCATCCCCCCCCCCCGCTCTTCCTCCTGAGCCGCGACAGTGTAATCACAGAGCAAAAGGTGTTGGAGCGCTTTGTTAGTGTTTGTAGCTCGGATTATATGTAACTCTCACTTCACACTTTGTGTCTGTGTAATTTACAACACTTACACTTCTTCACTGCACTATTTATCACTATTTTGAAGACGTTCCAGGCCGGTCTCTTCCTCTGATATTTGCAATCTAACAAGCGGTCACGAAGGCCCTTTATTGCAATGCAATAGGTCTCGCATTTGCAAGAGTTTAAGCTATTAGTATTGTAAATGACAATGCCTTTTATTTATGTTTTAAAACCCAAAACATAAATAAAAGGCATTGACATTTACATTGCCAATAGCTCAAACGCGAGACCTATTGCATTGCAAATGCTTGTTTTTTTTGTTTTGTGTTTCTGAACAATAGTCAAATGCTCTTTTTGCACTGGCATCCTGTTTCTATTTGGAAGGGACAGTCCCTTTTTAATATGATCTAAATTCTTAAGGGCTTTTTTTTTTATAAGGCCTATTTACACTGTTCCATTCCTGTTCACCACTATCATCACTCAGTGCATGATTATGGATGTTTAAAGTTTACTATGGCCGTTGCCCATTGCATCTCATCCTACAGTCTCCTGTTCAGACTGAAATGTGTCCCTTAAATCCATGCCCAGGAAACATGCTTGCCAGTGCATGTTGAGACATGTCCAGCCTTGAATGTCAGTGATTCCTCACTTATCCAATGTGAGTCACTGAAGTGTTTGCCTTAAGTTATTCACATCTAGACGGGTGTATTTCAGTTTACAATTTAGACCACTGATCATCTCCCAGTACACATTCTACAATACAGTGCAATGCGTGTGAGGGGAGATGGGATCAAGGACATTGGCTCTCATGGTGGTTTAATGCCGGTGTCTGTTGCGATGAAGCCAAATATCTGCAGAAGCCTGTGCGATACCCATGCCCGTCCATTTGAGCTTGGATTGCTGTATGGTTTGGAATTTTCTCTGAGCCTTCAAATAAATGTACCTGTTAAATGTTTGCTTTTCAAACTCCTGTGCAGTACATGGGCCTTGAGTACTGCAAAACTAAAAATGCAATGTAAAAATGTTTTGAACTAACTCGTTTATGGCAATAAAAGCTAATCTATGCTGAACTTTCTAATTTGTGTAGCTTATTTGTTGGTGACAGGTTAATAGAACTTAGTTGCATATTTCCTTCCTCTGTCCGTATGAAAATATAGTTCAAATTTATTGACATGACGGTTTATGCTTTTATTTCGGATTGTACCTTAATATCAAACTTCTACGTGCAGACCACATGAGAGGTGTATTTTGTAATCAAGCCACCCACTTAGCTTTGACAGCTCATAAGCAAATGAAAAGCTATACACTCCTTTAAGAAGTAAGACAGTAGAATGAAATAACTGAGACCTCACCAGTTCCCATTAGAAAAAATGATGTTGCAGGTCTTTCAAAGTGGCCGCGTCAAGAGGAAGAGGTATCGCCGGTAGGGTGACCAACTGGCATGGGTGCTAATTCTGGACAGTGAGTGTAAAAATTCAAGGCACAAATTCAGGACAGGAAGGACAAAATTCAGGACTGGAAGGAAGGTCCACTGTATAGCGCACATCTAGAAGGAATTTTTTATATTGAACGAAGTAGTAGTCCGGTTTTCCTGTTGGATGACTAATAACATGAAACGTGTTTTAAATGGTGGTAGGAATTTAATGCAACGTAAACATCGAGATTAATCAAATACCTTCACCTTATAACTCTTGCGAGTTCATGACAAGATTGGTCTACATTCATTCGGATTTTTGCTGATGCCTCTAGCATGGCTGCTCGACAAAAGCAAAATGTCATGCCCTAGGCAGATGCGGGAGATGGCACACCCCCTGCTGTAACTACCCAAGGGCCCATTGTCATTCTGTATGAGACAATCAGCCAAAGTCAGAATGACAATGTGCCAGTCCTCAGTCTGTGTGAAGTCGGGGAGGAGCTGCCTCAGCCTGTACAGTTTGAGAAGTGCGAGCTGGCCCTGATAGCAATAACATTTAAACTTTAATTAGGGCTTCTCCAGGGAAACAGCACAGCTTGCTGCAGTCCCCAAAATTACAGACAAATGGTGTCCGTAAAAGGAATGATGACGCACAACGGACAATATGCCAAAATAACGGACGGTCCGTGAAATTTATAGACGGTTGGTCACCCTAATCGCCGGAAGTGGGTATCTAGTAAGAGAGCGTTCTCACAAAATCTGTGGGGGAAGCTAAAAGGTGAGGAAGCGCTCCTTTGCTGTATGGCCTGCTTCCTCTTCCGCAGGCCTAATATGTAACTAACTTCTTTGTAGGTTTAACATTTGAAAAATGGGGCAGGAGGGCCCACCCAACGCTGGGCTTTTCTTTCTACCACTACCATCATTTTTTTGCCGGTACCTTTGGTTTAAAACTTGCAGGCCATTAGCTACATGTGAAAAGACCACGATTTCGTTGCTGCAGACCATATTCCATGCCACCAAATTATATTTCTCGAGTTTCACCAGACTATTTCAATGTTAAGGTATGTGTAATGCAGGCTCAGTTTAAGAAGTCAGTACTCAAGCATCTAATCGTTCAGAGAAAATGTTCACTTAGTCACTGTGATCTTCAGTACCTTACTTGCCTATTTAAGAGTGCCCTATCACCTAGACATCCTGAAGGGAGGGCTTTATTCAATCAATGGTAGTAACATTTGTCAAAATCTATATTGAGCATGAACCAGTTCCAGACTTGCCTAACGTTCTATTGGTACTGACCATTCACACTGCATTAGTACCTTTGAGAGTGGCTCTGACCTCAGTTTCGCATACATCAGTGCTCTGGAGTTACTATCTCTTTGGATACTCTGGCTTCTCATCAGTGACCAGAGGTTCTCAAATATTTCCACTTCCCATAGGTACCTCTCTTGCAGTATGAAGACCAGTCGCGGCTGGCAGCACTAGAGAATGTAGGGGTGGGCAAATGGGTGACAGACACATTAAAGGAAAAAAATTAAAATATTTTTACCTGCACGAACGTCCTCTGCTGTCCGGTTTTCGTCTTCACCTCCAGCACGGGACTCTCGACATCTCCCCTAACCAATCCTGCACTGCTCTCATGCTGCATGAGAGCAGCGCCAGGATTGGAGGGACCGGCCTCTCCCGCTGCTCCCGAGGACACTGGAGCCCTGCACTTGTTCTAACCCAGCTGTCTTGAGACAGCTGAGTTAGAGCTTTCACAGTACGCATGTCTGGATGGCCATCGCAAGATGGCCGGCCAAAGGGACATGTGCACTTTGAAAAGTGCCCAGGCAGCCCACCCTCCTCCTTGCTGCTTCCATGCAACAAGCCCCGCCCGACACCCTGCTCAGTATGGGGAGGATGAAAAATAAAAAGTTAATAAAATAACTTTATTACCATTTTAATTTTCATCTCTGTGGCTTGTTTTGGGGCATTTTTCTTAGTGGGGTGACTCTCCCCCACTCAAACGGAGGAGCAGCCCCTGATGAAGACCCACCCTCTGATGCTGGCTTAGAATGCAATACTTGGTGATATACCACTTCCAAACAAGGTTTTAGTCCAAGAGCTGGGTGTGTGTCCTGGTTTTGAACTAGAACTTGGTAAATTTCTGGCTAAACCACAGTCATTCACCATTTGGCTGCTTGCATTTATAGACGTGCTCCCTGGGATCATGGTGCCCTCGACTGGGTGTCTGATATACTGCCCATAACTGTCTTCAACAGTTTTCCTAGGCTTATGCTGAAGTGGTTTCTTGCATGGTCTACAGGCTCCTGTGCTTGAGGGTTCCATAATGGGAAGACTAGAGACTGTCGTTACACATAGGAACCTGAGGGTAGATATTGATCAGTTGCAACCTCACTGCTTGTGCCCACCTTTGGTACTGCAGCCACTGCCATTATTCTATGTTGCGTACATGACGTCCATCACTTTCTGCCCATCACACGTCTTGCACTCCTACTCTTCAAACCCTGTTTGATCAAAATCCACAGAAATCAATGCGGACTACTCCCCCATCATGCTGTGTGGAACCTGGGAGCAGCCAAAAGCCTGGTTTGAAACTGAAACTCGAAGTAATGGTCTGTAATGGCATGCAGTTGATGGTACCCTGTACATTGAGACTGGCTTCTGCCTTACTCTGGAGGGAGATGTGAAAAGCAGCCATTACTAGCCTGCACAGAATTCAAGCATTCTATCCATCACTTGTTTCACATGTTTTTCTCAGTAGTTTCTTGCCTGCTTAATAGTCTTGAATCGCAAACTCACTGGTAGAAGCACCGCATGTTTTCTTTCATTGCTTATTCTGACTGAGTTATAGAACGATTGTGTACCCAAAAAAAGTTGCCTCACCCTAAGATGGCTACTGTCCCCTCGCTGGTTATGGAAAGATAGATTGCTGCTGGTTAAGAATTGCAAAAGTAAAGAGCCTTTTTCCTGTACCCTTCATCAAGGAGACGGCGACCCTCTTGACTGTGTGTGTGTGTGTGTGTGTGTTCCCCCCCCCCCCAATATAGTATTGCTGCTACCCTTTTACAAGGACACTGAACTGCGAATGAAGACCATTCAGGCTGACCCTCAGAAAGTGTGGCTGCTCTTTTCCTGCATCCTCAAACATCCTGTTATCACCCAATATATCGTTTTTTAGGTCTCGCCTGAGCATGCGCTGCTCTGGCGAGACATTTAGTGAGTGGGCTTTAAAAAGCCGACCACAGCTTTTTGGGTGGCATAGAGCGTGCGGTTACGCGCACAGTAACGAGCAGAGGCGCCATCTGGCTTTCCTCTCTCGTCATGGTGCGCGCACATTGTACACCACTCGCCAGACATGACGCTGCAGCTGCTTTCACGGCCGCGTCACTTTCACGGCCGGGCGGCCAATGCTTGTTATTTTTGTCCCTGCTTGCATCTTTGTCGGCCCCTTTGCTCCCCGTGTACCTCTTTCCTCTGTTTCTCCCCGGCTCCCTCCCTCTCTCTGCCCCTTTCCCTCTCTTTCTGCCCCTCTCCCTGTGCTCCCCCTGTGTGCCTCCCATTCCTCTGTGCCCGGCTTCGCCAGCTCCCCACGGGCACTGATGAAGTCTTCAGGCCCGCAGGACTCGCCAATACTTCCGAATAAATAAACACAGATTTAGCGTTGGCGGCTTTCATTACCCCGGGTGGGGGGTGAACAGTGCATCGGATACAAACATCCCCACCCACATTTCCTTTTTTAATATGCTTTTTTTAATTTGCTTTGAGGAATGACTCACAAGCCTGACACCCGATTCGCTGAGATTAATAGAAACGACACAATATTTACGCGGCGCCGACGAACAATTATCCTGCCATCTATCTCTGAGATTATCTTCCTGATTGAAAACTACTCATGCGTGTAATCGGAATTATTTGGAATTAGAAGGGAATTTATGGCCTTGCTCCTACTGTCCCGATTGTGTCCTCCGTCTTTCTCTGTCTCATTATCCCTTTTTTCTCGCTCCCTCGCCCTGAGTCCTCCTATAAGCACCTTCCTAACTCCTTCCTTTCTTTTTTTTTCTTCCCCTCTTCCCTCCTTCCTTCCTTCCCTCCTCTCTTCCCTCTGTTCACTTCTCTCTATCCTCTGCTCTCTTCCTTCCTTTCTGCCTTCCTACCTTCATTCGTTCCTCCCTCCCTCCTACTTCATTCCATCCTTTTTTTGCTCTTTCTTTCCATCTTTCCATGTCCTCCTCTCTTCCCTCTTTACTTATACCCTCCTTCCTTCCTTCCCTCCTTCCTTCATTCCTTCCTTCTATCGTTCCTCCCTCCCTCCTGCTTCATTCCATCCTTTTTTTGCTCCTCCCTCCCTCCTGCTTCATTCCATCCTTTTTTTGCTCTCTTTCCATCTTTCCCTGTCCTCCTCTCTTCCCTCTGTTCCCTCCTCTTTTCCTACCCTCCTTCCTTTCTTCCTTCCCTTCTTCCCTCCTTCCTTCATTCCTTCCTTCTATCGTTCCTCCCTCCCTCCTTCCTTCCTTTCCCTCGCCTCTCTCTCATCACTCCCTGCCCTTCCCTTTCTACCCTCCTGCCTTCCTCGTCTACAGAGTACATTGTGGACTGTGTAGTCGTGCATCTGTGTGTTGTGAATCCTGGAACATCTCCCTCGCAGCAGACACGCAATAAGTCACAACGATTACTAACCCCATAAGACTGGGACCTGGATAACTAAAGGCTTGTGGTATCTGATGCGTGCAACGTGCAAGCGCAGCACTATACTAACATGTTGCAACTCAGGAATTAGGTCGCTACGTAGGTGGGCTTGAACTCGGAATGCCCAACAGATAGAGAGCTTGTGTCATACTCTTCTGAATAGGACATTTCACAGGACGCACACTACAGGGTAAGACACTGCATGCTTGCCATTGTTTTAGTTGCACTGTAAGAGGAGCCACATACAGCAGTCAAGGATAGATTGTACACTGTAATTCAGACGCAACGTTCTGGATCTTTAAGCCGGTCAATAATTTCCTCATATCTTTCTCTGGAGTTTGCTTCTCAGAGATGATGGTACAGTGAGGACAGATAATGTACATTGGAGGTATGCAAGACATGTTTTAAATTGAAACCTATATAGACGATCATAAGAAAGAACAAGCATTGGCATAGCCAATTGGTCTCGCCTTTGGGACCTTATAAGTGTTTAGTTATCCAGCACAATATCCTTGGTGCAACAACATCAAGTGTTGCATGGCTAAACACTTATAAGGTCCCAAAGGCGAGACCTATTGGCTATGCCAATGCTTGTATTTGCTTGGAATTGGGCACCAAATATACACACACTAATGCCTGCCCAGCTACAGGGAAGTCTGCATCTCAATCATGTCTGCGTGCCTCGTTTCCTCTTTGCTCATCAATAGGAGGCGGGACAATGCAACTGTGTGAAACCCAGTTCATCTCCAAGATCATTTGGTACTCTCCCTCTTTTCATCCCTTTTTGTTGTGTGAAAATCAGCTGGACCCCTACCTAGATTTTAAAGATAGCAGTCTCGATGAGTAGTTACTGGAATTCCCTCTAATGTTCACAAAATACTAGCGCTTCTAAGCTGGTAACTTTAGTTCCCCTTTGACTTCTTTTTTTAGGCCATTGTTTTATTAAGGTAAACGTGGGTCCTTTAAAAATTCTACTATATCAAACAGCGGCCCTAGGTACATGACCCAGATCATTAATTATTCAGCCCACATCCTAGTTTAACACCTCAACACCCACCATCACTCCACATCAATAGGACTGTAGAAGATAAACTCATTCCACAAGGACACACAAAACCAAAATGGGGTCCCTACTTCTTGCCAAAGTAGGTTCACTAGGTCCTATCTGTTCTTGAATCACTCAAATGCTGAGCCCAAATCAATCCGTCTCAGGGTTCTCAACCATAGAGGGCATGTCAATTACCTATTTGCAGTTCACATGTAAAATATTGTCCTTGTATTGGGCAACGCTGGCATTGAGTATCTCCATTACCACTACATTCCACAGTTTTAAGTACCATGATTTTGGTGGTGGCCAATGTTTTTTTTTCCAGGATCTGGCAAACAAAAGCTTTGTCTTGAGTGATAGATGGTGTCTAGATTTCCCACTGATCCTATCCATTTTCTGGCATTCTCCCAGTTTCAATCCAAAAGCCTCTAATTCTGGTTATTCCGGGACTGGAAACAGCACTATCTCCAGCATGTCTATCAGTACTTCTTTGCCAGCAACTCCTAATATAGAACAAGCACATCAACGTCTATGGCCTTGCCCTTCATAACCACACTGTCTCTAGCCTAACCTTGATGTATTGCAGAATATTTTGTGAAGTCTATCCAATGTAAGGTTCTTGCCTGTTAAGACTTTAAATGCATTCGCTCTGTGTGGTACATGACAGGCTGGTTTGTCTGTAGCCTGTCAGAGCTCCTCCTGCCCAAGAATGGACATTCCAGGGCCATTTGCTTCTTGTTCAGCAGGTATATCAAGAACTTTGTATATATTAGAGAGTAGGCCCATCATCCTGGAAAATCGTCTTGATTAGTTTCTAATGTCTGATGGCTGTGACGGGTACCGATGGGATCCATAGCCAATGCCCCAATTGCTGATCTCTAAATAGTTGACTTTTATTCAGCTTAAACTGACACTTAATTCCTTTAAGGCTCCAAAGCTGTCCTACCAAAATATACACTACGATGTGCAGTCTCCTACCTTACATGTCTTTTGCGCCTGATGTTTGTTAGCAGATGTGAATTGAGGCTACTAGCCTATCCGCAGTAGCATAGATTAGAATGAAGTAATAAATTGTTAGCGCATTGCACACCTCCAGCATGGTGCATCTAACCTGGCTGTAATAAGGGATTCCAGGCGTGCTCTTATTAGAAAGTCACAATACATCCCAGAGGGCTCTCCTGACCACGGCCTGGTCCAAGTGGACCCATTGCTTTTCTGATTCTCTGTTCACCAGAAGAGAGGCAGATCATGTTAGAGTCCTGCACTACCATAAACATTTCAACAGATCCCTCTAAAGTCTGACCAGCACTCCCCACCCAATTCTATCAGGATAGGAAGACCTGTAGGATATAGCAGAAATCTAATTAGGTCTATGTTTTTCATTTTGACTTGAAGCCAGTCACCAGGCTAAACTCTTAGCCAACCCTCATCAAACACAGGAGTAAGGCTCTCAAACTGGTCAGTGGAATCTAATGGCTTTCCAAAACCCATGCCCCAGATAATCTCCTCCTTCCAAACCACAGTGGTCAGAGGCACCATAGCCAGCACAGCGAGCAGGTGGAAGAGTGAGTATCCATGCTGATTTACCTTTGAAGTTCGGAAAGGGTCAAATTGACTCGGTTAACCTTTACTCTTGAAAGAGAAATGCATCTTTTTTTTATTTATTTGGAGTTTTATGTTGCATAAAAAGGTCCAATGGGTGTCAGAAAGCCCTACTTAAGAACTATTACAATACATAAGCTATTTTGTTCTATTACATTGCATTTTGTTTAGGACAGGATTGCGTTAGAAATTACAACCAGGCAAATACTTTATTAGCACACTGTTTCACCACTTTTATTCCTTAGCCTCTTCGTGGTAGACCACACAAAGGTGCAAACTCTCCTGGAGATCCTGAGTGAGTGAGTGTGTGGAGGGGGATTCAATTACAGGCCAAAAACTGTTGGTTGCAGGCTTCCTTATCTATAATGTATTCTTGTGCTAGAGGCGAAGACGTTACCAGTTCTGCCCATGTTCACCTATCCTCTATCTTGAGTATTCGGCATTTAAGGCCAGCGTCCCGTGGAGTAGTGTACCACATCTACGCTGTTCCTTACCATTCTTTGAAATTAAATGATGAAGTATTCATTGAATGGAAGGGGTGCGAGGGCAGTGGGTCATGAGAACTCCAGGGAGCTATACTTCCTTACATATGCAGGTGCGACATGTTTGTGGTATGTTTGAGTGTTTCTCAGATAAGGATATTGCCTCAGCTTCACTACAAGCGATGGAGGTAGGAGGAAACCCAGTTTCACAAATGTCCTGGAGACTTCCTGCTGTATCCATTGTAGTTTTCTCTTGTATGGGAGAGCTGTCAAACCCCTCTCAAGATGGCCGTCATGAGGTTATAAAGTGCATCATTCTCCACTCTCTGGCTGTTCCTAGAGGCTGATTAGAGGAGCGAACAACAAAAAAACTACCACTGGGGAGGATTTGATTTATAAGGGTGCTGATTTGCTATTGGTTTACTCTTCACTGGCAGGTCATATCTGACCCCTCGCCAAGCTGCATTGATTCCAGGGGCCACAGAACACGCACAGCATCTGGACAGAACCATGTTTCAGATTGGACAAGGGTAATGGCTCTCCATTGAGCTGCTATGTGTTCCCGCAGTGTCACTTGCAGGATACCTTACTTCGGGGCAGTGCTTAAGTCTCCGATGGCAGGGCAGTGGCCAAAGTGGGAAACCGAGGCTGTAGTGGAGGCATTATCTACCAGGGCTGCTTGACTCATGTGGCCATTGTGTTACCTTTAGCCAAGCTTTCCTGGCCTTTGCAAAACTTTCCAGGCCTTTACCAAACAACAAGCTCAGTGCACTGACTTTTGGTCGATCCCTTAGCCACCCTCATACAGTCTAGAGTTGGATGAGGTATGACCGGCACTCCTCTTGAAGAGCATCTGCCTGGGAATCTAGGTGTAATCCATGCTTCAGATCTCAGCAGTCTGAGCAGTTGTTAGGGCAAATTGGCATAGCATTGGAATTGCTATTGAGGAGTTCCACAAGATGACTCCAACCCCTCCACCTTTTTGCTTTTCTGTCCAAATCTCAGAATAGCTTTCTCAATGAAATAAAATCCTACCCTGTCAAAGTTCTTCTCCACATTTAGTGTTTTAGTATTCAAACAAGATATGGGCCTATACAATGAGCATAAAGCCTCTTAAGTCGCCAATTTTCTATCATCGCATGATGTTCCTCAGGCATTGTGGGATTGCTAGTGCCAATCTTGGAAAACCAGTTCCACATGGCAGTAATAGAGGAGGCACGCAAATTCACGAAAACCTTGCAGAAATTAGCAGAGAATCCATCAGGGTCTGGAACATTATTTGACTTTAAGCACTATGCTACCCTTAGAACTGTCTAACTGGACTTCCACTTTTTCTGAATGCGTCTGGGAGACCTTGAAAATTCTAGCAATTTGAGGAATATATTTATTTTCGTTTGGCTGTCTACCATCAGACTACCGTATTTATAGAAGACTTTTTGGTCTCTGTCCCAAGATGCATCCTCCCCAGTTGGCCCTTTTTATGCTGCAAAGCAAGGAGCACCTGGAGTTAGGTTAAGTCTTGGGTTCAATGGTTCCTGAACCTTGTCCTCCTTCTCATTAATTATGTCTGTCTCAATGAGACCAGTAAACTATACAAAAGAGTGTTGGATGGAATGCTTGAATTTCAACCACTGCTATGGAACCCAACGTCTGGGCATACCCAGCCCACTTAGGGTGACTCTAAAGTATGCAAAAAAGAATGGATAGAATGATTGAATTAATCTCAGGCACTGGTAATTACTCGAGCCGCATCCCAGACCATTTTGTTTTTGCACAACATGCCGACTCAGTTTGGACCCATCCATATGCAAATTAGTGTTGACACTGCTCCAATGGGAACATTCCAGCCCGAATTGCCAGGCCAGGTCCTCCCTGAACTGGAACACAAGCTACTTGGAGCCAGTTTTGCCCTATCTAGGGTTCAAGTGATGCAGTGTGCATGGGACCCACATCTGGGCATACCCAGCCCACTTAGGGTGACACTCTAAAGTATGCAAAAAAGTGATGATGGAATGCTTGAATTAATCTCAGCTACTGGTAATTACTCGGACCACATCCCCGACCATCTTTTTTGTACACCATGCCAACTCCGTATGGACCCAGCCATATGCAAATCTGTCTTGACCCTGCTCTAATGGGAACAGTTCAGCTCGAACTGCCAGGCCAATTCCTCCCTGAACCGGAACACAAGTAACCTAGGACTGGGTATGCCAAGAAGAGGGTCCCATGCACATTGTGTCATTGGAACCAAGCTATACCTGGCTGAAGAGCACTAACTTAGGCGAAACTGGACCTAGGTTGGAGCATGTCTGAGAGGATGGTAGACCGTATTCAAGAGTAACAAGCCCTGTTTAGAAGAACCAAGCTATGCCTGGCTGAAGAGCACTAACTAGGGCGAAACCGGACCTAGGTTGGAGCATGTCTGAGAAGATGGTCGACCATATTCAAGAGTAACAAGCCCTGTTTAGAAGACTGGCAAAAACCATTATATAGTCAGTCCATGAATAGTTCTGATTAATAGGTGATAAAAATGCATGATCCTACTACCCTCACTGTTGGACCCTCAATAAATTATCTATCCCCAAAACTTCCAGCTACTCCAAGAACTGTGCAGATGCCATTGTTATAGAAGTATCCTCCCTCCATAACTATCCAGCCCAGAATGAATTACCAGTTTGATATTCCCACCCACCATGCTCTCCCAGTAAGCAAATCTCATAATTGAATGTGTCTGCTTCAGTAGGAAACTATCCTGACACTGACTTGGGGTGTATAGCACCACTATCTTGAGCACATCCTTACCCGTCATCTCCTTAAACAGGATCTATTGACGTCTGACCTGCGCTGCCATTCACAATGAATAGTAGGTGCTTGTTAATTAATTTCACTTCACAGGTTTTTGTCCTGACAGTATAAATTGTAGATTAGAACCTGCCCACATCTCCCAGGAACAGATGTGCTGCCACCTAGTCAGCCCTTCTCTGAAGATATGACTGAACCCTTTAGTCATGTTACGTTAAAAGAGAGGACGCTAAAAATTGAAGCCTTTAAAAACAACTATCCTTAGCTCCAAGTTGCCGCCTTTACCTGCCATACTAGAAAATACCCACCAGAAACATAACTTCAAACAGTCTGAGCTAAATAGCCTACAACTAGGTAACATTGCCATCTTTTCCGACAGACCGCAGATCCGCTGTGCACTACACACCTTAACCCAAGGCCATCTCTGAATCTCTATCCATTCAAGGAAACCATAGTTGCCCACAGTATCTGCAGAACTCACTAGTCAACCAGAGCATCAGGTCTCTAAATTTCACCAGGGATCTGATCATCAACTTCATCCATTACAGCCAACTACCATGGTCCTTTGACTTCTAATTAATTTTCCCACATTTACATTGAGAAAAGTGTGTGTCTGTTGCATAATCATTGATTGCTCTGAACACTTGGATTGGACTAAGTCTACAGCTACCGTACCCTGGGAGGATGAGATGGACCAGCATGAGCTCAGGTGGCATACACATGGCATTGCAGATTAGACTTGAGGCTTGCTATGCTGACCTGCATGAGGATAAAGAGCTTTTCAAAGATCTGAGGACACTGCCCAGCACAACCCAGGAGAAAGAACACAATCTAGAATAAGATCTATGATGGAACCCCCACTAGATGACACCAGCTCTTTAAGTTAGCTCTTCTGCTCTGCCTTTGCTCTTCCTGCTTGTATGCCTGCCTCTTACAGTGGTATTTGACAAGCTGAATCTTTAGCTCAGTGATGTGCTAGCATGTGTGATTTCGAATACTCCCCCATCTCCCCAGCAGGGAAATACTTGGGATTTCCGGGGGTCTCTATTGATTGCCTGTCATCAACAGAGGAACAGTAGGGTATTCCTCTTACACTTGAGCTTCCTTTGGTTTTGTCTACTGTGTGCACATGACTGTGGTTATTTATTTACTTCATTTCTCTTGTCCAGATGGGCTGCACATTTGACATTCGCATGTTGTAGCCCCTGACTTAAAATCACAATGTGACACTGAAGTGTATGCTCTTCAGTCTTCGCTGCTACTTAGGAACGCCCTACGTTGGGAGGTAGAACCAGACAAAAACTTCAAAAATGGTTTTAAATACCCATTATAAGTTTAAAGACTTTTGAAGTCTAAAATTGCTAATTTGTCCATCTGGATGTGAGTTCCACCATTTTCCCCAGTTTCCCAATGCACTAAACCCAATTGCTGTTCTTGAGCACAGCAACAAGATTGGGCCCTCATATACTTTACACTTTCTGACTAGTTTATATTTGTAATTTTGGTGTTGCCTCTTTTCTTTCATGTTTGATTCTAGAGTGTAGCAGACATTCCCTGCTTCTGATTTGACAGCTCCCGACAAGCCAAAGCAAATACTCCGGTTCCAGCGGGCAGGAGTTGTTAAAGTGCATGAAGTGCTCCACAATGAGCATAAAGAGGTAAGATAAAGGTAAGAAACGAGCAGAAAGAGGTAGAGTAGGTCAGAAGTGAGCAGAATTGAGGTCAGAAACTAGCAGAAAGCTGCAGAATAAAGCTCCGAAACAAGCAGAAAGAAGCAGAATAAAGGTGAGAAACTAGCAGAAAGAGGCAAAATAAGGTCAGTAACGAGCAGAAAGAGGCAAAATAAAGGTGAGGCATGAGCAGAAAGAGGCAGAATAAACTTCAAAAGGGAGCAGAAAGATGCGGAATAAAGGTCGGAAACAAGCAGAAAGAGGCAGAATAAAGGTCAGAAAGGAGTAGTAAGAGCCAAAATTAAGGTGAAAAAGGAGCAGAAGGAAGCAGAATGAAGGTTAGAAATGAGCAGAAAGAGGCAAAATAAAGGGCAGAAACAAGCAGCAAGAGGCAGAATAAAGGCCAGAACCGAGCAGAAAGGCAGAATAAAGGTCGGAAATGATCAGGAAGAGGCAGAATAAAGGTCAGAAGGCAGCAGAAAGAGGCAGAATAAAGGTCAGAAATTAGCAGAAAGAGGCAAAATAAAGGTCAGGAGAGAGCAGAAAGAGGCAAAATAATGGGCAGAAAGAGGGAAAGTAGACGGTAGGAGTGAGCAGAAGAGGCAGAAAACCGAAGGCAGCAGAGTGTAGCATACTGCAGGCAAGCTGAACAGGAGGACCGTCACAGGGGGAGCTCTCACGAGGACCTGCCCCTGTGTGCACCCCTACTTGTTTTACTACACACCCACTGACAGACCCACGCATGGACTCACGTGCCCACTCACAGACCCACTCGCACCCACCCACTCAGAGACTCACTCACTGACACTCATGCACACACTAACAGATCATTTTAATCACTCATTCACCCACTCACAGACCCAATTGGACACTCTTGTATGCTCTCACAGACCCACTCAGACTCACGAACCCACTGACTGACCTACTCAGACACTCACACAACCTCTCACAGACCCACTCAGACACTCATGCACCCACTCAGTCTCATCCATCCACTCACAGACCTTCAAAGACAATCATGCACTGACTCACAGACCCACTCAGACTCACGAACCCACTGACTGACCTACTCAGACACTCACACAACCTCTCACAGACCCACTCAGACACTCATGCACCCACTCACAGAGCCACACAAGCACTCCTACACCCACTTACACAGCCATGTACACACCCATACACACACTCATCTACCTATGCAGACACTCACATACCCACTGTCAAAGGTTACAGTTAGGAAATGAAATGTAAAGAACTGTTGACATTCACTGGAAAAACAAAGGTTACAGGGACGTTATAGTTGGGAAATGGGATTTTAAAAAAACTGTCATTGATGACATCATTGATGACATCACTGATGAAATCATCCACAGAACCACTCACACCCCCACACAACCTCATACACCCACTCACACACCCATACAACTACTGACACACACTCACCTTTACAGCCACTCACAAAACCACACACCTGCCCATATAGCCACTCACATACCCACAAAACCATTCACACACCCACTCAGACCCATACATCCACTCACACACACCCATACATCCACTCACACACACCCATACAGCCACTCACATACACCCATACAACCACTCACATACACCCATACAACCACTCACATACACCCATACAACCACTCACATACCCATTCAACACACCCATACAGCCAGTCATACAGCCGCTCACCCATACAGCTACTAACAGAGCTGCTCACTCACCCTTATAGCCACTCACACTTACATTCAGTCATCCACAAAACCTTTACATACCCATTCATATATCAATACATTCACACATGTGCCCACTCACTCATCTATACAGCCACTCACAGAAATACTGTGCAAAACAGCCACTCGTACATCCCCTCACTTACCCATACACCCAGTCAAACACCCACTCACCCATACATCCACTTACACACCCAGTCACTCGCCCATAGAGCCACTCACACAGCCACTGATACAGCCACTCACACCCCCACCCATACAGCCACTCACCAATACAGCCACTCACATACCCATACAGCCACTCACATGACCATACAGCCACTCTGACACCCACTCCCACACTGTCCAAGCAGTCAAAGTGCCACTCAGATGACATATATTAGAAACAGTACCACTCAGTAGTACAAAAAGAATAGCAATTTAACTTATATAGTAGCTTGGTATATGTCTTTAACTCTCAGAAACTTTTACAAAACACTTTCACTTACTGGATGATGTCATCAGTGATGTCACTGATCAGGTCATGAGTGGTATAATATGTGAGGTCATGAGTGGTATAATATGTGAGGTCATAAGCAGGTCATTGCCGGGGCGTAAGTTATAGTTAGCTCAGGTAACTATAACTCACTCATACAGCCACTCTCACATTCACTCACCCGTATAGTCACTCACACCCCATGCGCTTATCCATACACTACTTATGCACCCACTCACTCACCCATGCAGTCACTCACAAAGCCACTCAATCAATCATTTAATTATTTATTCAGGTACAAAAGTATCTATGAAAGTACATTTAAAAACCACAGGAAATATTTTTAAAACATTTAAAACAAACATTTCATAAAAATCAGTATAAATTCAGAGAGGGACATCCACAGCCTGTCATCAGACAGGAATAAAACTATGAAACAGTTCTATTTGGTGTTCATTGTAAAACGAGCCTGGACAGCAATTTTCAGAAACGTGCCCACATAAAAGATACACTCATCATCATTAAGATGCAGCAGCTTGCTATATGCTTTTATAAAATCGATAATGCTGAGCCGCTTAATTAGGGGTAACAAAATGCTCTTTGTGTAAATGGAGTAAAAATCGCAGAAGAATAGGAAATGTAACATAGATTAGCCTGAGCTCCCATCACACGGGCAGGAAGAAGTATTGAGATTTGCCTGAAAGCCTAAAGGATTTTTTTTTTTTTAAATAACGGTGCCTGCCCTATAGCGAAACAATAGACTACGCTCCCAGCGCCTCAAAGGTTTTTTCCAATATCTTGCGATTGATCTATTTGCTCCAATATTCATTTAGGCCTCTACACTCGGCTTTGCAGTCTCAATCACCAATCTTTCAACCTGCAGGGATTTAAACAAAACTGCCTGCCGCAGTTTTTTGCTAATAGTATGTGTGCCGCCAGGGTCCTCAAACAACTGTTAGCAACCTGCCTTATGCAAACAAGATTCCGTGGTCACCAACCTTGGGATACTCCGACCTTTATCACAAAAGAGACAATCTAAGATGAGATTTCGTTGTTTTTCACCATATTGCTAACCATAACAGCAAAGGGTGAACACTAATATAATCTTCAATAAAGGGTACATTAAATTCACTATGGCAGATAAAATTTGGGGTAGAAATAGCAGCCCCTAAGAGTCTTCTACAGAATCTATTTTCTTCTGTCTGGATTACATTACACTTGTTAATACCCCATAACCTCAGCCCAGTATGTAGCTATCGGGAGGCATTGCATTCTAAAATTCTGCAGCAGTGGGAGGAGAGCTCCACCCCACCTAGGTTGCGGTAAACTAAACTGCAACCTAATCGCCCTGGTAAATGTATTCCTACATTGTGCGACGTGTGATGTCCATGATCCATTATCGGCACAGACTAGTCCCAGGAAAGAAAAAGTGCTGGTGCATTTTAGGCTGGACTCGCCCACAGTAAGAGAAGCCAAGTTATACTTCTTCAGGCCTCAAGTCATAATATAAGATTTTTTTAAATTAGTACGAGTCTAACGGGGCCATAAAATTTACAAAGCCTTGCCCTAACAGTAGCAAAACCCTAAGGGTGCGAGCCATTAGTACGGCATCGTCGGCGTGCCACAACGATGGTAAAAATTAACCTTTGACTTTAGGGGCATCGGGGATGGTGGTTAATAAGAAAGGATGAAGATCATTTTTATACAAAATAAATTAAAGCGGAGCTAAAACACATCCTTGTCTCCCGCCCTGAAATATGCCAATATTTTGAGCCCCCCACCTCCTGAGTGTTTATTCTTATTCTGGCCTTCATGTCCCTGTGCAAATTAGCTAAAAAGTGCACCCGTGCTTCGTCCATAACAAGAGTTAAAAGAATAGACCACAGCTTTGAGCGATTTACACTATCGAACGCTGTGGTCCGATCCATAAATGCCAAATATATTTGAGAGCTTTGGGCAATAGAATATTTTTCAATTAGCAGGTTAAGACACTGCTCTACTGTGCCAATATTGGATCTAAAACCATACTGGCAGGGGTAAAAAATGTACTTCTCTTCTGCCCATTCCTTTATCCGATTATATAAAACCCTGCCCAGGACTTTTAGGGTCATGTCTATTAAAGAAATGGGCCTACAGCAACTAGGCTGCAAGCGATCTCCCTTTTTAAAAATGGGGACTATTATTGAAGTTGACTCACTCATACAACCACTCACACACGCATAGAGCCACTCAGACACCTACTCACAAACGGATACACACAGTCACACAGCCACTCACATAAGATGTTACAAATAGTATTACCCTTTAGTACTACACAAACTACTTATTTACGTTTTGTTGTATCTTAGTATGTATCTTTAACACAAACATTTAGAAAATACTCACACTTACTGGATGATGTCATCAGTTATTTCGTTTGAGATGTCATCAGTCATGTCACTGACCATGTCATGAGTGATTTAATATGTGAGGTCATAAGCAGTGCATTGCGGGGGTGTAAGTTATAGTTAGCTCAGGTAACTATAACTGCTGAATTTCACTGGTTTTGTACGAGTGAAATTTGAGCCTAAATATAATGTCCCTGTAACGTTTCATTTTTTCAGTGAATTTCTAAGGTTTTTTTAAATTCTATTTTCTACCTGTAACCTTTGAAATTAAGTGTGTGAGTGAGTGCAAGACTGTCTCAATGGGTGTGTGTCTGTCTGGGACTACCTGCATAAGTGTCTCACTGGGTGTGCGAGTGGGTGCATCACTGTCTGACTGAGTCTCTGACTGTTTGAGTAGATGCCTAAGTGGGTGCATGAGTGTCTGAGTGGGGCAATAACTGGATGCATGAGTTTTTGAGTGAATTTGACATTTGAGAAAGACCTATAACATGCCAAGTGAAGCTTGCAGTGAGAGAGCACAGACAGGATCTGCACTAGTAGTCATCACCATGTTTGAAGGACTATTTCTGTACATGGTTGCGAAGGTTGTGTCAGTACTTGCCTACATATCTCAGAGTGTAGGACTACACCTGTATCAGTGCCATGATATGTGGCTGGTATTCAACTGCCTGCTATAATACCTCTATGGCTGCCTAAATGTGTATGTAAGTGGAAGCACAAATACTTCAGTGCCTGTATTAGGCAATAGAGAGCTATTTAGGTGTCAATGCACCTACATGTGAGTCTGCTGCATGCATAAATATTTTCTGGTGAGTGACCAAATGTATAAGTGTTTCTGTAGCTGTCTCTGTAACTGAGAGAGAGGTTCTATGCTTTTGTGAACATCTATGTCAATTGTTTTAGGGATAGCATACTCCATGTAGTACTTGGCATAGAGACTTACAAGTGCACAAGTAACATATTCAACTCAAAAGGACATCTCTCATTTTCTTAAGCGCAGAACTTCAGCCTTTATTACGTGCCTACAGCATATCTTAGAAGTGCATTATGTGCACTAAAACATGGGTTTGATACTTGAGAAAGACCTATAACATGCGAAGTGAAGCTTAGAGTAAGAATACACAGACAGGGTCTTGTTAGACCTGGCATCTTTTGACATGTTTCCCATGTCTTTTTACTTTCTGACCTCCCTGTTTTTGATGGTATGCTGGACTTTATTGTTGCTGGTTTAGTGTCTCTGCGCACTTTTCTCACTGCTGTTCAGTGTTAAAGTACATGTTTTCCTACTGTAAATTGTCATGATTGGCATATTTTGGTTTACTGGTAAGTCCCTAGTACAGTGCACTGTGTGTGCCAAGGACCTGTAAATCAAATCTAGTGGGCCTGCTGCACTGGTTGTGCCACCTGCACAAGTAGCCTTTCAAAGGTGTCTCAGACCTGCCACTGCAGTGTCTGCACGCAGTTTCTAACTGCCATGTCGACTTGGCAAGTACACCCACTTGCCAGGACCTAACCTTCCCTTTTCTTACATGTAAGCCACCCTTCAGGTAGACCCAAGGTAGCCGTGTGGGCAGGGTGCAGTGTATGTGAAAGGTAGGAAATGTGCTGTTGTGTTCTACGTGTCCTGATAGTGAAAGACCACCAATTTCGTTTTTCACTATTGAAAGGCTCTCTGTCCTATAGGTTAACATGTAAACTGTCTTGTAACATCCTACAACGCAACTTTCCATTGGGACAAGATAGAGAAATGGAGTTTAGGCTTCCTGAACTCTGAACTTAAAAATACATCTTTAGTGAAGATGATTTTTACATTTTGTGTTTGAAAATGCCACTTTTAGAAAGTGGGGTTTTCTTGCTTAACCATCCTATATGCTGCTGCCTGTTTGTGTATTCACCATCTGGGTTGAGAGTGACAGGAGCTGGGGATGTGCATTCACACTAGACCGACACAGGGGAGGTTGAGGTGTGTCCTGCCTTTCCTGGGTGACTCCTGGGCAGGCTGAATAGACCTGGTGCATTTAGAGCAGAGGGAGGAGTTGTCATTTGCACCTGAATGGACTGTGGCTGACTCTCACAAAGCAGTCTCCCCCTCCTGGAATGAACCTGGCCTGAGCCAGGCAGAATTGTTTTATGTATGCCAGAAAAACTTTGTACCACCTTCAAAGGGAAATGTGGTATAAATATTGAAGAAGAGCTGGAGAAGCTGTGAGGAGAGACTTCCTCTTTGCTGTGTTGGCCTGCGATGGCTGCTTCTGTCTTGGGCAGTCAAAGGACTATACTGAACTTTCTACAACTTCTTTTTCTGAGTATCTCCAAGGGCTTGAGGTAGAGCGTGCCCCCTGTTCAATAAGTCTCAGGAACAGCAAAGACTTTGCCTTCCTCTGGGTACCTACATCTGGAGCTGTGTGTTTCAGCTGCCCCAGAGGGAAAGAGCAACCTGACGCCGGCCCCATGACATGAAGGCACCGCAGAGGGCACCGCCGCACTTTGCACTGCAACCCTGGTCTCATCGCCGCCAGAGTCTGACACCGAGCCGCTGCTTGCACCGCGACCTGTGGGCACAGCACACTGCACCGCCTTGCTTCACACCACCGCCCTGGTCTCACCAACGCTGTCTGCACCGTGGTTTGGGGGTACTGCTCGTAAGTTACACGATGCACTGCCCCATCCCACACCGCAGTCTTGACCCATCGACGCCAGCACCATCGACTCCAGATCGTCGACCGATGCTGCTGTTTGCACCATGACCTGTGGGTCAAAACATACTGAATTGCCTCGTCTCACACCACAGCCTTGGGTCTACCACCAGCATCGCTTCAACAACAATGACGCCGGTGCTTTAACCATGACCTACCAGCACTGCAACGAGCACTGCCCCGTTTTGCACCACAGCCCTGGTCTCACCGTCGCCGCTGACTGTCACTGAGCCGCATACTGCACCGCGACCTGAAGGCACTGCATGCCGCAGGGCACCGCTCCACTTCACACCGTCGCCTCGACACCTATCGACACTGGCGCTACTGACTTCAACCTCATGGTGTTCGACCTGCAGCTCGTGTGACTTCAAGGGCCTGTCAACTCCTGCACCGACCTTCAGAACCGATGCCAGGTCTTCGGAGCTCATTGTAAGGTCCCCGACGCCTTGCATTTCTAAAGGTACTGTTTGCCGGTCTTCCCAACACCGTAGCTGGTCCATGATGCCACTACCAGCCTGAATCTCTGGATTTGTTTGTTCACGTCGCCGTGATAGCCCCGGACAGAGTTATCAACTTCAAGGAACTGTATTTAAAGTCTATTTTTGCATTATTATTTTTTTATCTTGGTAACTGTATGTTGCATTTTTACTGTTTTGATCTTGTTTTACACAGATAAATATTGACTATTTTTCAAAAATTGGTATGGTGTCCTTTTGTAGTGTTTTCACTGTCTTATGTGCAAATGCTTTAGCCATTGCCTCTGAGATGAGCCTGACTGCTCGTGCCAAGCTACTAAGGGGGTGAGCAGGGGTTATTTTAGAATTGTAACTCCCTTATCCTGATTAGGAAGAAGGGTCCCTACTTGGACAGGGTAGCAACCTGCCAACTAGAAACCCCCATTTCTACTAGGTCTGCACTAATAACCATCACCCATGATTCACAAACTATTTCTCTGCATGGTTCAGAAGGTTGTGTCAGTCCTTTCCTACATATGTATGTGAGTGTAGCAGTACACCTATATGAGTGCCATAAGATGTTTAAGTAAATGTGCTGGTATGCGTCTTAGTAGCTCTATGGCTGTCTAATTGTGTATGTAAGTGGCGGCACAAATACTTCAGTGCCTCTGTAAAGGAATAGAGAGCTATGAACGTGTGACTGCAACTACCTTTGAGTCTGCTGCAGGCATAAGTAGTTTCTAGTAAGTGACAATGTATATGTGCTTCTGTAGCTGTCTGATTAGTTTGCAGAGAGTGTCTATGCTTTTGTGAACATGTATATCAGTTGCTTTAGGGGTGCATACTCTATGTAATACTTCGCATAGGGGCCTACAAGTGCTCAAGTAACTTATTCAACTCAAAAGGACATATGTCAATCTCTTAAGCAAAAAACTGCATACTTTATGGCATACGTACAGCATATCTTAGAAGTGTGTTATGTGCACTAAAACGTGGGGTTCACAGTTAAAAAACACATATAACATGCCAAGTGAAGCTTGCAGTAACATTGCACAGACCGGGTCTGCACTAGTAGTCATCACCCATTTTGAAATACTATTTCTCTGCATGGTTGAGAAGACTGTCAGTACTTGCCTACATATCTGAGGGAGTGTACAAGCACACCTCTATCAGTGCCATGAGATGTTTAAGTAAATGTGCTGGTATGTAACTGCCTGCTATAATACCTCTATGGCTATCTAAACATGTATGTAAGTGGCTGCAGAAATACTTCAGTGCCTGTGTTAGGCAATACAGAGCCACGGAGGTGTGACTTCAACTACCTTGGAGTCTGCTGCATCTATTAATAGTTTCTGGTGAGTGACTGAATTTGTATGTGCTTCTGTAGCTGTCTCAATAGCTGAAACCTAAGCTTTCTTTTTTTCAGAACATGTATTTCAGTTGCTTTAGGGTTGGCATACTCTATGTAGTACTTGGCATAGGGGCATGCAAGTGCACAAATAACTTAGTGAACCAAAAAGAAAATGAACATCTCCTCTTTTAAGCACAAACCAGCATGCTTTATAGCACACCTATAGCATCTCTCACATGACTTGTGCATACTGAAACTTGGATTTAAGACTTGACAAACAGATTTTACATGGCAAATCAAGCTCCAAGTGAAAGTGCACACACAGGACCTGTACTACCAGGCACCATCCATGTTTGAAAGAGTATTTCTCTGCATGAATGAGAAGGTTGTGTCCGTACTTGCCAACATATCTGAGAAATTGTAGGTGTACACCTGAGCATGAGACGTTTAAGTAAATGTGGCAGTTTGTGACTGTCTATGTAAGCATCTCTGACTCTCTAAATATCTGTGTAAGTGGCTATAAACAAACACCTCATTGCCTGTGTTCCGGAAAAGAGAGCAATATAGATGTGACTACAACTATGTTTGAATCTGCTGCATGCACAAGTAGGTTCTGGAAAAGTGACTGAATGTATGTGCTTCTGTAGCTGTCTGACAAAGCAGTGTAACGGAACTACAACACCCAGAATTCAATTAAAAGAAAAACACTCTTTGAGAAGCGCACATCATATATACACATGTAAATATTTCCACATCTTCTAATGCCTTAATAACTAAAAGTTTAACTCAATCTACAGTTTTTTTTACTACCAATTACACCATGTAGTAAGCAGCAAATGTACAACATACTAATTCAAAGCAACAGACTGTGAACCAACTTCTCACACACCTAGTCTGCAAATCAGACAAACTGTCACATTCTCATACACTCATAAAGCATGTTACTCACCTGTTATTAAACCTACAAAGCCACTTACTTACAAAACCACTCATACATTACTTCAAATAGTTCCAATGTTTTCTAAAAAAAAATTGATACTTTTTTAGACCATAATCAAATACACATATACCTTTTCAATCATTTTTTCCTCCAAATTAAATGTAATTCTCATACCTGAAAATTGAGTTCATTGATCAAATCTTATTTTTGGGTCTTATTAGACATGGGCTGTATTTGAGCTACATTTGGGTGATATTTGTACTACATTTAGGCTCTTTCATCTCTGGTGGCCATCTTGGGAGACTTATTTGTTATGAAGCACCCAAATCTCTTCATTTACTGCAGTATACTCGGTAGACAATGCTTTCAATGTTGCCAGATTGGGCTATTTACAGCACAAATGGGCGATATTTTTCCCATTTTTACGAGAAATACCTCTCCTGGCGGGTTGCACAAATTTGGGCTTTACTTGCCTGTTTGTTCGTAAAATTTGTTGATTGGGTGCCGCCGCCAGGGAAAACATTCCTCAGGCCCTGTAAGCAGTTTGGCATGGCCATTATCATGCTACTATGATGGCCCTTCCTCATGCTGCTGACCTGCCCCCAAGTGTCTAGACCAATGTGGTCATGAGGGGCAGGCCTGTTCATTTTTTTAAATATTTTTTTTTTTTTTTTTTTTTTTTTTTTTTTTTATGATTGGCCTGGCCGTGGTTTGGGTGGGGCCACGAGGCATGCTCACTTCGGCGGGAATTGGGAGCAGATTTCTGCTGGCCCTGGGAGAAAGATGTAAGGCAGAGTGGGAACCTCTGGCAGATTTAGATGCAGGCAGTGATTGGCAGAGGCACATGTATAGAACAATCCAGACCTCAGGGCGAGCTGTTATTGAGGGGCAATGTGAGTGCCGTATCCCTCCGTATTCATTAAGGATCCATGATCTTGCTTTAACTTGCCAGGGCTACACAGGGCGCAAGAGGAGAGTCGTGTGTGACATTTCCAAGGTACTTATGAGGGACCGTCTACTGCCAAATGTGTGACACTTAGAGTGGCACTTCCTCATGTGTAAAACCAAGCAATGAAGTAAACAAATTCGCAAAAATATTACTGAAGCACGGTGTGGTAGCACACTGTCAGTTAGAGGCAGCCCTTTTGTCATTGTTAAGGGCACTTAATTTGCAAAAAGCAGTTTTAATTATAAACCTATGTAGCGTGCAAACAATAGTGTGTGGAAATCTAGCTTCACTGAATATTTCATTTGTGCTTGTTTTGATCTTACTAAAATGTGTTTCCATCACACAAAATTAAATAAAAAATAAACTTCACTTGTACTTTCCTAATTTTTTGACAAAATTGTAGCGTTCATATATATGTATTTAAATTTTGTTGTGTGTTATGGTAAATGTTGCATTTTACAGCCTTTCCCTCTCATTGTACTAAGCAAGAATATTGCAGCTTCACGTAATAGAACCCTCTAACTTTTCAGTTTGAGAAAGAAAAATAACCACCAAACTGTCTTTTAAGAAAATAAGCAGAGGTTTGTCAGAAGCCATAGCCTCACATGTTACCTTTGTCTTTGAACGTGCACATGTGACCAGATATAAACAAAATTTAAAGGCATCTTTATGCTTCTACCCCTTCTGAACTCCAGCATGATTATTTTGGATGTTCTGCACGGTCTATGCTTTAATTACAAACACAGGCATGCGCACAGAAGTATTTGCAACCAATCCCCTTGGAAGAAACATTACCAAAGTGGGGAAAATGCTGCAGCTGCCATAGGCCTCACAGTGCATGACTATGCAACAGTTGTGGTAAATCACTGCAAACATCATGCTGCTGCTGGGAGGCAGTCTCTCTCACCTCACGGGCTTCTGTTCTTTAAGTAAAGTTTTGTTCAACTGCGTCGGAGAAGTCCTCTGGCTAAGGTGAGTCACAGTCGGAAAACAGGATGGAAGGAACCACAGGACTCATTAAAATAGTACTGCCTCTGAGGCAGCTGTGTCGGGTTCTCAGCTGTTTACAATACAGTCAGCTGGGCCCAGCCGGATGCAGCACGGTACCCGAGGTGATAGCAGTTCTGAGCTGCAGGCTGCTAAAATCAATTATATTAATGCTGTTTAATCAGTCAATTTATTAACACACAGACTTGATTGAGCGGCCGGTACAAGTCTTGAATCACCATCCCCACACCACTCGCCGTTCTGCTGTAAGTGCAGCTCCGGCGGTTGCAGTCACTCCCAGCTTCTCCCTCACAGTGTGTAGGTGGTGTCAAGGCACAACCAATGCGTGATTAATGCAATTTATTGTGGTGATGCAGCCCACTACACTAAACTGCGTTAGTTTAAAGCCTGATGTGTGGTACTTGGCAGGGCTGGAGAGTCGTACCAAGCTGTGTGGTGCAACATTCCAGTGAAGGGGGCGTGATTCTCGGGTGGAATTGAGGATCTGGATAAGTCCACAAATAAAGGCAGGAGTACTGGAGCGGTTATGGGCTCCAGGGTATGCTTGGCTGTCTGAGAGCTTAGCTCGGCTTGTTGGCCCGTCCAGCAGCTGACTGCTGCCCTGCTGAGCCTGAGAGAGTCTGTGTGTGCCCAGTAATTTCCAGGGGACAAAAACAGCCGTAAGATAACTCTGATGGGTAATTATCTTGCTAGAGAGATCAATCTAGTCACAGTTTTACCTGCCATAAAGCACAACTTGTAAGGTTGCCACTTTTCCCATGGAAACATCACTTTTTAAGATTCTTCAGAGGCCCATGAGTGACAGTTAAACAGACCCTCCAGGATTTCACGATTTGCAAAAAAAAAAAATCGGCAGTTTTGTAAAAAGGCTGCGCTTTTTACAAAAGTGCCCATGAAATTCCTTTTATTGGCCCAGTGTTGACTAGTGAGCCTAATAAAAGGATGGGATCAGCGAGCAGGCGAGGCGTTTGTTCACTCACCTGCTGCGTCGCCTGGAGGTGTCTAGAGAACACTGCTGCTGCTCTGACCGGGACAGCAAATAGCAAGTAAGTTTTGTCCCGGTCCGGCAGCATATGCAGTTTCTCTGCTCCTCCTCCCCGCCCTCAGCACTCCCACCATCCACATGCTGAAAGTGGATAGTGTGATTGCAGGGGCACAATTTTAAAAGAAAGTAAGAGTTCGGGCCAACTGCACGTTGGTATGCAGCGGGACCCGCTGGGGCACAATTCTTTTTTAAAAAGGACAGAATTGGGGCCTGCCGCCCGTTGGCATGCGGCGGGACCTTCTGGGGCACTATTGTTTTTTTTTTTTATTTAAAAGACAGAATTCGGGCCCGTTGTCCGTAGGCATGCAGCAGTACTGCTGGGCAGGGCCAGCTTTAGGTCGGTGCGTCCGGTGAGGCCAAACTGGACGCTGACCTGGGGGTGTGGGAGCACTGACCTCGGGGGGAGCACTGTGTTTAGCAATAACACGAATCAAAAGCACCTGCTGCAGAGTTCCTTGTGCCTCCAGCTTTCAGGTAGCAAAAAATTGTCAGGAAAACTCTTGTGATTAACGTTCCTGCGGGAAAGAGAGATCAGAGTTTTGTCTAGTTGCAGTTTTGACTCACCATAAAGTAGTGCAGAGGGTTAATATGCCTTCTGCAAAGAACAGATCTGTATTTTATATGGATAGCTGAGTGGATTAGTAAACCCAGTCTTTACTATATGAAATGTATATGAGAGAGGGGCTACGGAGAGATGAGGGGCACTTTTGCTGTGTGGTAGTGAGGGAATCCGAGGAGGAGGTCATGAGGGGTGCCAAAAAAGATTGTCGCACCAGGCGCCACCAACACTGCCGCTGGGGCAATATATATATTTTTTTTTAAATAAGACTTGGGCTGGCCGCTTGCGGGCATGCAGCGGGACCCACTGGGGTCAATTTTTGTTTTGTTTGCTTTCGTTTTTAAAAAGAAACTAAAATAATGCGCACAATTCCCATATTTGTGCAGCTAAATTTACCAATTTATGCCACAATATCCTGGAGGGTCTGGTTAAATAGAATTTTACATAAAATCCCCTGTACTCACTCATGTTAGGCTTTTCTGTTATATACTAATTATCAGTCACCGGTTAGGAAGGCAGCTCTACAACACATTTTACACTGCCTCCTTGCAATATTTACAGTTTAAGGTATGTATAGATGAGGGGAATGTTTTCTGGCTTTTTACAATTGTGTACCGCTGTAACCTTAAAATATTGGTCATGCCAGTAAAAATCAGGCCAGGCGGCAACCATACTTTTTACGTGTAGATTGCTTAAGTGGGTAACTGCTTTTGTCAAAGAGATACTGATGTTACTTTAAGTTAATAAGTTGCATGCCTTCCAATATAGCTGTAGATGAACTGACATCACAGAGCTTCATGCAAATTGCAAGGCATAGGATTAGAGCCTTTTTTATTTCAAGCTTTTGTTACTCCAAGGTTGCTAAAAATTGGTTCTTTTGGGTAGCAAAAAGTCTTATTAGCACAGTCAACCACTGCTTTATGTTTTAGACCCCGAATTTGTTTCTCCAGACCAGGGACTCGTCAAGGGGCTCGTCACATATAATTCCTACCAGCTATGGATGATATGTGGCTCCTATTCCTTCTACCCCTCAATGCCTTATGTGAAAGCCCTGTATACATTGATTTACTCATTTGTATGATTCTTTGTCTCTGTAGAATGTTTTTGTAATACAAAGCGTTCTGACGCCCTACAATAGGAGAAAAAGCGCTATTAAAGAAATTAAATAAAAAAGTAAATTAGTAAGTGGTATTTGCATCATCAGTGTAATTACTCATTCAGACATTCAACCCTCCTTACCTGCTACAGATTGCTGCTTTGAAAGTAAAGCAGACAAATTACCCAGGGACAAATTCAATGTATTGCACTGATGCTGGCCCTGATCCAGCTCCATATTAGTCGCCTGATCCTCTAATTTTCTTCACTGATTAAAGGAAATATGAACAGAAGGAGAGAGTTGAAACTGGTGCTAAAGAGATACGATGTGATGTGAGGTATGCAATTGGAGGATTTCAAAAAGATGTAGGGATGAAAGGGGCCTACAGCCCAGGCCTCACGTTGCCTAAATGGAGATGTGAAACTGGCCATGACCCAGCTTCCAACTGCACACGTGCAGTACTTCTTTCATTTGCGATTGGTATATATGTGAACAAAGCAAACACAAGGAGATGATGGGCGGAGCGCTGAAACTTTTCAGACACTCACCCCCAGTTGGCAGGGTATGCCCGGACGTGGGTCCCTTGCTCACTTTGCCACTGGATTCAAGCTAGCCTGGCTGATGAGGGCTGTTAGCCCGAAACTAGTCCCAGGATGCTTGATTCCGGTCCAGGGAAGACATGGCTTGGCAGTTTGGTCTGGACTGTTCCCATGAGGCACAGGGTCAAGACTGATTTGCATATAGCTGTGTCTGAACTGGGCTGGCAAAGTGAGCTAAAGAATGATGATGGATTCAACCCAGATCTGTGACTGGGGGTGAGTGTTTGAAAAGTTTCAGCACTCCGTCCATCATCTCCTTGTGTTTGCTTTGGTATATATGTGCCCATCACTCTGCAGAGTCGCCCAGGATTGCATGTGCATTTAGTTTGAACACCTTAAAGACTCACTGGCAGGTACAGTGATAAACTCCTACTGCTTTTAGCGTTGGGGCTCTCAATCATGCCCATCATAAATGCCCACCCATAATCTGAACTCACCCAGACACCAAGAGGTGACTCAGTTCACACTATGTACTATGCAAGCCACATGTTGCATGAACATAAAAATACTGAAACACATTTGGGAAACAAATATCCGTACGGGAGAAGTAAAGCAAGTGAAATGTAAACAGGGACTGCTTTACTGACATGGATTATATTAGGATTTTTCCAGTCTTTGTTGAGATGTCAATCAGTGCTTTTGCCTTTAAAGTTAAGAACATGAATAAAGGGATCCATTTCAAAGGCAGTTTTAGGACCTGTTGCACCTAAAGTCCTTAAAAGAGCTGGTCAGCCTCATGAAATTGCCCAGGTCAGTGATGGTATTTATAGCAGGACAACTAGATGGAATGGGCCTCTTTTCGTACTGTGATGACTCTTCTAGTTTGCCGAACAAGCCGTGCTGGAATTTCTTTTACCCCAGGATGGTTTCTTTATATGTGTATCATTGTGTGGTATTAATCCTGCGAGATCCATTAAATATTCTGGTTAACTGTTTTAGGAGCCACATTACTTAAAGAGTTCTGCGCTTGTGCTATTGTCTGCTCATGTAAAGTTGATTCATCAGTTCCTGGTTCAGATTTGTGGTGATAGAAGTGCCAGTTAAAAGGTTCTAGATGAGACCAATCTTCAAAATTAATAATTATTAATAGAATTTGAACATGATTGCAGAAAGTGCATAGGTGCCTATTAAAACTACTCTATTTTAATGCATATTAAATTGAAATTAGATTTATGGTCAGAATGTTTCCTGAGGCTGTTTTTGCATACTTTGAAGGCTGAAACTTTGTGCTGGGTTTTAGGCTGATACTAGTCTGCTTTGTGCTGAATTTGGGCTTGAACCTGGATAGCTTTGGGCTTGGGATGGTTCTCAAAATCTGTCAACACTGAATGCTTTCAGTTTTCCACTTCGATTCCATCAAGATGGCGGTGAGATATGTCACATTTTTTGCATAAATTCAGAATGTTAACATTCTAGTTGCTCATCAGAACACTGTAGCAAACTGCTGATCACCAGGGAGTTAACTGGCAGTCTGCTGCTGGCATTAAAAGTGCATGTTACAGTCTACATGTCGGAATGTTTTAATGAAATAGAAGAGGAAGATATTTTAGAACTCACTTAAAATGTGTCCTAACTTTTCTTTCTACAGCACTAATCATAATTTCTATGACAAAATGAAACTCCTCATTTTGTTCCTTTCTAAATTAAATGTTTTAAGTTTACCAGTTTGATTCAATCAAGATGGCTTCAGATGTGCCATACTTTTGTCAGACAGTTAGAGCTCTAGTAGTTCTTTAGAACACTCTGGGAGGCCGCAGTAGAACACAAGGGAATTAACTGACAGGCTGCTCCTTTTGGAAGTACATATTTATTGAGAATGTCAGACTTCATTCTCGTATGGCTGAGAAACATAGTGTGAATATACAGAAAATGTGCTCTCTGTTCAACTTCTGGAGCACATTCTATAACCTCTATGGGAAAATCATGAGAAAACTGTTTTCTTTTATACATGATTGATGTACTCCCAGCAGAAGGCTTTTTCACACGGTAGAATCACCTTAGAACACACCACAATTCCTACAATTAGTATGATACCATTAACAAATGATTTCTCCTTTTTGTGACCCTCAAAACCTGCCATTCACTACAATGTATTTCAATAGGGTGCTATCATGTATATTGGTCCCAAGATGGCTGCCAGCAGTTTCTGGTTGAAGTGCTGACAGCCAATCAGATCGCCCCATTAGATCTGTGCTTAGGCTCCGCCCAGATACCCTTATTTGCTCTCCCTTAAATTTCTCAACAACCAAATAACAAAGTGTGATCTGGGAACCAAAATCTACCTTCCTGGCAAATTTGGTGTAACTCCTTTCAGCGGTTTGGGCTGTAGTCGTGTTCAAAGCTTCTATGGGAATTCGTTTTTTTTTTTTTTTAACCCCCCGCCCCTTTTTCCTCGGCCCCTGTTTGACGAATCACCCTGATACTTTTCATGCAAAACAAGACTCACTGTGAAACTTATTTTGGAAAATTTCATGATGATCTGTCAAACGACGCCAATGATATAGGCAAGTCAAAAAACGCTTTTTCTATAGAAACATGATCCTAACTATAACTACCTCCTTATCGACCTTAAACCCTACCCACCCTAAGCCTTAAAAATACCCTTATCCACCCTAAACCCTAAAAATACACTTGCCACCCAAAAGCCCTTTCCCACCCCAAAATTACCCTTGCCAACTAAAAGCCCTTACCCACCCTAAAAATACCCTTGCCATCCAAATACCCTTACCCCCTTAAAAATATCCTTGACACCCAAAAACCATTACCCACCCTAAAAATATCCCTGTCACACAAAAACCCTTACCAACCCTAAAAATAACATTGCCACCCAAATACCCTTACCCGTCCTAAATCCTAAAACTACCCTTGCCACCCAAAAATCCATACCCACCCAAAACCCTAAAAATGCCCTTGCCACCCTAATACCCTTACCCACTCTAAACCTTAAAAATACCCTTGTCACCCAAAACCCCCTACACACTCGAAACCCTCATAATACCCTTACCCACTCTAAACCTTAAAAATACCCTCGCCACCCAAAAGCCCCTACACACCCTAAACACTAAAAATACTCTTGCCACCCAGTAAACCAGTGGTAGAACAAGACCATGAAGAGGACGACACAATACCCTGGTCCGTTCGGTGGAACACGGACTTACACGTACAATCTTCTCTCTCTCTGCAGCTGCGCTCGTTAGGCTCATCTGCCGGCCTGGAAGAAGCAACCGTCCGTGAACCGAATGAAGACGGTCACGTGACCAACGAAGAATCAATCACGAAACCGACCTGCCTTCTTAAGGTCGGTTCGCAGGAAACACGAGAGATTGTGGAACCGGAGGTAAAAGAAGAGCACGTCAGAAGAAGTCCGGAAGAATGCTCTAATATTCTTCCTACGGCGAGACAGGAACCAAAGCCGACCTGGTTTCTATTGAGGAACTAGCAGCGGGGAGGATTCAGAGGCCTCAGCAGTGCAGGGAGCACCTCTAGCAGAGAACGGAAAAGTTCCCAACCTAAACGACAAGAAGATCCTGGTGCCGGTTGGACCAGAAACCAAGGAACCTGTATATCGATAGATGAGCCGCCCCGCCACGTTTCAGAAGAAACGTGGCTGAGTCAGGTACGGGGCCGGCTCTGGGGAATACGGGAGGGAGGGAAGGGAAACACTGACTAACTTAGCCTTCCTTCTTTCTCTATATTTACCTGGCTCTATGGCTAACCCGCTTAGATGAGAATCACTAAGCGCCCCACATCTCTCTGCTCATCCCTCTTTTTGTGCTAAAACCTCGACTGAAAACCCCTATGTCTATAAGTGGTTAGATGAGCACCGTGGCCATACTTCCCCCCCCCCCCCTCCTTTCTTGGTGGTAGACTATCCACTATTATAAGAAAGGATTAAGTGAAGTGCCTTACCCCAACATTATTTCTTTTTCTTGAGGCGGAGCGAATCTCCTGAAAAGGGACTCCAAGAGAGGCTGGGGAGGAGATCCTGGAAGAGAAGAAAAGAGGAAACAAAAGGAATTAAGAACTTCCTAAAAGGAAGAAAAGGACATCTTATACAGCGTTATATGTCAAGAATATAACCGTTGGACATTTTTGTGTTCAAGTATAACAACAATTCTTTTGGCTGAGAGATACAAATATAGTTTGTTTTTTTCAGGAACACTTTGACTGTGCAGTCCTCATTACCCACAGTGACAGAACCAAATACCCTTACCCACCATTAACCCTAAGAATACCCTTGCCACCCAAATACCCCTACCCACCCTAAAAATAAGCTTGCCACCCAAATACCCACCCTAAACTCTAAAAATACCCTGGCCACCACATACCCTCGCCCACCCCTAAACCCTAAAAATGCCTGTGCCCTAATATATATAAATTCACTTACCTGCGAAATACTTACATTTTCGTTGTAAAGGCATGCGTGGTAAAGGCATATGCGTGACAAAAATTAGTGTGGTAAAGACATATGTGTTGTAATGGATGCGTGGTAAAGGTAATGCTTTGTAAATGCTGTTTCCCGTCTGAAACTGTATGATGCCCACCACTGTTCCAGGGGAGTCAGTCGCCCATGCAACATAAGACACCTCTTGACACATGGTTCTCAGAGCGAAAGCACCAAGTTGCATGACCTTTTGAAACCAAAACCTGAGGGAAACTCTTGGAGATACTGCAGGCAAATCATCAGTCCCCTGCCAGTCCTCGTTTTCGCCATCAAACAGATGAACACTCGCACCACTGAGCACAAATGCCCTTACATAATTGTCCTTTTTTTCTCTCAATCCACCAGCTTAACCCTGCCGTACCTCTTCTACATATATCCTGCCCAGCTGAATCGTTCAGGGGGGTGAGCCCTGGATATCTAGTTTCTGTAAGCCAATAGAAGTGTGAACAACTGTGGGGGATAGGGGTGGGACGTTCTTTAGCTTGAACCTGAAGTGGTGAGGTGAAAAGGAGGTTAGGGCACTAAGAAGGTTGGACATGGGGGAAAGGAGATGCGAAAGGTTAGGGTAGAGATGGTAAGGAGCTGGGCAGGGTCTCCAATGGTTCATGGGGGGTGGTCATGGCATTTTTGCAGAAGATTGATTCTGATCAATCAATCAAGCAGCATTTGTATAGCGCAGCTTATCACCCCAGGTGGTATCCAGGCGCTAAGGTTTCACAGGCCCTTAGTCGAAGAGTCAGGTCTTTAGTCTCTTCCTAAAGTCAGCGAGTGAATGTGAGGTTCGAAGGTGGAAGGGGAGGTTGTTCCAGGACTTGGAGGCGAGGTAGGAGAAGAAACAACCTCTACTGTGACTTCAGCGGATGCGGGGAATGTGTGCGAGGGAGGTGGAGCTCATTTGTCTGGCGGCTTGGTGGAAATTCAGACGGTGGTTGATGTAGGTTGGTCCGAGGTTGTGGAGGGCTTTGTAGGTGTGGGTTAACAGCTTAAACTGGCATCTTGTATAGTCTGGAGTCACTTTAGGAGTTTGGTGATGGTTCCAGCGTAGAGTGCATTTCCGTAGTCCAGCCGGCTAGTGACGAGGGTTTGTGTGACTGTTTTCCTGGTGTTCATGGGGATCCATCTGAAGATCTTTCATGCGAAGGGTGTGGAAGCAGGAGGAGGATACTGCGTTGACCTGGCGATTCATTGTTAGTTTGCTGTCCAGGATGATGCAGGCGTAGACAGTGGGGGTTGGTCAGGGTCCAAGTTCGGTGGGCCACCAGATGTTGTCCCACGGTGAGGTGTTCCCCCCCGAAGATGAGCACTTCCATCTTGTCTGACTTCAGCTTCAGTGAATTGGACCTCATCCAGTCGGCGACATCGGTCATGGCATTCCGGAAGTTGGATCTGGTAGTGGAAGAGTCTTCAGTGAGAGAGCGGATGTTTTGGGTGTCAGTGTAGGAGATGATGTTGAGTCCATGGGTGCAGACGATGTTTGCCAGCGGAGTCATGTAGGCGTTAAATAAGGTGGGGCTGAAGGTGGAACTTTGGGGGATGCCACAAATGATGCTCTTGGGCTCTGAGGTCAAGGGAGGTAGGTGGATTCTCTGAGTGCGTCCTGTGAGGAAAAAGGCAATCCACTTGAGGCTTTTCCTTGGATGCTGATGTGGGGGAGTCTCGTGATGAGGGTGGGGTGGGATACGGTGTCAAAAGCTGATGAGAGGTCAAGGAGGTCTCTCCTCGGTCTAGGAGGGTTCTGATGTTGTCGTTTGAGGCGATCAAGTTGGTCTCAGTGCTGTGGTTGGAGCTGACAGTACAAAAAGAAGTTGTCACAGTAGAGATACAATCATTGAGATCAACATCAATGTGAATAAATCAATTCAAATATATTTATATTTAAATGTTTTTACATCAGCATTTTGATTTGCAAAACATCCAAAGACTTGTACTAAGGTGCTCCAAGAGAAAGAGAAATGAGTGCTCAAGGATGTGTTTTGGTGAGGGTTATAAGAGAAGAAAAAGGACAATGTGCAATATTTACATCGTAGATTGACAATGACCTGTCCAGCCACATTGTAGCCACTTATACATGAGAAATCACAGTATTGCAAAGACACAGTAAATCAATTGCTGTTGTCTATATGTGGAAGTAACCCCGGTACAGGTAAGAACAATGAGACCGTCGACGTTTCGACCCCAATAATATATGAAGGGAAGTTTGATCCTTAAGGTAGGGTCTTCATCAGGACGTGAGGAGACACTTATGGATTGTTTAAAATAAATTGGCCATATTACTAAAGGTGATGGAAGCGATGAATAAATACAATTAGTCAAAAACACAACAATGTATGTTCACCTTTATTCCACCTTAAAAGTCTGGGTGGATCCACTCGCATTGGTGGGCCTGTAGACTCCTATATCAGGGAGGCGAAGGCTCACATATGAATTGCGGCTTAAATCGTGCTGGAAATTAATTTGAAAGTATATCAGAAACTGTTTAACCCAGGACGTAAAATATATTGGGGTCCAAGAGGGCCTGACAAAAGATAGCAGACTTACTCGGCCTATGATCTCGTCAATAAATTCTGTTATGTGGGTGAGAAATGTATTCTCAATTACTCGGATGCAGCCGTGTGCTCCAGGAAAGGGAATTAATCTCCAGCGATCTAACATAAGAGGACAAAAAACGAGATTACGGGCCTGAAGGGGCTCCTCAAGACTTAAAACAGGAATATCCAGAGACAACACTAGGTCAGAGTAAGACATACCTCCATGCACGTTCGAAGAATCCGACTCTGTCGTGCGGGGCTGCTCAGCTGCCTGTTAAATATAGACAGCCGAACGGTTAACGTGCATGCGGTGAATGCGCATGTTAAGCGATCGCCCGCTGGATGTTGACCTTGACGGCCCGACGTGGCGGGTGTCAGAGTAAAAAATGACGTGACATTCATATACGATGGAAGCAAGTAATCAGTTTGAGAATGCAGTGAACGCCTGTAGTCGTGGCCTGTAGCTAAAAGATACAGTGCTTCCGAAAGTACGAATGTTATCACTAGTCACGTAGTCGATGATGATTAAATTGTCAGAGTTGAACACATCAAGGGAGGTTCTGCATACATAATGTTGCTACCCAGTAAGGATAATATGTAGGTCTGGACATCGTGCTCCGGTAACAAGATTATCATACACAGTCAGCACTTATATCCTATGACAGATTACAATTATTCTAGACAAACTGACAATGATAAATAACAATAATGATGGGGTATGAAGGATAAAAACACGCTGAATATGTCCCCAAGGTGTCTGCACATAGTGTACCGGTATTGAGATTGTCATACGCAGTTGGCACTCTTTTCCTATGACAAATTACAATTTTTCTAGACAAACAGCCAATGATAAACAACAGTAATGTTGGCGTATGAAGGATAAAAATGATGAATATATCCCCAAGGTATCTGCACATAAGTATTAATACAGTGTTGTTAGAAATGGGGTCTCTAGTTGGCAGAGGTAGGTACCTTTGTCCAAATAGGGACCCTTGCTTCTAGTCAGGGTAAGGGGGATACACTTCTAGAATAACCCCTGCTCACCCCCTAGGTAGCTTGGCACGAGCAAACAGGCTATGTGTAAAGCATTTGTGAACACATACAGTAATACAGTGAAAACACTACAAATGGACACCACACCAGTTTAGAAAAAATATAATCTTTATCTAAACCAAAACAAGACCAACCGATAAAAATCCACAATACAGTAATAAAAATATGACTTTCAGATGGTAGAAATAGTTCAGTTCAAAGCAAATTGCAGATGCGATACTTTTCACACAAAGTACCTTGGTTGCGTCATGCAAACAAACACAACGGGCCGCAGGGAAGGTGATGCGTCAGTTCCTTACACTCAGGGAAGGTGATGCGTCAGTTCCTTGCTCCGGGGGAGGTGATGCGTTGGTTCCTTACTGCTGCGCAGGGAGGATGATGCGTCGGTTCCTTACCGGAGAGGAGGTGATGAGTCAGTTTCTCACTGCGTGGGGAGGTGATGCGTCGGTTTCTTACTGCGTCTCCCAACGATGGGACAGACTTGGCGCCTCGATGCGATGCGACGATCCAGGACAATGCGTGAATTCTTGCAGCCGCACAGCAGGGCTTGCGTCGGAATCGGTGCGGTGATCTCAGACTTCGGAGATCGTTGCACTCAATGCGGCATGTGGCGATTTCTCGAGCCTCGTCAGGCGCTGCAACGGTTTCTTCGGCGATGCGCCGGAAACAGGTACGGATGCGTCACGTTTCTCGGTGTTGCTTTGATTTTCCCAGCTCCCAGTGGAAAACAGTCTAGAGGTCCAGAACAACAGCAGGCACCTCTTTGCAGGTCAGAACTCCCAGCAAGGAAGTTCAGGGGAGCTGGTGGTGAAGTCTTTGTGTCCCTGAGACTTCAGAACAGGAGGCAAGCTCAGTTTCAAGCCCTTGGAGATCTTTTCCTCAAGCAGGTGACAAAGCAAACAGCAAAGTGCTTTTCTCCTTTTCTTGGCAGCAAGTAGCCACTGCAGGCCAACCCCAGACAGCAAATAGCACAGGGGCAGTATTCCTCCTCAGCTTCTCCGGCTCTTCTCCTTGGCAAAGGTTCCTCCTGATTCCTAGAAGTGATCTAAAAGTCTGGGCCCCTCTTTTTATGCACAGAAATCCTTTGTTCTCTGAAGGCAGAGAGTGTCTGTACCCAGCCAAAACCAGTTCTGTCCTCACTGGTGCAGCTTCCTGGCAGGAGGTGGAGACATCATTGTGGAAGGCAGGCCAGGCCCATTCAGGTGAAAGGAAATCTTCTCCCCCTACTCTAAATGCAGCCCAGGTCTATTCAGCCCATCCCTGACTCATCAGGCACTCTGGAGCCACTGCTCCTCCACAGCCCCTGTCATGCAAAGCCAGACATGCAATACACAAACCTAGCAGAGGCATACCGGATGGCTAAGCAAGAAAATACCTAATTTCTAAAAGTGGTATTTTCAAACACAGAATGTAAAAATCACCCTCACTAAAAGATTCATTTTAACATTCTGAGTTCAGGCATACTATACTTTATTTTCATACCTTGTTCCCAGGGGTAGTTCTGTTTATAAGATGTTATAAACAAACTCCCCATTCTATCCTTTGGAACAGGTAGCCTTGCAATAGTGAAAAACAAAATTGGCAGTAATTCACTATCAGGACATGCCACACAAAAAAGGCATGTCCGACCTTTCACATACACTGCACCCTGCCCACAGGGGTACCTTTGGCCTATCTTAGGGGTGACTGACATGTAAGAAAAGGGAAGGTTAGGGCCTGGCAAGCGGGTGCACTTGCCAGGTCGACATGGCAGTACCAGACTGCACACAGGCTCTGCAATGGCAGGCCAGAGTTACATTTACAGGCTGCTTATGTGGGTGGCACATTCAGTGCTGCAGCCAACTAGCAGCATTTGATTTACAGGCCCTGGGCACACACAGTACACTGTACTAGGGACTGACTAGTAAATCATTTTTAAATTTTTTTTTTTTTTTTTTTTTTTTACAGTATTTTATATACCGCGAACTTTACCCGAAGGTATCGGGTATCAGAGCGCTTTACACGAGCACCAGTTGCATTACATGAGGACACATTCATTTTTTGTTAGGCACGGGGAGATTAAGTGATTTGCCCAGAATCACAGGACGTTCAGCGTCATTGCCGAGACTCGAACCCGTTTCCCCAGATTCGAGGTCAACCGCCCTTGCCGTTAGGCCAACTCCTTTCCCCCAAATCAGCCAATCATGGAAACACCAATCCATAACAACAATTTACAAAGGGAGCACTTGCACTTTGGCACTGAACAGCAGTGGCAAAGTGCCTAAAGCATCTAGATCAGCAAAACAGAGTCCAACACACAGCAAAAACACAGGAGGCAAAGGCAAAAAATGCAAGGGAGACCCACGCCAATGGTGCCAGGTCTAACACGTGTCCTCTCCAGCTGAAATGTGGGGAGAACTACCCAACGTCTTGGGAGTTCTCTTCACTATGGCGGAAAAATCTGGACAGCCCATCAGCATTGACGTGTTCTGTACCAGGGCGGTGTTCCACCATGAAGTCCATCCCATGTAGGGAAATGGACCACCTCAACAGCTTTGGTTTCTCACCCCTCATTTGCATCAACCATCTGAGGGGCCTGTGGTCGGTCTGAACCTGGAAGTGAGTCCCAAACAAGTAGGGCCTCTGCTTCTTCAGCACCCAGACTACAGCAAATGCCTCGCGCTCAATCGCACTCCACCTCTGTTCCTGTGGAAGTAACCTCCTACTAATGAAGGCTATAGGTTGGTCTAGGCCCTCCTCATTTAGCTGCAAGAGCCCAGCCCCCACACCATGCTCTGAAGCATCTGTCTGCACAATGAATACCATTGAGAAGTTGGGCACCTGAAGCACAGGCACCGTGCACATGGCAGATTTCAGGGCATCGAAAGCCTTCTGGCAGGCGTCAATCTAGTTCACCTTCCTGGGCTGCTTCCTGGAAGTCAGCTCTGTCAAGGGGGCAACAATGGTGCCATCCCCTTGACAAATCTCCTGTAATACCCGGTGAGTCCTAAGAAGGCTCTCACCTCTGTCTGAGTCTTCGGGGGAGGGGGGTTCCCAAGCCAGAATGGTATCAATCTTGGGCTGTAGGGGCGCCACCTGGCCGCTCCCCACCTGGTGTCCCAAGTACACCACAGAACCCTGCCCGGTCTGGCACTTACTCGCCTTGATCATGAGGCCTGCCCTCTGCAGAGCCTTCAACACTTCCCTGAGGTGGTGCAGATGTTCCTCCCAAGTGGTACTGAGCACTGCAATGTCATCCAGCAAGGCGGCACTGAAATCCTCCAGCTCACCCAACACCTGGTTGACCAACCCCTGAAAGGTGGCAGGGGCATTCTTCAACCCAAAGGGCATCACCCGGAATTGGTAGTGCCCCTCTGGTGTTGAGAATGCTGACCTCTCCTTTGCCCCATCAGTTAAGGCAATCTGCCAGTACCCAGGCGTTAAATCGCACATACTGAGGTACCGGGCAGCTCCCAACTGATCTATGAGCTCATCAGCTCTGGGGATGGGGTGCACATCAGTCCTGGTGACAGAATTGAGCCCTCAGTAGTCCACACAGAACCGGAGTTCTGGCGTGGCACCGGGTGCGGTAGCCTTTGAGACCAAAACCACTGGGCTGGCCTAAGGGCTGTTTGAGGGCTCAATCACCCCTAGAGCTACCATCTTGGAGACCTCCTCCTTGATGCAAGTCTTGACCCTGTCAGTCACTCTGTAAATATTATGTTTCACAGGAGGACTGTCCCCAGTGTCAATATCATGGACACACCACTAAGTGACACCAGGGGTCAGGGAAAACAGAGCAGCAAACTGTCCCAACAGTTGGCGACAGTCACTCTGCTGTTCAGGAGTCAGGGCGGGGGAGAGTGTTACACCGTCCACTGACCCATCGTGTTCCTTCGCACACAGGAGGTCAGGAAGAGGCTCAGGCTCCTCCTCCATTCCAGCATCTGTTGCTAGGAGCATGCCCACTTCGGACCTCTCCAAGTGGGGCTTAAAGCGGTTCACATGCAGAACCCGCAAAGGGTTCCTTGGAGACTGCAAGTCCACCAAGTAGGTGACGTTACTCTTGCGCTCCACCACCTCAAAGGGTCCGGTCCACTTATCCTGGAGCGCACTAGGCTCCACTGGGGCCATGACCCACACTTTCTGTCAAGGCTGAAACTCGATCAGAGTGGCATTCTGATCATGCCAATGTTTCATCTCCTCCTGACTGGCTTCCAGATTCGCCTGAGCGAGTTGTCTGAAGCGCTTAGTCTGGTTCCTGAAGGCCAGCATGTAGCTATATACATCCTGGGGAGGTTTACTGGGAGCTTTCTCCCAGCCTTCTTTGACCCAACTTAGAGGTCCTCTTACAGGATGCCCATACAGGAGCTCAAAGGGACTGATCCCTAAGGACTTCTGCGGTACCTCTATGAGAGCAAACAAAAGGCATGGCAAGAGGATGTCCTACTTACGCCTCATGGGTTCACCAAGACCCATAATCATGCCCTTCAGGGTCCGGTTGAATCTCTCAACCAGCCCATTACCTTGGGGGTGGTAAGGAGTGGTGAACTTGTAGGTAACACCGCACTCCTGCCACAGGGACTTCATATACTTAGACATGAAGTTGGTACCACGGTCGGACACCACCTCTCTGGGGAACCCCACACAAGGGAAAATCCCCATCAACGCATGACCCACCACAGGGGCCGTCACAGTCCGGAGAGGAATGGCTTCCGGGTACCGGGTGGCATGGTCCACCAAGACCAGGATGAACCTGTTGCCCATGGCTGTCTTGGGATCCAGAGGCCCCACAATGTCAATACCCACCCTCTCAAAGGGGGATGCTGACCACAGGGAAAGGTTGGAGAGGAGCCTTACTCTTCCTCCCACTCTTACCACTTGCCTGGCAAGTCTGGCAAGACCTACAATGAGTGTCAGAACTCTTACGCATTTGGGGCCAGTAAAAGTGGGTGACAAGCTTTTCAAAGGTCTTGTCTTGCCCCAATGTCCTACCAAAGGCACATCATGAGCCAGACCCAGTAGGAAGGCTCTGAAGCGCTGGGGTACCACCAGAACACGGGCTGACCCAGGCTCAGCAACCATAGGCTCGCTATACAGGAGACCATTCTCCCAGTAAATCCAATGTGATCCAGACTGATCACCTACTGCCTGGTTTGAAGCCTGTTGCCGCAAACCAACAAGAGAAGGGCAATTTTGCTGCTCCTGGCAGAATTCCTCCATGGAGGGGCCTCCTTCCTGTTGCCAATATGTCAGCTCAGGCAGGTCCTCCAGTTCAGCCACTTGTTCCCCTGTAGGCTCCAGGGCATCCCCCTCAGGGTTTGCCTCCTCCTGGACCGCGGTTCTTCGGGGGATGGTTTCCCACACCCCCTGCCTCTTCTCTTTCTGGCAGGCACCTGGGCCACTCTTTCAGGCTCCAGGTCCTCTTGGATGCCCTTACCGGCTGCCATTGAGCGAGTGGTCACACACGCCCACTCAGGTAGACCCAACATCTCTGAATGAGACCTCAGCTCCACCTTCGTCCAAAGGGAGCTCTCAAAATCATTGCCTAGCAAACAGTCAACCGGCATGGCTGGCCTCACAGCTACTTTCAAGGTACCTGAGACCCACCCCACTCAAAGGGAACCTGTGCCACTTTGCAGAGGCACTCTGAATTGTCAGTGGCAACTACTGGGTAGAATGCGTTGGGGACATCAGCTGACAACTGACAGCTGTCACACTGGCTCTGGTATCTCTCAGAGCCTCCACACTATGGCCATTGATGGTCACCCACTGCCTGTACTTCTTAGTGTTATCAGGCAGATGAGCTCTTGGGACCATCTCACTGTCTCCTAAAGAGACCAGGGACATTTCTGCGGGACCTCACCCCTCTTGGGCACCCGACTCCTACCCCAAGGCTACACTAGCCATTTGCCGGGGCGGTGCACCAGTGGGTGCGGTGGTAATCTTGTTGGGACACCTAGGATCCCCTTGGAAGTGGCCCACCTGACAACAACCATAACATGCCCTGGGACCCCTATGAACAGGCTTACCTGTTGGGACCCATGGCTCTTTTCAGTGGGAGGTTGGGAACCCTTCCCTTGGTTCCCTTGGGAATTACTTTGGGGCCCTTTTTCGAACTCCTTCTGTTTACCCCTATACCCCCCCATTCTTCTGCGGGAGACCCTGCCCACTTTTGGCGGAGTCTCCCACATGAACTTTTTGGACACTGGTACTGACCCAGCGGTCCGCCTCCACAGCAAACTTCCTGGGGTCAGTCAGCTTACTGTCAATCAAGTGCTGGCGTAGCTCTGGAAAACAATTATCTGACAAGTGCTCCCATGCAACCAAATCATAGAGCCCCTGCAAATCATTCACCTTGCTACCCTGTACCCAACCATCCAATGCTCTGCAAAACTAGGGCACATACTCCACCCAAGTACTTGACTCCAGCTTCTTGCAGTTTCTAAATTTCTGCCTGTACAGCTCTGGGGTCAACCCATACCTTGCCACTAAGGCTTCCTTCATGGGGGCATAGGACATCTGATCCTCAGCGGGCAATGCTAGCAATGTCTCCCTTCCTTCACTAAGAAAGCGGCCCCACAATCCCGCTCCCCAATCTCTCTCTGGGACTCTGTGGGACCTCATCGCTACCTCATAGGCCTTGAACCACTGACCAATGTCCTCCTGCTTTGTGAAATCCTTAATAACCTCTTTGGGGATGTATACCTTCCCTTCAGGCACTGATGGTGCGCTGCTACCATGGGGATTGGACTCGTAAACTCTTTGCCTTTAGATCCAGCTCCCTCAACCCTCTTTCATGCTCTAAGAGCATCTTTTTCTCTTCTAGGGCTAATTTATCCCTCTGAAAGGCCAACTCCTTATCTTCCTTCCCCAGCCTGAGCTTCATGAGCTCCAACTCATGCATCCTGTTTTTCTCCCTGTCATCCAACTACTCTGGAGACAGAACTTTTGAAGACACACTGTTGCCCCGCCCAGCCTGAGCTTCGTGAGCTCCAACTCATGCATCCTGTTTTTCTCCCTGTCATCCAACTACTCTGGAGACAGACCTTTTGAAGACACACTGTTGCCCCCCCCTTACCCCTCCCCCCGGAAGGCAACTTCCCTCCAGTCAGGCCTAATCGCCCATCCTGCTGCCCATCTAAATTCTCACCCTCCACCATAGGCTCCTCGGTATGCTCACTGGCATTCTTTTCCAACCAGGCCCTCAGCGCCTTTTGGTATTCCTCCTTTCTGGTGAGGCCTCTTACAGAGATTTTTAATTTTCTGCAGACAGTTTTAAGTTGTGGCACAGTGTAGGTATCAACCCTCTCCTCTTCAAATTCAATATCCACAGATGCAAGTGATGCTGGTTTACTCATGGTGAAAATTGGCAGTTCTCAATTGCAAGAAAAAATATAGTCCCAAAGAAAAAGTTCCACCAAATGTATGTGGTTGCGTAATGGTCTGCACTATACTAGTAGTGTACACCAATCACTGTATGTAAGACACAAATGCAAGTCCAGATCCTCACCGCTGACCATCAATGCTAGAAATTGGGGTCTCTAGTTGGCAGAGGTAGGTACCTTTGTCCAAATAGGGACCCTTGCTTCTAGTCGGGGTAAAGGGGATACACTTCTAGAATAACCCCTGCTCACCCCCTTGGTAGCTTAGCACGAGCAGACAGGCTTATCTCAGAAGCAGTGTGTAAAGCATTTGTGAACACAAACACTAATACAGTGAAAACACTACAAATGGACACCACACCAGTTTAGAAAAAGTAAGTCATCTTTATCTAAACCAAAACAAGACCAAATGACAAAAATTCACAATACAGTAATAAAAATGACTTTCAGATGGTAGAAATAGTTCAGTTCAAAGCAAATTGCAGATGCAACACTTTTCACACAAAGTACCTTAGATGCATCACGCAAACAAACACAACGGGCCCCAGGGAAGGTGATGTGTTGGTTTCTTACACTCCGGGGGAGGTGATGCATCGGTTCCTTGCTCCGGGGGAGGTGATGCATCGGTTCCTTACTACTGTGCAGGGGAGGTGATGCATTGGTTCCTTACCGGAGAGGAGGTGATGCGTCGGTTTCTTACTGCGTGGGGAGGTATTGAATCGGTTTATTACTGCGTCTCCCAACGATGTGACAGACTTGGCGCCTCGATGCGATGATCCAGGACAATGTGTGGATTCTTGCAGCCGCACAGCAGGGCTTGCGTCGGAATCGTTGTGGTGATCTCGGACTTCGGAGATCGTTGCGCTCTATGCGGCGATTTCTCGAGCCGCGGCAGGCGCTGCGACGGTTTCTTCGGCGATGCGTTGGAAACCGGTACGGATGCATCACGCTTCTCGGTGTTGCGTTGATTTTCCCAGCTCCCAGCAGAAAACAGTCTAGAGGTCCAGAACAACAGCAGGCACCTCTTTGCAGGTCAGAACTCCCAGCAAGGAAGTTCAGGGGAGCTGGTGGTGAAGTCTTTGTGTCCCTGAGACTTCAGAACAGGAGGCAAGCTCAGTTTCAAGCCCTTGGAGATCTTTTCCTCAAGCAGGTGACAAAGCAAACAGCAAATTCCTTTTCTCCTTTCCTTGGCAGCAAGTAGCCATTGCAGGCCAACCCCAAACAGCAAACAGCACAGGGGCAGTATTCCTCCTCAGCTTCTCCGGCTCTTCTCCTTGGCAAAGGTTCCTATCGATTCCCAGAAGTGATCTAAAAGTCTGGGGTCTGGGCCCCTCTTTTTATACACAGAAATCATGTGTTCTCTGAAGGCAGAGAGTGTCTGTACCCAGCCAAAACCAGTTCTGTCCTCACTGGTGCAGCTTAATGGCAGGAGGTGGAGACAGCATTGTGGAAGGCAGACCCGGCCTATTCAGGTGAAAGGAAATCTCCTCTCCCTACTCTAAATGCAGCCCAGGTCTATTCAGTCCATCCTTGACTCATCAGGCTCTCTGGAGCCACTGCTCCTCCCCAGCCTCTGTCATCCAAAGCCAGACATGCAATACACAAACCTAGCAGAGGCATACTGGATGGCTAAGCAACAAAATTCCTACTTTCTAAAAGTGGTATTTTCAAACACAGGTAAAAACCACCCTCACTAAAAGATGCATTTTAACATTCTTAGATCAGGCATACTAAACGTTATTTTCCTACTTTGTTACCATGGGTAGTTATGTTTACAAGATGTTATAAACAAACTCCCCATTCTATCCTATGGGAACAGGTAGCCTTGCAATAGTGAAAAACAAAATTGGCAGTAATTCACTATCAGGACATGCCACACACACCAGGGCATGTCCTACCTTTCACATACACTGCACCCTGCCCACAGGGGTACCTTGGGCCTACCTTAGGGGTGACTGACATGTAAGAAAAGGGAAGGTCAGGGCCTGGCAAGCGGGTGCACTTGCCAGGTCGACATGGCAGTGTGTTGTAATCATTCTATGTCCTGCTCGTGCCTGAAGATTCTGTCTCCATGGTGAGTCTCGAGAGAGACAGTTAGAACCAGGAGAGCAGAGAGGCCGGCAGCAGGAGTTGGTGGTCTGTCTGTAAGTTAATAAATCTTACTGAAACCAATGACAGTCTGGCCTCGTAACACTGGCGACGAGCAACCTTACCTCCAACTCCTTTCTTGATGAACCCACGGATTTCGTTTTCTCACCACGCCACTTGGAGTTGCGTGACCAGTGAGAGGCCTCTTTCCTTGTTTCCCGGAGTCTGCCAGAGTCTGCGCCATACCACTGGGTTTTTTTCCCATCCTTGGGAAAGCTTTGCACTGGATTTGAGGGATTTTCAGCACTTTTCCCTCCAACGGCTCTACTTGGCTCGCGACGCTGTCCTGCCTCATCTGTTTGCTACGCTCGACGCGCACGACGTCAAAACATCATCGCGCGTCAGATTACCACAGCGTGCCGCCATCTTAGTTGTCTGATCTCCATGACAACACCTCAGAGCCACACAGAGCCACACGAACGCAAAATTAAGGCGCAACGATCTAGAAATTAAAGCGCAACCACTTGGACTTAGACATTGAACACCGCAGGTACTTTCGTTAATTTTAGAGTTTGTAGTCCAGCGCTACAATTTTTTTTTTTTTTTTTTTTTCATTTTTTCTTCACAAAGGTTGATTGTATGCGAGTACTAGCATCTGCACTGACATTTATTGGATATACTTGGCTATACTTACATTGCTGACTTTAATTTTTGACTTATCCAATATTCTGCATATTTTGGTGCCAAAAGTTTTTAAGAAATAATTCAAAAACTCTGCTAATATGTCAACCACCTCCATGAGCCAACCACCTCCATTCCTATGCGAAAAGGGTGAGCCGCTATTACCCTGGAAAAGGTGGAAACTGTTATTTGACTCCTATTTAATCGCTATTGGGGGTGAAAAATTTTCAGCTCATAGGAGACAAGCCATCCTTCTTCATAATTTAGGAATTGAAGGGCGCAACATTTACGAAAGCATTGACACACTTCCTGTTAGTGAAGGTGAGGGTGAACCGTCTGATGTATTTGAGATGTCTATAAAAATGTTAGAAATGTATTTTGGCCCGCGCATCAATGTCGTTTTAGAGAGGCACACATTTTTTATGAGGATACAAGAACACAACGAAAAGGTAGGGAATTATATTGCTTCGCTAAAGACTTTGGCTCGCACCTGTGACTTTGGTGAACTCACGGACTCGTTGATACGTGATCAACTGGTCAGGTGCACCAACAGTTCCAGAGTGCAAGAAAAACTGCTTTCTAGAAACCCTTCTCTCAAAGAAGCTGTAGCTATTGTAGAAGGAATGGAGAATACCTCAGGCTGGGTCAAGGAGATGAAAGCACACAAAGTAACAATGGATGACAATATCACACCAAGTAGCATTCATGAATTATCTCTCAAAGAACCATCTCTAGACTCCATTGACAGTGTCTCCAAGACAGCACGTGGGACTAAAATCAAACCTCCCACAGACTTCTCAAAGATGAAGTGCTATAGATGTGGAAGCTCTAATCATTCTTCTAACTATCCCAATTGCTATGCCAGAAGCACAACCTGCCTCAAGTGTGGAATCAAAGGCCACTATGCCAGGGTATGCAGGTCTAGTGGCAGAGTACGCGCAGTAGAAAATGTTGAAATTGGTGGCAGAGTACGCACAGTGGATAGTGTTGAGACTATCAATAACACTTCTAAAACTATTATGTTGAGCGTAAGAGGTGACGGCGTGGTGGATGCAGACACAATCACCATGCCGGAATGTGAAGTGGTAATTGATGATAAGTTGTTTGTAGTTCTAGCAGATTCAGGTTCCCTTTTACCATGTTGGGCAACGAACTTTGGGACAAAACCTTTCCGGAATCACAACTTTTTGCTCCTGACATTAGTCCAGTCAGCTATGGCGGCTCCCACATCGATGTAATTGGTTTTGCCATCATGAAAATTCACTTCAAGGGGAGGGAAACCATTGGAAAGATTTACGTTGCCAAACGGGGTGACAACCTCCTTGGGTGGAGGCATCAAAGAGACTTAGGAATAATGCTAAATCCGAATGCTCGTTGTCCCTCCGAGCAGGTCATGTTGATTGATCATTGTGTGAGTTCCAACAAGTTCTTTGAAGAGTTCCCTCTAGTTTTTTCTGACAGCTTGGGGTTGCTCAAAGACTTTGAACATCGCATTGTTCTAAAACACAATGCAACACCTGTTGTTCACAAAGTCAGGAGGGTTCCTAACATGATGGTAGAACCCCTGAGGAATGAACTTAAGAGGCTCATGTGTTTGAATGTTATTGAGGAAATTGAGTCCTCGGAATGGTTGGCCCCAGTGGTTTTAGCTCCCAAAGATGGTGGGAAGAACATTAGGATGTGTGTGGACTTGAGGAGCTTAAACAAGTGGATATGGGTAGACCGCCAACCTCTACCCAACATTGCTGAATCAATTAACATGCTCAATGGTGCGAAAGTCTTTAGTGTGTTGGACTTATCCGCAGCGTACCATCAGGTGCCTCTCCATCCAGACTCCAAACACTTGACGTCTTTCGTAACACCACTAGGTGCTTTCCGTTTTGTCAGGATGCCATTCGGGTTAGCTTCAGCTGCTGCCTGTTTTCAACGCATCATGAAGATGGTCCTGGGAGATGTGTCCAACATCTTATTTTTCCAGGACGACATCTTGGTTTACGGAAAGAATGATTTAGAGCATGATAACGTTTTGAGGGTTGTTCTACAAAAGCTAGCCGACAAAGGTTTGACTGTAAATAAGCATAAGTGTAAAATTGGAGTGTCTTCTGTCACTTATCTTGGTCATGTTATCTCTGGGGAAGGCATCCAACCAAAATTGGATCTTGCAAAGAGTATTATTGAGGCTCCTGCCCCGGTTGATAAAGAGCAAGTGAGGTCTTTCCTTGGCCTTGCCGAATTTTATTCAAAGTTCATCCAAGACTTTGCCACCACCGTGGAACCGATCAGAGCTCTTTTGAGGAAGGGTGTGCAGTTTACCTGGTCGGTTGAGTGTAATGCTGCTTTTGGATCTATCAAGCAAGCAATAGGTAAGATGCCCACTCTGGGTCATTTTGACACAAAAAGAAAACTGTTCTAACAACTGACGCCAGTTTGTATGGCCTTGGAGCGGTGCTCTCTCAAGTTGAGGGTAATGAAGAGAAAGTTGTTGCATTCGCCTCTAGAACACTAAAGAAACCCGAGCAACATTACTCATGCATCGAGAGAGAAGCTTTGGCCATTGTGTGGGCAATAAAGCATTTTAAGTTCTACCTTTGGGGCATACCGTTCTTGGTAAGGTCAGACCATCGCCCTTTAATTCAAGTGTTCTCGTGTGAAGAGAGTGAAAGACTAACACCCAGACTTAAACGCTGGAGTGAAGGTTTAGAAGAATTAAATTTTCAAGTACAATACCTTCCAGGCTCTGCTAACAAGACAGCGGATTGTCTATCAAGGTTACCCATTGACTGTTACCAAAATGTCTTGGACAATGAAACTGTTGGAGTTTGCTGGGTCAAAGAGCCTGCTATTCAGGAACTTGAATGGGAACAAGCCTTGTCGGAAGATGTTTTATTTCCTATTATTTTTGATTTTGTTGTCAAGGGATGGCCTGATTGCAAAAAAATGGACCCGAATTTATTGCCTTTCTGGTCGATTAGAAATGAACTTACGCTTTGTCAAGGTTACCTAATGCGGGGTGAGAGAGTTGTACCCCCTGTTACTCTAAGACCCAAGTTAGTGAATCTTGCACATGATGGGCATTTGGGAAGAAACCTTACCAAATCTCGTCTTCGTGAAAGATACTGGTGGCCCAAAATGGACAGCCAAGTCGAGATGGTAGTCAAGGAGTGCCACGAATGTGCCTCCAATGACAAGTCAAAAGTCATCAGTCCAGCTCCCCTGTCGCCTGTTGAGGTTCCTCGAGAGCCTTGGGTCAAGCTTGGTCTCGATCTCATGGGTCCCTTTGAATTGTTGGGACCTTCTGAGAAGTATGTGATTCTTTTGGTGGATTACTCCTCTAAGTGGGTTTCCACCAGATGCGTCAATTCTGTCAGTACCAGGGTGGTTATTGATTTTCTTAGGGATGAATTTGCCAGTGAGGGTGTTCCTCGTTTCCTCATCACAGATAATGGGGTGCAGTTCATCTCACAAGAGATGCATGACTTCTTAAAGGATTTTGGGATTATCCATCAAAAGACTGCGCTTTATGCGCCGCAGGCGAATGGATTAGCTGAACGCATGAACAGGGTGGTAAAGGCATGTGTCCAACGGGCTGTGGAGATGAAAGTACCTCTCAAAAGTGTCCTGAGGGATACTTGGTGGGCGCATCGCACTGCACTCAATACTGTTTTGGGAAAGTCGCCTTTCCACATACTAAGGGGAAGGGTGGCTCTGTCCAAACTTAATCCTGGTTGGCTACCCCACATTGAAGGTCTTGTTTTGGATAAGGAGGAGGTGGGAGCGAAGATTAAGGCTTACCAGAGGAAGTACAAGGAGAGGTTTGATTTTAAAAATCAACCAAGGCCACAACTTGGAGAGTTGGTGAGTGGGTACTTATAAAAAACCAAGGTGGCATAGGAAGGGTGTCACTGACTTTATGGGTCCCTTTGTCATAACTTCTGTATTCAAGAATGTTGTTGTTGTTAATAATGGCACTAAGTGGAGCATGTCCCGCTTGGTGAAGTTCCATGGTGACAAGTCACCGAGCTATTCAGGTTCAGATGTTTTGCCTGCTTTGGGCTCAACCATGGGTGCTCCTGTTCCTTTTCCACTTTGTCCCCGAAGTCCTTCTTCCAGGTCTCGTTGCCCTCCTAGGCGTTATAACGACTATGTGATGAATTGAAATATTTTGTATTGTTGTTACATTACTGCACTGCTATGTTTTGACTTATGCATTCTCTTTCTCCTTCCTTCTCCTCTCCTCTTGCTCTTTACTCTTTCCTTTTTCCTTGTGTTTTGAGTAAAGGGGAAGTGTTGTAATCATTCTATGTCCTGCTCGTGCCTGAAGATTCTGTCTCCATGGTGAGTCTCGAGAGAGACAGTTAGAACCAGGAGAGCAGAGAGGCCGGCAGCAGGAGTTGGTGGTCTGTCTGTAAGTTAATAAATCTTACTGAAACCAATGACAGTCTGGCCTCGTAACACAGTACCAGACTGCACACAGGCTCTGCAATGGCAGGCCAGAGTTACATTTACAGGCTGCTTATGTGGGTGGCACAATCAGTGCTGCAGCCCACTAGTAGCATTTGATTTACAAGCCCTGGGCACACACAGTGCACCGTACTAGGGACTGACTAGTAAATCAAATCAGCCAATCAAGGAAACACCAATCCATAACAACAATTCACAAACGAGCACTTGCACTTTGGCACTGAACAGCAGTGGCAAAGTGCCGAAAGCATCTAGACCAGCAAAACAGAGTCCAACACACAGCAAAAACACAGGAGGCAAAGGCAAACAATGTAGGGGAGACCCACGCCAATGGTGCCAGGTCTAACAAGTGTTATGGCAATTCTAATGAACGTTAACACAAATCTATTACTGTATTTGAAACACTTAATCCAATGAAAAACATTGATGCTGCAGATGTATGATACTGAAAAGCACAAAGAGAATAACTCCATGTAGCATACATGTATGGACAGTTGTAAACATGTCATGGTATTACTTAGAGGTGTGCCTGTACATATATAATTCAGTTCAATCATTGATGAGGCACACCATCTGTGCAGTGGTAGCATCTAGTTCGTTTAGACCATCCTGGACCATATCCAGAGAGTGCATCCACTTACACTCGTGTACATTGAGGACTGAATTTATATCACCGCCCCTAATGCCCAATGTAACCTTTTCAAAAACCACCCATCTGAGACTCTCTGGTGAATGATTGAGTGTCTGAAAGTGTTCAACCAAGGGGGCCCCCAGGGTACCACATCTAACCCTAGTGCAGTGTTGCAGGATGCAACCTTCACTTTGTGGCGTGTTTGTCCAATATACATCTGATTGCATGGGCAAATGATGGCATAAATTACATCAGTGGTGTTTCAATTCATGTGAGTTTTGAATTTAACAGTGTGCTGTTTATAACTCAGTTGTCGTATCTCAATAGTAAGGTTGCATGCCTTACAATGGCCGCATTTGTAATGGCCCAAGATTTCAGGTAGGTGCCATAATGTCCGAATAGAGGGTTGTGGGGGGGGGAGGGTCTCCAGAAGCGAGCGGACCACATGGTCCCGCACGCTCTTGCCCTTTTTGAATGAATGCATAGGTGGGCCTACTAACTCAAGATCGTCAGAGATTAGTTTCCAGTGGTTATTCACGATTCGTCTGATATCATTGCTGCGGGTGCAGTAGGTGGTGACACATATCATTTTGTTCGAGGGGTCATTGGTTCGTGGTTTCGGTGTTAGTAAAGTCTACCTCGGATTGAACCATGCCCTTTTCCGAGCTCGTTTCACCAGTTTCCTCAGGTATCCCCTCTCAATAAGGCGATTGAGCAAACCTTCGGATTCTTCAAAGTAATCATCCTTATGTGTACAATTCCTTTGAATTCTCAAGAATTGCCCAAATGGCAAATTGTCCCTCAAGCCTCTAGGATGATGGCTGCTGTATCTCAGTAGTGGGTTTCTTTCTGTTGCTTTCCTAAAAAGGGTTGTGTACAGGGAATCGTGTTCCACTTTAATGGAAATGTCCAAAAAGTCAATTGTCTTGGGGTCCGAATGCATCGTGAAGCTGGATTGGGAGGCGGCTAGTAGGTTGTTTCCTTTCATGTGTTCAGTGAGCTCGCGATTAATGGCTTTCTCCAGGACCTTGGCGGGGAAGGGGAGCAACAAGATGTGGCTCTAGTAACTAGATATGTTGGGGATCTTGGGAGAGATAGGGGGATTTGGAGAGATTGTAGACGTGAGATTTGTTGCAGCAACACCCGTCCTACCAGGGTTGAGCAGCTACCATGTTTCTCCCTCCAAAGTTTCTTCTTCCAATTTGTCTATTGTGCCGACTCAGTGATGTGGCGAGCGCAAGGTAAGTGGTTTTCTTAATTTTTCTTATTTTGTTTCCCTATTCTTTCTACTTACTCCCCTCTCCGCCCCACCACTCTTACCTGTGCGGGCCACACCTGTTCTTACATACATTTTCCTGAAAGAGCATTGTAAATGCTTGTATTTGAAAAGGTTTATTCAATTGTCTATAGTAAGAAATTGGGTTATTAGTTGAGGCTAACCAGGTTCATACAGTCAATGATTTTACTTTCTGAGTTTAGTCCCTGCACCCCCCAAAACTCAGAGGCAGAAATCTGGTAGATCAAAAGCTGAGTTCTCAGCAACCAGACAGTGTTTAGCATTCTGTTTCCCCTCTTTGACATGTGCCTCAAATGTTATATGTAAAATCCTACCAGACCTGCCAAGCAAACCTTGAATCTTCAACAGGATTTGACACTCTGATGTCAACAAGAGGCCCACTGTTGTGGGGACCGGTGTGTCCAGGGGGGACAAAAAGAAGGGCCCTGCCCAAGTGTCATCAAACATTTGGCTGAGACAAGGGAGGCATCTTTGAAGTATACTCCAAGTGTCGTGTGAAAAACCTCAGCAGACGTGTCAAGTAGGACGTGACATTCAAGCAGAAATTGACACTTTAACTTCAAAGATCCTACTAGTTTCCCATGCATATTCTGTCGTATTCAGATGGGTCATCTCTGCCCTTTCAGGTCAGCCTATTTGCTCCTGGGAGGAAGTTCACACATCATTCATGCCTATTTAAATGCTAATTACCGACTGGCCGTAGTGTGAGAGCAAAGATGCAGATTTATGTTCCAGTGACTTGGGGTAGGGCAAAGGAAACTTTCTAGAAGTTACTTTTCTGTAATATTTACAGAAAAATCAGACTTCGCCATTGAATTGGATTGTTAATAACTATTAGGAATAGTTGTTTAATTATTTTCCTAGCTCGTCCCATTCCTGAGATACAGTACTAGTTTTTTATATTGCATACAAGTGGAAAAGCCAACCCTGCTACAGTGAAAATAGCTTTTAGGGCTTTCAATGTAAGGAAATGTTTAACATTAATCTTTTACATGTCCTACTTTTAAATACTGTGCACCCTGCCTTATGGGCAATAAGGCCCAGTTAGGGCTGATGTATAAGTATATAAAGGAATGATTAGGTCTGACAAAAGAATGTTTTTTGACAAGCTGAATTTTCAGTTAAAACCTGGGCAGCCAGGCTATTGGTGGCAGACCTGCAGTCATGTATATTTTGTCACTGTAGTGGATGGCACAATGGATGCTGCCGCCCACTTGTTACATTTTACTTACAGGCCCTGGGTACACCATGGTACCATATACCAGGGACTTATAAGTACGTCAAATAGGCCAATCAGAAGTATACCAATTTTACCATGTTGGAGGGGCACAAGCACTTTACCACTGGTTAGCAGGGGTAAAGTGCACAGAGTTTTAGAGCCTGCAAAAGTAAGGTTTGGCAAAAAAATGTGGGGTGACCTTGCAGGAGTGTTAAATTTCCAACATCTTTAAACATCAAATACTGGTGGATTTATTTGCAACTGTACACATCTTACAATTGCTTTGGCAAAATCGGCTATTGGGGAATGTTTTTTCTTTGCAGGAATGTGACTTTGGGTAGTCGATCCCTCCTAAACAACAGAGCGATTTCCATTTCTGATGTTCGAAAGCTTATAGCCATTTGGAAAAATATTGTTACTTGATGGTCATGTAGGGAAAATGCTTTCCCAACCTTACCCTCTGCTCTATTTGGAGAACTTAGAGATTACAGGTACCTGTGTGCATTAGGAGAGATCAGCGGCCTGGAATTGGCTTCATGATTTTAGAAGTCATGGCGAATTTCGACTTTATGAAGGAAACACCTAATCTGTCGTGCAGCCCCGCCCGCCGCTCTCCTCTAACTGGGCATCAGGTGGGCGGGGCGCACGCATCCCTACGATGTCACAGTATGACCCCCCTTTTGAAGCTTCAGGCTTATCAATGTGTCTTTAAGAAATTTTCAATAAAGGAGTGTGAACAGAAAGGGCCTCTTTTCAAGCACGCTCACTAGATGGATAATCTTTCCAGTGAATTAGAAATTAAAGACCACCTCAGAACCTCCAAGAGTTATACATTTCCCAAATCTCATATTCTGATTGTACTTGTACCATTGTAAATTGAGGTGTACCTGGAAGCCAATGATGGGGCTCAAGAACATATGGCTTAATTTGGCATGATTGAAAAACAAAATGAATCTTCCAGGTATGATGCAACTTCGACTGAAAAGCTGCAGGTTTGCTCCCTTAATTAATAACAAATAGACAAAAATGTGGTAGAAATTTGACTGGCAATATATCAACAAGAAGAAAATAAGTCAGTCAAACTTTAAATCTAGCAGTAAAAGGAGCAGAATTTCATTTTGATAATTTGTTCCTGATTTACCAGCATGTTCCCTCATCTTGACCTTTGAAAGGTGTTAACTCTCAGGGACAAGTTGTCTGTTGTTGGGTTTCTGACCATCTTCCGATATCTGTGAATACTGTTATAGTTTTTCTTATCATCTTGCTTCGATGATGACTGAGCCATATCTAAGTGAACAGCATTGCTGTAATGCTTTGTTTTTCTGTTGTATGCACAGTAGACTGAGAATTTGCAGTAAGAGTACATTCATGTAATAGGCTTGTTAACCTAAGTTATTTTGAGTACATAACTTGTATGGAAAAGGCAGATGTATCTTGTGATTAGCTATTACTATGATATAAGTATTGATTGAATAAAGACATAATCCTGAGTAATAGAAGCTAATAGAAATAAACGTAACATAATCATTGCAATACATTACTATACAGGCCTTATGCATGGCCTTAATACCGAAAGAAAAGGTTACATGTTAGGAATTAGTTTACACGTCACAAGGTAGTGGTTATATAGTTCTCACACTTTAGAAAAAATTATGCACAAGCGACAAGGCAATCCTCACTAAAAAGTATAGGATTTATGTGCAAACATAAGGCTCTGGCACTAAAGGAGGATTTTATTTTCCAATCAATTCTTTCTGTCGAGAACCCTCAATGTACATCTTGTGTATTGCCTCCAGGGGAATATTCCTATGATACTTCATTTAGTTTCACTGAATCCCACAGCTTTGTCTTGGGATTGTGTCATGCACTGCACCAGCCATGCTCTGCTGTTCCTTTGCATCGTCTATAACCCTAAAACTTTAGATTAGCAGTAGTCATTCATACCATATAGATTTGTTGTGTCTGTCGCTCTTCCAGGTTTGTGGTCTAGGTAACTACATAAAACAGTCTATTTTAAGTATTCTGGGGCCATATTATAGAAGTGTCCTGGGGCGCTTTGTGCACCCTCGGGGCACTTTGGTATTACAGAGGGGACCGTGAACGCTTGGACATGGCCATTCCTGGGGGATTTCCCTAAAACCTTTTGCTTTTTGCCCTCCTGGTTTTTGCCAACTCTCTTTTCCGGACCTTAGGACTCTGAGCACTTTCCCATTGTACTGCAGCGGGACAGTGCGTGCGCCCTTCCTGCACATGTCAGTATAGGGTGCTTACTTGATTGGGCTAGGTGTTATACCTGGAGTACCTTGTCAAAAGCTACACTACATACCCAGAGCGGGTGCGACATTGGCTACTAAGCGTACGATGCACTGAGTGTGCCACCCGTCTGAATAGCCTGTTAAAAATGCCTCATACTCATGGTGGCTTGTCTACCTGTAGCCACCCCTGAGGGGCCGTTCACTACCACCAACCTGAGGTTGGTGAATGGCCGGGTAGGTACATCGGAGTGTGCACTACCCGTTTAGGGATGAACCCCAACGTGGGTTTTCCCTACCTAGGGGATCAACTCTCCCGATAGGACACTTCCTGGGGGTGGCCGATTCCCTTGTTAAGGCCTTAGGGCGTGGTGCACTTTCCCTCTGTAAGTACAGTGTGAAAGTACACGTGCCCTTCCTACACACGTTAGGAAGGGGTGCTCACCTGAGGTTTCTAAAACATCGGTCAGATCTACCATGGCTGACTGGTGGGTGCTCGCTTGCACCTACTATGTTTCAAGACCTGTGTCCGGCCTGCCATTTCAGGGTAGAGTGCGCATTCGCACCAATGGTACTCTTAAAAATGTGTCCAGCCTGCCATTGTGGGCTGGTGTGTGCTTGGCACCGATGATGCTCTTAAAGACGTGTCCAGCCTGCCATTGCAGGCTGTTAGGCGCTTTTGCACTGAGGGGGCTCTTAAATATGTGTACAGTCTGCCTATGCAGACTGGTGTGCGCACTTGCACCAATGGTGCTCGTAAAGTTGTGTCCAGCCTGCCATTGCAGGCTAGTGTGTGCTTGCCACCGATGGTGCTCTTAAAGACGTATCCATCCTACGACTGCAGGCTGATGCGCCCAATTGCTCGTTTACTCAGACGGGCCTGTTGAAGTCACTAGACATCCTGGGAGGACCTTTAACTTCCACCTGAGTACCCCTAGGGTATGTCTTAAGGGGTGAAGCGAGTGGAAGGTGAAAGGCAGGGCAGGTACACATATGTGTCCCCTGCCCAGGTAGGGAGGAATACCCATGCGTGTTTTCACTGACTATGAGGTTTGCTCTTCCCGTAGGCTGACATGGGGAAGGGATTGAAATCACTTCAGGCTGCAATAGTGGATTGCAGTGGAGCAGCCTCATGATGTTTCATATTGTTGGATTCACAGCGACAACCCCTTACCATTGGTAAAGGTGGCTTTGTCGTAATTCGCGCAGAAATGCCACTACTAGAAAGCAGGCATTTCTGTGCTCTAAACTCTTTGTGCGCCTTGGTGCTTGGCTCCAATGCACAGTAGAGGTTGGAAGAGCACATCTAGGCATTCCCCAGTGACAGCTATAGAACACTGGGCATTCAATCGCAACTACAGACCTCTGCCATTTGCGGGCCTGGCTGCAGAGATTGTAGGAGGAGGTTTTGACACTTGGCCTCTGGAGCCAGATCGGGGCCCTACTAAAGATTAAGATCTGCTTTCCAAGGTCTCCTGGCAGACCGGACTCAATTTTAGGGGAGACATCTGCTGTTCAAAGGGATACCCTTTGAACCACCCCCAACTTCAAAGGCACACTTCAGTATTACTCCTGGTGCCATACGTCAGCACAGAGTGAAATACGCTTATAGGGATGTAGGACCAGAGAACCTGGACTAAGTAGAGGACTCTGTTGTCCACAAGGGGGATTACTGCCATTGAAAGTGACAGCGTGCCCTTCCTGAATAGTGGCTAGCCTAGGCCGACTATCTGCTGCTGTGTGGCACCCTGAAGTGTGCTCTCTAAGGGCTTGTCGAGCTTGCCCCCGTTCTCTCAGAGGTCTCAGGGACATCAAAGATCTCCTAAGAGGGACCCACACCATCTACCTGTGACACCTGAAGTGTGGTGCCTTCTCAAGTGACCACATCGTCTGTTGAATTCCAACTGTTAGCGCGGCACGGGCATGGAACTAAGAACTGTGCCTGGATACCAGATTACCCATCTTCGGGGGACCTCGGCATGCATAAGCATCTAGTGGGTGGTGAGTAGATTAACCGGTGGCGAAACTCAAGTGGCCGCTTTGTCGACCCGCATAAGGATGCTGGGGTGGGGGGGTGTAGATTAGGATGTTTCCCAAGTGTGCATATTACTGACGTCATTTGAACATGGCTGGGCCTAGTACTGCTAGTCATAATTCAGAATGTGATTTATGCCCAGGACTACATGATGTTCATGTTGTGTTGATTATTTTGTGTGTTGAATACAAACCTTTTTTACATGTGAAGTCTCTTTTGTGACGCTCAAGGTATTTATCGTGAGTGAGTGCTGTGCCAATGCTTTCAAACATTGCCTCTGTGATAAGTCTGACTGCTCAGTGCCAAGCTACCCAAGGGTGAGCGCAGGTTATACAGTGAGTGTAATCACCTGCCCCTGACGGGAGTGGTAGTTTCTGCCTGGTTAGGGTACTGCCTCAGGCAACCAGAAAGTGCCAGTTCCAACAGGCCCCTTCTGTAATACAAATAGTGATGGCACACTTGCAGTGGCAGCGCTATCATTAGAGGGCATACCCTCATTTGCATGAGTCCTGGCCTCATGCAAATGAGGGAATCACTTTGCATCTGCATCCATGCCATATTACTGACGTGGGCACAGAGTAAAGTAAAAAAAAAATGTAAGTCCGTTTTTATATAGCGCAGCTACTCACCCTTACGGGTCTCAAGGCGCTGGGGGCCGTCGTGGAAATTAAGTGAGCTTTTGCCCAGAGTCACATGGTGCTGAGCTGAGTTGCCGCTGGAGCCGGGGATCGAACCATGAACCCTGTGCTCCGAAGTCAGCTGCCCTGGCCGCTGCACCACACCTCTCCAACATGTCAAACATGCCTTTAGGAGGCGCACTAAAGGCAGCCCTCTGGAGGGATGAAAAGGGGTCCCGAGGACTCGCCAGACATTCCCTTGTTGGCAAGTGTAGTGACTGACTGCACCCTCCTGCAAGGAAATCTCTAATCCCTCTTAAAAGTGCAGGAAGGCTTTTAAATAGCTGCTCTGTATTTCTCTTGAATGCACTGCCCTGGGGGCAGCGCAAGCTTGTGGCTTCCCTGAGGGCAGCACATTCAAAAGAAGAGGGCGCACTCTCCCTGTTTGTACCCAGCGCACCTGCTTAAAGGTGTGCCATGGCGCAAACAGGAAAAGTGTGCCCTATCTGTAATAGGGCCTCTGATCTTTTCTACTGAAATCTAATCCCAGTGTGCTTCCCCTGTGTTGTTGAGGTCCCTACTGACAAACCCTGTGAGAAAAAGGCCTGTGTTCGTTGAAAGTTTCCAAAGGAGTCCCATTTGCCCTTAGCAATATTTTCCAGATATTATAGTACATAAACTTTGCTGTGAAGTGTACTTTTAAAAGTATATTTAAAAAAATTCCAATTGGACGCTCGTAACGCACACAGCACCTTATCGTTCTTGGAGGGCAAGGCACGCCGCACTTTACTCCCGCTGGGGGGTGAGCACGCAGCACTTTCCAGCAAGGGGCCGTGGAGAGGACTCCATTTCCCAGAAGGCCGAGTGCCAGGAGGCGCTATCGTCAACCATCAGCGCCCGGAGGTGCATAAAATCAGCCCAGGGCTCGCGGGACGCTCGTAACGCACACAGCACCTTATCGTTCTTGGAGGGCAAGGCACGCCGCACTTTACTCCCGCTGGGGGGTGAGCACGCAGCACTTTCCAGCAAGGGGCCGTGGAGAGGACTCCCTTTCCCAGAAGGCCGAGTGCCAGGAGGCGCTATCGTCACCTATCAACGCCCGGAGGCGCATAAGATCAGCCCAGGGCTCCCGCGGCGCGGGACGCGCCCGGAGGAGGCTGGGCTGGGCCTACCCCCTTACATCTGTTCATCGGGACTTAAGGTACAGTTGATCTCTCTTATAATTTACTGGAGGTGCAACCCCTAGGCCCCCTGACTATCTCTGCTCATTTTTGTATGCCATAACTGGGAATTGCGTATTGAAGATTAAAATGAGCAAAAGTAGAGGTCACAAGGAAAAGCAAGGGGCTGGACCCGTTGGGACCCTGGATGCCTTTTTAACGAGGGCTGAATCTGTCCTTGCTCATGAAATTGAGCAAACTTGGACTCACTTATTGCTCAAAAACGCTCTTCCCTAGGTGGAGGAGCCTTAGGCATTGATCACCCGATTTCTGGGCAATTATTAAGTGAGTCCAGCACTGCTATAGTTCCAACGCCGATTCTAATTTCATCTACTGACATCACATCTGAACGTTGTAAAGCCACTCAGGAGCAGCTAACGTCTCTCCAAGTGGAGAATAACTATCCAGAGCCAAGGACTAGGAAGAGAAAGGGAGGAGGTCCATTAAAACAAAAAACATTGAAAAGGGTTTGCACCGAGAAATCCAATGGGAACGAAGATTTGGACTCAGTACTTCCCCCACACTCAAGATCTACTAGAGCTACAAGGCATAATGACATTATTAATCAACCCGATTTGGGGAACGACCATGATCATGACTCTGACTTGTTGAAAAGAATAGAGACTATGGTGACTGTACTTTTAAACCCTATATTGTATAAATTAACTCAAGTAGGGGAAACATTATCTTCTTTGGAGGCCGCTTATTTATTGAACCATCCCCCCCCCCAAACACTACTGAGTTAATAGATGATGCAAGGCTTACTCCCCACCCAGGTAGGCTGCCTTCTACGGTGCCTCCAGTGGCGATAGATAAAACGGGAAGTTGCGACCATCGACAAGCCCCTGGGTTGTCTACCGATTTGTCGGGTTCTGCTTGTGATTCAGCTAAAAAGTTGAGAGCTACTGCACATAATAATTATCATCATGTCCCGACCCAAACTATCATAGAAAATACTGGCTCCATTAGGTCGCATGGCGAACCCCAAGGATCAAATGGGACTATTAACACCCACCCTTATGTTAATCCGTCTATAATCTCTACGCTTTTAGAGGATGGAGCTCCGGCTCCTTGCTTGGGAAGGGGGGCTCCTAAGCACTTAACAGAGGCTGAGAAATCCAAAGGAAGGTTAAATCTTCCGCCAGCAGCCTGCCCGTATGTCATAGTCCTAGTTAATGTTCCTGAACTGAAGGTAAATCTATTGGAATCTACGGAGCAGTTAATTCATAAGTCTCAGCATTGGCTATCTAACTGTATCGGCGAAATTTTTAATGTGCATAAACATATCATTATGGCTAGGAGTGTTAGTTGGATAGGAAGAGCTCCCAAGACTATCAAAGGTGATTGCATAGTACTAAATTTTGATAACCATTATATAGTGGGTGACTTACTAACTATGTTACCAAGTATTCCATCATTCTCTTCTGAAATTTGTGCCCTTCCATTGGGTTTCTTTTATAAACCTTATTTCTCACCCCAGCCCCCTCTGCTTAGAGTACATAATGCTCGGAAGCCCTTTCGTCTTCAATTTAACCAGTCTCTTCCCCCCTTAGTTTCACCTCTACCTCTTAGTAACAGATTCACTGCACTGGAAGGTATGCCTATATGTGATTGACTGGAAGAGCAGAGCCCAATAGCTAATGGTGATGGTGATATAGTAATGCTAAATGGGTCTCCTATGCTCACTGTCCCTCCTGTAACTTGTCAAGCACAAATAAGTACGCAGATAAGACAGCCCGAATTTGTCCCTGACACAGATGCATCATGAGAATTCTTTAGGGTCTGTTGCGGTAATATCTTGGAATATCGCTGGCTACAACCAAAACAAGTCTAATATGGAATGGTTGTCTTTGTTAACATCTAAAGACATAGTGTGCTTGCAGGAGACCTGGGAAATTGAACCAATACATCTGAATGGGTATCGCTCATTTCAAACTCCTGCTATACCCTCACCAGCTGGTCGTGCTAGGGTGGTTTACTGACCCTACTTTCTAATGCTTTCCCTCTTAAAGTGAAGACTTTCTTAAATACATCATATTATCACATTATTTTATTAGAGTACTGTGTGGACCAATACTGGCTCCTTATTAATTTTTACAATAATAATTTTGGAAGCAATCAAGCAGCGGTGTTAGTTCCCTTAGAAAGAGATATTGACAATTTGCAAGACAAATGTACTAAACCCTGTAACATAATCTGGCTTGGGGATTTTAATGCTCATCCTTGTGATAAGATTAATTCACCAGTATGTGGAATGCTGGATGACGACAGGGAGAGTGTCCCCCATTTTAGTCACTCTGAGTATGGTAATGCCTTAAACAGACTTTTAACTATAAATAATCTTGTGTTTTTAAACGTCTGTGAAATTTTAAGTGGTCAGTTAGGATTTACTTTTTTAAATCGTGTCTTCTCTTCTACCCTTGATTATGCTCTGGTTTCTCATCCGATAAGAAGGTTTTTTTTCTCATTTTGAGATTAATTTTTATGCTTTTAGGGACCATGCTGCAATAACTTTCCTTATGCCCTCTCTAATGAAAAAGAATGCACTTTCAAACTTCATGTAAACCCAGTAATTGCAAGGGAGAACGGAATTGTTTTGAAGTGGGAAAGAGTTGATACTGGGAAGTTTTTGGACAATTTAGTCTCCAACCGACTTGGGAAGATAATGGTTTGCCTAAATCCTGTCTCTGACGACAACATTGTCTCAGCTTTTGAGTTGATTTTATTAGAGGCTAAAAATAACTTAATCCGTGTTATACGTAATGGCCATCGTAAGAAATATAGCTGGTTTGATGAGGACTGTGATAAATCACTAAAAAATCTTCACATGGCCTTGAAGTCCAGACCCCGTAACTTACCTTTGGTTAAGTCATTGCGACAGGCTTATAAAAAAGCAAGGATATCAAGGCTGAAAGCACTAAAGGAAGAGTGGTGGGAAAATTTGCAAAAGGCTGCTTTATTAAAAAGCTCGCAGGCTTTTTGGTCTGTTATTAACGCACCTTTTTTAAGAGATGAACAGTCTATGTCCATAGATACCCATGTTGAACAGGAGGAATGGGTTACCCATTTTGAAGGTGTGTTTGGATCTAATGAGAAGGTAATTACTCAGTCTACCTCCGTAACTTCAATTGGGGTAGGAAGTGTTGCTAGTTTTACACTAGAAGAAACAAAGTATGCTTTAAATCAGTGTAAACGTGCAAAGGCACCGGGACCTGACGGTGTCCCAATTGATTTGTTTTTGGATAAACAAGATCTCTGGCCCCACTTTTAACAAATGTTTTTAACAAAATTGTCCAAATAGGTGCTCCTCCTTCATGGAAAATGACTGTAATTGTCCCTATTTACAAAAAGGGGGATAGGTCAATTCCGAAAAACTATAGACCTATATCTTTGATAGACTCCACTGCAAAACTAATGGGCCGCCTGCTTTTAAATAGACTCGAGGAATGGGCCTTGGAAAAGAATATTATAATCCCATGTCAGTTTGGCTTCAGAAAAGGGAAAGGCACTGTGGACTAGTGCCTGAACCTGAGCCTAATAATAGCAAAATATACGGCAGCCAAAAATGGCCATCTGTATCTTGCCTTCATGGATCTGTCGGCAGCCTTTGACTGCGTGGCACAGCCTAGGCTCTGGCAGATCATGGAGGCAATGGGGATCGACCTGCAGATTATTAACATTATTCGTGATCTGTACTCGGGTGCCTCAGCCTGTGTTCGTTATGGAAAGGGAGGTGAGTGTACTAGGCATCTTAAAATTGCTAGAGGCGTGAGACAGGGGTGCGTCCTGGCGCCCTTCCTATTCGCACTCTACACCAATGATGTTGAATCCGCTCTGCTAGGATCCACTCCAGATGTTCCTTATATTAACTCATTGCAAGTACCAATACTATTATATGCGGACGACGCAGTGATTTTAGCTCATACAAGCAATGCGCTGCATCGTTTAGTGTTGGAATACACGCAATTTATGAACAAGCTGGATATGAAAATTAACTATTGAAAGTCCTTTGTCCTAGTGGCAGGCTCAAAGCAGTGGAAACAGCCACACATTAATATTGAAGGGGGTAAGCTGGGAGTTGTGGATTCTTTTAACTATCTAGGGATTATGTTCGAGCGTCAAAATAACTGGCAAAGTATGGTTGTAAATAGGGGGCTGCAGATGGAAAAGAATATTGGGGCAATATCGAAATTTATAAAAAAAGTTGGTTCTAAACCTCTTGAAGCAATAAAGACAGTTTATGAAGGAAAAACAGTATCTGCTGCCACTTATGGAGCGGCTGTGTGGGGCACCAGAGATTGCTCGAAACTACAATGTATAGAGGACAATTAAAAAAAAAAAGTTAGTTTCATTGCCAAAGTCATGCTCTAATTTTAACTGTCATATGGAGTTGAGAGTCCCTTACATAACTGACAAAATTTGTGTGGCTCCAATTTTAATGTGGCACTCGGTATGGCGGAAGGAGACCCTTTCATTGACAAGGGATATTATAAATGTCGTCTTGAAACTAGATGGTGCGGGTAATATCAGCTGGCTACGCTATGTTGAATCTACTCTTAAAGCATCTGGGTTACACCAAGTCTTTTTAGACCCTATATCCTGCCGGTCTATTTCTAAGAAAGACCTGAAAACTAATTTACTATCTAGACTGCAGGCAAAACGGACGTTTTTTAATAGTAAGCTGTCGTCAGTTAGAGCATTCCTGGCGGCCCCTAGCATAATGCAAATGGATATGAACTCAACATATCTATTGTTCGTCACTAATTTACAACACAGATATATTTTGGTGAGATTTCGGTTAAATTACATCCCTTTGATGTTGGGCCATCCTCGTAATATTTATGTAATCTCCGATCTCCCATTTTGTACATGTGATGGTCGATCTATTCAGAATGATTTGCACTTTTTTGTAAATTTTATTGTGATGAAAGGAAAAGGTTTATTGTCCCCCTTATGCGTAAAATGAATTTTAAACAGTGTCGTGTGGCCCTTTACTTCCTGCAGTTATTATCTGACCCTTTTACATGCCTTTCATTGGCGTCCTTCTTTTTATCTGCTCTAAAAAAGAGACATACAATCAGATAAATTTTATACTTAATAGAGGAATTGACTTATTGAACTGTGCCAAATAACTGTGTGTGTATATGAACTTCTTTTTTACCTCTATAATAGGAATAATATATTTTAACATGTCTCCTTTTTTGGAAATATCGCTGTAATCTTTGTATTTTAAGCTTAATGCAATATTGATTTGTAGTATACTTTTTATGCCTTCATTGTGTTGGCGAAATAAAGTTATTTCTGACTGACTGACAATTGGAATTTTATATTCAGTTCAAGATTTGTGCCAAATTAGCACTGCTTCCATGATGCCACAAGTTTAAAAAAACACTATCTTTTTCATCGTCTGTGACTGCAACTATGTAGGCACATGCTTGGTTGTAAAGAGGTAGTGCAGAAACTTTGTTACATTTTCTTAATTTTGAAGGCAGTATTGTGCCAAGAACTCTGTGTACAATTACTATTTTTCAATTAGGAAATGTTGCATATGTACATAGGTTTCATTTACGGTTACCACACCGACTGTTGGCAAAAGATGAGGCTACTAGGTGGATTCAAACAGGAAGTACAAAAAAGATCAATTTTGTTTTTTGAAAGGGCAAGAATATCAAGCTTAAAAAAACATGACACTCCATATATATCCTTTATGCGGTCATTCCATAGTAGGAACTGCCACACGTTTACATTTGCGTTTTCCTCACACGCTAGCTTGTAACATAAATGTAGGGGGAAGCAGGAATGCAGCGAGGCTACTGCAAAGTGAATTTGAACTAGACCTTGCGCAGCAACCATTCTGCTTTTAAAAGTAAGATTTTCATCTTCCCACCACACTGTTTACATAGCACAAGAATCCCAAACCAATTTAGAAAAAATTAGAGGATATTTTAATAAATAAATGACACCAAAGTGACAAAAATCTAATCAGTAGAACCGGAGTTCAGAATTTTTAATATTTAAAAAATAGTGCCATAAGGAGCGAAGCTGGTAACTGGTCACATTGGCCCAGGACAAAGTCAAAATTTCAGGCTCACCATGATGGAGCTTGAACCAGGTATGGGGCCAGGTTCGGCTTGCTACGAGTTGTGCTTTCTGTCCTTGGTGTGGGGGCTGCACGGTGCTGTGAGGCGAGGCTCCGCTTCAGACCTAATGAAGCCGCCGATTAGGAGCTGTGCGGTGCTGAGATGTGAAGCTCTATGCAGGACCTGGTGAAACCGATGATCACAAACTGCGCCGTGGTGCGATGCACGGCCCAGCGTTGCTCTGCGCCACTCTGCACCAAATCTGGTAAAATTGTCAGTTAAATAGGGTGAAATATGGTCTGACTCCAGCAAGGTTCCATGAGCTTGGGGGCACCACTTGGGTGTTAGGACTCCCTCCCACAGCAGCAGGGACCAGGGCAGGTACAGTTGGGTCACCTACAAAGCAGAAATGTCCTCTGGAAGCTTTTTGTGTCCCTGTAGCTCAAGCAGGAGGTCAGCCAACTGACCCTTGGAGTCATTTCTGGGTCCTGGGTTCAAGGCAAGTAGGTTCAATCTTCCTTCTTCAGACAGCAGTGCAGTCGTTCTTCTGAATTTTCTCAGGACAAGTAGTCTTCTGATTTTATGTTCTGAGGCTGCCACCTTTGTGCCCGGTGCCAGCCTGTTGGTGGGGCAAAGGCGTGGTGGGGGGGCAATCCCTTGGATACTCCCAAACTAGTTCTGACCAGTTGTTCCCTGAGTTTGGCTCCAGCTTGGCAAGTGGAAGAAAAGGCAGGGGCAGGCCTGGTGTCAGATTCCTTTATGTGTGCTTGGGCAGGTTCCCTTGAAGTGCAATCATGGCAGGGCACAGCTCCTCCCCAGCCATCCTGTCAAGAAGACCCAGTCCCCTCTACGCCTAAGCCCCTTTTGTACACTATCTGGCTCCAGTACACATTTCCCAAAAGCGACTGGCCACTCACAGAAAAGCTTTGGGAATGTTAGGCGAGCAAATGCTAACTTTCTAAAAGTGCCATTTCCAAATAAATAATTCAAAATCCAAATTTACAATTAAGAGGATTTTAAATTACAATTACAATGAGTGACTTATAAGTATTAAAAAGGAAGGTTTATGCTTGGCAAGGGGGTTATTTTGCCAAGTTGAAATGATAGTTTTAAACGGGCCTGAGACCTGCTATAGGGAGCTACAATGGTGGGGGGTACAATTAGTGCTGCATCCGCTGGTAGCAGTAATCTACAGGACCATGTACAGGTATCTCCCTATATTAGGGTATTATAAATAAAGTAAATGTGCCAACCATGTGAGTGCCAATTTTATCATGTTTAAAGGAAAGAGCACATGCACTTTACCACTGGTTGGCAGGTGTAAAGTGCACTGAGTCCTAATGCCAGCAAAAATGGGTTCAGTTAGATAAGGCAAAAATCTGGGGGAATACCACACAAAAGATGGTAATTTCTAACAGAAAGGGTCACTTGTGTTACAATTTTTTTTTAAACCTGCTACTGTGAAAAAACAGACCAAAAACACATTTCCATGAGATAAAGAATGTAATGATTCTGTGCACGTTTCAGATGTAAATAGTCCCTCGTGCATTACAGTGGAGGCACTCCCAGGAGGTGGAATGATACATCAAATGGCAATTGTAGAAAGGGGGAGAGAAATACTCCTGAGATGAATCAAAACCCACTCTGTGTATAGTTGAAAGAATTTATAACAGGTCATTCAGACAGCTTAACTATCAAGCCAGATATAAAAATTACAACAGCCTCCAGTTATCTTAAATGTACAGCTACTCCCACTCTTTTTTTTAAACTGTTTTTATTAACATAACAGAAGCCATTGCATTGGGATACATAAGTTACAGTTCTATTGCACAGTGTTGACAAGTACAAGTGACCAGTCTGTCAAATATTCATGAGATCTGCATTAGAAATACTCCCACTCTTGAATGTAATAGATGAATGCGACCTTTTTGCATCAATGCCACTCAAACCTACCTATACGTCAACTAGGAGGTCAAATGCAACTCCTAGAAAAATGCTTGGATACCATTAAATCATGAGAGGCAAATCCCCTCTTGATACCTACGTTGGCCGAACCTGTTGCGTTCCACAAGACCAAATACACCACCAAAAATAGCCACTCATCCTAGCACCAAGCTCAGAATCCTATGAATTACAATTGATGACGGTCCAGTAGAACCATCCATAGCTACCTCATCTTCACTAACTCACTGTCTACAACCAATCACAGAAAAACCTTATAACACCTATGAAAGACTACAGTAAAACATCCTGGAAGCTTCAAGTAACAAGCAAACTAAAACCTGCTCCAAAGATTTTAAGTCAAAGGACATAGGGCCTGGTATATATCTTGGCGGTAGAGATACTCCGTGGCAACGATTTAAATTCGGGCGGGCCATAGTTTGGCTACTGTGGAGACGACTCCATCTCCACCATGGCCAAACTTCTCTGACGGTGTAAGGCCAGGTGGAGAACTTGTCCAGAGAAGAAGCCTTGGGAGCTGGGTGAAACGGTGGCCTTTTGCGATGCTTTTATTTTTACAATAATGCTAATCTTTTCTAATGTTTTTCATCGTTAAGTAGTTCTTTTCTCATGATGCTTTTCATTCTTCCTATCAGTGCTACAGACTAGTGTTCGCATCAGAAGAATGGTTTTGAAGTGGATGACTGTGTTTACTGTAGGAAACAACAAAGGTGTCTGAATGGCAGGCAGCTTGAGTGCACAACATTAGTCTTTTCCGCTCTGTAGATGATTGGTGGCCCAATGACATAAGTCCCAAGATCAAACACAGAAAATAACTTAGGATTTATAGTTAATTAACCTGAAATGCTAAATGAAACAAAACAAGGATTCATGAAAGCCAATTGACATTAAAAAAAGTTATATTCACATAATAAATTAAAGTGGAACACTTTAGTAATGGAGACAGTCAGAGACTGCACAACAATGAATGGACAGGTGAAAAACAGTCTGGCAAACAGCTAAGCTGAAGTGGTAGATTTTAGGGAGGGGAGTGGCTTCTGTTGGTGCAGCAGGTGCAGTGCACCGGGGCCCAGCGATATGAAGGGCCCATTGAACCCTGAATATTGCCGTATTTCATACTTCAAACACGGGTCACACTAGGCCCTGACACACACTGGCTTCGCCACTGAGTTTAGGCTGGGGCCCTCACAATGAAGGATAGAGAGTAGATAGTATCTAGGCTGAATCAGTTAAGCAGTCTCGCCAGGTACTTAACCAAGAAAAGTGTGTTGCAACGAGCTGTGCAATGTGTTGCAGGGACATAGTGTCACTGAACTTTTGTGCAAATGCACAATCTCCTTGCTTGCATTTCACATCCATGCTGCTGGAAAGTGTTCAGAGACTCTTTTTTTTTTAAACTGAGGCTTACTCTATTGTGTTCTTTTCATTGAAGCTCACTGGCTTGGTGCCAATCGAAGAAACAGAGCCTGGATGGATTTTCAAGTGTGTCCATTTAACACCAATCTCGGTGGTTTCAGCTTGTCAGACCATCCTGAGGTCCCTAGGCTCTGGCAAGGTGGCAGCATTTTACCCCATCCCCATGTCCTATAGCTCGGCAGTGAAGGGAGTCTGCTTGATGCAAGTACACACTCCTTTTGGAAGCGCCTTGAAAGCAGCCATGGCTGGCACTTGATAGGTAGTCCAAAAATAGCAACTATTCATCTAAAGTATCAAAGAGTCAACTTTGAGGGGGAAATCTTTTCTTGCAAACCCTCAGCAGAGGGCCCACTTGGCTAACTAGCTTTGCTCAGACAGAGCGAATGCACCTTTGAACAGTGTTATTGTTTCTTCAAGTTCTTTTGCAGTGGTTTAGCTACACACCCAACCCAAAACGCATCATTTTAAAGAAATGCAGCCAGAGGAGAGAGAGATTCTAGAATTACAATGTACCACTCAATGCAGACCATCCCCCTTCAGTTTACAGATTTTAGAAAAGACAGAAAACCTGGGTTAGGTCAGCCTAAATTTCCATCCCAAGCATTTCAGACAAGTTTGAGACACGTTATTTTTCTCCCTGCTTCAATCCATGTCAACAGTATGGGAGGATGAAGAAAAAGTAGTAGTCCAAGCAAAATGTTTCCCAAGTATTGGCCCACCAGCCCAGGCACTTATGCGGATGCACACACATCAGACAAAATGTTGTCACTTCTAATGACAGCAGTAGCCGTCACAGTGAGAAGGAAGGAACGTCTGCAGTATCCATTGGGTCCATCAGCTGTGTGAGCATGGTATCAAACAAAATGGCGCCTCTCAGAGAACAAGAGAGCTAATTGCTGAAAATGAGCTCACCTGTTGCCCCACGCTGTATGCTGTTGTGGTTGGAGGCAAAATGTGAATTACACTTGCGCAAACCAGTTGATGAAGAGGGCTGAACCAAAGGCCCTCTACGTATGTAGATATGTACGCAGTTTTTTTAAATTTCTGAATTGTTTTGAATATATGAAGCGGCAAAGCAGCTAAATCTGTCTCTAGGCCACACCTAGAGACAGATTTAGCTGTCAGTGGTTCCTGCTGACTTTCTCAAGCCCACATCCTCTTGCGTAGTGCTATGGCTCAACATGACCCTCTTCAGTGTTATAAAAATATGCTGCGGGCAGGGCACCAAGACTTACTCTTTAAGAGGAACTAAGAATGAGTAGTACTTATGTATTTTTATATTTATTACTTTACTTCTAAATCAGCATCTCCAATGCACTACCCTATATCTCACCCTATACCTGTCTCAATATATCCTCTACCTCCACTCTGGCTCATCCCAAACCTCATTCTACTACTCTCTCCAATGCACTACCCTATTTCTCACCCTATACCTCTCTCAATATATCCTCTACCTCCACTCTCTGACTCATCCCAAACCCCATTCTACTACTATGATCCCCAAAACAACCCTTTCTAGACTATTTCTTCCTCTACCCCACCTTGCATCATCTCATACCTACAAGCTTTTCTAAACCCTTCCCTTTGACTCTTCCCCCTTTTACTCATCCAAAGGCACCTCCTACTGCTATGAGCTCCAAAAAAAACCAACACTTTCTAGACCCGTTCCTCTTCTATCCCTCCACTATCCTTTTCAATCCAACTAACAGACTAACATGGCCACCCCTCAAATTAATTTCATATTTCTGTGTACTAATTCTCCACTACTCCTGTTTGGTTTCCGGCGTAACGTGCTACCCCCCGAAAAGCGCTTTGGCACCTCCTCATAATGCAAACCCTTCCCTCTTCTATCCCTCCACTATCCTTTTCAATCCAAATATAAAATGCCATCTGCTCAAATTAATTTCATATCTCCCTATACTAATTCACCAATAATCCTCTTTGGGTTCCATAGTAGCGTGCTACTCACCAAAAAAGCGATTTGCCGCCTCGCCAGGGGTAGTAAGCACTATATAAATGCAATTACAATTAGTAGTTCTGAGACATTTTAGCAGCACACTATAACGTTTGACCTCTTCTACTTCACTGTAAATGAATTTAGAAATATCAGCATGTTGACATCTCTGTTGTGACTTCACCCACAATCGTGTTTGCTTCTATTTCACCACTATGACTTGACTTCGACCAAGATTCCATTGATCTGTCCTTTATTTTGACCAGGTTAATGTACTACACTACCATCAACCCTAGCCAATTTGGTTGCAAAAGACATGTTATAAGGATCAGTTTTAGTGATCACAATCAAAGTCACATTCGTTCAAGTAAAATGGCTAAGGGAATGGGGACTGCACTGGGTATGTTAGGGTCTTTTGTACAGCACTAAAACCCCACAGGAAACCCCACATATATTACAAATCACTGTACAAGTGTAGCCGTGAGATGCACGTTTGGATGGGTGATGGGTGAGCTTGGGGGTGGGGAGAGGGTCATCTGAGTCTTGAAGAGGTTGCTTTGCTTGTGGAGTTCAACCAGCAGTTTGTTTCAACTAGATGGAACCAGTGATTGGAAAGACATGCTGCTGTGAATTTGAAGAAGTTAGGGGATCTGTTAGAGAGTCTGGGAGTTCAAATAATATTTCACCTAGGATTCATTGGGAGCAATTCAATTTTTGATACACTGTTTCTTTAGGCAGTACATACCTTTGTCTGGTCAGTCATCTGATTTCCTTGTAGGATTCCACATGTATGCCTTGGACATAATTCCAAAAGACACACAATTGATGGACGGAATGCAGAACAAATCAAAACATTCACCCCCAGTCAAGAGATCTGGGTTAAATCCATCATTCTTTTGCTCACCATGCCACCCCAGTTTAGACCTAGCCATATGCAAATCAGCCTTGACCCTGTGCCTCATGGGAACAGTCCAGCCCGAACTGCCCAGCCCGAACTGCCAAGCCTGGACCGGAAACAAGCATCCTAGGACCGGTTTCGGGGTTTCACCCCTCTTCAGCCAGGATAGCTTGATTCCAGTGGCCATGTCTGAACTGGGGTGGCGGAGTGAGCTAAAGAATGATGATGGATTAAACCCAGATCAGTTGACTGGGGGTGAGTGCTTGCATTGTTCAACACTCCGTCCATCATCCCCTTTGGTTTGCTATGTTCGCCCTAAGTTGGCAGGGTGTGCCCAGACGTGGGTCCCTTGCTCACTTTGCCACTGGATTCAAGATAGCCTGGCTGATGACGGCTGTAAGCCAGAAACCGATCCCAGGATGCTTGTTTCCGGTCCAGGGAAGACATGGCTTGGCAGTTCGGGCTGGACTGTTCCCATGAGGCACAGGGTCAGACTGATTTGCATATGGCCATGTCTGAACTGGGGTGGCGGAGTGAGCTAAAGAATGATGATGGATTAAACCCAGATCCGTTGACTGGGGGTGAGTGCTTGAATTGTTCAACACTCCGTCCATCATCCCCTTTGGTTTTGCTTGGACATAATTCCAGCGTAGATTCTAAATGAATTCTGCACAGTTACAGCTGCATTGTGGCTTTCTTCGCGTTTCCACGGGGTCTTCTGTGAATCCTGTTGCTGGGATTTAACTTACGGCGACCCTCGGGCAGTGACGTACCAGGCTTGAAACCTTGTCTGGAGACAGGCTCCTATAAGTTGCAAGACAGGTGGACGATTCTCTTCTGTCTTGACATAAAGTTGATTTATCCAGGGGAAAAACAAAGAATGAAATGGGAAAGGGCATCCATTCTCTTTGTAATAATTGTTTCAGATGGCAAGCAATTTACATACCTTGTAGGTTGCGTGCTGGGATGTTAGGGGTCCTGGCTGGGCATAGGTGTGAGAAGACAGAGGAACTTGAGTACAGCTGGGTGCGTTCCCACCCCCACCAACCCCTCCCTGTAATATGCTCCGTCCAAATCCATGTTCCACAAAGAGGCAAACTGTGCTACGAAAGCAATACCTTTTCTCAAGTCTTCTAAAAATGTATGTGAGTTTGCAGTGGCAAAGTGAACAAAATGTGTGTGTGGTGACAATGGGGTCCAGGCTTAATAGCTGAATGATGTGTTGTTTCCTGCCATAAGGAAGAGGTAAGGGAAGAAAATGTCTAGTGAATGCACATTATACAGTCAACCACGAGAAACTTCTCAAACGCCTCAAACTCAGGATGGGACTGGGTGGCTCCGTGCTCGAATGGTTTAGATCCTTCCTCCAGAACCGCTCCCAGAGATTCTTAGTCAACGGTAACCTATCCGCTCCCTCTCCGATTACGGTCGGAGTCCCCCAAGGATCAACCCTTTCCCCTACGCTCTTCAATCTTTACCTCGAACCGCTAGCAGAAGTTCTACGCACAGCCAATATCTCCTACCACATGTATGCCGATGACACCCAGATCTACATCAAAATCTCTTCTCCGGAGGAGATCTTTTCCCTGAATGAGGCCTTGAAGTTGACTGTCCAATGGCTCAACTCCAACCAGCTCAAACTAAATGCACAAAAAACAGAATTTCTTCTAATCTCCACCCAACAAAACCAACCCTGACATTCGGGAAAGGACTAAGTCGATCACAGCCTTAAACTGCCCACTGACCATAGTGGACTCTGCCAAATCCCTTGGAATAACCCTGGACAGCAGCTTGAATATGCGTGACCACATCAACTCGATGGCCAAAACCGCCAGGTTTCACCTGAGCCATCTAAGAAAACTAAAACCTTTCTTTGACACTCCCGACCTAAAAATGGCAGTCCAGGCACTAGTTATCTCCAGACTCGAATATGGATGCTCTACCCTTTCTGGCCTACCCAAGATCCCCCTGGCCCCCCTAAAAGCCTGCCTCAACGCCGCCGCCAGACGACTCCTAATAGGTTCTAAAAAATTCGACCACATCTCACCGCATCTGAAAGCTCTGAACTGGCTTCCTCTTGAAGCCAGAATCCAACTTAAACTGGCATGTATCACTCACAAGGCTCTGTACACTAAATCCCCTGCATTTCTTGCCCAGAAACTCGTGGTGTCTGGAGGAGCCAGAAACTCCCAGTCCTCCAGAGACCTCTTGCTCCAGCCTCTGCGCTTTCGAAAGGAAAAAACCTATAATCGTGCGTTCCCCGGGGCCGCATCATGAATCTGGAACTCACTCCCGCCCGCCATTAGAAGAATTCCGTCTCTGGCACGTTTTAAAAAGGAAGCCAAAACCTTTCTAATGGGCAAATTCCTCTCCTAATTCTTGCATTGCACTCACCCTCAGCGACCTTGTTTTTATTCTATTACTACTACACCTTGGACTGACCGGATGCTATCCACCATGCACCTCCTGGCACTCCACCCTTATATTCTTGGACCTTCGTTCTTGTAAAATGTTTGTACATGTTTTTATCCCAAATGTTCCACCCCCCTACCTACGTCTTATTTGTATACAACCTGCTAACCCTGTAAAGCGCTCTGATACCCTAATGGGTCATGTCCGCGCTCTATAACACACAAATAAATAAATATATGTAATGTATTGTAGGTCTGGGTGAATAATTATGTTAATATTGGCCATGTATATACTCAAAACAAAAAATATATGTTTGTTGTTGCTTAATAGTTAATTTGCTACCCAACTTAAATTTTGTATTTGTCTTCCAGGTGATTACTTTTGCACTGCAGCATGTATGCAGGTCTTACCAGGATTAGAACTTGTGATCTGCAGGTAATATCTGTACCTCTGTAATTTAAATCACTATTCTACTGACTACTCTTGAATGACTTCAAACCAATGACCTGTAGGTTGACAAAGTTGTCTGCAAAAGATACTATATGAGCTATCTTACTAATAGTGGAATATGTGACCTCAGGATACACAGTGATCTCTGAGCAATCAAGAGTTGAGACACTTGGCCTAAAGCAATAGCAACTGAGAAAGCACAGTGAGCTAATTTCCAAAGAGTAGAAATAAGTGGGAAAATGTAAGGTGATATGTTCAGATTGAGTTGTCCAATCATGGCGGCTAACTCAGCTTTTAATCCTGCAAGGTTGGAAAAACAGGGTCTAGACATAGGACATATAGAAATGGACAGCATGCCTAGACCCAAGGCACAAATAGCCTTGTGCATTGATGCTTTCCTGTGTTTGCATCCATCAGCAAATTAAAGCAAGTCATTGTGGCTTTGCCAGTGTTTGTTGTGAATGTGTTTGAAGTCTCTAAATGTTACAATTTTCATCTCCTGTTTAATGTGTGTTAATATCAGGATGTTTCAGCAAATGAAGAAGTGGTTGACCAACCCTATTTGAAAGGTTTAGAGATTTGTATGTGGTGTTTCTTTATGAAAAACAATTTCAAGGTAGAGCCCCTATTGTGGGTAGGGAAGGTATAATGTTGTAGTAGGTTGATGTCCAATAGGAAGCCTTTGTGGGATTCTTTGCATATTTTACAGTGGAGGATGAAATCTTCCAGGAAAATCTGATCACAAGACCTGGTAAGAGGATTAGCACTCTAATCAATGACAATATCCCTAAAACTCTTTTTGTTACCAGGTGCGCAGTATAAGATGTGAAGCCTCGTGGATTAGGTGTCAGGTTTGAAATCTCCTCTGTGAAGCAGTGGAATGAGGAGTTGATTGAGTTTAATCACTTTGCATTTAAGGGTTTCCTTGTAGATGAGGGCAATGCCCCAACAGAATTTTTTTTAATTGAGGCAAAAGATGTGATATTCTAATGGTAAGAGAGTGGTACAGAGAACAAGCATCTCCAGATCCAGGAGTGCAGTAGTGGTAATGTCTGTCTTGGATGAGGGCAGATATAAAAAAAGCATTGGAGACTGGAGAGGTAGAATTCAGGAAGGTAGATTTGATGTGATGTGTAGATGTGTCACTGAGTTGTTTCTTGTAAGTTTGTTTGGGTAGATGTATCTTTATGTTTACGGGGTTAGCTCTGGAGATTGTGATAAGTGGATGTGTTGTGTGAAATGTGATCAGAGTATTCAGTTGCATGGTGTGCTTTTGAGGTAATGTGTAAGGAGGAATGCCGGAAGCATTGAGGCTGGTTTAACAATAGGGGCTAGGAAAGCATTACCTTGGAGAAGAGTGCTTTTGGGAAAGAGATGGAGAGTTTGGTTTGCATACTTTGTATCATCCCGTGCAGGTGATTCAGCTTCAGTTTGATGTCAGTGCACTTTGATGACGTAAAAGTAACTTTGTGCTCTGGCCATCATAAGTGGCTGTAAAGAAGTACGAGGAAAGCAATACCACAACTCATGTGAATCATGCCTGCTGGTGTTCCAGTACATCTACGGAGAGTCAGTTTGTGTCCTGTTGTTTTGGTGTAGCTTCACTGGACTAGCGGTTGGTTGGTAGAAGGAATCAGAATTGAGAGGCAGAGGGGGCTATTAGGAGAGCTGTGGGGTTGGTCCTTAACAGTATGCCAGTCTAAATTGGTATGGAAGTAGCTTTGTTCATTCCAGACTACCTTGATTCATGCTGGTATTATCCACCCTGGTTTCATTCCCCGTGTGTGTCTGTGGGTGGTAAGGGAAGGGTAAAGTGAAGGAAGGTATGTTAGTGGTGTCACTGTCAGTAGATATAGTTGGCATGTTATCAGTGCCGGTAACCATGGTAGAAGCGTTAACAGCATTCTGGGAATCAAGCAATGTGTTGAAGATTTAGAGGTTGATATCAGAGGATCAGATAACGATCTACCCATTTTCATAGACTAATGTTTATAGTAATCTGAAGTAGTAGGTTCTTCTCTGTATGTGATTTTTGTGTTCTTTGAGACAAAGAAAAAAAGAACATAGGGTATCGGTATAAGAAGGAAAAAATAGTGGGTCAGTTTTAATGCAGCCTGTCAGACACTGTGGTATTTGTAACCGGTAGGCTTCCAGATTGGCTGTGTGGGCTCGGTTTTTCCAGTACTTCATCTAGTTTGGCATAGGCCAAAGAGGAATAGGATCTCTAGGGTGTTGCTACATAAATACTTGAGTGTGATGTGATATGAAGCTCCCCCTTTTTCATGTTTGATGGCCATCATAAACTTGTAAGCTATTGGTCCTGAGAAGCAGATTTAGCATGTGAAAATGTGGTAGTAAGATGGCGCATTCAGTCTAAAAGGTGTGCCTCACATTTAATTGACAGTACATTAAACTGAAAATCATCTTCGGTGCAATATCAGCAAGAATGTGGAAAATCTTTATAAGCACAAATAAAAATGTAGGTGTAGACATATTTTTGTGTGCAGCATTACCCTTGGTTCAAAGTACGGTACAATATAGAGGTGGTCACAGTAACAATAAACAATTTTAGAAAACAAAATGAAATTAAGCCAGCATTCACAGTGCCATGTTTGATATTCGCAATAAATGCAATTTATTTACAAAAATAAATACGCAATTTAAGTGTGGCAACGCAGTTGCTCTTTCATCACCACATAGTTCTAATACTTAGAAGAAAGGTGCTCAGGTGTGAGAAAAGGAAGATGGAGTGTTGTTGATCAATGTGAAACCGTGAGGAGGGTGGACAAGGAAAAGAGGTGTGACTTGTATCCATCACATTTTCGAGATACAATTCCAGCCTAACATAGGTCGGTTGTTCCTATATATCACATAACCTTCCAACGACACTGTTGTTAATTCACAGTTATCAGGGCTTGTGCGTTAATTGTAGTCTACGTTTCGACCCCTGAGAGAACTGCTAGGTGATTCCAGCCTTAGTGTGGGGTCTTCTTCAGGACAGTGAGGATAGAGAGCACCTAGAGGTAAGATGGATAATACGTAATTAGAGGGGCACGATGTCTCCACAAGGGGAAGTGAATGCGGCTGAACCAAAGTAATATTTACCTACTAGTGCATCCAGCAAATGTCAATGGGCTGGGCAGTGAACTGAAAGTTGGGCTCAATAGAGCTCCTGTGTGCAGAGGAAACACATGTTAGATGGTGCACTTAGGAGTCAATGTTGATGAATCACAGTATTGATGAATCACCCCTTGCGTTTGGACACTTACTGTACAACAGGGGGTACAGCCTTCCGTGCGAGTACACAGTAAAAACTGTTGGTCAAAAGATCCTAATCAGTTCCCAGATAATGATCTGGAAAGGTAAGGCACAGAAAGGCTATGCGTTAAAACAAGGAATGGCATCATTATAAAAGGACAAGTCTACAAGAGAAAAGCCATTGGGAGCTGAGTTACGCAGGACGTGCACAGATCCGGTCTAGATTAACAAAGAAATAATTCTTGGGCCTGATTCACAGAACTAACTTACGTCAAAAACGTAAAGTTAGTACTTTTTGGTATTCACAGAATACACTTACTCATTTGGTATTCACAGAATGAACTTACTCATTTCGGTATTCACAGAAGTTAGTAGTCCTAACTTTAGGACTCCTAAATGCCTTCTGTGAATTCGAAAGTCTTAAAGTTAGGATTTTTCTCAGTTTAGGAGTAGTAAAGTTAGGACTCCTAACTTTAGGACTCCTAAATGCCTTCTGTGAATACCGAAAGTCTTAAAGTTAGGATTTTCTCAGTTTAGGAGTAGTAAAGTTAGGACTCCTAACTTTACTACTCCTAAACTGAGAAAAATCCTAGGACTCCTAACTTTACTACTCCTAAACTGAGAAAAATCCTAACTTTAAGACTTTCGGTATTCACAGAAGGCATTTAGGAGTCCTAAAGTTAGGACTACTAACTTCTGTGAATACCGAAATGAGTAAGTTCATTCTGTGAATACCAAAATGAGTAAGTGTATTCTGTGAATACTAAAAAGTACTAACTTTACGTTTTTGACGTAAGTTAGTTCTGTGAATCAGGCCCAATGTGTTTAGAATAGCCCAGGGCGTGCTTATAATTAGTAGACAAAATGTCTTGTTGGTTAAAAACAGTGGAGGCCTGCTAGTAGAAAGGAGAAAGTCCGTATATTTTTAAATAACGTGAAATGATGCTTAGCTCGTGTCAAAAGATGCGATGTAAAAACGGCTTGGCTCTTAACAAATGCTGTGATATGGAACAGCTTGGCAAAGGGACAAAGAATCTATAACATAGTTAATGTGGAGAAGATTGGCGCGTTAGCCTACGGTCGCGCCGACTCTAGGAATGTCATTATTGCCTCACCTCAGGGTAGTACCGTTCAGCTCGAGTTCTGCCTATAGAATGAGCGCGCGGTTGAAATCACACGTATTTAAACGCGGAGCGGAACGTGCATGTTGGGTGCAGCCGCTGGATACCTACCGTAGAAGAACGTGAGGCGGAGAAGCCTGGTTGTGGAGAAGGGGCAATGATTGCTCATGTGCTGATGTAAGATAAGGGTTGTACCCATGTGTATATGGATGACATCTGTAGTATACAACTTCACCTAACTTGAAATAAACTGGTTCATATTCCCTAAACACAGTAAAACCATTCATAGTTTGACTTGAGAAGGGCTTTATCGTGGCCACAATAACAGTTGTAGGATTTAAATCGCACAAAAATGACATAGGGCATGCTCATAGCATTAACCTCTGAGAATCACATGGCTAGCGTTTGAGGCATAAGATGCACGTAAATGACATATGGCGTGCGTATAGCATGAGTTGAAAAATATAAATATTTACATTTTCTTGTTTATAAAGTCAGGTAGTCATCAGATTAGCAGTACATGATAAAACAGTATGAGAGTGTCAAGTAAGTCCAGGTTCTCATTACATGTATATTCATATGAATAGCATAAACATAGGCGTACGTATAGCATGAGTTGAAAAAATATATAAATATTCACATTATCTTGTTTATAAAGGCAGGTAGTCATCAGATTAGCAGAACATGATAAGACAGTATACGAGTGTTAAGCCCAGGTGGTCATTACATGTATGTTCTTATGAATAGCATAGACATTATGAAAGGGAGATGTCTATTTCAGGGAAATTATAGGTAAAGGGTCTTATTCAGGATAAATTGTAAGGCACATTGATGGTATTGAGTTTGCATTACTCCGTAACTAGAGTGGAGAGTTGTGCATTGGTGCCATCTAGTTCATTGAGCCCATAATTTACCGTGTCCAATTTATGCATCCACTTGCATTCTCTCACATTGATGATGGAGTTAATGTCACCTCCCCTGCTCCCCAGAGATACTTTTTCAAGGACTAGCCATCTCAATAATTCAGGTTTGTGTGCTTTGGCAGTGAAGTGTTCTACAAGTGGTGCACCTGTTGTGCCGCATCTAATCCTGCTACAGTGTTGTAGTATCCTTGTTTTGACTTTTTGTTTGGTCTGACCAATATATAACTCATTGCAAGGGCACAGGATGCCATAGATCACATCAGTCGTGTTGCAGTTTGAATGTATTTTGAGGTTAATGGTGTGTTCCTTATAGCAGAATGTCTTCGTCTCAATTGTCAACTTGCATGCTTTGCATTTGGTACATTTAAAGTGTCCTACCGCTTCCGGTAGGTTCCAAAGTGTTTTGATAGTAGGTTACGGTGGCGTGTATAGCAGAGATCGGACCACATGATCTCTTACACTCTTTGCTTTTTTAAAAGAGTGTAGTGGGGGCTCAGGGATCTCTAGATCGTCCGATATGAGATTCCAGTGTCTGTTAATGATCATTTTTATCTCGTTACTCCTCGTGCAAAATGTGGTTACGCATATCATTCTCGACATTTCAGTGCTGAGGTGTGAGGAGCGCATCTCGGTCATAATACCAGGCTCTCTTTCTAGCCCGTTTGACTAACCTTTTGGGGTATCCTCGTTCGATGAGACGGATGATCAGATCGTCTGACTCTTTGTATACATATAGTGATGTGAGAGTGGAAGGGTAAAAAAAATGGTGAATTAAAAAATACCTGGCTACGTGGAACACTCTCACATCACTATATAGCCCACACCCTACAAAGCGCTCCCACGTCTGCGTCGGTCATAGCACGCCCCGTCCCGCAGCTGGGCGGGAAGGACCCGATGATGAAGCATGCCAAGGGACCTTTTGGTGGGTGAGGGTTATTTTAAGAAAACTTTTTGTTTTCCTTAAATAAAATTACTGGGAGGATAGTTATTTCAGAAGTACGGGTGGACTTTCTTTGGTTATTCATTTAGACAGGAGGCTGAGTCCACAGCGAACCTGACCTCTTTCTCTCCCTCCTTTGTTTGATTCGTAAAGTGGCTTTTGGTCCACATTTGTCTACTCACATTTTGATTTCACCCACCATAACATAAAACATGTTGGCTATCTTGTTTTGAAAGTAATTGTGTTTTGTCTGTTTACATGTCTATACTATACCATCCTAAAAAGTAGTGCACATCGGGGTTGCAGAGTCAAAAATTTACTTTCGAATGCGGTTTGCCCATCCCTTAGACTTAAGCATTTAAACATTTTTAGTTATCCTTGTGCATTTAAATCATGCATTCAGGTTACAAGAATGCAAAGCCAATCCTGCCTTTTCTATGCATAAATAAGAAACATATTTCCTGTGAAAAGCATAACTGCCTGCTGATTTTTTCAAGTTACATGTGATAATTTATTTTTCTAAATTAGCATTGTTTATTGTGCGCATATGGCTGACACTTTTAGGCGGCAGCGCATTTTCTTTTTTGTCTATTCTTTTTTTTTTTTTTTTTTTTTGACATATGCTTGCAATAATAAAAAAAAAGCATTGGTAAATGTATTAGGTTTCGCCTATGTGATTAATAATAAGCCTTTTTTGTGTACCATTTTTACAATAGTATATATAGAACAGTAGAATGATAATACAGGTTCTTTTAGTTGTGTATACCAGGGAAATATACAAAGCAACGGAATCCTGTGAACAGATGCCAACACTAGACCCAGAGAGGGTCATATCTCAGGCATCACAATCACTGACCAAGTTGGATATGCTTCTGCTTAGAGAAAATCTAAAGACCTTTTTGTTAATTATTCTACACTAAAAACGGCAGAAAATTATTGATAAACAAAATTAGCTGAAATGCAAAATTAAATTAGTGCAGTTTTGCCCTGGTCAGGATCGAACCTCCTACTAGCTCACTCTCCATCTCACCCGCACTGGAAGTACACCATCCATCCATTCCATCTGCCTAAGCGGAAACAAACACTACGTAACTTCTCATACCTTTTGTGAAAGTCTCCTTAATGCCCGTAATACAATGTGTCAAACAGGTCAATATGTATTTCCGTACTTGCTTTAGGAAGTTTGGTACGTTATAGTGACTGCAATAGTGAGGGTACAAATACTGCAAATTGTGTTTCACAACCTTACATTGATCCGAATATAACCCTGTTGTATTTAGCATTGTCCTCTAAGAGTTGTGGTGTGCCTGTGAACTGTGGTAGCCATATGATGTGGGTGAGGTGTCTGTTCATAGTACTGAAGTACATGCTCAGTGTGTTAGCGCCTGGGTATGAGGAGGAGGGAGACATGTCTGTTTAAAGTAGGCACTCCAGACGGGCAAGACTATAAACGAGACCGAGGTGGGTGGAGAATTCTTTAAGTATGTGGTCAAAGTAGGTCACAGGTATGTGAAAGTAAAAGTAATCAGGGGCTGGAGGGACTTACTAGCTTCTGGCATCTTTTTTTAAGGGTCCGACATTTGTCAATGTAGGTCACGGGAAAGCGCGTTGACCTGGTAAATAATCAAACAGCCAACTGTTGAGCGAGCATTACAAAACTTTACAACCGCATGAGCATTACAAAGGGCCCAAGAACATCTGGTCAGAATGAAAGGGAATATGTGAGTTGTAGTTTCCGTTCCCGGTTCGAAAAAAGCGAAAATGTAAATAAATAGCGCATTTACAGTTTGTGCTTGTGATGCAGAAAACAGACTGTGTGTGCAGTATTGTTTTGCTTGTGGAGCCTGTGGGAGCGCGCAAAACATTTGATGTAGCGCAAAACTCATTTTCAATTGTAGGGGTGCATTATAATCACACGTGTAGAGTGCAGCCACATTTAATCCTTTGCCATGTTTACATAAGGTGTTAGGATCTTGAAGTGTAATAACATAAAATGTGATGTATTTAGGCCGTTACAAAGAAAACATGAGGAATTAATGTGGAAACCAAATGTAACTAGCAGAAAACACTAACGTGAAGAATTTGTGCTGTGTAACTGACAACCATTTATTATTGAATGTGTTTATTGATCGTGTCATTTTATGTGTAGGTAGGAATATATACCGTATGTGCTTTATATTTTATGCAATTCGTAAAGCTCATGTACCATTCCTCTTATGTTAGTTGAATCTTGTAGGCCTAAAATAAATTTCCCTGGAAGCTCTCACTTTAGAATTAACAGTTTGAATTTCATGTGTGCTGTGGATTTCATTCTTTCTCACGTTTGTGTTGCACGTGGAAAAAGCACCCTTGTTAGTTAGAATATGTCTTTGTTTTATGAGTTAGGCAAGGAGAGAAGAGGATACATTGAGAGTAAAGGTCGAGAAGGAGAACTGTTGTATTTTCACACCGGAGAAGGCCTGGGAATCAAGGTCATTATGTTACTGTTCAGGAACATCGCAGTCGTGCGGAAAACTACCTATGAGAACATGGTCAGAGTGGATGGCGTGACTCAAAAGGAATCCTGGGAAGATACCTGTGATATTGGAATGTTGCAAGTAGGGAAAGAGCACCACTTCTTCTCTGCCTTTGGAGAGAGAGCATCTCAGAATGAGCTGTCTCGGAAGCTTCATGCTACCTGACCCGTTGGAGTGGAGAGAGTTCTGAGGAAGACTCCACATGCTGGCACCTTTCTCTATCCTGCCCCAAAGAATGCTTGTGTAGGGATGTCACGTTATCGTTAGTATAGGGATAGATTGATGCTTTATATTCATCAGCCCTCGATGCAGGGAAATTTGGACTCGTGCTTTTTGATCTTCTGCACCCTTTTTCTTGAGTTAATTGTCTTGTGCATACTGCACTGACTCAACTTTATCCTCAGATTTTGGCTTTATGTTGATTCCAATGTATTTCTACACCCTCGTCTTGAGGTGTCTTTATGTCCAGGTATTTTTGGCTTTGTAATAAATTAACTAACCTTACTTAGTGGTCTGTGCTTACTATGTGTCTAGAGAAATTGCTTTTGAACTGGTTGACATCGTTAACCATTTCTCACCCCTCCACGCTTTCAGGCTGAGAAAAAGAACCCTTGACTTGTGACTCTAGAACAGATCTAGAACGTACGGGCCCGGCCCTTTCACATTAAGAAAAAATAGTTCCACAAAAGCGGATGTTAACAGTAGTTCAGTGACGGGAAACTGATAATAGAAGCACAGAGGAACAAGAGATTGGTAAATGCTGGAAAATATGCTACAGCCAATAAAAATAGAGGAAAGGTACGTGACAAGCACAGGACCCAATGAAAAGCCAGGGAAGCAAGGGGTGGGATGTAAGCCCCTTTTAAGATTTATACGGAATACAATAGATTTCACGAGCATAGTGCAAGTGCTGTTATGCAAAACCTAAAAAATATCAATTCCACCAGCGTGCCAAAGCCAATTGTTTTTAATAGTAAACAAACCATATTCCTGCCATTATCCTGTATATTATCTCTTCTGTACAACCCATTTCAGTTGAAAGGTTAGGTACCAATAGCACTTTGATGTCACAGGGAAAAAAATGATATTCGTTTATTACCTTGAAAAGTAGAAACAATGAGCGGTCAAGGAAAGGTGTGTATGCCTTTTAGTTGGTGGTCAATCCGAAAATCACCACCTGATCTTTTAAATCCTATTTGGCTGATGGTTAAATTAGTACAGCGAGGCCAGAGTCCCTCAGCAAAACACTAGCTCTGTCATTTGAATTGTCTCGTTACTGTTAGTACCATTGCGGATTCTGAAGCTACTCCCAGTCATCAATGATGAAATACGTTGAGCAGCGTTTTTAAGTTTGGGCACTAGGTGGCAGCAGCTGACAAGCAACAAGGACCGAGTAAGTACGTAATAAAGACAGCATATGGCAGTGAAGATGTCTCTCAGGCAACGTTGTTTGGGGACAGACACAGATTAATCCAGTGGTGCTTGGGCATTTACCATCTGTTTTTTGTCATGGAAGTGTGGTACATGGGGCTCGCGTTAAACAATCTGGTTAAATTATGTGTAACTAAAGGAAGGAGAGAGGGGCGAGAACAATACTTTAGATGCAAAGAACCAAATGGTGAATAAAATGTATACAATGGAGTTTATGAAAAGCAATTTCGAGACATAGCGGCGCGGTGAATATTGGTGCAAAATAAACGTGCTTGGTGCTTTCTTTAGAGGTGATACACTTTAGTGATAAATCGTGATCAGCAAGTGTATCAACAAACACATGAACAGCAGCACTGCCCGTTACAGCAAGTTCTCAATAATCAAATTTTTAAAGTCAACGGCGTTTCGATTCCAAAGGCATTTCGATCCCAATAAAAATGGCGGGTTCATCATTAGGACTCAGGAGGATACAACGAGCCTGAAAGAGAGATTATGGAAGATAATAATACAGTTGCTAAAGGAGGGGGTCCCTAGTGACAAGTCTCAGGAACAGGGTGGGTGGGAATGGCCTGAGCTACCAATATGCTGGATACTCAAAGGGGGCTCCAATCAGCTCGCAGTGTGAAGCACGCGTGTGGTCTGGATCTCAAGGTCGAGTGGCAGATTTTTTCATTGGGCTCGAATAAGCCCCTTGGAAAACTCTTTGACCCGGAAGGACTCCATGCTGACAGTGTTACCAGTGCATCTCCATTTTTGGACTGATTCGAGCCCAGTGAATGAAATTGCTTGCATAATATTTTCTAAAAAGCACATCTTCCTCCCATGTTTGTCTTGTGTCTTATGTCATGCATGTGAGTAAGTGATGTTTATTTAATTGCATGGGAAGTTCCTGCACTAGGGTGGAGGAGCGTCGCCCCACTGCTTCTTGCAGTGCGAGAAGCAGAAACATAAAATGGTAACAACTTTCCGTTATTACCATTTTATGTGTGGTGGCGGGCGGGTGGGCGGGGCTGCCCTGAGAGCAGGGGAGGGGAGGAGTGGTATGCCTGCCCACTCCCGAGTGCGCAAAGACTGTTTGGTAGGCCCCCGGGGGCCGCCCAAACCAGTCATGCGCACTCTGCCTTTTCTCCATGTAGGCTGCATGCAACCTACATGGAGAAAATGGCCTCCCCATTAGCCCCTGGCTGGTCTCCGTCCCGACCAATCACAATGCTGCGTAAGCAGCATTGTGATTGGATTAGGGGAGGGAGGGAGCCTGGCTGCCTGTTTCTGTTTCCTGTTCCTGGAGAGCAGAAGAGCAGAGAAGACGCGGGACCCAGGACCCGGCCGTCAGAAAGGTAAGTTAAATTATCTTTAAAAAAAAAATTTAATTAACCCTCCCTCCCCGTGTCCTTCGCGCCCTCCCCCCGGCAACCCCTAAGCCCCCCCCCCACCTGTGAGTCATGCCAGCCGCGACTGTTTAATTGTATAATATAATGCAAGTACATAAAATAGCAATAAAACATTTTCAATATCCAAAATAACAATATTATTTTTTGCTAAATGAAAAGGTTACTGTAAAAACCCGGTAAAACAATGGACAGGTTCCATTCCATGTTTTCACGCCGACCACTGATCGGAGCGAGCGAGGAAGACGCTTGGAAGTCGCCGGCAGACCCGCAGCTTCCAGCTCCCAGGCCGCGGCCCCGCTGATCCCCACACAGCGGGGGCCCAACAAAGCTCCATTGAGCCGCGGGCGGCAGGCAGTGGGTGCCAGGCGCGGCCGAGTGTCAGCCCCCCACAGAGCACGGGTTTCACTCCATCGAGGGCGCCGTGACGCTCCAACTCCCAACTGCAGTGTCAGCATCAGCTTGGAGTCCTTGCGGCTGCACGGGAGACTACTGTCACGGGTGAGTCCTTGCTGCAGGCAGGCACCACCACGGCAAAGCGGTAAAGTGGCAAGCGCGGCAGCCATTAGTCGGTGGCCGCAGTGGGTGTGAGCCCTCGGCAGTCTCATGGAGGCGGACTGATCAGATCAGGTGCAGCCTGTGACCTGCCCCGTGTGCCCTGCTTTCCTCTCCCCTGCCTGCTCCCTGCTCTCCTGCTACTCTGTGGAAAACAATCCCACACCTCTGGGAAAAAACATACAACTGCGCCTATCCCCAAAGGCTACACTCCGGTAAAAATAACATCCCAAGCAATCTCAATAGTACAACTATCTGCACGCAAATCCAAATCAACGCACAGACGCTCAGACGCCTGGTGCTCAGTGATCCAGCACAGCCCAGCCCCAGCGATCAGCTTGTGTCCCACGGTGCCTGGCAACCTCAAAAGTCCAGTCCTTACCTATAATGGCACGAACCCTTCAGGTGACAGAAGTACCAATAGTAGTGAGGGTGAAAGGGAAGAAAAGAAAGAACCCCTGCACACGGGATTGGATACCACGGGCAACAAAAATAAAGAAATTCAATGCCCCCAACTATTAACACCCAAAGCTCTCCGTCCTCCGGAAACCTGTCAAAGCATTAATTTCCAGGTAACTGAGGCACTAATTCATTACCACTCGCCTCACTCAGATTCGCCTTGTCAGTTCCAACAACAACAATTCTCAGCCAGATACAGCGGACACAGCGGATACAGCGGACAAGTCGCATATATCGAAAGTGACCTAACACACCAGTCTAACATAAACACCTCAATTCCTTTGGGCAAGCCATATTCGTCGTCGGGAGTCCACTCCCCCGTTTGTCAGGGGAATGCTAACCCAAACATTCACAATCAAGATAAACCTGATCCACTTTTCCATACATTGGAAGTAGAAGAGCACTTTTGCCAGGATCTCTGCCAGGTTAAACAAAATGACGTGACGTCATGCCAATCAAATTACCCGGGATCCACTACTCTGACATCACCTACCCAAAATAAGGTATCACCCAGTAGGTTTCCAGGCTGTCCGAGTGAGCCATTTTCAGGGTGCCCGCCTCACCGGGAACATCGTGCTCGCTCATTATCAGTAGAACAAAGTTGCCCATCAACATCTCCAGTCTGGCCTCACCTGCTAAACACTATGGACGTAATCGGCAAAGCAATGATCCTCCATGCAGACAAATTGGACACCCCAGTAGACCTCCTGAATATTCTAGCAATTCATGTTCAGGGGGTTGAACAAAAGTTGCACAGCTTCAATGAGATGATCCTGAAGGTGCAGCGAGACCGGGAAACAGCTTACCAAATGTGTCACTGTCACTGCACCCAAATAATCGATAAATTAGCTTCAGTTCCAACCCTATTGACAGAATTACTGAGTACAACAAGGGAAGTTTTAACCAAGCCTGTAACATCAACAGAGAAAGAAAAAGAAGCTTTAAAGGAAACAGACTTGGAATGCCTTAATCCTACAGTGGGGCAAAAAAGCAGCGAAATAGGATCAACCCCTGCATCAATTAAGGCAATTACTTCCATACCCAATCCACCATGTGTACTTGACATCTCAGGTGCCTTGGATGTCTCACCCCAAGACCAACGCAAGCAGTCTCCAGCAAGACAATCAAAAGTATGCAAGGCATTATCTAAACTGGAGAGAAAACGACTGAGAAAGTCCAGAAAGAGCAAACAAACAAGCCAGGCATCAGATCTAATCTTGGCAATATCCGTCCAAAACGGAATCCATCAAGAAGATAAAGTAATTCAAAACAGCACGGAAGCAGCAAGCCTAAAGGAGCAACCGATATCATCTCCTATCTTGTCTGCTACTCCTAGTATCTCAAATTACAACACAAGGGAGCCACCCCCGCCGGAAAAAATATACAGTTTATTCAAACCTGCAACAAGGAAGGAGAAATATAATCCAAAAACTCAGGCCATACAATTAATAGCAGGGAGTACCACGACGGTAATAAGGAAAACTTGCCATGGCAACGCCACCTTGGCCGAGGAAAACAGTATAGATGTAAGCCGTAATCCGGAAACAAATTACAACCAAAGTCAGGGAGGCCACGAAGGCACCCATGTTAGGGGAAGCGAAACCCAACCACATAAAGATACACCGGCTGTTCGGAATTCATCCCCGATTTTCTTGGAGTCTAAGGTGGTGAAGAAAGAAACGGAAAGGAGCTTAGCTAATGAGTTGCAGCATGACTTTCAAAATAACAACAAATTGGTCTTTAATCCTCAATATGTCTCAAGGGGAACGCATGATATTCTTAACAGAAGTGTATTGCTCAAACTATTCAAAGCTCTCCCCCCTCTGAGCCATATTAATACCAATGACATCGAAAGTATTGAGTTTAAACAAAACTCGAGTCTCAGCGGCCAAGAACTCACAACAGCCACATTTGCCAATAACACTCTCACCGAGCTGATTTGGCAGCAGAAGGACTCATTCGCCAATTGGGGTATCGAGTTAAAAAAGATAGTCCCTCCCAGTTACCCCAGTCCGTTACAACCACCACGCCACACTGCGAGCTTATTAAAAGGGGCATTAGGCCCGGATCATCATAGCCAAACAAAGGGTAAAGAGTACTCGGCCAGGAAAATTACCATCACCTTTGACCATCCAGAAGCCATTAAGCCTTCGGGTTCCCGGCACCTGAATATGGTTGGCACTCCCTTGGGAATGGCATGAACAATCCCCCCATCAGTTCCACACACATATCAGGGCTGCAACATCTGTTCCTGGAACGTGCACGGCCTGCATACAAAATTGGAAGATCCCGACTTCATGGAATTTATTACACAACACAATATTCTCCTTCTTCAAGAAGCCTGGCAGAAAACCCCCTCCCCAATAACCGGATATAAAGAATTCCTGAACTTGGCTAAGAGAGCTACAAAATACGGAAGAGCAAAAGGGGGCCTCTCCACCTTTATTTCAACAGAAATCCCATGGCACGCTTCTATCATACTTAGATTGTTCTTGGATGCTATGTGTCAAACTTGACGCCTCGCTGTTCTACAGTCTGCTTATACTCAACATCTATATCCACCCCGCATCCAAACAAAAGAGGCTAAGAATCGAACAACTAATTACATCATTAACAACATTAAAACTTGCCTATCCAGATGCTAACATCATATTGCCGGGTGACTTCAACATGACTCAACAACATGGCAGGAAAAAGGGTATAACAGAGGCCACATCAGCCACTAATCGATGGGACACTATCGCTAAGAGATGCGCATTCCGCCTGGATGACCTCTCAATGTGTGTACTCAATGGTCGAAGCCCGACAGATTGGCCCGCAGCTCACACAAGAGTTACCCAAAAAACACGCTCAACCATTGACTACACCTTTACGGATTATGACCTTCTCCCGTATATTGTGAACTTTCAAATAAAAGATAGGGCGGAAAGCGATCATCAACCGCAATCTTTTACCCTATTAGGAACCTTCACAATTCCAGCGAAAGCAAAGGCGATGTCTTTTCAAACACAATGTTATAACCTAAAACGCCTTTGCTGGAAAAAGGACAACATTGAGGACATCACAAGTACATATACCAGTCTCTTGGAAAGATTCAACCTCGAAACATTAAGTATAAAAGCCTGGGAGTCCTTCATTCACGAAGTAAACAAAACATTTTCAAAACATGCCTACGGCCATAAAGCAGGAAGCCTAAAAGGGGCAGTCTGGTTCATCAAAAGCCTGAGGAAACAAAAACAACTACTAAATAAGTACTTAAGACAACTACGATCCCGGGGACCAGAACACCCCCAGGAACTCCTGCTCCTAATCTCAAAAACAAGAAAGGAGCTAAAAAGGGACACAAAAATGGCCAAAAAAGAGTACCACAAACACATTTGGGCGAAACTTCTCCATGCATGTAAACTAAGGGACTCTAAGCTCTTTTGGGAACACATCAATCAGCTAATTAACGGCAGGAACCAACACCCTAATTCGGACGTAATGGAGGTCACCTGGAGAGCCCATATCGAACTCTTATACAACGAAACTCCATCTTCAATTGCTCCAAATGGCGGAACACCAACTGGGAAGGGGGCCGCAGGTGGAGGACTAGTTAATGACATCCAGATCTACGAATCAACCGAAGTTTCGTGTCGTTTTCAGAAGAACAAGTCCTAAAAATCATAAAAAATTTAAAGTCTGAGGGTGCTCCAGGACCTAATGGACTACCAAATGCCCTGTTTCGGCATGACCCCTCATTTTGGTCCAGTCTACTGACTCCTTTTTATACCAAAGCTATAGCCTCCAGTCTGATTCCTGAGTCCTGGAGAGGAAGTATTCTTAATCCAATCCACAAGTCGGATTCCCGCTCGGACCCTTCCAATTACAGATTGATTGCACTAATAGATGTGGAGGCGAAAATATACGCATCGAATCTTTTGGTGGAGTTAGAGGCTTGGGTTAGCCGAACAAACCTAATACCCTACACGCAAACCGGATTTCGGACAGGGATGGGCACCCTCACTAACATCTCAGCGGTTACTCTCCTAGTCAATCAAGCCTTTGCAAAATCTAGGCCTTTGTACGCCTGCTTTATCGACCTCAAAGCGGCCTTCGATAAAGTTTCAAAAGCTAATTTATGGGCAAAATTGCAAGACTGGGGGGCCCCGCCCAAACTCCTGGATGCCATCATCAATCTCTATTCACATACGTGGGTCCAAATCAAGAAAGGAGATGGGCGCAGCTTAACCAGCAAGATTCCAATATTTAATGGGCTAAAACAGGGTTGCGTCTTAGCGCCCTGTTTATTTAAAATTTACACCTCCGATCTTGATAAGCGCCTTCGGTTAATTCAAGCCGATCCCCCAAAATTGGGCAATATACCAACACCGTGTCTCCAATACGCGGACAACATTGTTTTGCTAGCACAAACTCCCGTAGGCCTGCAGAAACTGATTATGGAATTAGGAGCTTACACCACCCTGAACCAATTTACGATTAACCATCAAAAAACAAAAGTTATATGTTTCTCCAAGCACAATAAAACATCGAAAAAGCATACATTTTCCTGGAAATTGGGTGAGCATCCACTGACCCGGGTAGCTTCCTACAAATACCTAGGCTTTCAGTTAGATTGCAAGCTTAACTTCAAGCTACATTTGGACCAAGGACAACTGTTATTCGCTTTCAAGATCTTAAGAAAAAAGCTCATAGGCTGCTCTATCGGTCACCTGCTAAAAGTGATTGCCGCAAAATTCCTACCCTCTATCTCGTATGGCTCGGAAATTCTGAACATTAAAGATGCCACAGTTTTAAATACAGCACAATCCACATTTTTTAAGAGATTGTTTTTAATACCGCTACATACTTCACAGGCACAAATCCGCTTAGAATATGGATTAAAAAATCAGATTATGGCCAGACAAGGTGCTCTAGTAAAGTATTACTGGAGGATGAGGGAAGCAGAAGACTACACTCTAGCCCACCACTGCTGGGTCGAGATTGAAAATCAAGTAAGGCTAGTCAATTCAACCACAACAGTTCTGAAGGAATCCTTGTCGGCACTACAGCTAGAGGAGGCTTGCTCCACCCCTGCAACGTACTCCGGATTCAAAAGCGCGGTGAATAATGCTATCAAGCGGATCTCTTTATTAACAGATAAAACCACCTTTGCAAAAAAACATCACGCTTGGGCTGTGATACATGCCTACCAGAGGCTGAAGCCGCAACAGTATCTGATTGAACACTTCTCCCACCAGAAAAAGCACTATCTGACGCTGCTACGAATGGGGTCATTTCCCTTAAAGGATCTGACCCCAAAATGGAAACACACATGGCCATCCAAGGAATGCCGCCTTTGCGGTCAAGGGGACGAGTCACTATTAGACTTACTATGTACTTGCCCTTCTTTATTGGAAACTCGAAAAACCACCCTTCGGGAGGCCCTAAGGAAGGAAAAAATAAGAACATGCAGAGCAGCAGTCATCGGGTGTCTTGGAGGGTCGTCGATTCCCCTGTCCTGCAGAGCCATAAAATTCTGGAAAATCGCGGCAAAAGAATTGGAAAAAAGTGACTCAGTTCAAGTAGCCAAATAATACCTTGTTGGCACATATTCTTTAAATGTACTGTTATACCTGTCAATATTTTACTTGAATTAGTTGTCCACCGTTCGCGGTTACGACCTTAAGGCCTTTTATAATATGCTTTTAAGATGTACACTTAAAGTATTGTGTTTCATGATGGTTCTCCATCCTTTTATGATTTTTAACGAATTAAATAAAAGTATATTTTGACTTGACTTGACTATGGACAGAACACTAGCAATATTTAGACAATACAAAGAGCCTGATCTAGAGTTTGGCAAATGGAATGTCATTCATAGAGGGAATGATTCGTCCAGGTTGCTATTTGCAGAACCACTATTCATCATGCTGGAGGATGGTATATTGTCTGAGCCTCAGTTCTTCGTCCACAATCGACAGATCAACTCTATCGACGCTGGTATGGCAGACATGTGTCCGCTATATTTAGATGTGTCTACATTCAGAATGGTACGGAAGGACCCTCACGACAGAGGACAGCAATGGTGGATGTCCTTGACACCGACAACTGTTGCTCTGCTTGGGGGCTAGGACTACATTCCCCATAACTCCCGGAGGGCAGGAGGACTTTAAAGGCAGCTGAGGACTCCTGCAGCATGGTACAGGCTCTGACATCGATGTCCGTTTTAAAGCTTGCTGGGGACTAGGGAAACATGCCACATAACTCCCTGAGGCCACAAGGGGTTTAAAAGCAGCCGAGGAGTCCCGTAGCGCTGGACGTGCTCTGACATTGATGCTTGTTTTGCTGCTTACTAGGGGCTGGGACTACATGCCCCATAAGTCCCTGAAGCCAGGAGGGCTTTAAAGGCAGCCAAAGACTCCTGCAGCGTGGGACGCGCTCTGACATTGACACCTGTTTAGCTACTTGCTATGGGCTGGCCAACATGCCCCATAACTCCCTGAGGTCAGGAGGGCTTTAAGGCAGCCTAGGACTCCCGCAGCGTGGGATGTGCCCAGGGGAAGACCGGCCCAAGAGTAGGCCCGCCTGTAAGCCCAGAGTTGGTCGGGCCTGGCCCCCCCTGGGGCTTTGTTCCCCCGCCCTTAGCCCGAGTCAAGTTGCTCTTTCACTACGCAAGGTGAGATTTGTTTGCTAGCGGGACATATATTTCAAGGCCTATTGACTATTTCATTTGATTTATTTGAGGCAAATGCGTTATAGCTTGCCATGGTCTGTACCATTTGGCTTCTTGACAGGTCTATTGCGGAAAAGTAATCTAAGCTGCATTATGGGCAAACGCAAACTGGGGGTACCTAATCCTGCGAAAACCAAAAACTCCACTCTGGATGGGTTCATTGAGCAGGTGGTAGGAATCATCGATGAAGAAATTCTGCTCGCAGAATGGCGGTTGTCACTTGCTGCTGACTGCCTTGACTTGCCCTCACTTACTACCCATACGGATCCATCCTTTCTTGCTGGAAGGGCTCAAATCTGTGGTTCATGAGGCTCTATAATTAACATCCAAACCCCTGCCATCGACAATTTTTCCACTCGCTGCCAGCACTGCCCCAGCGAAGTGAAAGAAGCAAGGTCAACAACCCAGAGCAAGGGTCATCATGGCTGATTCTCCGACTTTGAATTGTTGTGACCCTCCTCACTCTTCCAATACTCCTCCAAAGGACCCAGACATTAATGACCTCCTTACCCAGTTGTCTGACTCCTTCAAATCAATTTTATCCACCAGCCTTTCTCCAGTACTTTCTCGCTTGTCTGCCATTGAAAGAAAGCTGTTCGAGGTCATGGGGTTTGGTGACGGGTTACGCAGCAGGGGTAAACTAAACCCCACCTTTGAAACTATGGCTGCACAAACTACAGTCCCCATGGACATATATAAGACCCCCTCCAATTCTCGTATGTCTTCCCACCAAATGCCACTTGGAACTCCATCTGAGACACTCCCCCACTCATCACCCTCCAGGGTCCCTCCAACATCAGGTTTATTTGGCTGCCCATCAAACTTTGCCAGCCTCAGTCAGTCTCAGGGGCAGTTCACCAGCATTTCATCTACCCCCTGCCCCTGTGTAGTGATTTTAGCCAACGTACCAAGACCCGAACCACAGGTGACTGAGAGCACCAAACAGTTATTGAACAAGGCCACTCATTGGCTACACTCTAATGTTCGTTGTAAAGACAGCTTGTTTCCAGATATTCTGTTGGCCCATAGAGTGGCATGGGTGGACTCCATGGGTAAGGAATATGAGCGAGATTGTATTATTGTTAATTTTGCCAATCCATTTGTAGCAGGAGATTTGATTCACGCATCCTACCAGAGCTTTGTTCAGCAAAGTGATGTGAAGGTATTGCCATTGGAGTACTTCTACAGAGACTTTGGACTGAGTGGTTGGTGTCCTGAGGGAAAAGAATGTCCCCGAGTTCCCACAGAGCGTACCCTATTCTGTGCCCACCAATAATCGCTTTTCTGTTTTGTCTGGGGAGTGTGGCATCGACTGACTCAAAAGCCCCCCTACGATGTCCAATGCCGCTTTTGGCACTGAAGTTAACGTACCCAATAGGGTGTTCACTCCGCTACCTGCTACTGACTTGATCATGGAAGTTGTTCACAGACCTACTATCAAGCCCCCATTGGTAGTATCTCACCCCAGTAATAAGGCCAAGCTGATGAGCTGGAATACAACTGGCCATGCAGCCACAGTCCGAATGAAGCCTTTGCTGGATTTAATCTCATCATACGTTATTGTCATTTTACAGGAGACCTGGGATCCTAGGGACTTATTCTGTAATAGCTTCATCTGTTTTTCTGTTTCTGATATATCCTCTGGGATGAGAAGGGCCCACACTGAGTTAGCCGTTTGGTTTAAAACCACCCTTGATTGCATTATCTCTCCCATCCCTACAAATAGTAGGTTAATCTAGGCGTTTCAAGTCAATTGGTCCTAAACCTTTAGCTTTGTCCTCACTCATTTCTATAATGATAATTTTTCCACCAATGACAACCCAAAATTCACCCTTTGCTCGATTTTATTGGTGACCTGGAATATAGTTCCAACTCAGACAATGGTATGAATATTTTCTTGTTGGGGTCTTCAATGCACAACTTGGTTCTGAGGAGGAAGGCTTAGCATATCCTGAACCACACATTTTCAACCCCATTCATTGGTAGCCCCAGCTGGTTTCAAGGACTGTAGAAGGTCGATTTTATGCCTCCATTTGCTTAAATTTGACCTCTGTTACGTGCTTGAATGGGTAGCGCCACAGTACCTTTCCTCTCCCACTTTTATTGGAAGGGCTGGAACGTCCATAATAGAATATATTTTTATCAGTAGGAACTTCCTTCAAAACATTGTGGATGGTGAGGTAATGCCTAGTACCTATAGTGATCGCAACCCCCTTTCTTTTACATTGGCATGCTCAGAGGATCGCTCCTGGGTCATTGCTCTGGGGGGCACGAATGTCCTTCCGAGGAGTGATGAACTTAGGTTAGTGTGGAAGACTGCCAACTTGACTGACTTCCAGCGCAGGCTTTGTATAGATCATTTAAGTATGCTCTGTGACTGCCTAAGACTGACTAACAATTCTACATGTAGCATGAGCATTTTTGTTGCCCTAGGTCACACCATTAAACCATACCACTTAAAGCCCTTAGCAAACACCAAGACAGCCGCCCATTCCTAGTTTGATAAGGCATGCAGGCAACCCAACAGGTGCTTGCATAGCACGTTAAGGGTTACTCTCAGGAATTTGGTGGCTGTTGCCTCCTGCGGAAGGTCATAGATATTGGCCATCAGCAAGAGGAAGGCGAAACTTAGGGAGGAAGTATGGACTACCCTGACTACCTACTGTAGGTCTAGAAATACTGGTTTGTTTTGGCATACTGTCAATAACAACAAACTCCTTAAAACTGATGTCAACTCGATTTGTGTTAATATTAGTGCAGATGCCGGGGTGGACCACTTTAGACAAGCGTACCGCATGTCCGGCATAGTGAGTGGAGATTCCGATACTGGTACGCCTACTTTCCATTGGGTATCGAATTTGCTGTGGAAGAAGTATCTGAAGCCATCCATGAAAGTCTCATGCATAAAGCCCCAGGGCCCGATGGGGTACACATGGATTTATATAAGTTGGAGTTGGATTTGTGGGCACCTATTATTACAAATTGTGCCAATACAGCCTGTTAGACCGCTTTGCCTTAATTTTGGCATTCAGCCATTATTGTCCCTATTTTTAAAAAAGGGAACAGGTCATCTCCCTGTAACTATAGGCCCATGCCCCTATTGGACTCTTCGGTGGGGTCATCCTCAATAGAATTATATTGTGGGTTACTGACAACCATATTAACTCCGATGTCCAATATGGTTTTAGACCCAGCTTGGGCACCCAAGAACAGTGTCTCAACTAATATTTATTAATTAGTAAATGCACTTCAGCTAAAGGTGGTCCCGTCTATCTAGCCTTTGTGGATCTGGCCTGCACTTTTGATAGCGTGGTCAGTTTCAAACTATTGGAAGTGTTGGAATCAATAGAGCTTGATACTGGCCTGGTGTCGTTCTTATGTACCCTCCACCTAGACCTCAACGCTTCCATTAGATGTGGGCCAAATGGTGAATGTACTGAGAGCTTCGGCCCAGGTCAAGGTGTCCAGCAAGGATGGGTTCTTGCATCAATCTTATTTCTTTTGTATATTAATGAATTGGATTCCACTGCAGTTGGTAAGGGGAAGGACATGCCGACTGTGAATGGCCAGAGCGTTCTCAATCTTCTTTATGGAGATGATGCTGTTTAATGCCAAGCACACCTAATGGTTTTCAGTTACTGTTAGATGCCTTTGTTAGCTTTATGGATGGCCTAGGCTTGAACATGAATTCAGCCCAAACCTTCATAATGGCCTGTGGCCCTAAAAATGTGATCTCGCAATGTCTCGCACTTCGGGGAACCCCTATTGCAAAAACTCATGAATTTCCATACCTGCTGGTCACATTTGACTCTCAAGGAACCTGAGCCCCCTGCTTGAAACAGAGAAGATTTAAGTTTTGTTACTCGATTCGTTATCTTTTCAGTCACAAATAAAAGGAAGCAACTGTGGCGAAAGTGTCGCTCATGCCCAAGTTTAAAGCCTAGTAATCATGATAATTCTGGTGCTCACGCACAATTGATACATCTATTGCCTAGATGTGTCTCTTCAGGATGCCGGTCAAAAATCGTTGACTCCAGCCAAAAATATTTTGAAAGTTTTCTAGTGGGACACTCTTTGTACAAATAAGTAGATCAGTTTCCAAAGCTGCCACCCTATTCTGTGTAAGTATAGCAAATATACAAAACAATTTTCAGTCCTTGTACATTCCTTCTCAAAATAGTCCAGACTTCATGTAGCACAGTAGGTGTTTTTTTACTTCTTCTTGATACAGTTGATAAATAGCAGATGATGTAGCTCAGTAATGACAAGTAACAGATGATTCAGCCGACACGTGTTTCGACCAATACTTTGATCTTTATTAAAGCTAATGCAGTAATACATAAAAAGAAGAAAACACCAATAAACATTAAAAAATACTATTCAATAAATGTTTGTTTAAAATCAGAGCATATACTAGTACACAGGTGCAAATGATTGTGTTGTCAAACTATACAACGTTTATTAGCAGTGTGATTAAAAATGATTTATAGATCTTCCAAGAACCATCACCCAACAAGGGTTAAATCCAGCTTTAAAGAATATAGAAGAGGGGAAGAGAACTGTCTGAGCTGAGGAAGCCTGCCAACAGTGAGTACCTGCTGGTTCAAACTACACCAGGGATGGAATCGTATCTGGAGATGGTGCCAAAAACCTGGGACAGGGTATTATTGACTAGATTCAGGCTGGGCCAGATCAGGATCCATCTCTCCTTCCCACTGGGCCAGTTCGATACCAAATTCATTCTGGTTTGCTCTTGTGATGTGCAATCTCTGCAAACACTGGCACACTTTGTTATGTTTAGCAGGCTTTATCGTAGCTACACCAGAAGGTTTTTAATTCCGCTTCTTAGAGGCGTTTCTGTCTCCTGATATTTCTGCACTTTTATTTTTGCAGATGCTTCCCACACCTGAGGTATGTGTAGGTGTGATTGCTTTTCTTAAGCATGCTCTTCCGTGTAGGCAAACACTATTGTGTTAGCTGTCCTGAATACCCCTGTTAATTTTGCTGACAGGCTTGAAGTTTTTATTGACATCCATTTGTCTTCACATAGTATTTAGTATTCTGTTATTGTACTGTATTCTGTTGCACAGGTTCGCTGTTGTACTATTTTTGCTGTAACTACGTGGGGAGTTGACGCCAAGAAGGACGGTTCTGCCCTTGGGTTGTGTGGTTATTGTTATTAATGCTGCTCTTGTCGTTTTTGTTGATGGTACATATTTTTAATGTATTGTTTCTTTATTGAACGTTGTCGTGTAATTAGATTTTTAGTATTTGTTCTAAAATGGAAGCTGCCCAAGTATGTCATGTGACAGACTTATTTGTCAATCATTTAGTCTGCTGCCGAAAATGTCTGTAATGTTCGGAACTTTTGTCTCTTCCATAAGTTCTTTTTCATACATATGAATTTATATCATATATTTAATGATTAGTTTTAATGTATTTAATATGTATGTGATTTTATGTTTTTATAAACCGAATAAAGATTGATTGATTTATTGACAGCAATGGTGGACAGGGTTTCAGACACTGAGCGCATCCGTCAACACACACCTGATCAAAACATAATCAAAAACAAAACCCTGCAGCTCTAACTACAAAAGACACTCATCTAACTACACAAATCACTTACTACTTACAGCACGAAGCACCAGCAGCAGACCTATGCCATCTATTTTTGGGGAAAATGTCTGGAAGAGGACAACTCATATTCTTTGAAAATGAGTTAACTGTCTGATTGATCCTCAGTTGTTTGGAGCACTATTCCAGACTTCAACCATGAACTAGGGAAGAATACTGTTTCCAACACCAGACTCTCACAAAGGACATCAGCAAATGGTGGAATGACCTGTGGGCAAGAGTCCATTCTCTCGCTTCCAGGGTACACCAAGATAACCTGCCAAGTGGTGGTGGCTCTCACAGTGCATCAACCTCATGCCCTGGGAGGAGAAGATATTGTCTATACTATACACTGAAAGTATCATGGGAATTCCAGACGTAGTGGAGACTGGTAAGTACGAACACTACCTATCACAAAACACTCTCCATACTGTTACACACTTAATCCCTAATGCAAATCTCTACACTAATGGCAACCTATTCATGCAAGTATGTTAACTGATGTTTCTCATAACCCACTGAATTCTCTAGGTCTTCATAATCTCCCATTTACTCAGTCACAACATTCTCATTAACTCATGTCGGAAACACAAACAGGTGTTGCATTAGATTTGGACACAAACACATCCCTCATATGTACAGACAACACCTATCAAGTTACTGATGAAGCTTTACCCACTCTTCTGATTTACATAGCATATTCTATCTCTCTTGATCTGATACAATATCACAGAAATAATTTGTGGTAGTTGAAATTTGAACAGAAAAATACATGTTAGCAGAACTAGTGTTCTAGTTCTTGGTTTGGAAATAACGCATGACTGCATTCTGCAATTTTCTATTGTTTTCAAATAATTGTACAAACATGATATAGAATGATACCTACAAGCTAAAGAATGGAAATTGAAGTCATTATGAAGGTTAGCTATTTTGTCTAATAAGTAAACACATTACCTTTAGAGACATTATCACACATTGAGTCAGTTGTTCCTTCAAAAGTGCAAGAACTACTCATTTTTATTAAAACAACAGGCACACATCCATGGACTCATTTACATAGACGTGAAAATAGAGTGATGTATAGATGTCACTCAAAATCAATGCAAGTAGTCTGTGTCTGGTGAATATAGTGGTTCAGCTTTGTCACTCAACTGTGGCACGACATACCTCTGCTAACAACAGATTGTTAGGAGAAGGGACGCCCTTTCAGCTGATGTCCAGAGATTGTTCGTCAATCTGTAGGAAAAATACTGTCATAGATAGAATTTAAGAAATGAGGGCGAATGGTGCACCTCCAATATGTATGTACCTAATTGACCCAACTCACCAAAAGGGCATGTTGGAGTGACAGGGAATCAGCTAACCGAGAGGTATTTAAATCACAACTGCATATTGCCTCTCACAAACGGTTTTTGTTATGATATTTTAAATATTAATAATATAACATTGTTTTTGCCTATAAAATAAAAAGATCTATTGTGATGGCATGTAGCTTCTATGATGATATCATATGTTGCTGCCTCTCCTCACTAAACTCCATAAGAAAGCTAGGATAGTTCAACATTATACATGTCACAATTATTGACTTCCAAGTGTTTGAGGGACTATACTTTGCACAGTGCTGCTGAGGTGTAGTATGATTGACCCTGGGGCAAGTGAGTGAAACAATCCCACGTTTCACAACTCACACACCTACCTAGTCTTGAAATGTGAAACCACAAATAACTTTACTTCTCTCTGTATTAGTTTTTATCAACATTTTGTAATTTACTATGAATAAATATTTGATTTGCCTGCCAGTTTGATCAGTAATATGTAATGTAAAAACATTGAAGACCAGTTTAAAATTATAAACATAGACAAAGATTTGACAGTAAATATATTCATTAAAAATACTAAAACTAGCATTATATAAATATTTCTAATCTTTGCTTTTTAAGGTGAAGCAGCAAAGTCTCAACCATCAGCCTCAATTATAGAAGACCACTAGCCTTTTGTAGCAAATCCACCTTTTCTGCATGGTCACCCCAGATTTTTCACCTTTTTCTGGACTGTATTCATGCTGGATTTAGAACTCTGTGCACTTTACGCCTACTAAACAGGTGTGTCTGTTCTCCCCTTTTAACATGGTTAAAGTGACTTACACCTGATTGACATATTTAGCTTGCCTACAAGTTCCAAGTATATGGTGTAGGAAATACACCCATGACCTGGAAGTTGAATACCACCTGGACTGCAGTACCTATTGTGCCATCCACAGAATGGGCCTATAAAACATGGATTCAGGTTTGCCCTGTGTAGCCTGACTGCAGCAACCTAAAAACCTGCTGTCAATAACTAATTTTTGAAAGGCGATAAAAACTGTTTTTAAATATTAATGTCACAACTAATTATACCTTGTCTCCTACAAGGTAGGATGGCTGATACTTAAAAGTGAAACATGTGTGAAATTAAAGTTGCATGTTCCTCCAGTGACTAAAAATTATTTTAACTGTAAGGGCTGTAGCTGTAGCCTAGGAAATGTCAAAGTACAGATAATAAACTTTGATTTGTAAATTTTGATAGGAAATGGCTAAAATGGTCATTCAAAGACTATTTTTCATATTTAGCAAAAGTCTGATTAATTGGTGAAGTTACAATGTTAATACATATCTAGGAGAAGTAACTTTTAGAAAGTAAAATTTTCCATACTGAGAATTCTGGAGGTTAAATTGCACTGGGCTCCTGGAAGCTGGCTAGACAGAGTTTGACCTTGATGAGGTTTGAAAACTGCTGGCAGAGCAGAACAGTGGCTTAGGCCTTGTGGCAGGATGGACTGGTTGTGGGGCATTTGATCCCTTTCAGCTCAGGAAGGACGTCTGTCGTGGACCCATAAACTTTATTAACTTGAAAGGGACAGAAGTGAGGCCTGCACATTCGGAGTTTAGTATGAGGAAAAACCTGAAGAAGGAAAAGCCTTTGTACCCAAGGCCCATACTAGCCAGATTGGCTCCAAACCCAGTGGGAGGAGTGGACACAGGGGAGTGGACTGCTCATTTTTCCTGGCCACACCTCTGATCTTGAGCTACATAAAATAAGACTAAGTCATAAGGTAAAATCTTTGACCGGGACGAACCCGCTTGGTGTAGGTTATCATTGGTGCTTCATGCCTTTTGGCGCTAATTTTACTTAAAACTTTAAAAATTAATATTTCCAGTTCCCCTTATAGCTTTTACTTGGTTTGGTGTGATTTTTTAAATAAAATGTATTCTATTTTTCTAATTCAGTTTGGATTTTTTATTGTTTAATGTCTTTAATGTATTCCAGTTTTGGTACCCCATAAATAAATACTTTACACATTGACCTAAGTTAAGCCTGTCTGGCCTGTATCACAGCAACCAGGGGGGTAGAGCGCATGTTAATTTAGTGACGTTTGGGATTAACTCTGGTGGTACAGTGTTTCTTGAGGTGTGCCACCACAAATAATAATCCACTTTCTCACACCTTAAATGGGAGCAGTATTGCTGTAGACGAGGTTGCTTTTCAAGACCAGAGTGGCCAGTTTGTGTGGCCAACTTCCTATGCCTCTCTCTGAGGACACAAGATCTACTACTTCCAACAGAGTCCCGACCCCATTAGGCACATTACTGTCCCCACAAGTTCTCTGTGGTCCGCACGCTAACAACTATGACCACCCCGGCCCTGGCTTCTGTTACAACCATAGCTGTAACATTTGCAGTGCAGTTAGGAAACACCACACCTGTGGCCACCCACTGAAGGTCACAGGGTGGTTTGGAAAGGGCTGGGGGAGGACCTGCTGTGGGGAGAGAGACTCAGGGTGTGGTCGCCAATGTCAACAACATGAGTAGAAACCTGGTGGGTGCAGCTACGTGGCAGGCACATCAGCTGGGCCAGAATAGTGAAAATCTTATGGCTCCGAGATGAGAAATGAGATCCAGAGGGCCCAGATTGAAATACAGAGGGCCAAAATGACTTAAGAGGATTGTATGCAGCAGTTTCTCACTTAGCTGCCACTTTCTGTGGTCAAGCACCATCTGCTGCCCATTCAGTCACACAAACCTCTACAGCTGGCAGCTCGACAGAAAGTGGGACACTGGTGCATACGGAGTAACCTGTCTCCGCTCCACCTGTTGACACTCAGGCCACTTAAATAACCCTTAGGAGTGGTTGCTCACCTGGCCTGTTTGAGGACAACACCTAAGAAGACACCAAAAAGAGCATAATATTATGTCCTAATATGAGCCTCTAGACTATTTACCTTATGTCTACAAATTTCCAATCCACTCTTGGACTGTTTTCTGGAAAAGGACTCTAAGCAATTGTTTGCTCATCTTTAATTCCTCATCCGACATAAAAGTTAACTTATTTTCAGGTTATCTAAAATAATTTTTTTGTTATTATTAAAAAGTGAATATAAATTATGTGTGTTATGACCTTCTTCATATAAAATACATTAAATGTTACATTTATGTATTTTACATCATTGACAACCATTTATAATTTCATACGCACAATGCACATTTCTTCATAACACAAACTGTCATCTCAGTATGCCCAACTGCTTCTATAGTTGTTTGTTACATTTGCATTTTAATCAAAAAGGTTTACACATCCCAAAGCCCAGCACGGTCGGACAATGATGGTTTTGGACTTCCCACTAAACATGGCGCATGCCTGAGATGTCTATCATGGATGACAACCTACAAAGGCCCAGATGTACGACCATTTTGTGAGTGCAAAATCGGTCGCAAACCGATTTGCGCATGCAAAATTGGCCATACGCAATGCACGACAGGCACTCGCAAAACAAAAATTTGCGATGCAAATGAATACCAAGTCGCAATAAAAGCGACTACTTTTGCATTCCAAAAATAGTGACTCGCAAATTGCGAGTCGCTAATCAAAATGTACAAAGCATTTGCAAATAGCGAACATGCGCAAAATGGCCCGTTTGCGAATGCTATTTACCACTAATCAGAACTAGGTGGTAACCAATCCCAACCTATATAAACAGGCCCAGAATGCATCAGAAATCTTTCCACAATGGCTGCCCTGTATGTGATAGCGAGGATGATGCGGATACTGGCTGCTCAGCAGAGGAGGCGGAGACAGAAGAGGATATTCAGGGTCAGGCTAACATTGTTTGAGAAGACAGAGGAAGAGCTTTATGACCAGTACAGGCTGAGTAGCACGGTCATCCTAGACATCATAGACACCTTGAAGCCACAATTGGAAAGCAGATCCCTGCGCAGCAATGCAATCCCCACACATGTGCAGGTGTTGTGCTCCCTCCACCTATTGGCCACTGGTAGCTACCAAGATGTCATTGCAGTGGCCGGAGGTATGTCGCAGAGTGCACTTTCGCGTTTTTTTCACAATTTCCTAGATGCCATGCTACACCACATCCATCAACACATCTACCTGCCCAGGGATGATGTTGAACTTGGAAATACAAAACTGCAATTTTACAGAATAGCAAGGTTTCCACAGGTCATAGGGTGCATGGATGGGACCCATGTGCCCATATGTCCCCCATCCCGCATAGAATACATATTCCTTAATAGGAAAAGTACACATTCCCTCAAGATCCAAGTTGTCTGTGACGCAAACAACATCATCACAGACATTGAGGCCAAATATCCTGGAAGCACTCATGACTCATACATCTTCAGACACAGTGGCATATACCAGAAATTAGAAAGAGGTGACTTTGATGAAGGATACCTACTAGGTACTGAAATTTCATGTCCGCAGTGAGATGTATTCAGGGGCGGCTCCTCCGCTATGGCGAAGGAGCGTTGCCCCGCTGCTTTCTCGCAGAGGGAGAAGCAGAAACATAAAATGATAAGAACTTTTAGTTATTACCATTTTATGTTTGCGTTGCGGGTGGGCAGGGCTGCTCTGCTCTCCGAGCAGGGAAGGGAAGGGGAGGAGTGCTATACCCACTCCAAAGTGCGCAAAGACTGTTTGGTCGGCCCTCTCGGGCCGCCCAAACCAGTCATGCGACTTTGCCCTTCTCCATGCAGGCTGCAATGCAGCCTGTATGGAGAACATGCCCACCCCATAAGCCCCTTGCTGGGCGCTGTCCCGACCAATCACAACGCTGCATGCAGCATTGTAATTGCCTTAGGGAGGAAGCCTGGTTGCCTGCTTCCTGTTCCTGTCGGAGTCAGGAGAGCAGGAGCCGATAAGACGCGGGACCCAGCCTCAAGTTAAGTTTATTATCTTTTTGTTTTCAGTTAACCCCCACCACATGACGTCCCCCATGGCCCCCCTCCCTGTGCAACCCCCCTCGTGCCTGCCCCACCACCCACGAGCCATGCTGGCAGTGACTGGATCTATTTGCACTTTAATGTCTGTCTGCAGGTTGTCTCACCATCATATATCTCTCACCAGGTGACAGTGTATATGCCCTGCGGCCATGGATCCTCACAGCATACCTGTCTCCAAACACCGCACATGAAAGGCGGTACAACAGGGCACATAGGCGCACCAGGTCCGTGATTGAGTACACATTTGGCATCCTAAAATTGCGCTTCAGGTGACTCCACAAGAGTGGCGGAGCCCTGCAGTATGCACCCGAGACTGTCTGCAAAATAGTGGCAACATGTGCCATGCTTCACAACATGGCCTGCAGGGGTGGATTGCCCATGGATGTGTCTGAATCTGAATCAGAGGATGAGGACCCAGGACCACCTGCCCAACAGCAGGGGGATTGTAGCTCTGCAGCAGAGGGGAGAAGGCGCAGGGACCTGATAGGCAAAAATTATTTTTAAAGGTATGCCCAAAATAATGACACACTACCCTCTATATAAGACAGTACAAAATGTGACTGCAACTTTGAAATTTAGCTTTATTGTGCAAGCTGGCACAAACAAAATCAGGGCAAACTGTCCATCACAAAACGCATGATTGAACAAATGCATCACTGTATTGTGGTTACATCACCACAAATTTGAACAAAGATATAGGCCAATGACTGTGCAGTTACTGTTCACAAGTCACTTCCTGCCTCTACGTCCAGCCTGGGTAGAGCTGCCACTTGGAATGCCAGCCTGGTGGCTCCTGCTTCTCCGCAGAATTGGTGTTTCCACAGCAGACATGCTACTGCGGCTGGAAACCTCACCGTCAGCGCCCTCTGTTGCACCCCCACTGGCAAACATTTTAGTTTGCAGTGTCTCCACTGCTGCTGGTATTTGTTGTAGTCCGCGTGCCACATCACCACTGTAGTGGCCCATCTCCACCTGGAGATCCAGGGTGCCCTTCGTGTGTTGGGTAGTTGCCTGTGCTACCTTCCCAATGGCCCTGGTCAAAGCGTCCATCTTGTGTCCCCTGCTGCACTCCATGCGTCTGTGCTGCCCCCTCTCCTCAGCCAATTCCTTGCACAGATCGCCAATCGCACCTGTGAGGGCATCAAATTTTGCTTCTAGGTGGCACTGGTTATCAGACATCTTTTGAGTAATGTCCCTGAATCCCTGGCTCAGCTTAAGGTTCATCTGCCTGACTTGTTGTTGTTGCAGGTGCTGGATCCTGAGCATCGCCTGTTCCAGGCCTCCAAACAACACCTGATTGGCTGCTCCAGCAGGGGGCTGAGTGTGCAGACTGGCTTGCATCCGCCGTATGGACTGCTGGGTTGGATGCACCAGCCGGACCCTGGTGACAGGAGTTCGTCTTGATGCTCCTGTCTGCTGTGATGCTGTTGTCACAGTGGCTGAATCCTGTGTTGAGGACGCTGCAGCAGTGTTTGGGACTTCAGGACAACTTGGCCCACTTGATGCTCCCCCATCCTGCCCTTCCTCCTTCTGGAGATGATCCTGGCTTCCCTCAGTGTCATCTGCACTGTACTCTCCTCCCAGTGGTGTATCTATGTGGCAAAAGATGTAAAGAGAAAAAAATATGTGAGTCACTATCTCAGTGGGTTTTGATTAGCAAGTTGCAAATTGCAAGTCACAATTTGGCGCTATTTGCGACTCGCAATTTTGGATGGTCGTACATTTGGCCCAAAGTGCAGTAATGAACTACCCTTGCCCAGTGTTTGCGGTCCTGCTTTGGTTATAATGGTCTGTGATTGATGGATTCCATCATGCCACTTGTAAGAGTACATTGACGTAAATTCCATCACGTTGGCGTACACATTTTTTAAGGCCATTAGGCCACTTGCCTCCTAACAATCAAGTGTATACCTCCCCAACAGTTGCTGTTCATTTTCTTCTGCAAGGACCCACTATGGCTGATGGAGCAAGTGACAGGGTTCCCAACATCACTCCAGAGAAGTTTGATATCCTTGCGGATGGGGCGCTGACCAACTACAACCAGCTATGATCCAGTAGAGAGTCGGGTAAACTGCATGCATGAAAGGAACGTAACTTTATATTTAGTTATTAATAAGATTGTGAGTGACTTTGCACTCTCACCCTAATGCTTAAGAAGTCACAAGAACCATCTGAAGGATTATTCAGAGCCCTATGAGGTGGCAATTTGTGATTTTCACACAAGCTACTGCAAAACTACATATTATTTACACCTTAGGTGTAAAAATTATAATTTTGATGACTACATGAACCGTATTCTTATACAAGAAATATGAAATACAGAGTACCCTGGCTGACTGCCCATCTTTTAAAATGAATAGGTAATGACTGACCAAAACCACACAGCTATATATTGTTGCAAGAAATAGATATGGCTGCAACATTATTTTGGGTCTGGTTAATTTTTAATTTACTCAGGTACATCAGAAATTATTATGTTATGAACTCCCAAAACCATTATTGACTGTTAAACAAGCACTTAATTAAATTGTTTAGGCAAAACACTTTACTGGCAAGGTAGTTGGTGATCATACAGAAATGAGTCACATTGGTGAGGGCATGCAGGACCTCCCTTAGCATGGGTAAGCTGTGTGGTCAACAACAATAAGAGCGACAAAAGGATTAACATCCGTGGTGTCACTAAGCATCTCATGTTTTTGCGTGAATGTTATTCAATCTAATACAAGTAAACATGGCATTATCAGAGCAAAGAAAGGCCCTGGCTGTGGAAGTTAACTTTCCACCTGTTAAGCCTATGGTGAAAGTGCCTTTTAACAATTCACAGTGCACTTGACTTTAACAAAGACATTGATCCTTTTTTAATGGACTGGGTACTCTTTAACATTTTGAAAGGAGTACCCTCTACAAAAAACCCAATGGCCCTGAGATCTTCTTTACCTGAATGTCTTCTCCATAACAATGTGACATGTAGACCAGACACATAATCAGACGTCCAATACTTTACAAAGACTAATGTCTATTTGCTTTTTTGTTTTCTCATCTTCTTCTTTGTTGGTAAGCCCCGACAAAAAATAAATATCTGCAGGTCTTTACTATGGAAGTGTGCCAGCAGGATGTCTTTAAGTGCTGCAGTATCCACTGCAGCAAATGGTAGGAGGATTTTCGGTGGTAGACCGGCCTAATTCAGTGCTTAATTTGAGCTGGTGATTTCCAGTGCTCAGCACCGGCACTTAATTGTCAACACCATGGCTTGTACCAGTCTGCCACATGATTGCGATGCTAAAAATGACTATTGACTGACGCCCAAGTCATTCTTATAGCTTTGGGGGCCTAGAGTAGGCACAATTGTCACACTTGTAAGAGTGTGAGGATTAGTAATTGTGTTGTTAGTGCCATTAGCAGTGCTGGCAGGAGCAATGTTTGGTGCAAGCTGCAGTGGCCTCCTGACGAGAGCCCTGGCACTTATTTTTTTTTTACAAAACTAAGCACTGGCCTAATTGCATTAGCAAAACTGGGAAGGTCCTCCCACCATTAATATGACTGCGGCATTCACTGATCCCCATGATCTGGCACATTCTGGCAGTGGTCTACCCCGACTTTGATTGGGAGATGAAGGATATGAAGCAGCAACAAGAGGTAAGTGTATTCATCTTAATTATTCTTTATAGTTTTCAGGTTGCAATATAACTTCACAATTATAAAAGTTTAAAATAAGTTCCTATCACAAGTGACATAGGATATGGTAGACTTGCCCCAGGTTTGGAGTTTGCTGGACAGCTATTCCGTCTCAAATGTGAAATATATCCTGGTCATCCTATTACAAGCGTAATTACATATAATTCACTTGTAATAAAGAGCACAGGATATCTGTAACATTAGTGAAGCAGTAACATAGCCATAAAACTATAAATGAGGCACAGTGTCAATACTGTATTGATAACTTTGCTGGTGAAATATCTGTTACTGATGGATCACACCCTCAAAAAAAATTCCAACCTTCCCTTTCATCAAGTGTTTTTTGAGACTCACACTTTTGGGGTGCACGTAAACTGTTTCAGATGTGCTCATGTTTATCTTGAACATGATGTTTTGACGTAAATGTATTTTAAATTTTACTACCAGAAATAGATACCATCCCTTGGTCAGTCCTTCAGTCTGTATTTATATAAAACATCCTGGTCCTGGGCAAATGTATATAGAATACTTTTGTTTAAAAAGATGGCCCAGACATTGGCATACACACAGTTGTTTTTACCATTGGTCCATATAGTTGTGCAAGTGTGATAGATATGTACAAATGTGAATTCAGGGCATTGGCTTTTAGTATATATAATGTGCGGAACGTTGCTATCAATAATACCAATCTGTGTCTGAATTTTATTTTGCCAGAAGGGACAGTTATTAAAAAAGATGGCAGAACGGACATACACAATTTTCCAAGTGCATTAAAGCATATCCAACTTGTAATAAGTTGGCCAAAATGTATGTTAAATTTGTGACATAGGCACTGATTTAGGGCCAGATGTACGACCATTGGATTTAGCGCCTCGCAATTTGCGACAAATTGCGAGTCGCAAATTGCGAGGCGCTAAATCCAATGTACAACTGTGTCAGAGACACTGTTAGCGATTCCCAATGGGGTCGCAAAATGCGAGGCTCATCAATATTCATGAGCCACTCGCACTTTGCGACCCCATTGGGAATGGCCAGCCTCACAGGGATGGTGGCCTGCTGGGGTCAGCAGACCACCATGTCAGTGACTGCTTTTCAATAAAGCAGTTTTTTTTTAAAAATGCAGCCCGTTTTCCTTAAAGGAAAACGGGATGCATTTAAAAAAGAAAAAATGAAACGTTTTCGTTTCCTTTTTTAAGGGCAGGAAGTGGTCCCTGGGACCACTGCCTGTCCTTAAAAATATTTTCCCCTGCATTCACAAAGGGGAAGGGGTCCCCTGGGGACCCCTTCCCGTTTGCGAGTGCTTTACCACCCTTCTGAGAAGGGTGGTAAACTGCAACTGTTTCGCGAGCGCAATTGCGGTCGCAAAAGAGTCATACATAGCTGGAGGACTCGCTATTAGGAAGGGACGGATGCCCTTTGAACGCCCCTTCCTAATAGCGACTCGCTATTCCTATTTTGCGTGTCGCAAATAATTTGCGACTCGCAAAATAGGAATAGTACATGGCCAACTCTTTTTTTGCGGTCGCAAAGGGGTCTGAAACCCCTCTGCGACCGCAAAAAACGGTTGTACATCTGGCCCTTAGACTTTTACAGATAGGTCAATCCATCACAATCCTGCCCGCCTTATTACAAGTGCATTATATTCCATGGCACTTGAAATAAGGTGGAGAGGCTGTCAGTTACGTTTGTGGTCAAATAACCCGCCCACCAAACAGTAAATCAGGCACATAGTGTCCCTTACGCCTAACTGTATAGCTGTGACACAGAGTTTGAGATTGAGTTACAAATGTGGATGCTTAGTTGAATATAGCTTTAATTAAAATGACACCATTAACAGATATAATGCATGATGTGAAGTTTTGCAGATGGGTACTTTGTCACAAAAGTGATTGATATTCCATCTGCCTTCTTACAAGAACTACATAATACAATTCAGTTGTAATAAGGCAGAAGGAATAGCCATTACATTTGTAATGGAGCAACTGGTCTTCAAAAATTACAATCAAGGTATTCCATTGTGTGCTATTTATTGAGATTAGTTATTGCAAATATCTTATGTTTGGCCCTCTTTGATGTGTGTACATTTTATGTTGTCCTCTGTAGTAAGTAACTGATGTGTGCATATGTGTGCTTTCAGCTTCTTATGGGGTGAGCGAGCAAAATGCTGGCCAGACTTTGGGGGATATGCAGGAAAGCCACTGGGAGTTAGAAGATAGAGCCACCCATACAAAGGGACCCAGTGGCAATGGGGGTGACGGAGCTCATCAGGAAGTCACAACAGCATCGGAATCTGAAGCCTCCAACTTGGGCCAGTCTCTCGTTGTGGCTGCCAAACTAGCCCAGGCCATAACATCTGTTCCTGAATCTGACACCACCTCGAACACCAGGATCACCCTCATTCCTATTTCTCCAGTACAAATCCAGCACTGAGTCTGTAAATGGGCCATGGTCTCGATCACCCCGGGCACCACTCACCCATCCTGCCAGCACTTTTGTCAGGGGAGACACTGGAGGTTCCAAAGAACCTCTAGCGGGGGGAGATGGCATTGTTGAAAGATGTCCCAAGGTGTCAGTCAGGAGTTCTCTCTCTCTCAGTGCCTCAGTTTACACCATTGCTTCCTGAACATCTGTCCCTATTCCTCTGTCTGATCCCATCCTAAACTCTGACTCCATTACACCACCTGCCCCCATTGAAATCCAAAAACTCGTTCAGCCTACCCGTTTTGTCTTCAGATCGAATCCCTCCACCTCCCTCTACTATTCCACCTGTGCCGAAACCATCCCATACCCCTAATCAATTCCATACCCCCAAACACTCCCATGCCCCAAAACCTCACCCTTCCTTTCACCATCCCTACCAACAACCACCCGGTCCTGCCCACCAAAACAAAAATCTACAAAACCCAACCCATCCGAATAAATAAATAGGGACAAGGACATTCATCAACTCTGGGAAGATGGAGAGACCCATGAAAAAGAGAATACAGCAATGTGGAGGCAAGATCAGGGCATCAAAATCCCCATAAAGACTGTGATGGGACACTATTTTTACTACCCATCCCTGGACTTGACTTTTTAATTTTTAGCTATCATTTTTTGATTCTCAGAACATTTTTGTTGCCTTTAATTATTTATAAACATTTATAATTCAGCCTTGTGCTTGCTGTATATTTGGAGATAAAATTAGTTTAGGTCCACATTATAATTATTGCCAAATTTATTGTGTATTCCAATATGTTGCATAAGTTAACCATTTACCTCCATTCACAAGACTTGTGATTTCCTATGTGGTGCATTGTGTGAGATGTTGTTCATTCATTACACATTTGTGTTAAAGGAATTTGGTGTGTTGTTGTGAGGGCCTATTGAGTGCAGCATTCAGAGTGGTAGTGTGACTAACTACATTCTACTTGATTATTTATGTGATTAAATTTAGGAATAACTTGAGATAATGGGAGATCACTTGTAGTCCAAACCGTACACTTTGCAAGCCTACAATTAGGTTAAGGATATGAGTGTAATGTCTGGAATGTGAATGTATGTCCAGCCCTTGATATTATGTGCCAGATTTAAAGATGTAACATATCAGTGACTGGGTGGAAATATATACTTGGGTCCCTGGTTGAATCATATGATTGTGTTATATGTGGCAAGTGGTAAAGTGGGATGAAGGCTTGGCTCAGAATAGTTGTGTGATCCTTAGTAAACACTTCAATTTGGAGTTATTATTACTATACAATTACTTTTTAAGACATTTAAAAATGTTTAGATATAGAATTATAGTATTATGTTTGTGTGACCAAGTAGATGTGTTAGAGATTTGCAATCACTTACTGACTTAAGGTTTGGGGAGCACTAGTAAAACTTTATCAGGCAAGTATTTTACATGGGTATGTAATGTGAAGCATGTGACCAGATAGGGGAATTTTTTGTTAGATATGGTTTGGTGTATGTAAAGGTAAGTTTAGGTGTACTGATAGGCAGTGGCGTAGCAAAGGGGGGTGGTCCGCAACAGGTGGCACGAGTTTTGGGGGGCGGCGGCTCCTCTTACCTGCGGCCATCGTGGGGAGGCAAGGACAGGAATAGTCAGCACCTCCCCACCCCTCTCTTCTACATACGGGCGGCAAACTCAAGGGCCGCCACGGGCAGCAAAAGGTCTTGCTACACCACTGCTGATAGCTCACAAGGGCATTTAAAAAAATGTTCAAAAAGTTGTACTTACATTCTGTTTTGGTATGGATTGTTTTGTTTTTCCTTGAGCACTGCTAGATAGAGTGCCCAGGCCTTGGAGTAGCAAGGACATGCTACTACAAGGACTTGCTACATGCAAGGACATGCATGTAGGTTTTATGATTGTTCTACTCTAAATGCGGTGGGTTGAGTAGGGCCATTCTGTTGCTCCGTCCGCCATGTTTAGGTACATCATCATTGATAGAGGAAGAAAAATATGGCAGAAGTGGCGAATGGTTGATGGACTTTCGTCTGTCAAATCGCCATACTCTAAATCTGATGGATGGACCCCCATGGTGGTGGATGGATAAACAGATGTTTTATGATGGCCGTGTGTATCTTCCACATTCTAAATCAGGCCCAGTGTTGTTATTAAAGTCACTCCTGGTCTTACTCATCATACTTTATCAGGTCTACAGACAACGACATGAAGTAATACCTATATTTTTAAAACTTTCAATTGACTTGACATTGGTATAAAAATGTATTTAATCCTTGCCATTAGTTGAAAATAATTTACCCCCGTAAATCAGACTCTACCTTTCTCTTAAATTGAGCAAATGGCCAACAATCGAAATAGGCCTTACCCGCAATCTACGTTCCTCTGTCGAGATACAATATAAATGGGAAATATCAGCTCTTTTTCACTACATAGGAGACAGCACATACACTTAATAATACCATACCACCATGAAATCTGACTTCTGCAGTTGGTAATGGAAGAAAATAAAAGTGTAAAAAGTCTTCCTTATAACCACCAGGCCCTCCCGTGGATCGGATAAAATTCGAACTTCCATAGATTTCAAGAATAAGTAAATTCATTTTTGTTGTAAATTAATCAAAATTATTGCAATAAAAGGACAATCACACATTCATCATACCAAATGTTTCCTAATGACATCTCCCTACTCTATAGCTCTATATACTCATCAGAACTCTTTAAAAAATATGATATATTGCAATGCCATGTTGCTCATGTTACTCCACTACTCCTGACTCAAAGATCAAAGACCAAAACTCGTCGGTCAACAATGAGTCAAACAAAGCCAGGGACTGCTGTTTTACACAGGAAATAAGAGCCCATAGTTGTCAAGCCACCAGCACCCAATGCTGTTATGAAAATAATATTAGTTCTTAATAAATGCAGCATCTAAATCCCAACTGTAGTCTCAGTTGAATCAATTAACATGTTTTAGGCAGATAGAAAATATATTTAAGACTGTATCCAGAAACCATTTCTAAGCCAACACCCATCCGTCCTCCAAAGTTCAGTACAGCATATGATGGTGATGGTGCAAACTTTGCCCACACAACAGTAATTTTCAAGGCAATATTTAGACTTCTTGCAGTTCTGAGCTACCACCTGTTTTAAATACATGAAATTTCTTTAATTTGAGTTTTAAACAAATTTTTCAATTTGATATGATCCATATCACTTGACAATGTACCTCCTCCAGACAGCCTCAACAACACGCTTTATAGCTTTACTCACCAGGTGTTTATTGGGCCATTTTCACATTTGACCATATCAAACGTTTTAAGGAAGTTGGCAGCTCACTTCTTAACCTAAATAAATATTTAATATAAAGTGCTCCAACAACTAAAGACTGCTTGAGGAGTGTGAAATCCAGGGGTATATACTCCTACTGTAGGAAGGTGGAGTATTATGTGGTGATGTTGTTTAGGCTTCACCATGCAATACTCTCACAGAACCCCAAAGATAGTCCTTGGATTCACAATAATAAATTGTTAGCTCAGTCCTGGTAGAGTGGCAACGAGCAGTCAGGCTTTACTAGAGGACCAACATGGACGATAAGTTATTGACACGTCTCGGAAGAAAACCGACACCAATTTATAGAAAATAAAGAAGATTTTTATATAAATTTGGACACCAAAACAAGGTCAATCAGATAAGTATAACCGGAGTTATGGTTTTTGGAAGCAAAATTAAATCGGTGCAAATCAATACTGCAAAACTTTCATTGTTGTCAATGGGTAAAAGCACTAGTGACAATCGGTCACTTGCAGGTTGAGCTGCCTGGAACCCAAGGAGCGTAAAGATGATGCGAGACCTAGGACAAAGCCACGACAGTCAGTTCGATTTTACCTGGCTCGAGAAGGCCGGGTGCAGAGTTGTCCTGGCGGCTGTCCTTGGTGTTTAAGCGGAGCTGGTTTTACCGCATACACAGTGTTGGTGGGGCACCGGGTGCAAAAAGTCAACAACGAAGCCACTGCGGGTGTCAGATGAAGGTTTTGTGGAGTTCCTCTGAGGTGCAGAGTCCAGTAAAGGTGGTGGTTGTCAGACTGGTGACTAACATGCCTTGGCAGCGGTAAGCTCAGCAGAAAGTTATTTCAACGTCTGCAGCTCTGAGGGAAAACAGTAACTGGCGGAAACTTGCTGGCTGACAGGACTACATTTTCCACAATGTACTGGACCATCTACTTTTGAACGATCCCTCAGAGGGCCCGATGGCCAGCGCTTCTTTGGTTCTGGTATGTTGTTATTACCTGTGATGTGCAGGGGACTAGTGGCACTAGTCCAGGGTAGTCTGGAATTGCCTTTGGCTCTCAAAGTGGTCCCTGTGTCTTGGGGAGCCGAGCTTTAGTCCAGGATGAGTCGCAGTCATGCTGTTCTGGGAAGGTTGCCACATGTCCAGAGTATCACACCTTTGGTTTCTGCAGCTCCTGTTGCCATAGACTCGGATCTCTCCTTGTGCCCTTTGTTGTAAGTTAAATCAGAACTGAGGTTCTGGTGTCAGAGGTAGCCCTTAAATCCTGCTTTTAGGGGCATTAGAGATGTGAGTGCAAATGGGGAATGGGCTACTAATCCTAGCGGCTAATCTGCCCCTAACGTGACCATTCCCGGGGGAATATGTCGCCTTTTCTACCAAGAATCCTCTATTCTACCACTTTCAAAAATGGCAGATGACTTTCTCAGCTGTACAGACCAGGTACCCCACCTCAGAGGTGTGGCTAGCTTTCAAGAGGTGTACACCTCCTGAATACCTAACTTTCCCGCCTTCCCGGGTGCAAATGTGCCTGGGGGCAGGAGAAGGCCATTTTCTCCTTTTGGAGGCAGCCTGGCTGCATATCACAGGCAGTAAAGGCTTAGAAGCTCACAGCCTTGATGTGCCACTTCACTAGCCATCCTGTCAGGGAAGGAGGTGTGACCTCCTTCCCATTCAGGCCATTGTTTCTGACTTCTAGGAAAGTTTACACATCCTGGCAGGAGGTCAGATTCTGTCTTGGTGGCAGCAGCTGCGGGCTGGCAACCAGAGCACCAGAAAGGATAGGGCAACCAGATGGGCAACCTCTAAGGTAGCCACCTGGGTGCATGCACCATCGTCCTAGACATGAGATTCATGTCAGGGGTGATGAGGAATGTTGTTTGATACCAAACATGACATATTTCGGCAGGACCATAATGGAGCTGGCGGCCTCCAGTTTGCCGGGGTGCCAGCCCATGTATCCTATGGACCGTCTATCACTTATAGTAACCTTTAAAGGTAAAGGCCACTAAAGGGACATATAAGCTTGCACTGATATGTCCTCACCTTTATTATAATGCACCCTGCCTCTAAATGTAAAGGCCACTATAGGGACATATAAGCTTGCAATGATATGTCCTCACCTTTATTATAATGCACCCTCCAGGGCTCAGGAGGCCTTCCCTAGGGGTGACTGGTATATATTTAAAAAAGTGCATTGGCTTTGCCACACATGCGGAGAGCAAAGTCGAGGTTCGAGCAGTTTGCTCTGCTCCTGCAGTCAGCAATGGCAGGCCTGCTGTCAGTAGTTTACTTGGGTCTTTCAGGGTGGCACAAACAGTGCTTCAGGCCATGGTGACCCCTTTAACACCCATGCCCTGGGTACCACTGGTACCATATATACTAGGGCCTTGTAAGGGGGTTAAAGTCCTTGCCAATTGGGGTTACCAATTCATATATATATGTTTTAGGGATAAAGCTCTGGCACTGGGGCCTGTGCAGCAGGCTCCATTCCCCTTTAGAGTCATAACCATCAGCATTGGAGCAAAAAGTGAGGGGGTGACCATATAAGAGTTGGAATTACATAACAAAATATTGCCCTAATGCAATAAGAGTTTTATCAAGCCATTTACCTAGTTTCTTGCAGAACTGGACCAAATTTTGCTTTAAAAACATTAAAAAATGTTAATTCTGCAGAACTATGCAAATCCTTGTATAAGTTTCCATTGCTAACATTAAGGTAGAAGATTTTTTAAATCTGTTTAGATGTGTTTTGGTGATGTGTTTTACTATTTTGGTTAGCATCCAAAAGCTGTATAAAACCACCTTATCTATCATTACCAAAGGTTAACCTCCACTGATATGTACTTTTTCTTCTCCCATAAGCAGTATTTTAGTTTTCTGAGGATTAAGAGTTAGACTGTTCTTATTCAACATTCACGTAACCACGCTAAAGTTATGTGGCTGTCCTGTCACGTAGGACAGTGTCACCTGCCTATTTCGAGAAGCTACAAGTACTTACTGTGGGTCAGTATAGCACAGAGTCCTCATTAGACAAAGCAGGTGCTGCGGGACAGGGCGCTGCCAGCCTCTGTTTAGATGATGGGGTGTTAGGAGAACAGCTGAATCCTGCAGAGAATCTGAATGCAAGATATTTTAAGTTCTGTGTCTTTAGATTATAGATTATTACATGAGCTGAATTAGCAGTTTACGACCCTGGTATGACATTGTCTCTGGAGGACTTCTAGCGGGACTGTTAGGTGCTTGAATGCGAATAATGTTTGGGTGCCATCTTAGGGCAGGTGTGATGTGGCCTGTCCTCGTAGTTTAGATAATACCTTCGTCTAGGCTGTTTTATTATGTTATGTTATGCTATGACTATTTGTAGAGCACACATCTCACCCAAGGAGGGTATCCAGATGCTAAATAAGGAGGGGACTTAGCTGGCCGAGTCTGAGGTCTAGGTAAAGAGACATGTCTCCAGTTTCTTGTAGAATTCAAGGACTGAGGAGGTGGCTCTGATGTACAGGGGGTGATCATTCCAGGTCAGTCCAGGCCTTGAGTGGGAAGTATGAGAAGGGGTAGCCGTCTGCTCTGACTCTGTGAATGTGAGGCAAGTGAGGGGGTGTGAGGGAGCAGGAGACCGACCCATCATAGGTTTCTATTTGAGATGTGGAAATTGACACAGCTGTTGAGGTAAACGGGCCCTAGGTCATGCTAGGCTTTGTACATGCTGGTGGGGAACTTGAAGAGAGTGAGTTTGTGGCTGGGGAGCCAGTGGAGTTCTTTCAGGTGCCGGGTGTTATCTGTGCATGGTGGGAGCCTTTGTGTGAGTTTTCACAGTCACGTAATCAGTTTTGGGTGCAGGAATGTAGCCTAGTAGCAAATTTGGCCAGGTGTTGTTTTGGCAGGAATGACTAAATTTAACTGAGGCTGTGTAGTAGTGGTTTGAAGACATGATATGATTCCATTGCTACAGAAGTATATCTTGTTATTGATAAGCTTTTCACTGTACCTACGATGGGGCCTCTCATTTGTGAAGGAGTTTTTTATATTGTTCAAATACAACCATACATTTGTACTGTTCTTCCTCTCCTTAGGCGCCACAGGATTGATTGTCCAAGTAGTGATGAATAGTAGGGCGCTGAGAAGCACTGGGGGGTTGGGGGGGGGTTGATGGAGCACTGAAGAAGGTGACTTCCTCATAGCAGTGGCCGTTCAGTCCTTTGAGATCCTGAATTTAATACAGTGGCTCGAAGTGGATGCTGTACAGGACTGGTGAATATGGTGAGCCTTGGGGACGCAGCATCTTATCGGAGGGGTGTTGAATGGCCCCTCATCTGTGCAGATGAGCGCAGTCTGGTCAGCCAGGAAGTACTGACGTTTTGAAACCTGCTGGTAGGAACCTGGAATTAGTTTGCCAACTTGGTTAACGTGGTTGCATAATCTACTGTTTCAAATCATGATGAAAGAGCAAAGAGGAAGGTGTTACCTTGTCTGCTGTTCTCAGTGACAGGCAGCAGGCTAGCAGAAATGTTGAGCAGGGATACTTTGGTGCCTCTGCATGCTCAGTAGCTGAGTTGTTAGTAATCTGGTCAGTGGTTGCCCTTAGGTGAGGTTGGCTTTGCCTCCTGTCTTAATGTTTCAGTACTTTCAGAAGAAATGGCGTGTTGGGCATACAGTGGTAATTGCACGGGCTGAATGGGTAAAGGGTATTATTGCTCTACTACGGTCTGCTAATTATCTCTTGTCTTTATGCATTAGAGAGAGTGGGTTTTTTCACATGTCCCCTTTTGCCATCCGTTGACTGTGTCACAAACCTTTTGGAATTACTTCTCTAACGGGTCCACCACGAGTTAGGTTAGCCCAGGGCATTTTTCGGATGTTTACATTCAATGATCAGCAAAGAAAGGGGTTTCTGTGACACACATTGCAAAAGTTAAAATGTGTTTGTTTTGTATAGCCCTTTGTCCTTCAGTGTAGGAGTACTTGATTGGATTTGAATGCACCACTGCTGGTCCACCGCTTCTTGTGAGCAGTGTGCGTTCTGCACAGTGAGCCATCCTGCCAGCACATAACAAATGGACACCCTTAGGACCTTTTGTATCCCTCCGCCAGCCCTCTTGCTTTCAGTGTACATGTGGCTCGGAGAAAGAGGCAAGCAGCCAGAATGACGGTTCTCAAAGACACAAAAGGAAACCCTGAGAGTAGCTAACATGAAAACTACACTGTAGAGATGAACACAACAGCTCTACATATTCAGGGGCATTCCTCCACATTCAGAATCAGGACCAGGCCAAGCATTCGAGTGGTGCACATTACTGGAACAAGCTGCAGTGTTCATTCGATTTGCACTTGTCACTTGAACTATTTCATTATGAAAGACGCCTCCATTGTCAGCTGTGGAACTCCAGAAATATGCAGGTGTTCTCATATTGAAAGGGACTTTTATCAATGCATGTTTAAATTGAGCAATGAGACATTTAGACACAGTACACCATATTATCGTACTGCCCCTGTGCAGCACAGCGTCACCCTGCCCCTCGGCTGTACCCAAGGTCAGGGCAGTATCTCCTGCTATCTGGATATGACTTGTGTGCGGTATGTCACACACACATTGTATTAACAGTCACTTGTGCTTTGTACCACACTTCGGTAGTGCTATAAATCAGACACTTTACTAACAATGAATGTATAGCCCTGAATTTATTGCCACGCGTGGAAGGCTGGGTCAGCCTTGCTGGGATTCAAACTCATCACCTCTGGGACACCGCATTTTGTCAGTGGGGTGCTTTCAGTTCAGTGAGCCATCCAACTAGCTTATGACAGATGGGCAGACACAGTGACTACTGTTTACCCCTCAGTACTCTCTTGCTGAATGCACAGCTCCGGGAGGGAAAGGGGCAGCCATCGTCAGGTGAAAGGCTTTGCTGGCAGCCTTCCGGATGAGTACTCCCTTCAAGAAACTGAACGTAAGAGTTTGCCATGCCAATGATAGATGGTTAGTCACTGGTAAATAAAATGCACTGATGACCACTTCTAAACCAACACTTCTCTCCTATAATATTCTGAAAGTATTCCCTGCATTTTTTATAACTCGTTTTATTGGTTTTTAGATCATATACAATAAATTCAACAACAATCGTATATATTGCACTGCAATACTGTAAAAAACAGTGAATAGTAACATCAGCTGACCATGCGTGAGCTAACCTGTCCTAATACTTCTCCCATGGTTTATTCCTCTCCTGTTTCCCCCTCCTTTAACTCACCTTGGAAACCTCCCTGTTTCAAACTGTCAAACTGAACATTCTATGCACAGCTGACTGGCACAGCCAACTGGAATTGTGATGGTGCATGAAAAGAGTTAATAAAGTTGTTTGAACTTTTAGCGGCTCGTGGCTTATTCTTCATAACATTACCCCTTGGGGGTTGGGTATCTGAATAGGCTATCCAGTCCCCTCAGAACTTATGGTGCTTCTTAGGACAGCCGCAGGACTTATAGACAGATTTCTCCACTGCAGCAGTATATTCCATCCCACGAGTCCTTTCAACAATTGGTGGAGCCAGGTGAGAGCGCCAGGGCTGTGGAATCTCTCCCCTTCCCCCATTCGTCCATCCGTCCTAATGAAACCAATTTTGGTTACAGTGTTATCGCCCTGCCCATAACTTGGAAAAGAATGTTACCAAGATTTCGCCAGTAGCTGCATTTAATAAGGCAGTCCCAAACCATATGGAAAAAGGCATTCGAGGGGTGCCAACAGCGCCAACAACGTGGGGTTAGGTCTGCCTTCATCCTATGTAACCATGAAGGGTAAACGCGGTTCAGGTATTTCAATTGATTGGGTGAAATTTCAAGGAGATTGCCAGTGTACTAGAGGCCATTCTTGCTTCCACCCAGTCGTCCTTGTTTTAGGGGCCCACATCGCCCTCCCATTTTTCCATTTAGTGTCGTCATATGGTCTGGGGTGTTATTCACAAGGGATATGTAACGGTACGAAACAGACTTCCTTTCCAGCCATGATGCCATGATATGTGCTTCTAAAGGGTTATGTTGTGGGAGGGACTGTGTGGGGTCAAGGGAGGCCTCCAGTGCATGGCGCAGTTGAAGGTAGCGGTAGAATTGTGTCCTATGCATGGTGTAAGTGTCTACAAGCTGCTGAAATGTGTACATGGCAGTGTCCACGCAGATATCCTCTATTTTTGAAATACCAATGGTGTCCCATGCTTGGAATCCCTCTTGTGTGGATGTGTGTCAAAGCCAGGTCCCAGACCAGAGTAGCATTTCTGTAGTCGGCACTTCGTGCCAACCGATCCACCACAATGCCTGGAGCCATCTGAGCAGGGTTGTTGAAGTTGTTAGTAGGAGGGTTGTGGGTGTGCTGGAACCGTAGAGGAGATTGAGCATGCAGTGACATTCTAGGGTGCAGAGTTCTACCGCTATAGAGGGCTTGTCTCTACCCATGAAAAAACGCTCACTAATAGGGAGGAGGTGACTGGCCCAGTAGAATAGCTGCAAGCCGGAAAACCCCAGTCCTCCGTCATAGGGCTTGAGTACTAATTTTCTGAAAGATATCCACGGGAGGCCTTCTGTCCATATGAATCTCACAACTTCTCACTGTAAAGTGCATAAGAAGGAGGGTGGGATAGAATAAGGATAGTTCTGCAATGTGTAAAGGAACCAAGGCAGCAAAACCATTTTAAACAGTGTCCCCCTGCCCACTATGTTGAATGGGAGCATTGCCTAGCGGGACATGTCAATCAATCAATCAATCAATCAGGGTTTTGTAAAGCGCGCTACCCACCCGCGAGGGTCTCAAGGCGCTGGGGGGGGAGGGGGTGCAGCGCCGGATCAGTCGAAAAGCCAGGTTTTGAGGCTCTTCCTGAAGGTGTGCAGAGTAGGGGAGCGTCTGATGTTGACTGGGAGCTCGTTCCAGGTCTTTGCTGCGACGTAGGAGAAGGCTCTTCCGCCTGCTCGGGTTCTGCAGATGCGTGGGGTCACTGCCAGGGCGAGGTCGGCGGAGCGGAGGTTTCTTTTGGGTACGTGGAAGGTGACTCTCTCGTTGAGGTATTTGGGTCCAATGTTGTGGAGGGATTTGTAGGCATGGGTGAGTAGCTTGAAGGTTACTCTCTTCTCGACAGGGAGCCAGTGGAGGTCTCGTAGGTGCTGGGTCATGTGCTCGTGACGAGGGGTTCCGAGGACGAGTCTGGCTGCGGTGTTCTGGATGGTTTGGAGCTTGTGGAGCAGGGTTCTGTTTATTCCGGTGTAGAGGGCATTGCTGTAGTCCAGTCTGCTGGTTACGAGTGCGTGGGTGATGGTCTTTCTGCATTCGGGGGGGAGCCACTTGAAGGTCTTGCGGAGGGAGTTGAAACAGGTGGAGGCGACAGCGTTGATCTGGCGGGTCATGGTGAGGGAGGAGTCTAGGATGATGCCGAGGTTACGGGCATGGTCTGAACGAGTGGGTGGGTTTCCGAGGGCGGAAGGCCACCAGGTGTTGTCCCAGGCGGTGGAGGAGGGTCCAAGGACGAGGACCTCTGTCTTCTCCGAGTTGAGCTTCAGGCAGCTGTTGTTCATCCAGGCTGCGACGTCCTTCATTCCTTCCTGGAAGCTGGTGTCTTCTGGGTTCTTCGTGAGGGAGAGGATGAGCTGGGTGTCGTTGGCGTAGGAGACTATTCTGAGCCCATGCTGTCTGCCGATGGTGGCGAGGGGGGCCATGCAGATGTTGAAGAGCGTGGGGCTGAGCGAGGATCCTTGGGGTACTCCGCAGTTGACCTCTGTGGGTTCGGAGAGGAAGGGTGAGAGTCTGATCCTTTGGGTTCTGCCGGAGAGAAAGGAGCAGATCCAGTCGAGGGCGGTTCCTTGTATACCGGCGTCGTGGAGTCTGGTTGCAAGAGTGCGGTGTGAGACGGTGTCGAAGGCTGTGGAGAGGTCTAGTAGGTTGAGGGGCGCAGTGTGGCCTTGGTCGAGTAGCATTCAGATGTCGTCAGTGGCGGCAAGGAGGGCGGTTTCGGTGATGTGGTTGCTGCAAAATCCGGACTAGGAGAAGTCGAGGATAGCGTTCTCTTCGATGAAGGTGGTCAGCTGGGCATTGACGAATCTCTCGGTGACTTTGGCTGCGAAGGGAAGGAGAGAGATGGGCCGGTAGTTCTTCAGGTCCGTCGGGTCGGCCGAGGGTTTCTTGAGGAGAGGCTTGACCTCTGCCCGCTTCCAGTCGTCGGGGAAGATGCCGGATTCGAAGGAGGCGTTAATGGTCTGGCCTAGCTCGGGTGCTATGGCGGCCACGGCTCAGTGGTAGATGTGCGGCGGGCAGGGGTCCGTGGGGTCTCCTGAGTGGGTGTTCTTCATGGTCATGGCGGTGTCTTCGGTGGTAGCAGGTTTCCAGGTGGTGATGGTGGGCTGGTTGTTGGTGGTGGGGAGGGGGATGGTGTCTGGAGTCTGTTGGCTGAAGTTGTCGTAGAGGGCCTTGATTTTCAGGTGGAAGTAGGAGCTGAGCTTGTTGCAGAGGTCCTGGGATGGTGCGACGTCCGTGGCTTCGCTGGAGGATTTGGTGAATTGCTGTATGACGTTGAAGAGTTCTTTTGCGTTACTGGCGTTGGTGTGGATTTTGTTCTTGATAAAGGTCCGCTTGGTGGCTCTTATGCGCTGGTGGTATTCAGTCATGGCGTTCCTGTAGGTGTTCTGATCTTCGGTGGTTTTCCTGTTCCTCCAGAGTTTCTCGAGGCGTCTGCAGGAGCGCCTGGCTTCTTGGAGGTCGGTGGTGAACCAGGCGGCCTTCAGGGGGCGTTGTTTGACAGGGTGGCGGAGGGGTGCGAGCTTGTCTGCGCAGCTGGAGATGCAGCGGTGTAGTTCTTTGGCTGCGGAGTTGGCGTTGGTCGTGGCGGAGGGGGGGTCGTGGAGGAGGGTGGTGCTGAGGTGTTCCTCTGTGATCTTACTCCAGTTCATTCGTGGCAGGCGCGGGTTTGGGTGCGGTGGTGGTGTTGAAGGTGCAGTGTACACAGTGGTGGTCTGTCCAGAGGGGCTGCGTGGCGTGGCTGAAGTGGATGTTTGTCCCTCCTGTGAAGATGGGGTCGAGGATGTGTCCGGCTCTGTGGGTGGGGGTGGTGACGAGCTGCTTCAGTCCGAGGTTGGCGAGGTTGTCAAGGAGGGTGGTGGAGTCGGGGTCGCTGCGGTTGTCGAGGTGGAAGTTCAGGTCTTCGATGAGAATGTAGTCCGTGGAGGCGATGGCGTGGGGTGCGACAAGGTCGGCAATTGTGGTGGCAGAAGAGGCGCGAGGCCCGGGTGGTCTGTAGACGAGGATCCCGCGCAGCGTGGTTCTGGGGCTGGTCTGGATCTGGAAGTGAAGGTGCTCTGTGTTGGAGAGGGGGTCGCTCGTGCTGGAGGTAGAGAGTCGGAGGGAGCTTTTGTGAGCGATGGCAAGTCCTCCTCCTGGGCGGTGAAGGCGGTCCTTTCTCTGGATCTTGTATCCGTCGGGATGGCGGTGGCGATGTCGGGGGCGGATGTAGCATTGGTTCATGTTTCCGTGAAGAAGGCGACATCTGGTGAGAGGGTGTCCAGCAGGTCCCAGATCTCCATGGCGTGTCTGTGGAGGGAGCGCACGTTGAGGAGTATGCAAGTCCGGGCTTCGGTGGTGTGGGCGTCTGTCGTGGGTTCAGCGGTCGTGGGGGGGCTGATGGTGAAGGATTGTTGGCAGTGTCAGCAGAAGAACTGGCCGTGGGTGGTGTTTGGCATCGATGTCTAGCAGTTGTTGTCTCTTCCGGGGTTGAGTGCGAGGAGGGCGGCGGAGGTGTAGTGGTGGGGGGTCATAGGTCCAGGGTTCCTGGCGCTGGCCGCGGTCGGGTAGCAGACGGGCTTGCCTTAGGCGACGCGACCGCTCAGCGGCCGCCATTAAATAGGGAAGGGGGCGGGACGGGACGGGGGCGGGGCGAGAGGCTGGGAGGGCGGCCCAAAAATTAAATTAAAAATTAAATTAACTAAGAGAATGAAGAGTCACCTAGCGGGGCAGTGAATTTTAAAATAAGAGCAAGAAGGGGACACCAGGCAGGCGAAGACTGGAGCAGCGCAGAGGCAGGCAAGAATCGGGCTGCAGGCACGAACCCTCACCAGGAGGAGGTCTCAATGCTGCGGCACTGCGACGTCACTGCGGAGCTGCTGGGGAGAGAGTTGACCCAGATCAGAGGTCAAGGACTTACTCACGCTCCCCCGCAGCGGCCGCCATTAAATAGGGGAGGGGGCGGGACGAGAGGCTGGGAGGCAGGAGGGGGCTGTCCAGGGGGAGGGGCCGCACGGGCAGCAGCGGTGGGAAAACCTGCCAAAAATTAAATTAACAATTAAATTAACTAAGAGAATGAAGTGTCACCTAGCGGGGCAGTGAATTTTAAAATAAGAGCAAGAAGGGGACACCAGGCAGGTGAAGACTGGAGCAGCGCCGAGGCAGGCAGGAATCGGGCTGCAGGCGCGAAACCTCACCAGCAGGAGGTCTCAATGCTGCGGCGCAGCGACTGCACTGCGGAGCTGCTGGGGAGAGAGTTGACCCAGATCAGAGGTCAAGGTCTTACTCGCGCTTCCCCGCAGCGGCCGCCATTAAATAGGAGAGGGGGGCGGGACAAGAGGCTGGGAGGCAGGAGGGGGGCTGTCCAGGGGAAGGGGCAGCAGGGGCAGCAGCGGCAGGAAAACCGGCCGAAAATTAAAATAAAAATTAAATTAACTAAGAGAATGAAGAGTCACCTAGCGGGGCAGTGAATTTTAAAATAAGAGCAAGAAGGGGACACCAGGCAGGCGAAGACTGGAGCAGTGCCGAGGCAGGCAGGAATCAGGCTGCAGGCGCGAACCCTCACCAGGAGGAGGTCTCAATGGCCGAGTCTTTTAGGAGCTCCCCCTAAACCTAAAGACAGAATCAAAAGCCTGGGAATCTGGCTTGACTCTGCATTAAATATGGAATATCAAGCAGTTCAAGCCGCGGCTACATGCTATGGCATGCTCAGACAACTTCGAAAAATTCTACCTCTGCTCCCACAAACCGCATGCAGAACTCTGGTACAATCTATGGTGCTTACACGGCTGGACTACTGCAACTCCTTATATTTGGGGGCGCCAAAGACCACCATTAACAAGTTGCAAATAGTACAGAACTGCGCTGCTAGGCTTTTATATAATGTCCTTAGAAATCTGTCAGCCAAACCGGCGCTGATGGCGCTTCATTGGCTGCCTATTACTGAACGTATAAAATTCAAAGCGTTATGTATAGCACATAAATCACTGAGGGGAACCGGCCCCAAAATCCTCAAGAGCATGCTGTCGCTCTACCACCCTTCACGGAATCTGAGATCAGCGGACCAACTGCAAGCCACAGTTCCAAGGATCAAGAGATCTAGAACAGGAGGCCGGATGTTCTCATTCAATGCTTCGGTCTTATGGAACTCGCTCCCCACTAAAATGAGGAAATTGACCCATCATCTACAATTCAGGAAGGAACTGAAAACGTGGCTATTTCAGCACTTGTAGCAAGAGTGAATATTTACAGTGATGGCTTGAGCGCTGGGAGGCCTACTGGTAGCCATGCGCTATATTAAGAAAGTATTAATAATAATAATGCTGCAGCGCGGCGATGGCACTGCGGAGCTGCTGGGGAGAGAGTTGACCCAGATCAGAGGTCCCATTTGGGTAGGGCAACTATGGTTGCTGCATTAAGGTCTGATGCCCATCACTGTGTGAAAGTGATCTACATCCCCAAATATTTGAAGTTTTGAGACGTCCGGTCAAGCGGGATTGAGGCTCTGATATCCTCCTACTCGTCTGATAGGGAGATGTAGGTGGATTTGGGCCAGTTCACAGTGAGACCAGATGCCTTGGCATACATCTGCAACATAAATAAGAGTTGAGGGACAGAAGTCTCAGTTTCACTAACATAAATTAAAAGATCGCCAGCATATAATGAAACCCTATCCTCATGACCATCAGAAACCACTACGTTGTGCATCTCACCTAATCCATTCCGTCAATGGTTCTATAACAAGCACGAAAAGGAGAGGCGACAAGGGGCAGCTCTGTCTCTTACCCCGCTCAACCTGAATGGCCTGTGTAGTGTCGCCATGCATGGTACCTTAGCGCAGTGCTAGGACCATGCCGGGTGAACCGAGGACAGAAGTGGGTGGCCCAAGGTGAAAAAGGCAGGAAGGGGAGGGAACAGGGGTAGAGAAGAGGAACGGAGTGGAGCGGCAGACGGAAAGTGCTAGAGAAATAAAGAAGCTGATTAAGCCTACCGAGTCCATCCTTTAATACATTGCGACAACTGGCGATGAGGTAGCTGATCCCCGTGACCCGCCTGTGTTTCTAGCCTGGTGGCTGCGGCACTTTTCCACCGCCCGGCATCGAGTTACCGGGCCTCCAGCCAGCAGCCGCAACCCTGCGCTGCTGCATGCCGAAAAACAGCCCCACCGGAGCACCATCTGTCTTGGCCTCCTTAGGCATCACTGCAGCGCGTGAACGCCCCGCCCCGCACCAGCCACACTGGTGCCTGCTACGGTCACTGCTCCCTCAGGGTGAGCCTACCCATGCTGCCTGCCACGGTCATGGCTACCTCTGGGTGAGCCTGCCTCACGCTGCACACGCTCCAGCTTGCCTATCACAGGCCCATCGCTACATCCAGGTGAACCTGCTACTTGCTGCTTCTCCCGACTCACCACCCTCCTGCAGCATCGTGCACATGTGTCCTCCCGGGTGGCTATTTTGAAGTCATGCAACCCGGCTAGAACCCCTGTTACTGCTCACGGTGGCCATCTTTAAGTCAGGCACCACCACTTCTGGCAGCCCAGACATACTTCTGGGGACAATTGCAGCCTACCCTACGCTCAGCCACTTCAAGACTCCGTCCACATGACATCCTGCTGTCCCTTAAAAAGGCTTATCCCCCACATTCTCACATTGCACCACAGCGACTCACCTGGGCACTCCCAGCCCCGTCATAGCCTAACAGACCACTCCCCGACTACCTACTGCCAGACCTGCAACATAACGCCATGTCGCTATCCCCAGATACCTCACAAAATGCGCAGCTAGGTCCAGTGATGCTAGGCGTATCCTACTTATGACCCCCAGAACCCCTGGTTCTCACATCTGGTAGCGGTATGGGTCATCGATGGCAAGGCTGGTTAGAAGATTTAGAGGATTTCATGAAGGGGTCGCGAGTCACCGACCCCGACCAGCAACTCATTGACCTGCGCAACCTGATTGGCAAAGACGTTGGTCAAGTCATAAAATAACTGCCGCCCACCATGTATACTTCATATCAAAATGTGAGAGATGCATTAAACAGAAATTTCCTCCACAAGCGTAACTTAGACTATGATCGCTACACCTTCAACCTAGCCTCACATGAAAAGGATGAATCGATGGGTGACTTCATCACACGCCTCAAACGCCTAGCCCGTTACTGCGAATTTGATAACTTTACCACGGAAGATGCCCTCTGTCTAAGAATCATAGAGGGATGCCAGTTAGATTCACTACGCCGTCGCTTGCTGAAGAAACACTACTCACTAGACGACATTGAAGAGCTGACAAGACTCAATGACCAGGCTGAAGAACATGCCAGGAAGATGGAAGCAGGCAAAACAGATAAATGCGAACAAGCGTTCCGACTCTAGTCTCAGGTGAAACCAAGATGCCAGCCTGACCAAAGAAGAGCCCCCACAAGCCAGATCCGTAGCTCGAACAGGAGCGGGAGCACCCGACAACAGCAATTACAATGCTATCGCTGCGGTCAAGAATACCCGCATATAAGGCAGAAGGCCCTGCTGCAGACTTATTTGTCGAGGATCTGGTTCAAAATCACCTACAGCCCCACGCTCTTTCCCGATATTTCTCGGTGGAACATGCCCACAGGGTGCCAGGGGGCCCACCGAAGCCGGGTGTACCCCCACGCCCTATCCTCGCAAGAATATTCATCTTCAGAGATAGGGACATAATTCTACAGACAGCTCGGTCTGCTCCTCCACTAAAGTTTGAAAATTCAACAATATCCTTCTTCCGAGACTTCACGATGAAGGTTCAGAGAGAGTGCTGCTCCTTTCTGGAGGTAAAGAAGGCGCTCAGAGAAAAAAACATAAAATACGCAATGCTCTTCCCGGCCAAGCTCAGGGTGAAGGCGGAAGGGAAGTCATGGTTTTTTACATCTCCTGAGGAGACTTGGGAGTTGCTGGAAGGCTGGAGAACTGTTGGAACCCATAGGTATGATTCTCATGGGCATGCACAGAGGCAAGATCGATGGCAGGAGAGCTGCAGCCAAGACACAGGTTTGGAGACGGAGGAGAGGGAAAATGGCACCGCTAAGTAGCTGAAGGCCTCACAAGACACTAGTAGTCGCTATAATATGTAAGTGGGGTCGATCTACCCCCCCCCTCGGAATAGCAAGAAACACTTGTTAGTAGTCAATATACTGAGTAAAATGCTGAAGGTTTCCGCGGTAAGACCGGGGGTATAAGTATTTCATTCTGCGGGATTGTCACAGGCTTTGAATATGGTTAACAAACAGCTATTGGCTTACACAAAGCAAACAGCAGGGGAGGAACTGCAACAAATCAAGGACCTCCTAGGTCACGTTCCCCAACGTTGTGAAGATGGGTAAGGGTACACAGGCACTCTGAAAGGTTGGGGGGTGGGCAGTTTCAAGTCCACATTGCAGGGAGGCAGGGAGGGGGAGGGGTTGGGAAGTTGCGAACAGTTGATGGGTAGAACTCTTGAGTTTTTTGAGTTTTCAAAGTTTATTATGGAAGCAAAATATACAGTACATGTGCTATGTGAGGTAATGTGCAGGATAAAAGTATTTCGAAGTATTGTGCGGTTAGCTATGGAAGTATCGGGCAGTCCATTGCCTCTGGTAGTCCAGAGAAAACATAACAACTCCCTGAGTCCCCGAGGGGTACACACAATAACCAAGAAATTCATGGAAAGTTGCCTTTAACGCCCCCTCCCTGTCATCTGAAGATGCTCTCGTGGAATGTAAATGGGTTGGGGGACAGAATCAAAAGAGGTGTAGTATTGCAATACTTAAAACGGCAAGCGCCAGACGTTGTGTTACTACAGGAGACACACATTCAAGGGACCGACCTCCTATGGTGCGTTAAATAGATGGGGCTACAAGTTAGTGGCCCATGCGGGGTACACTAGGGGATCGAGGGGAGTTGGTATTCTTCTGCGTAAATCCCTCCCCTTCACAATACAAATGGTTAAACACGACACACTGGGTAGGTTTGTTACACTGTCCGGTCACTGGGAGGGCCGATTACTAAATATCACATCCCTTTATGTACCCCTGAGATTGCATTCCTCTGCCCTAGCGGATTTAGGGGCGCACATAATTAACCTCCCTGCTGGAGAAATTCTTATAGGAGGAGATTGCAACGCGGCCATCCATGGCGAGTGGGATAGACAGCCGGCCAAGCCAAGGGAGGCACCCGGTAAAGCACCTGAGGATTTCTTGAGGGCTATGGGCCTTGTAGACGTGTGGAGGGCTTATAACCCCACAACTCGTCAGTTCACTTTTAATTCGGGGGTTCATGGCAGTCTGTCCCGCATACATTATATGTTTGGGAGGGCAGACCAAATTGCGATGTTCCGGGAGGTAACCCATCTCCCGAGGGGTATCTCGGACCACTCCCCAGTGGTGGCTTGTTATGGAGGTACATCTCCCATTCAAAGACAATTGCTGACACTTAACCCCTTAACCCCTGGTACTTTAAGATACCAGTCATAAAAGAGGGCCTGGTTGAAGCGACTACTAATTATTTCAAAGAAAACGATGAGTCGGTGGAATTTGCCCAAATAATGTGGGAAGCCTACACGACAGTAATTAGGGGACACGGGATATCCGCCATAGCCGGACACAAAAAAGAAAAACAGAAACAATTACTAGAAATAGATGAGCAGATTAATAATATAGCAACGGAACTAACATTATTAGATTCCCCAGATACCAAACACAAACTGATGGTTAAACAAAAAGAATATAAGGATATCGCCAAGGAAGCGGCGAAAACGCAATATCAAGCAACCCAACACCGAATATATGAGATAGGTGATAAGGCAAGTAAATTGTTTGCGTGGTTGGATAAACGGGAAAAGGCTTACAGATGGGTGTTCGAGATTATATCAGATAGCGGAACACCGTGTAGAGAAAGACAAAACATAGCAAAGGCCTACGCTGCATATTTTAGTCAACTATACACACCGGCGGGGACGTCCACACAGACTGAGGCGCAAGAACTGCTAGCCACTCTCAGGTTACCCACCTTAGATGAAGCAGAGAGAGAAAGCTTGGAGGTAGATTTAACTGAACGTGAGGTGGTACATGCAATAGGGGCGCTACAGACAGGGAAGGCGATGGGTCCAAATGGGTTACCGATAGACTAACTGCATCTACAATAGCTCCGTATTTAGTGAAGATGTATGCGGAAAGCGGAAAGCGGAAAGCGTTAAGCGTGGCTCCCTGTCTGAGAGTCAGCGACTTGCCAATATTGTCGTGATACACAAAACTGGGAAACCCCCGGAAAAACGTAGTTCATACCAACCCATTTCCTTAATAAACGCAGAAGTGAAGATTCTCGCCAAAATCCTGGCAACGCGTTTGACCCCCCTGCTGCAGAAGCTGATCCACCCCGATCAATCCGGCTTTATGCCAGGTAGGAACACCTCACTTAACTTGCGCCGCCTCCATGGAGTGTTAGGCAGGGCCCTGACTATTAGTGAGGAAGCGGTGATAGTCTCGCTAGATGCCCAAAAGGCATTTGGTATGATTGAATGGCCTTTCCTATTTGCAGTCTTGGAGAGACTTGGCTTTGGTGAGAAATATGTGTCATGGATACGACTTCTCTACACAGAGCCCCAAGCACAGGTCACAGTAAATGGTGGTAGATCCAAGGTCTTCGAGCTGCGAAGGGGGACACGGCAGGGATGCCCACTCTCTCCGCTAATATTCGCACTGGTGCTAGAACCATTAGCGACATGGGTCAGGGAGGATCCACTCCTTCGGGGACTTAAATGGACAGAAGAGTGGGAGGATCGCATCTCATTGTATGCAGATTATATACTACTTTACTTGGCCAGCCCATATTCCTCCATACACAGAGTTCTACATATCTTTACTCTCTTTCAAAAATATTCAGGTTACACTATTAACTGGGATAAGTCGCTCATATACGTCCTATGCGGCCCGGTCACCAAGCTCCCTAGGCTCTGCGTTGCACAAATAGTAACTCAAGGGTTTCGCTACTTAGGAATTTATGTCACAACTGACCCAGCAGTCTTTTACGAACGTAACTTAGTCCCCCCACTTTGTCGGTTACAGGAGGATGTGCGGCATTGGAGGACACTCCCACTCACGTTGCTTGGCAAAGCCGCCCTATATAAAATGATGGCGCTCCCCCGACTTGTATATGTGTTACAGAACGCTCCCTATCTGGTTCCACAAAAGTATTTTCAAGAGATTGGCGTGGAGAATCGTACACTCCTCTGGGATAATGGCGTCCCCCGCATAGCACTGACTAAGCTCACGAAAAGTTGGTACGATGGGGGTATTGCCCTCCCGGCAATCCAGTATTATTATTGGGCGACTCAACTTGCAGTTATAAACCGTTGGATGCACTGGCCGAACACAGATCCAGCATATAGGATGGACAAACACAATATGCCATCCGGGAATTACTTATGAGCAATTTACGGTGGGCGAGGCAATGCGCCACTACACACGCCAACATCCACAACAACCGCACTATGGCACACGGCAACAGCTGCATTGGGGTGGAAAAATAAGATAACATTGGCTACTCCACTATTGGAGTCGGTGCAACTCGGACCTTTGGCTAAACAACCTGGGTTCAATAAATGGTACCTTATTGGGCTTTCCACAATTGGGGACCTATGGGCGAAAGGAGACATAATTCCCTTTGGCAACCTCCAAAGGGACTATGAACTTGATAAAGGGGAAACTTTTCGATATCTACAGGTGCGTAGTGCTCTTCAAAAAGCAATCCCCAGGGATAATGAGCTCCCGACCTCCTCCCCCCTGGAGGATAGACTGTTAGACGACTACTTAGAGAAACAAGCAATATCACTATCTTATAAGAAAATATTAAATAACATGCCAGATCACCTGGGGAAAATAAGGGATAGATGGGTGGAAGATATTGGAGATATAAGCGATGAAGACTGGCAAGAAGCATTAGCTTACCCCCGAGAAGTGGCAGTGCGTTCTCGATTCCGATTAATACAAGTGAAAGTCTTGCATAGAACATACTATATGAGCACGACACTAGCCAAAATGGGCATCTCTGATTCTTCACTCTGCCCTAAGAACTGTGGGCAGGTGGGAACTTTTATGCACCAGTGGTGGGATTGCCCGCTTATTCAACAGTACTGGGATAAAATAACGGGAAGGATGTTGGCACTATGTGGTAAACAAGTAACGGTTTCGCCCCGATGGTGTCTCCTTAATCTTTGGGACAATAACGACTTTACATCCAAGGAAAGAACCTGGATAGCCCTGGGTTGTATGGTGGCCAAACGCAATATTGCTGTCAGGACTCACGGGAGGTTTCCTCCTTCTAACTCTATGCTGGCTACCATTTTCCCCCTACAAACTTACCAAAAGTCAGATAATCCCTCAAGCTGGAGTGCTTGTTGGCACCGATGGAACTCCAAGATGGCTGCCAACATGCACATACTGCGACAGCACACCGCTGTTAGCAGTCTAGTCTTTTAGGTTTCATGACATCTGGTGAAGAGTGCTTCAACATTCCACTGCGCACTTCACTGAAGAAATAATTGAAGAGCACCTGCTTTCCCAGCGGGTAGTTGCGATAAAATCGGGGTTAGCTTCGTCGGAACTACATTCCCTCACTAATCAGGTTAGTGTTAAACTATGTAGCTAATATAAAACATTCTGTGAGAAAAGGTTATCGTGTCAGAGGTAAATTTCTATTTAAAGAGAAAAAGGAAACGAAGTCAGAATATATTTTCCTTCGTTTGAAAACTGGAAATACTTTTCAGTAATTGCTTTCCTTAGCCGAGAAGATTAAATAAAAAGCTTTTTGAATCAGCTGTCTTTTTCAGCTGTTCCAGAATCTGTCAGACGCAGGTGTGACCTTTCAACACTCAGTGTCTTCTTAGACTGAAACTTGTTCACTCTTCTGAGAATTAATTAAAAGGTGAAGTCAGGGTCAAAAGCCCGGCATATTTCTTTCTCATGCTATTGAAGATAAATAATGTGAAGGCTAGTTACAGAACTCCAGTAATGTTCTCCTCACGTATGGCCAGAATAAATTAACTCTTCAGCAAACATTAAAACCGGGCAGAATAAATTGTGCTTCCAGCAAACATTAAAACCTAAGGCCTGAATAACATTTAACCTAAGTTCTGAAGCATTGTTTAAAAACTAATTAAAGACAGAAAACCAGTCATCCTACTCCAGAAACCCCAGTTCAAGGTCCACTCCAGTCTCTTAACAGTGAGTTAATAGAAAGAAAGAGAAACCCAAATAATACGTAAATTAGGAATACAGAAATAAATACTTACCTTATCTTTCTTACATTAAGGAATAGCAGGATCTAGTGCAGATTGTACCTGAGAACGAAAAGGAAAGAGATCTGAGTGAAGACTTCTCATACAACCTAGCAAACAATACATGAGAAGTAGAAGAGAAGTAAGCTTCAGTAAACATTCTGGTAAGATAAGTTATTTATACACCATAGAAAAAACAGTAAGTTAAAAGGCACAGTAAATAAAGGTTTTTACATGTTAATGTTGCAGTCCAGTAAGAAGAAGAAGACGTAGCTGAACAGGCAGAATATTGGAGCAGTCTCTTCTCTGTCCCCAACCCCTTTTCCCCCTTAGAACTTACCTGCAATGGTATACTAAAAGACCTAGCAGGGTTGGTTCTGAGAAGGGTATTGGGACCTAGCGTCATTCTGCTCCTGTGTGGTTCAGACAGCAATAAGTATTTAGACCCTGACAGAGTGAAGTGCCCACGTTGGTACAAGCACCTGAGCAGAATGGCAGAAGGACTTAATTTAAAAAATTTGGGCGAGATTTTGAGTAATATACAAAGGGACTTAGAGGCAGTCAGAGAGGAAAATAAAATACTAAGACAGGAGATAATAACCTTTAAAACGGGAACACCAGTTTTGGGATCTAGGCCAAGCACCACATCCTTTGAAACCCAGGGTCCTAACATCAGCACTTCATCCTTTGCCCCCACACAAGTAATCCACTCATTATCCCCAGTAATTCCTCTTGCCCCTCCAGAGCGATTCAATGGAGACCCGCAGAAAGCGCAATTTTTTTTGACCCAATGCTCTCTGCATTTTATGTGCCGTCCAACGATCTTCCCCGATGCTCAATCCCGAGTCGCGTTTATCTTGTCCTACCTTAGTGGGGATGCCGCCTCATGGTCCATGCCACTAGTAACCAAGGATGACCCAATTTTGTACAGTTTAGATGACTTCAAGAAGGAATTTCTCCGAATTTTTGATAGAAGAACAGCATCTCAAGCTTCAGACAACGAACTGTTTGAGTTAAAGCAAGGAAACCGAGAACTCGTGTCTTACCTAGCCCAATTTAATAAACTAGTGGTCGAGACCAACTGGCCCGAGGATAAAAGAGCAGCAGTATTCTATATAGGATTGCGAGAGGAACTGAAGGACGCTCTATCTCAAATCCCTAATCGACCCACCGATATCTCTGCATTAGTGGATTTAACCTTAGAGATCGATTATCGGCAAAGTGAGCGGAAAGGAGAACGGCGGAAGGAGCTTAGACCAAGTGTTCCTCGTTTTGACCGTGTCAAAACAGAATCCACACGGACAGTAGAGAGTTCTTCGGGAATTGAACCCATGCAAATCGGTGTAGTCAGAGGTCCACTCTCTAAAGAAGAAAAAGAAAAGAGAAGGCTGAACAAACTGTGCCTATATTGTGGAGGAAGTGGACATTTTGTCAAGAATTGCTTAAAAAGACCAAAGTTGCCGGCTAAGGAGAAGGAAAACTAGAGGCACCACAGGTAAGGGGAGTTGGACCTGTGGATGCGAATGGAAAAACGACTCCAACAAATCACCAATTGGCAAACACACTACAAGTCTCCTCTCCCCATTTGGTTATGACTGTGACTTTAAGGTTTAGAGATGTGGTTTTGACAGGAATCATCGTCATGGTAGATTCTGGAGCAACAGGTAATTTCTGCGACCACAAATTCGCTAGCCTGATCGGTTTACAAGCTATTAAGAAGGAGAAAAGTGAGAAAGTCAGTGCGGTGGATGGTACGGATTAAACTTCAGGGCCCATAACCAGTCATACTGAATTGGTACACATGACTACTGTCGAAGGACACCAAGAGACCTTGCAATTTAATTTAATAGACGCCCCCCAATTTCAACTGATTCTAGGTCTACCATGGCTAACGGAACACAACCCGTTAATTGATTGGGGAGCCCGAACTATTCAATTAAATTCAGACTACTGCACCAAAAATTGTTTCGACGACCAGACACATTCTTCTGTAATCTGCGCTGCCACCCAATTGTGTGAAGGCAGAGGTTCGGTATGTGTGTTCCAAACTACCATGATACCAGATAAATACCAAGACCTTGCAGACGTCTTTGATGAGATTAAGGCAGAGACGTTACCCCCCCACAGGCCCTATGACTGCAAAATTGATCTAGAACCAGGGGCTAATCTACCATGCAGCAGAGTTTACGCATTAACGGAGAAGGAAAACATCCATTTGAAGGAATACCTAGCTAAGAATCTGGAGAACGGATTTATCCGACCGTCGCAGTCCCCTGTCTCTTCCCCACTTTTTTCGTGCCGAAAAAGGGGGAGATCTCAGGACTTGTATTGACTTTAGAGCGATTAACAGGATAACTGTGAAGAATCGTTATCCATTGCCTCTCATTTCAGTACTAATTGATCAAGTGAAGGAAGCAAAGATATACACTCGCCTAGACCTACGAGGAGCGTACCACTTGTTTAGACTCCGGGAAGGCGACGAGTGGAAGACTGCGTTCAGGACCAAATTTGGCCTTTATGAGTATCTTGTGATGCCATATGGTCTCTGTAACGCACCAGCGGCCTTCCAGTACTTTATCAATGATGTTTTAAGTGAATTCATTGACCGATGCGCTATAGTCTACATAGATGACATCCTGATTTATTCCAACACGGTTGAAGAACATCACGACCAGGTCAGAGCAGTTTTACAACGTCTACGAGAGAACTCTCTATACGTTAAATTGGAGAAATGCCTCTTCAACACAGATACAGTAGAATTCCTAGGTTTTGTGTTATCACCTGCAGGAGTTCGAATGGATGAGCAAAAAGTGAAGGCGATAACAGACTGGAAATCTCCTACCAGTATCAAAGAGGTTCAAAGCTTTATCGGATTCTCTAACTTTTACAGACGATTCATTAATGGATTCTCCAATAAGATACTTCCGCTGACTCGTCTTCTGAAGAAGGGAGTTCCGTTCCAATGGTCAGAAGAAGCAGAAGAAGCTTTTCAGTTGATGAAGGACAGTTTCACCACAGCACCGGTGTTGCTTCATGCAGATCCCTCTGAGCCTTTTTATTTGGAGACAGACGCATCGGACCTAGCCATCGGAGGGATACTTTCTCAGAGGCACAAGGACACGGGACAGTTACACCCGGTGGCATATCGGTCCCGCAAACTCAACCCTGCGGAATGCAACTATACGATTACAGAAAAAGAACTCCTGGCAATCAAAGATGCCTTCAAAGATTGGAGGCATTACTTAATGGGGGCAAAACACACCGTAACGGTGTTTACGGACCACCGCAACCTAAAATTTTTGCGATCTGCTCGAACTCTCACATTACGTCAGCTGCGTTGGTCTCTTTACTTCGCGGACTTTGATTTTGTTATCACTTTTCGTCCCGGATCCAAGAATGGAAAGGCTGATGTCCTCTCTAGACTCGACACAGAAAATAAAACTTCAGTCATTGAAAACCAGCAGATCATACCTGATGGAAAATTCATTGGAACTATCTCCTTAGAACCCTTTGAACATCACGTTCGAAATTTGATGACCGACCTTGAAATGGAGAACTGGGCCACAGAAGATCCACAATGTTTCATTCGCAATGGCCTCCCCTATTTAGGTATCACCCTGTATTACCCACCAAGGAGCTTCAGCTGAAGGCAATGCAGGAATGTCACGACAACCCTCTGGCTGGCTACAAAGGTGTTGTGAAAACCGAAGAATTACTCAAACGTCGTTTCTGGTGGCCATACATGTGCCGAGACGTCGTCAATATGTGTTAGGCTGTGAAATTTGTGCACGGGGAAAATCCGACAGGCAAGCTCCTAAAGGTCTCCTACAACCCATGCCAATCCCCCCATATCCTTGGCACACAGTCTCCTTAGATTTGATTGTTGATCTACCTTCTTCCCATGGGTATGATACCATTCTTGTAGTTGTCGACACTTTTAGTAAGATGGCACATTATATACCCTTCAAAGGTACACCCACTGCTAAACAATTGTCCCAACTTTTCAATCAACATGTTATTCGCCTTCATGGGATTCCTAGGGTCCTTGTTTCAGACAGGGGCTCTCAGTTCCTATCACGATTTTGGAAGGCTTACATCAAAGGCCTTAATATTGACCATCGTTATTCCACCAGTTTTCACCCAGAAACTGATGGTCAGACTGAACGCATTAACCAAGACCTAGAACAACACCTCAGACTTTATTTGTTAGATGAGGAGGGTGACTGGCCTGACCACTTATGGACTGCGGAGTATGCTCACAATAATGCTTTAAATGTATCCACTGGCCACTCCCCTTTCTTTATAAACTCAGGCAGACACCCCAATTCTCATGCTAATTTTGATGATATTAATGTTCCTGCTGTTCAAGATATCGCCCGACAGTTAACTAAAATTCATCACTCAGTAACCCAGAATTTGTCGATCGCGAAGGATCGTTACAAACACTTCGCTGACCGAAAACGTAAAAAAGAACCTGAGCTTCATGTAGGAGACTTAGTCTGGTTGAGTACAAAAATCTAAGACTCAAAGGTCCCCGTAAATTTCAGCCTCGTTTTATGGGTCCTTATCCAATTGAGAAGGTCATAAATCCAGTCACTTATCAACTATCTCTTCCTGGTTCTACCAAAATTCATCCAGTATTTCATGTTTCTCTCCTTAAACCAATTCAACCGGGGTTGCGTAGGGTTTCCCCTCCTGATCCTCTGATGGTTAATGGTGAGGCGGAGTACGAAGTTAAACGAATTTTGGACTCAAAACTCATTTGTAATGAAATTTTCTACCTCATTGATTGGCAAGGTTATGGACCTGATGAACGTTCCTGGGAAAAAAGTACTAATGTCCATGCCCCCCGTTTAATTAGAGCCTTTCATGCCAAATTCCCTGCCAAGCCACGACCGGAGGAAACCCCGTTGGGAGGGGGTACTGTCAGGACTCACGGGAGGTTTCCTCCTTCTAACTCTATGCTGGCTACCATTTTCCCCCTACAAACTTACCAAAAGTCAGATAATCCCTCAAGCTGGAGTGCTTGTTGGCACCGATGGAACTCCAAGATGGCTGCCAACATGCACATACTGCGACAGCACACCGCTGTTAGCAGTCTAGTCTTTTAGGTTTCATGACATCTGGTGAAGTGTGCTTCAACATTCCACTGCGCACTTCACTGAAGAAATAATTTGAAGAGCACCTGTTTTCCCAGCATCTTGGAAGTCAGTTAGGGTAGTTGCGATAAAATCGGGGTTAGCTTCGTCGGAACTACATTCCCTCACTAATCAGGTTAGTGTTAAACTATGTAGCTAATATAAAACATTCTGTGAGAAAAGGTTATCGTGTCAGAGGTAAATTTCTATTTAAAGAGAAAAAGGAAACGAAGTCAGAATATATTTTCCTTCATTTGAAAACTGGAAATACTTTTCAGTAATTGCTTTACTTAGTGAGAAGATTAAATAAAAAGCTTTTTGAATCAGCTGTCTTTTTCAGCTGTTCCAGAATCTGTCAGACACAGGTGTGACCTTTCAACAGGCAGTGTCTTCTTAGACTGAAACTTGTTCACTCTTCTGAGAATTAATTAAAAGGTAAAGTCAGGGTCAAAAGCCCGGCATTTTTCTTTCTCATGCTACCTGTTAGGTTTGAAGATAAATAATGTGAAGGCTAGTTACAGAACTCCAGTAATGTTCTCCTCACGTATGGCCAGAATAAATTAACTCTTCAGCAAACATTAAAACCGGGCAGAATAAATTGTGATTCCAGCAAACATTAAAACCTAAGGCCTGAATAAAATGAACGCTTCCTTTTAACATTTAACCTAAGTTCTGAAGCATTGTTTAAAAACAAATTAAAGACAGAAAACCAGTCATCCTACTCCAGAAACCCCAGTTCAAGGTCCACTCCAGTCTCTTAACAGTGAGTTAATAGAAAGAAAGAGAAACCCAAATAATACGTAAATTAGGAATACAGAAATAAATACTTACCTTATCTTTCTTACATTAAGGAATAGCAGGATCAAGTGCAGATTGTACCTGAGAACGAAAAGGAAAGAGATCTGAGGGAAGACTTCTCATACAACCTAGCAAACAATACATGAGAAGTAGAAGAGAAGTAAGCTTCATCAAACATTCTGGTAAGATAAGTTATTTATACACCATAGAAAAAACAGTAAGTTAAAAGGCACAGTAAATAAAGGTTTTTACATGTTAATGTTGCAGTCCAGTAAGAAGAAGAAGACGTAGCTGAACAGGCAGAATATTGGAGCAGTCTCTTCTCTGTCCCCAACCCCTTTTCCCCCCTTAGAACTTACCTGCAATGGTATACTAAAAGACCTAGCAGGGTTGGTTCTGAGAAGGGTATTGGGACCTAGCGTCATTCTGCTCCTGTGTGGTTCAGACAGCAATACGTATTTAGACCCTGACAATTGCATAAACGTGGAAGAGGATGGCCGGACCTGGGCTCCGTGATTGGGAAAATGACATGGACTGGTGCATGCAGGCAGAAAGAGTGATTTACGAGGGAAGAGGGTGTCCACAAAAATGGACCAAGATCTGGGGGACTTGGAATAAAAGCAGAGGAATGTTATGCATGCCGTTTTAGGATTTGCCCATACACGAGAAACAATGAATGTGGTGAATTACGACACATACTACCGATAACTCTGTACATATTGTAACCGATGCGTATCCTGCACTGTGAAAGAATTATATTTGGTTAACGTGTGCTGTAATAATGGATCTTTAACCAATTGTTGTTTTGCTTCCATCTTGCAATAAAAATAATTATAAAAAAAAAAAGAATACCCGCATACAGGCCCCTGCCCTGCCATGGGGCAGCAATGTCGCCGCTATGGGAAAGAAAACCACTTTGAATTGGTGTGCAGAGCATCTCACAAGGAACTATCACAAGTCCAAAACAACTCTGGACCTCGCCACCATGCATAATCAGTATGCGACAGGCGAGCACTATCAACTAGCTCGTCAAGATCTAGCACACGGTCTCATCTCACATACCGATCTCGACGCTCGTCATCGAGGGAATCATCATGCCTCACCCCTATCTCTCAAGTCAGTGATGAACATGTGTGCATGGTAGCAGATCCTGACAAATTAAAGAAATATCCAAGGCTACACATTCAAATGGGAAACCATCCAGCAAAATTCATACTAGACACAGGAGCATCCCTCAACTACATATGTGCTACTGAATATAGGAAAACGAACCCAAAACCTAAACTGCAGAAGGCAGCTGTGCGCATCTACATATGGATGTCCAAAGAACCCCTACTGTGCCTAGGACAATTTCGCACATCCTTGACACATTAGGACAGAACGGTCCACGCCCAAATCCATGTCATAGAAGGACCAGAACCAGCTGACTGCCTTCTCAGTTTGCCCACCGTGAACGTCTGAAACTAGTAAAGATACTATACAAAGTGGATGACACACCAGATATTATCAGCAAGTTTCCAGAACTATTCACTGAACTTGGAAAATAAGCACACTTTAAGGTCCGACTACACATCAACGAACAAGTCCCACCCGTGGCTCAACATTACCGGAGAGTACCGTTTCACCTTCAGCAAGCTGTAGATGAAGAGTTACAAGACCTATTGCGAGCCGACAACTTCAAGAGGTCGACTGGACCAACTCCGTGGGTGTCCCCAGTGGTGGTAGTACCCAAACGGGGGTCACCTAACAAAGTGCGCCTCTGTGTGGACATGAGAACTCCAAATACAGCCATAGAACGAGAACGACATCCGGGACTCCAAATTAGCGACATGATCACGGCTAAATGGGGAAAAGTCTTTTCCAAATTGGATTTAAACAAAGGCTACCACCAGCTCGAACTTCATGAGAAATCCTGCTATATCACCACATTCTCAACTCATCAAGGCCTCTTCCGATACAAACGCCTCAACTTTGGTATTTCGTCAGCCGCAGAAATATTTCAAGAACCAATAAGGCGAGTCATTCATCACATTCCCAACTCTTTCAACTACAGTGATGACATCCTGGTGTTCGGTGACACCCTCAAGGAACATGACAAAGCTCTGCATCGCGTGTGCCATGCTCTTCTAGACGCCAACCTCACACTTAATCGAGACAAATGTGAGTTTCACAAATCCATGCTGAAATTCTACTGCCACATTTTCTCCAGCGAAGGAATGCGACCCGACCCTGAAAAGGTGACTGCCCTAGCTGACACCCCTTGTCCACGAGACGCAAGTGATATACTATCTTTTCTCGGCATGGCCAGCTATTGCGCCCGATACATAAAGGATTACGCCACCATTAGCTATCCCCCTGCGTGAACTCACGAAACAAGGTCAAACGTTTTGATGGTCAACAAAATGCGAGCAGGCGTTCAACAAAATCAAGACAGCCGTAGGTTCTGCCATCAACCTAGCATATTTCAATCCTTGCAGGAAAACTGAAATCACAGTAGATGCCAGCCCGGTAGGGCGCGGAGCCATCCTGGCTCAATATGAAGATGAAGGCGATCAACGACACATCGTAGTGTATGCCAGCCGCAGCCTAACGGACACTGAGAAAGCATACTCACAGCCAGAGAAAGAAAGCCTGGCAGTTGTCTGGGCATGTGAGTATTTCCACATCTTTATCTATGGGAAGCACTTCACCCTAATTACGGACCATCAAGCTCTCAAAACAATATATGGAAACCCCAAGCGAAAATGGCACCTCGGATTGAGCGCTCGGGCATTCGCCTTCAATAATACGCATATACCTTCATTCACAAGCCAGGGAAAGCGGAAAACCCAGATGACTACATGTCAAGGCACCCCAGGACCACGTCTCAAACGAGACGCTCGCTGGCTGAAGAATACATTCACTTTGTCATCGATCGAGCAAGACCACCGGCCGTCCCACTGGAAGCGATCACAGAAGCTACAACCAAAGATGCTACGCTTCAAAACATAATGCATCGCATTCAAACAAACTCCTGGAGACACCTTGGTGAAACATCAAACGATAAAGGAGCCAACCCAAAGGACTTGGCATCATTCCGACACGTCAAAGATGAACTCACAATCAGTGACAATGGATTATTATTACGAGACAAACGGATTTTCATACCACAACAGCTACGACAAGGCGCCGTCAGCTTGGCACATGAAGGACACAGAGGCATAGTGGCAACCAAAAAAGCGCTACATGAACGGGTCTGGTTCCCTTCACTTGATCAAATGGTCGAAGCCACGCTTCGGGACTGTCCTCAATGTCAACTAGTAGGGCGAGAAGAACCACGTCCCCCGCTACAGATTTCCCATCTCCCAGACAGCGTGTGGCAACAGATAGCCATTGACTTCTTTGGCCCTTTAAAATCCGTCAAGCACATCATCGTCATCATGGATGAGTACTCAAGGTTCCCCATTGCGCAACAAGTGTCGTCCACAAGAGCGACCACCATCATACCAGTCCTGGGTGAAACCTTCGCCGCGTGGGGAATCCCCAAAGTAGTGAAAACTGATAATGGCCCTCCATTCAATGGACATGATTTTACAGACTTTGCAAGCCACCTTAACTTCAGACACCGGAAGATCACCCCCACGTGGCCTCAAGCCAATGGGATGGTGGAGAGGTTTATGGCCACACTAAAGAAGACCCTGCAGCAAGCAGAACTGACCAGGCGAGACTTTCAACTTGCCCTGAATGAAGTGTTACGAGCATATCGGACCATGCCCCATAGTACCACAAATAAATGCCCAGCTACCCTGATGCTGGGAAGGACACCCCTCACCAGAATAACTGCCATGGACACCGGTTTGCATCCAAGCCCTCACCAATAAGATCACGCGGCAGTAGCAGAAATAGACAAGATCATGAAAACAAAATGATAGAATACGCAGATGCTCGCCGGAACGCCAGAACGTCCGATATCCAGAAAGGAGATTGGGTGCTAGCCGGTTGAGAACAAAAGACAAAAACAGATATTCGATACTGTCACCAACCCCTATGTGTAACAAGCCGTAAAGGGACTATGGTCACTACTGCGTCTGAAGACAAAAGAATCACTCGGAATGTGTCACACTTCAAAAGGTGCAACCCAGGAGTCAACACCCAGATGGAAGAGTCAGAACATGACACAGATGACTCAGGTCGAGAAGCCAACGACCGTGAAAGACATGAGCCTCGCCAAGTCCAAAAGAGTCAAGAGATGCGCACCCTCCACACCAGCCACAGAGAACCATTCGACGACCCACTGGGCTCATTGAAGAACTGTGAACAGGTGCGAACACTAAACATTTTAAGAAGGGGGGAGATGTAGTGTCGCCATGCATGGTACCTTAGCGCAGCGCTAGGACAATGTAGGGCGAGCCGAGGACGGAAGTGGGAGGCGGGTGGCGGAAGGCGAAAAAGGCAGGTAGGGGACGGAACAGGGGTAGAGAAGAGGAACGGAGTGGAGCGGCAGACGGAAAGTGCTAAAGAAATAAAGAAGTTGATTAAACCTACCGAGTCCGTCCTTTAATCCTTTGCGACAGCCTAGGAGGTTTCACCCTTGACACAGACTCTCGTCCAAGGTCGAGAGTAGAGTGCTCGGACCCAGCGACCGAAGACAGGACCAAAGTTCATGCGGTCCACTAAGTGGAACATTAACTGCCAGTGGACAGAATCGAAAGCTTTCTCAAAATCGATTGATATGACGGCCCTAGGATCTGTGTTGTTACGGGTTAAGGTTATCGCATTGTTCAGTCTTTGAATACAGTGACTAGTGCTGCGACCTGGGATGAACCCATTCTGGTCTGGGTTTATCAGGGATGTGATTGTTTTCACCAGCCAGTTCGCCAGCACTTTTACCAAGATCTTGGTCTCCATATCAAGTATGGAGATAGATCTATAGGAGCTGCATGCATCCGGAGGCTTCTGTGGCTTTAGGATTTCAGAGATCATGGCCCCGCAGGTTATATGGGAGCTCGCCTGCTCTTAATGCGTCCTCATACATTGCAAGCAATGGTGGGGTCATTAACAATGCGTACTCCTTGCATATTTCTAGAGGGGAGCCGTTCAGTCCTGCTGTTTTCCCTGTAGGGAGCACCCGGATAGCTTCCAGTATCTTCGAGGTGGTAACAGGCTCTTCAAGGTCCCGTCTTTGTGGCTGAGTATCTGGGGACAAACAGGTCCTCGACAATCAGCTTGGCTCGTTCAGCCTCGGGTACAAGGCATCTGGCATAAAGACATGAAAAGTATTGAGCGAATTCCTGGGTTATGAGAAGGGGGGTCGTTACCGCACGGCCTGCATCTGTGGATAAACTGGATACCAGGCGCAGGGCAAGGTCCCTGACAGCCAGCCAGTATAGGAGTTTGCTTGCATTGTCCACCACCTCATACATCCTGCCTTGCGTAGTGAAGTGTGCTAGTGACGCCTTATCAAGTCATATCTGCCTCAGTGTTAGCCTCTTCATCTCTAAATCATGCCTTGCTTGGTTGTTAGGGTTGACCACAAGAGCCTCCTCCACCTAGTGTGCTTCGTGTTGTAATGTAGTTATCTCCCTGTGTCTGTGGGCCGAGTAGCAGCCTGCTAGGACACTATTTGTCCCCGCAGGACCACCTTCATGGCCTCCGAGAGTACAGTGGGTGAGTCTACCATTTCCTTATTCGTAGTAAAATAATCAGAGCTTTGTTGCCAAAGAAAATCATCAAAAGCTATGTCCGAGAGACACCAGGCGCTCAGCTGCCATTGTCCCAGCTGCTGTTTCTTGGAAGATTTGAGGGTAAGAGTAATCGGGCATGATTAGTCAGCACGTAGGTTAGGATTCAGGAGTCTATCAACCCCGTCCATGGAGGGTAGAAGAAGGTAATCAATACAGGCTGAAGATTTGTGAGGGTGGGAGCAGAATATGTATGTGGGTGAAGCAGGAGCTAGGCATTTGTCAACGCCATAGAGGAAGCTCATGCTTCCAGGTCAAACGATCTACGTGCCAGGGGGTTACTGGAGTTTAAGTATGTCACACACATAGTCTTCTAGAAAACACTCAATCGCGATTCAGAAAGAACCACAGCACCAAAACATCGCAGCCACAAATTACATTCGAATCATCCTGGACTGAGAAGAAACTGTGGTTCTCATCCTACACGACCTCTCTGCAGCCTTCAACTCTGTCTCCAATAACACCCTCATCAGAACACTCCACAAGATTGGCAATCAAGGATCCACTCTCAAATGGATTTAATCCTTCCTGTTGGAAAGAACCCAAAGGGTCAAGCTGCTACCCTTCACATCAGACACCAAGAAATTGATATGCGGAGTCCCACAGGGATCGTCCCTCAACCCCACCCTTTTCAACATATACATGACATCATTCGATCACAAGACATCACCGTCATTTCCTACGCCGATGGCACCCAACTCATCCTCTCCCTGACGGACAAAACAACCATTGCCAGAACCAACTTCACCAACTGCATGACCATGGTAGCAGACTGGATGCCAATCAAATGCCTGCATCTCAACTCCGACAAGATAGAAGTACTGGTCTTTGGGACTCCACCTGGTGGCCATCGGAGCTAGGACCAACACCCACAGCCCACGCAAGAAATCTAGGGTTCATCCTAGATGACAAGTTCAACATGACGCTCAAGTCAAAGCAGTGTGCACCTCCTGCTTTCACATCCTACGCATGCTGTAAACAATCTTCAAGTGGTTGCCTCAGAACACCAGACAGACCATCACACAAGCACTCATCACCAGCAGGCTTGACTACGGCAACACTCTCTACACCAGAATCTACAAACAACTCCTACGCAGACTCCAGACCACCTCTCTAAGACTCATACTCAAACTCCCATGCCGCACCCATATAATACTGCACCTCAGGAAACTTCACTGGCTCCCCATTTACAAGCACAGCCAATCCAAACTTCTCGCACACACATACAAAGCCCTACACAACATAGGACCAGTATACCTGAACAGCTGAAGACACTTTCACCAACTCACCAGACACCTATCCTCTACCTCACTCTCACTCTCACTCGCACACACTCCCTGCATTTGCAAAAGCAAAACTGAAGGTCGCTCATTCTCCTGCATCGCACCCATGACATGGAAGTACCTCCCTCAACACATCAGAGCCTTCTCCTTACTTCTTGAGTTCTCCAAGAAGCTGAAGACTAGGCTGTTCATATAAGCACCTTGGGGACCACAAACCTACACACCTGCCCAAGCGCCGGTATACCCTCTCGGGTGATTAGTGCACTATACATATCAATATAACATAAAACATAACATAGGTGGAAATCCATCACCGAGTTAAAGGCACCCCCCCAATAATGTTGGGCCAGGGAGGGATTGCAGTAGTAGGTGTGAGAGTGCTTGTAGTGTGGTCGACCACACAAGCATGTGGCGGCATAGACCAAATCAATCAGTCTAGTGAACACCCTCAAGTCGCCCTCAATGATGGCAAAGCAACCCACGGCGTCACATTATGATTTTGAGACCAGCAGGGGGCGGTGCTTGTGCAGGAGAATGGCAAATCCACGGGTGGTGGCAGTGTAGCCAGCATGGTATACCTTGGTGTAGTCCCCCCATTGCAAAAACGGACAGTTGTCACGTAGTAGATGGGTCTCCTGAAGTAGTACCACTAGTGGAGAGTGGCACTTCAGGTATTGGAACACTGCGCCCCTCTTAATTTTATTGCTAAGACCATTAATATTCCAGGAGAGTGCAGTGAATGGATCCGTCAAAGTCATCATGGGGAGTTAGCTCTTAATGGACATGCATGGGAGGCAGGCAAACAGTGCAGCATAGAAGAGAAAGAAAAAGTACAATGTAGCGAGCAACTTAAACAGTAAAATAATCCCGTTGCCAAGAAAACAACTCCCACCCCCCGCTCTACACTTCCACCCCAGAAGAATCTGTTGCCCTTCCATAACCATGAGCTAGGTGGAGAAGTCAATAACTAGGTCCCAACTGAGCCAGATCTTAAGGAAAGGATATAGTGGTGCTGAAATGGGAACTATAAGTAGGTGCATAACTTGGTTACTCAGTGGTCAGGATGCGTCAGTCAATTGTAGGGCCAAAAGATGAAGACTACGGCATGTGCCACAGCGGATCCAGGGAGGAAGAGGGCACGCCAGTGTGCCCCTCCTCCTCGGAGTCTGACGGTGACCACAGTTAGGACCTCGGCGTCTTCTTCTTGATGACCTGTGGCCTCCAGGTTGGGGCCCTATCACCCCACCATGCGCCGTTGGACCCCATGGAAGCAGTGGGTTACTCTTAAGGGGCAGCTGTTTTCTCGTCCATCCAGGTCAAGGCTGCTTCAGGTGTCTTGAAAAACCAGGCAATAGAACCATAAAGTATTTTAAGCCTTGCCAAGAAGATAAAGCATATAACGAATTCCCTGAGATTTAAGATGGTGTTTGACCTTATCATAGGGCCTGCGTCGTTGTTGTACTGAATGGGCGTAGTCCGGGAAGGTCATAATTTGAGATGGGTGGAAGCCTGTAGTTTCTGTAGATATCCTAGGAGTAGGAAGATGAGTTGGGGGTGTCGCATTGTGTACAACGAACTGTTACATCTGCAGATCTAATTCACCAGGAAAGGCTAATGAATGCATAGCTCTGCCTTGTTTTTGACACCCAAAGCAATTAGAATCAGAAAAGGAGCATGGTTTCTTGACTTTCCTAATCAGAAGTTGTAGCTACTAGGAAAGTCATCTTCAATTTTAAACAGATCATATCACAGGTAGTCATGTGTTTAAAGGAAGGCACCTCTCTTTTGCTGCAGCAATATTCAAATGAAGCTCCACACCGCTCTACACTTCTGCAGCCATTTTAAGACTGGATTGGACAGAAAGAAGATTTTGGTAGCTGAAGATGGCGGCATTTTTATTGTTACGGTTGTTACGGTTGCAGAGAAGAGGCCACCTGCTGGGCACACGCAGCACAGACAAACCATATACAAAGACGGAAAGAAACCCAAGGTGCAAGGAAACTAGGACAGACTCGCCCCCTAAGGCAAACTAAGCAACGAGGGATCTAGTATCTTTGAAGATACACTGGGTCTACAGAACAAGCGTTAGTTCTCTCCATTGAGTGATAAAGTGGAACGAAGCATGAGGAAGCCAGAGGACATCTAGTGACAGATCCACAGCTGAGGGAAGTACAACCATAGCTGCTTCTTCTAACTTGTTGTTACAAGTGTATAAGCAGCTTTGAAGCCCATGACGTAAAATGTCAAAAGCTGGAACACGATGAGAGCCAGACACTGGGTAGTCCAAGAATTTTTAGTTCATTTATTTATATGTTAAAAGGTGCTTTTGCTCCTATGCAAAAATGTATTTAATACAAAACAAACAGTATAATAGTATATCCAATAAAACAATACAGATGAGTGCATTCTGTTACAGTGAACATAATGAAAATAGAAGGACCTTGAGAGGAAGAACAGTGGATTTAAACTTAGCATGCAACTTTTTTAATGTGGTCACCAGGGGCAGCTCCTCAATTGGAGCGGAAGAGCGTCGCCCCGCTTAAATTACCCCCAAAGATGAAAAATAAAATGGTAATTCATTACCATTTTATTTGTCATCTTCCTGTCCTGAACCGGGCATCTGGACGGGGGCGGGGCTGCTGCTGAATGACAGCAGCAGGGAGGAGGGTGGGCTGTTTGTGCACTTTTCAAAGTGCGCATGTCCCTTTCGCCAGCCGTCTTGCAACGGCCAGCCTGATATGCGCAATTTGACACCAAGACAGCTGGGTTAGAGGAAGTGCAGGTCTCCAGGGTGCTGGGGAGTGCAGAGTGAGGCCACTCCCTCCAATCAGGGCGCTGAACTCCAAGCATGAAAGCAGCACCAGGATTGGTGCTCACCCTGCAGCATCCAGTTCCTTTGAAGAGGTCTGGAGTGGAGGATGTCGACGTCCGTTCAGGTAAGTTTCGTTTTTCTTAATAATATTTGCGTGCGGACTCCCCATAAATGCCAGACGCCTCTGGGGATCACTGTATGAGGTGAGAGAATATCTAAGGAGGGAACTTCATAATTTTGGTGCCAGAAGATCAATGGTCACCCATACCGAAGTAAATAAAAATCAATAAATGACTTTACAAAATCTCACTTGAGCTTATGGGAGGAGTGCTAATGATTCTTCTAGTTCAAGACATGACGTTCCACTTTAGGTCACCAAGACTGGGATTGTGTAAATTTGTCATCCCCAGAAGCAATAAGGTCATTCCTATATTTACATTTATTAATTATGAAGCCATTGAAAGCAGCAGATCCCAGGGGCAATTTACCCACATGGAGCCAGTAGATTTATTGTAAATGGTTGCTATAAGTATAGTACATGTAAAAATTTGAAGCACTGTGTTAGACCTGGCATCTTTGGTGTATTTTTCCCCTGTCTTTTTTGCTTCTGACCTCTTGTTTTCGACTGTGTGCTGAATTTAGTTTTTGCTGGTTTTAGGACTCTGGGCACTTTACCACTGCTGACCAGTGCTACAGTGCAAGTGCCCCCTGTGTCAAATGTATCTGTAATTCGTTTATCCTTGATTCTTTTATCCTTGATTGTCATGTTTTGATTTACTAGTAAGTCCCTAGTAAAGTGCACCAGGTGGGCCCAGGGCCTGTAAATCAAATGCTACTAGTGGGCCTGCAGGACTGATTGTGCAATCCACATGAGTAGCCCTAAAAACATGTCTCAGACCTGCCACTGCAGTGTCTATGTGGGCTGTTTTGAACTGCCATATTGACCTGGCAAGTGCAACCACTTGCCAGGCCCACACCTTCCCTTTTACTATATGTAAGGCACCCCTCAGGTAGGCCCAAGGTAGCCCCATGGGCAGGGTGCAGTGTATTTAAAAAGTAGGACATGTACTCGTGTGTTTTACATGTCCTGATAGTGAAATACTGCTAATTTCATTTTTCACTATTGCAAGGACTATCTCTGCCATGGGTTATCATTGGAGCTGCCTTGTAATATCTTACAAGTGTAACTCCCAATTGGGAACAGATAGCGATTTGGAATTTGGGGGCCTTTGAACTCACCATTTAAAATTACATCTTTTGGTTTTTGAATTGCGTGTTTGAAAATGGCACTTTTAGAAAGTAGGCATTTTCTTGCTTTACCATTCTGTGCCTTTGCCTGTCTGTAGAATCCATATTTGGTATAGGCTGACAGTTGGGCTATTTGTGCAATCACTCTAGACAGTCACACAAAGAGAGCTGAAGTGTGCCTTGCATATCCTGATGGGCCACCACAGGCTGATGGGCCCCCCTGAGCTAGAGTGGTGGGAGGAGTTGTCACTGACCACCTGTCCTCACAAAAAGCTGTCTTCACTCCCCTGTAGTGTGTCTAGAGCCAGGTCATGGAAAGGCAGGGTCTTGTGCACTACAGAGACTTTCCTTTGAAGTCTGCCTACTTCAAACGCAGAAAGGCGTATAAGTATTGGACCTCTGACACTCCAGAATAAGAGCACCTCTGGACTAAAGGACATACTGCCAGGAAGAAGAGCTGGATACTGTAAGAGGGACTGACACTCTGCTTGTTGCTTTGTTGTGCTGGTCTGCAGCTTGCTGCTTCTGTACTGGGAGCGAAAGGATTGGACTTTGCTTTCTACATCCTGCTTCCAAGGTTCTCCAAGGGCTTGTGTGTGCTTGCCTCCTGTTAAAAAGTCTCAGAGTCATCAAAGACTTCGCCTACCAGTGCCTGGGCTTTTCTGCTATGAGTCATGACTTGCCAAGTGGTGCCAAATTCAGTTCCTGGGCCCTTGGAAGTAGAATCTGGTGAACTAAAGGAGAAAATCCACGCATCACCTTCCATCGTCTGTTTTTATCGACGCATCACTGCAAGATTCTATGCATCCCCGCTGCCAGCACCGGAACATGGTCTCGATCGGTAGATCAACCACGGCTTTCACCTCAGGTACCAGCTTTCTGTCACAGTGTGTCAAAAGAATCGCCGCACCGTGAGTTTCGAGCAACGCATCACCAACGTCCGTGATGCATCATTCCAACTCCGACTCAGCGCCTGCTTCATCGATGTGGAATCGACACAGCACGTCTGGATTTTCAACGCATCGTCCCTGGGCGCCAATTTCTACATGCATCACCTCCCCTGACAATAAGGAACTGAAGCATCACCTCCCCCGCGCCGTAGTAAGGAACCAACATATCACCTCCCCTGGCAGTAAAGAATCTATTCATCACCTCCCCTGGGAGTCAGAAACCGACATATCGCTTTGCTTTTCAGGTGCTTCACCTCCTCTGTGCATGTTTCGTCTTTGTATTTTGACGCATCCAAGGTACTTTATGCTAACAGTGACACCACCATTGATTTCTATGAACTGAACTTGTCTTACCTTTCAAAGTGATATCTTTACTTGTGTATGTTGAATTTTTGTCATTTTGGTCTTGTTTTATTCAGAAATATTGGTTATTTTTCAAAACTGGTGTGGACTTGTTCTGTAGTGTTTTCACTGTATTACTGTGTGTATGTAGAAATGCTTTACACATTGCCTCTGAGATAAGCCTGACTGCTCCTGCCAAGCTACCAAGGGGGTGAGCAGGGTTTATCTTAGCTGTGTGGCTTGCTTATCCTGACTAGAGGGAGGGTGCAAACCACTGCCAACTAGAGACCCCATTTCTAACACACTCCAACTACAATACCCCCAAAAAGATGCATTTATTTTTTCACCTCATTAAATCAAAATAAAAAAGGAACTGTGACTGTAGTTTAGCATATAATTGGTAAACACATGAAATTACAAAATGCTGTGCTGAGAGACATGGTGTGTGGGGGCGTGTATCTAATGCTGACCAGGGTTTCGGTGGCTGTTCCATGACAGAATATATTGATCCTGTCTCTCTCCCAGTAGCCTATCCTTAAAGCAGGACCACAGATTTAAAATCCTTGAAAGAACAATAAAGCTACTGCCTTCAAACAACCTCCACAATTCCAGTAGTACATCTCTCCTAGTACCAGGTTGATACATCATACAACACTTAAAGAATAATGCTCTCATCTAATCCCCTCCAGTCATTACCCAACTTCCAACATTTATCGCTTATATGAGTGCCACACTAGGGCTATTTATGCATCTAAATATGCATAGCCTGCCACCCAAGCCATCCCTTAGTAGTGACACATCTGTGATACTGTGTGCAAACTCGTGCAAGCACAGCACCACGAGGCCTGCACAGACCACACATTGGCCTGACTTTAAACCCACTCAGTCTCCAATGGTAACACCACAATAGTAAATATAACTGTGGCATAAACTCAAATAGCTAAACAAATTAGGGTATGCAGTGCAGTGGTTAGTGTTTGAAGAAGTGAAGGACGCATCCATTTTCAGCATGCACTGATATGAGAGCTTGTTTCCTCAGTGGTTCCACAACTGGTGGAGCTGATAATGCTTATTTATTAATGTAAATATTGTGAGTTTTGTACAATGCTATGTGCTACCTTTTGAGTACTTCAGAGCACTAGAGGAGCTTAGTCTTTAAGACAAGGGAGGTGTAAGACGATCCAGGGGAAGAAAACTTTGAAGATCTTACAAAGCAATTTAGGATTGAAAACAGGTGCTCAAAATCTAGTTGGCAAATTAATTTATTTTAGTCATATTTTAAGTGTGGGTTGCTAGGTTTGTGGGGGTATAGTATGGTAAGTTAATTGCGTAATAAATGATGGCCATTTTTTTAAAATTTATAATGATTACATTGTTTAATAATCATGGTAATTGTTTCATCGCTTTTATTTTTATATATATATATATTTTCTTTTTGTGGTTAATTTATAAAGTTTATAATAAGAGTTTTATATATGAATAGGGTTATGTTTCATATATGTTATGTGTTTGAAGTGAAGTACTTTCCCTACCGTTGCACGGACTGGAGTGGGAATAGTAAATGTTACCCCTCTGGAATGTAACGCTTTCCGTACTATTGCACAGACTGGAGTGGGAATAGTAAATGCTACCCCTCTGGAGTCCAACGCTTTCACTACTGTTGAATAGATTGAAGTGGTAATAGTAAATTTTAGCCCCCCCCCGCCCCCCGAACTTCAATGCTTTCTCTACTGTTGCACAGTCTGGGAATAATAGATATATTATTCCCAGACTTCAAAACTTTTTTAGTATTGTTTAAATATATCTAACATTATTATTCGTTTGTTTTTTTGATTGTAAATTATTTGCTTAAATGTATAGTTGTTATATATATATATATATATATATATATATATATATATGTTTAAAAATATTTTTAGCAAGTGCCTTTTTTTGCTTTTTTAATTTAATTAATTTGATGATTTATTTAATGTTTTGAATTTGATTTGTTAACATGTTTTATATATATATATGCGTTTTATAGTAGTACATTTAAAAAACACAAAAAGTAATCTAATATAAAATATACTTTTTAATAATAGTGCCATATATAAACATACACATCCATACATATTTTTGTGTGTACGTTTAAATAAGTATATATATATATATATATATATATATATATATATATATATATATATATATATATATATATATATATATATATATATCCGGACCCATTTTGCGGCACGGCGAACTGTGGCGAGAATTACTTGCACCTTGTTCTGGGGCCCACTAAGGGTGGAGAAAACATGCTTGGAAAGTGATGACGATAGCAGGACCTACTAAAGGTATTATTTGTTCTGGAGGGAACTACGGGACCCAGCATGCAACGAAAAAGTAAACCCACTGAGGGCATGGCATGCTATAAATAAGTATACCAGAACTGCCTGTGAGTCATTCCAAGAGCGACCTCTGATGAAAGGGAGCAGCCTAGAAACGCGTCAGGTCTGTAACATGTTACCAGCGAACAATGATGCAAGATTGTGCCAGAAAGTGAAAGCCAGGTGGTTCAGCTTGCCGTGTGTGCGCTCTCAAAAGTTCTTGGACCTTTGGTGGAAAAAATTATCACGCGGCAGTCCTGTCGCGGGGAGCAGCACCGTCCTTGATAATTAAAGGAAGCCGTGGGTCGGAACTGGATCCGGACCCATTTTGCGGCACAGCGAACTGTGGCGAGAATTACTTGCACCTTGTTCTGGGGCCCACTAAGGGTGGAGAAAACATGCTTGGAAAGTGATGACGATAGCAGGACCTACTAAAGGTATTATTTGTTCTGGAGGGAACTACGGGACCCAGCATGCAACGAAAAAGTAAACCCACTGAGGGCGTGGCATGCTATAAATAAGTATACCAGAACTGCCTGTGAGTCATTCCAAGAGCGACCTCTGATGAAAGGCAGCAGCCTAGAAACGCATCAGGTCTGTAACATGTTACCAGCGAACAATGATGCAAGATTGTGCCAGAAAGTGAAAGCCAGGTGGTTCAGCTTGCCGTGTGTGCGCTCTCAAAAGTTCTTGGACCTTTGGTGGAAAAAAATATTTATATATATATATATATATTCACTGAAAAAACCATAGGTTTTAGGGACAGTTATAGTTACTTGGACATTGCACTCGTACAAAACCCGTGAAATTCCCCCGTTATAGTTAGTTCAGCTAACTATAACTTGCGCCCCCGCAATGCACTGCTGATGACGTCACATATTACATCACTCATGACATGGTCAGTGACATCACTGATGACATCTCAAATGACATCACTGATGACATCACTGATGACATCATCCAGTGACTGTGTGTTTCTGTAAAGTTTAAATATGTTTAATATATATAGGGAAAGGCGTATTGAAGAGTGAGTGGGTGTATAAGTGTCTGAATGGATGATTTAGTAGGTGCGTGACTAACTGTATAAGTGAGTGATTAAACGTATGTTACTGAATGCATGGGTTAGTGACTAAACTGGGTGAATGTCTGTATCCGTCTGTCTGTTGCTGTGTAAGTGGCTGCATGGGTTTGTGAATAGCTACATGAGTGTCTATATGAGTTATTGATTGGTTGTCTGAGTATCTGTATGGGTGCCTGAGTGTTTGTGTGGGTGGGGTGTGTGCGACTCTGTACATAGATGTGTGAGTGGGTGATTCACTGGGTGCATGATTTGAAGAGTGCGTCTGTGATGGACTGCTTGGGTGGGTGAGTGTGTGTATGGGTGTGTTAGTGAGTGAATGTATATCTCAGTGGTACATGTGCGAGTAACTACATATGTAAAAGGAAGTATATATGTGTGTTAGAGTATTTAAAAGGCTATACGTGAGAGTGTGTGATTGTGAGAGTGGCTGTATGGATGCGTGTGTGCTTGTGTCAGTTATTGTATAAGAGCGTAAGAATGTGCTAGTATTTGTATGAGTTATTGAGCTGGTGTGTGTATAACTCTATAGGTGAGTAAATGGGTGTGTGATTAATTTTTTGCATGACTGACTAGGTGTGTGAGTACCTCTATGGATGAGTGGCGGTGTGTCAGTGTTTATATAGGTGTATGAGTGCATATGATAGTCCTGTACTGAGTGACTGTAAGTATGAGTGACTGTACGGGTGAGTGAGTGGATGTGTGTGTAGACCTAAGAATCAGTGAGTTGGTATGTAGTTATTGGTATTGGAGTGTCTATGGTTTTGAGAATGGCAGTCTGTAATTTAGAGTGGGTGTATCAAAAGTTATATTAGGGTGTGAGAAGATGCATGAAATTATCACATGGATGATGTCATCAGTGATGTCATTTGAGATGTCATCAGTGATGTCATCAGTGATGTCACTGACCATGTCATGAGTGATGTAATATGTGACGTCATCAGCAGTGCATTGTGGGGCGCGAGTTATAGTTAGCTGAACTAACTATAACGGGGAATTTCATGGGTTTTGTACGAGTGCAATGTCCAAGTAACTATAACTGTCCCTAAAACCTATGGTTTTTTCAGTGAATTTGTAAGGTTTTTTAAATGCTAATTTCTAACTATAACGTGCCTGAAACCTATGGTTTTTTAAGTGAATTTCAAAGGTTTTTTAAATGCTAATTTCTAACTATAACATGTCTGAAACCTATGGTTTTTTCAGTGAATTTCAAAGGTTTTTTAAATGCTAATTCCTATCTATAACATGTCTGAAACCTATGGTTTTTTTCAGTGAATTTCAAAGGTTTGGTAAATGCCAATTTTTAAATGTATTAATTGTTATTTTTATTTTTTTCATACTGATTTACTACATTTTTTTAAACTATATATTTTTAGATATTTTATTTTTTAAATTACATTGTAATTACATTATACATTACATTACAAAATATACTTTCTCAGAATGAATTAATTTACTTTAAATACTTTGCAAATAGGCAATAGACTTTTAAGTACAGTAGTTACAGTTGTTGCAATGGGCAACACAATTTCAAACACAATGCAACATTGAGCTCAATGTGAATTTCTAGCTAAATGCAATTAGTTACTTTATGGATTACTTTTCTAACCACAGGACTGGATCCTAGATTCAGTCCTGGGACATCTCCTGTAAACAGTTGAGTAAAAGCGTTTTGGTTACAGTAGTGATTTTTAAGGAATATTATTGTATTTTAAAAGTTGACACTTAGAAACTTTTTCACATAGAATCACCAATGTTATCCTATGGGAGGAAATTCACTTAGCAGGTAAGTAGTGTTATCGTGACTTTTTCTCACTCAGTGGTGGATCCTGGATCCAGCACTGGTGCATCTCCTGTAAACAGTTGAAAGAATGCATTTAAGTCATACAGGCGATTTTTAAGGAATATTTGTAGTTTGTGAAAATCGACACTTTGAAACTTTTCTGCTGAAAACCAGACAATGGATTCCTATGGAAGGAAATACAAGTTACTGGTAAGTACGGTTAGAATTACTTTTCAGGGTCAGTGCTGGGCTAAAAGATGCAGCACTGGGTTCTCTCCTGATAACAGGTGAGTAAATCGGAATTCGTATTTCGGCTGATTTTAGAGGAATATTTGTATGTTTCAAAAATCGACACTTAGAAACATTTTCAGCAAAAAGCAGGCAATGATATCCTATGGAAGGAAATTCAAGTTACTGGTAAGTACGGTTAAAATTACTTTTCAGGATCAGTACTGGGCTGAAAGATGCAGCACTGAGGTCTCTCATGATAACAGGTGAGTAAATCGGAATTCGTATTTCGGCTGATTTTAGAGGAATATTATAAAGTTCCAAAACTCCACACTTAGAAACTTTTCCAGCAAAAAGCAGGCAATGATATCCTATGGAATGAAATTCAAGTTACTGGTAAGTACGGTTAAAATTACTTTTCAGGATCAGTACTGGGCTGAAAGATGCAGCACTGAGGTCTCTCCTGATAACAGGTGAGTAAATCGGAATTCGTATTTCGGCTGATTTTAGAGGAATATTTGTATGTTGCAAAAATCGACACTTAGAAACTTTTTCAGCAAAAAGCAGGCAATGATATCCTATGGAAGGAAATTCAAGTTACTGGTAAGTACGGTTAAAATTACTTTTCAGGATCAGTACTGGGCTGAAAGATGCAGCACTGAGGTCTCTCCTGATAACAGGTGAGTAAATCGGAATTCGTATTTCGGCTGATTTTAGAGGAATATTTGCACAATGGTGAAGGGAGGGGCGGGGCCTGAGGTGACATCTGTGCAAACGCGCCCCGTGGCGCGTTTTAAGTTGGGGGATTAAGTCCCCTTTAATCATGAGGGTCCCTGGGGGCCAACTAGCCCACCAGGAACCTCCAGTATGCGCCAGGGGCTGCGTTGCAGAGACGTGTACAGAGGCCACGCCCCTTTTTACACCTCTCTGCAACGCAGCTCTGTGGCGCTTTTAGAAGTACATGGTGGGCTAGTTGGCCCCCAGGGACCCTCAGGATTGAAGGGGATTTAATTCCCCATCTTAAAACGCGCCAAGGGGCCTGTTTGCACACATGTCACCTGAAGCCCCGCCCCCTCCCTTCACCACTGTGCAAACGCGCCTGTGGCGCATTTTAAGTCGGGGGATTAACTCCCCTTGAATCCTGAGGGTCCCTGGGGGCCAACTAGCCCAACAGGTATATCCAAAAAGCGCCACAGAGCTGCGTTGCAGAGAGGTGTAAAAGGGGCGTGGCCTCTGTACACCTCTGTGCAACACAGCTCCCTGGCGCATACTGGAGGTTCCTGGTGGGCTAGTTGGCCCCCAGGGACCCCCAGTATTCAAGGGGAATTCGTTCTCTCTGCAAACGCGCCAGGGGGCGCGTTTGCAGAGTGCTGTCAAAGAGGGGGCGTCGCCTCCCTCGCGATGCCGTTTTTTTAATTTTTTTTAATTTTTTTTTAAAAGGCGGCTGTGTGGCCCCCCTTTTTAGTAATTTTTTGAGCCCTGGGGACCCCATCCCCCAGGGCCTGTCCCCCTTTTTAAAAAAAAAAAAAAAAAAAAAAAAGGACTGGGAAGGGGACCGCGTGTGCCCCCCTCCCGTGGCCAATTTCGACCCGGGGACCCCATCCCCCGGGCCATTGCCACCTTTTTTTTATTTTTTTATTTGATGGAGGGGGCTGCCTGGCCCCCTCCTAAGGCCTCCTTAGGCCCCGGGGACCCCATCCCCGGGGCCGGCCTTTGTTTTGTTTTTCCCAAAATTTTTGGGGGGAAGGGGGACCGCATGGCCCCCTCCCGGGCCACTACTTGCCCCGGGGACCCCATCCCCCGGGCTGGCCCTATCCTTTTGGGGTCCGTGGGGGACCCCAACTCCCCCACGGACCCTGCCGGCTCCCCGCCTCCTGCGCGAGCCGTCATTGCTTCCACATGGGGAGCTGCTAATATGCAGCTCCCCATGTGGAAAGCAATTCTGCTTTGAATTTTGGAAGCAAGAGCAGCTTTCCCTGCTCTCGCTTCCAAAATTCAAAGCAGTTTGCAATGACAGGACGGAGCCGCGAGGCTCCCGTCCTGTCATTGCAAACAGCAGTGTCCCGGGGTAGGCACCCCGGGACACTGCAGGAGCTGGCCCTGGGGGTGGCGGTCCCCAGGGCCATCACTGGCTCCAGGAGGGGGCCGCGCGGACCCCCTCCCCACATTTTCAAAGCCCCGGGAGGTGGTGGTCCCCGGGGCTTGGGGGTCCAAAACGGACCCCCATTTTCAATTTTGTTAGTGCCCCGGGAGGTGGTGGTCCCCGGGGCCTGTGGGGGGCTGGAGTCCCCCCACACAGGTTAATTTAAAAATAAAGAAGCCCCGGGAGGTGGTGGTCCTCGGGGCTGCGGGAGGGCTCAGAGCCCTCCCGCAACTTTTCTAATAAAGCCCCGGGGGTGGCGGTCCCCGGGGCTTGGGGGCCCTTAGAGGCCCCCATACATAAAATAAACCCCCCCAGCATGCCCCCGGGACTTGGCCCACCCGGGGCAAATTAACATCGAGCGCGGGAGACCGCGCTTCGATCTTTTTTTTTGGCAGGATCCGCGCACCCTGAGCGCATCCTGCCGATTTTTTATTTTTAATTTTAAAAATGCTTTTTTTTGCCCAGGGGGTCCTTGTGGGACCCCCTGAGCAGGCCTAGGGGGTTAGGGTGTTTCTACCCTGCCCCCTTTGTGCGTTTTGCGCACTTGTTTCTTTTTTTCTCAGCGGGATCCGCGCACCCTAAGCGCATCCCGCCGATTTTTAAAAAAAAAATGCTTTTTCTGCCCAGGGGTCCTTGTGGGACCCCCTGAGCAGACCTAGGGGGTCAGGGTGTTTCTACCCTGCCCCCTTTTTGCGCTTTGCGCACTTGTTTCTGTCCCTCGGTTCTTCCGAGGGACAAAATGGCTGCCAACATTTCCTGATTTGGAGTGTTGACAGCCAATTAGCATTCAGCTCGTGATCGGGAGGGTACGCGGATCCGACGCGGCCATAGATATATATGTGATTTTAATTGTGATTTTCTCAGCAACTACTGAACGGATTTACACCATTTAACAAAAAGGGTTCTTTCTGAACCAAGAACTACCTCTTTGCCAAATTTGGTGTAATTCCGTTCAGCAGTTCGGGCTGTAGCCGTGTCTAAAGTTTCCTATGGAAAAATGAATGGGGAAAACGCGTTTTGGGACCCCCCTTTTTTCTCAACCCCGCTTGACGAATCCCCCCGAGACTTTCAGGGTAGGAGCGGACCGGAGCGCCCCACAAAGTTTGAAAATTTCGCAAAGATACGTCAACCGGCAAGAGAGTTATTTCAAATAGAATGTCGCGGATTTCCTATGGAAAATAGGTCCTAACTATAACTATCTACTGGCGACCGCCAGTAGATAATATATATATATATATATATATATATATATATATATATATATATATAGTATTAAATGTTACTTAAATGTATTTAATTTTCAGTATATTATTGTTATATATTAAAATACTTAGTATTTTAAACTATATATATATATTTATTTATTTATATTAACACGATATTTTTGTATGTTTTTAACAATATTAGTGTGAAACAATATTTTTTTTCATATTTTTGTACTTAGCATTATAAGGATTGGAAAACTATATTTTGTAGTCAATATTTTTTGACACAATATTTCTATATCACGATATTGTTGTGATCGATATTATGTCAGTGATCCACCTTTTCCTTGGAGTGACAGAATGTTTTCTGGTACAGGAAAGGTCAATGAATGAAAGGCTATTATACCAGGATAGTGTGCGATCTGGGTGTGTAAGCTCTGCTGAATAGACTATAGGGTGGGGCTTGTTTTTCCTCCAGGCAACCTTGGATACATAATACTAATATCTTTAAGAAAGATGGTGTTTTTTATTTAATATTTTTGGAATAATCAGTCTGACTGATGAAGACCCGATCGAGCAGACAGGACTGCTAGCTATACAAGAATACGAGGGCAGAAGTAAATAAAGCACCCCATAGATCAGTGCAAAAAGGAGAATTGGAAATCTGCAGTGAGGCTATCTGCCGCTAGGAGTACCAAGGGAAACCCAGATGGAATTTGCCTCCCGTGAATGTAATCGGAGATATTTGTGAGATTTGGTCAAATAAAATGTGGGCAGGCAAAGAACAAAAAGTGATTACCCGCCCAGACCATTAGGGTGACTATTTCAAAAATACTAAATAAAAAGGCCATCTTTCTTAAAGATATAACCGGTGAGAATTAAATGACATGTGACAAAGAAGTGAAAGCCCATTGTGTCCTACGACTATTTTATTGTTTTTTTTAATACTTTCTCCTGAAGAATACGGAGTGAACAAACTGTATACCACCGAAACGCCACATCGACAACCTGTGATGTTATTTGTTTTCTTTGCACTATATGGTGACAACCTGCAATGAAATCTGTGCATTATGGTATCCTTAAATTTTTGGATCACTGAGACGGTTCAATATTCTGTTTTTTTTTTTAATAATAGATTATTGTATTAGTGAGAGATTTTAGTAATGTGATGTTGCACAAATTATGAATAATGTTTTTATAAAACTTTAATTGATGACATACTAGTTTATTACATGAAGACAATACTGAATAGAGTATATAGTTATGTTTTGAGGATCATTATATGAAATAAAAGAGGCATTTTTACATTAAACGGGATTCAGTGTTTAGATAGCTGAGTGGATGGTAAATGAATGAGGGTTACCCCGAGGAAAATGAGCTTATAGGTGTGAGAATACGAGTATGTATCACAAGAGGGATCTTTCATCATTTTCATTGATACTTAACCCTGTTCCTTTTGGTGGAAGGGTGTGTCTCCCATACTTGTGGAGTAATCAGTATGGTTCCATCCTCCAAGCATCATTTATCTGGTGAGGGTTGAGTAATGTAGCGTGAAAGATCGTTCCAATTACATGGTGTCTGATGTGTAGAGCAGGAGGTCCATGGCTACATCCCCGCTTATCAGATTGACATAGGTTTCTGCAATTAAAGTATCGGGGAATTCAGTACAAATGTTAGATTTGCATTCCCTTTTGCCTTGTTTTGAAGTTTCAATGTGGTGAGGGTATTGGCACTCGAAGCTTGCCAGGACGATAGTGATGAGGCATGGATAATTTCTAATGAGAGAGACCATCATATTTATCAAAGAGCATTCATTGTGTGAAGTCGATGAAAAGTTGGAAATATTCTTAACCTCTGTAGGTTAAAATGGGTAGGTGCATCAGCCAGTGGTAGCAGCAAAGACATAGTCCTGTTAAGACAAATGTTGGAATGTGTTTTCATAACCAGTCACTCTGTCTTTACAGTCACCGCACGGTGCCTGTCACGTTGTACATGCAAATGCACAACATGTATTTGTACATTGCAGCACCGCCCGCCGCGATGTAAAAATGCGGGATGCGCCCGCCAGTGTGGCGGGCGCATCCTAATTCGTATAGCGGGACCGCCGCACCTATGGCGGGCGGTCCCTTTTGGACTTTGTCCGCCCGCCAACGTAATGACCCCCTAAATCCCTGACTGCCAATCTGGCTACAGGCCTTCAAAAGAAATAAGGCCAAGAGACCCGGGTAGGCAGTTTACCCCATGCAAGTCCTTTCCCTCTGTAGCCCTGACCCCTCTTGAATATCTGCTACCTGTGACCTGGGCCTCCATCAGATACTGTACTGGGATGCCAGATATGGCTCTGGACTGGAACAAGACCGTTGTTTCTAAAGAATCAACACACACACAGCTTAGTCCAATCCAGAATCACACTAGCCTCAATGTGTGTTGCCATCAGGCTCACTCCGGCCACAGCACTGTTCAATGTGTACTGTGGAGCTGCTAATGCAGTTCATTGAATTCCACTGTAGTGCATGGTTTCAGGCCTTGGATGTATTTGTTTTATAGTGCTCAAGTCCAATTGGATCTTGCAATTATAATTTTCCCAAATTGGCTATTACTCTAGGCAAGATCTCGTAAAAGCAGACCTGGCTGCAGTTGGGGGGTCGGTAAAATGGGAGGTCCTGTTATGATATGCTCGTGGTGGCAAACGTGGGCAGCAGATTTTCCAACAGAAGCACAATCTACTGCCCTCAATTTGAGGGTTTGTCTCCAACCTGCACAGGAGTGGGCTCGCACCCAGGCCCAGTGTGCCTATGTGCCATAGGGACTTATGGCATTCTTGTATACGAGTCTCCCGTTAGGAGGCAGAACACCATTCTTTGAGTTTCATTAAATTGAAATTGTTACTCCTGATATAGTGCCATTCGCTGGAAGTTTATTTACAAGTCCCTGTTGCAGCAGGATAAGTCATAACTGCACATAATCATAATCCTCCTGTAAGCTGGCTACATACACATTTTATTAGGAAATCATATTCTCTCAAGACCTTGTGATGTACAAACTCTGGTGAAGTACTGTCCTCTTCGTAGGGCTGCCCCGTGGACAGTGTCAGTGAGTACCCACTGGAAGTTATCTCTTTTTTCTGAAAAGTTCGAGCTTCTTCATACAATCCTGCTTCTGCAAAAGAACTGTTGTGGGTTTCTCTATATTATAGGATGTAGCTTTCAGAATGTTTATACAGAACAAAGACTTCAGAGGAGCTCTGCAGTGGTCATTTGGAGTCTGCAAGCTGCCCTGGATGGTTGGTGTGACCTATGGAGAAAGAGGCAACTCATATTTTTCATCTTTGATGGCGTCTTTCTTTCTAAACACTGGTGACGAGCTGTCTGGGAGGAGACATGCATTGCCATCAACCTTTCCTTTTAACTGAACCCATGCGTTGTACGGATCACCATATGTGAAGATGTCAACTTCTTCATCGTGCCACAAAGGAATGTACTGTAACTGTGGCAGACTCATTTGGTAAACATTTGTGTGAACGGTTTAGTCCATGGGATTTACCATAATGGGGGAAAGGCATTCTTATTGCGCGAGCGCCTCTGTTCATTGTAACGACAGCTGTGTGAGCACGTTTGAGCCTCTCGACAGCCGTGTATGCAAGCTCGTGTCTCCCTTGTCTGTTTCCCCTGTAAGCGCATCCTCGTTAGAGTACATGCTTGGTATCTGGCACGCTGTGCATTCGTGATGCCATGACGTCATCACACACCGTCATACCTCCATTTTGGATTGGGTTGATGGTACAACTACGGAGAAAGACGCCGATCCACACGATTTGGGTAACGTGTGCATAAGCCTATTCCTGGAGCAACTCACATTTTTGAGGTAATTGGGCTGAGCGGCATGTTGGCTGCTCCTGGTGGGGCTGTTCCACTTGATCTACATATCTTTAAATAAACATCTTGAACATCATCTACCGTGTGTGGACTTAAATACTACATTATTTATGGCGACGAGGATGGGATCAACACTCTGCATGTTGGCTGCTCCTGGTGGGGCTGTTCCACTTGATCTACATATCTTCAAATAAACATCTTGAACATCATCTACCGTGTGTGGACTTAAATACTACATTATTTATGGCGACGAGCTGGAGAGGACCACATGCTCTACTAAGAAACTAAAGGGAAAGAAGAAGAAAGATGAAGAGAAACCAAGAGATTACAAGATACATGAAATTCATACAGATTATATCAACTGGAATTAACTAAGTGTAACAGAAGTAAGAACGTCTTGTTTGGAGCGTAAGGCAGCAAGCCCCACCAGCGTCCATGCCAACGGACGGCCCAACCACCGTTGCCTGCCTTATAATGCTCCATTCGTGCCAACGGACGGCCCAACCACCGTTGTCTGCCTTATAATGCTCCATTCGTTTTACAGCAAAGAACTGTGGATAGGAGGTGCTTCGTCACATGTGAGTGATCCAGCAACATCTTTTTCTGTGGTTCACAAACTATGTTTACTCAGATGGAGAACCCTTTGTGCCTATCTGTCATGTTCAATGTGTTGGGAGCTGAACCTATGTGGGAAGGTACGTGGGACCACACAGGAACGGTGTGGCTCTACACATTTTCAGTGAATGCTTTCACAGGCTACTCGTTAAAGTTATTTGCAGGAGAGACCACTTACTAGTTTCACGTTTGCATGTCCCACATGCCAGCTGACAAGTCTGTTAATGCAGTGATCAACAGGGTGTGCCAGCAGCCGGAGTGAACTTTTCTACCGTACTAGTCTTAACGCTTATCGATTTGACCTCTGCGTTAAGAAGTAGATCAATCTGCAGCTTTCACATGGGAAATGGTTTATGAACTTGATTGCTCTTGGCCCAGCGGAGTTGTTTTAGCGCTTTGTAGGCAGTTTATTTTAAGTGGCACACAAATCAACAGAGGTGAGACAGTTTCATTATGTATCTGTTGGCGTGCTTTCAATATTGGGCTTGTGTTATGGCTGGATTTAACTTAAATCGCCTAGTTTCTCTGCCTGCTGCTACAGGTGTTGCCATCAGAGTGAAATTTGTACAGTTTTCTGGGCTTGTAATTTTCCTTACATTGAGGCCGCTAGGAACAACTGTCGTGCTGCGATTCAAATTTCGAAATCAGCTTGCGCACCTTACCTGGCTCGTGGGGTGGCGCGGAGCAGCTACAGAACTCCGCATGACGTCTTCCTTCTTGCCAAGCTCACAATGCTGCCTATGGACGTTTTGCAGCAGGAGCGCGCCGTGAGCCACTCGGCGTGCGTCTCCTGTGCGTGCCGCCATCTTTAGATTGGTGGCTGCAGGGTCTTCATCATAGCCATTAATGGACCGTGTTGTGCCAACCACGTTTTGTCCGTTAAATAAAGTTAATTGTGTTTTGTAACACAATTGTCGCGGAGTAACCATCGTTTTCAACTCATTTCTTCTGGTGGTCAACAGTTTGTGATAGTGTACAAAGACTATCTAGGTACTTTTGTATAAAAGTATGCTTTATAACGAAAGTTTGTGCACGTTTGGGGAGCATGGAAACACATGGCTCAAGACACTTGCTCTGCTCGTTGTTCTGCTTTTGATGCAAGACTACCTGGCTTCATAACTATGCGTTTGAGAGACATTCTTCAAGAGACAGCTTGGGTGAGGAGTCGCTCACCGGTGCCTACTTGATTTACATTATAGCTATAACCATTGCTTTGATGTCTTGCTTGTCAATGTAGCCTGCTTATGTATGGTTTCTTTGATGTAAAGAGTTTGCGTAATTTAGAGCTTAAGGATCTTAGTCATGTATCAATGTACATTTACATCAGAGTTTGCTCTAAAGTTTTCAAGCTCACTCACCGTCCCTCGTTTTAGGGGCAGGATTTGGGTTAGAGTCCCATTATCCTTAGTTTTACATGGATTCTCTCCCTACATGGGGAGCACACTCACTGTCCCTCGTTTTTTTGGGGCAGGATTTGGGTTATAGTCCCATTATCCTTAGTTTTACATGGATTTTCTCCCTACTTGGGGAGCACACTCACCGTCCCTCGTTTTAGGGGCAGGATTTGGGTTATAGTCCCATTATCCTTAGTTTTACAAGGGTTGTCTCCCTATCTCGGGAGCATACCTATTGTCTTGTTTCAGGGGAAGGAATTTGGGGTTTTAGTCCCTCTTTCCTCGTTTTACTTTATTCACACTATGCTACGTTGTTAACCTTCCACAAAGTTGGGTGATGAGTTATGGTCCCATTCGCTTTACATTTCTAATCGTTCATGGGTTATAGTCCCTTATGCTGCATGTTGTCATGAGTTACAGTCCCATTTACACACGTTTAAAGTCTTATACCTTTACATGAAATGAAAGATGACTTAAATACTACACACGTCTAAAAGGGTGAGAAGTTTCATGACCTAGAAGCGGTGTCTGAGGGTGTGAGCAGGATGGTGTTCAATGTTAAACCTAGGGCATGTGTAGTTGATGATGGACCCATTAAAATTCCTGAATGTTATATCAGATTGGATGATAAACATATTAAGGTTCTGGTGGACTCAGGTTCCTCGAATACAGTGGTTGGAGATACGAATTGGGACGAAGAATTTGGGAATAGTGTAATTTCCCTGTTGCCAACAGATATCAATCCACTGCATTATGGTGGTACCAAGATTGATATTTTGGGATACACTGTTATGAGGATAGAGTTTCAAGGGAAAGAAATGTTTGGGAAGGTTTACGTTGCCAAGTGTGGTGACAACTTATTGGGCTGGCGACATTAACATGACATGAGTATCATGTTGAACCCGAATACAACTCACCAAGTCATGTTCGTGAGTAATGATTTTAAGCATCATGATATTTATTAGGAATTTCATATGGTTTTCAACAACACTTTAGGTACTTTGCAGGATTTTGAACATAAAATCATACTGAAAAAGAGTTCCACCCCGTGTGTTCACAAGATTAGGAAGGTTCCCAGTCTAATGCTGGGGCCTCTGAAAAGTGAGCTTCACAAGCTGATGGAGACAGGAGTAATAGAGAAAAATGTAATCCTCAGAATGGTTGGGACAGGTAGTACAAGCGCCCAAGGATAAAGTGAACAGATTTGGATGTGTGTGGATCTCAGGGATTTAAACAAACATATTTCGGTGGATCGCCAACCATTACCTAACATTTTTTAGACCTTCTCAGGACTTGGTGGGTCAAAGTTTTTCAGTGTTATGGACCTTTCATCTGCCTATCATCAGGTTATGTTGCATTAAGAGTTCAGGCATCTGACATCCTTTGTCACGCCATTGTGAGCCTATCGCTTTTTAAGAATGCTGATTGGGTTAGCATCAGTGGCAGCCTGTTTCCAGAGGATAATGAAGAAGTTGTTAAACAGAATCTCACAAGTCCTCTTCTTTCAGGATGACATATTTGTTTTTGGAAGTGACATGTCTGATGTTAGGTTGAAGAAGGAAAAATGAAAATTTAGAGTTACCATATTCTCTTACCTGGGGCATACCAATTCAGGAGAAGGCATTAGACCCAAGTTAGAGTTGGTTGACTCTATTGTCAGAGCACCAGAGCCACAGGACAGGGACCAAGCCAGATTGTTCCTTGAGGTGGCTCAATACTATTCAAAATGAATTGCCAATTGTTCAAGTGTGGTGCAAGCTCTTTGATCGTTACTCAAAAAACTGTATTAGTTTCGATTGGACAAGTCAATGTATGTCAGCTTTCTCCTCTGTTAAAAGGAGCATCAGTAGCATGCCCACCCTTGGTCATTTTGATGTCTCTTTAAGAAAACAGTGTTAAGCACTGATGCAAGTCTTAATAGGCAGGGGGCAGTCTTATTGCAAGCTGTGGATAGTGAACAGAAAGTTGTTGCATTTGCCTCATGTTCCCTCAAAGGCACTGAGGAACATTATTCTGACATCGAGAGAGGGGCCTTGGCATGGGCAATCAAACATTTTACTTCTCAGTTATGCCTTTTGAGGCTAAGACTGATTATAGGCCTCTTGTCCAATTTTTCCACCAGAAAGTGCAATGAAATTTCTCCAAAAATTCAAAGATGGTTGGAAGGTTTAACTGAATTCAATTTTTAAGTGGAATATGTACCCGGGATCAGGAATAAACTGGTAGATTTTCTTTCAAGCCTGCCTATTGAAGGAGGGGATGAGGTTTCTGACATCAATTTGGTTAGTTGGGTGCATGAGAAGCCCATTTCTGAGGATGAGTGGAAAGTAGCAAGGGAGGAAGACGGTGAAAGGAAAATTCTTGGAGATTTTGTTGTGAGAGGGTGGCCAGAGTACAAGAAACTCCCTGATTCTTTGAAGGGATTCTTGAATGTGAAAGACGAGTTGTGTCTGATTGGGGAAGAACTCTTTAGAGAACTTAGAGTGATACCACCTGCCAGTTATCACACAAGGGTCACCTAGGCAGAAACCTCACAAAATCAAGAGTTAGAGAGATGTACTGGTGGCCTGGATTAGACCGAGATGTGGAGCGTGTTGTCAAAGATTATGTTCTGTGTGCTCAGAATGATAAAAGCAAAGTAGTATCAAAGGCACCACTGTCACCTGTAGAGATTCCTGAAACACCTTGAAAGAAATTGTGGTTGGATTTTATTGGAGCTTTCCAGCTTTTACCTGCCAGCGAGCGCTATGTAATGTTATTAGTGGATTACACTTCGAAGTGGATAGTAACAAAATGTGTAGGGCCACTGGATACCAAGGTGGTGATTTAATTTCTTAAGGAAGAGTTTTCATGGTAAGGTATACCCAATCATCTTATTACAGACAATGGGGTCCAACTTACTCCCCAGGAAACGCAAGAGTTTTTGAAAGGGCATGCCATTGTTCATTTAAAAACAATGTTCTATTTGCCCCAAGCCAATGGCCTTGCTGATTGCATGAACAGAATGGTCAAATCTTGTGTCCAAAGGGCGTTTGACAGATATGCTAAGAGACAGGTGTTGGGCACATCTTAATACTCTGAATTGCATAACATTGGTGTCCTCTTTTCTGTGTTTGAGGGGCAGAATTGGGCAGAATCTGGCATAGATGGATGTGTTGGTGCACAGAGAAGATCCTGGGAGGGACAAGAACCAACTTTCTGAGTTAAGGAAAGGTCACCAGGATACATACAGATTAAGATATGAAAAACAACAGCGTTACAAATCCACAATGGTCTGTGGGTAATAAAGTGCTGATAACAAAACCAGGCCCTGTAAGGAAAAGCTGGTCTGCATTTATGGGACTTTTGTGATTCAAATGGTCAAGAAGAATGTGGTAGTGTGGTAGTTTTAGACAATGGTGATGTGTCGAGTATTCTCAGTGTCTTGAGGTGGCATGATGTTACCAAATCTAATAACGCTAAGGGCATTGCTCCTGCACAAAATGACCAAGGGTTTGACTTACCTTCTGGTGATAACCTGAGATACAGACAATTTGCAGACCAGTATGGTGGAAAGAATATGTACCTTAAGGGGCGCATAGTTCTTCTCTGTGGTCCTACCATTTATTTTTTTTGTTGCAATCAACTTAGTTGCTTGGTCTATTATATTTCCTAATCAATTTTATTGATATTGTTTACTTGCATAGTTGTTATATTTTAGTCCAAAATTGTTTAGGGAAGGGAATATATTGTGAATTTCTGTATACTATAGAATGTAGCTTTCAGAATATTCATATTTAATGTAGAACATTGACTTCAGGGGAGTTTTGCAGTGGTCAGTTGAAGCCTGCAAGCTGTCCTGGATGGTTGGTGTGAACTATGGACAATAAAGCATCTCATATTTATCATCTATGATGGTGTCTTGCTTTACAACAAGAACCAATAAATGCACAAGAGTCCCATCAATCATTCTGGATATCATAACCGAATACATTATGCTACTGGTCACTCATTTATTTTTGCTTAATAATATGCTAACCTGTACCACGTTTAATCATTGCATCTATGTGTACGCACATTATTATACACTTATGTTTAGAGAAACAAATGATTGATATGATCTTGTTGTTATTGCAGTTAGGACGTGCCTTTAAAGTTCACAAGTGGGCCTAGGTGCCTCACTTCTTTTTTAAATAAATGATATGTTTTTGCTTGTTGTGCATAAACCTTAATTTGTTTTCAGGCACAAGTGTCAATGTGTTCTCGATTAGAAATTATATTTTTGTTAGCTTTCATTTTGAAGGTCGTAGCATAGCCATTAATTTCTTTGGACGATGATTCCCAGCACCAGCATGTAGGAAGAAGAGGAGGTGATTACTCCTTTGTGAGATATCGTGAAAGTCGAAACAATGGAAGAAGCTGGCATTGTGTTATCTGTGAGGAGGTCGATCCCGATTGCAGAAGGAACACAGAGTTTTGATTGGTCTTGTTCGATGGGAATCTGTGACATTAGATGCATCTTCATGTTTTAACTGTGTGAAGCTTGTTAGCTAGTTAGGTCGCTTGACCCTGTCCAACTTTGCAGGTGGATGTCCTTTCTCCTCTCCTGAGACCAATGATCCGTATTTTTCTGCTCATAGAGATACTCTCAAGAGCAAATATATTTCTTTTTTTTTTTTTTTTATTTCTTTTTAAATTAATTTTCCAAAGCAGCAGATACAAAGATATATCAGTTCAACTCCCACCCCTCCACCCCCTACCCCAAACTACCACAAGATGACTATGTTTTCAAGGACACAAAAAAGAGAAAAAAAACACAATAATAATGAAAAAAAAGAGAAAAATATATGTATATACATACAAACATATATACACATGCGTGTACATATATATACATACACACACACGTATAAACCACGAAATTGGGTCATAAATCAGAAAAAAAAGGATAGAAATAGAAAATAAGACTGAGCAAGCAAGCAATAGATAATAAGAAAAGGCGAAGAAAGTACCAATAAAAAAAAAAAAAAAAAAGAAAAGAAAAAAAAAGAAAGTACATAACCATGGGAAAAAAAAAAGAGAGAGCACAGTCAGGACTACAGCCTGCCATGAGCTGCCCTCCTCAAAATTGATTAATTTAGCCATTAGGGCCAGGCGATGCCAACCAGGCGGTGAGAAACCCCCAAATCTCTAACCCCTTCTTTCGCCCTTTACGGCCTTTTTTGGCATATACAGCCTTTTCAAGGTGGTAGGTCGCCATTAACCTAGCCAACCATTGGGAAAAAGGAGGGGGGTCAGTCTCTATCCAAGCTGAAGCAACACAGATCCTCCACACTGTCATAGCGACAAAGATAAACGCTCCACCCCTTACCCTGTTGGCCGCCTCTTGTGTCCCCAATAGGATGGTTATGGGTGTCAGCACTAGAGCCTGAAAGATAACCCTCCCCAGAAAATCCTGTACTTTAAGAAGGACTGGAGTAAGTTTCGGGCAGGTGGCGAACATGTGTATTGCGTCAGCACCAACCTCCGAACATCGAGGGCACAGCGTTCCCTTGCCTACTCCCCATTTAGCAATTTTACTAGGAGTAATATATAAGAAAAAGATGGTTTTAAAGTGTTGCACCTGCAGTTTAGCTGACAGCAAGTCGCTTTGAGAAAGTTCCAGTGATTTATAAAACGTACTATGTGGGGCCTCCAGTTTTACAAACCATTTATCTGCAATTCTAGGTAGGTCATCAGGGGTTTGACTATTAAGTGCGGAGTATATATAACCGATCCGAGGAGTCACTGGGGCCCGTAATCTTTTGATAAATTCAATTTCTGAAAATCCTGTTGGTCCCCCAACCTTTCGAAAAAGAAAGTCATGTATAGTAAGATATTTAAAGGCATCTTGATTTTTCAATCCATATTTGTTTTGTAAATCTGCAAAGGATTTAATTCCTTCGCTGGAAATTAGATCTCCTAACTTTATAATACCAGCTTTATACCAGTCTAATAAATAAGGTCTGCCAAAAATAGCAGGCAGGTTACCATTTGCATTGATGGGGGAGTAGTAATTAAGTCTACCCAACCCGTATATTCTACGGATATTGCGGAAAACCTTAAACGAATTCATCAATGTCTTAAATCTGACATGCTTGTAATATCCGAAAGATACCTGTCTAAGAAGACAGCCGCGGGTCTCCTCTCCCAAAAGGAGCTGAAATGGTGAAGGGAGCCCGGTGGAAAGAGAGAAAGAGTATTCCTTCACCAACTCAGTACTATACTGTAAAACGGAAGCCCAATAATAAAGTACTATATTAGGAAAAGCCCAGCCACCCCGCTCCCTAGGGAGGGACAGTTGCTTTAGAGCTCGCCTAGGCTGTGAGTAAGCCCAAATAAATTGCGAAAAGATTTGCTGAAATTTCTGCAACTTAGTTTTGCTGAATTCCAGTGGAATGGCCCGAAAAAAGTATAACAATTTCGGAAAGTAAGTCATTTTAATTACATTACTTCTACCCACGATAGTCAGATGTAAATTATCAATTTGTTTAAGGGCTCGCTTTGTTTCAGTGGCCAGAGGGGATAGGTTCTCAGTGACAATTTGATCTAAATTAGCAGTTAATGTCACCCCTAAATATTTGGCCTTCGGGACAATCCGACTATCAATCCAATTAATTTCTTTATTGACTATTATTTGGGTTTTCTTTTGATTCAATGCGTACCCTGAGATTTTCCCAAATTTCTGTGCCTCCAATTCCAATGCCAAAATAGCACTCTCAGGTTCAGGAGTGGTTATGGCCAGATCGTCAGCGTAGGCCATAATTTTAGTGTCGCTGCCCTGCATGCTTACTGCCAGGATAGCTGGATTCTTTTCAATTTTCTTGATTAGGGGATCTATATAAAGGGCGAAGAGTAAGGGGGAGCAGGGGCAACCCTGCCTGGTGCCCCGAGAGATGTTAAATAACTCAGTTAGCCCCCCATTAGTCAGCACACAAGCCGTCGGGCTCTGATACAGAGCTTGTACGGCCTGCGTAAGTTTTGGCCCGAAGCCCATCCTCCTCATGACACACCACAGGAACCGCCAGGAGACCCGATCAAAAGCTTTTTCAGCGTCTAATAATATCAATGACATCGGGTCTCCCGCAACCTGTGCTGCGTCAAACAATGTAATAGCCCGCCTAATGTGTTCGGTAGTACTTTTCTTTGGAATGAAACCATGTTGCCATTCTGATACCAGGGACTCAACTACGGAAGACATTCTTATTGCGAGGATCTTGGAAAAGACTTTGGAGTCACAATTTATAAGTGTGATAGGCCTGTATGAGCCCATCTCTAAGGGTGGTTTATCCTTTTTAAGAAATATAGATATTTTAGCATTAGACCAAGAAGCAGGAGGGGAGGCCCCATTAAATATAGCGGTAACGACAGCCAGAAAAATAGGTTTTATTTGAGGAGCAAAAATTTTATAAAATTCCACAGGAATGCCATCCATTCCTGTAGCTTTCCCATCAGGCAGACTGGCTAAGGCTTCTGTGATGTCGTCCCAAGTCGGAGTAACATCCAATAACTCACAATTATCCTGGCTAAGCTGCCTTAAATCGACCGCTTTTAAATAGTTAATAATCTCAGTTTCTGACATACTATTCTCTTCTGTATATAACTCGGCGTAGAATTCTCGAAAACCCTCTTGTATTTTAGTAGGATCACTGGTCTCTATCCCTGTTGACAATTGGATTGCAGATATTTCATTGCTTGTAGCCCGCTGCCTGGTGTTAATTGCAAGATGGTGGCCAATGCAGTCGCTACACTCATAGTTTTTTTCCCGTATTGCCGCCCACTTGGCTGCGGTTTTTTCTGAGAATACTGCCCCCACTTCCGCCTTTATAAGTATTATTTCTTGTTGAGTGTTCTCAGTATCTATTCCGATTTGAGCCATTTGAACTAATTTTATTTCTGCTTTTTTAGTTTATCCTGGAGATCACACATTATTAGTTTTTCTTTCTTATTCTTCCTGATTGAGAATCCAAGAGTCTCTCCCCGAATACCTGCTTTCAATGTATCCCAAACTATCATAGTCGGGGCCGTACCTATGTTTATTTCCAGAAACTCCTGGATCCATACCTGCATATGAGACCGATAGCCTTCATCATACAATAACGCTTTCTCGAAACTCCATCTTGGTGCTTCTTTCCAGTTCCCCAATCCCCCAATATTTAAAATGAGTGGATTGTGGTCCGACATGAAGCGTGGAGCAATGTCTATGGTACATTTGCTTAATAGAGAAGATGATATAAAAAAATAATCTAGCCTAGCAAATGTCCGGTGTGGGGCAGAAAAATGGGTATAACCAGGTTGAGTAGAATTTATATTGGACCAAACATCGCTTAACCCGTGAATTTGGGCTAGATTAATAAGTGCTTGGTATACTAGGGGTTTTCTGCCTTTATACCTCCACTTACTGTCCATTTTCCAATAACAAGGCAGGTTGATATTGAGATCGCCACAAATAATCATAGGAGTAGGCCAGTGAGCTAACTCCCCAGAGATCAAATTTATGATCCCTGGGTCGTCTACATTACTTCCATAGATTGAGCACAAGGTAAAAGGGGGATTAGGGGAAAGATGGCATTCAGAGATTACCCATCTACCCAGTGAGTCAGATTTGACACGGGGATTTTTTAAAAGAAGTCTCTTTTCGGCAAAAATGCCTACCCCTTTAATTTTGGCACCCTGTGTAGTAGCCCCCACAACCTTAAACCCTAATGAATTTAGCAAATGTTTTTGTGATCCCTCTATGTGAGTCTCCTGGAGGCAAATGATATCGCCCCTCAGAAAGCGCAGACCTTGCGCTACTTTTTGCCTTTTTAATGCATCATTCAGCCCACAGATATTAGCAGAGATAAACCTGAGTGAATTTATTTTAGCCATTTAGATATTTTTTTTTAAAGATTTAAACCGGAATTTTCTTGGTCCTTTAAGTGCACTTTGTTAAATGAATTTTTTAACCTTACCCAACATCTAAGTGAGTGATTAAATGTAAAAAGGTGTCCTTGATTCCTCTGTGTCATTCTAGAAACCCCTCCACCCTCCCCAGCCCACCCCCCCCTATCTTTGAGCAATCAGGAATAACCTGAATGATGGTAGTCAGTAGTGAGTCTCAGCCGCAGACCACGCCTAGGATATGTTAGTTATGAATTCGGCTAGGCCCCCCTCAACTAGATAGACAGATTTTAGTTTTGTAGAGGAGCAAAAGAAAGCCATAGTGGAGAAATAACAAAATATATTCCTCCTTAGTCCTCCCCTGCCCTACCCTGCTCATGCCCGAATGGTAGTCTCTTTATTTTGGGCCCTTCTTAGATTTGATCTCATCCAAATATTCCCCTGCCTTAATTTCAGACAAAAAGATTTTTATACCCCCATTAAAAATAACTTTAAGTCTGGCAGGGTTCATAAGGTATACTTGTGCTCCCAGTTGCTGGAATGGGGAGATTAATTGTCTAAGACGCCATCTTCGCTCTACAGTCTGATGGCAAAAGTCGGGCTTTGCAAAAAAGTTATTCCATTAGCCCCCTTCTTGGAGTTTGGGCGAGCCTGATCGTAAATTAATTGCCTCAGAAGAAAGTTCCCAAAATACACCAGGAACACCCTTGGTTGTCCGTCCGCGGAACTATTGCCATCGCGCTGTCGCCTAATGTTGAAGGGAAAACGGTGTGCCCTCTGGACCTCATGATCCCAATCCCAGCATGGATGTTCGGGGAAGGATTCTTGCAAGAGTTTAACAATGAAACGCCTGGGATCTTCGCCTTCCTTCCCTCCGGAATTCCCAGCAAGCGAAGGTTGTTTCTGCGTTGGCGGTTTTCCTGTTCCTCAAGTTTGGACATTATATCCACTAGGCAAGCAGCGTTGGTCTCACTCTGCTTTTTGACAGCCGTAGACTCAGTTTCCAGACATTCGGTACGCCCTCAATCATAGAAACACGATCGCTAATGTCAGTACATGTTTTATTCAGTCGTCTTAGGCCTCCTTGCAGCTTTTTAGCAGCCCCTTTGGCTGCGCGGTTGTCTGCCCGAACCTCTTCCTGAAATTCTTTGATTGAGGCTAAGATTGAGGCTAGTGAGGGCTCCAAAGTATCTGCTGGCAAGCACTTTGCCTTTTCCCACTTTGTCATGTGGGAGTCGTCGTCGTCAGCCAAGGGGTAGGACATCTGTGAGTCTGAATAGTCCCACTTAAGTTGGCTACGTCTTTTGCCCTTACTCCTTGCTTTCTTAGATCGTTGCACCGTTCCAGTATTTTGGATCGACTCCACGCTGTCATCTTCACTTGTATCAAGGCCCCCCTCGTCGGAAGTGGTCCCTGTGCCATCAGACACCGAGTAAAAGTTCTCAGGCCCGGTTTCTGGAGTCCACGGTGTTTGTACGTCAGTGGCAGCTTCCAGGCCCAGGATGTAGTTAGTAGTACCAGCCTCAGAGTTCATGGAGGGATCACCAGGACCATTCGTAGAGCCACTCATGTGGGGGCAGCCGTCTATGTTCTGAGCTATAACAGCTACAGATAGCTGATTTTGCTGCTCGATTAGCCCCTTACAGGTGACCACAGCAGGGGGACATGGAGAGCAATTTAAGTTTTCAGTCGAGCCTTGTGGGCCCGCAATAATTCCTGCGTCAGCTTGAAATACTTCCATGGGGGTTGCTTCTAATAAACAAGTCTCTTGCTGCTGGCTTGGCACGGGTAGTTGGGAAGTTAACCGATCTGGGGGGGCACACTCAAGGGGAGGAGTATGTATGGAAGTCTTGGTATTTATACCAGGAGGCTGACCTTTAGCACCCAAAAATATTTTAGCTATCGGTAGCTGAGCGCCTACTGAGTCCTTAGGCAGCCCACCTCCCCGGACCTCCCCAGCGGCTTTTTACTCCCACTAACCTCATGTCTAGATCGGGTGGTGCTTTCAGTAGGAACGGCGTCTCTGGACTCAGTGCTGGTAATGGTCGCTTTCAACTTGCTGCCCTTCTTGGCCCCCTGCAGCTCATAATCCCAGGATTGCCTTGATGCAGTTGCCGCCGATTTTTCTCGTGTCCTAATAAGACTGAGGCAGCAAATGCAGCCGGGGCCAGAATTACAAAAATCCAAAAGATCCAGGTAGAGAATAAAGTCCTCCAACGCAAGGCAGGCAGCACACGAGAATCCGCCGGGGAAATATAGCAAATTACGGCGGCAGCAGCTGTGTACCGCTGTAGACGAAAACCGGACGTCTGTAATCCTCCCGCCAGCAGTCTCCGCGTCTGTCCGTGCATCGCAGGGCGCCTAGCCGATCAGTTACGCAACTAGCGTGAGCGGCCGATCAGCGCGAGTTCTCACTCTGACTCCATCTTGCTCGGATTCAAGAGCAAATATATTTCTTCTACATCTAACTGGATCGTGTATCTGGTTCTTCTTTCGATTCTGTGGATTGCAAAGGAAGGAGAAGTGGACAGACAACGGGATAGGGAAAGTAAAATAAAAAATAAATGAAACCACTTACCTTGCGCTTCTGCATCGCCGAGTTGGCGGTGATGAGAGTGCAAGGTAAGTGGTTTTTCAATTCTTTATGGTTTTGCAATCCACTACTCTCTGTTGTTGCTGTGGGGAAAAATCAGCTTCACTCTCAAAACAATGCATTGAATTTGTGATTTCAGCCTTGGTTCGAGACAAAGATACCTCTCGGTAAATTTAGCGAAATTCCCAGTTTGCACCAAGTTAGCACGGTGCAAATACCATCCTTATCTCATCTGTTATCACTACCTTCCTGAAGAAGATACCTCATTAGTCGTCTAGCAAGGCCTCCAGCATGTGGCCTGTCAGGAGCTACAAAACCTGCACCTGCTGCAGTCTCGCCAGTCCATGAACACACTCACACACAAACTTACACGGAATGTTGGCCTTACAATTGCAATTATCATTGCTTTCAGGAGGCCTGATCTTCCCTGAGATCAGGGAAGCATGCCAACAAGATATTTTAGTAAGCGTAGTCCTGGGCACACGCGGTGAGGGTATTTGTAATATAATATGCAGTATTGATGCGTTATATAAATGCAGTGGTCAACATCAGTATTGATCCAAAAAGGTATTTTTTATTTCAACAACAACTATGTTGAATATAGTAAACCAGCCGACACGTGTTTCGTCACTGGGAAAGGTCCCGTGACTCATCAGGGCTGGGAAGGATACAAAAAATAAAATAAATAATATGTGAGGAGAAAACATTGGTATATCAAAAGGTACCTAGTCTGTGGTAGACATGATATCTAAATGAAGAGGGATCACCCGAAGTGACTGCTGGGGGCATAAAAAACTAAGTGTGACCAGTGTGGTGTTTGGTGACACTCGTGAAAGTGCCGCTGTCCATAAATCAGGGATCTAGGTGAAGATGCAGGAAAACATGTCAACACAAAGTGACTGATGTGATTGTGCCGCTCTCATGTGTAAAAGAAAACATGAGGAAAAGCGCGGGAAAAACCGATACATTGTGTGAGTGAACAGTGCTAGAAATAGCGTAGATTAGTTCTATAGGGCAAGAAGTGGAGAAAGGAAGGTCATGTGAGGACTAAGAAGGCCTGGACTAAGAGAAAAGAAAAAAAGGGGAGAAGAAGCGGGTAAACTGATAAACCTGAACTTGTGGAACTACTAGAGGAGTACTAGAGATAGGTGGGGAGGGGACACAAAAGGAAGGTGGAAGAGTAAGGCACAGAGGTCGTGGCACAGGTAACGAGGGATAAGGAAACCAACAAGTAGGCTTACCCGAAGACCGGATAAATTAACATCAACCCGGTGGGTGTTAAGCAGAAAACGAGAGTTTCTAGAAGGTAGCGCAGAAGAGGCGCTACGCTGGCATCGAGGATGAAACGGGGATGCAAACCGCTGGGGAAGAAAAGTGGGAATGAGGATGACGTGAGAAGAAGAAAAGGAAAGTAGTAGGAAGGGCTGAGGACAAGAGCGGCGTGGGAAAGTCTTACCGGGTGGTGCTATCCCTGAGCTGAAGTACGAGAAAGCGCTGGGGTGGGTACGCCACGGCAATCGAGATTGGCAGGAACCTAGGGTAACAGGAGGAGGCTGTCCAGTGTCTGGCTGAGTAGAAAAGGCAACAAACCAGGCAGGCGAAGTGCGAAGGCCAGGCTGTAAAGGAGGACGAGGAAGGGAGGTTACAGGGCAAGGGATATGTGGGGCGGAATGAATGAAGAGGGAAGGAAGAAAAGTGAACTTACCCCGGGTACGGGAAATTAAAGTGGTATCAGGTGGTGCGTTGAGCAGGGTAAAGCAGACGCCTGTCTGAAGAAAAGAGAGGAAAAGGGCACTATAGTGTGGAAGGATAACGTGGAGTAAGGGAGGTGGAGGAAAAAGGTCGTGACTGCAGAGCAGTTACCTGAGGTCCGGATCGGAGAGCTGCGAGGACACACTGGAGCCGTGGTAACAGAATGGAAAGGAAAACAGGAAGGGGGAGCTATATCCTGAAATGACAAGGAAGACTAGAGCGAGAGAAATCGGAGATCCGGCCGGGCGGTCGCCATGTTGAAAAACTTGGGGGAATGTCATTGAGTAATGCGCATGTGCGGAGGACGTCTACACTATCAATGAGGCACCCGCAGCCTCGAGAAAACAGCAAAGTAGTAGAGACGGAAAACGGAAGGGTGTAGTCAGAGGTACGAGGCAGTGGACAGACATGCAACTATAAGAAAATCAGTTACGAACGGATATGACAATGGCTATGACAATGGCAAAAATAATAAAGACATAATAAAATGATAATTACAGCAGGTACATGTAAAAGGATACAGTGGGGAAACCACTAAAACAGAGCATAGGTGTGCTAAGTCATATGGAAAATGCGGCGAATAAATGCGGTAACAATGGTCAAAAATTACATGAACCTAAATCATAGGAGGGTGTGTCAATAGGGAGATGATGGCAAATGAAATGATAAGGAGAATAGACATACAAGTATCATCAAAAAAGTGGGAAAAGGGGGATAAGTGTGTTGACATTAGTAATTTATACATGTAGACGTGCCATACCAGAATTCTGTCTTAATGCTTAAATGCACAGGAAATGATGCAATGGTAACAATGGTCAGAAATACATGGCACTTATTCATGGACAGGTGTGTAACTAGGGAGATGATGACACATGAATACGGTATGGAGAACAGACATGCAAGTGTCCACTGATTGTATTGGAAGATACATATTTTAGTAGACCATCATAGCTACCACACAGCACTAAGAAGCCTTACAGGCCTTTGGTCTCAGACATGGGAAAGAGAAACCACAATCACTTTTGACACGAGGAGATCCCAGGAGAGACATACATAAAAAAGAATGCTGCACAAAAAAATCACCATCCACCATGTTGTTTGTTGTTGAAATATTTTTTTTAATTTTTGACATTTTTTTTGTGTTGTTTTTTGAAAGAATACATTATTTATTTCTCATTAAACCTTACTAAAACGCATAGGCTTTAATTCCTGCAGTGCACATCTTCGCCTCCAATACACTTATTCTAGGCTTTTATTTATTGCAAAATGTACAAAAATGCAAACAACAAGTATTTTTTTCTTCTTTTTAAGTTATCAAGGACTCTTAAATGCCACGGGAGAGCAGTCAAAAAGTAGGCAAAATGTTGACCTTTTTTTAAGCACTAATAAGAAAAAGCATCTTTTTTTCATGAGCTTGTGAGATTTTCACTCCCTACGTAATCTTTCTCTTTTTTTACACCTTTTTTCGTTAATGCCCCAAAATTCTCGTTTTTGCATGCCTCATGGCACCAACTCCTTTGTTTCGTTGCATTCGAGTAGTTCAGTTCAACATTTATAAAGAGAAAAGGTGAACTATACTACACACAATTGTTATGGGGCAGCTTGGTATCTCAGTATAAGCTCCCTCTTCAATTCAAATCTGGTTACTATTTCTGAGGCTGTTTTCTCCCTGGCAGTTTCTGCTTTCTTTACTTTCATCATCCCTCTCTAGTGTCACAACAGTTTTCGCTCTAGCCAGCACATTGCCTCAATCCATGCACTTGAGTCCTGGCCATTCCATGAGTTTTCACTGTTTATTTATGATGATGCAGCCAGCAAGGCCAACCACTAAGTGTCCAAAAGGGCCCTGCATGAATTTTTTGACCTGTGCCCTGCAAAAACCTCTGACGGGCCAGCATCTACCTGCACAGAGATCTTTAACACCCTGTATATGGAGATTGTTATTGCAAAAGGTTTTCCAATACCATATTTGTCCCTAGGGGGATTGTGTCAGATGGCTGAACCAACCAATCAAACATTAAAGTTGATTTAAATGGCACGGCTAATCACCTAGGAGGGTATCCAGGCACTTGAGGGTCATGATGGTTCAGGTGATTCAGACGAACAGCCAGGTCTTGAGTGCTCTCCGGAATTCCAGTAGAGAGATGCCACACATTCAATAACAATGTCACACCTGCTGTGTGTGTTAATCCATTCTCTTGGTTTGTGCAGTGCAGGATATGACCCTAGCACTGCTGTCTCAAGAATGAGATTCATTCGCGCATTCATGCCAAAACTGCTTCAATTTAGGAAGATTAGGTCCAAGGAAGCCATATCTATTAGGCTTTTTAGTCTTTTCATAACCTGGAAGGCTTTGTCACTACAATTTGGGACCTATTGTGAAATCTCACTTCTGGCTCAGTCTAGCTAACTTAGATTAACCATATTTTCCTTGCACCCGCCATACACAGATTCAACCCAAAAAATTCAATCCTTCTTCTCCCCAAAAAGTAAACTGAAAAAAAGATGCTTTTTGTTACTTTCACCTTCAAAGTCCATTTCATCACCTCCAACTGTTGTTCTATCAGACCCACAATGACAGTTCGATATATAGCATACCCTGCAGTTTACCTTATTGCTCTGTGTAAAGGAAAAATCTCTCTCACAAGGTTGTGAAAATAAATATATATTTATATCTATTCATATATATTTTTCGCTCTTTTTTAAATATATTTTGTTTGTGCTAAAAATAACCACATTTTGGCAACTTTAGAAAACGTGCTTTTGTTGGGGAGGGGTTTACATGCGTCTGGGTACCCCAAGTCCGTCGGTACAGGTTGAGCATTAAGTTTCACATCTCTCTTCGCATAAGCCCGCTTTAGTCTTCCACGTGTAGTTCTGGTTCTCAGCAGCACATGGGACGACGCATTCCAGAATAAACCAGTTTGACTATACCACTACTTAAACGCTGCTGTGGGCCAACACTGCCCCCACCCCATAGTTCTGGATACAAAAGGAGATATAAAAGTGTCTGCGCTAAAAGTTGTACGTGACAGACTGGCCTCAATTATGAGTACTTCATTATTACACTGTCATCTATCTTATCTGAGGAATAACAATACCATAGTGTGGTTATGTATCGGATAAAACAAATCATGGCAATTACAAGTTTTGCCCTCCAAAACTTGGCACAACATGTGGAATTTGGTGCTTGCAACAACCAACATTTGCATATCTTGTTATTACTAGGTTTTTTCACCAGGTAAATTCCAAAAGGTTTCTGCTGCTGAAATTTATCGAGTGAAAAATCTGCCTGTCGAATTTCTCCGATAAATTCATAGCTCTGGGCAAACCATGGCATGCCTAGGTGTTGTGGATTTAACAAGGCACTCATTATGGAGACCACTGTGTTTCTGTTAAAAGAGTTCTCAGAAACCGCGTGAGTGCGCATGTGTACTTGTGTTTGAAATCTCAAGAGAGTGGATGATTGAGAGCAGTGTCCTAGATCCCTCCACAGCACCGTAAGCTTCCTAGCACCCAACAGTGAGTGTGGAGTACAGACTCTACGTTCATCTAATCACTGGACTCTCCCTAGAGGCTGCCATTAAAGGTGTTTAAACAAGGCCTACATTGATGATAGTTTAAATGGAGTCGACTTACTATGAAGCAAAGGTTACACCCGGACGCCATGTTTCCAGTACTACGCTGTCATTTGACACCCTTAAGCATTCTGGGAGTTGTAGTTTTGGTTCATGTCAATTAAACCAACTGGGCCCAAGTGCCAGAATACAGTGGCTTGTATAAAGGAAACCTAAGGCTGGAAACATGGCGTTCCTGGTGACAGGAGCCTCTGGGTAACTGTACCTAGACAGAAACTGAATACTCATTTGTCTGACCGCCAATAAGGAAAGCAGGAGAAGGGAATGAATTCCTAGGACTCTGTGCTGGTTTAAAGCAGTGGCAAAGAGATCAGTTGTGCAATTTTCTCTCTGCTAGATAATTAAATCTTTCATTACAAAATCAGAAAATTTGGTGCTCCGAAATTACTCTATGTCAGGTGTAGTAGTTAATCAATTTTTTTCTCTTTGCATTCTGGTACTTGTAGTTTGTTTGTCTCCCTTTGTTAATGCAGTAATATTAGCAGGGGAATGCAGCCAAAAAGATTAACTACGTGTGCTTGATAAGTGATAACTCAAAATCTCAGGGTTATTCGGAGGGAGTGAACCACAATATATTATATAAACTACTAAAGCATGAGTGCTTTCTTTAAGGGAAAACACACCTCTCAAGTTACTTTGGACCACTCCCAAGGTCACCCAGAATACGTAGCAGCAATTGGCACCCCATTTGCTCCTCAGGCAATACTTTTGGCTAACTATCCTTCCACTTGTTATGGGTGAAGAAGCTAGGTCGAACCAGAATGAAGTAAAGACAAGATACAAAATGTTGTGGTGGAAACCCAGGCAGATAAAGTGCAGTATTCTTTGGGTGATAGTAAGCAAAAGACTCAGTGGAGATAAGCAGTCCCATGTGGGTGACCTTTAAGCCGGAAGGTATAATGTACGTCAACGCCTGCTCATCTAAACACATCCTTGACCACTTTACTCTGAGGCTTTTTACTCTATGTGTCTGTACACAGACCTTTAAGAAAGCTGGTGGAATCTAGATTGAAGCCGCAGCCTCCCCAAGATGATGCTTTTGCTTAACCTGAGCTGTGTAGGAGAAACTCTTATGAAAATACTTCTCTATCCCAGACTATCAAAAACATTGTTCCCAAAAAATAAGTAGACTTTTCTTCCATATATAAATATACAATTTTTATAAGGTTCCTAAAGGTATGGTTACCCTACTAGACCAGGATATGATATTAACAGCCAAGGCAGCCCCATCAGCCCTCATGCGTATGCTAAGCACGGCGGGCCATCCCTATCCACTCATTGTCATGCCATTTTTGTTGTGCCTCCTTTTCCCCGTGGAAAATGGTATAATAAAGTAAGTAACGTTTGTTTTTTATCAGTGTCCCTACTAAACCGCATACTTTTTTCACCACAGTGCTGTTTCTGAGGTTCAGAAGAAGCCACTCCTGGCCAGATGAGTCACACCCGAACTGACATATAGCAACAGTCTAGAGCTCCTGAATGGGCAGTAGGGTGCTAGCATGTTGACAAACTGTTAATAGAAATCATAGCACCAATGTCTCATGCTGAAAAATTATTTCAAAGAACTTAACATTAAAAAAACTGTTTTGATAGTGTTTCCTATCCAGATTGAAGGGGGCCGGAACCTACCAAGTTTGTTTGTCATTTTGGCATGCTTAGCTGAAGTGAGGTGGCATTTAAACAAATCCCATCCCTGGACTGGTCAATATTTGCTGGTTGATTTTAAAACTAACGCCCTCTCATCCCTCTTCCACGCATCCATTTGTTATTAGCTAAGGTATTGCTGTCATTGTGGTGAACATAGTTAGGTAATACATATAACCTAAGACTATGGTAGGGTGATTTCATTTTTTTCAGAAGGACTGTCACCAATTGATTAATAGATGGGAGAAAATGGCCTTATTGCTATAAAATATTTGCAGAACCCTAATACAAAACACACATAAAAAAGGTAACCAGCCACTTTGTTGTCTATCGCTCTGTCCTTACTGATGCTCTAGCAGCACACAGGATCTAATGAGGCATACAGTGAAGTTGGCTATATTGTCACCTGTGTTTTTTGCATACGCCCGTAGTGCCATATTATTGGCACTAGCTAACAAGTGTATTACATGTTCATGGAGGATAAATAGGTCTATGGCAGATAAGGGAATATCTGTAATTGTTCTCCTGCTAGTGACTGTTTTTAGATAGCAACACATAAATGTCTCTAGTGTCCTGTTGCTAAAAACACTGACACATGATTGCCCCACATGTGGGCACACTGGATCAATTGGGATACAGTATTTCTTAAAGAGGGCAATCTTTCTTAAGGAGCGACATCGCAAATAACCACTGGAGATAAAGCTGTGTCTCTTGTTTTCACATTAGAATGCTTCAACACACAGTGGGCTTGCAAGAGCCCAGCAAAGCTGTAAAGTCTCTTTAGTAGAGGACTGAGACAAGAGGTACTCCTTTAAGAGAGCCGGGCGTGCCTGAACCTCACCCAAGGCTTGGAAACAAACATTTACTGGGGACTGATCCAGCAAGCTAAGTTCAGATGAGGACAGTCCAATCCTCCACCCACACCTTAGGTGAAGGCATCCCATACACGCCAACTCCTCGTTGCCAAGTCTGGGTTGCAAAGTAGAAGATCCTGTCCATCATCGGAGCCCTCACTCCCACACACCTGCCACTGTCGCTCATCTCAAGGGACAGGCACTTTATTGTTAACCTGCTTTATAGGTCCCTTGATACCAGCGACCTATGTTTTCCATTGGGACTAATTCCAATATCGATCATTGTTAATTATGGCGGTTGCGCTCACCCTCACGTCCAGAACAGAATCTAGTAGAGATGCCAAAATGAAATGGAAGACTTACTCTTTCTAATTGAGTACTTAACACACTGCATGTTAGTATCCTTGTGGGCTTTCAGGATAACAAATTGATGCACCAATCATGCCAGGTAATATCTTCTATTTTCAGATATTTACTTCTGGTATCTCTGATAAAGGAAAGCAGATTGTATTTGGATTTTCAGTAACCTGTATGTGCTCACCACCCTTTCTTCCTTATCTGCGAATGCTACCCACTCAATACTATTGAGTACAGGAGAGATATCTCTTCAATGGGATGTCGATAAATTAAGGGGTTTCTGGCTGCTGCCCCAGCTAGGGATATTGGCAGGCTTGATGGTCCTGTTCGCTTTTTTATTGTAATCTCTACGTAACTTTTAGGTGATATCATTCATGGACGATCACTGTGCCAGGGAAAGGTCTCCCAAACCTGGGCAACTCTTTTCCAGATCCCTTTGTGGGTGAAGGCTGAGAGTGGAAGACATGCCATAGGCATTGCCAGCTAAGTTGGAAAACTGGGGGTGGCAGATAACTTGGGAAAAAGTAACCTAAAAATATAGTATTAAAAATGGAAACAAAATAAATGTTGACCCATTCAGCACCCTCTCAGACAAATTCGTCATTTTGCTTTTACCATCTTTAAAGCTCTCGTTGCTATGCCTTGCTTTCGAAGACTGGTTGAAATTGCCTTGCAATGAAAATACATGTCAGCATTTGTCTCTATCATATCCTTGGTCTGTAGGGTATGTATCTATCCTCACCACATAATTTTCAATGCTTTGGGTACAGACAGAATTGGGCATCATTTGATTTCTGCCAGTACCAAAAAATGTCCCACCCAATCCGCACTCACCCGAAAGCAGGAGGCAAGAGGTGGTGACTGTGCTTGAAGGGCAGGATCAAGGTTTAACACAAACAATGCTGCTTGGTGCCATGTTGTCTTAGCACTCATACTGGTCTCTGCTACATAGATTTTCATGAGCATCCATTGTGCCATAACCATTGCTTTAAATGGGCCGGTACCGTCCGGTACGGAGTACCGGCATTTTTTTTATTTTGAGAGTACTGGCACTTCTGAAGAGAAATGCTATACTTTTAATTGGAGAGTACCAGCACTTCTCAGAGAGTACCTGCACTTCTATTTTTCCATTTCAAGCACTGGCCATAACCTCCTTCACAACTCACAATTTAACGCCACCCACACCACAGCCACTAAGTATGAGCAGGAACCAAAATTAGAGAACAGGATGGAATATTATTTCTGCCGCTTCCCTGCGGTTTGTCACAAATTTCTCGGTTGAGGTCAGTCTGAGGTTTCCTAAACTGCCAACAGGTTTTTTCGTACATGCTACACAACCTTTTCAAAGAGGTATCCTGTCCATGTCACTTGGGATTAAATTACAGACCCTCTAAGTAGGACCTTAGTGTGAGGATGTGCCGCCTCGGTGCTAGGCTGCTGAATACTGAGTGAGGCCTTAGACAGCATTTATGTGCTCTGTGACTCGGTGTCTGCGAGGCAGAACACTGAGCCCTTTGGGCTTTCGCATGTGTGTGAGTGTGAGGATAGGTGTGTGAACGCTCATGTACATTTCCAAAATATATTGACATGCCATAAGTGGCAAGTGCATTTAAAAAGCATCTCTCCCTCTGTCATTAAATTCGCACCAACTTGACAAATCTAGGGCTGACCCCAGAGATTGTGACTGTTATTTTCTCACTCGCACACAGAATATAAAAAGCACTGCACAAATGCAAGAGACCAGGAGGGATAAAGCTAATCCTCCCTTGAGCACCTGTTATCCCTGAAGATTAAGGAATCCTCTAGCCGCTACGCTCCTTGGAGTCTGAAAGCACAGAGGTTCAGCTCTTGCTTCATTGACAGGAGCCTGCCAAAAACATAGGTATCATCTAAGTCAAATAGACATGTCCCATCTTTTGGAAGTAGCTTCCCTGCCAGCTGATGGACAGGCATCTCCCAAGATCAAAAACAAAATTTGCCTCTCGGTAGAAGGGCTGGAATCTTCAGGAAAACAAACATTAAATCTCATCAGTTGGCAGGACGTTTGCACAGAGATGATTGCTCACTCACAGATTTCCTATGCAGTTAGAAAACTAGGCAATGAGAATATTGAGGGTGGGAGGAAGGTCATGTGCCCAAGACGTTATTGTACTCTGACTTACTCGACGTGCATGTTGGCAATCGTCATTTCTGTGCTTATTGACGAAAAAGTGCTTACCCTCCCTCCCCGTCCAAAATGTTGCCACCGCTGCGGCTTCAAGTCTGTTTAACTGGAATGCAACTCAGTGTCCACCAGCACACACACACAAAGCAGCACCTTCGGTCACAGTCCTCACAGAAGGCAGCGTGAAGCACATGGCCAAATCCCGGCTCTACAGGAGTCCATCTGAGACTAAAATCCACCGTGCTCCTGTGCCTTTCGACTGCCATTTTATGACGCTTCCTGTGCCGATGCACTCCTGGGGCTATCCTCGCCTCGTCGCCATTCAACCGCATCCTTGGAGAAGAGGTGGGAGAAAGGGGAGATCTCTATAGTGTTTATTCGTGCACACCCACGTAGGGGGGGAGCGAGGAGGGAAGATACAAAAAAGAGAAAGGTCGTATCCTTGTTTTTCTTTGCTCGGTTCCACGCGTGTCCAAAGTTTACAAGGTGCCATGCTGGGATTCGTACTTGGAAAGGATGTTTCGAAAGCGCGAGAGTTCCTGGCGGATGTTGGCCACTTCCTGCCTCAGCACGGCGTTCTCCTTCTCGAGGAAGGCAGCCCGCACCGTGATCTGGTTCTCCTTCAGGCGGCGGGCGTCGCGGGAGCGCTTGGCGGCCTCATTGTTTTTGTACCGCCGGTTCCAGTATTTCTCATCCTGGGAAAAGAAAGAGATATTAGGAAGTTAACGGACATCTACTGATCATGATGGCTATCATCTAGGTTCAATATTTACTCCCAAGTTGAGCACTCATTTCAATCATGTTGGACTCAAATCTAGTTGAGGCAACTGGAAAAATCAGTCAACTAAGATGCTGAATGAGCTACCATCAAGACACAAGCTGAGGAATAGGACACATTTTCTGCAACATTTACTCATCACTTAGCTCATTCCCATTCTTGTGTTTTTCATTCCTTCCCAAATACTTCCCTCCTGCTCTGTTCTTTAATTGTTTGTCCTCCATACAGCAGTCATAAAATTGGAGATCTGTGTGTTTGTAGCTTTTTATTAAGTAACTTTTGTTTTACATTTTCATTCCTTCTCCATATCCTACATAATCGTTTCCCTTCTGCTCAGCTGTTTGTTTTTCCTTAATAGGGCACTCTAAGCTTTGGGGAATGTGTGCGTTTGCAACTTTTATTAGGTAAGTTTTCTTTGTACGTTAAGCCCTCTTTGTTCAATAGGCAAAATCATTTTAATAATATAATAAAATTAAATGTTAATAATATAATTACATTAATATTAATCATCTTTATTAGCCTCACACTTCTTTTAGCGGAGAAACGCAAAAAAACGTTTCACTGCCCAAATGCAGAAAACCTTTCAAACTTTTTCCACTGTACTCTCTTGTCAAGATTTTTCTAACAAAATAAAAGGAGGTTAGGTGTCCCCGCACAATCTCCACGAATGAAGGTGGAGGCTCTGGTGGTGGGGGGTGCAGCACCTGCCTCTCCGACTTGGAATGGTGTCTGCTCAAAGAGGTAGACAGAGCAGGGAACATAAGGAGAGCACCAGGAGGTCTGTATACCACACCCTTCTTGGCCAGTCTGGGGTGATCAGAACACCTTGGGCCTAGTCCTGCGAATGCTTGGGGAATAAAGGGTATGGGGGAAATGCATAGAGAAGCGAAAAATCGCCATTAACTGAAGCACATTCGCCCCAGCGATCTGCAAGGGAACACTGAGGGCAAAGTAAAAAGGTTATTCTCACGAGTAGCAAATACGTTCTCCTAAGTAGCACACTATAGGGCCAAGATGTTTGGAACCACCTGCAGGTGTAGACGCCACTCGTAGTTTGTAAGATGATGCCAACTGAGGCTGTCTACTCTGGTGGTTAGAGAGCCCTGTAAATGGTTGGCAACCAGCCAGATTTCATGCACCGGCGCCTACGCACAGAGTCTCAGAGCTTCCCGACAGAGAAAGGGAGACTGCACGCCTCCCTGCTTGTTGACATACCACATCATGGTCAGGTTCTATGTAAAGGACTGGACAGATCATCTGCGAAAGGAGGGCAGTGAATCCTTTAGGACCAGATGAACTGCCCGCAGCTTGAGAATTTTGATGCGCAGGAACCTGCTCCTCTGGAGACCAGAGGCCTCTAATCTCCAGTTCCAACAGATGCACACCCCACCCAAGGTGGATGTGTCGGTCAATACTCTGGCCACTGCTGGTGAAGGTCCTGGTGCAAGGTTCTCCTCTACCCACCACCAGTTTAAGACCTTTGCAGCATGTGGGATGAGAGATTCTGATGGCAACAAACAAAATGCCCTTCCCCCCCCTTTGCAACCACTGCCGATGGAGGCACCACTGGAGAGCCCTCATGTGCTAGCAGGTGTGTGTGACAGGTAGAATGCAGAAAGCTAACAGACCCAGAAGGTGAAAAACCACCAAGACTGAAACTTGAGCCCTCTACAGGAACATTGGAATCATATCCCCAATGTCCAGGGCCCTCTAAGGAGGAGAGCTCTTAAAGGTGTGTTAAGACTGTCCATATGAACAGAAGATGCTGTAAGAGACCTAGATGACACTTAGGCAGGTTGATGGAAAAGCTGAATTCGAACAGCAGGCATGCTGTTGCCTATATATAGTACAACACCACCTGTGGCGAGTTGGCCTTGAACAGCCAATCGTTGAGGTATGTGAATACTGCCATCCCAAACTGTGCAGATGTGCTGCAACCAACCCACACACTGACAAGTTAGACCAGCTCTTCTGGCACTGCCCGATTGATCTATAGGTCTGTCCAATCCTGCCTCTTGCAGCAGGATCTATAGGTGATCCTCTGACTGAAGGCAATAGGGGGGGTATGATCTGGGGATGCACCTGTTGAATGAAAGGGCACACCCCGTTTCTATGATTTGCAGGAGCTAGAACTGCAGAAAGGAAGACACTCTCCCTCCAACTGGGCACATGCTGATACAAGGGGAAGCTAAAGTGCCTTTCCAGATGGTTCAGGGGAGGACAAAGAGGAGGGTTTCTGGGTCTGCCTGCATTTTCCTTTACCGCTGCCCCTGTACTGTTGCAAAATCTGATTTGGCTACTGGATGGGCTGATGCTGCTGGTAAAAGCCATAAAACTTGAGAAACTGCCTGTAGTCTCAGACAGGAGACTGAAGCCCAAATATTAAACAGTAGCTCTTCCTAACTTAAATCTCACCAAGGCTGAGTCAGCTTTATTGCAGAACAGGTGCACCACTTTGAAAGGCATCTGTATGAGCGTCACCTGCATATCACAAGAAAAAACAGTAGATTGCAGACATGCTTCTCTCCTCAGGGCTACGGAAAAACCCATGGCCCTGGCCACAGAGTCCACTCTATCCAGGCCTGCCCTTATAATTTGATGAGGGATGGCCAGAGGTGTCCTTGCCATCACTCACCACTTCAGCAAAGTGGTGCTTTAAGTGGTCTGGTGTTTGGCCCCACCATGTCCCACAAGGCGGGGATATACCTGGTAAGCAGATATGTGACTTTCATGGACCTCAGGGCTAAAGTGGAGTAACGTCCAGAACTTCCGGCTTTAGAATTGGGAACCAGGTTCGAGTCTCGGTTCAACATCCTGTGATTCTGGGCAAATCACTTAATCTCCCCGTCATAAATAAAACAAAATGTAAAGCACTCTAATAACTTCTAGTTGAGTTCGCACTATATAAAACTGCAAAAGTGTCAGCCGAGAACATCTTCTTCCTTACCTATTCTAATTCTTTTAATTCTTATATAAGTTATAGGATAAGCTCCAGGGTTCTGTTTTGTGCAGGACGAGGGGTGCACCACCAAGCTTTCTGGTGAGGGATGGTTAAAGAAAAAGGTGTGATACTCAGAGGCTGGCTAAATCACCTGGCAGTCAACTGGTTCCTGACTGGGGCAGAGGTTGGCTTATTCCAAGCTGCCCTAATATGGTAGAGTAGAGCCTCATTAAATGTGAGTAGCAGTTCGGTTGCAGCCAAAGCTGGTTGTAGTACATCCGTAAGCATACTGGACCTGGCCTTCACTGTTGGTAGTGGCAGTTGTCTTCCTGAACCCAGCATGAAAAGAGCTGGCCCTACAGGGCACTCAATTTCCATCCCGGGGGATGTGTCCAGCCCACTGGCATTCTGTAAAGAGAGGTAGTCAGAAGAAACAGGAGGTAATACATTGGCTGCTTCACATCTAGGGCCATATTATCAAGAACGGCGATAACATTATCGCCGCTTCAGTGGCAGGAAACTGCCGCTAAAGCGGCGATAAGGGGCTTGATAATATGCCCTATAGAATTCCAATAGAAGCCCAGGTTCTGGTGTGAAGGACATCAAACCTGGGCTTCTATTGAATTCTATAGGGCATATTATCAAGCCCCTTATCGCCGCTTTAGCGGCAGTTTCCTGCCGCTAAAGCGGCGATAATGTTATCGCCGTTCTTGATAATATGGCCCCTATTGTCCTTGAAATGCGGGACTATCTCAAGCATTTGGATGTCACGTAAGTTGGAACCAAAGATATCCTCTGTAGTTTGGTTGTAGCTTGCCTCTTTAGCTAGCCTTTGAGTCTCCCTCCTAGATCGCATTAGGATGCATTTCATTTTGGACAGCTGTTTCTGTGGAGGATCTGACCCTCGTGGTGGTGCAGGAGTTGGCGTTGTCAAAAGATGTGGTGCACGGGCATCAGCATCAGAGACTGGGCCACTGGCAAGCGGTTCATAACCAGAATTGTTGCAACCAGCATCAGAGGTGTGCCATGAATGAGTCTTGTGGGGTCGAATAGGCCCAAGGGTGAATCCACCGGCAGCAATCCAAACAGAACCCAAAATGGTCCCATGGGGCATGGAGACACACCAGGGGAGACTGCCGCTGGAAAATGCCTGAAAATGCCATCATGGCATGAAGTAACTGTTCCAGGAGACAGGAACCCCCAGCAAACCTGCATGTGTACTACTGCTGAGAATGGCAAATGGGTACTCACCCTTCGGCTGGAGGCGGAGCAAGTGGCAGGCCCTGAATGGACACTCGGTCAGGTGCCAGAATTTGTGGCACCGCTGCAAGAGGCTCCTTGGGCAGATGGATATTTACAAGCTCTGGCTCAGTGGAGGACTCTGCTGGAGGCAGAGATCACAGAGATGACATACCAAGCAACATCACGAACAGTTGTTTTCCCTAGTCCTGTGCTCCCTCTGTTTCTCCCTGGAAGACTCAGAGAGTGGAGAGGAATGCGATTTTAAGGCTGACCGCAACGGTCATCGGGCTTGACACTTGCCACTCATGTGATTCATGAAGAGTTTGGTCTTCTGCTCTTTAATGGCCTTGGTGTGCATGACTCAATAGGTTGCATGACTACGAATCATGCTTTGGTACTAGGCACCACAGGCAGACCTGCTGGGCATCAGATATGGACATTGGTCCATTTCAGGAGCAGCAAGGATTGAACCCTGATTTCTTAGGAGGAGACATCCCTAAGCATTGCACAATTTACTGAAGAAAAATATTTAAAAATGTGAAAAATCATTGAGACCAGCTCAATATCTGCCTCAAAGAGCATGGGGAAAAAAATAACTTTGATGCGCCGGGATGGCCTTATTTGGCTCCAGTGACATCACACCTACGCCGCTTCCGGTGCCGAGATGGAGTCAGCACCACCAAAAGCAGAGGAGAGTTCTGACAAAAGTTTCTGGCTCCAGTCTGCCACTGCATTACTTCAAAAGATGAGGAATCTGCTGGTAGAAGCATCTATCAACATTAGCAGGTTTTCTTTCTAATGCAATAAACAAGATTATTACATTTAGAAAATAAGCCTTTAAAAAAGAACAATAATTTGTGTATGAGTTTGAAAAAGTTGCCATTGTTAATTTAAAAAGCATATGATTTAAAATTTCAGTATGGAGTAAGATTGAAACACAAGCTCATTTTCATCACCATCATGAAAATAGTTTGATTTAATTCTGATTATTGTACAATTTCTCTACTACAAATCTGTGTAGAAATCAACTTCATGACAGTTTGTCCTCGACTTCGTGGGAGTTAAACAGACAGAATTTTAAAATGTCTGCTTTTTTGTGTCTTCTTAAACACTGCTGTGCCTTGTCAGTCAGATGATAATTGTGGTATCTGTTGGGTGGGCTGTGCGCATCGCCTAAGAAAGAGGTTTTTAGCCTTTTGACTTCTGTGGACCCCAACTGAATCATTACTGGAATCCGGGACCCCATGCTGAGTCATTATTGGAAGCTGGGGACCCCCTGCCTAAGCAGTTTCAATGATCTGAACTTTATGAAATATACAAAAATAAAAAAGCATACACCAAACAGATGCTCAAATAGTGAAATATTTTGTTTAATTCACAATCAAATATGGAAAAAGTATTCACAATTTCAATTTTGCTTTTTTATTTGTGTATATACTTTAATAATTTCAATATATTAATTCTATTAATATGTTAATTTTATTACATTCGCGGACCCACTGAGTAGGCCTCACGGACCACCATGGGTCCTCGGACCAGAGGTTAAGAAACACTGACCTAAGGAACGTAGAAAGAACTGAAGTCATAAAGGAAGAAATCAAACTGAATGAGAGAGGTATTATTTAAATAAGTTATAGGAGTTTAAAGAAAATTACTACTTGGCCATGCAACTGCCACTTCACAGGAGGAGTGCCACGGTAACTACCATGCCCCTCTGTGGTTTGAATGAGTACAAACAACAACACATTGCTTGCAGTAATATCTCATCCAATTGTCTGGTGCAGGCTTCAGTCGCAATCTGTACGCTAACAGCAGAGCCTGATATTGCATAGATCTAGCCAGCAAGTAAGATAGATACTCATTGCTGTATCATTGCTCTCCTGAGAGGTCCTTTACTATTTTCACTTTTGCTTTTATGTGATCACAAGTGTATGCAGATATCCCTTTTCTGTGGCAAAACGACACATCGTTGTATGTTTAGGTATTTACAGAGCAAGAGAGCACTGTTCATTACTGTGGTACAAGACTGTGTACATGAAAGGGAACGTCACACATTTTGGATTAAACTGTTACATTTTACATGTCTATAATTCTTATCCACATGGAGATTTTGTTAGAATCTCAACATTTTCATTTAACTGTCCAGGCCGGGATTCAAACCCAGATCCTCAGGTTCCAAGACAGCAAATATGATGCTAGACTCCATCGCCTCCCATTACTTTAATCAGATGCTTGGCATAATGAATGTGAAATTTAAACAGCACATTTGACCTTCCTTTTACTTCTTGGAACTTGAAAGCAGAAGATTAGTACACAATGGCGTCTGCTTCGGTTCTCCCTTACTATCTCTTTACAAACCGCAAACGTGGGTTGACCAAATAGTCTATAGGGACGTTGCACTGCCAGGTCTGATGTTCAGCCTTAATCTATGCATGCAAAAAAAAAACAGTTTCATGAAAAATCTACTAAGCTGCATAGTCACCTTCAAAAAAGGACCTCAAGCTCCTCCTATTTGACAGACACCTTGGTTAATCACCCTCGACCATATCTAAGTACTCTATCCAGGAGACAAACTACCTTCATTGTGTGTCCCCACCATCTTAATCAATGCTTGAACCGTGTACATCCCTGTCCAACGGCTGCTTTTGTCCTGGTCGCAGCTACCGATGCAATATGTCTGAACATAATTATTGTATCTGTATCATGCTACTGTTGTAAAGTGCTCTGATGACTTCGGACCATGTCCGCACTATATAAAGTTGCAAAAACAAACAGTACAAGCAGAGATAAGCATCTCCACACGAGTATACTATTACAAGTTTTTTCTATTCTCAAAATAGTCCCAGAAGTCAAGTGGAGCACCATGTACAAATGCACATATCTTTTCTTTTTTGTCTACGAGAAAAAACATTTTTCACAGTGAAGAAAGTCATTTCCCTATATCACCATCTGGTTAGGGGGTCATTTGTTCCCCTTGTTATCTTGGAAGAGATTACTAGGGGTGTACTTGGCTAGAGTAAATCTTTGACTATTTCCAGGTTGAAAACAGGTCAGAGAGGAGCAGAAAGACCCACAAACATATGTTTGTGGGCATTCCCAAGCTTCCAAGGCAAGCCACGCCTTGGCACATCCACAATCCAACCCTTAAGTGTGATATAAGGTATTTGGACAAAATATTGGAAACACGAACGTGTCAAAATATCGAGAACAAGATTATCGTGTAGGTCATTTTCTACGGGTAAGTTAAGTTTTACTGTATATAACTCCACATATATTTACCGTGACAATATATATATCTTTAAGGTATGTAGAGATGGAGTTAATAATAGTAAATTTAAACTTACCTGTTTGCACTTACCTACTCAATATTTTTGACATATGTCCACACGATATTTGTATTTCTGATTTCCTGTCACTGATCCAGATATACTACAACGAATATTTCCACACTCATCGAGTTGAAATCTGCACTAGTAAATACATCTCTATATCGGCCAGGAATCCATTTGTGGAGTCCTAGCAGGCATAAGAATGTAGTTTTGGTTGTAAACTTACATTCATGGCCGAAATTACTTTGTGAATGGATCCTATGTGATTAATTTGCAGAGGAATTCCAATGCCCTCTGTGGGGAAGGTGGAAATAGTAGTGGGAACATGTGACACCAAATGCCACAGCACTTTCCAGTCTCAGAAAGAGCCATTTGGACAAAAACATAGGACTGGGGAAATGAGAAAGATCCTCTGTTTATCTGCCTGCCTTTACAATTGATTACAGTACAATGCATTCGTCCAGTTGAAATGCATCAAAGCTACAGGTCCTAGAATAGCTTTGTCTGCCTAGAGAAAAGATAGGAGTAGAAAATTGGTGTGCTAGAGGCATGGGACTTCCATCATTGAAGGTGCTCCCTCCTAACATGCCTTTGTCTGCCTACTATCCCTCCACTATCCTTCTCAATCCAATTAACTGACTAACATATCCACCACTCAATTTACTTTCATATTTCACTATATTATTTCACCACTAATCCTTTATGGGTTCTGGAGTAGCGTGCTACTCGCCGGAAAAGCACTTCAATACCCCATCAGGGGTAGCAAGCTCTATATAAATGGAAACTTTTTCCCCTCTTCTATCCTTTCACTATCCTTCCCAATCCAAATAACTGACTAACATATCCACCACTAAAATTATTTTCATATTTCACTATACTAATTCACCACTAATCCTTTACTGGTTCTGGAATAGCGTGCTACTCGCCGAAAAAGCACTTTGATGCCTCATCAGGGGTAGTAAGCGCTATATAAATGCAATTACAAAACAATACAATACAATAGGTCCCTCACCTTCTGCTCATCTGGCACCTGGATCTTCCTGGCTTTCTTCATGATGGGCTGAGGTTTTAGATCTTCTTCTGAAAACCTATGCTTCCTTGGGTCAAAGGTCTCGTGCCCCGGCACGCTTGAAAGAGCCAAGTCTGTTGGGTCGGGGTCAAAGTTCATCATCACTTCCACATCCGTGTCGACACAGGGACTAGGGCTTCCTCTAGATGCAGGTGTCACTTGATCTTGAAGGAAACAAAGAAACAAAAAAAAACATTTCTTTAGTAAAAAATGAGATTGTACAAAGTTAAGTACTTTTATGCAAACACACAAGTTACAGTGCACATATGTGGTGTGGTCATAACAAAACAAGCTTATAGATATACACTATTTAAAGCTGCATGTTTCATGACTGGGTTGTGGTGGAAAAAGCAATAAGACTCCTGTACTGGGCATGCCACAAATCTTAATCAGGTTGCAGTCTACTAAAAAACTGAAAGATGGCCAAGATCTAAAAAAACACTCTCGTAGATCCAGTTAAATTCTCCACGGACAGGGTTTCCCCCAGCCAAAGATGGACTGGAGGATACACAAACAGTACGATGCTTATAGGAGACATACATTTTTCCTAAGAATAAAATATTTTGTTCCTTAGTACTCGTCTAGCTTTTGTTGGCTTTTGAAAAAAAAATTCCATTTATATTTTTCATAATTGTTTACATGTTCAAGTTTTGACGTTAAGTCATAGTTTAGCTAGATCCTAAAATAGGAAATACCATCAAAGGATGACAGATTGCGCAATTGAGGGAGTCATTAGACTACAGAAGGTGCAGTGCAAAAGGCTGTATTTTCTTTAACTTTCTACCAATATTCTTAAAAGCCCACTTTTACTCCATGCAGTACTACAATGACCAATGTGCACTGTGATGCAATCTTCTGTGGGACATCGCTCTTGAGACCTGTCTTTTGGAGCAGACACTACAGCACAGTGGCAACTGTATCGCTGTAGTTCTTCTGTCTCGTTAGATGAGATAAAGTACAGAATTTATGTCCATAGCTATATAGCAGTCTGCATCAGGCAATAGCCACGCCCAGGATATCTCCCAGTGGGTTTTAGGTTTAGGCCTGACTGGGAAAAAATACCGACATTACCAGCTTAAAATGGATTTGCCCTGGCCAAGAGGCCTATGTGTTTCTCTAATAATTAGATACTTATTATACCCCTTACTACAACACTTAAGGACAGCCCTTACAGAAGAGTGAGGGCAGAAGAACTCGGGTATGATTTAAAGGGATCATCCAGTTAATGATGTCACAAGAGATCTCAAAACCAAAACTCGTGTTATCAAACGAACATTCTGGAATGCCTATCATTTGTGATTGTTTGAGACACAGAAGTGGGCAAAGAGAACTGTCTTTTATCGCTGCACTATACATCGAGCCCAATCATTTTCACTTTCTGAATTTCTGTGTAATGTTTCTACACTTTTTAAGACAATCAACCACTGCATCAGCCCTCCCTGCCGGGCCCATCTATTCCTCACTTCACAGAAAGGAGAAAATGCCATCAAACACTTCTTCAGTGAAAATATGTAAATGATCCAACAGTACATCGACAACACCAAACCTGCTTCATCTCTTATGCCCAGCCCTTCCCAAAGAATCCCACAATGGTCATTCTTTAAAGCCCTGTCTCTTGTAAATCTCGTGATAAACTCTTCTCCCTCAATGCCACTTCTTATGAAGGCGATGTCTTACCCCCGTCATTCTTCAAATTCTCTCTTGGGATACTCTCTCACTCCTAACAAACATTGTCAATGCCTCCTTTACTCAAGGCATCTATCCAAAAGCTCCCATGACAGGCTAGATCCTCTCATTCCTAAACATCCATAAACCAGACCTTGCCAACAAGCAGTCCACCACTCACCTACCATTCATTGGCAAGATCATTAAAAAAGCAGTCTATGTTCAACTCCAAAATCACATTAATACTAGCCATCTCATGCACGACTACCACCCTGGCTGGCTTCAGATCACGATGTAGCACGCAGAGTGCTAACTTACACAACATAGATCAAGAGCTCAGCCTCTCCACATCTCCACTAAGAGAGATTAACCCAGCAAATGCACTGAAAAGTGAAAGAGTCCATAAGTCAGCAAGTGGACCATTGTTAAATTTGGCATTGCCATAGCCTTCTCCTAACTTCCTTTGCCCAGGTTCCATTCCCGTATGGCGAGCCTTTGTTTGCAACCTGGCTGGTGGTCCCCCAAATCACTTAATCTTGTTTAGGCCCTGGCTGCAGTTAACACATTATTGCCCTATGGCTGGGTCTCCGCATTAACTCTGTCACTTTAGTGCTGACGCCATCCTGATCTGAGCTTCTGCAAACACAACCGTCGAAGGACCCAAATCTGCACCCAGTACTCATGGTTCCTACTGAGCTGTGCCTCTCACAGCCACTGAATGAGTAGAGGGAGTCTCAGAACTCTGCAGCGGCTGCTGCGGCAGCAAAAGCCACTTGGCTGGACTGAACTGTAGCTGTTCGCCGCATATGCATGCAGGGAAATAAAAAGAGACTGTCGAGCGAAAGCCTTCTCTGAAACCGGACACTGAGTTTAGGCCAATCCCTGCCACAGCCCACCATCGCCATGCCCATTCCATTCCAAGCCTACCCGACATAAAGGAACTGTGATTTTTATATGCTCCTCTTCTGACTTTGACCTTGACCTGAATATAATGCTAGTTGAATAATACTGCCTGCAAACTATAACTATTGTATGTTGTACATATGCCAGCTGAACTTACTGTTCTATCAAACAAAATTACACCCTTAGTTGTCAGTCTTGACACTGCCCTGAAGTCAAAGCCAAGCAAACAGAGGTACTTGACAATTCTAACTGCAGCCAGAGACTCCAGATAAACATGGCCCATACTTCAAATGAGGATTCTCAGAAGAACCTTCCCTTCCCCAGGGTTCATTAACTGGGCCCAGGTGATGACCGCCCTTGCACACTCATGGCTGTATTTGCCTCACAAGGAAAATGGATGCAAAACACTGCAGCTACATTCCTTCTGCAAGCTGCAAGAAGGGCTTTGTTGAAGGCGCTCTGCATAGCAGAGAAGTGACTTAAATCGAATGGGACCCTCCATCCTCCTGAAGAAAATGTGCATGAGTCTCCCCCAGCTGTTGTCTCTACTCTAAGATGTACTTTTGAATCCTACTATACAAAAAACCCACGACAAGAATAATCATAGGAACAAACTGGACATTTTGTTTATACATAGATGAGCCTCATATACTTTCTCACTGACTTAGTATGGCTTGACACACGGCCTCACCAGTGGAACACATCTTTGAACGTCACACACTTTGCGTTGGTCCACATATATCTAATTTCCAAACCTGAAAAATATGTATTACGTGCTATGATCACCTCATTCACCCTTTCAACACATGCAACACTCAGCGTTGGCATTATGCTTTTACATCTCCTAAGCGATACAACTGGATCACCTCTCTTGAAGTCTCAAACCAACACTACATACAGGCTGCACCAACCAACACCCCACCTTGTCCTCACTTGGATACGCCGTCATGATCTACACTCGTGGGACATGGCAGATGGCTAGTGACATGGTTATATGGGGCTTTTCGAGGGACTTGCTGACAGCATAACGCAAACTGCACAATACGTGAGAAGACTCGCTAGGCCAAACATTACACGATACAGAATGGCATAAAGATATGGACTACCCCAGTAAAATACCTTGCAACTCCCACTTCTGATATATTCAATTCTGTATTCTACATGGAGGCAACTAGAACCCCCATGTGTCTACACCGGATCTACCCTTGTGCCCCGGATGAATATCCCTGATGTAGAACAGGCCCAGCGGATGCGACACACATGTTCTGGGCCTGCAAAACATTGTAGAACTATTGGGATATGGTACTGTCACACATAGTTCGAGCAAAGGGAAGAGACAGACTAGACACAGCACAACAATGTCTTCTTGGTCTGTTCCCAAGCTACAAAAAGAAAAAAGTGACAACCAACTTCATGGGCCTCACCCTGCTGCTAGCAAAGAATCACCATTGCCCCCATCCATGCCACAATGGACAACCAAAGTCACCAAAGGAGCAAAAGCAGAGAGCACCGCCATCTGGAGGGAGGAAAGGCACGGCTCGCGGAAATACCCTCTGGCCACATATTGGCATGTGATAATACACAACTACACAACTCATCCTGACGATGAGACATGGCCAACTCCGGCTTCCCCCCACCCGTCTCAACACCCAATACCTATGATCCATGTGGACATACAATGTGACAGCCGCTCCTCCCCCGCCCCCTCGCTCCTTGATTGAAGAGTCCCATGACCACTTTTCGCATACCTATGACCCTCCCCTCCCCCCCCCCCAATGACAAAAATAGGTGGACAATCCCATGTGGTGGTGAGTCTCTGCGGGCCCAGATGTGGATATAGTTACATTTAATACAATGGTTTTTTTGTCCTTCTTCATATCAGAAGACAATCTCGGAAACTGTTGCGGAACCAGATGCTATCATATTGAACCATACAACAGATTGGAAAATGTGCCTGTATCTTCTTTATATACTTTAACACTAAAATCTTATGCTCTGTCTCATTATGTGTCACCCCATATCCCTGTAATGCAACTGTATGGGATTTTCAATAAAAAAATTTTTTTTAAATTGATACGCCTGCATTACCCTGAAACCGGTCCCAGGATACTTGTTTCCGGTCCAGGGAGGACCTGGCCTGGCAGTTCGGGCTGGACTGTTCCCATGGGGAGCAGGATCAAGACTGATTTGCATATGGCTGGGTTTAAACTGGAATAGCATGGGGAGCAAAAAAACGATAAATTTAGGCCCAGATCTCTGTACTGGGGTGAATGTTTGACATTGTTCAATATTCTGTCAATCATTTCTTTTCGCATTCCAACAAGGCCCACAGAGCTGCTGAGCCATGCTAGCAGCAGTAACATGCTATCTAAATGCGATGACTAAATCAATATCGATCACTGTGACCCTTCCAAACCAATTCACTGGCCTGCTTGGACTCACGGATTATGACGGATGCTAATGGAGTGCTATCAAATCTTAGTTGTACCTTTAACTACACTGACATCCGAAAAGCAATTTGAAAACATCATATCCACAGAAGAATGCCACGCTCTTCCTAAAGGGTCTTCCCTGAAAGCACCTGCGTTGAGAACACAACATCTAAATATGCAATACTGCCCTCTAAAAGAAAAGGGCTACGAATAATCCATGCATTTTCTTATCACTTGAGTGCTAGTGCCCAAGGAATGGAAATGAGCTATATGTACGCGGCTTATATTATGTGCCTCATTTAAAAACAATATTGGCGTAGGGCAACGCCGCAAGTCTTTTTGCTGCGCTGCCCTGCGCTAATTCGAAATGGCAGGAATGCACCGTATTTACGACACACTCTGCATTTCTGTCCTTTCAGCCTGCGCACAATTTGGTGCTTAGTGCAAACACAGGCACCCTAACCACATGGTGCAAGGGTGTCTGCGTTGCTGGCAGGAGTGATAGCCCCACTGTGACAATGCCACTCAATGACCAGCCCGCCTTCACCAATTACTGAAAGCTCTCCATCAGCAATGGACCTCAAGGATTAATTTTGTGATAGGTGAGGTCCTGTCTCTTTTTTTACTGTGAACCACAAATTCCTTCTTTTGAAAGAACTGGGTGATTTCAAAAGTTTACAATAATTAGAAGTCAAACTCTCAATAATATAGATGTCCCACAGAGACACAATGTTTCTTTGATCGCAGCTTTCTTTCATAGGACAACTGTAGGGGAAGACTTCGGCAACACGAAGAAATAATTTGGTATCCACGTTGCAGAACAGTCAAAGGATAATATTTAGACTATTAGCTTAACACTTCGTCATTGACTAACTCTAACAACTATAGAACAACACTGGCCCAACCATTTGATGTTGGCATGACAGCCCCCACTTTTATGTACAATCTGTTAAAAAACATCATTTTGGGACAGTTAGTGTTACAGCTTTCTGACTTTCTTCTAATTTTTACTCTGCTATAATGATGTTACGTGTTCTTTTTGACTGGGCAATTATATCTTTTAACTTTGGTATCATATTGTTTATTGTACCACTCCTATGGAGCTTAGGGCAGATGTATATAAGGCTTTTGCAGTGGCAAACCCTACAATTTGGTTTAATACACGGTGTGTGACCAGAAGAACTGTTTTACATATGTACTAATCCCATTTTGTGATTCTGAAAAACTTTTCCAAATCACTTAGTGGGATTGAAATGAGATTAGAAATCACAGAGGCGCAATTTGGAATTCAGTAACCTACGTAGCAATGGTTTGCAACCATAATTCTGGTTACAAGCCATTGGTGAGTTACCAACTCCCAAATTGGGGGGGTTACTGATTGGCAAATCCCCTTTGAGAATCAAGCTGGCAACTTCAGGGAGAGTACACAAAATTATTATTGTTTATTTATTTATTTTTTAATTAAATCAGCCCTGTTTCCTTTAAGAAAATTGGGCTGCTTTGAGAAAAAGTTTGGTTTAGAGTAGCTCAGTTGGAAATAGATCTTCAGAGTTACACACAGATGTAGAGGTATGTCAAAAAAATCAAAAAAGCTGAGATTTGCAACTGCAGGTAACAGGAGACTGAAACAGCAAGGCAGGAAGTGACAAGTCAGAAGTAACCAGGGCTACACCAGAAGACATAAACTTGAAGACCAGAACAAGAAAACGGACAAATCCTAGCATGAACGCAACGGCGTAACCCCAACTCTTAAAGGAACCCCCAATCCTTCAGGGGGGCCCCACTCAGCCTAGGACCAATGAACATCTGTGATATATGGAAGGCTCAGTGGCCCCTCATCAGATGTTGCAGAAGGCTCAATCACTTTGCGTTACGCCACTGGATGAAGGACCCAATGGCTCAGAGGAACAAACCACAGGATCAGCGATGCAATGAACTGCAGATTCCACTGTGTAATACGGTCCCAGTAAACAAAACACCTAACAGAAAGAGTTGGACTGTCAGCTGCCATGATGGACTTACAGTTTTCACTTTGCTTATTGCCTTTCTCCAGTAGAGTCACAGCAGTGGCTGCTGTACTGCAGCCACTGCTGTGACTCTACTGTATAAAGGGAATAACTTCTGCCCAAACACCATCCAGCAAGTACCAGGACCTCAACAGGGAACATGACAACTGAATTTATGAATTTATCTGTGTTTTAAGTTGAAGAGCTTGGTGAACCATGAATCACCATATTTAAACTGTTTGGACAAATCCAGAAAAGAAGTACTTGAATGTTTGATTTCTCAATTTTAGAGTCTCTTGGGGAGGGGCATCTCTTATTGGGCAATGTCCACCAGATTTGGAGCCAAATACATACATTTTTGCAATGGGCGAAAATTGTTTCAAGTCATTTTGTTTTTTACTATTGCTGATACTTCTGTCATAAAACAAAATCAAACAAGCTTTGCTATTGACGTAGACAGTTACATAATACGGCAGTGATTAGCTTTACTCTGCTAATAAACTTTGAATACATTTGTTTCCCATATTCATTATTACCTATGCAGCAGAAATGTAGTGAAACAATGTTTCTTCATTTCATAGTTTCCACATGGTGGTAGGCCCTCTCTGTTCTTTCTGGTTGAGGTCCATGCTTAACGACAGGTAACAAGAAGGTAGCTAGCTGGTAACCCCCACACTAAAAGTGGCTGTCTCTTTCGAACCACTGGGCACAATTGAAAATGTTCAGTGGTGGTGGACTGCAAGGAGACCTGCCTGTCACTCTGTTATTGGATTGGAACTCATAAACCCATAAGTCACTTTAACTCTACAACCGGAGTTGATAAACGCAATGATCCAATAGACACTATGAATTCTGTCTTAGTAATGAAAGATTTCAGAAGTTCGTCAGTGTCAAAATGAATAGGAGTCAACACAGCATGCTTTACCCTTGACCCTCAGATCTATGTACTTATGATCAGAGCAAGAGCATCCAAAGTCTGAGAATGTATGGTGGCGCCAAAAGATGTCCATTTTTTATTTTATTTACTTGAGTTTTATATAGCGCTGGCTAGACCCGGAGGTATCATAGCGCTTTACATAAGGAAAACAGCGAGTTAAAAGTTGCAAAAACATTCACATTAATTACAGAATGATTACACATTCAATACAGGAGTTATTAGCGAACATGAAAATCATGATCCAAAAGGTTAGGGAGGGCTGGGAGTCCTTGGGAAGGAGACAGCAGCGGAGAAAGAAACGAGACATATGTCCGAAGTCCTGTTGGGTAGGTGACGGCCGTAGCGGTGTGCCAGAGCCAGTCTCCCCTATAGCTGTCGGAGCAGCTCCACCGGGAGTCGGTCATGCGGTTCGGACTCCGCCGGATAGGAGTGAGGATCAGGAAGAGACCGAAGGTCTTGAGTCCAGTGACGGGCGAGTGGAGATGGCAAGAGTGACAGGATAGGCAAGGGTGTGTAGCTTGGCTGCCATCTTATAGTCAGGCAAGTCGAGTCTATTGATCTCCATGACTCTGTAGCTGGGATTGTCTCTAGTTCATTGGTTTGAATACTCAGCTGAGCCAATTTTCCTAGTGGAACATCGGGACCCCCTTGTCTAATGGGACATCGTCCCTTTCCGGTAGGACTACCTTGGAGGGTGCCATTTTGGGGTCAGGCTCGTCGATTTTCGATTTAACAGTATTTGCTGAGTTTAATAGGGGATTAGTTTAGGCGCCAGCAGGTCCTCTGAAGCCACATTGGGGTCCCATGTGGCAGTTTACCGCTCCCCCACTCACCGCCTTTGAAGCGTGTCCGTTGTGGGTCTCAGGGAGCAACTGCAGGTCGCGCTCGTGTGCCCCTCCCTCTCCCGCCGCAACCGTACCTTGTAAGCAGAGCGAGATAGCACAAGGCAGCGGAATCACCCCAGTGGAGTCAGCAGGCACAATCAAGGTGAGGACCGAGGGAGGGGGGCGATGATGGCTGGTTGGAACGGAAGTCGGTGGCATCACAGCGCGCTTCAATCGGCATCAGTCGCTTGCTCAAAACTCCCCGGGCACCATCTTGGCTAATTCAGTGGGAGGGAGGTCGCGGCAAATATATCTGCGGAGATCGCTCGGAAAAAGGCAGAATTGGTCTCCGAGTGAGCCGCCAATGTTCCGGTTTCGGAACCTTAGTAGCGGGTGGTGAAGAAAAGCGGTGGAAACGCAGTTTTGGGGGCTGTAGGAGGGTTCGCAACGGAGCAGTAGCTCCGAGCGGCCATGATGGGAGCTGGCTCCTCCCTAAGCATTATCTCTTGCAGGTCTAACTCTCTGAGAAGTAGAGCGATCACCAAGAGGGCCTGAGAGATCAGGTCAAACTCCATTTGACATACGTACAGTTGTAGGGAGTTTCACTTGCGGTATCTGGCAGGCTCCCAGGACAGAGGCTGGTGCCCAAGCAAAGGAAGTGTAGAAGAGTAGGGAAAGAAGGAAGGCAACACGCAGGTGCTTTATACAATGTAATCCCACATTCAGAGAGAACACAGGAACAGGAATTTGCATGCTGCAGGGAGCACAGTTGTGAAAGAAATTTTCATTCTTCAAAGGAGCCTTTTAGGGCCTGTAAAGCAGAAGCAATCACTTGAGGTATGGGTATGCACACAGGACTGGACACATGCATGAGGCTGCAAAGGCCATCTGACATGCCTAAGGTATGAGCACTAATCTCCAGTGCCTGCAAGTTATCCTTGAAGATAGGTTCTAAGAAAGATGGTGTTGTCTTCGTGGTTCTCCAGTTGCCAACATGGAGTGTTCACCCCTGAAGTCACGTTGCCCCCGCAACTCCTAGCAGCAGTCCAGGGGAAAAGGGACCAACTAATTAGTGGGCCGCTCACATCCTGTCAGGGTTAGTGGCACCTGAAGCGTGACTCAAGAACACTCTTCTAGCAGCTCAACGCAGAACGATTTGTATGAGTCTTCGAAGTATTGGCTCCGCGGAGAACAATATTTATACAGGTTTCAAGAGAGCTAGTTAAGGGTCCATATTCTAATACTTCCTTTGCAGTATTTTAACTTGTTGGTGCCACCGTATTAGAAAGGAGCTCTAGTTTGAGGACTGAGGGAGGAAACCAGTTCAGACTGGCCAGACTTTGTCAAAACAACTGAGTGTAAGGAACTCCTTCACTTTTGGCAGAAGTCTCAGTGAGCTTCATCATGCACGTTTTGGAAAGGGCTGCCTGAGTGGGAAATTATATGTATACCCATCATACAGTGGAGGTGAGCGTAGGCAAGGAACTGTTGTGATAATATGGACAGCACTAACTAACTCAGTCCTACCACACATCTGTCATTGTATACACAGAGCACTTGCTCTAAAAATGAGCACATCCCCAAAAAAGCAAACAATCTTACAACAGATTAGAGTGGGGGCAAGGGAAGAGAAGAGAAATTCGCGGATTCTTGCTGCATTTTACTAGGGAGGTTGTTAGATCTTGCTCCTGGGCTCCAGTCATATCGTACCCCAAAAATCTACTTACTGCTGCCATTAACCAGCAGCCTTCTAGTAAGGTGTCAAAAAGGGTTACTGTCTCAAGGAAAATGTTAAGGGGATAATTTTGGTGCACTCTTATTTCCAGCACCAGCCAAGGGCATTGTTGGAGAACAAGGGTCGGGGTCTCTGTGATTGTCAAAATTAGGAGCCCTCAGACGGCCTCTCAGGGCAACTTGCAGGAGTAAAACAAAAAAAAACACACACACACAAACACACACACACACTGAGTGGATGAGACTGCTGGTACCAACAGCTGTGGAATGCTATCCGTACAATGAGTCAGGCTGATCTTTTTTGACGGGTATGTTAAGACATATGTCCAGGCAGAATTGAAGACCTCTTGTGCTTCCATGGGGAGCGAATGTGAAGACACAATTAAATGGCTGGTTTGCATGTTGCTCCAAGAATCTTCCTATTGTACTATTTATTAGTATTTTTTTACTTTGCTGGGCATTTTTAAGCAAAAATACTTTACAATGTCCTGTAAATGCTTTCTAGAACATAGGGAATGCACTTGGTAAAAATTGGTATTTGGAAGTGCTGTGATAAGTGAGCCATTTCAATATGATTACAGAGGTTGCATTAAATATTGTACATTCGGGTCCAGGTCCCTCAGTGATCGTGGTGCAGACATTGCATCACAGTTTGGGTTTTAGAATCCCTTCCAGTTAACTAAGGTGTTGCTTGAAGACTACTTTAAGGGTGCTCATGGAGGGGAGATCCCAAATCTTTGGTGGGGACAGAAAAAGTGACCTGACTAGCATCTGTAAAAAGGGACAGGAGAGTTCACAGGAGATGACAAGGATGTTGGACTAGTGATCAAACTGGACCATCAGGAGGTAAGTGGGAGGTGAAGCAAAGGACAGACTTTCAGGAACCGCACATGAACCTTAACAGGGACATGTGGCAAATTCTGAGCAGCATGTTGGAGAACTATAGGGGGTAGGGGTCCAACTGTGCTGTTGGCAAGGGGCTGGACAGAATGAAGGGCAAGATAGATGATCTGGATGCTGCAGGCAGATCAGCTTGATAACGGCTAGCAACTGTGGGGATGTTAACTGTGGGGATGTTAATGCAAATGTTGAACAGGTGGTAGTGGGAAGAACTGGCAGTTCTGCTGATGACTGTGGAGAGTCTTGATTCGCTGACAAAACAATGAAATCCCAGGTTGTGGGCAAATGGATTTGCAAGGAAAAGAGAAGAAGGCATATTTCGGCTACAATCTCAGAGGGCACAGTAATTTTTGTAGGTTTTACCTGCACATCGCTTGCGCTGTGCTTGTGGTATGTACTGTATTTAATATAATATTATGAGGGGCTTACATCCTGCCATTGCTTTTCATTGGTTCCTGTGCTTGCCACTTACTTTCCCTCCATTTCTATTGTCTGTAGCATACTATTTCCTGTTGTTCCTCTGTGTGTTTCTCTTATCAGTCTCCCCTGGCCCAAGTATTGCTTTCATCCGCTTTGTGGGACTTTTTCTTTAAAGTTTTGCCTGCACAGCGCTTGTGCTGTGCTTGTTAAACAAAGACGCTACTCTGGCCACGATAATCAGCGTACTAGCGTTTTGTCAAACTTTTTTTATATTTATGCTCCTATGCAGCGTTGTAGAATTTAGGAGACTCTGAGCTGAGAATCGGGCTCTTCCTCCGTGGGTGCCTTTCGCACAGTTCCGCACGCCAACAGCCAATGCTTGCGCTAGCTGCCTTGAGTGCCTCAAACACAGCTTCACACAGAGCTTGTGCTGTGCTTGTTGAACAAAGACGCAACTCTGGTGGCCACGATAATCAGCATACTACAGTAGCTGTGTGCATGCGCGCATGAGATCCACCTCTTCCTCAATTATGTTATAAGCTCATATGCAGCGCTCATGAGTAAGAGACAACTTGGGCAAATTATATATGTACTTATCTCCTTCTATGTATTGTATAGTAATTGCATTTTTATAGCTCTTACTACCCCTGACGAGGTGTTGAAGCGCTTTTTTGGTGAGTAGCACGCTAATCCGGAACCCATAAAGGATTAGTGGTGAATTAGTTTAGTGAAATATGAAAGTAATTTGAGCGGTTGATATGTTAGTCTATTATTTGGATTGAGAAGGATAGTGGAGGGATAGAAGAGGGAAAGGTTTTGCATTTATATAGTGCTTGCTACCCCTGATGAGGTGTTGACGTGCATTTTTGGCGAGTAGCACGCTACTCCGGAACCCATAAAGGATTAGTGGTGAATTAGTATAGTGAGATGTGAAGTAATTTGAGTGGTGGATATGTTAGTCTGTTATTTGGATTGAGGAATATAGTGGACGGATAGAAGAGGGAAAAGGTTTGCGTTTATATAGCGCTTGCTACCCCTATGTATTTACAGATATACTACAATGTAGTATATTCCACTATCGGGAATATTTTATTGTATTAAAAGGAGGACATAATCGCCCATACTTCTGTGAGAATTTTCTGTTATTGCTCATAACTAATCCCCGCTTGACTGCAGACTTGTTTCACTCGCATCGCACTTGTAATATGCCATTCCGAATTTTATCCCAGCTTGACTGCTGACTTGTTTCACTCGCATCGCTCTTGTAATAAGCAGTTCCGTATTTTAAAAGTAAAAAGCCACTTTCAGAAACCCAATTGACTGATTCACGCGCCTTGTAGATCAATGTACACGCTCCATGAGCCCCCCCATTCCCGAAATGCCCCCCTGCCCGGAGTAGGGGATAAGGGATGTATTGTGCGTCAACTGGAATGCTTTCAGTACTCCTGCTTTAAAATTTGTTTGGCACTGAATGGTATCTGTGTGTGCCTATTTGTGTACGTGTGTGTCGGTGTTCGTATAAATGTAATTATTATTTCTGTGTGTGTGTCTGTGTATTACGTGTGTTCTGGTGTTTGATTATGTGCATTGATTTCTGTGTGTCTGATGTGTGCAGGTGTTTGTATAAGTGTACTTATTTCTGTGTGTTCGGTGTGTGCCGGTTTTTGTAAAAGTGTACCTATTTCTGTGTGTATTTCGGTATGTGCCAGTTGTTGTATAATTGGTCATTGTGTGTGCACTTGTTTATGTTGGTATTTGAAAATGTGTGAGTGTTTGTAAGTATGTGCATGAATGTGTGTTTGTATTGATATTTGAAAAGGTGTGTTTGCTTGTGTGTCTCTGTTGGTGTGCATGTGACAATGTGTCTGTGCCAGTGATTCTTGTGTGAGCCTTTACCTAGAATACCTTCCCTTTTTACTACGCGATACCAATTTACAAAATCTTTTTATTGGGTGACATACTCTACCCATCCCCTTCATCTTGCTTGTTTGCATTTCCTAATGCACACTCCTTACGAGTGTTTCTGCAGGCCGTCTCTCTCCTCCCCGTCACGTGCATGCGTTTTTTTCTTTTTCCTCCGGCCTTTACCTAATTTCCCCGCATTATAGTACCACCAGTAACAGTACAATATATTGCCTTTCTCAATAAACAAGTCATAATACTTTAACGGCGTTTCAGTAACTTATATTGCACAACTCCTCACAAAGCTATAGCTTACAACAAGAAACAGTTAATTATTAATTATATAGGCGAAACCTATTACATTTACCAATGTTTGTTTCTGTCTTGGCAGGGTTGAGCATTACGCACATGCAAGCTAACAAGTAAATACGTGTTGTAACATATTCACTTCTACAATCTACTTTGGCGAGAGAGAGAGGGAGCGAGAGAAAGAGAGACTCCCTGAGAAGAGACGCCGTTTGGAACCCTAGGGCGGTACCAGAATCCCAAATGGGCATGGAGGCTGGGGCCTGTCGGTAAACGTCTGGGCTGCTGATGCTCGGCAGCGGCACGACGTCAGCGCACGTGAAGGAGTCTGCACTGGCAGGAGGTAGGCCCCACGTGCCCAGGCGTCGACACAAACACGGGCAAAAGCACGGGTACCTCCCTGCTTCCTCCACGCGGCCGGGCCGGCCCACGAACACCCCCTCCGCCTCTTCACACGGGTGGCACATGTGCCCGCCCCACATACCGGTCGTGCTTAGTCAGCCAGCACATACACGAGTGCGCAACACTCACTCACATGGAGGCACGATCCCGCACACGAGCTTCCGAAAGTTACATTTGTCAAGACTCTTAGTACTCGCCAGGCAGTAAAAGAAAAGAGGAGGGCGTGCTTATGTTCTACCATGAAACGTAACGGGCAGTATCACCTTTAAGATGACAGCTTGCGAAAAATCTTAGTCATATATGTATTTCGATTTCCAAAAGCACAGATGACGCTGTCCGTGCAAACCTAGCCACTCACTTCTCTGTTACGTGTACTGTCTTCAAGGAACTATAATGCCGCTATCTCCGGCTTTCTAGCTCTCATTCTCGTTATTTATCACCATCTTTCTATCTCAATACGTCACTGCCATCCTTTCATCCTTTTTCATCTTTCCCATTCCTTATTTCATTCTTTACCCCGACCCTCTCTGTCTCCTCCTCTCTTCCTATATACCTCTTTCTTTTGTCTCACACACCCTCAAGCTCACAATAGTCTATTCCTCTGCTCTAGGACTCTCGCTGTTTCTCTCTCTCCCGGTCTCCTTTGCCGTTCTCTTTCTTTTTCTGCCCTCTCTCTCTCCTCCCACTGCCACACTGTCACTCTCTTCTCATTTTTTACGTTTCTATTTCCAGTTCGTGAGCTGAATGATAATGTTGGATGAACTGAAATGCAGCTGGAGCAGTTACTAGCAGCTGAGAAGTGTGCAGCAATTCCACCCAACTCCTTTGTATTTATGGGGTTTAGTGAGCTCTAAAAGGACTAAGTACACCATGAAATACAAACTCCTGGGACATAAGAATCTCAGGCCACTAAGTCTGCTAAATTAGATTGAAGATTCCTTCTGTTTCAGGAACAATTTCATTCTTTGTTTCTCCCTTCACTATTTCCTCCTCTGGTGCTATTTCCTCCCCACTTAAACTTCCTTCAGGACCTACGAGGTGCAAATGCAAACACCGACTTAGTAAAACAGGCTTTTCTCATTCAGCCTCTTTGTGTCGCCATAAATAGGTGAGTATTGTTCTCGGCAGGAAGAAGACTATGCCAACCTCTTCAAACAGATCTTCAATGCTTCTTTGTTTTCTGATATCTTTCTCCTGAGTGTTTGCAGAGCTTCAGTCATGCTTTAAAGATCTCATTTTAAATCACTATAGAAAACAACAGGATGGAATGCTTGTAAATGTTTGACCTACTGGGAGTCATTGTTGGTGCATTCCAATCTATCATTTTTCGCCTACTGTGCCCTTTCGGAAACCAGATATGTGCAAATCTGCCTTGGTCCTGCCCAAATAGAAACAGGTAAAAGAAAAGAGAGAGACCCCTTGAGCCAAACCAGGGGAATAGGGTACTACTTAAAGGTAGAAAAAGTTTTCCCTTGGTAGAGAATTATGTCAGATCACTCGGTGCAATAGTTGGGCACACGGAGAAAATAATGCCACCCCTACGTTACACCATCAAACCACAACTGATGCAGCCCATATGGTAGAACCTAACAATTATATATACACCAGTTATATATCGTTAAAATTTTATTTTAAATTAAAACATCACATAAATCACAATATCATAAAAACCCTATAAAAATCACAATAATACAAATATCAAGTTCATATACGAATAACATACATTCCACCAACCCCAAATTCATACATTAGAGAGAAACACTAAGACAGTACACTTTGTCATAAAAAGCATATCCGAAAGGAACACTTCTCTAGCTACTCCTGGATACACTGTATTGTCTTTTGTCTGCAGGATAAGCTTGTTCCACGGATTATGCAACACAAGCGTCGACGCGTTTCGATGGTTCTATTACTTTTCCATCTTTTTCAAGACAAACTTATAGCTCTCTCTTGATGGCACTATATGGTTACCAATCGTACCGACTCTGGTCATTTCTGTGTTCCAGTCCGAGGCATCCGGTCCCAAAGTCAAGGAGTCACTTGAGTGGTTTGAAAGTGTGGAAGGCCGCACTGATCCTCAATTAGGGTTTCCGTAATGAATCATAGACGGAGCCGTGGTTATTCTCATAACGGTTGCAATTCCTTGTTACTTCAGGACACTATGGTCTTCAGTTCGATGGTGCCGATTAGCCCTCGTTAATGAGCTCCACCTGAAGTTCTTTTTCTTTCTCCGTCAGTCTCTCACGCTGCATGCTTCATCAGTAGCAGGTTACCTTTACATGTCCTGGTAGTGAAAAACTTGTAAATTCGTTTTTCCCCACTGCAAGGCCTACCTCTCCCATGGGATAACATTGGGTTGCCTTATTACATTTAATAAGGGATAACTTTCAATTGGGAGCAAGTAGGAATATAGAGTTTGGTGTCTAAAGAATTGTAATTTAAAACCCTCTTTAATGGATTTTAAGTCACAATTCTGAAAATGCCACTTTTAGGAAGTTTCCATTTTCTTGTCTCAACTATTTGGTGCCTGCAGCCTGTAACCTGGGTCGCATGACTAGGTGTAGCTGACAATTGGCCTTTGTGTATTGCTCCCAGACAGTGAGACAAAGGGGGTATAGTATCTAGCAGGATGAGTCCTCAACTGGCAGGATGGGCGGTGGGGGGCAAAGCTGCACACAGCCTCACTTGGAACTGAATAGGCTGTGCCCTGCTTACAAACAAAGGACTTTTCACCACTGCTTTGTTCATGTAGCCAGCTTGGAACCATGGTAGGGGAAGCAGGAAACTTCAAGGACTTCAAATGATATTCTCTAGAAACTTCCCCTATTTCCAAGTGGGCACCAGGTATAAATATTGGACCCTCAGACCCAACTCTACTGTACACTCCTGGACCTGTGGATACTACAGAAGAAGGCCTGCTGCCCTGCTTGCTGACAAGAAGACTGGACCTGCACCCTTCATCCCAGGCTGAAGTGACTCCAAGGGTCAGCTGACTGACCTCCTGTTCAGAGCTACAGGGACATAAAACGCTCCAGAGGCTTCTTGCAACTGCCAAGCTGACCTGCTACCTGGACCTGCCTGAGCCCTGATGGCTTCTGCTGGAGTGAGTTCCTGATCTCCAAGAGGTGCTCCCCAGGTCCTGGACCAATTGAGCTCTTTCCTCATGAAAAGGAGAAATCCTGACGTTTGGGCTCTTCGCAAATGCGAACTGACCTTTTCATACCAAGATCTTGCTACCATTCTGCCGGCCAACGCGAAGCGTCGGTGAACCCGACTCTTTGTTCCATAGCGACCGCCAGCGACACTCAGCAACGTGAGATCTGCACTTCGCGCTACAGCATTGACAGCTCGCAGTGACCGCCAACCCAAAGCTCCAGCAACAATCGTCCACAATGGCCAACAGGATCTTTGCGCTACAGTGAGGACTATCTGTGACGCACGGCCTGCTCTTAGCCCTTCATTGATGACCGTCCACAACACAGTTCCTGCTACTCGCAGGCCCTTCCACTGCAAACGGAACTCTTTGCACTGGACTTTTAAGGTAACTCTTTTAGAGGGACTTTTAAGGTAACTCTTTTAGAGGGACTAATCTGATCCTTGTAGCTGGCCTGTGCTCCATAGTGTTCGGCCTGAACTTGTGACTTTCACCCGGTCTCGCACGACCAGATAACTGCGAGTGGCGCTTTGTGCTTTTAGGCGCTTTACTTACCTGAAATCTTTGAAATTTCTTATCTCTGGCTCTACTGATTGGATCTTTTTTGTTTTGGTCTCAAATAATTTATTACATTTGTATCTATTTTTCTAAATTGGTGTAAGATTTTTCTTGTGTTGTGTTTTCACTTTATTACAGTTTGGAGTGCTGCATAAATACTTTACACATTGCCTCTAAGTTAAGCCTGACTGCTTTTGTGCCAAGCTACCAGAGGTTTAAGCACAGGTTAATTGGGGGTTTGCTTGTGGCATCACACTCACAGAAATTGTGGCTGTTGCTTGAGTAGGGTTTCACCCCCTCAACCAGTAACCCAATTTCCAAAAATAACAATCTGAGTGAGCAATATTCTCTGTGGCATCTCAGTGCAATCATTACCACTTTCGTAAAGCCTTTTTTTCAACCAGTCGCTTCCTATGAATCCTAGAGTTGCTCTTGAAAGACTGCATACCAGTAGCATTAATCTACTAGAAGAGTTAGTTTTCTCCAGGTCTTTTTGCCTCAGAACATTCTGGTCATCCGTGATCCAATGTTTTTGGGCATTGGCTATAATGTACTAAGTAGGAATCTGGTTCCCCTCTTGATCTGTGGCCGCTTGCCAGAACAGACAGATTGGCCATGTGTTCTCAAGCCCCTCCACACAGGTTCTGAACAGGTCTCTGTCTAAAGATGTGTTGCCAACAGCTGTGAAAGAAGCTGTGGAATTTCTTCAAATTAAAAACAGGGATGGACTCCAATGCCTTCCATTATGCTCCAATCTCTCTGCTTTCTATAGCAGCTAAATTGATGAAGTGCTACGTGTAAGGGCGAGTTTGCTCATTCATCCAAGCATCTATAGGTCTGGAAGATGCACAGATAGACTTCAAGACCAGCACCAGTATCTACTCCGTATTGTGGCGGTGTTGAATGACTGGTGAATAATTGCTAATGGCTGCTGTGCCAATTTCATGAATTTATTAGACTTGTCTGCAATATTTGGCACAGTTAACAGCGAACTACTATAGCATTAGACTAAGGGAAAATAAGCATGGCAGAATGTCTTTAAGTGGGTTAAGCTTCTTTCTGAGTGCATCCCAACTTCTACTTTGGCAATTGATACGCTCCGATATGCTCCCCCCCACTAAAGTTTTATATACAAGCTCTGGCCTGACTCATCTGCACCACCTGAGCCACTTGTCTGGAGATGGGCGGACGCACTGTGCATGCGGCAAAGTGAGCATTATCCCACCAGGTTGCCCGAATGAGTGGGCATGGTGGTAATTTCTGATAGAGCTCTTGAATCTTCAAAAATATTAGACAAAGCAAAAACAGATAAAAGATATCACAGCTAATCAACTGTGAAAATTCCAGAATCAGATAAATGTCTACTTGTACCAGCACTGATTAATACAAACAATTCTATATTAGTCAGTCACTGCTATTGAAATGTAAAGCCAAACAAATCGATAGTGTCTTATGGATTTTTGGAGCCCCAGGCAAGACATAGGGGCTTATTTACAAGCCCCTTGCACCACTTTTGCGTCATTTATAACTTGGGAAAAATGATGCAAAAGTGGCGCAAGGGGCTTGTAAATCTGCCCCATAGTTTGTCCAACCTCCACCCCTCCCCCACCCCTTGTTCGGAACAATTTTTAGGCCAAATAATATTAAACGCATGTTACGCTTTCATACACTGAATCACGTAAAAACAGCCAAAAGCTCAAGCTGGCCATCACACACCACTGAAATAGTACCCAAAAAACAAGAATTGATCAAAACCATTTCTTTCTGCGCTTGTTTTTTTGTCTTGCTGTAACAGGTTTTATGTCAAATTCAGTGCCTAGCCAACTAGTTTCTCCCATTTTAGGAAAGACATCGTAAATACGGCTTGCTGCATTGTTCAGTCCAGTAGGTATAATATTTAAATAAGCAATAAGCACATGGTGCTTGAAATTGTAGCTTTAATAACAAAATATGTGCCATCACAAATAAATCTCAATTCCCAATTGGTGTTTCTTGCTGAAGCAGTCAAAATCTAGCTCTAGATGATTTTCATTATTCCTCTGCCTTATCTCTCCTCTCCAATTTCAATGTTTACACTTCGCTGGTGAGACAGAGAAATCTGCCTCTGCTGATGAAGGAAAACAGGAAGGGGAGGTAACGAGAATGAAACAGTGGGAGGCAGGTGAAGTAGAGGGAGAAGGGAGGTAGTGACAAAAATTATATAGAGAGCTGGTATGTAAGGTAGGGACAGACATAAGGTAAAGAGAAGAAGGTAAGATGGAGGAAAAATATGAATTAGAGGCAAAGTTGACAGAGGTGAGGTGGATATAAAGGTAGAGAGAGGATGAGATAGAGAGAGAGAGAGAGAGCTGTTGTGTAGAGGGAGAGGTAGAGACAGAGGTGAAGTGCAGAGAGATAGGAAAAGAGAGAGAGGTGATTTAAAGAGGGAGATCTGAAAGAAAAGGCGGTAATGATAGAGAAAAATAGATAGAGACAGAGCAGCAGCAAGAAAGAAATAATGTAGTGAGAGAGGTGAGAAAGACGGAACAGAGGTAAAAAGAGCGAGACGGTAGATGGAGAGGTGAGATTGCAGACGAATGATAAACTGAGAGGGGGGAGATGGAGAGAGTTGTGCGGTAGAGACAAAAATCAAACAGAGAGATAAGATGATGAGAGCTAAGGAAGAGAGACAGCCAAGGGAGAGGAAGGTGGAGGTACGATGTACTCCTGCACTGTTACCCCTCCTGTCTCTCTACTCTTTATCCATCTGCTCCCTCTGCACAGTGACCCACCATACCCTCTGAGCTCCCCCTTGCACTCTGAGTGTGTTCCATCTTGCATCTGGTGTTCCTGGATACTGCTGTGCGTCTGTCCTGTGTGTAGGCAAAGCAGGTTTGCACTACACAGCCTGTTATCAGTGGGGGAATCATATACTGTGGTGTATATGCTCTACCTGTTCTGCAAGAGTGCAAATAAAACCTAATCCCTTCCACCCTGCACTCCTCATTGCACCTTTCACTCACGTCATGTACCATGCACTCCCCCTTGTACTCCAGGCTCACCCTGTACCCCGTGCTCCCTCTACACCATGCACACTCTTCTCCACTTTTCAAAACAGAAATGCCAACCTGATTGGCATTGCCAGTGCGTGTTGTATGATTCCTGCAAAAGATATGCCAACAATACAGATTTCATAGGACTGACAGATTTACTGAACTAAAACTCACTTGAGCTATCAGGAGAGATAATGCACCTCCTTTCTTGCATATTGATGCAGCTTTGGAAACAACTGCAGTAAATGCACCCAAGCAAGGGATAATGAAGGAAAGTTGATGGAAGGACTAGTGCTTAAAGGGATAAGTATGTGAACAGAGCCTGCCTTCAGCCATGACCTACGCTCAACATCTCAACCTTAAAAAGGCCACGCAATAAGGTTCTCAGTGTTGCCCAGGATGCTCTAGTTGCTGGTCCTCAGCTTTGGTATGACCATGAGCTGCACTCAGCACCCCTACACCCAGTGCCCAATCATGCATGGCATTCTGTTGTGCTCATGAGGCATTGGGAGCATGGCCTGGCCTTCAGCTGGGTTCTGAATGTGTTATCCATACCCAATTACTCACTAGTGGTGGATTTTGGCTTTGCACAATGGTCTGTTGGCGCTGAGGCCTTAAGATCACCATCTCTGCCCCAAGCCCTACTGGACATGACTTTCAGAAGTTATGCACCACCGCATAACTTGAACACGTTGCTCAGCTTTGCTTAGTGTGCTGGATCTGATCTTTGACAAGACCCTTTGTCATTACCCCATTCCAATAGCCCACTGGTCTTGTCTTTTGCTACACCCATCAATCAGATCTTGTGCTCAGCTACCTGTGCCCATCACAGCTTCATTGATGTCACTGTTAATGTCAATGGTCATTCGATAAGTGACGTCACCAATGATGTCATTAATTATGTCCTTTGTGGTGTATTTGTGACACTACAATAAGATTCTTATGCCCTTGGCCAAAGGAAGAACCCACTCTGTAGCCCCTTAAGCATAGCAAGTTTAGGGCGTTGGCAGGGGACCTCATAACCTGCAGTACATAGTGTTTGCTCTGCTCAGTAAAATGTGGATGCAGCATGGGGCCTACAACCATGTATTAAGAGCAGCTCACATACCCCCGAGAACTCACAGTGAACGACCTTTGGCCATATGCAGAGGCATTTGGATGTAGAGTGGGCAGGAAGCCACATAAGGTGCCAAGCACTGTACCCTCAGTAACGTTCATAGCCTTTGGCCATAGACTGTGGGCTTTGGACATAGCCCCAGTCTCCTATTTATGCACTGATGTTTTTTTCCCCTTCTTTTTAGGTCATGCCTAGGGGCAGCGCACATGTGCTGCTCTGCGAGGCAAGTGTAATCCTTCTGTGGGATTTTTTGGCACCCCCTGCTTTCCATTTGTTATTTTGTTTGCCGTTGTACAATGCTGTCTTTTCACTGGTGCATTGTTTGAGTTTGTCCCTCCTTTGTGTGCTTGGTTCCCTCCCATGGCGACTGGCCCTCTTATATGTACTCTTTCTTTCCTGCCGCTCAATGCAGGTTGCCGCGCACTATTTCTGTTTTTCCTCTCTGCTCGGCTCGTGTTTGGTTGGGAGGAGCAGAGCCTGTGGAGAATTGGCCTTCGTAAGGCTTGTGTGTTTACACTTTCAATGAAAATGCGCTTACTACCCAGACGAAACGTTGAAGCTCTTTAATCCGGTGCCGTGCAGAGAAATGGAAACAACAAATGAATATGGGAAAGTGTGCACCAAGTGTGCATTTGGGGTTGTTGAGTTCACTCGGACCTAGCTGAGAGTGAAACTACAGTGGTATGCTGGAAGTATATGATGCCTAAACCCGCCCTCTTCCCCTTTCTCCATAGTTACTAACACTACGCAATTCCTGGTGCAGCTGGGAATCTGAAACACCACTGCGTCTGCAGTCAATCACACTAGGAAAGGTCTTTTAATTTTTCGTGATGTGTGCGAGTAGCGCTGAACCCATCAACGACAACACATTAATATTTGGTTGACAAATAATATTTGAGCTGTTGCTACATGTCCATTTTTCATCAAGGTCCTGAATGCTCGAGAGTTGGGGTGCGTGTCTAGGTAGGGGTAAGCGTGGAAAGCCGTTGAGTACATAATGCTGCAGGTTTAGAAAAGAAATAAAATATTATAGTAGGCTGCGGCGCTGGGTCTACCAAGCTATCTAAATACAAATATTACAGAGAGGAGCCTAGATATCGTAAGACGGAAATTTTTCTTCTGGGCCGTGAATCAATATATGGCCTGCACAAATATTATGTATTTAATGAACCACAATATTATGCTATTTAGGCACAAGAAACTGAAATTTATTACTGGATAACGGGCATATTATTTAATCCCAGTGGCTGAAAAAAAAAACGAAGCATTTTTTTAAGAAAACCGAGAACCTAAATTTGCCACTCTCTGTCTCCGTCATTGTCAATTTTCTTTTCATTTTTTAGATTTATTTTGACAGAGGGAAAAGGGTTTCTAGAACGCTTGGCCCAGAGCCCCTGCAGCAAAATGTGTGGTCTGCTAATGAAAAGTGAACAAAAATTAGGAGCATTTAATATGAAACCAGGATATTTGTCTGCTTTTACATCTGGCAAAAGGAGCCATTTAAACCCCCCTCAGCCAGAGCCACGGGCACCTCTGTGGACAAGTGCTAAGGGCCTCGATCTGAAGGCGGCCTTTGACCTCGCTGGGAGGGGCTGGAAGGTGATAAGTCCATTTAAATCCCCTCTTGGCTGCACCACTTAAACTGTCAAAGGCCTGAAAACCTAATACCAACGAATCTAAAGGTATGTTTCTGCAACTTCTCCTTATACGTCTCTGTGTAGTTAAATGTACTGAAAGTGGGAGGTGCAACATAGCCTTCTAACTCGAAATGCCGTCTTGAAAGGTAGTTTTTATTACTGTACATTTTAAGTATTTTAAGAAATTTTGTAGGCTAAAAGGGAAAAAAACAGAGAAAGAAAAAGGCCATCAATAGCAAAGCAATTACCTCTCTTAATTTGTTACTCTCACATTCCGTCGCATGTAGCACACGTCAGCTGCTGAACGGCTTCGTAGCGCTTACATCACAAACAAATCTCATTTTACCGACCTCTGAAGGATGAAAGGCCAAGAGGGCCGTGCTAGGATTTAGACTGAGACCTCTGCACCAGGAACATTATAGGACAGCTCAAGAGGTTACATTAACATCCTAAGCTATCCTGCATCACTGGAAAGATCCCCAGGCACGGAGGTTTTAGTTAAAACAAAACATTATATATAAGAAAAACACAAGAGGTGCGACAATGCAACCTGTAGCCTGAGACACAGACTAGTCAGGAGAACAGGCATCACCAGAACAGTTGGAGCTCACAGCTGGGGCAGTCCAGTATTGTGCTTGGGTCTGGAGGATAAATGGGCACTAAAACCAGAAGGGGTCAGGTAATATATGGTATGAAATAGCCCCTGCAGTACATTACAAGGGTATTGTAAGTCAACAAGGAGATCCATGACCATATAGTGCAATGAGCCCAAAGGCCAAGGTGTCACAGTCAGAAGGGAATGATCTCATTCCCAGGGTCATCTTGGGGTTCCCTGGTTGTTCCTGGAGTGGCAGAGTGCTTAGAAGCACAAGGAGCTGCAAGAGCAAGTTGGTGACAGTGCAGCTCATCTGCTTTTCTACTCTCCTGTAAAGGCTCCCTTTTTCTTGTCTCGGTCTCGGCATGCTTCAAACTTCTCTCTCACGTTCTCCCTTTTCTGTCCCTTTTCCCTCCTGCCACTTTTTTGATCTTCCTCTCCCTCTTCTTGCCTGCGTCCAGCAACTCTGTTTCATTGTGTCTTCCCATTTCCATTCACCTTTTTCCTCTACTATTTTTCAATAACCTTCTCCGTTATTTTCTCCGTTCTTCTTTTGAGCGCTCACAGTTTCTCTTTACTGTATTTTACCATTCCTCACTATTGCCTTGTTGCTATTTAGCTCTTTGTTTCAGTCTGTCTTTCCTGCTCTGCCATTCCATTTCTTTTTCACCATTTTTGTTGCATCTTTTTTATACTTTTTTCAGCTCCACTCGCCTTTGTTCCTCACCTTTTTCATTTGCTTGTTTTCCTTTTAAGAGCGATTCATTCCTGTTCCCTAAAACCTGTTCCTCCCATCTTCTTATACCTTCTTTCTATTTGAAGTAGCCCATTGTAAGTTCACACAAGTAATTCCGACAGCTGCAAAGGGTTCAGCCGCAAATGTTTACAAATCTGTCATTTTCTGGCACAATGCTCTAGGGGACAGGGCTTGTCAATGTTGGTTCAGTGTAAAAAATAGGAAATCGATTCCTGCCAATGATTTTGAAAATGAATTCCCATTTAGTTACCCTCTGTGGAAGATTAAACGAGATGCCGATGAGTGACACATTTCGGCCACGGCAGCCAAAGAAAAAGTGCCCCACATTCGCAGACCGCAACCTTTCTCAATATGCTGCTTGGTTAGGATAATGGAGCTAATTAATGGCAAACATATGCAGTAATAAAAGAATTTTAAAGCTTATAGGTCCAGTGCATCAGTGCAACACCACCTCAGCAACAACTCAGCACTACCTCATCATCAGCGCAGCGTCACTTCAGCACCACTTCTACATCACCACTGCTGCACAACCTAAGCATCACTCAGCAGCACCTGAGCACCACCAAAACACCACCTCAGCACCAGCACAGCACCACCTCAGCATCACTGAGCCCCAGCGCAGCACCACCTCAGCATCACTCAGCCCCAGCGCAGCACCACCTCAGCACCAACGCTGCACCATCTGAGCACCAGCACAGCACCACCTCCAAATCAGCTCTGCACTACCAGCGCTGTTTATGTCTGACCGTTTCTGGTTTTAGTGCGCTTTTCTCCATGTGGTAGTTATGCACAGAAACGCTCATCGACAGAAAAGGACAGAAGAAATAAAGAACTACTGCCATTAACTAGTGTTGGGATACTTCTTATCAAACAGATGTGGCTAGTCCTCTGAGCATATTTCAGTGCATTTTGAGGGTTAGATTCATCGTGGGTCCAAGTGATTTTAGAGCATGAGTGTGTGTGAGAGCACCTGAACGTGTATGAATGGCTGGCTTTTAAAGTTTAGGTCTGAGTTTGTGATGTTGGCATTCTCGTTTTCTTTTTTCATGTGTTTGCATTTATTTTGTATTTATCCTCTTTACATGTACTCTATGAAAAAATGTGTTTTTGAAATGATGATGAATTAGGCGAACTGTGTTGGTAGGGCTCAACAAGGGAGAAACTAATAAGATATAATGTAGAAGTTTGTTGATGAAATAAAACACATTTTTACTGCAATATGTACAAGTTTTTGTTTTGCTCTACTTTGGTCCTTGTCCCATCTCGTATTATGCATTTCGTATTTGCCTAAAGCAAGTTCAGTGGGCGGGTGTTTTGTGTGTTGGCAGAGGCCTGCGTTAGTGCTAATCTTATAGGTACTAGAGTGCAGTAGTAATCAGAGTTATATAATAAATACACTGGCGTACCAAGGGGGGGGGGCGGAGGGGCGGCGGCAAAAATCATCCCCATCCCCAGCCCCCTCCCCCCCCCCCCCCGAGCGCGGCGGCAAAAGACAGGGACCGCCACGGGCGTCAGAGTGCCTAGCTACGCCACTGAATAAATATCCCTACAGCAACCACAGCTACAAGACAACCAAAGCCCTGTGATAATGTGTGCTTTTTCATAATTGGAGTCCTGCCAAAATCAAAGCCTTGAAACAATCTGGACACCACCATATTTTCAAGACTGAAACTGCCTGGCACCTGCTATCTCTGCTATAGAAAGTGAAACCCTTCCTCCCCAAGTGAGACATCGGAACAGGCATCCAAGCTCTTATGCTCTTGCATCAGAATGGGGGACCTGCCCTGTTCCATGGCCTGTTAGAAACTACGAAGGCAAAAGCTTCTTAGATGCCACACCACGCCTATCTAAGGTCCGAAGATACTGAACTAGATCACCCTACAGGCTCCTCCTACTTGCCTGCAACATCCTCAAGGTCAGCTGTACTGTCTACAGATCCATCAAGCTAGGCACCTCTTCCTACCTAGCTGATAAAAGCACTACCTCCAGTGGCTCTCGGTACACATATAGCAAGGACACTACCAGACTGGAGACAAAAAAATGGAGAGAAAAAAAGGACCTCCTCTTCCTCCTGTGCATCCAGAGTCTGAAACAACATCCCTGCTTTCATCAGGACCACTCCATTTCTCCTTCGAGTAAAGAACAGGATGACACTACTTTACAAAGAACACCACATCGCATCACTTGCTGCCTTTAGCCTGTACAGCGCCCTGCTGCATATATCTATATCAGTAAAAAATGCATACATACTTACATTGTAAGGGCCCTGTCATAATCAGGACCTTTCCGCCCTCGCTGCCTTTTCTTGATCAACGTCCGGCCACATTCAAAGCACTGATTCATAACAAAAAGCAGAACCCTGGCATAATAAGAGAACTCGCATAATCAGAACCCTGGCATAATAAGAGAACTCCCATAATCAGAGCCCTGGCATAATAAGAGAACTCCCATAATCAGAGCCCTGGCATAATAAGAGAACTCCCATAATCAGAGCCCTGGCATAATAAGAGAACTCCCATAATCAGAGCCCTGGCATAATAAGAGAACTCCCATAATCCGAGCCCTGGCATAATAAGAGAACTCCCATAATCAGAGCCCTGGCATAATAAGAAACCACACATAATCCGAGCCCTGGCATAATAAGAGAACTCCCATAATCAGAGCCCTGGCATAATAAGAAACCACACATAATCCGAGCCCTGACCTAATAAGGATCTCACTATAGAGAGTAACTAATAAATAAGAAGAGCCCTATCAAAGCAAGAGCCCTCCCATAATCACAACTGTACAATAATCAGAGACTTGTCCTAACCAGACCCATGCCATACTCAGACCCATGCCATAATCAGGCCTCTGCCATAATCAGGCCTCTGCCATAATTAGGGCTCTGCCATAATCAGTGTCACTGCGTAATCATAGCCCTGGCACACTGGCATCTTACCGTTACGGTAACACTCTCATCATCCAGGCTCTGCCATAATGAGAGGGCCACCATAATCTGTGCTTTGCCATTATCACAAACCTGACGTCATTAGAGCATTGCCATAATAAGTGCCCTGTCTTAATTAATGCCTACGCCTGCTCAGAGACATGTTGGAATCTGTTACCGTGCATAATGAGAGCTATGTCATAATCAAAGCACTGTCATAACCAGTGGCATGCCATATTCAAGCGATAATCTGAGTCATGCCCTTCTCAGAGCCCAACTATACTCAACATGTTGCCATTACCAGAGCTCTGCTATCATCAGGGCACTACCGCATTGCCATTCTCAAAGTCCTGCCATTACTATCAACAGGTTCCTGCTGTAACTAAATCTATGCCACACATGATCTTCTGCAATCAAAAGCCCCTGACGGTCAGAAGGGTTCTTTAGAAAGCAAGTCTTAATATTAAAAATGTCAATATTTTCAAGACTTTCCTGTAAAAACTTGTGGTTTGATTCAGATTTCAAGGTGGGGGGTGAGGCCATTCCATAATTCTGGGCCTGTGGAACTGTCTGCATCTGTGTTTCATCTGCTTGAACAAGAACTGCTCGATTAAGTTAGCAGCTGTTGAGCAGAGACTTCTTCTGGGTATAGTGTGGAACTAATTTCTGCAGGTATTTTTGACCTTTTCTTCAGTAGTCTTTGTGGATGGTGCAGAGAACCCTGAATTTAATTTTGCATTTGACTAGGAGCCAGTTGATGTTGTTAGAATTGTTTAAGTTGTTATCAACCACAAAATGTATTTCAGTGTCACCTGCTTGCATCTGGAAATTCTACATGATGCTGCCTCAAAGGTTTTGCATGAGGATATACATAAATTTTGAAAAAGAGGCTGGTAAGAGATAATCCTCTTGGACGCCACAGAACTATCCTTCAAGATTATATCTGATGCATTTCAGTTCAGCGAGTTTGATTTTTTTGTTGAGTCATTTAATACCTTACTTAGGTCTGTAAGATTTGGAAGGATTAAAAACATAGAGGGCAACTGATAAAATGAGCTTGATATAATTGAGCAGGGATGGAGCATTGGTCGAGTGACGTTGCATGGTTTGAACTTGATTCATCTACCGAGTATCTATATGGAGAGAAAGGTGAGTGGTATTTAAAGACAGACAAAGGTCTAGTATAAGGTTTATGATAAATTGTAAATTTTAGAAGTAGGAATAGACATTGTAGTTGAGGGTCAGTCATTTGGCATTCTGTGTGATTTGACTTGATAGACTGAGATGGAGAAATTCTCAGAAATTCTGTTTCCTCATTCATAGTAAGGGCACATTTCTTTCATTGCTGCCTGGATTTCAGAAATCATTGTTAATGTGGAAAATTCCTTTTTTTGTAGTTGGGGAATGGTTGTAATTCTCCTACTGAAATTTGCTTTTAACCATTGTGCAAGACAGTTCTGTAATACCTGTGTGGCCTTTATAGTTACTTTACACTGTTTAATGTATTTAGAGAGTAAATTTGTCTCCTGTATGCAGTTTGATGTTTAGCCTATCAAAAAGAGTCAGTTGTACTAAGCAGAGGCTAATGTTTGGGCGGTGTGGGGGTTGCAGTGGATTGAGTTTGTTGGATGCAAAGCCTTGTTTTGGGGGATGCCTGAACAAATCATACCGGTAGTTGTAAAATGTCAGCTCCAGTCCACATGCATACAGAATACTGAGATGGTAGTTGGTTTGAACACTCATTTTATAAGAGTCAACTAGAAGGGCTAGTGATTTAGCATAGAGCTGATGTACAGAGAGTGACTGTTCCTTAGGTCCTATGCGAGTACAGAGTACATTTCTGCCAACTCATTTGCGTGTGGTTGACTAAAGCGCTTCCTTCTAGCTTGCGAACGTGGTGTTGTAGTGTGACAGGACAGAGTCCGTGAGTCTGCCTAGGTTTTTCACTGACGTGGATGGGGAAGGGCAAACAGCCATGTTGGATCACCAGAGCAGTGGGTGATGTTGCAACAGAGGAGGATTTTCTGCCTTATATGCATTTAGTTAAATGTGATTTCTCCCATTTAAGGATTAATCTTAAGAAGGTTTGGGGTATGAGTGGGGGCACTAAAATTAAAGATAATTTGTGTCATGAGTACAGCTGTAACACATTATGCCAAAGGAACATATCAGTGAGGTTAGTAGTTGTGCAGGCATTAAAAGGGACTTAGGCTCCAGGTCATAGGTCACTGGATAGGTGTTTGGGAAGTGAGCTACTCGGAGTAAGGTTTGTGAGCTGCCAGAGAAGAAAGATGGCGACCAGTGAAGGATGTTAATATAGATTCTCATAATCTAAAGACTGAATAATAGGAGGGTCTGTTATTTACTATCTCCAAGACTGTGGAACAACAGGTCTGAGAGGAAAAGTATTGCACATTATTGCAGTCACTTATGAGTCACATTTCGTCTCATAACGATATTGGGACAAAATGTATCCTGAAGCCCAGCTGGACTGGGCCAGGCAATGTCTGTGCTTCCAACTGCTCTGTGAATTGATTGTAGATTTGCCTATCAAGGAGTATGACTGCATAAGGCAAGTTCAAGACGGGTAGTGGTTTGATCTAATTGGTTTCAACTGTTTTGGAAATGCGATGGCCCAGAGAGAGGTGTTGAATTTGCTTCAGAAGCACTTTGATATAAAATGTAGAGAGAGGCAATGACCAAGTGTGGCAGATGGGTTTAAATCTGCTTATGGTTAAATTTATTTTACATTATGTATGTAGTTTAGGTATTATGTTCCCGTCTGTGGGTTGTTCAGGGTTGGGTGATCTGTGGCTCTATGTTGGTGTATATGTGAGAACATTAACGGCAAGTTTTGTTACATAGCTCATGGACAGGGAATTTAGTAAATCAGTGCTGTGGACTGCAGAAGTCATTGACTGTGCAAAAAACTTTTGTTGTATTTAGTGTGTGGATGTACTTTTCACGGTAAAATGTGAGGTAAGCATTGTCCACTGCTGCTCTCTAATGTCTGTGTTGTCTTTAAGTTTTACTTTGACATATAAAAATGATTTTAAGAGTTACTTTCACTCCAGATTGCGGATTAACCTATAGTTTCATAAGTGAAAGATTTGGATTGTATGTGATTCTGGGAGAAGTGAAGATTCTGTGGGGCAGGAGCATGAAAGGCTTTGCCACAATTTCAGGAGTTCACAGGAGAGTTAGCGCCAAATACAGTGGGGCTAGACCTGCCAAAATGGTTGGATGGGATTCTGGTCTCTATATAGTTCTTACGTTGTCTAATACTCACCTACATGACCTTAGTTCCGTAGACAGGTGACACAGAGGTACACCTCCAGCTACAAAATGGATCTGGGTCCAAAACCAACATGACCAACTGCCTTGAACATGTCTTCTCCTTGATGAAAGAGAACTAAAAGTGCCAGAACCGAGCAAAAATTTAGTTTTTTTCTTATTTGGGGAGCCTCTGTGATTCCTTTCGTTCCCTTGGTCTCAAACCCTCGGAATAACTCCTACGCCAGCCTACACCCCTGCTGCTGAGAATCCACAACATCAATTAACCACTATATAGATAACGCTACTTCAAAGTTGCCCACTACTGAGAACAGCACTATATGGAATGTGGTAAGACTCAGTGTTAGAGTAAGAGGTACTGTCAGGTTTATGGTTAGGTAGTGTTAGACTTAGGCTAAGAGGCAGGATTAGCGTTTATTTTAGGTTTACATATATGGAGACGATACGCTTAGCCATACACTTAGGCATTAAATAAAAACTAATGTTGGGTTTAGAGAGAGAGGTAGATTTAGAGTTTTAATCTGGTTTTTGTTATGGGGTAGGGTTATCCTTAGTTTTAGGGTTTGGCTTAGTGTTAATGTTTTGGTTAGGATAAGGTTTAAATTTAGGGTTAGATCTAGGACTAGGATATAGTTATGGTTTAATATTTATGCTTGGGTTCAACGTTAGTGGTATTCACGGTAATGTTCATTTTGATGTAATGCATTCTATGAAGTGATATCTCAATGTAGATACAATCTGTGTAGTGGCAGTAGTGTTGATTTGGATGTAATGCATTGTATGCAGTGATATCTCCATGTAGATATAATCTGTGTAGTGGCATACAGCCCTAAACCAGTACAAAATATAAGATACCCGGGTCATGTTCTTGATGCTGGGGTGCTGCTGGTGGCCCCCAGGTTACTGAGGTGGTTAAAGTAGAGCATGTCTCGCTCTCTGAGCTACAGATACTTTTATCACTCTTCCAGACCAATCGGCTTAGTCACTTTCACTGAAACTGTCCAATGTTCTTAGCAGAGGGCCTTTAAACTCTGGTTGGACTATCTTCAAAATGTTCAACAAAATAGTAATGCATGTTTTATTACCTTTTATTGCCTGGTGACAGAAGTCCAGTTTGTTTTTTTATTGTTTCCAATACCTTTTCAACGTAAGAATGTTTTTCAACATTGTCAGAAAGCATATCATGCTCACTAGTCTAAATAAATTAACCTTCATGTAGTTTTAGCACAACCCCAACTTAATTCTTAACGTATTTTGTATTATACACAGTGGTACTTAGGTTTTTATGCTGTAAGGTTTTTAAAGAAAAAAATCTGTTTGACAAAGTAAAGTGATATGTGCAAGTTCACACGTTTTGGTCAAGCAGAGAAGCTAGGATTTCAACAAGTTTCCTGGTTACACATTGCGCAAAACAGCCACAGGACGAATAGCTCCTTTTGAGGCCAAAGAACAATGCTTTGTGTTCATTTGTCTCAAGACCGAAATTGTTATACTATGTTGGAGAGATACAAGTATCAGATGTTAAGGAAGGAAAAAGAAAATACCTGGCATACTTGGCTCAGTTTTATTTTGCCTCTCCAGCCCGCATGGGACATGGGCCGAGCTACAAAGAGCAGGACTTCAGCCCGAGCTTGCCATACAGGGCCGTGCTTGGCTTGCCGACCTGAGAAGGCGTTAAAAAATCTGGCTTGCTTTTTGAACGTTACTTAACTCTTCTATATTCCTTGTGTATAAATAAAAAAGAATTCTTCTAAAATTTGCAAACCTACCGCCACCTCTTAGTAAGCCTCCTTGACTGCTTCACCTAGATACTACTGGGGAGTTCAGTGTACGCAAGGCCTACCTTGCCTACTCAACATAGGTAAAAACACTGCCTCAGTCCCAGAGACACCAGTGAAATACACGGCCCAACTGCACGCACACACCCATTAACCAGATGCTTATAATGCGCATAAATATTACACACACGTAACGTGTAAACTAGGCGTCTGCATCTGGTGGTAGACTTCACACATGTATCGCGTATTCAGATTGTATCTAATTCTTTGCACGTGACACACGTGTACCATCGTGTGCTCCGATAATAGGTCTAAGTTCACCCGTAAAAAACAAACACGTTAGTTGCGTGGCCAAATATACTTTGAAATCTCTTTTTAGGTCGGGATGTATCTCGCATAACAAATGAATAACAAATAAATACAAGAACGGCTCGCGGCTAGAGCTGGGCAGCTCCGCCAGGTGCAGGCACAGCAGCCTCGTGCATCTTCATAGGGCGGTCCCGGGTGAACCCCGCCCCGCCTTTCCGGGCACGTTTTTGCCCCGCAGCGGCGGCACGCGCACATGCCTTCCGCTGGCTCCCATCTGAACGCGGAGGAGCAAGGTGGTCGCCGCGGTGAGCCGTGCACGTGGAACAGGCGTGTGAGGCAGTCCCGGAGGAGGAGGAGCCTTCGCCGTACAAAAACAGCACACAGTCAAGCGAAGCTAATTGATGAGAAATCCTTTAACTCCTATGCTGGTGTTGAGGAAGGTGGGTGGCGCAAGGGTTACCACTGGATTGGAATGGGCATGGCGCCAGTGCCCAAGCATTAAGAAACGCTGTCATCCATAAAACAGCATAGGGAAGGGCAGACGTTTGAAAGAAGCTGGCGAGCAGGGTTGTCAACTAGTAATACAGCTCTGTGTGTTGAGCGCTGGTTAACAAGATTTTCTATGAGGGCCTGAATCACAATGTAAACTGACACTTTTGTGTACGTTTACGATTTTTTCGTATTCACAAAGGTATGTTAAGAATAGTAACTTTACGGCTGAGGAGTCTCCAGACTTGTGGCGGAGACTCCACACGTAAAAATATAAGACAGTCCGATTTTTTTATGGGCGGAGTCTCCGCCACGAGTGTGGAGACTCCTCAGTCTTAAAGTTACTACTTGTACCATACCTTAGTGAATACGAAAAAATGTACACAAAAGTGCAAATTTACCTTTGTGAATCAGGCCCTGTGTGTTTTCCGTCCATGTCCCCTATGGTTAACTGGTTCAAATCGTTGAGCTACCTCAGCTGGTAGAGTACATACTGCAGAGATCTGGATGTAACGGTTTAGCTCGATTGTAAGTCCTGAGAAGTGTGCTGAGTAAGTTGGTGTGAAAGTTGCATAGATTTGTGGTTAACTTGCTAATCACAGACTCAACCAGCATTGGCAAAATTAAAAGGTCTTGCCTATGCAGGAGCTATTGGCTTGACCAATGTGTTTTAGCCATGCTGTACAACAGTGTGACTCAAAGTGGCGCAGAGAAGAGTGGCATGGAGTGGAGTGGCACAGAGTGGAGTGCCGTAGAGTGTCGTGAAGTGACAGAGTGAAGGAGAGTGTCATAGATGGGAGTGGGGTTGAGTAGAGTGGCGCAGAGTGGATTAGTGTAATAAAGTGGAGCAGAATGTCGTGGAGAGGTATAAAGTATCGCGGAGTGGTGTAGCACAGAGGGGAGTAGAGTGTCACAGAGTGTTGTGAAATAGTGTGTGGTAGTGCACTGCTGTTACAGACAACACACTTTCAAATGAAATGACCATTAGATTTCCACAGATGTACAGGTTTACTGATACAACTATACAGCGCACAAACAACGTGTAGAAATTGCATCACCTAGTCTATTGATTTGTTGTGATCATATTAAAGTATTTGTTTCTACCACAATGGAGAATTACTCAAAAAATTGCTTTATTAGGGCTTTCCTAATTATTATATATTCTGAAATATTTGTACAGTTCAATTACAGGCATTTACATTTTGTTGTGTGCTAGAAAATAATAACATCATGCAGTCTTCCTTCAGCACACCCTCAGTACCCAACGTGATTACCACATAAATCCTCTCACTTTGAAGTAAGAGAAAGAAAAGTAAACACCACGCTCCCTCAGAAGACAGAGCCCAACATCTGACATCTGTATTTGAATGCATAGCAAATGTGACAAGAACAAAATTTAAAGGCCTTTTTAAAGAAAACAATCACTAGTGGTAGAATACAACAAACAGGCTAAGCTTCATGGGAGGAATGAAGACTTACTGGACATCTAAAAACAAATAAAGCAAGCAACTCTGAGTTACAAAACACAAAGCCAACAGTAAGCAATGTGTGAAATGCATCCCCACGGAAGCTTTCCGAATGTCCCCAAGAAGTCTTTGCAAGCCAGACAGTTGCACTGTCTGGTAGGCTTTGACCTAACGACTAGGACATATTTGTTAATTGCTCCTACTGCAGAAATTGTCTGGGTTGCCTGCAGATGCAAGTTCCTGTCCCAAAAGGCCAGCTCGAGTGCATTGACAACTTTGTAAGTTCGCATTTCATGTTCAAGCAGTAAAAGTCGTACGTGTGATTTGCAGTTTAAGTTATAGTTTATTTTTCAAGATATTTTTAGTAGTTATATTTTTCAAGATATATTTTAGATGCAGGTTGGTGGGTTTATAGGGGTAAAGAGTGGGAAGGTAATTAAGTATAATTAATTAATCATTGATTGTTTAATTGATAATTAATTATGTAAAGTGTGTAATTCTTATATTTTTCAAGTTATATTTTAGGTGCAGGTTGTTGGGTTTGTAGGGGTACAGGGTAGGAAGTTAATTAAGTATTAACTAAAAAATAATTATTTGGTATTAATTATTTAATTGATAATTATGTAAACTGTATAATTATATTTTTCAAGTTATATTTTAGGTGTGGGTTGTTGTGTTTGTAGGGGAATAGGGCGGGAAGTTAAATAATAAATTACTAATTAATGATACATTTATTGAAATATTTAATTTATTTATAATTATGTCAATTATTTAATAATGTCAGTTTTATTTTATATATTAGGCATGTTTTATTGTATTTGTGGGAAAAAAGGATGAGAAGTTGTTTAAGTAATAATACATTAAAATTAATTATTCATTTATTAATAATTGTTTTATTTATTACTTAATATGTTAATTGTGTTATACATTTTTATTTCAATTATATTTTAATTGTTGGCTGTTATGTTTGTGGGAAGATAGTGTGGCGTATTAAATTAATAATATTTGTTTTAATTGATAATAATTATTAAAATTGTAATAATTATGTAATTTGGTACATTTTGGTAAAATGTATATATATAATTTTTATATTAAGAATTTTTATATTTTTGGTTAATTAATGGAGTTGTTAAAATATGTTATTTGTTTGTTGTGAACTACTTTCTCTCTACTGCTGTACAGAGTGGAGTGGGAATAGTAAATTTTACCCCTTTGGTGAAATAATATCAAGAACACAAATATGATACATAAATATCGTGTAAAAAATATCGATCACAAAAATATAACTTTCCTATACCTGTAATGGTAAGTACAAAAAGGTTCGAAAAAAATATTGTTTCACACTAATATTGTTATATTGATGGAAGGAGAATGGGAGTGAGTCAGCAGATTCTGTTTGTAGGGTTAGGGAAATTTCTGGGCAGGGCGTGCTCGTTTGTCTTTCTCAGTGTGCTACTTCAGGAAGGCTGATGACAGCTAAGTGCAGAGTCTCCACAATTCATTGTGCTCATTTCTTGGATGCTTCTGCTTCCAGTCAATATTGCGACGAACTGCTGTGAGAGCCATCACCTTACACATGACCGTTAGCCAGAAAATGGCATTTGACAAGCAACCACCTTAAAATGGTTCCTGGAATTTACACGGTTGATCAACCCTCCATCCTGGAAAATCAGTATAAAGGTGTGATCAAAAGCATCTCAGGACAGTGAGTATTCTGTAGAGTACTTGAAGGGCTACTGTGATCCAGAGCTGATATCTCCCTGACAGCGAGTCTCCTAGTGGTGAGGGACATCACCTAAAGTCGCACAACCTGCTGGAGTGCTGTGGGTCTGTGTAGAACCTAGAAGATTGCTGGTACACTGATAGAAAGGGTGCTGACCCTACAAGAGGAAAGATTGTCTAGGAGAGGTGCAGCCATGTTCCCTACGTATGGAGCACCCAGAAGAGAAGAGTGTAATCGGCACTGACATGAGTGATGAGAGTTCGTCTAGCCTCAATGCGTGGTTCATGTGGCAAACTGCATGAGGAATGGAAAACCCCCAAGCAACAATACGCCATCTAGCATCACCACATGTCACCAGAGGTACCTGTTCTGCTGCTGCCCAACATGCTACGAGTCATGCAAAGCTCGACAGACACCGCTGTTGTGGAGGATCCCCATTGACCTAAAGGGTGTAACTGCCAAAGATGAGTGACTGCTCACTGTTCATCTCCAGCAGCAACATCCGAGAGGTGGGGCGGATGACTTTAGGAAGGTTTGTGAAGTTCTCCCCCACCTCTAGAAAATGTAAGTTCAAGTAGTTCTTTTTAAAGCACAATTTTAACATACATAGCAAACAAACCAAAGTCCCAAAAATGACACTCATATAATATATTCCGGTACTTTTCCTGGTGTGCCAAGGAAGCAGGCACATGTGTAAGTGCGCATGTGCCTGCTGTCACATTTTTTGCCGGGCTTGCCTTTCTTCAACCCTGGTTCTAAGGGGCATGCCAGGCTTAATCATCACAACCAGCCTCGCTAATTGAACAAAGCCTGGGCGAATTAGGCTTAAGCCCTTTGCTTCCCAAAGCTGTGTGCCAATCAGCGAGGATGCACACCACCCGTTCCATCTTGCCACAGGGCATGGTGTGATCAGTGAGACTTACTGATCCCACCTCTCCCTATGACGAGATGGGAAAGGGTGTTGTTCAAAAGAAGCTCCAGATAGTTGCATTATATCATCGTAGTTAGCCTGCTGTCTAGGTGCTCATTGCCTTCCCACTCCATAACAATTGGACCGTTGAGCTTCTGGCGCTAAGTTTGTGCTTTTTAGGTATTTTACATATTTGAAACATGAAGCTGATTTAGTTTTATGGCCTCACAAAAGTTGCCCATCTTTGAAGTGATTTAGAACAGAGCAAAATATGCATTTTGATGATAGCTATAGAATGGCACCTGACTCTTAAAAAAAATGTTGAAATCTAACAGACCCCAATTACCAGAATCATCTGAGCCACGAAAGACAATGTTGCTCTACGTTTAAGATGTTTGAAAGGTGGCTCCCTCCACCTTCACAAACGTTGGTCCATACATTAACGGCCTATACAGGTCATATTCTTGTTAAACTTTTCAAGTTTTGCAGTCCGTCGTGTTTTTTCGAGTACGAGTGAGATTAGCTCAGGGGATTTGCTCAGAAGGCTTGGGTTCGCCTTGCCACTCTCCCTCTTCAGCAGCACAGAGCTACAATGCATTCAAATGTGAAAACCCATTTGCCATATGGCTCTGTGTAGAGCCTGCCAGAAAAATAAAAAATAGAAAACACAGTTTTTGCAAATTTGGGAGTCCGTGGCTTGCTGTTATCGTTGATGTGTGAACAGTATGATTTGGATTTATGGTGACTCGCCATCCCGCCACGGAACGCCGTCATCTGAGGCTCGGGTAAGAGCGATTTTTTTGCTGTGGTATATATATATATATATATATACATATATTTACACACACATCAATATATATTTGCAAAGTGTTATAGGTTATTTATTATAATTGTTGAGTGTGGCAAGGAGCCATGACTGATGTGATACAAAACCTTGAGTAAGTCATAATGCCCTTTCCTCAACAACACTGAATAGCATATTACACTACACATCTGACTATATGGTTTAGGCCATGACTTTTTTCATTTTTCATGTATGTTTTAAAAAAAAACAGCATCATGGTTTGAGGTTAAACCTTATGTCAGAACTTCTTTCAGAGGGCCACAGGGCACGCAGGGGCTACTGGGGCCAACCGTGGTGGTTGAGGCCTTTTACTCCTGATGTCCCAGGACCCGACCTACTATGGACCCCGCTCAACTGGCCAAGTACCCCTTCTACACTTGACTCTCTGTGGTAGCTGTAGTCAAGCAGTCAAGGTTCCCTTGGGGAGGATGTAAATACTGATCAATGAACATGACTCACAACTCAAAACGCAAGCGTTACGAACAATAAATCAATGTCCAGCAAACTACTTGCTTTTATAAGAAAAAAATATATTTTATTTCTAGTTCGACACATGCAAAGAGATGCGACATTCAAATGCAATAACACAACCCCCCTTGAGATTGAGGATATATTAGTTGTCAGGCAACTTCCTGTCCCGCCCTCCGTCATGTAACATGTTCAGGGTTATTCCACATTCACTAGTGGCCGCATCAGGGAATGAAAACTATTAGGCTGTACTCAAGAGTTCTCCCTTGGGACCTTTTAAGAACTTAGTCAAAAGTGTTTATGGTGCCGCAACACCATTAGCAGTAAGTCCCCCGGGGCCGCTAAGGCCCGGTTTTAGTCTTACCCGCTCCGGAGGTATAGCAGTGTTCAGCTGTGCAGTGGGTGCCCTACCCTCGGGTGCTCCCAAGTCTGGTCTGGGCTCAGACTCTCCTTAAGTGATTGCACTCACTACTGTGGCCTCTCCTGGCATACAGGGTCTCTGATGTCAGCAGTCACAAGTCCTGTACACCTGGCCCAAACTCAGTTCACCGGTGAACCCCTCTGGCATACTGGGTCACCGCAGTGGTGTAGCTTGGTGCTTTCCGCCCAGCGCTTCCAATACCACTCAGGGCAACACGTCCCTCTCCTAGCATGTGAGGGTTGCAGAGCCGATACTGCACATGGGCAATGGCCAAATCGGTGCACAGCCTCACCCCTCAGTCAGGGAATCCTCATGCAGGGGACCATACTGTACCTTGCTCACACCAATTCTCTCCTCTCCCTCACAAGGCACACTGGTCTTGGCAAGCAGGAAGGCTATGGTGCTCCAGCCTCCCGGCAGGTGATCTTGGTGTCCTGGGTGATTTCCCTTGAACCGGCAGGCCATTGCCCCAAGTCCTGGTTACAGGCAGACGTCTCGCAGAGCTTTCCCTTCTCACAAAGCCTGTCTGGCTGCTTGGCAGATGACAAATCTTTGGGGACTCCACCTCCCCTTCTTATAGCCCTTTTCCAGACACCAAATGTAATTTAAGGTCTCAGTTTTGAAATGTTTATGTGGGGGTTCTGCTTCTTTTGAAGCTGGCACTTCTCATTTTTATCTTCCTTCATGAAAGAGGTCTGTTACAGCAGGAATGACTTCGAAACTGATTGTCCCAAACATAATTAATGGAAGTGACCAGAGTTCACACCTGGACATCAGCCACAGTGATATGTGCATCTAAGGGTTAATCCCAGACCCCAGCCCTACTATTTATGATTCTCTTAACAGCCCCTTCTCACTTCCTGAGATGTGTCCAAGCCCCTTCCTTGTGGCCTGTCACTGAATCGAACAGCAGTATTTTGAAATGTAAAGGGATCCTCATTATTTCCTCTCCAGTGTGTCCCCACCCAGCAGTCAGGATTGCTTCAATCCACAAATCTGTCTGAGGGGGATTCCTCTCCTCCTCATGTTTTCATTAGGCAGGCCTGGGCTCCCCAAAAATGGAACCCGGGGTCCTCATACAATTAACCATTGCAGGTACATTCATAGCACACTTTTTTCAGCACTAATACCTCTATGCATTGTACCCTTGCATGTACACATGCAATCAGTACACAGACTCAATTTGCGCACGGTGGGCGACACTGAAGCTTTTCTATTTTTAACCAGGGTGTGCTCTTGCAAAACACGCGCACTGCCAGCATGCGCTACACAACTCTTCACCCTTCATGTATTGTACTTCACACAAGCACACATACACCAAGCACATGCAGTCCCTGTGAATGCACTGCACAGCACTAGCTCTCTCATGTAATATATTCTTCTCAGGCATACATACATCCCGCACATGTACTAACCACACATGTACTGCACAGTACATGCATCATCCTTGTACTGCACCTCTACAGGCAAACATACACCAAACACAGTCACTACTCATGCGCTATGCAGCCCTCCACATCTACCTGATGTCTAGGGTAAGGGTGAATTAAGTACACAGCAGGAAAAGGTGAGTGAGCCTGTAGGCCTCACTGCAGCGGCACAGGGTAAAAAGGTCTTCTTCATTACTATTGATCACTACAAGGTATGCTGCCACCAATGCACTTGTGCTGCTTAACTCCAGGTGAAGGCGGTAGCCTTCCACCACTATGAGGGTAGTGCCTTGGATTCCCCTCCCAGTTCAACAAGACCGCAGTCCGTGAGGCAGGCCTATGTCATGACGCACACAAATGACCCGTGTTCACCTATGACAAAAAATCAGCGTATGGGATCCAGACAAAAATACAGTTGGGCACTAAGAGTAGAGGTACACGTCTTTTACCATGCAGAGGACTTTTCCATCCCAACACCTTACATCCTAGTTGTGTTTAAATACCTATGAAAAAATGCAGTGGAATAAACCATAAATGCAGATGCGCAGAAATGATTTTGTTTCTTTCTCTTTATCCATTTTTATCCCTTGAGGGATATGGCGAGTTTAGCATGGAGTACATGCCCTGTAACATGCAGAAAAGAAGTATTGCTTGTGTTCGTCTACGCCTCTCTTTACGGCTTGGTTATAATACGTTCCACACCAGACTCAAAGCAGAAGCGGCTGTGCACATTTTCTAGAGGACTTCTTACAAGATATGTTTTCAGCACATAACAGCAGTTCTTTCTTCCACACTGCACGTTCGCCAGGCCTATTTTTATCCACAAAGGTGCAGCGTCTTGAATGTTCTGCTGCACTGTAAAGATTTTTTTTTTATAGAGAGAGAATGGAAAGCAAACCTAAATAGGCAGAGACAAACTGTATTGCACAATGCAGTGAAATTAATCCTTCGAAGCGCTTCAAGGAGGAACAGACTGGTCGCATTGCACATAAAACTGATTATGATGATTTTGCTCTTTTTTTTAGCAATGCTTCCTATTTCAATAGAATGGTAGAGTGAAGAAGAGGAAGGTCATATGTTCTGCCCCGGATCACGCAGTTTAAGTCAGGGAGCTGGGTGTAGAACCCTGGTCCCAATGTCAGCAACGCAGTTCCCATTAGACCAGGTCTTATAACTGGTCTTTTTATCCAAGCAGCTCGTGGCTCTCTTATGAAACAAGTGGTGCTCTCGGCTGCATTTTCTGAGTCTGCACAGTGTGCTATCTAAAGTCTCCAGGAAGTCGACTGATGGATGCGCAAGAATTTCTGAAAACACAGCCCAAAGATCGAATGATCAACTCCGAGTAAAGCCAAACATCAGGGCCCCACAGATAAGGGCATATGTCAAACCGAAAATGGTCCCATCACTGAAATACCTGATCACAGTATTGGTGTTCGAGGTGTCTGATGTCTCTGAAAATAGGGCAGATTCTCCAAACTTACTGATGCCACCTCCGGACACTTGAAAGTCTTGCTGTATCTTCCATAATACTAGCCAGATGTTATCTCAAGTGGACTCTGCCAATGCAGTATATGAGATCCTTGTACATGTCATAAAAACTACAAGAAGTCTTAAGGGATGTATTCATGCAAATCCATGTTTACATCTCTGTTCTCAAAGTGGCACACAGAGGTTAGAAGAATTACAAACAACAATTTTTAAGGTTTCATGTCGTTAATTTGAAATGTGCCTACAGGTGGTACATTTTTCATGCTATTCTGCATGGGGTTTTCTCGTCCAATTGGAGCTTTCAGAGGCCCTGTTGTGTGAAGACGACCTGAAATTGAAGACAAGTTTTAAAACCTAGCTAAGACACACACAAGAAACAGGGGACACCTATTTGTAACAGTCAGGCCCTCGTTATGAGGGGCCCGTAAATTCCCAATGGCTCGGTAATTCTGGGGCAAAGAAATAATCAGGATTTTAATGGGCCACAACTTGTGAGGGCTTATACATGTATAACATCTGTGTGCACATGTAGGCTTGATTTCTGTACATCAATTTGTATCTTTTTCACAAACTATTTAACTCTAGGAAGAAAAAAAAGACCTTGTAAATGAAACGGCATTACTCTGCTTCCATGCAAAACAAAGGGGCATATCATCAAGGCCCGCGATAAAATTATCGCCGCTTTAGCGTCCGTTTTCGGGCGAAAAGCGGCGATAATTTTATCGCACTATCAGCATGGACACGCTAACGCGTGTTCCCATGCCCCAGCGCTGGTTTCCCTAACGCCCATCTTTGCATCGCCAATGAGATGCAAAGTGGGCGTACCCTGCCAAACTTACGTGGAGAATGTCGCTAACCGATATATCTCCAATTATCAATGTAATCGCTAACCGGCTTAGCGATCATGAAAGTAGCGCTAACCGCGCATAACGCAGGTTTCTTTACGCCTGCTTATAACCTGACTTAGCCATAATATCCAATGGAAGGTGGATATTATGGCTAAGTCTGCCCTGCCCTATCATCAAGCTATCGCCGTTCCCTGTGCGATTCTGGCTGGATTTCCAGCATTAATCGCACATTCAGCATCTATCGCTTGGATTTTTATCGTTTTGGAGATAAGCGTCGCTGATAGCGCGCTATCCCAGTGATAAAATCCAGCGATAGCCAGCGATAATTATCCTCGCGCTAAGCGCGCTTAGCGATAATTATCGCCGGCTGTTGCTGATATGCCCCAAAATAATTGTTGGATACGAAACCCTGAAAATGCAGTTTCCATTCTCGAGAAACCTATGTACTTTCCATAATAGCGGGATCCATTTTGTTGTAATGTCTGTTAAAACATCAAAGTGACAGAATGTACACACTAACTTGCCTTTAATCAAATATGGTGCCTAATTTGCTTTTCCTTGCTGCACAATTTATGCAACACCACAGTGCTGTATTATTATGTGCCTTAGTGCAGCACAATTGTGGAGACCCTGATTATAGTATTAAAATTGTCAAATATGCAGCACATCATGTGGGATGCTACCTAGAAAATTCTGGTAGACGCCTGACTCTGCTCCAGTACTACCAGCCTTACAGAGACAGTGGCCTGAGATGAAATTACCTGATTTCTCTATAGCCTACTGTGCATGACACAGGTCAAGCAATCACTTCAGTATAGATACAGCCCCTATCTATAGGCATTAAAAGATTTGGCATAATGACATGTTGCCAAGTATGTCGTGTTTTTTTTAGGGGGGGAGGGTGCTTTGGAGGCGGCTACTGCTGCAATGGCTGAATTACACAGAAGGAATCATTCGCTGTGAAATGGGTTCACTGAAAGGAGCCTGAAGTAGGCCACCGTGCTTGCTGATGGTAAGCAGCTCGCCCCTCCCTCAGCCCCAGCTGCAGGCTAGAACAGACTGACACAAGTCCCACAACACAATGCTGTGCTATTCAGTGAACAGGCAGCACACCGAAGGCCACATGCCCCATATGAAGAGGACCCTACAACAGTGAACTGCAAACCAAAGTACGTAATACAAATGTAATGCCCCTCGATGCTCTGCATTCAGGGGCATAGCGTCAGGGGGGAGGGTGTTTGGGGTATTGCAACCCCCCCCAATAAACGTATTTTCAGATGAATAGTTGGGTACTGGTGCTTTCAGTCGGGTATGGTGAGGTGTCTGTCGGATTTCACCTGTGATATTTGCATGCTCACACTGACAAAAACACACACACTCTCTCTCATCTCTGTATTGAAAGCCCTAAAAAATTGTATTTTACAAAATATTGTGTTTCTCCCATTTAGTAGTCCTATTAATCCGTATTCCTCTCCCTTTCCACTGACTCTTAAGCCGCTCTCATGCGCCCTGCTTGTCATGTAATGTATTTTAACATTATCTGCCAGCGTGATCGTTGGGAAATCTGATGTTCACATTCCCCCAGTCTTACTGACTAAGCTACGCCCCTATCTGCGTTGCTTTTTGTTGTTAGGTCGAGCCTAGCACAGCGCGCAAGCGCTGCTTAAGAGATGACCTCTTGGAATTGGTCTGTACTTTTTGGATTACTCGTGCATGTACTGCACTGTTTCCAATGAGTACTCGTGCATGTACAGCATCCACCTTGCGGGAGCGAGCAGCTGCGCCATCTGTTTCCACTTATCGCGCCCACGCTTGTTCACATTTGCCTGTCTCGCGGTCGCGTTAATTGGAAACAGATGGCGGTCGCGTTCACTTTTGCGGCTGCTTGTTTCCTGATAATTCTTATACATGTCTCCAGCAACGATTGATTCCAGAGAAAGCAGGCGTGCTTCGTTCCCTCCCATGGCTACTTCACTCACAGTTCCTTTTGGTCATTCCTCGTATCACTTCCACAAACCACTTATGCGTGTTTTGAAGCTTGTTTTGCTCCGCTTTCTCCTGTACCTCTTTTTCAAAGACTTCTCAGAAGAAACAGTTTCACAGGACCCCACGGATTGTGACAGTGCTCAGTTTGGGCCATGAATCGCTGGTATCCAGACCTTCTGCGGCTGAGCCCAATCATTCTTTGGCCTTTCTAGAGTAACAGCGTTTTTTCATCTGACTTTCCATCTGAAGTTTTCTAGTTTATTGTGGCTGCTGGACGTCCATCCAGCAGAGCATTTTTCTTTCGCATTTGGTCTATATTTGCCTCATCGTGTCTCAGTAAAACCCTCGATGCACAGCTAGCAGGTATATCTCACATTGTGCAGGCTGTGGTTCTGGTAACACAAAGGCCTGAACGTAGGTACTGTGCGTGGGGCACCCGGCAGCAGTCGAGCCTTGATTGTATCCCGGAAGCAAGGTTCTCTATTACACTGGTTTTAAAGGGACTTCAGCATGGTGCCCCCTATTTCCTTTTTATGCTCGTCAAAACACCCAGGATTCAGCAAACAACTGAGTGAAACACACAGCAGAGAGAGTACTCATCATGCTGATAATACATTTTCGCTAATAACATCGTGGCCTTTTTTATATTAAAGTTGAATATTTACGTTTAAGGGTTTAAAGATGTTTTTCCATAACATTATTTTGAAAATTGAAGTTACCGGTGTTTTGTTTTCAATCTGTTTTAGCTATTGTAATTGCATTTATAAGGACTCTACAGTGTGAGATGGTGGTATAAGCGAAGCATTCATTAGTCATGCGTTAGCCACAGAGCATGTTCCTTTTGACACATTACAGCTCCACTGTGACCGTCTAAAAGGTAGTCCAGGACAGGTACAGACAGGAGCATGCAGTGACCACCCCGAAGGCTAAGAGAGCCTTTTTCTGATGCACATTCTGCCCGGGACAGCTGATAATTATAGACTGAGGGTGCAGCGAACTCTGCCGCTGGGGAGAGGTATGTGGACAGGGTGCTTACACAGGCCATGCCTTGGAGTTTGACGGACGGGTACTCTGTCACCCAACCTTACTGCAAGTGCAATATACCATCACAAGCTTAACAGAAAAGTGAATGTAGTGAAAAAGGCCTTCACACAATTGCAATGCACCATGCAGTGTTTCATTTTTCAAAGTCAAAATATTTTTTGCCTTTGGAGCACTCCCCACATACTTAAAAATGCATTTTCTCCCTTTTAAGGTTATCTTGCATTACAGCTACGCTGCTCTATTACCTTGCACTATAAAAAGGGAAAGTGTGAAACCCAACAAATGGCAGAGAACATGCAAGAAACATCGTGTAAAAATATGATGTCTCTTCAAAATGCAAAATAGTGTATTTCCTTAACACGCAGAAGCGTTTTGCCGTATTACATCAGATTTTACTGCTGCATTAAGAGATACTTTTAAGAGGGATATTTTTAAACAAGAATTAAAAATGTTCCTTCCCCGCCACCAATGTCATAAGTGAACTAAGAGACAAGTCATTTGTAGTGCATCCCTATGTGGCCTAGATTCTTATACCTGGAGGAGCATTAAAGTCTATAAAATCAAACACAAGAGGGTTTGGTATTACACACATCCTGAAATCACACATGTGAAGGTGTTCTTAGTTGTGAGAATGAAGAAACAAGCTATTGGCATAGCCAATAGGTCTCGCTTTTGGGACCTTATAAGTATTTAGTTATGCAGCACAATATCCTTGGTGCAACAACATCAACCGTTGCATGGCTAAACACTTATAAGGTCCCCAAGGCGAGACCTATTGGCTATGCCAATGCTTGTTGGAAACTGAAAGATTCTACAATTCAGTGGCAATCCCGTTCTATCAATGTATACACTAAAGGGCCCTATCTCATCGTTTTCACGTCAGTATGTACCAAAGTGCAGCAAAAAACCAGGATAAAATAACCTGCAAACTAACTAGCATAACTAACCACACAGCCCACATTACAAACTATTCCATCAAGCACTCTAATGGGGAAGCGTGCTACCCATCGGCAATTGCACTTTGGCAATTCATCAGGAGAAACACCACTTAAAAACATCTACGATACACTACAAAGTTGGAAAATGCCTGGGTCGTGTTACTCCTCTTGTCTGTCCAATCTTTTTTAGACAACAGCACTCTACCCGCTAAGATTTGTATAATGTTTATAATGAAAGAAGAATCACCACTAGCCATTCACTTTGTCACTAAGCATGTTAGTTAGGTCTTCCAAGTAATTCCTGAGACTGTCACTCTGACTTGGTCACCACAGTCTAGTCAGTCACATGACGAGTCTGTCGCGTCCTAATTCACTCTGACAATCGTTATGTCGCTAAATCAGTTATTTGGTCTGTCAGTCATTCTGTCAGTTACTCAGACGGTCACAGAATTAATCAAGCTCTCAGTTGGTCCTTCACTCAGTCAGTCAGTCACGCGGTCAGTCACTTAGGGGCATATTAGCAAGACCCACGTCAAAATTATCGCCGTTTTAGCGGCAGGAAACTGCCGCTAAAATGAGCGATAATGGGCTTGCTAATATGCGTTATGGAATTCCAATAGAAGCACAGGTTAGATGTCCTGCACATCTAACCTGGGCTTCTATTGAATTCTATAACGCATATTAGCAAGCCCATTATCGCCGTTTTAGCGGCAGTTTCCTGCCGCTAAAACGGCGATAATTTTAACGTGGGTCTTGCTAATATGCCCCTTAGTCATTTGCCGAGGCACACACTTCCTCAGCGCAAACAGTACTAAGCTGCCTTCGCCATCTGTTTCTGACTCCCGTTCCTAGGCAGGCAAAAAAAAAAAAAACAGACTGGAAGTGCAGCCTGCATTGCATCATGTGAGAAATGTCTGAGCCGCTGCACGTGCCCAGTGCAGCACTCCCAGCCCCGGCTCACGTGCGCAGACAGGGGAACTCAGGAGGGAGGGGGAGGAGAGGAGCTGAGCCAGAGAGAGCTGGGAATGTGCTTCCTTCACACACACACACACGCACGCGAAAGGGCCTGAGCATGCGCACAACAACGAATGAAAGGCTGTTCGCATCTTCATTTAATAAAGGGATTGGTGTTATGTATGGCTTTCATAGGAATATTCTATCATTTACACCAGATTTTAAATCTGGTAATTTACTGCTAGTACAGAACAATAGTTGATAACAAAACTCATTACCCACTGTTGTTACACCATAAAGGCCTTCCAGGGTGAACTGGCAAGGGTATCTGAGAGCCTGGCAGCGCAGGCTGCTTGTTTGCTTTGAATGAAAGCAGAAAGCACAGCTACAGAAAGGGGAAGGAAGGCAGGGAAGGTGGTGGGGCAGGCTAAGGGTGGCAGGGAAAGTATTTTTTCACATTTGGGACCAGGGCCGAACTGGGAACCGAAACCGGCCCTGGCAAACTGCTTGGCCGGTCCCCCTGGGGGGGCTGAGGGGGTGCGGCCGGGCTGTTTGCAAGGGCCGGTTTCGGACGATTTTGTTACAGGGGGCCGATATTGCCAGCCCCCGGTAACAAAAACAGCCCCCCAGAGGCTCAAAACCGGCCCCCACCCTGGCGGCGCACCGGGGAAACGCCCGGTGCCCACTACGGCCAGTCCGGCCCTGTTTGGGACAGGAAGAAGAGGCATTATTATGCATGGCTCCATATTACTCATGTGGCTTAGCCTAGCAATAGTAAGCAAGAGCAGATGATTTTGGGGGCCATACATAACATCAATTTATGAATGGGTAACAGAGTTATAGGGATGTTTTTCACCTTGGGGTTCTCAGAAACATCATAGCCAACACAGGCTTCACTCGCTCAGTCTATTTGATGTCACTCAGACCCCTCAGTGAAAAACATTCCCATAACTCACAGTTGTATATCTATAATTCTATAAATCATCATTAATAATCAAAGGTCAAACAACACATGTGGCAGTGGGAACTTTCCATATAGAAAAGTGTGATTAGAGGCACTCAGTCACGTGTCAAGATCTGTGTCTATCCTTATTCCTGTTCTAATTTTTTCTTCTCTACATCTGTCTTCCTGCCCTCCTTTTCTTTCTGCCGTTCCTTCCTGGTTTCCTCCTTCTGTTTGTTGTTCCATCCCCGCCAACATGCCTAATTATTTCCTTCAGTCCTTCCTTCCTCCTTTCTTGCTTAATCTGCCCTCTCCCACTCCTCCCCTTCATCCAGTACCTCATCCCCTTTCGGTGTAATGCCTAGGAGACCAAACCAAACCTTCAGGTCTTTTAGAAGAAACATCATTCAGGGCCTTGCATGTTACTGACATTTCCGTGCTAAAACCATGTCTTTCTCCATTTCTCTCTGCTTCTCTTCCATGCTTAGTCACTCCCTTCTGCTCCCTCTTCATTCCTTCCCTTTTATCTAGCTCCCTTCCTCACTTTTCCCCCCATTCTTCCCTTCCTTCCTTTCATTCCCTTCGCCTTCCAGCCACCCCCACCGCACCTAGAAAGCACAACACTGACCAAAACATCCATCTAGTTTTTCAGCAGAGAAATCATTAAGTGCTGCAACATGACTGACCCGAGGCTGTTACAAGCAGCCTGTCTGGCACGTGACTGACTCAACCCCTGCCTTCAAGGGAAACCGACCCATGCAAACTGTGTTCCAGATAAGCTTGTGAGGTAGGATTATTTCACTCCTTATTTGTAAAGTTAAATAGTAAATATAATTCCAAGAGGATAATAAAAAAGGATTGTTTCGTTTGCAGGATCAAAAATTAGGCGATTAGTTTCTGACTACAATATGCTCATAATAGCGTGGCAGCAGGTGCAGTGAAATCAGGGCCTATGGAACCCTACTAATTGCTATATTTTACTACCGCACCAGCAGTCAAAGGTGCCATTTTCCTTGCTTGCTCCACGGCCCATGGCATCCTTACCATGCGGCGGGTGGCAGGTTATACACAGTGCTCAGCACTAGGCGTATTAGTACTCTAAACTGTTATAGAACGTTCAACAAGCATACCACAGACCTACGTGTAGTAGGCGGAATTAGCCACCAGAGATCCTTTAGCAGTATTTAACTCTCAAGTTAGTTTGTGAGTTATCAGCAGCGGCGGATCGTCCGCTATGGCGGAGGAGCGTAGCTCCCCCCTTCCAGCAGCATAAAAAAGTAAAACGATAATAAACCCAGGTTTATTATCGTTTTATTTTGTTTACTTGAGTCTGGGGGGCATAGCCAGGGGGATAACAGGCCCCACAGGGAGTGGTATCCACTGTTATCAGTGCGCATGACGGTTTGGCCGGCCATTCTGTACCCACCAGCTCACTGTTCACACTCATGAACACCCTGATTCATTATAATAGTCCTGAATTGTCCCTCTGGACTATTCAGGCCTGATCAGTGCTCCCTTGTCCTCTAGCCAGCTTCACATTCTACAAACACCTGTACCTTCATAAACATGAACACTAGGGGCCGGTGAGCATACCAGTGCACTGCAACCAGGCACTGCCACCCCACACATGATGCTGCCATTGATCCTCTAAACACAGATGGGCCACAATGGTGACCCCGGCCAGGCTGCAACTCTTTCACCCCTCACTCTTTCTTCCTTCCTGCTGTTACAGATACTTACTAACTGCGTTGCACCGGGCTCCTCACTGTTGGATTCTATTGGTGTGCGACAGGGAGCATGCTGGTGCAGTACAACCAGGAACAGCCGGCTCTGCATGGGACGAAACAACTGGTCGCCCAACTGCAGCTAAGCCACAGTAATCTACCCGGAGCCAAATAGCACTACAGTGAGCTAGACCAAGGTGTGGCCTTTCTACCACCTCATGTAGCCACCAACTAAAGACAGTTCTTGACTACTTATAATCCAGAGGACCCTGATGATGAGCAGGCTGGTGCAGTGCAGTCAGACTATCTACCCCAAACCTGCAGTTGCCTCCACTCACTCATGTACAGCAGGGCTGCAGGTATTTTCTGACAGCACACCAGGCTATTGAGACTGCGTGCCAGCCAACCTACGCCACTGTCTGGACCCCGCCCCAGGACACTAAAGACCACTCTGACTGAAGAACAAGTGCTGCCACCTAGAGGAAATATTCAAGGGGGCTTTAGATAAATCCACCAATTGTATGCCTAATCACTAATTGCCACTGCATCATACAGTGCATCCCAAAGTCAAACAAGATCTATTGGGAGCTTCAGTATAGGAGTGCTGTTCTCGCTCCTGCTCCCAGATCACGGTTTTCTCTCCAACAAAGAGCTGCTTTTGAAGCTGGAGTTAAAGAGTGTAGCCTGATGATTGGATTAAGTGAGGTTTCTTGTCTCGGGTCAGGCAAGTAAGTTGTCTCAAGCTGTCTGCTCCTGGCAGAAAAGGCATGCAGGTAAATTCCTGGCCAAGAATAAAGTAATTTGCAGCCAGGGCCAGCCTTCCTTAGGCCATCCCTGTGCACCCGAACTCAAATGAACTAAGGACAGCAGCCAACTGCACCTCTGCCAGAATCCACTCTGATAAGGCGGTGCTTCAGGGTCAATTTATGCAGACAAGGAAACCAAGCTAAACTGAGAAACGGATCAAGCAAGATTTGTAAGGTATATGAGAAGAGCAACTGAATTCAGATGGGGTCCAGAGATTTCCTTTAAATATGGTTTGACGTATATGATGACGTGGGAAAGCTGTAAAACTCTAGCAGCTCTTGGCTCTGGTCATTGTCCTATAATAAACCAAGTTCAAAAGAGTTGCGACCTCGCCCCTGTTCCTTACAAAGTTGGTTATAATTTATTGATATTTCCCTTCTAGGCGCCCTCATCACAGTATTCTGTCAAGCCCACAGCAGCTACATTTCACAGGTAGGGGAAATCCTGGTCCAGGTTTTGATTTCAGATGTGGTTGCGTAGCTACGTGTAGATGCGGTCTGGCAGATGAAAGTATCATTGTGGTTAAAACGAAACTGTGTCTAGTTGCTTGGTCGTGACATAGGCGATATGATCTAGTGTTTATAATGAGATGCCCTTTCATAGCTACCTTGAGATATGCAGGGCCGGACGGGAGCCAATAGCAGAATTGGCAAATTTTGTCAGACCAGCCCCCATAGCGAGTACATAGTGAGTGCAGCAAGCGAACCCGACCACTACACGGAAGTTTGGGAGGTTCTTTCCCAAGAAAAGTTTGAAAAAAATGGTGCATTCTACCACACAATTGTCAATATTTATTCAATTGTATTAGCTTTACAAGCATAGCAAATGATGACCTTACTTTGCACAAGGGTACGACAATCTATGTTGGGGCTCTTCAATGATTCCCTCACTATCACCATCCAACAGTGCCTCTCATCTCTGCATAGCCTCTCTCTCACATGTATTTCATTTGTCTTGTAGCACCTCTCATACCAGTGTAGGGTGTCAGAGCACTTTAAATCACACACACATACAATCAATCATATGTGTGTGAATCAGTGTATAGAATGTTTTACATAAGGCAAAGGGGACTACAAGGTGTAGGATTCACATCATCCATATTGGTAGGCATTTTTTAAGAGTGCTTGGTCTGGAGATGCACAAACTCAGGATTCAGGACATTTAACACAGTGGTTAGGGTTGCCTTTAATAATAAGAATGTGTTTCTACCCAAACAAACCTCTTTTAGCAATATCAGGATAACGAAAGGCTGGGAAAAAACATAACTTTCTAAACTGTACAATGCAGTATGCATGCAGCTCTTTGAGGCAGTTCATAGCTTACTGTGCTAGATTACGAGTGTAACTTATGAACTGCACAGTAACAAAAGAATCTCAGTGACAAAAGCAGTAACCCACTGATCTATCGACATAAAATACTGTTCTTTGATATGCATGGTACACGTTCTTTGCAGCTGGCATATTGACTCTCTGAGCTATCATAGATGAGTCAAAACTGTCACTAGATTAAACTCTCATCTCTCTCCAGAAGGCACATTAATCACCAGAGTTACCTTGAAACTTGTATTGTTGCCCGAAAACTGCTGGATATACATTGAATCTGCAGAGCTTTTAAAACTGGTACATTACTACAAAATCGGCCCCCACTAACAAAACAGTCCCTCCCCCCTCTAGCCTCCCGGAGAAATGCCCGATGCCGGGTAGGGCCAGTCCGGCCTTGGAGATACAGTGGTAACACAGGCCCCGCAGCCCCTGCGGTGCGGGGGGCGAGCTCCAGGGGGCCCCCTCACCACAGTACCCTGGCCTAAGAACTCCTGACTGAGTTCAGAGGGGGGGCCCTCCATGTAGTTTGCAAGGTGGCCCCCTCAAGTTTCATTACGCTAGTGTGGAGATATGGTATAGTGCTAAAATGGATGACAGTGAGGTTAGAAAAAGTTGGTTCTAAACCTGATTTTTCCACTGCAGCCAAAATGTTTGATCTAAGGCAAATCACTTTATATCACTGTATTTTGGTTTCCTTAGCTGCATAAATTGAGTGTTTACAAATGATTCAAAACCAGTGTAAACATTGTTTTTTCAGTATTATAACCTCAGGGTACACAAATCTTGGGTGATGATATTTGGAAAACAAAAACAATGCAGACATAAATACAAGAATACTAGTTGAGGGTGAGAGATAAATTGAGGACTGGGTATAAATGACATAAGAGAAGGTTTAAGTATTGTGGGAAATGGGAAGAAAGGTACAGGAGTTACCCTGCAACTACAAATAAAATATAGAAAGTAGTGTGTTAAAAATAATATAACATTAAAAAATACAGATACAGCTTGTCAAAATCAGGAGAAGGACAAGGAATGCTTCAAGACCTTTTTTAGGGTCGAGCCTGCTAGAGCATGCGCTAGCGCATTCGTCTCGCTTGTGAGACACTGTTGTTAACAAACAGGGCTTAGAGATCGCCCGTTGCTTACCATTTGTTTGCTTACGTAGCACTCTTCTTTAAAGTCTTGTAATTTGTCAAGGGAGGCCTAACTTCATTTCCTTTCCTCTCTGTGGAGCAGGGACCAAGCACTGATTGATTCAACTTAATCAGTGCCCATCTGCTGCGCCCGATGTGATTGAGGTACTACTTTGTTCTTTTGAACTTTTAGTGCCCTGCAAACAGAAGGCATGTGACTGGCAAAAACATGCCCAGCAAGACAAACAAAATTGCAAAGATTTATTTTCTATAGTTAACTTTCTTTTATTTTGACAAGTATTTTTTTCTCACTTTGCACTCATGTTTTCTTTTGTTTTTGCTTGTGGGCGCTGAACTCAAAAGATGAGGATTATTTTATTGCAAAGTGATATTGTTTCTTTCTTATGAGTAATTTCTGAAAGGATGCTTTAACACATAATCCAATCCACCCCACTCTAATCCACGCCAGTCCACCCCACCTCACTCACATCTACTCCAACCCACCACACTCCAATCCTCCCAATCCACCCCACTCCCAATCTGCTTCACTACAATTCACCCCACTCCAATCTGCCCCACTCCAATTCAAATGAATCTGCCCCACTCCAATCCAAAACAATCTGCCCCACCACAATCTAAAACAATTTGCCCCACTCCAATCCAAAACAATTTGCCCCACTCCAATCCAAAAGAATCTGCCCCACTCCAATTCAAAATAATCTGCCCGCTCTAATCTGCCCCATTCCAGTCCAAAACAATTTCCCCACTCAATCAAAAACAATCTGCCCCACTCCAATCCAAAACAATCTGCCCCACTCCAATCCGCCCTACTCCAATCCAAAAAACACTGCCCCACTCCAATACACCCCACTAAATTCAAAACAATCTTCACACTCCAATCCGCCCCACTCCAATCCGAAACAATCTGCCCTACTCCAATCCATTTCACTCCAATCCAAAACAATCTGCCCCATTTCAATCCAAAACAATCTCTGCCCCTCTCCAATCTGCCCCACTTCAATCTGCTCCACTCTAATCTGCCCCACTCCAATCCAAAACAATCTGCCCCACTACAATTCGCCCCACTACAATTCGCCCCACTCCAATCCAAAACAATCTGCCCCACTCCAATCCGCCCCACTAAATCCAAAACAATCTGCCCACTCCAATCCAAAACAATCTGCCCCACTCCAATCCGCCCCACTCCAATCCAAAACGGTCTGTCCCGCTCTAATCCGCCCCACTCCAATACAAAACAATCTGCCCACTCCAATCTGCCCCACTCCAATCCAAAACAATCGTCCCCACTCCAATCCATCCCACTCTAATACATTCTGCCCCTATCAAATCCAAAACAATCTGCCCCACTCCATTCCAGTCCTCCTCACTCCAATCCACCAAACTCAAATCCAATCCACCCTACACCAGTCCAATCCACCCCAATCAAATCTACCCTATTCCAATCCACCTCACCACAATCCAATCCACCTCACTCCCTCCCCAATCCACCACACTCCAATCCAATCCACCCCACTCCAATCCAAAACAATCTGCCCCACTCCAGTCTGCACACACCAATCTGCCCCACTCCAATCCAAAACAATCTGCCCCACTCCAATCTGCCCACTCCAATCCAAAATAATCTGCCCCACTCCAATCCAATCCACTTCAATCCAATCTACCCTACACCAATCCAATCCAGCCAACCTGAATCTACCCAATCCAATCCACCTCACCCCCACAGCAATCCAATCTACTCCACTCCAATCCACCCCACCCCACTCCATGCCAATCCAATCCACCCCATTCCACCACACTTCAATCCACCTCACTCCAATCCAATTTTATCCACCCAACCCCACCCCAATCTAATCCACCCCACTCCACCCTAATCCATCCCATCCAGTCTACCCCACTCCACTGCAGTCGAATCCACCCCACTTGACTCTAATTCACCCCACTCTACCCCAATCCAATACATACCACTCCAGTCCAATCCAATCCACCCCCTCCAGTCCAGTCCAAACCACCCCCTCCACTCCAAGGCTTTGTGGACTAATGCTTCCACTGTAGGGGTCTGTGTTCAACCTCATCGTCACAGGTTCAAATCCTGGTGGGTCCACTCAGTCTTTCATCCTTCTGAGGTTGGTAAAATGAGTACCATTGAGTTGGGTAAGAATAACATCAGTTATTCAGCACCAAGATGCCCTTCTGGGTGAACATAAGCTTTACAAATACACGTTATGCTATGTTACATAAATTCACCCCACTCCAAACGACCCTACTCTAATCCAATCCACTCCACCCCAAACCAATCTAATCTGCCCCAATCCAATCCACCTCACCCCAATTCAATCCACTCCACTTAATCCAACCCACTCTACCCCAATCCAACCCACTCCACCCTATTCCATCCCACTCAAATCCACTCTTCGACACTGCACTGTATGACAGACTCTGCCTATGAACCACTGAACTACACTCTACTCCAACGAATCTAGTCAACGACATTCTACACCCACCACTCCACCACTCCATCCTAGGACTCTCCACACTACGAACTTTTAGCCATGCTGAACAGCAGCCACAGTGGTGTACAACGTTGCAAAAACACATTGCCAAAGCCGATAGCTCTTGTATAGGCGAGACCTATTGGCTTTGACAGTGCTTGTCTCATGTTGTAGAGCACCTGCCCTCAAGTCCGCCATTAGGTACGGCGCCTTCATATTGTTACATTTAGAAGCTAGGAGCATTCATGACAAGGGGAAGGGAGCCTAGCGAGGAGCGCCGGAGGCACCCTTTATTTGTGGCTCCGGTGGGGTGACAGGGTCGGAAGAGCGTAATGCCCCGCTTGTGGAGAAAGGGAGAAGTTCGGTGATGGTACGGGGCTTTAAACTGACCCCGTGTGTACACTTTTCTACAACGTTCTCGTGACCTAAATAGCCACACTGTGGAAAGGATTCTGGAGAATTATTACTGGGCTGAGAAATGTTTTACTTGGAAATGGTGTTTCAGAAGTAAATACCTCTGGTTAATGAGAAACAACTTTAACATTAACTCTTAAGGAGATCCAGGCATTTTGCTCCTTAGCGCATGTGCACCAAGATTGCACTATTGACAGTGCGTGCTCTCACCACTCCACTTGGGGGCGTGGTGCGTGCGTGCGTGTCAATTCTCGGTGCATGAATGTGGCTGCCATTTTGCTTTTCATATGACGGGCCCCGTGGCTAGTAGATTCATCAGTGCACGACTGTCTCTGTGCACAATTACGACTCCGTGCCATTTAGAACTGCCTGCAGGCCGATTGTGGAGTGTGACGGTGTGGGCAGCTGGTGACACTGTAGTGTGGGGTCAGAGTGGTGGAACAGAGCATTTCCTCTGAGCATCTATTGGAAATGAAAATAAAACCTCTTGTACTAACTCAGGCAGCATATAGTTCACTGGTACACGTCAGTGTAGAATTAGTGAAGGATTTACTCCTGTAGGGCCACCTCCCTACTCCAATATAAAATCCAGTGCTGGGTACAGCGTTTTGCACGGAAGGATGTTGGGTGCGACCGCAGCTGAAGTCAGAGGCTGAGCAGGAAGACAGTCCAGCTGCAGACGGGACATATATGACGTGAAATAACGTACACACGTCACGAGAGAAGGGGCATTTGGATCTCATCCAAGTACTAGCGTTGGGTCCAGGGGGAAGACAGGAAAGGGGGGGCCGCTCGGCCCCCCCGCACGTATGGCGGGGCGCCGGCCCCCCTCCTCCCCCCTGAACTCTCGGTGGTGGGGCGTGCCGCTCCGCCGCGTCTTGATGACGCGGCGGGCGCGCCCACCGCCGATTGGTGCTGGCTCCTGCTTTGACCCGGAAGCAATTTAATTGCTTCCGGGGCAAAGGAGTGGAGCCAGAGGGGCGGACCAGTTGGAACTGGTCTGCCACAGAGGGGTTAAAAGGCCGGGGAGCGCGGGAGGCGCCCTCTTGTTCCCGCGCTCCCCAGGCTTGCACCCGCGCCTCGCAAAGGCGCCCGAATAATCTTTTGTTTTCCCTCTACAGGCTAGCAGCGAGGGGGATCGCATTTCGAGCGGCAGAGGCGTGCGTGGTCGCGGAGCGCCGCAGTGGGAGATTGCAGGGAGAGGAAGTGGTCCGTCGGCTAGGCGAGCAACGAGGAGCGGATCGTGCTCCCTGCTGACCCGCCCGCACAGAGTCTGAGTATACGAGGAGGGGCTGAAAAGACACAGCCGGTAACAGGGGCGAAGCAGGGAAGGCAGGGGCAGCACATGGATGGGAGACCACAGAGGCTGATAGGAATTTTTAATGAGTAATTGCAGGTAGCAATATTGTGCTAATTAGTAGCTGGATTGTGGGAATTTTTTGAGGAGGAGGCAAGGGTTCCAGGGCCATAACTTCGGGGTTGCGAATTTAAAAAAAAAAAAAAAAAATTTTAATAATTTGTGGGTGGTGTTTGGCAGGGGACGTGAGGGGTGGTGGCACTGTTTGGGGAGTATAAGGTATTTAACGGAGGTGTGGTGGTCCCGGTTGCACACAAAGAAGGGCCTTGTTTGAAAGTGATGACAGTGCTATACCCTAACTAATTTTTACCGTAGGACCCCGGTAGTGCGACTGAACCAAAGGAGCGGCGCGCGGGGGACAACGCGATTCGGGGACACAGGCAGGCCTGCATTTCACTGCTTCTGTTGGGCCGCCGGGCTAGAGTGCGCTCGCCCAACACACCCAGGTTAGCTGGTGTGTGGCGGTCACAGTTGCGTGGTGCTTACGGCCAGTCTGTGTGCCTCCAACTCGAGCAGGTAAACACCAGATAGGTGATAGTGGGCACTGAGACACAGCAGGGCTTTCAGTGTAGGGGGTAAGTGCAGGTGGTATACCTGTCGCGGGGATGGCTAGTGGTCGTGGGGCTAGGCGCTCCCGCATGGAGCATATGCTGGAGGGCATGATGCGCAAGATGACAGCTATGGACAGGAGATGGGGGAGGGTTGACCAGATAGGCAAGAGCGTGGCAGAGCTCAGGCAAAGGTTCGGCGAACAGGTTGGGCCATCCGGGAGACCCAAGCGAATCATTGTGCCCCCGCAGCCAAGGGGGATTTGGATGCGTTGCCCAAGCGGGTCAGGCCCAAGAAGGGTAGCGGTCGGGTCCCCAAGCCACACGAGGAGGGGGGCCTTCTGGGGTGGTCCCTGAGAAAGTGCTCGGACCGCCGGTAACTCCTGTGCCCGATCCCATAATCCCGGCAGATCTACCGGTGACACCGGCTCCGGCCTCTCCGGCGCCAGTACCAAACATAGTGCCTCAGGTGGTCCCCGCGGTAGTCCCGGTGGTACCCGCGCCGATTCCGGTACCCGGCTTGGGATCCCCATGCCAGTTACAGCACCACCAGTGGTGGGTCGGGTACCGCCAGAGCTGGCAGCGCAGATAGCGGCGGTACTACCTTGGCTAGGGATAGGTGGAATGTTACCTCCTTCAGTGGGTGCCAGGGAGGTGGGAGAGGACCCCTCAGCGGAGGCTCAGAAAATGGTGGCAAAGATCTTGATTGCACAGGGTGGAGGGGGGCCAAGTGCGCCCGTTACTCCACAAGCAACAGGTTCGGGCAGCGACGCTGGAAGGGACAAGATTGGTGAACCAACGCGACCCACAGAAAGTGGTAAGGAGGGGGCATTACCGGTGCTGGGGGAAGGGACAATACCCTCCAGGAGGGAAAATCTGGCTCAACATGTGACACAAGAAGTGAAGGATTTGATCTGGGCGGGAAAATATGTCAATATGTTTTCCTTACTAGTCGATAACAGGGAAATGGAGTATGCTAGGAAACAGAAAGACTGGATGTTGCCTAGTGAATGGCGGTTTGAAATGGCGAGATTCAGGGTGGAGGAGACATTGATCAACTGGATTAGAGCCTTTTCTGTGTTTATGGCAATTACAGCCGAGCGCTTCCCGAATTTGCAGGCCGAAATGGCTTGTTACCAGAGTAGGATCACAACTTTCAGCGAGAGATATGGAGGGGACGGGTGGAAGGAGTACGACACTACTTTCAGGAAGGCTAAGGAGTTTGATCACGCATTATCATGGGATAGAGTGGATTCAATTTCATGGTATGGCCAGTTTACGGCGGGGGTGCGGGGCCAAGCTGGAGCAAAAGCCACCACTCCAATCACCAGCAGCCCTTTCGGTCACCCCAGGGGGTGGCACAGCCACTAAGACGGGGAGCAATGGTGGGCGAAAAGGGGTATGCTGGGATTTTAACAAGCGTACATGCACCAGGACACAGGGCACTTGCAAGTTCAGGCACGCATGTTCCATATGTAACCATCCTTCCCACCCAGAAACAGTCTGTCGTAATAAAGGTAATGCCTCGGGAACCAGGGGAAGGAAAAAGCAGGAGTAGGGGAGGAGGCCGTTTGGTAGCTCATTCCCCCATTGACATTCTGGCTATGACTCCTTGGCTGAACAGGTACCCCGACCATGCCTCGGCGACGATGTTACAGGAAGGTTTTGGTCAGGGCTTTAGGATCCCAGCGGTGGGATATACCGGAACGCCGGAATGTAGGAATCAACTTTCAGTGAAGCACAACCCAGATGTGGTGGCGTCAAAAATAGCTAAAGAGCTGCGCCTGGGCAGGATAGCGGGGCCGTTTAATGACATCCCTGTACCGAATTTTGTTTGCTCGCCCCTCGGCGTGGTCCCCAAAAGGAGGAGGGCGAGTACAGGCTCATTCATAACCTATCGGCACCCAGGGCGCATCATTAAACGACGCCATAAATGAAGACATTTGTAGTGTTAAGTATGCGTCTTTTGACCAAGCGGTGGAGATGTTGAGGGCTCTCGGACCGGGAGCCTTGATGGCCAAGTCGGACATAGAATCGGCTTTTCGGCTACTGCCAGTGCATCCCCTAGATCAGCATCTGCTAGGTTTCTCTTTTCAGAACAAATTCTATATGGATATGTGCATGCCCATGGGTTGTTCGGTTTCATGCGCCTACTTTGAGAAATTTAGTTCATTTTTGGAATGGGCTTTTAGGCAAACGTCAGGGCATCGCCATGTCATGCATTACCTGGATGATTTCCTCTTTCTGGGGTCGGCGGGTTCACCTGAGTGTGGGTGGGCATTGCAGGAATTTTGCGTGCTCATGCGGGCTTTTGGGGTCCCGCTGGCACCCGGAAAGACGGTGGGCCCGGCAACCACATTGGAATTCTTGGGCATAGAATTGGACTCGGTGGAGGGCTGTTTCAGGTTGCCTAAAGACAAAATCACGAAATTTAGGGCAGCTCTCCAGCAAGGTTTGGTCAAAGATAGAGTGACGCTCCAGCAGCTACAACAGATTGTGGGACAGCTGAATTTCGCATTAAGAGTCATACCCATGGCACGCCCCTTCTCCCGCTCAATCTCGCAGGCCATGACGGGCCTGCGGGAGAAACACCATCACACTAGGTTACTGGCTGAGGTCCGCCAGGACATGCGCATTTGGATCGCATTTCTGGAGGGCTTCAACGGCAGAGTGGTGTGGTGCGGTCCCCTACTACGTCTGCAGAATTAGGTCTATGGACGGATGCTGCAGGCAGTGTTGGTTTTGGTGCCATACTGGGAAACAAGTGGGTGGCCCAACGGTGGCCGGTTTGGTGGCAGGCGAGCGGCCTGACAGCTAATATCGGTTTCTTGGAGCTATTTCCAATATGGGTGGCATTAACAGTTTGGCCTGATCAGTTGTGTAATCGATCTGTAATCTTCTGGTCAGATAACATGACGGTAGTCGAATGTATCAACCAGCAGGCGGCACGATGTAAGTTTATACTCCGCCTACTTAAGGAGATTGTGTTGGTTTGCATGAAACTCAATGTACAGTTTAGGGCCAAACATGTCCCAGGGGTGTTGAATAATGCAGCCGATGCACTCTCTCGCTTCAAGATGCAGGTATTCAGGGAACATCTACCATCCGCAGAGGCGAAGCCTGCACACTTCCCAGCAACACTCTGGCAAATTGGTGCCCCCAGCTACAGAACCTCGTGGCAGCTAGCCTAGCGCCCAGGACCAGGACAGCTTACGAAGGGGCGTTTTGTCTTATTGCTCCTTTTGGGACGGGACTGGGCAGAGAAATGGGAGCATGAGGAGAGTTTCGCTATGTACCTAGATGCATTACATAAGGAGGGGCGCTCAGCGGCGACAGCTAGCAGACACAGGGCGGCCGTGTCTTTCATGGCACAACTCAGGGGGCCAGAGATCCCACGAATAGTTTCGTCGTGCGGAAGGCACTAAAGGGGTGGCGGCGCCTGCAAGCAACCACCGCAGATTCCAGGCAACCGATAGGTTTAGACCGGCTGGCATCGTTATTGAACGCCTTGTCGGACACCTGCAGTTCGGATGGGGAAGTACTCTTGTTCAGAGCCGCCTTTACTTTGGCCTTCTATGGGGCTTTCCGGGTGGGAGAACTGGTGGCTAGCAGCAAGCAGGACATGCTGGGGGTATTCGACTGGAACACACCAAAATATTGGGTGAGGTGCTGTTGATTACCATACGTAAATCAAAAACTGACCAGGAGGCCCGGGGGACGGGCTGGTACTCCATCGGGCACGGGATAATCCTTGCTGCCCAGTGTTCCACGTAGAAGCCTTGATCAAACAGCGAGCGGGCGCAAAGGAGGGAGCATTGTTAATGCATGCAGACGGTACCCCACTGACCAGGTTCCAATTCCAACGAGTACTGTCAATGGCAATGGACAGGGCCGGTTTCAATCCAAAGGATTTTGGGACGCATTCCTTTAGGATAGGTGCGGCCACCGAGGCGACTGCTAGAGGATTGCATGCGAGCAGCGTAAAAGGATTGGGAGATGGTCTTCCAACTGTTACAAACGTTATGTGCGGATGCACATGCTCTGAGGTGACAAGTAAGTTACGCTGACGCCTGTCTTGTTGTTTGCTTCTATTTCAGTTTCTCGAGCCTGTCACGCAGGGCGGAAACTGTTGCCGGGTCACCAACTGCAAGTACCTTCAGCTCGGCGGTCACAGGAATGGAAGAAGGAGACGAAAGTGGTATGGGTGGTTGGTCACTCATTTGTAAGGCGCGTTAAATCTGTTTTCTTTTCAGGTAGCTATAGACAGAGGGCGGAACAAGGAGGTTTCGAAGTTTCCTTTCATGGTAGGGGGGCCTATGCCTCAGTCAGTTTAGGGGTTCTTTACGGAGTTGCTCAAAAACACACCCCGCCGCCTGCAGTAGTTATCCTACACCTGGGGGCAACGATCTGGTGAAATTGGGCAGGAGGGTCCTGATGGAGGAGATAATATCGGAAGTAAACTGGCTAGCTAAAACATGCCAAGGCTGCACCATAGTGTGGTCTCAGATGATTCCCAGGCTCAAATGGAGGGGGACTCGGTCAGGGCGTTGAATCACTCGGTAAAGAGGATCAACAACAAGATAGAGAAATTATTTCGGTCACCTCAACTACAGAATATACCACATGGGTGTATCTGGGGGAACAGTTCTTCTTGCAAGACGGGGTCCATCTGACTGGGGCAGGTAACCAACTTTTTCTGGAGAACATTTTGGCAGGGCTGGGAGGTTCTAAGTAGGCATGACCTTTCGGAAGAGGAGGTAAAGGGGGGCCAGATAGTCGGTCAACTATGCTGGCCTGTGGCGGTAAGGTCATGATCGGTGAGCAGTCAATTCAAGGTCCTTAGGGGCGTCACCATTCTGGAATGGGGTCGCCCAGGGGAAGAGGCGAGTGGTCTCTCCCAGAACTCCAGGGGCGGTACATCCGCTTGGTTGGATGGGTGCGGGGAGGGGGAGTCACGCTTTCTCTGGGCTGGTTAGCCACCCCGCACGTGCACGATGACGTCATTAAACGGCGCAGAGTGCAAGGGCCCCCCTTTGGGTAATGGAGTTCATGGAGCGTACGGGGGTAACCGGGAGGGGGAAGTACCCTCTCGGTAAACGGGCCCTCTGCGCATGCGCACTCATACGTGAGGGCGTAGCTGGTTAATAAGGATTTGACACCGGTTAGCGACCTTGCCGTAGGCCCAAAACTAGGATATGCAGAAAAGTAATAAGGATGTTAGATTCGGTTAGGAAACACGCTGTATTAGACATTTGTTAAGGTTAGCCATTGATACCTGTCTACATTGATTGTACCTAATGTCTAATTTTCTGCATATAAATGCTTGTGTAAATATTGTTTATTTCAAATTTTAATTTGTTTTCATGTTTTAATAAATACGGCCGGGGGTCGCGAGACCCCCGCCTTCCAAGAAAACTCCTCTCATGTCCAATTGCTTTAATTGTTTTAACGGTGGTAATGCGCAGGACAGGGAGGGGATTGGCGGTAGTCCCTGACCATAAGGAAAGGGGGGCCGCTCGGCCCCCGCACGTATGGCGGGGCGCCGGCCCCCTCCTCCCCTGAACTCTCGGTGGTGGGGCGTGCCGCTCCGCCGCGTCTTGATGACGCGGCGGGCGCGCCCACCGCCCGATTGGTGCTGGCTCCTGCTTTGACCCGGAAGCAATTTAATTGCTTCCGGGGCAAAGGAGTGGAGCCAGAGGGGCGGACCAGTTGGAACTGGTCTGCCACAGAGGGGTTAAAAGGCCGGGGGAGCGCGGGAGGCGCCCTCTTGTTCCCGCGCTCCCCAGGCTTGCACCCGCGCCTCGCAAAGGCGCCGAATAATCTTTCCCACCCACCAGCCCCTGAAGCAGATTTTTGCGTTTGTATGTTGATCGTATCATTGTAGGTCGTTTTTCACTGTTAGTTTGTGAGTTGGTAGGTTTTCCTTAGGCCTTTTTCCCGTTACAGGCTCAAGTATCAAGCTATGGTTGCACAGTAAGGTGTTGTGTAAACTTTGTCCTTAGGCCTTTTTCCCGTTTGCAGGTAACATAATTGTCGTATTTATTGATTGTCCTTGGTCAGGCGGTAAGGTCATGATCGGTGAGCAGTCAATTCAAGGTCCTTAGGGGCGTCACCATTCTGGAATGGGGTCGCCCAGGGGAGGGGCGAGTGGTCTCTCCCAGAACTCCAGGGGCGGTACATCCGCTTGGTTGGATGGGTGCGGGGGAGGGGGAGTCACGCTTTCTCTGGGCTGGTTAGCCACCCCGCACGTGCACGATGACGTCATTAAACGGCGCAGAGTGCAAGGGCCCCCCTTTGGGTAATGGAGTTCATGGAGCGTACGGGGGTAACCGGGAGGGGGAAGTACCCTCTCGGTAAACGGGCCCTCTGCGCATGCGCACTCATACGTGAGGGCGTAGCTGGTTAATAAGGATTTGACACCGGTTAGCGACCTTGCCGTAGGCCCAAAACTAGGATATGCAGAAAAGTAATAAGGATGTTAGATTCGGTTAGGAAACACGCTGTATTAGACATTTGTTAAGGTTAGCCATTGATACCTGTCTACATTGATTGTACCTAATGTCTAATTTTCTGCATATAAATGCTTGTGTAAATATTGTTTATTTCAAATTTTAATTTGTTTTCATGTTTTAATAAATACGGCCGGGGGTCGCGAGACCCCGCCTTCCAAGAAAACTCCTCTCATGTCCAATTGCTTTAATTGTTTTAACGGTGGTAATGCGCAGGACAGGGAGGGGGATTGGCGGTAGTCCCTGACCATAAGGAAGCATCGAGTGAGTGACGGATAAGATGTGTAAAGAGACAAGACCCCAAACTCTTTTCTCAGCTGCAGATGTAAGGGTGATAGTACGTTATGCGAAAAGATTTTGCTCCATATTCCTGGCGCACGGCCTGAGAAGGATTGTGCCCGAGCATGTGAGTTAGAGCTGCCCTGGAAGAACGGGAAATGTCAGTTGGGCAATCTTCTGTTGCCGCGGTGCCAGGCCGATGGCTGGTCGGTCGGCATACTGCGCTCTTATACTAATCCGGAGAGCTGGATCACAGCTAGGAGGCGGAGTCACCGAGCCGTGACCTCCGACGGGAGCAGAAAATCGAAGAGCTCTCACTTGGGGTTGTAAATGTACAGTAGTATGCTACTCATTCACCGAAAATGCTTTGGAGCCTCCTAGGAGGTATGAGGCACTATATAAATAAATATGTTAAATTATACCCCAAAAAAATCTCTTGCTCCCTGGTAAACTACTTCATTTCCCTGATCCAAAATTATTTTATCTGCCAAGAGTGGGGGAAACATAAGCAGGGCAACCTTCCATGTGAACGGCTGTTAAGACAGATCTTTACGTTATGGTAACAATTCTGCACTGCATAGTAGGTTGTATACAAACATTTCAAATGTCCTTGCTTTTAGAAGACTTCAGAACTAACATTCAGCCTCGGTCTTTTCATTTTTAGGTTATTTGAACTTCATTGTTAGAGGTATGTGGCAGGGCGCCTTACAGAGGGTTTAGAATGATCTGTATGCCAGTATATGGTATACACAAATATCCTAATATTGTCCTACACATAGTTTACAAAAATATTGTCCGATTGGACGTAGATTTTCTATTTAAATAATGCTTTTTTCTATGATTAAGTACAGCGGGGCAATATTTTTATAAACAATGTTTAGGACTATATATTTATGTCAGGCAGTATTCTTACTACGATATTCTAGTACCATACATCAGGGATTCAAGGCTTGGATAATTCCATTCAACCGGCAGGATTTGTTATGCTTACCGCATTTTAAGGTATACATCTTTCTAACACTGATATCTAAATATTGGCCATTTATTTAGCGTAAACCTCAAAGTCAATGATCTCTGGTGTTTAAAAATGGGCAATGTTATTACTCAAGTTAATGATACTCATTTTATCAGCATCGTACAGATGAAAAGTGGAGTCATCCATGCTGTGATTCTAACTTGCAGCAGGCGATCAATTAACTCAGCTTTCCTACTGGATTTCCCACCAGACTTATGCTCAAGAATTTTCCTGGATGCTAGAAAGTTTTTGTGTTTTGTTTAAGGCTTAAGAATCTGAACTGTGCATACTGGAAAAATGAAATAACCTTTCAGGAAGCCTTTTTACAATATTTATAAACAGTGGAATTAAATTAAAAATAAACTGTTATTAGAACTTCTTCAGCAAGCCCCAAAATAGTTGGTGTGTTATCTTATTACATTATGTTTAAGTAGGTGTTGCCATTTTGCGGCAACACATTTACAGACATTTCTGCGTTGATAACTTAATTTTATAGATAATTTTTTTATCTTGCATAAGACAGTGCAAGAGATTTTGTTTACTACAAGGGGCCTGGAGCCTGCTTACTATTCGTTGGCTTCAATGTAACTCTTATTTGCTGCCTTCTAATTGGCCAGCGCATGCCAGTTTCACTTCATCTTCTTGTGGAGCATGGACCAAGTACCGATTGTTTCATTTTGATCAGTTTCCTTTTGCTGCTCGCTCTGTCATTGAGGTACTATTTTTCTTTTTTCTTTCCCTGTCATGTTGCTTCTTCCCTCCTACCCCTGTGTCCATGTTGCTTCTGCCCTCCCTCTCCCTTCTCTGTGTCGCTTATTGCCTTCCACCCTCCCATTGTTGTGTTGCATCTTTCCTCCCACCCTCCCGTTGTCTGTGTTGCCCCCCCCCCAAACCTGGTATAAGACAAAAAAGAGTGCTATGAAGTGGCCAGCGCAGGACACGTCATAGCGCCGTTGTCCGTGCTGCTTCTTACCTCCCACCTCTATTGTTTCTGTTGCTTCTTCCCTCCCACGCTCCCATTGTCCATGTTACTTTCATTTACACAATAATCGGGGGGCGATTCTTACCCCTTGCCAATTGGCTCTTAAACCGCTCAATTCTAACGAAATAACTGAACAGGAAGTACTTTGCATTGGCACTGATTCCATGGTTTTTTATTAACCAATGTTAGGGGAACATCTGTGAGTCACGCATCACTGATACCTAGACCATGGATCCAAAAGCAATAATTGGCCGAACATGAAGAGTCAATCTCATGTCAAACATGTGCCGAGCATGCCAGTGTCCCACTGGTACCCTTTTTTGGAGAAATAAACAAGCCCCAGAAGACCTCTGTATTGATATCCGTCCACTCCCAGAAATCAACATTCTTACGCACCACCCAATTAAAATTAGGATGTAGGAGCTTGTAGCACAGAACTGTGGGTATAGGATTGCGGGTATAGGATTGTTGTCTTTTCTGTCTGATAGGCTCAAGTAAAAAATGAGGATGCCCAGTCTTCAGAAAAGACAGTCCTATTTAAAGCCCTACATTGCTCTGCATTTTCTTCCTGTTATTAAATGTTTAAATCCAGCTGCTAGATAATCTGTTTTGTGATCTAGGGGTGCCTTTCCACAATGAAGCAAATTACACCGTGGCCTAAAGAAATACTAGAACATGATTAATTAACTATTTCTCAGCATCCAACAATTTATGGTGGAGAACTGGTAAGTCAGAACATGGGAAAGCTGGAGTTCCTCTGTTAATAGGGTCTCTTCATGTGCTGCAGAACTTCAGCAAAATATTCAAGAGCTTTATTCAAGTAAAAAAGGCTAGACGAATTGTCTCTGATGAACGAAGGACATTGGAGGGCCAAGTTAATAGAGTGGTTGCAATTTGCAAGAATTAGTTGAAATTGTTCTGTCATTTCTGTCATTTTTTAGACATGGACAGCAGAGGTAAAACTGCCAGAGGAACTGGAGGGTGAAGTCACATTACTGGACAAATCAAGAAAAAGCTATTGCCAAAAATGCAAATTATATAAAACTCAGCTAGATCTTATGTTGTTCCTAGTTGAACATGTTTTGGGAAAGCTGTACATCATCTCCCGACACCGGAGAAGATGAAATTCAGGTCCTCACACTAACTCAAAGGCTACATCTGGCGAGGCAACCAAATGTTTGAAAGACTGTATCCCAACTTATTTACATGCTACAGAACTTTGGTCTATTAGAAAACCACTGGCCCACAAACAACTCGAGGCAAGAACAGCACATAGAGCATTCCCCATCCAAGAAGCCATGCTTTGGAAAGGCACACCGGAGCAACTAGGTCTGACGGATCAGCACTGATCTTTCAAGGAGATGCTGAAAACCCAATTATCCTTGTAATGAGTCAAGAAAAACTGCCTATTCCAGCATAGCGCTCTTGGATGCCCAAGGGGTGGAGCAACATATAAATATTGATGATGATGATAAAGGCCAATAGAGGGATCATCACTGCCAATTACATTCTTGAACAGCTCCTCAAATTTCCAAAGGAATTGTCATTTTCAGCGGCAATCTGGAAAGTACTAATTGCATGGAGATTCGCAGCGATTTTGTAGAGAGACCACACTTAAATATTAAGAAAAGTAATAGCAGTAATAACAATTGAAATATTTATGGGGAGAACACAAGTAGGAACGATTCACAAAGAGTCAACTGAAATAGAAATTGGCTCAGCTAGGATTGCTACCAAATGTATAGAAAAACATTGAAAATGTCTAATTTTCCAGAGATTTGAGAAGAATCCTAGGAATGCTCATGGAAATCTACCCCATTCATATATTTCCTTGAGCACTCGTTTGCATAATAATTTAATATTTATCCGAGAAGAATTTTAGTTAGGTTGGATACTTCTGCCTGCAGGAGTGTGACGCACATGTGCACATTTAACTTTCATTTTTTTCTCAATGGGGAAAATATTTTTCACTGTGGAGGAATCACTTTCCCAAAAATTCACCCCTTTCAGTTTCCACTCTAGAAACACACTTCCCACTGCCTTTTGGCAGGATTAAACATGCATGAGTTTCCGGAGTGAGAAACTACAAGCAAGGGTTACGTGTATACCCAGATATGTGTTCACATATATTTTCAGGTATGTATACCCAGAAAACCCCACAAACTCCCCCTAATATTAAGTTTGTGGTAAAATTCCGTAAGATTGTGAATTTATGACTGCAAAAATGCATTCTGAATCAAGCCCAGTGGGCTGTGCTGATTAAAAAAAGGGGCTGAATATGGTTGGTAACTTAAGGCCTACACAGGCAAATCTATCGGAGTTGCTCAGCCTGGCACTATGTATGAAAACATGTATGACAACAGACGTGCATATTAAGTCCATTCCTAAACACCTTCATTAGCTTCGTTTCACCATATGAATCAACTTTAATGACATGAACACTGTAGGAAGGCTCCCAAAATCTTGGAATCTGACTTCCACACTAGTAAAAAAATATGGAATTCTAAGTCCCACACTCACACAGGGATCTCACCTGTAGTGCTATATGAGCCACGAATACTGGAAGGCCCTTCGAAACAGGTTCTCAATTGTTATCAATTCTACTACTTTCAGATGTCTCCTTCAAGTCCACTTTTACTGATGGAATTCCAATTGCTGTTCTATAAGCAACACTGAGCAGGTTCAGCATTACACACTCAACACTAGCATACACCACCAAGCTATTATTTCACATGGGTGTCTCAACATATCTATCTGGGTGAACCGTGATGCACATGTTCCTATCTGAATGCACCACAAAGACTTTCAGAGTCAGGGCCGGACCGGGAAACCAAAGCAGCCCTGGCAATTTTGTCAGACCTGCCCTGCCCACCCCACTCCCCTTACCTCCCGCAAGATTGAAGCACTGCTGCTTTTGTTACTAGGGGCCAATTTAACAGCACGCTGCAGAACCGGCCCCACCCTTCCAGCCTCCCGGGGAAACGCCTGCTGCCCGCTATGGCCCTGTTCAGAGTCTACGCACATCTAACTCATGTGCTCGCGCTTGGACATGTGGAGGTTGCTGGTGCCCATCTTACCACTCATAGGGTGGGGCTTTTTGGTTGGTGCAACAGCTGTCTGTAATTTCAATATGTACAAAGTGAGACAAAGAGATACCCAGCAGAAGAGAAGAGTCACCATGCGAGACCAGAGGAAATCCATACATTCATGCACGGGTGTGCAAAAACACACACAGCAATTTTGCAATACATAGCTTACACACTGATGACAGAAAAGGATCACTATTTCCATACCCTTTGCAATAATAGTCCAGAAGGGCTATGTCCATGCCTGATTTTCATGATAGGCAATATGCAAATATGTTCCATTTGGATACATTGTATGAAAATCTTTCTGATGTAGAAAACCTGTGATGTTTTCAAAATTGTTGGAACTCTGCTGTAGACTCCATTCCCCTGGCAGAGAAGCACCAGCCCTCTTTGGATACCATTGCCTCGCCTGCTGAGGATCTCCAAGCTTACACCGTAAGCCGAGGGGAATGTTGAGCGGCACCTTGTGCTTTTTGGCCTGCTCAGCATTTTCTGTCTGTTTTTTTAAAAAACAAACTATCAAAGCAGGAAATACAAAAAAATCAATTGCCCTGACGAGCCTGACATCGGGCCATTAACTCATTTTGCAGTTCGAAACAGCCATTTGAGGCACGACAGTCTTGTACATGGAAATCTAGTGATATCCACTCACCCTAAACCAGGAAGCCGATCACAACTACCACCTGGTGGCCCAGTTGCGAACGGACCACCATGTCAAGGGTTTGCACTGTCAAAGCCAACTCAGCCTCCGCGTGCGCAAACTTCCTGGTTCTCCCACCACTAAAATCGGGCAGGGAAATGGTGAGTGTAGTGGAGTGGGTGAACCACCAATTGATGGTGGTTCACCCACTCCATCAAGCCCTAAATAACCACCTTTGTCTCCAGTTCTGCGAGTGAATTGTCACTATAAGATATATGTATGTATGTGGACTTAAGTAGAACAAATCTAGCTACAAAGCAATGGATTGCTGTAGCGAGGGTGGGAAATACAAGAACAGAGAGCAGGATACACAGCCACGTGGGAGGAAGGAAATGAGTAGCAGATGACTCTCTTTGAAAACCAATTTCTCCACTTATGTCTCAGCTAATAATATGACACATGCTCCCAATGATGCTGTTGTACAAGAACATCCCCTGAAACCAAACTATTCTTTGCAAACAACTACTTTACACAATGGTCATATTACACAATGAAAACACATAAGATTTTCACTATGTCCTAAAGTGAGATCTACAGTTTGACTATGAAAGGATGAGGCAGTACCTGCTTTCCCGTTACAGTGTTCGTACTCGTTTGCCATCATGTCTTGCACTGGGGAGGAGCAGGTGGAAATGGAAGAGGCACAGGATGCTGGCCGGCTGAGATCTACCACTGACTGGTTTGATGGAGGTGGTGTCAGGTTGGCTGACGAATATGTTTGGTGTGGCGGACTGGGTGGGAGGCCATTCTCAAGGAGGAACTCATCCAGGTCGACGTACTCTATTTCATTGTATGGGAGGGTACGCTCCCAGAGAAGCGAACCTAGGAACGCACAGTGAGATGAACGTGAGCCTGGGATGTCCTCTTCCAGCTTCCGCTCCTTGTCTTTCATTATACCTGCATGTTGGGAGACACAAACACAATGGGATGAGAGAAATGAATACAGAAGAATGCAGGTGGTCTAAAAGTAGGTTCATGAAGAGGGCAGAGAGCACATAGTGATGGTGGTCGATTGGCGGAGAAAGGGATAAAGGCCATAGAGGAATGGCCATAAGTGGAGACAAAGGCAAGGAGAGGGGAAGAGCATACAGGACTCAACCTACAGAAAAGGGGGTGAAGTATAAAGAAACAGCACATAATATCAGTAAAAGATGAAGAGTAGCTGAAGAGGTAAAGGAAGGAGAGAAAGCAGAAAGGCTGGTACAGGGATATGGTTGGGGCTGAGAAATTGGGAGATCATCAAGGAAGGACAGGACAGGGCAAAGTTACGGACAGAATGTGAATGCAATTAGCAGAAATAAATAGATTTTTAAGAGCTGGTCAAACGGGGAAATTACAGCCAGAAATATGAAAAGAGGAGATTTCTAGGGATGTGCTGTAGAAGATACAGCTGCGATAGGAGGATGGAAGAGCTAATGACTTTTACAGGAATGTGAGAATGCAAAGGCTAAAAAAAGAGCCCTGATGTGGTATGGAGAAACTTTAATGGTGAGCAGAATGGGACAAGGTAGGGGAACTTACAAAAAAAGCATTGGCTTGGGTGATTCGGCAAAGGGGTTGTCACCAAAATGGGAGAAAAAATAAGACAATTTAAGGTAGGATGTGAGGAGAAATTGGTGAATCTAATGTGGAAAATATTTACACATCAAGGTTATAGCAGCAGAGAAGAATATCATGAGACATCGCTGGAGAAGAAGAAAAGGGAAGAGAAACTCTTCAGAGCAGCGAAGCAGCACTACTGGAGACAGCATTTGCATAACATGGAGCCTCATCTCAAGCAACATCAAGACCAGCACTTCATCTGCAAGTACCACTCTGCAGAAACTGGACCACATGTGCAATATATAAAAATGTATCTCATTTGATGCCCTCTTCCTTGTGTTGAATATTTGAGGCCAACCTAGTTACACAGCCATACATAATAATTATCTAACTCTGCCAACTCCTTGAATCATGGAAGATTATTAAGAAGAGTCACCTCCGGATTATTATAACATAACGTAAGAAAACCACGCAGTGGGTACTTCACCCGACTGCACCCATGGTTTCGTAAATACTATGTCTGCCCTGCCTCGACTTCCTCATTCTGTAAGAACAACTGTTGTCAAGAAACCACCAACAGCAAAACAAAGCACCTCCCAGTCAGCCGGCTCGACAGGACCTTCTGGAAGACTCAAGTCTGGAATGCTAAGATAAGGGAGGTCACTAGCAAGTTGGCTATATCAACGGGGCGTGAATCATTGAGATCTCATGAAAGCAATTTTCTTTAAAAGAAGCTTCTGTAATTATAGTAACCTTGAGGTTTGGGATAATTAAGGAGCAGGTTCCATGCCAAGGTCTATATATTGATCCTTATTTTTTAGTGAAAATTTGAAACAGAGATACGAAACGGAAAGATCGTGAAACTACATTTGAATTAGCAATGAGTGGGAGGAGGGGACTCCACAGCTGGTTATGGAGCCAGTTATGAAAGGAGAAGCTGAGAAGCTGGCGAGGGAGACATTCCAGCAGATACATTGATATTAGACAGAGTCCAGGCAGGTAACGTGATAATCTCTGCATGTACTACCACCGCTATGCTTAGTGAAGATGGGGAAATGCTTGAGTTGTGGGACATTATGAATAGATGATCTCAGAATGCACTTAGAAGGCCACAGGTTTTAGGCTTAGGGTAAGAAAGCCAAGGTGAAAGGTACCTGGTGGACAATTTGCCTGACTCCTCCTGATATACAGGGAAGGCGAAAGGTTGGACATGGCAACACATGCTATGTACATGGTTAAATGGGCCAGAGGCAAGATTATGGATACAGGTTTAGTTCAGTGTAAGTGGGTGAGGCCTGTGGATGGGAACAGATTTGGACAACAGTGAGGAAAATGTATAACATTGTGTGTAACAACATGGTAAAAAATATCCTACAGAAAGTCTTGATATTTTTGGGGTCAATTTGGTGTTTTCATGATCACACTGAAAGATTCTTTGACTGGGCACATTAAATTGGATATCTTTTCACCAATTTTATTTACTCAACATAACATTGAAATTGTTTAGCATTAACAAACTCAAGTTTCATTACTTTCAATATCACAATGGTAAGTCACCAGCTGGGGGAGAGGTGTCTGAGATCGTTGGGCATTTTTAGCAGATCATATGAAGTGAAACTACTATTAGTCTATGAAATTATTCTGCGATTTCACGGGATGATAGAGATATTAAAGCTAATATGTTTCCATTCCTACATAAGAATCTTCAACATCACCCTCTGGTTACACCACTCAGTAATTTCATCTTTAGAGAAGGAGCATACTGGTGGACTAGAAAGCTCTGGGGTATTGTGGAACCAGGTGTAATTTCACCCAGGACTTAATTTCTTCGCTTTATAAAAATCCCGTAATTTGTTTTTTTTTAGTTACATTTTTCTTGGCCCGCACTTGCGGGGGGGGGAAGGGGGGAGGTTGCAGGAGTCCTAAGACTTTGGATTTTGAGCGTGACAAGGGAAGGTGGGTTTCTGGTGGGAGTCCAGATTTACGAGGAACTTTCAGGTTTCTCTAACTCAGGGCAATCCATGGTTTTTATACAGAGGCGTTCTTATGTACAAACATTTATTGAAAGTTACAGTTTCTAAATTAAACTTAACTAAATTATACTGCACTATCTTGTCCCTTACTCTACTCTCTCCCTGTCTTTTTTACATCGTTTCCGTCCACCCTCTTCCTAAACATAACATAACAAATTAAATGTAGTAATTGAGCAAAACCTTTTCTATTTTTTAACCAAAAATTCTGTTCTTTTTTGCCTTTGCGAAATAGAATGGCAAAAGTAGTTTTCAGAGAAGGTTGTAAAGTGGATAAGCCAGGCACAATGGGGTCTTGTGAAGCAGGCGATTTTAAGCCTTGCCCCCTGCGGGGTCTTCCGGCGAGTAGAGCAGGCCAAGGGTCTGCTAGGTAGTAATTGGTGGGTATAGGCGTGGAGGGAGGGTTTGAGAAGGTTAAGTGTGCAGGCAGTAGGGGTTAGGGCCCCCTTCGGGTGAGCGCATGTCGGCCACCAGAAGCTAGGTAGTTGGGGGGCATTCATTTGTCAGACTAAATCAGTGGTTCTTAAGCTTTTGACTTCAATGGACTCTCCCTCAATCATAACTGGAACCCGAGGACCCCCACTGAATCATCATTGGATTTTGGGGATACCATCTGAGCCATTACTGGAAGCATTTTCGAAGATTTGAACCGCAAAACAATAGGCGAAAAATACAGAAATAAGCATTCATCAAACCAATACACAAATTATGAAATATTTTATTTGATTCACAAAAAAAGCTAAAACATTTTTTAACGTGAACATTGGAGTTTTTCTAAATTCAATGGAGGCCGCTCATCTTCCATACTATATTTGGTTTGATTTCAAATTCCATTACATTAACAAAACGTTTTAAAATGTTCAATTTTACATTTTTGCTTCTTTACTTATATACGTTTTATTAATCTGTTAATAATATTTAATTTCCTAAGCAGTTATGAACCCACTCCCAGCACAGGCTTTGTAGATGCTCAGGGGTCCCCGGACAACAGGTTAAGAACCACTGGCCTAGATAGTAGTTAGGTTTGATATAGTCAATCTTTTAGGTACAGAACGACTAACAAAAATGTCCTGGAAGCACTGCAAGCGCTAAAGGATGCAGGGTGGACTGATTTACCTAAACCATCTTTGATCAGGCCTGGGTGCAGAGGCCTTTGCGGCTAATGAGGTGAACTGCAGGTGGGTGGCGGCTGTGATTCTGGACTGCTTGCCACCCAGATCTAAACCAAGAAAAGCCAGCTGTGGGCTGCTTTAGTGGATTAGTGGTGTCCAGGGAGGACACTGTACTGCACCCTGTCAGACCAGAGCCGGTACATCGAGTCGGTCCACAAAGCTTCCTAAACAAAAAGAAGGTCAGGCAGAGAAGTCGGGTGAATCAGACCTTCTTGTGATCTCTGCAGTAGGGCTAGTTTGCTGCCCGGTGGCTGAGATACACAGTGGGGCTGTGAGTATGGGTGCTGTACAGAAGCATCACTTTTTGGAGTTTTTTTTCCATTGTTGTGTCAGTAGCCCTCTGGGCAAACAACTTCCGGAATAGGTAGGTGTCTTTCAATGTGGACAACATGGCTGTGGTTAACATTGTAAATAAACATACAGAGAGAGATTTTATGGTACTATAGTTGTTACGAGTTTTTGTTTTGGGTTGTTTGACAAATGTTACGTTTTGGTTATGACATGTACCTAGAGTCGACAATGACACGGTGGATGCTCTGTCTCGTTCGCAGTGAAGGAGAACTCTGGAACATTGATGTGTAGTAGAAAAAGAATGATGAGGCTAACTGAAGGATCGGTGACTCCATCAACACTGAGTTCGTATTTACAAGCATGGCAGGAATTTATCCAGTAAGGAGCACAGAGGAGGGAGGGGTAGGATGCGGTTTGGTAGACCGCACAATAGATGTGACTAATTTCATTATGTGCTTTATCGAAAAAGGTATGTTACCAGTTTCTATTGCGGGCAAATTGCGTTCTATGGGTGGTTTTCTGGGGTTATAAGCAGTCTGTAGAGGAAATGGGCAAGAGGGTACTGGAAGGCAAAATACAAGAGCCCATGACTTTGACACTGTTACATTAGTTAGTTGTGGATAGAGTGTTTTCAGTGGTAATGGTATGACTGTGCTTTGGAGCGTTGCGCATTTCTGAGTAGTTGAGAGGAAAGGGGTGAGGCAGGGTTGGCAAGGAGATACAAATGCTTGCCTGTGGGTTGGAACTTTTGGTGAGATAAACTAAGACAGATCAGAGAGGACAGGGTAGGCATGTAATATTGAGAAAATACATATGTGTCCAATGCTATGGCGGCAGAAGTTTGAGAGGGGAGTTGGGTATAGCAAAGAGGTAATATTTAAACTCTCAGATGGGTTGCAGTTGTTGGCTTGTCAGGCTCTATCAGTGTTGAGGAAGGCATTACGGTTGCTAAGGGTTACCGCCTGAGGAATTTGGTACTTTTAGGATAGGGGTGACTACGGAGGCTGACTGGAAGGATAGGGAGAACGAAAGGATCAAATTGACGAGGTGGAGGTCAGACTGTTTTAAAAGGTACGTACATCCCAAATTAATAATGTTGGAAGATTGTGGGGTATGTGGTAATTGTTTCTTTTTGTGGGACATTTTCAGGTTATGTGGCTGTTCCGAGAGGACTTAATTTACATTTAGATCTGTGGACATTTTTTTGAAAAATGGACAGCATATCATGCTACCCAGAGGCAGTGGCGTAACGAAAGTTGAGGAGGCCCCCCTGCAAGGGACATGGAGGGCCCCCGCACCGGATTTAATCCGGAGCTCTCAGGCCTGAGTACTGTGCTGAGGGGGCTCCCTGCAGCTCGGGGGCCCCACCGCACCGCGGGGGCCTGTGTTACGCCACTGCCCAAATGTGATACAGCCACCAGTTTGATTTCAGTGACTTGAAAGTGCAAGTAATTTTGGTTTGGGAAGTGGGACATGCGCTGGGGGGCGGGGGCATATTGACTACACTGACAAAATGGCAAAAATGCTGGAGTCCAGATGTGTTTCTGGTAGAAAACGATTAAAAGCCTGGGCTTTTGAAGCAGATGAAACATGATTTGAGAGAAGTGGTGCAATGCTGGTCTAGTACGTCCATAGAATGGACTGAGTTAATGCCTAAGAGACAGTGGCGGGGAACGAAAAAGCCTGAAGCCATAGACAAGTTGCTTAGGAGGTGAAAGAGGGAAATGGGGCATTTTTGCAGAGAGCAGAGGTTTGAGGGTGTGGTGCATGCACAAATACAATATGAGATTCCGCAACTGTTCAGGGAGGATGGCGTACATTTGTCGGAAGTTGGTATGCAGCAATATATTTTGCAGGTTAGAGACACCCTGACATGGTTGTTAGGGGAAATGTTTTTGTGGCATTCCAAAGAAAAGGAAAAGGAGAAGGAGGGCAACGCGCGTGTGTGTGGGGGTGATCCCTTGGGGGATTTTTTTGGTTGGCAGGTTTTTAGACATTTGGTAAGGACAGAAACAAGGTGGGTTAAGCTACGGTATGGTTGGATCAGCTCTTGGACAGTAGAGTTATTGAGTTCAGAGCTGTTTACAGGGTAATAGGTTAAGTGGCCCATAACTGGCTCATTCCAAAAGAGGAAAAAGTTTGCCCTGAGGCTATAGTTCAGTTAGTTCAAGAAGGTTGTCTTTATGGGAGGTACACATGGACAGTCAGGAAAAAAGATGTGTTAGTGAGGATTTTTCATGCATAGGATCTGTAGCGATTTCCAAGGGAAAGATATAATGTGATTATCGGTCTGATTAAAGCAGCCTTTTTCACACACATGATGGTGTCAGTAGTTACTGGAGTACACCATCTCGCCCGATCCAATTTTTTCATAGATCCTCACACCCATTCACGTTCTTATGGTGTAGCCTGTAATTCGAGTTTACAGGACGTCACACCGATTTTGAACCACGTCTGACACCTTGGACATGTGTCATCTGGACAGGAATCAGTGTTTTAGAAACATAGGACTGTTCACAAAAAATCCTCTGTTGCATAAGAAAAATCAGAGTTGGGGTACAGGTGGAAAAGTTAGTGCAGTCTGAACTCTCCAAGCTGCTCTGCTTTATTAAGCTCATGTGCATATATGTTGTAGGAGCAGCAAATGACAACTTCGTGGTCCTGACTTGTCTAGGGCTGAAGTGAAAAGGCAAATGTCTCTTTGACCTGGCATGTGGTGGGTTGATTGATGATGTATCTTTTCTACCGTAAGCTTGTCATGGTCCTCAGCATCTGACTCTCCCCTCTTCCATGTTCAGGGCGGTTTATCTAAAACTCACACATAGGCAGTGTCATATAAATGCCTTTACGGATAGAACGATAGTAGGATTACCAGTTGGCCTTTCATGTGACGCGGTTGTCTTAGACTCTGTAGCTTAGACTCGCTCTGAAAGGACCGTTGAAGGTCGAGTAGATTTAATACATTATAGTTGATTTTGGTGGATCATAACAAAGGATGATGCCACGAAACTGACCAATACCGTAAAAGTATGATCTTTTCTTCTTCTTTTCGATTATTAAGCAGAGTGACTTTAGATCTTGGTCCTGAGGAATGCCACAAACTTTTGTAGTCAAGGAAGGCAGAAACATGTTGACCATTAAATAAGGGAACATCCATACCCCTTATCACTTAGCTTGGTTTTTAGTTCTATCCATTGGGGGCACCAGAATAAAAGTTGTCCTGCCAACCATGACATAGTTTTAACTCACTTTAATTGTTTTGATTTTTGCACTCTGCCCCTCCCTCCCCATATAAGAAATAAGATCTGCAGAATTAGTGACAACTCCCGCTCCTCTCTTGCGAGAGAGTCGTAGCCCACACTGGTACCGTGAGGTTCCAGTGTGAAGAGGGGACCGAATGATGAAGCATGTCACCCTTGGGTAAGTGAGGGTTCTCGTCTTAACACAAAAGTGCTTTACAATCCCTCCTCTTTTTCTTTTTTTACCACCCACGTACATAGTGTGAGTTTCAGGATAAGGAGTAGAACGGTTGTAGTGGGTAGACAGTACTCCAATTAGGCCCTCCCTTTTATGTGAGTTTATAGTGTCATATAAATGCCTTTAAGGATACAACAATGATAGTAGGGATTACCAGTTAACTTTTATACCATATGCATCCGACAGTGAACCTTTTCAGGGAATGATAGTGAAAATTCTGCAAAGTTTGAAAAATGGAATACAATTCTCTGTGGGCAGTTATTTATCGACAATGAGTGCAAGTTGTTTATATTAGGCAAAAAGGGGGTTTCTGATTCAGGGTTTTTCTCACAATAAGTTATGGGCAGACAGGTTTAAAACCTTTGGGACTCTTTCCTTCAGGACTATTAGATGGGTTTTTTAAAGGCCACATCCTATTAAAGGCCAGTAAAGTAAATGTCGCCAGCTAAGAAATTGTCTTGTATCCATTTCATGCTGGTCCACTTCTGTTACAGATAAATCTGGGGGAGGGAAAGCTCATAGGACTTTAAGTTTTGCATTTGCCAATCTTAGTATCAGTGGCGGCTCCTCCGCTAAGGCAGAGGAGCATCACCCCACTGCTCGTTGAGCAGTGCAAAAGAAAAAATATATATAATAATAAGAGGTTATTACCATTTTATTTTTCTTTGAGAGATTCCAGCCAAGTTGGGCGGGGTTGGGCTCGCCACCGTCAGAGGGAGCAGAAGTGGTTTGCACTCCCTCCCTAAGTGTGCATGACGGCTTAGCCAGTTCTCTGGGGCCGGCCAAACAGTCATGCGTACTTGACATGTTCTCTACTGGGCTGTGTTGCACAGCCCAGTGGAGAACATGCCCAGCCTCCCGGGTACTGTCTCAGCGGCCAAACAGGCCGCTCAGACCAATCACGACACTGCTCCCGCAGAGTCGTGATTGGTTTGGGTGATTCCGGTGGCAGAGAGCGAGAGAACGGAGGAGAGACGTGCGGCGAAGAATAAGGTACTTTTTTTTTCATGCCACCACCCCTAAACCGAGGCAGCCGACACTGCTTAGTATGCATCATTAAGATGAAAAATCCAGGATTGGCAGACAATTTCATTCATGAATTGGGGTCACTGGCAGCTAAGCTCAGTGTTGCATCTATGGATGCCTATGGGGAGCCCTAACATGCACCTGCTTGTAGACCTATCCAGCTGTTCTGTGACCAGCCGAGCACTTCACAGCAGCAAAACACTAATGGAAAATACTAATATACCATCACTTTTCCTCCCTTAAGTAATACTTATTTCTATCTATCTTACACACCATTGCACCAAGGTAGCACTCATGCCAAGATTCAAATCTTTCTCTATGTAGTGCATTGAAGAGATAACCTTAAATTCAACATTGCGGGTAAAGGTCAGTTTAAAAAAATTACTCTGCTACCAAGATTTCAACACTCGACAATATGCGCTATACTCTGTAACGTGAACAGGGCATGGTGACCAACATTACATAAAGTTAGAATCTGGGTGTGTATACACTTTACTTCAAAAAGCCGTTATATAGTGGACCTTCGATTCATTTCAACAATAACAAAATTTATTGGTAAAGCGAAATTCAGTGTGTGAAATTAAAGCTGCACATGGATAGGTACAGAGCTTATGGTAGTAGAATACTTAAATTCGAAGCATTACATGAAACAAAGAAAGCTTCATATGTATCCCTGTGTTCCCCTTCACAGTTTCGTGTCTTTTTAGACTGTCATAGCAATGATTCAAGCTGTCACCATAAATTCTCCAAGATGTACTCAATAATAAAAGGCAGTATGCTATTGGTTTCGGCTGTTTATAAATTAACTCTGGACAGTGATGTAGGGTGCATGATGAGACCGACAGACGTAGAGTAAAATAGGTAATAGAAATTAAAATTAAAGTGTTCTATGTGGCAAGGTCTCTAATAGCTTAGCCATCTAAAAATTGATCTTAACTTAAGACCTTCTAGCCGAAAGTGTTATGAAAGCTGTGAATGAGGAATCTCTCATTGTGCACTTGCTCAACAGCTTGTTCCAGACATTTTGTGGCATAGGCTGTGGGACTGCTGCAGAGAGGCAGAATTCTACCAAGAAGTTTTTCCTCAATTAAACTGAGCAAAAGATCACAATTAGTAGTTTTACGTAACCCTGTATCGAGTTCAATAATTTAAAAGGTGCACAAAATGGTGATCTTTGGTCATAGACCAAAAGCATGTGCTGAAGGTGTGGCAATCTCTATCAGTGAATGAGGGGTTCTTAGACATAATGACTATTGCCCACCATAAAGGGATTTTTGCCCATCTGCTGCACGTCTTGTTGTTTGTGTGAGAGAGAGGGAAGGAAAGTGGGTGTGTTTGTTTTTGGTAAGCATATGCTGCTGCCACCTGTCCCAATATATTTTTCATTGTGTTAGAGAGGTCTGCATCCATGCTGAACCTGTGTTGTGTGTTAATGTAGCTTGTTGAACTCCCTTTCCCTATACAAAAACCAAAACGGGAAGCATTAACAAAGGAGAGTGCAAGGTCTAAGGTGGTGCGTGCAAGGAGCAAGTATAAGGAGCAGAGTGAATGCAGGGTGCTTGGCAAAACTCCAAGGTGCAATGGGTGTCTTGAGAAACAAAGGAAGAAAACAGGTTGCAACGGACGGATAACTGGGTGCAGGGCTCAAGTGGGAGTAGAATTTGCAGGGAGTCTGCAGCATGGAAGGGTGAAGAGCAGACTGAATAAAAACACTCCTTACACCCATTGATCATGCATAGCGTAATCAGTAGCCGTATATCCTTTCACCACACCTACACAATGAACAGGTACCATATGAGCATAGATCTTGCAATCTTCCCTTGTGCACACAGGCACAAAGAGCAGCACAGCAGGCTTCACACAAGGGCTCACACACTAACCCACACTCGCATTCACACACACACACGTATCATCAGAGTAAGCTTCTTTCGCACTCAATTGGGCTTTGGGGGACAGCCGGCCAAAGGAAGGTCTGTCCCCCTGAGGTATTGGAAGGGCGCAGTGTAGATGACTGTGCTCTTTGGGCTACATCTGGTAAAAGATGTAGCCCAAGGGATACATAGTCTTCCATTTTGGGCTGCCACCCACCATTTTGTTGTAGGTGTACACGGTGGCAGCCCATGTGAGAGTAGGGTCAATTTTCTTAGAGTTATATTGCCCTTTAGCGATAGTGAGGTCTAGTTAAATGTCCGCATTGTTACCCCCTTTGTTGGAACTTTACCCTCGTTGTGGCAATGAAGGATGAGCAAGTGGAGGAGAGCTCTCTGAGGCCGGGCGCTTGGATCTGTTGAGTGACAGCGCTGCAGCCGCACAATCGGCGCAGTCACCGAGGCGGTGTCTAGCTGGGTGGCGACTGCCATTCTGGCATGCTCGCCGTCTCAGGGCCCAGCAGCGGCCCAGGTGAGTGTGAGAGGCCGCACGCGAGCTTGCAGTGCAGCCTTGTTGGCTCAGGAGGGCGAGGCGGGGCGAGGGCTGGGCCGCAGGGCATAAGCAGCTTATCTATGGGAATGTAGGAGTGGGGGGAGCCACCAATAGAAATGGCATGAAAGGAGGCAAAGTGTCCCGAGGCAAGGGACAGAGTGCCCAACCAGACCGGTGGTTGTTGGAGGGACGGGAGGAGTCCTCGGGGCAAAATTGACAGGTGGGAGAAAGGCTGCAGGTTGGGGAGGAGGGTGTGCAGGGCCATCTTGGGGGCACTGATTTAGTTTTGGGGCAGGCCTAGGACAGGGATGGGGATTTATTCCCACCCGGTGGTGGGCATGAGTTTGGAGGCCAGAGGGGAAAAGTGGGGCCAGGCACAGGAGGGGACCGGTGAGGATGACATTGCTGGCTCCTATGACATCGGGAATAATGGTAGTGGGGGGAGGGGGATGTCAGGCCTCGGTTCTTGGGTCGGGGAACAAGCTGTGTGCCGTCTCCACATCAAAGAAGGAGGTGGGGGAGGAGCGTAGCAGTCTTCAGGGGCCCTGCGAGGAGGCTGTTGCCAAGCATGGGACGCAGAGCGGAAGGGCTTCGGCGATAGTGGCAGCCATGCTTGAGTGGAGTGATGGCGAGGGGTTGGAGGTGGTGTGGGGGTTCCCCCCCCCCCCGAAACCTAGCAAGGTGTATGTTAGGCAGAAAGGTCTACAGAGTAGTGTAGTTTTGGGGGGAGAGGGGAGATCTAGAGCAGCCAGCAGTTTTTTCAGGGCACTGTATGCCGGACCTACTTTCTTCATTCCAAGTCCACAGAAAGCGGCAGGTTCCAAACTCGGGAGAGCACAGTGCAGCTCGTACACCCCAGGGGGAAGAGAGGGCGTGGCCCAGAACGGGCAGCCGGACGCCGTTGTGGGACCCGGCGGCATACCTTGCCACGGCACGCACAGGAGAGGAAGGGAGCCGCGTTGGTGGAACGCTTGAGTGGGTTTGGTACGGCCCCTCAGGGACTGATGAACATTAGCTCTGAATTTGGGTGCCAAGAGCCACAAGATGTGTCTGCAAGGGCAAGCGGGCTGGCTGGTCACGTATGGCAAAAGGAAGTCTTAGATTATGGAGACAAAAGTCTCAAAGCGGAAGAGATTGTGGAGACAGGTGGACAGAACGTCCTGCTGCCGCCAATGGAGCGGGTCAGGGGGGTTGAACTAACCCCACGTCTAGCGCTGTTTTTCGGGTTCCTTTCCGGGATCAGCGACGCCCAAAGGACAATCTAAAGGTGTGACAGAAGCATCCACTGGCAAGGCAGCAGGCTTCGGAGCAAGCACCGTTCTTACGACCAGGTAAGAATGCCAATGAGGTACAGGGTCCAATAATGGTCTCAATGGGGGTGGATGCGGGGTGTGAGTGGGAGCAAAAGGCAAGACTGAGTAAGGGTAAGTATGTTAAGGACATGGGTTCGGTACAGAGAAAGCAAAAAGGGATGGGGTAGACGCATGGCTGAAGTCGGACACAGCTCCGTAGATGACCATAGAGATGGCAAAGTCCAAGGAAGTGTCCACCAAGGTAGGGGAAAATGACAAAATGGGGACAAAAGGAAGGCCGAGGACGCAGTAGGGAAAGAGAGTAAGGAGTTCAAGATAAGTAAGCTCCCAAATATGGGGGTTACGAAGTCGCTAGGGGCAAGCTTAATGTTTTCACCCAAGGAGAGCATTTGGAAGGGCGAATATGTTGAAATGTTCAAACTCCTACATAAAGAACTCAGGGCAAAGGAAGGCTCAAAAGAGGATGAGTATGAGCTTGCTAAGTGCCCGATGGTACCAATGACCATTGAGAACTGGACGGTGGCGTTCCTCAAATACGTCAGTGTGTACTGCAAGAAATATCTGGAGAGGAGTGTAGCATTATTCAAATATATGGATGTCATACGCAAAGCACAAATATCATTTCACGGTAACACCTGGGCGCAGCATGACAAGGAGTTCCGGGCACGCATGTCATGGGACCCCGAAGCCCAATGGGGGGAGTTGGACACAGACCTATGACAGCAGACAATGGGATCAGCTAAATTTGGGGAAACAATTTTCTCAGCCAATGGTTTGCCAATTGTTTACCACCCCTTTCAGTCCCGTCCCACCGAGGAGGGCTGGCTAATTCCAGTAAGAGCAAGGGAGGACCCCATGGGGCATGTTGAGATTTTAATAAGGGCATGTTTACAAGGGAGTATTGTAGATTTCGGCACAAATACTTTAAGTGTTCAGGGAGACACCCCCCTGGTCAATTGCTATGGGAACACCAGGGTTGTGTTGGGATCTCAACAGGGAGGCCAGAGCTTGCAGTAACAACAGAATTCAGGGTGAGCAGAAGAGTCTAATGCGGTAGCTCTGGGGGGAGAGGGGCACAGGGACCTCAGGGGAAAGGCTCATACTCCAGTTAAGCTAGACAGGCTCGAGTTTTGGTTGGGATCTTACCCGAACAGGGAGGATGCCCGTACCTTATCGGAAGGGTTTACATGGAGTTTCAGGTCGGGGTACACTGGCCGGAGAGCGTGGTGGTGGGCAGAGAATTTGAGGTCAGTTAAAACAAATCCACACGTAGTGCGCAATAAGCTAGCAAAGGAAGTGCGGGAAGGGAGGATGGCTGGACCTTTTGACACTTGGCCCTTGGAGAATCTGATCATTATCCCGGGTGGTGCCCAAAAAGGAGGTAGGGCAATTCCGGCTCATTCAACACTTGTCATGGCCTGAAGGCTACTCAGTCAGTGATTTAATTGGGGATGAATTGGCATTGGTGGTCTACTCATCTGTGGACGTGGCTATGGCCATGGAGGAACAAGCTGGGCCAGGAGCCTTTATGGCAAATTGTGACTTTAAGTCAGCATTCCTTGCTACCAGTAAACCCAGAGGATTTTCAATTGCTGGGTATCCAATTTGAGCGGTCCTGGTATGTGGATAAAGCCCTCCCGATGGGATGCTCGGTTTCGTTGGCCATCTTTGAGTGCTTCAGCACGTTCCTGCAATGGCTTTTCATAGAGGGAACAGGTCACAAGAAGGTAACACACTATTTCGATGACTCTTTCATGGTAACGGACTCCAGTTCTGCAGACTGACAGTGGCTCCTGGCTAGTTTTCCGGAGCTCATAGAGGACGTGGGGGTCCCTCTGGCCCCAGAAAAAAACTGTGAGACCAGTGACTACCATTTCCTTTCTAGGAATTGAATTGGATGCAGTGGCAAGAGAAGAAGTTGGGCATGCAGGTCCTATTAGACATAATGTTGGCAAAACCAAAAGTCTTGGTCAGGGAGGTGCAAGTGCTCTTGGGACACCTAGATTTTGCGTGTAGAGTGGTGTGGGTGGGTAGGACCTTCTGCAGAAGGCTAGGCTTAGCACTGGCAGGGCTGTCACCATCACGTTAGTTTGTCTGCAGGGGTTAAGGCAGATCTACGAATGTGAAAGAGTTTTTTGGACTCATTCAATGGCATTCCGATGCACACACTGAAGGAGGTTGACTGGGACATGCAAATCTTTTCAGATGCCTCAGACGGTACGCTTGTGTGCGGAAGATTGGCCGGATGGCTGGAAGAATGGAGGACATAGCATTGCGTTTCTTGAGTTTTTCCCATTAGTAGTAGCTGTCACACTGTGGGGTGCCTGGTTACAACACAGGAAAGTGCTTTTTTAGAGTGGACAACAAGGCTGTGGTGCAGGTAGTTAACTGACAGTCAGCAAGAGATGCACAGGTCCTCAAGTAGCTGAGGGTTTTTGTGTTTGAATGTATAGAACTAGATATATAGAGCTAGACTTACTAGGTGTGGACAATGACATTGCAGATGCTTTGCCTCATTCACAGTGGGAGAGGTTCCATGGATTGGCCACGGAGGCTGACAGGGACAGAACTCGGATGCCATCGGAGTTATGGACAGTGGGAGATAGAGGATTTGTCAACTGGTAATAATGTCCTTGGCGGAATCTACGCGTAAAGCATATTATCAAGTTTGGGGCGAATTTTCGAGCTCAGGAGCTCGTCACTGCCGGAGGGAATGGCAGAGCTTTGGGAATGTGGTGCAGTTTATACTGCGGCTGACTGAAAAAGGTTTATCCAGAGTTACAATTTCAGGAAAGTTAGCAGGCATTGCCTTTATGGGGAAACTGTTTTGGGGTTATGCGCCTTCGGTGGAAGAACTGGGTAGGAGGATGTTAGAGGGTTGGACTAGGGAGCACGTAGGTCTGAACAGAGAAGGAAGGCCCTTTCTTGGCAAGTTTTCTGTGGAGTGAGTCATAGTCTGCCAGGGATTTGTCATTCACAGGTAGAAACTCTTTTGTTTTCCACACTAATGTTGTGGATGTTTTTTTGGAGCTTTTCGGGTATCAGAGTTGTTGGGGGGACGAGGAGTGCCGGGTTTGCAGTGGAAAGAAGTCAACTTTAGGCAGGACGGGGTTGAAATTCAATTGCTTGTGTCTAAGACTGACCAGCGGTCGTGAGGAACCACAGTATGTTTCCAGGTGCAGGGGGGAGAAGTTTGCCTGGCAGCATGGGCCACAAAACTCAAGAGTCAGGCAAGGGTGCAGGAAGGTCCAGTCTTCACCCACCAACACGGGGAGCAAGTGACTTCATTCCAGCTATTGGCAGTCTTGAGGAAAGCTGTGACATCATTGGGTTTGGCAGCTGCCGACTTTGACATGCACTCTTTCAGGATTGGGTCGGCGACAGAGGCAGGCAGAAGGGCGTGGTCTAGGAAGCAAATAATGGGACTAGGCAGATGGTCGTCAGAATGTTACCGGAGGTTTGTCAGAGCTGAGGTTGGGAAAGGGGGTGCAGCTTTTTCGCAATTATGTGTTTACACTGTTTTCTTTTGCAGGCTCAGCTCTGGACCCCCTGACTGCTTTCTTGTAGGTGTGAATTGTTGGGTATTCCTGCATAAAATGGGCAGAACGGGCAGCGGGGAAGAGTGCTCGAGGTGGGAATTTGGCTTTTCTAGATAGCTCTTTGTCCGTCGAGTGGTTCGGGAAAAGGGGCATGAGGTGGCGGGAGTTGCTGCCAAATCTCAACAAGTTGATGAGGAAGGATACTTGTCCGGATATCTTGATGACCAATGTGGGAGAGAATGATATGATATTGGAGAAGGGCCTAGAATCACTACTATCCATGAAGCGGGACTTGAGAGAAGTAAGAGCTCAGTGGTCAGGGTGTTTTGTAGCCTGGACGGAGTTTATTCCTAGGTGTTGGAGAGGTGTGGTCAAGCCTTCAGCTATAGATAAAGCCTGGAGAAAGTTGAATAGGCAAATTAGACGTTTCTGTAGGGACGAAGGTGTAGGGGATTGCAGCATGTGGACCTACGTTACGAGGAGGTTGAGTTTTTCAGGGATGACAGCGTGCACCTCTCAGAGTATGGCGTTGAGGAAGTTTTTAGTTAGAACCTTGCGGAGGCAGGAATGAATTGTCAGTAGATTGTCAGTTAGTGGAAAAAAACTAACTGCACACCGTACTTGGCTGCCGGTTGTGTGACATACTCTGCGGAACACGGTCTACATACTCTATTTGCTAAATACCAGAAGTAACTGCCGCTTGTTGAATTACGCAACCGTATTTAAGAACATGGCTAAAATACGGTTTGGCTGTATCCCTACTTGGAATGTTTGAAATGAAATTGGCTGTATGAATTACCTGTCTTTTACCGTCAGATAATTTTGGAAATGTGGATGGTTCTCTGTGACGTTGTGGACTAAAATTGGTGACACTGACGATATACTCTTCTGAAGAAGCCTTGTACTGGCGAAACACGTTGGCTGCATGTTTTCTGCTTACGTGTGAAGTGAAGCACGAATAAAAAGAGCACATTCAAGCAGAGGATTACCTTGTCTTATTTATATTGGCTCATACTGTAACTTTGTTTAAACATTTGTTTTTGGTTGTCTCTCGAATATGTGTAAACAATTCGTATGTTCGACTAAATGGTAGCTGGTCGTTAGAGGTGGGCAACTGCTTTGCTTTTTAAACACTGTGACTACATTAGGTAGTGCAGCACTGAGTTCCGTGGCTGCCAAAATCTGTTCGGCTTTTATTTATTGTGTGATTTTGATAGACTTTTTTTAAGCTATATATATATATTGTATGTCATTGTTACTTTAGATTTTCTGGGCCTGTTTATTGTCGGTCAATAAAATTAATTTTTTTATAAACAATGCTTTAAAATACGCCTAGCTGACGTGGAAAATTTTGCCTAATGACAATCATATTCATTTTATTTGTATTCATTTTTTTTTATATAGCACAAACTTGGCCCACGTTCATTAGAGCCCTTTACATGACACCAGAATGCATTACACATGTCTCTGGAAACATTACTTATGCTCTAGAGAGAGAACTCTGAGCTCCTCTGTGCAGATCACACCACCACATAGCTGTAGGGTAACTCAGTGCATGGAATACCTGCTGGGGAAATCGTTTTGCAGCTTCCAAGCCACAAATTTGAATTAAGGGGAGACTCCCTGCCTCTCAGTCTTTTGAATTTGTTAAAATGAGTGCTCAATAAATAGGGTTTGTTATTGCATCTACTACTAATATTGATTTACACTTGAAATAACAGTAGTTTGAACTTGCTGTTTTGTGGCTAATGGCGATTATACGTTTTATATCGTTTAATTTTTGCTGTTCCTGTTCAAGCAATTGCATGGTCTGTGGCCCCCTGATTCCTATCGATCTCTTATTCTGCCTTAGTCTCTTTGTCAGGGTATCTCCTGTCTTTCTCTATCTGTCCACACGTGTTTCTGCCAACCTTTCTTTTTCCCTGTTTATCTCTTCACTCTCTCTTTTCCTGTCACATTCTCTCTCTGTTTGGCTGCAACTCTCTCCCACCTCCACAGGCAGACAGGTCTACCTCAATAGGAGGGTATCCCACTAATATTATCCTGGTACTGATTTAGGCCACAAATCATGAAATTAATATAATCACATCATCCCACATAGTTAACAAAATATCAGGGATAAACTGAAGAATTCCTCTCAGCCACAGCTGTCAGGTGGACTCCAACCTCCTGAAGGGACCTTGGTGGCAAGTAGTGCATTACATGGCAATACCATAACACCTCCCCTAAAACCTTCGCCTAGATCTCCCTGTGTGGCCAAAATATACCCAAAATAGATGAAAATATTGAAAATAATGAAAATACTTTGTGGCCGGGATAATTTGTGTAGAATTGTAAAAAAAAATCCAGTCTCTCTTGCAAAATTAATTAGTCAAACATGGTTTGCCTGCATCATAGCTCCTGTGATCAAGTTCCTGCTATGAAACTTTGATATATAAGCACTGTACACAAATATATACGGCACATATTTGAGATACACGAATGCAGTTTACTCTTGACATCTAATCAGTCACACGAAACAAAAATAATCAGTTTTTCACATCTTTCTGGGAAATATGCAAATATTCTACAAGGCGTGTGTGTCCAATAAGCTTAATCCACAAAGGAGAAGTTCTGGGTGGAAACCTGACAAACTTCCAAATGAAAACGGTGACCCGGTAATTGTAAAAAGTATTGTGGGTCACAGTATCCTACAGTGAGTTAATATGATGTCCGCTGTGGCACCTTAGTTCTGTCCTGGCTTCTGCAAAATTGTATGAATCTTGTCAAATTGCAATATTTCCACGTGATTCTGTTCCATTAGCTGAAACGATTGTGCACAGTTAGCAAACGGGCTATAAAACCTCACTAAAAAAATCTGTATTTAGGAACATCGTCTTTCTTCTCTAAATACACCGAGCAAAAATGATTTATGGTACACGCCTGAGACGAAAATGGCTGACAACACATGCCTCATAAAGGTGTGATGGACCAATCCTCACAGGGCGTTACTCAACATCCGCCCTGCCACGTTTTGCCACACCCAGAGCAGGTGTTCTGTTTTTGTTTCTTTTCCATGATGAGTACAGTCAACAGAATACCTTTTACATAATAATTATTACTTAAGAAAAACGGAAGTGCATTCAGAGATGTCTATAAATAACACGCACGTGTGTTTATTTTTCAAAGAGGCACGTGCAGGAAACTTACTATGATTATTTTTTAATACAAAGGTGGAATTATAGGATTTGAAGACGATATTTAGAATTGTACACACTGAATCTTCACACGACAGATATGCATCTTCTTAATATCAATGGATATCTTGTGCACATTTGAGAGACGATCTGAAAATCCGTCTTTTTTTTTTTATTCCTAGGTGGGACAACAATCCGAGCACTATAAAATGATGCCCATCTCAAGGTTCAATTCATTACATACGTGCACCAGATTCTAGTTAAAATTTCAAACAGAACTCTAGTTAAAACTTCAGACAGACTGGTGCATCAGAGAAAAAGCAGAGAAAAAATATATTAACATGCCACCCCAATGCCTGGGCTGTGTTGGTGGGACTGGGCCATGCTCAGTCAAATCTCACACGAGCAGGGAATTCCTAGGATAGGAAAGTATTGAAGAGAAGGATTGGTGACCCTGGCTGAACAATCTAGGTGTTGTGGGTTTACGTGAAAGACTGGCCCTGAAGGTTCTTGTGCACCGATGAAGCCCTAGCTTGACTTTTGTATTTACTACTGGTGTAGAGTATGGAGCTGAAGAACATATTCATTATGTTTAAGTGGACTATAAATGTGATTGTCAGTGAAAGGCTGTGTGGAGCACATTATGAGCCTACAGTCACTGTGTTTTCAGTGAATTATCATATTTTGCAAAGCTTTGGAGCTTTGATGGGATACAGAGTGGTAGTAGGCTAGTTTGGCATTTCCATCAGCACTGGAATAGGTATAGGACGTGGAAGGTCCTGAAACAGGTAATTCTGCAGAGAAGCGTGGTACTTTAAAAAAGGACGTGACTTTTGGAAATGTAATGCTGTTTAGTGATTAACTTGTAGGCTATGGATGTGGTTGTGTCCCCAAGATGTCCTTGAGGATATGGTCTACTAAAATGTCAGCTGTGGATTTAGTCTAGTGGCTTAGATGTCAGGTGTGGTCTAGTGAACAAGACTCAATAAAGATAGAGACAAAAGAATGAAAGCTCTATTAGCGGCTTCCTCATTTGACCAAACTGTGGGGCCTTGGACAAATCGTTTTAACTTCTTACTTCTCATTTATCTTGGCTTCCGTCAAAAAACTGCCCACCAGAGTTTTAACCTTTGTAAAAAAAAAAATTGTGAACATTTAAAATAACCTGTTATTTATAAGTCATTCAAGTATGGATTTGCCTTTGTGAATGAATCAATCATCCAGTATCAGGCATTAGCCTAACTGTGCACAAAGTATTTATAGAGGTTGGGAGACATTGCAATTTGCCCAATATTGGGGCATGAAGGTGGCGAATCATTTTATCACCTGCTAACATAGGGAAAAACAAGAAAAACATGTTTGTTGCTTTAGAAAACGACAACAAAAATATCTAACTCATTATGAACCGTATTTTTTTTCACCCTCTAAAGATAATGTGGAGCAACAGGAAATCAACTGAAATATCTTCCGGTGAATAACCTTTAAGGTCATAGGAAAAGTATTCCAAGCATTTTTTGCATGAAGTATATATAGGTCAGGCCATCTTATGTCATATCAGTGTCTGGCACAAATGAACGAAATTATATTTGACATGTTACTGGTTAATGCAACCACAACTCCCAATTTCCAAGTCAACCACTTAGCTTTCTGGAGCTAGATTTTACCACATTGGCAACATCACCTTAATTATTACTATATTGCGCTACTATTAGGGAAAGGAAATGCCTAATGCACCTACCATTGGGGGTGATAGTAGACTGTCCCTACAAACAGCAAGTGTGGCTTACAAATTTCTTGCAGTGGCCAATTTTGAGTTACGCAAAACATTCTACTACAGTTCTTAAGTGACTGGGGAGAAAAACCTGACATTTGGGATGCAAAGAACATTTTGGGTCCCAGGCTTATGTGAGAAGCTTGTGACCAATGAAAAGCTCCTGAATGGGTTGATTTGTGGGGACAACAAGGATGCTGTTGCATTCTCTGTAATGAGGAGACTGTAATAAAGTAGGTTTCAGATAGGTATCATGAATTTAGTAGTATTACTGTTAGGAAAACCCAGGTGAGAGCGAGAGGTGATCTCTTGATCTCCAATATGGAGGTCTCTATAGGCTACATTCAACCGCAAAATGCTCTGCCACTTTCCTTGACTTTAACATGATCTACCAGAACCTGGTGTTATTTGGTAGTGACCTCAGTTCCTCAGCATGACCATCCAAGTAAAGACTGAAACCAAAGGAATCTCTTCGAACTGAGATAACAACTTACACAGGCCTGGATCTCAGTACAGATGCATTGTGTGCCATAATCAATTGCTGACTCAGTCACTGCATGCCATCTATGCTAGTCAACCTGACTACCAACTGAACATATGTCTTTAAGTAAGAAGTGGTGGCCACAAAACTCATAACTGCTCCTAAAACAAAGGGACCATTTTGCCAATGGCACTTGCTCCAAGTAAAAGTCAGGGTTCGTTTTGAAATATTCTATGGATCTAAGACTCCTTGTTTTTGGCTAGTGCATCTACTCAATACCACCACAGCAAAAGCCCTCCAACATCCTCTGAAGGGCCCTCAGTAATACAAACATCCTCAGGCTCGCCGCTCCTACACCTGAACATGTTGGTAAAGTAAAGAGATGCTTCTTCATCCGAGCCCTAAAGATGTGGAACACCCAACCTCCCCTCATTAAAATCCATACTGTTCATCACCTTTTTCGGAAAGACCATGAAAACACTCCTTACCTCCCACCTCAAGAAGTGAACACTCTACTTAACTGGATAGACAACAGTGTCTTGGAGGAAGCTGGCAGCGCTTGTTTACAAGTCACATAAATGCAATCAATACAAAAAAGGGATGATGATGCATGTGCTAATCATACCATGAGAGAATTTCCAGAGTCATTGATTATTAAAAAAGCATCACTGCAAGAGGAAAGGATGCCTCAAAACGGACAGTTTACTTTTCGCCTATAGCCTGCACCAATGAGAGGAAGTTTTCACAAAGGAATTAAATGCTGCAGAAGTAAGAAGTATTCAGTATCGAAGGAAAATATCCCCCAACACATCTGTACTGGTATAATTTCCATTTCACCAATCTAAAGATCATGATCAAAGATCAGACCACACTCTTGCCGTATTTGATCACGAATTTCACACCCTCCTCTATTTAAAGAACAAACTCTCCCACACTGATCGACCCTCTCCATCACTGTAGCCGCTCGTATTACTCAGCCCTCTTATTCATCCTCCTAAACCACTGTCCAGTTTTATCTGTCAAACATCTTTCACATTCATCCTCACTGCCCCACACTCCTTCTGTGTCCTCTGTGATGGAGACTCTCCTCAAATCTCCATCTTAAAGGTCTTTTATTCTACCCTCTAAGCCACAGGCACTTCTAATGCCCTGTTTCAAGCCCTACTCATGAAGCAACTACCTCCGTTTCAGACCCTTCTCACTCTGGATCTACTAAGACTTGTAAACTGATCAAACAAGATACACCTTTATGACAACCTTAAATTTCACCAATCCTGACAACCCAGCTTACACAACCTAAACATGGCTCAGAGAGCTGAATGACCCGAAGTACTGCTAATGCTGTCGTTACCTGTATTTTAAACTTCTACAGTAATTACCCTCAATGCTCGGCCCTGTACACAAGATCCCTTATGGCTAAAATTGACGTCCTCGATCCTAATAATCATTTCTTTGTCTGACTCTCTGGACGGATCAACATCTCTATGACGGCCCAACATGGAAATGTCAATAATAATCCATCTATATTTGTAAAGTGCGAACTTATCACCCCTTAAAGTTTCAAGGCGCTGGGGGCAGGGAGATTAAATGGGCTATTGCCCAGAGTCACATGGTGTGGAGCTGAGCTGCCGCCAGCAATCGAACCGTGAGCCCCGCACTCCGGGGTCAGCTGCTCTGGCCGCTGCACCACACCCACCTACTGTTTCCTCCACTTCGACTCTTCCAGAACTCACTCAAGTCTATCCAGCGCAGCAACAGAGAACCTCACCCAATTAGATTTACTCATTCGTTTTCAGAAAATTACATTAAAGATCGGGTCCTTTCTTGCAATACATCTGGTACTCATACCTCAAGCATTTTGTAGGTATATAAGTCATTATGAGAGAAAGATATCCTCAGCCCTCTTACAATAGAATCGGGACAGAACCCTGAAACCTGATTTAATCCCCGTTTAATGCAACTCCCATGTCCACAAATAAGCACTTATTTCTCAAAAGTGTTCCACTTATTTGCAAAACAGCACCCATACTTTGTCTAGAAATTGCAGATTTGATTAGCTCGGAAAATCCAGACTCACATTTTGTGAAGGAAATGTGGCTAACCAATATCATGCAGCCAGTAACTGATCTCCTGTTACGAGCAGGCTGTACAATAATACATCTGGGAGGGAAGGAGAAATCATGTAAAGTTGTTGCCTTGATACATTAGATCAGCCATCCAAAGCATGTATCTAAATATTGAAACGTCCCCAACATTCCAATGCCTATATACTGAAATATGATCTGCTAAATGGATACCTATTTTCCACCTCATCAATTATGCCCCAGGTGACATGGCATTATTTATTGAACAGCTGATGGAACTTTTAAAAGATGGGGCCAATTCTGCTGCAAATAACATCTTCGTAGGCGATTTCAATATACAAAGGATTTCAGTCTACATATGGGACACCAGAATGATCTGAAAATTATCAATTAACCCACTTTCTGAAAAACAACTATCCAAACGGCACCCATGCATTTGAAAGTTTCAACTCTAGGCCACATAATCGCAAACGCCGGTTCCATCAAGAGTGAAAATCCAATTCCAGAGAACTGGTCTGATCACTTTCTGTTTCCCTTTACCCTTCTCTGCACCAAGTCCTATGTTATGAGTCAAGCTAAGAAACTAAAAGTATGGCTACCTAACTTTAACAACATCAACAGGACATCAACTGGAAAATAAGATTGCAGCAAACTTTTAGAATCACAGATTGGAACATGACACAACCATGATGATAGACCTTTGTAATTCTATCTTGACTGAAGCGTCAGATGAACTTGCCCCACTTGAGTTAAAAATGCTGAATAAAAACAAAAGTTACCAATAGTTGTCTAGAGAATTAAATAAAAAAATGAAAATACTAGGCACGAGAGAGAAAATATGGCGATAAAACCTATTTTCTCCAAACTTTGCAAATCTAAGATCCAACCTTAAAAAAGTCTGCAAAAAACACATCATTGAGATCTAGACTTCCTTTATCAAATTTGAAATCAGTGTTGTGGAAAATCGATCTAAGAAACTTATTTTCGACCTTGTCAAAAGATGTATCAACCCTACAAATATCATTACACTAAGAATCTAAGCAAAACCCAGAGAAACTCTTCATTTTCTTCCAAGACAAAATGAGAACGATAGAACGAGACCTCTCCTCTGACTATTTTGACATTTCCTTTCATACCTTAAAATACAAACATAGTGAGAAGGTCATAATCCCAAGATATATCACAAGCAGATATGAAAAAGACCTTTCCAGATCTGAAATCATCCCTCACTTTCAGGTCCTGTCCCAGACAAATTGCTGAAAGACATCAGCCCATCCCTTATTCCATTCCTAATGACTGCAGTCATCCTTCCTGAAACACGGCACAGTTAGTGTTGTACTGAAAACTGGCTACATCACCCATTAGTCAAAGAATATGGAGCAGACCTGAATAACTTTCAGTAGATTTCCAACCTCTCTTGCCTTGATAAAATTCTGGAGAGCTGTGAAATAATTAACAATTTCCATCGAAGAAAATAACCTCCTTGATGATACAGTCAAACTTCTGATATGTCTTCTGCACAGAGTCTGTTCTGGTACACCTAGTGAACGATGTGTTCCACACCCCAGAGAAAGGAGAACCATGTCTACTTATCCTTTTCCACTTGCCAGAGACAGCTGCTCAGTCTTGACATAGTTTGAATCCTATCTGACTAATTAGTCTCATCAAATAAAGCTGGCAAAATCCCTTTTAAACCCTTCCCCCTTCAACAAGGAATCCCCCAGGTCTATTCTGTCCTAACGCTCTTTTATATAAATATCTTTTTCAAATCTGAACAAATGATATGCAACTTTACCTGAAATTCTCCTCTTCTGACGACATTGTTGACTTGACAAACACCCTAAAAGTCCTCCGGTCCTGGAGGCCTCTTCATCAACTGAAAATTAACACTCTGAAGAGTGAGTTTCTCCTCATCTTACCGTCAAAGTGCTCAATGCCCAAAAACCTCAATATGGAAGCCAATGTTAATGTCCGTTCCAAAAGTGCACATAACCAAATCGGAGCCCTACCAGAAAAGAAGCCCCTTATCCCAGCCTACAAATTCAAATCTGTGGTCCAAGCCCGAGTGCTGCTAATACTGGACTTTGGGAGTTCCTATAAGTAAAAACTCTGAATAATCATTATCGTGTACCTTTAAAAGGAGCCCTTGATGGTGAGACTAACCTGGTAGCCAACACAGGAGGTTCAGTCCACATTACTTCTATACTATTCTCGCTCAACTGGCTTCCTCAACAGATGAGAAGTAGGTGAAAACTGCCATTTATAGCCTATAAGACTATACGCACAGACTCTCTCCGCTATCTTGCCAGGAAAGAGTTCATCTTTGGTGGCCCAGGATCACTGCAAACTGAAGACTCTCTCCTCATGGCAAAACGAACATTCAGGAAGAAAAGAACTTTAATCAATATTTTCTGTCAGTCGACCAAAAGTCTGGAACTCCATGCCTCTCAAGGACCCATCAAATATTGCCTTCAAGAGAAAACTCAGTCCTACTTTTCCAGTGCAACTTCCAAATGAGAACATCTCCAGCCTGATACTCTCCCAACTTCAGCACCATAAAGTCCAACTAGAGATTTTCCTAAAAGAGTTTTTGCTATACCCTATAGTAAGCAAATCACTTTATTTGGTAGTTAATAGAAAACATTTCAAAATGTACAAATATCAGATAAAAACTGAAGCTTTAAAAAAATAGTTAATGAAATGCGTACCAATGCAATACAATAAGAAATATAAAACAGGAATAAGGGGGGGGGGGTCAAATGTCACAATGGGTCACATAAGATGGACTGGAAATGCCTCTATCCTCAAAGGATATAGTGAATATCTCTAGCAGGACAGAGGTTCTAACAACCCAGATAGCAGCTAATGTGAAGAGGTGTCAATCAGAAGCTTTTATAGATAATGCTACCCTAGAGTGTCATTTCAAGAGATGCAATCTAGCCAAACAAGTAGCCACCAGTGAAGAAGCTTCAGCCTCATGAAAACCACAACTTTGGGATCTTATCTGATGAACCCTTCCCTTCTTCTGAGTAATGTTTGTTCACTGTGTTTTAAGCTATGACAGCCAAATGAATGAACTGTTATCATTTTGATGACTGGAAAGCGCTCTGCAACCCATGGTTTGCGCTATATAAAGCTACAAAATAAATAAATAGACTAGTGGCTTCAACTCTGATGCCTCTTCCTTACATAGGAGAGGGCAAGGGCACTGGTACATACTGAGGCTTTGGGGTTGGTCAGTGGTCGGTTTCAACAATGCAAACCTTAAAACCCCTAAGCTATTCCTACTGGGGTACCTTTCTATTGTAAATCTTGTTTATGCCCCCCACCCCTCATTTGGAGCCAGAGGACCTGAACCTGAGCTGTGGACAAAGGAAGGTTAAAGAGAACTGATGTTCTTCTACTCGGTGAACAGACCTTTACCGTAGTCCGAGTGTAGGTTACTTCCCATCAGTGCTTAGAGGCATAAAGACCATTCCTACGCGAAGACAATCATGTGAAAATCAAAACGCCTGGAGACAGTGAAAGAGAACCTGAGCTTATGTTAAGGAGAAAGGGGAGACAAGCTAGTAGTCACTTTGAGCAAAGAGCAATATTGCCCGAGGTTTACAATGCAGATAGAGAAAAAGCCTGTACCATTAATTAGAGGGCAGAGAAGGCCATAAGAATATCTTACAATATGATTAAACAATGGAGAATCTAATTAGTTGTGGCATTTATACAAAAAACACAAGATAGAGTTACTATCCCATTGGAAGGCAGCACTGTAAATGGGTAAACGGATACTTTCAATAAACAGTAAGTGAGATAAGTAGAATCCGTGTAATCTGGCTGGCTTACGTTTCAAGTCAAACATGGTCACCTACAGTGATGTTTCAAGGTATTGGCAAAGTTGGCTATTGGTCACAGCACCCACCTTTTAAGTGGATCTCTGGTAATGTGATCTTTTTATTTTCTAACTCGCCTCTGTCCATTTCTCTTTCTCAAAGCCTCTTCTCTCTCCTCTTACTCTGTCTCTCTCTACCCTGTGTAATCATAAGAATGATTTTTTGGGCCCCAGGCAGGACATATTTCGGATACTTTCGTATGACCCCATTTCATAATGTTTAATGTATAATACGATATTGTATGGGGTGATACAGGCTAGCAGAATATGGGTAATAAAAGTCTAAGTTGTTCATAACAGAGGATCCAAAAATTTGACTTGACTACCCCCACAATCCTTAAGATGGCACTGATCACCTAAACCTCTTAAAGGTCTTTAAAATAAACAGCACATAGGCTCAGTTGGATGGACAACGATTTTCTACAGAGAATCCCAGGGAAGCCCGTGCCTCTTTGCTACACCACATTCCTTTTGCTATATGTTCAGAGGTTTGGGCTGATGACAACTTGAAGATGACGGATCACATTCAAAGTTAACTAGATAAAATGTAGTTTGCTGATGAGCTGCAGGTACTTGCCAGCTTCTGGACTCTCAAAAGAAAATCTTACTAAATTTGAGCTGTTGTCCCTTTATTCCCAGGGATGCAGAGACGCACAGTGAGCTCATTTAAGGGGAGAGGCTTTTCAGTGGTGCAAACCCTTAAGAGGGCCAATGACTGGCTTCAACATTGCACTTGAATTAGGGCTGGCTGGCCGGACTTTTGTTAACTTTTGTTTTCTGATCCCTAGCCCTTGGTGGTTGGTTGGTTACATTTTTTTTTTTTGCAGTTTTATATAGCACTTACTGGACCCTAAGGTAATGGAGCGCTTTACATGAGCACCAGTTACCTTGGTACCGTGGTAGGCACAGGAATATTAAGTGTTTTGCCCAGAATCACAGGATGTTAACCAGCGCCGAGGCTCAAACCTGGTTCCTCAGCGCCAAAGTCGGCGACTCTTGCCGTTAGGCCACATCCTCTCCCTCAATGAACAACTGCTTTCACGGCTTGGTTGACTGCTCACGGTCAGTAGTCCGGATACAGTTGAAAAAGCCTAATGTATTCGAAATATCTCTAGGACATTGATGTAATCACATGGTCCTCACTCTCAAAGCTGTAACAAAGTTATTTATTGAAGATACAGTTCTCCATGGGTGGTGCTCCCACTTCCGGCCAGCGGTAACTGCCAATGCCTGAAACTTACAAGAAGCCCCATGACAAAAGAACGAATGCCTAACTAACATTCACCACTGAGGTGTAAATATATGTTTGAAATGAAAGGTACACAGCTGGAGATTAAAGGAAGCAAGATCACAACAGACATCTCGTGTCAGCCGAGGGGCAGGTGTCCAAAAAGCTTTCAACATAAAATCAAGTTAGCGATCACGCAATACCACGTAGTTTGACACTAGGTATCAGGAGAAGTGAGCAGATTTACTGCCACTCCAGTGCCATTGATGAGTTGGTAGGGCAGGATTGGGGTAGAGTCAGTTACATGTTTAGCTAGTGCATTATACGTGTTTTGTGGCTTTGTTCAAATCCTGTCAGCCTGTCGGAGGCACCAACCTCTCACGCTATCTACTAATTTTCCCTAAAGTCAAGTTCGCCTCTGGCTTACCTCTGCTTACAAGGCAAGCACGAGGCAAAAATAAAGATTTCACGTGTGTGTTTGTGCATCTAACACACCAATTATTTGCCAAGATGTCGGCCTGGGGCTTCAGTGGGAGGAGGAATGTTGTGGTTTGTGTGAACCCTGTGTTTGTCACCCTGAGGCGGAAACCAGAAAAAACGTGTCTTGTAATCCACGAGGTGTTTTGCTGTAAACCAAAGGAACTGCACCAAGTGGCTCAGCCCCGTGAGCGAGCGCGCCTTTTTTTTTTTATTACTACGGTTTCTTAGGGGTGCCGCACCTTTCCGGTGTGCTGGGTGGAGCTTTGACGGAAATTATCCATGTGTTTGCCGCAGCACTCCCGTGTACAGGACCTCATGGGAAAATGTGATGATTTCTGATAGGCTAGGGCCTTTCAACAACAGGATTGGGAAAAGTCATAGCAAATAATGCTGCCTCCTGTCCCGTGACTTAATCTGTAAATAGAAATACGGGCCCATCTGTGCAAGGCAAGCGACTAACTTTTTCCCAGCCCTACTGGCTTTACGGAGGGTGTGCCCCTCATCCCGTGCAATGTGGCACTAAGAGGTCAGTCACAGGTTTTCAATGGCGGAAAATCCCGCCGGCTGGGCGAACTCCATAAAAACTGTAGTCCTTATACCGATCCACCTTACACAAGGAGTATTAGTAATGAAAAAAGCCCGGCCCTACTACAGTCCATACACTACTTGCTGTAACACTGTAGCACCTGCAACATGCTGGTGACGCCTCCAGTTGCAGCTGGCAGCGTTGGGATGGGTGCAATGGCTGCAGCTTTGGGGTTGCCAAAGTAGTGAGCCAAGGCCGTGGGTCTAATGTAGAGGCTACATAAAATGCCAGCGGTAAATTAAACAAAAAACACACGTTTCTACCTTATCAGTACCGCAGAAAGCAGGTTCAAGGGGTAGGTTGGAGAAGTATTTTAGGAAATGAACGATATCTGGTTCTGAAAATAAATACTGGCCTACAGATGGAACAGTCGAAGGCTACTTCTTCGTAAGGGTGACTCAAAGAGCCGACAGCCGTAAAAACACTACAGTCTTAACAGTGCACGCCACAGACGAACTTTCACTTTAAAACGACCTTATAGTTTTCCAACTTGGGGAGGGTGAAGGATGACTACATGCGGATATCTGAATCTGCGACCAGGCTACCCACAGAGGACGATGCCTCTTGCAGCAGGTGCCTGTCACTGCCGGAGAGGGCGGCGCTTTGCCCACCCTCCGGCAGAACAGCAGGGCTTCTCACCATGGTAACCTGCGTTAGGCAGCCAGTAAGAACAGACCTTACATACTGAGCATTGACCGCGCAGCATTGTTCTCAAGATCATCATGTAACCCTAGACGTGATAGACAGGAGACAGACAATCACCAGGTGACAGACGAGAAACCCTCTTTATGTGACAAAAGATGTGACAGACATGCAGACAGAAGACCCCCAATAAGAGACAGTAGTTATGAAAGTCCTACAGAGAGCCGACCCTCTGCAGGTGACAGAAGATGTGACAGACATAAAAAAAAAAGGTACACTACCATGACGTGACAGCAGATGTGACAGACATTCAGGCGTAGGACCCAGACCCACTCTAGCTAGTATGTGATAAGTAGACAGGAGACAACCGCCAGGTGACGGTGAATGTGACAGTCACGGAAACAGAAGACGCCACCAGGTGACAGCAGGTGTGATCGAGATACAGGTAGCAAACCCCCAGCAGGCGATAGAAGGTGTGATATATATATATATATATATCAGGATAACCCCGCCAGGAGACAGCGGGTATAGTATACACGCCAGGAAAGTCGCACCAGGTGACAGCTGGTGTGAAAGGTATACAAGACAGGAGAGCCCCACCAGGTGTGACATGTATACAAGACATGAGACCCCCAGTAGGCGATAGATAAGAGGATATGACATATACAAAAAAGTAGCCTTTTATAAGATGAGAGCAGGCGTGACAGACCGACGGACATGGACAATATAGAGAGTCAGACGAAAACGTTATTTGACAGAGACAGAATGGCGCAAACCCGAATTAATGGACAGATACATACATTGGTGTAAGTGGAGAAAAGGGAAACCGGAAGGCGCTTGTAGACAGATTAAAAGATGAAGGTAGACACGTTGACAAAGATAGACAATTAAATACAGAAGTAGGGTTGTCAGAGGATGGGCAGACATTGGAGCGTGTCTTGATGAAGCTGGCAGAAGAGATCGCACTGTCGTCACACATTGAAAACGAAAGAGGCCGAGATAAGCTGGTCCGAGGACAGGGATTTAACCCACAGCTGCAGAAGGACCGATGGAGGGGGTAGGGGGTGCGGCGCCCTTCAACATGCATAGACATGCCACTGTGCCAGCAGAGGCACCAGCTGCTACTCATATACACCTCTGATCTGGGCAATGCGTATCCTGGCACAGCCACGTGTGAGCCCCATGTCTTGACACCTCCATGCACAAGTGCTAGTGGCACAGAGACCCACCCCCTCCCCGCGGTACCCACCAAAATATACCTTTCTGAAATCACAGGCATACTTCAAATGCAAAAGAGAGCCGCCGCGTGTACAGAGAGCTAGGCCCTGTACACAGGGAAAGGTGCAGAAAGGCTTTCACTGAAGAAATGGGGAGGCAGGTACAGCGAAGATACAGGGGTGCACCCGGTGTGTGCAGAGGCAGGTGGGGTGCAAAGGGATAGTGCAGAGAGAGGAGGCAGAGCACATCAAGTCATGCACGCAAGTGTGCATACGGAGGCAGACAAAGTACACGAACACAGGCAGGATACATAAAAGCAGGCCGACCCAGGGGCAGAAAGAGACAGGACATACAGTTTTACTTTACATACACAGCAGTTAGACAGACATGCTCATCTCAGCCAGGTGACCGTGAAGATGTAAGGACAGACATATGGCTGAGTATGAAGAACTCTAGACCATCCGACAGGTAAAAGGAGCAGCTGGACGGGGGGGGGGTCAGTAGGTAAGCAGGCAGACATGAAAGTAAGTAGGTAGGTAGTTTGCCAACTAATGTCTGTTTGATGGTTGTATCAAGCGGCAAGCGGCAGGCAGGAGGCGAGCTCTGCGCAATGGTGTCTGTCAGTGACTAGCAGTCATGTCTGCAGAAGGGCATACGTCCAAGCAAGGCTTCCTTCCCATGGCCGTGCTTTGGGTGGTCCGGAAACAGGGAAAGAGACAGTTGTTTGAAGATGGACCCTGTGATATGAGGTTAGTATGGACGGGGGAGTGGCTGGCCAAGCCAAAGAGGAGGCGCCTGCAGACAGGATGATTAAACATTGCACAGTTGCAGCAGTACCCCAGCAAGAGTGTCACATCTATGGGAAGGGGGGATGGGGAGGGCTTGCTAACGGGACACAGACTGGTTTAGATTGCAGTACAGAAACAGACCGGCCTTCTGCAAGAGAGAGGGTGAGGCTGCATGCAGACGGGGAGGTTGGGAAGGAGAGCGCTCCAAGAGACACTCCCTAAAAAAACTACAAAAATAGAGAGAAGCACTGAAAGTTCTATACAACCCTTCAACGCTTTGTCAAAATACAATTCATTAAAATGTCCACACTTTGATTGACACTGATACGGCTGAAACATTGAGACAAGTTGAAACGTAAATTGAAGAATAAAACCCAAAAATGTTACAGTAGACTGTGGTTGGGATTTCTTGGGTGGGTCCCACAAGACCTGGAATGTTCCCATAGTATCACCAGCAGCTGGAAATTGGATGCATTGTATCTTGATAAAGTGACGGAGTTTGAGTGTTTCTCTGTATGGGTGTACTGTTTGCAGTTTTGTTTCTTAAAGGAGTGCGTGCGTTGGCAAGTGTACCTCGGGGGTTAAGCACCACATTAATGAGATCTAGACCTCTGCGGTGAAGTAGAGCCACTGCTGCCAATTGTGTTGATTATTAATACTCCCTAAAAAAAAGACCGGAAGAGTTATGCAGAGAGAGGCGGGCGGACCGCCATAAGGAGGCGAAAAAACTAGAGGCATTCCGTCTGCAGACAAACTTCACCGTCCCAGGGGTCAGTGCGCGGCAGAGACGGAGGTACATGGAGAGAGAGAGAGAGAGAAGCAGACAGGGATGGGGAAGGATGGAGGGTACCTGGCTTAGACAGACAGCCTGCCTGAGATACAGAGGCACTGACGCGCCTAAAGAGAGAGCGAGAGAGAAAGACAGGGAGAAGCAGACCGGGATGGGAAGAGATGGAACGTACGTTAGACATATAGCATGAGATACAGAGGCACTGACAGGTGGAGAGGGGGGGAGGGGGGGAGAAGAAGAATTAGACAGCCAGTCTGAGTATAGGGGCACTGACGGACTGAGAGAGAGCGAGGGAATAATGGTACTAGAAGAAGTCAATTTGCTATGGCTATGCTGTCTGTGCTACGAGACAGGCAGACTGGTAGAGGGGGTGACGTAGAAAAGAGGGGACAGTGTGTGTGTTTAGTTCTTACAGTATGGCGACATGCAGAGACACAGGGAACAGACGGGCAGAGATGGGGATGGGAGACAGGTGTATCCACAGAGACGGTCCCAGACAGGTTTGAGCTGCACAAGTGCAGTTTAAGATGAACATAACACCACTCTAGACAGACATCCAATGTACATATCTGCAGGGGCATAGACTGAGGCACCGGCCTATGCTGAGATACGACTACAGAGGAGGAAGAGAGAAGCGCAGGAAAAGGACAAGGCAGCACTTACGAGACATGCACAAATAACTACATGCATTTAAAATAGTCAATATGTTCCCACTGTGTCAGCTTGCCACCACGAATGCCACACTGGCGCATAATGAATTCTGCACAACTCACCTCAAATACTGACCGATTTGGAGGACAAGACGGCCAGGCGAGCTGTGTTTTGGAGGTTTAATAGTAACTCACTGATACTCAATTCATCGACCCCCACATTGAAGTAAAATTGACTGCCTTCCTCACGCCCCAACGGATTTGAACACGCAGGCCAAGGGTTGCACTTTGGTAGTTGCAGCAGGTGCATCAACCAACTAAGAGGCATGACTGGCGTTCGAGCCTCTGCCCTGCAGACTCCATACAGATGTCGGCAGAAGGCGATTCATCTGATAAATTACCCAGGACCCAGACCCTGCACGCATATCTGTGCAGTAGTGACATTAACCCGTGAACTATCTTATTGGGAATCAAATATGTCTTCAGAGTTTACAGTAAGGCCACCGCCCACACGCCCTGCATAGATGCACAGATCTTATTAGCGTGCATACGCACACAACGTAACACATCACTGAATACCATATCATTTTAACAAACCAAACTATATGACGACATGCCATATAGCTTGGCATTCTACCACAATATGGAACCGAACAGTGGTACTTAACATAGTTTACCACACCATACAACACCACACTATATCATTCCATAGTCAACACCATACTATACAATCCCAACACGGTAGCACAGCATACCACAGCACAACTGCATACAATATAGTATGCCATATTTTGCTATATTACATCACACTAGGCTCACAACATATATTACCATACTATCGCATCACTTTACTATGCATGCGGTGCCATATAATAAATCTCTAATAAATGTATGCACATTGTACATGTTATGCCATACTGTGCCAAAGCATACCATGCCACGCTATGCCATACTAAACGCAGAGTGCCCACTTGATCCCCGATACTCACATGTGCTGTGATCCTTGCTACGCCGCTCCTGCCCTTTGACGGGCCCCTGCAGCAGGGTTTTAAGGTTCACCATTCCAGCCCCGGGCACCGCTGCCAGCGGAGGACTGGCATGGACCGGGCCCTGCACCCTTTCGCTGGCGCCTGGCCTGGCCATGTCGTCGTGTCTGCCGCTCCCCTCGGGGTCCCTCGGCCGCTCCTGAAGGGATGCCAGGGCACGAGTGGGTGCCAGTCGCAGAGCAGGCACCGACCAGTTCCAAAAAGGGTAAAACGCAGGATCCAAAGGCAGTCTTGGAACTTCGTAATATATTCCGAAATGCGTAGCGAGTTCTCTGTATGAGTTGAATTTTCTCTAGACGCGTTGATCTACTTGCCCGGGATACCCAAGTTGGCACATTTCCTTCAGTCTTCCCTGTAAAAATGTTTTGCTTTTTCTGTAGGGCTTTTTCCCCTCCCTCTTTAGCACTGGAAAAGGGCGGAGTCTTCCTCATTCCCCTCCTCCTCATCCAGACACATCCATGAAGTGAGACCAAGTGGGCCCCCGGCAACCAATCAGAGGCTTCGGATCGCCTTATTTTTTTATTTATTTTTTTTATTCTGAAGGCTGTGTGTGTGTTTTCCAAGTTTCCCAGGGAAAGTCATGTGGCAGTGACATAGGGGTGGAGGAGGCAGGTGGGCCCTGACCTACATTTGACCAATAGGCGCTCGTGCAGGAGGGGCCTGACCCACATTGAGCCAATGGGAAGGCTCCGAGGGAGTGGGGGGCGGGGGTTAAGTACACATGGACAGGCATGTGTCACCTGGCAGGGTTCTGATTAAGAGGCAGAGATTTTGTGTGTGTATGTGTGCGCGCGCGCGCGCATTCTTAAAGGGACCGTGACTCAGCGTGTCAGCCCTGTCATTAGGCGCACCAGCGTGTATTGATTCATAAAAGTCACATTCGGAGACACGTTTTTGGGCAGGGATCTCTGCTCGGAAGACATGCATTTTATATACGTAATAAAACACCCTTCCGGATTCAGATTTCTGTACAACTTTTCGGTCGATCACATTGCAGTGCCTGCTCCCGACGCGGACGTTGGTGTGCAATCTGTTAGCATTGGGGGTTCAGTCGCAGGGTTTGCTTGGTAGGTTGAAGTACCTGCAGCAGATCTTTCCCTGCCACACTTAGGCTTCAAGCGCAGTAACGTTATTTGGCATTGCTACAGCACAGAATCGTATTAGTAGGGCATTTCAGCGCTTTCAGTAGTGTGGTATGATGTACTAAACACTTCTGCTAGAGGTTTTCTTTGTGCAAAATGGGGGGGCATAAAGCGCTACCTGATTAATCTAAGTTCGCAATGGAGGCTAGTCAACAAATCAATCATTTTAAATATGCGGAACTACATTAAGCTCCACAAGAAAACTAGAGAGTGGTTAAGTTTTCAAACCGTAAAGGTTTATTAAAGGGTAAAATGTTACATAAGGCAAAAATCATCGTTAGCGTCAATCAATATATGAATGTATTAGTCAATATGAAGTTCAAATCAGTCATATTAGTAAGAGGACGAACTATCATAAAATCGCCTAAAAAAACAAAAGCTAAGTAATAATCATTTCTCCCACAGACTTAGTTCTCCCACAGAGTACCCTACTCTGCTATAACCTGTGTCAAAAATGAGCAAAACATATCTGTACTATAATCTACTATGCACTACTTTAAATTACACAAATCTAACATTTGCTGCATCTACACATAGTTCCCTTAAAACGATCCAATCTGGTTGGAGTAAAAAGATACAATATTGAGCTCATTAATTTCTCAGACTAATCCACAATACAGCTTCACTAAGCGTCCTTCAAACACACACTTATCTGCAGAAAAATGTGTACATGGACCAGCCTGTACTCTGCAGGTGTACTGTTGCCACCAATAATAATATTCTACGGTTATCACACAAAAGAAAATATTTCACATAGGAAGGAAAGTAAAGGAACCGCATGTATATTAATCTGGACTTCAGTTTTGCCTAGAAATAAAATGGACACGTGTCATGAGGAAAGATGGTGGCCAAACATTAGCTATTGTAAGATGCAGGCCTACATTAGCTATGGTCAATCTGCAAATGAATAATACACAGTTAATACATTTGCGGGCTTATATGTTAATGTTGGGTAAATTAAAAACATTTAATATGAACAAAAAATCCTTCGCTTATGAAGTTTCTAGCATGTCAATGGGGTGAAGGAGAAACCACTGTTGGGTGAATGTGTCAAACTTAGTTGGCTCTCGGTTTGAAGCTGGAAGCCAGAGGGCTGTAATTGAACTGAGAGCATTTATTGTTTTCCCCTCTGTAAATACTGGTGTCTTGCACATCACTGGTTCTAAGCTTAGTAAGACAGCTGGGGGTAATGTGAATAGTGCAAAGATCTCTGTGTAACCAGGTCATCTATTTCTTCCTAGTGACTCAGTTTAATGAGTCCACCGTATAGATCTGTGTATACTTTGTAAGTATGACACAGAAATCGATTGACTATTTCTGTATGAAGTGAGAGTTCCAGCAAAATAACTCTATCAGTTGAGTGTCTGCTGCAGTGACCTTTGTTTAAAAGCAGTCAAAGTTTTAATTCCTTGTGAATAGCTTAGTGTGTTGAGCACTGGCTGCAGAAATAAGAGGTGAAACTTGCAAGTAATAGGTTCCCAACTTAGTAATATGTATCAGTGTTTGAAGGCCAATCATCAGATATTTCGTCACTATAGAATGTGAAATGTTGCAGGTTGCAATGCAATGGTTAATTTGTAAATAATAAGTTCCAGGGCCCAAGGTATTGCTCAGGAGGCCTCTAACATTTGCACTAAAACTGCATCTGCCATCCCTGCCGAATGTCAGTGCAAGCGCACCTTAACAGGCATCACACTTCTACAAATGTGACAGTGTGGACTACTCCAGGCCATACAAAGTTGTGTGAATGGCCCACACAATGCAGAATTATTTTTTAAAATACATATTTAATTGTTATACTGGTGTGCTGTTCTTTAAATTAGACTGTGCCACCATGTGGTGAACTGTCAAAAATAAGTGCCAGTGATAAGAATGAATTGCCAGTGCCGTGACAAGCACCTGCAAACACAAGCACAAATTAAGCTCTGTTGCACTACCAATAATACAACCTGGTTATTTTATTTGCAAGGCAGATTTATGGATATCTGAAGATCATGGGTGCCAATCATAGTACAAAAGCATAATAGATTAATACACAAGTTTTAGCATCCAATGTATAACCTGTGCTTAATCCAGTATAGACACCTCAGTGAGATGAGGATCTGTCTTCTTTATACATCTAAATGTAAGCTTCAGGCCGCATGTCCAAATCTCAGTAAAACAAATTTACACATTCATGAACATGCTCTAGAGATCTAATTAGAACCACCAGGTCACAGCTTCCAAGCGCAGTTAGATGCTTCAGTGCGTTAATGGAACCTGTGTGTAACCTGCAGTTCACAGGTTTCAAAGAATATGTATTAGCTGAGGTTGCTACAGTGCCTGTTGTTTAGGTATGTGTTGCTCGAGAACAAAATCCTTCAAATAACAGAAGATAAGATCCGTTTAGCAAAACAGGAACAGTTTGTTAATGAAACAGTTTGGCTGGGAGAACAGGCATGACAGGTAATAAAAGTTTCAGGCGTACTATATATGGCGAGGAATGTTGGTTGCTGCCTTCGGAGTCATAAATTAGTGGTCTAATGGTTACTACAGGTGGGTCTCGACCTTGTGCGGACACGATGTGTCCAGTGGATAACGTGTCCTGATGTCTGGCATGGGGAGCGCGTGATCACTACGTGTGCTAGGTCCTGATTGGCTATGTGTTACTAACTCATTTGGCATCTGACTGTTTATGGTGTTTTTTTGGAGCGTGCGTACCTCCTTTGGCCATGTGTGCTTTATTGGGGCAATCTCGACTGACCATTGTAATGTTGCTGCACCTATCTGTGGGGTTGATCCAGAGTTTCCTGCCCGAGTGTTTGCCAGCCAGCTAGGCACCCTCCCACCTGTGACCTATCAATCATTAATCGTGGGCCTAGGTCTCAGGGCCTGCTTGACTACATATTTGTGAATCAAGGCTGATGTGGAGTTCAGAACAGGTGATTCTATTAATAAAGATGAGATTACATTTTTTTTGATGAACGCATCGATTTCCATATCAAAATTCCCCCCTCTAGTTGATTCTTCAACTATACTATCTAACTCATGCATTTGTGCGGTTACTTTATTTGGGGCCCAGTGTTCCTTATGCTCGCTTTTGACTACAACTACCTTCCTAATTACATGCATTCTTACCAGTTTGAGGACTGTGTTTTTACAGCAGGTAATCCACAATTGTATAACCCCGCTTACCAACAGCAACATAATAATAACTGGCAACAGTGATTTACATAAACTGGATATCCATCGTGGGAGCCTGGAGATCCAATTCAAAAACCACTCCTGCTCAGGGGCACCTCCCTCTTCACGCATGTTTCTTTTCAGACTGTGCAGTGCTTGGATGGCAAGCGTCAGTGTTCCATTGTCTATGTCATTTCCTAGAATGATCATGCAGCAGGTGGCTCCGATCTTGGCACAGACAGCTCCCTCTATTGTGGTCATTAAGTCCAGTACATAACGGTGCTGCATTACCATGAGGTGGATTGCTTGCATTTCTACGTAATACAACAGAAAGGTGGTATAATATATAGGGAAATCGGCGCCCAAAAGGGTGAATTCACTTGATATCTCAATCTGATCCTAGCTATAACGGTGCTGAAGGGTGGAGAGAACCACCAGCCTCCCCAAATCTTGCGGCCTGAGCTACAAACAAACGTAATGACAATCCCCAACACACGTTTAAAATTAAACAGGAAATGACAGCAGTAGCATATGTAAGTCCAATCGAATATACAACAGAAATCACAATAGGTTCCTTGTTCCTGTATTTCTTTTCATCTGGTTAATTTTTTTATTTATAAGTGAAAGAAAGATTTTTCCTTCAGTTCCTGTTATCTTATACTGGCAACACCTCTACTCATTCCTACAACTCATCATTCTTACACTCAGACACGTACATATGACTTTGAACAAGGCCCAGACAGTAAATCCATAATACATCAGGAGTAGAAATCAGTGCAATTGTTTATTTAAAAACTTATACTCTCTAGGTATATTTGTTATACACTAACTAAGTGTATTGTCTTTTCTATCTCTCTTTTAATAGTTGAGGAATTGGAGTTATGAATATGTGTTTGATGTTTTTATTAACATAACGGGTATAATTGTGTATGAAATGTTTTATTGTATTCAATTGTATTAATTGTTTTTGGCAAGCTTGCACCGTGCATTTATTGCTCCGTGCTTTTTATTGTATCTGTATAACAAACATATCTAGAGAGTATACGTTTTTAAATAAACAATTGCACTGATTTCTACTCCTGACGTGTTATGGATTTACTGTCTGGGCCTTGTTCATAGTCATATGTACGTGTCTGAGTGTAAGAATGATGAGTTGTAGGAATGAGTAGAGGTGTTGCCAGTATAAGATAACAGGAACCAAAGGAAAAATCTTTCTTTCAGTTGTTAATAGTACCCTATTCCTTTGGTCGAACTAAGGGGTCCCTCTCTATATTCTTTGATTCCTTTTTTTATTTAGACAAGATCTTAGCCAGCCAACATGTGTTTCGTCGCCACAGTGGTACAACCCGTGACTTTTTCGAGGTTAAGTGGAAATACAGAATAAATCACTATTGTAATTATGCCTTATCAATACATGTCACAAACACATTTCTTCAAAACCACCACCATGTCTCCTTTCAATGGTCCAGAGCAAATAGTGAAATTACAATTCTAATCATGCACCTTGTGACCAACATCTGATCAGTAAACACCACATGAACTAGTGTGAACACAAGAAGGTCTAATGTTCAGATATTCGTAAATATAACACACGCCAAACAAATAGGTGTGCTATGTGCATGTATATATCTTCTATATGAGCCTTTGTCACCATTACTATTCATCTCTAGTGCATGCACCGGACTAGTTGGTGCCATAGCATGCTGTACCGTGGTACACCCTCTCAACACTTGTGAGCGAGTGCCTGCTTATGCAAGAGTTAAACCCGACCTATCCCACTCGTTAGTGCAGAGCATTGAGAAATCACCAACCTCTAATGTCTCTTGTTCTTAACCATCTATAGTACACAAGGGGAAATATATAATAAAAAGTATATGAGTAGAAAGGCTACTTCACTAAACCATCAAAACAAAGAAAGGAGTATAACTCAAAGACAGAGAACTGTCTATATGGTGTTGGGACAGAAGCACAAAAAAAAGGAGATTATCCTTTTCTAAGAAGACCCCTCATCCTGCGGGGAGTGACAACGGGTCCAAATGGGTAGGCGTAACAGCCGGTGAATAGCTCCACCAAATCGCGTTGGGAGCCTTTTTACCACGACCCTGACTCCCATGAAGCACGAAAACATCGCGCTTTTAGTGTTTGTCTTTCTAGATGATTTTCCTTTTTCGAATTGAAGAAAAAGATACCTGACCGTGAGTACATGGTTAGGTTATAGTGACCAAGGGTAGGGTACACCTTAGCGAGTGTGTACCTCCCGGGTCACATTCACTGGTCCTGAAGAAAACCTAGTAGTACCATTCACAGGTTGAAACATGTTGACCTTTTATTGCACTTTTCACTGCACTAATTTTTACTAAGAGATACTTGATGGTCAATTTAACCCTCTTGGTATCCTAACAATTTTTTAACATTGTCCAGTTAACCCCAGAATAAAGTTTTTTCAAAGGGTCACATCTGGACAATTTTTAAATCTACACTATCAAGTCACTCACTTTTCACTTCACACAACAACCAGCTCCACTGTAATCAGGTGTCGCAGCACACCCGGATAGCATTCGGCTATTCGGGTGGGACCCCAATGATGAAGCATGTCACCAACTAGGTTGGTGAGTGAGGGGTCTTCTTAGAAAAGGATAATCTCCTTTTTTTTTTTGTGCTTCTGTCCCAACACCATATAGACAGTTCTCTGTCTTTGAGTTATACTCCTTTCTTTGTTTTGATTACTTAATTCTAAGGGGACCAGGAGTATTCTCCCCCCTATCTGGGCAAATCCCTTTCTCTCCTTTTTGTTTTGTACTTCACTAAACCACCACATACTAATTCACAATCATCGTGAACACATCAATCATAGGTCACCTACTTCATGTGTGGTGATAATTCCAACCCACACGATCCTCCGGCGTGGGCAAAAGTATTAGGGTAACTTTCAATCTCTTCATATAATGATCACCGAATATTAGGGTGAGGCCTCTGTAAAAAAGAATAGATTTCATGACCCCGCCAGTGCCTGTACCGACTTACATTCCCTATTACTATCCACACCTGTAGGTATAACGCTGGTCAAAACTATAGTTATCGCTATTGTTCCTTTGAGCAGTTCTATTCTCCACAGCTCAGAATCCATACAAAACAATCCCACAATTTCTAACTACTAAACACTACCCCACAACGGTAGGTCTGATGCCGATTAATGACTTCCTAACGCTCTCGTCTCAATAAGGAATATGTATTTCTAGAACTCAGTATCAGTAAATATTATTTCTTCACAATCCAAACGCTAAACAGCAACACTACTCATATTAGTCCAAGTACGTATCCAGCTATTACATCGCAGCCACTATCCCTGATAAAGTCATAATCAGTGTTGCTAAACCCCCTTCACCTTTGGCCCTCCTTACCGTGTTCATTCCTTTAGAATCCTCATACGCCAAATGCCGGTACCTCGAGTGCGAGGCAGAGCCCTTCAGTTCCGGCGTTCAAATACTGCCGTCACTGGTCACGTGTACGTAAAGACTCCCGACGGGCTCACCTATACTGTATTCCCGGGCGCCATCTTTGAGTGAATTCTGTAGTGCAATCCAGATAGTAAGGACGCATACATAGTGCCATAATCATATTAATTTATTGTCCAAGGGACACCAGTTCTCATTTCATTTGAACAATCTTATCACTAACGATGTGACAATTGCAATCTATCTATTCAAAATGGAACCTACTCACACGATACAGGAACGATGTCATTAACTCACACAAACATATAGTTTAACAAAACACGGAATTTGCCCATACTGCCACCAATGCGGGCACCATCTCTGCCTGTCACAATTTTCCTTTTGACAATACCAGACTAGTGCAGCGGTCAACTGAAGAAATGTGTTTGTAACATGTATTGATAAGACGTAATTACAATAGTGATTTATTCTGTATTTCCACTTAGCCTTGAAAAAGTCGCGGGTTGTATTCCCACTGTGGCGACGAAACACGTGTTGGCTGGCTAAGATCTTGTCTAAATAAAAAAAGGAACCAGATGAAAAGAAATAAAGGAACAAGGAACCTATTGTGATTTTTGTTGTATATTAGATTGGACTTACATATGCTACTGTTGTCATTTCCTGTTTAATTTTAAACGTGTGCTGGGGATTGTCATTATGCTTACATTTCTATCTTGATAGAATTGAGGCCCAGCTCAGTGCTGTTCATCATATTGAGCATCTCGCATCCGGTAATTTGTAGCCAGCGGGTATTAGCTTTTGTCTGCAGTGTGAAGAAGGGTATCGAGCCCTGTACCCCCAGCTGTGCTTCCATAAACAGTCCAAACTCTTCTGGAATGTCTTTGAATTGACCCCACCGTACACAAGCACGCCCACCGCCTCCCCCGCAGAAGCTGAAACAAAATCACCGAAGACCAGCTCACCTCTGCCCTCGTCGGCACCCCACCACCGACCAAGACAGAATCCTCCCCAACGCACACAACACCAAAGAGCTCCTCTCCATCATCAAGGAATTTGCCAAATCCTGCAGTGAAACAACAGATGTCCCACCCTCCCAAGACTTCTGCAACAGACTCAGCACCTTCTTCCACCAGAAGATCAAGATGATCTATGAAAACTTTGACAACCAAGACCTCCTCACCGCTCCAGCTCCCCCCTCATGCGACGCCACCCAACAGACCCTGCTCAAATGGATCCCGCTCACGACAGAAAACACCTTAAAGACCATGAAAAGCATCCACTCTGGAGCACCCTCAGACCCCTGCCCACACCACATCTTCCACAGAGTCGCCTTGGCCATCGCACCCGAAATACGTCAGACGATCAACTGCTCCTTCGAGACCGCCACCTTCTTCTATGACTGGAAATACGCCAAAGTCAACCCCCTCCTGAAGAAACCCTCTGCGGACCCGACGGACCTCAAGAACTTTAGGCCCATCTCCCTGCTTCCCTTTGTAGCCAAGGTCATCAAAAAGGCCGTCAACAACCAGCTAACAAACTTCATCAAAGCTAACAACGTCCTGGACATCTCCCAATCCAGATTCCGAAGCAACCACAGCATTGAGACGCCCTACTCGCTGCCACCGACATCTGTTCCCTCCTCGAACAGGGCAAAATGGCAGCCCTCATCCTCCTGGACCCCTCAACTGCATTTGACACTGCCTCCCACTGCACCCTAGCCACCAGACTCTATGACGCCGGCATCTGCGGAAAGGCCCTCGACTGGATTCACTCCTTCCTCACTGGCAGAACTCAGTGGGTAAGACTCCCTCCCTATCTCTCGGAACTGACAGAGACCAAGTATGGAGTGCCCCAGGGCTCCTCCCTCAGCCCCACCCTCTTCAACATCTACATGGCCCCCCTCGCAACCATCGTCAGGAACCACTGGCTTAACATCATCTCCTATGCAAACGACACACAGCTGATCCTCTCCCTCACTAACAAACTCAACATCAAAAGATACAATATCCAAGAAGGGATAAAAGCCGTCACCACCTGGATGAAGAACAGTTGCCTGAAACTCAACTCAGAAAAGACAGGAGTCCTCATCCTTGGCACCACTCCCTCCACATGGAAGGACTCCTGGCATCCCTCCGCCCCTCTCGGAAATCCCCCAACCCCAATGGACCATGCAAGAAACCTAGGCATCATACTAGACTCACACTCACAATGAACTGCCAGATGTACGATGTCTCATCGACCTGCTTCAACACCCTCCACATGCTTCGATAGACTTTCAGATGGATCCCAATCGAAACCAGAAAAACTGTCACGCACGCACTCATCAGCAGCAGACTGGACTATGGCAACGCTCTCTACACCGGAATCAACAAGAAACTCCTTCGTAAACCCCAGACTGTCCAGAATACAGCAGCCAGACTGATCCTCGACATCCCTCGCCGCAGCCACATCACCCAACACCTCCGCGATCACCACTGGCTTCCAGTTGAAAGAAGAATAACCTTCAAACTCCTCACCCACGCATACAAGGCCCTTCACAAAACTGGACCGCATACCTGAACATCCGCCTCTCCTTTCACGCACCCAAAAGGCACCTCCGAACAGCCCAGCTCTCTCTGGCCACCGTCCCGTGTATCAGCAAGACTAGAACGGGAGGAAAGTCCTTCTCCTAACTCGCAGCCAAAGCCTAGAACACCCTCCCTTCCACATCTGGCAATCTCCCACACTGACCCAGTTGAGGAAGGACCTCAAGACCTGGCTTTTCAGATGACTCCAGCACTCAACGGAGCCACCCGCCTTCCCCCCAGCGACTTGAGACCTTCACGGGTGAGTAGCTGCGCTTTACCAACCTTGATTGATTGATTGATTGACCCCAGCCAAAATAGTCTGCAGCTCTCTTTTCACAAGCTTGGTGCAGCAAGGTGGTCTTTTTCTTTAACGGGTGATGGTACACGTTTGTTAGCTTTTCTCCAGTAATGACCAGGGTTGGGTGTGCATGGTGACCAGGGAAAACAGTCCTCTCCATCTGGGAACCAGCTGAGTGTAGGCATGCTCACCGCATTCCCAATAATAATCCATAAGCGTGGAGGTGCCCATTGCATATCCAGAATATATAACATCACTCCACAGTTAGCATTAGTGCCCATCAGAAGCTTTTCTTTTCCTCTAAAACATAATGAATATAGTGTAAGTTTCCATACACTTCTAGTAAAGTATATCCACCACCTCGGTGTACCAGATTCCCTGACATGTGCTAGTCATACTTTCATTCAACCCTCCCCCATGTGACCCATTCCCTTTTTTATCCCAGAATTGGACGGCCCTACATAGGAATGCCAAGTCAGGATACCACTTATTATTTAAGAAGACCGCCCTGAAACACTAAGAGCCACTCTTGGTCTGCAAATGGATGCTGGAGCTGATGTGTGTGTGCATTGAGTTGAGGGTTTTGCTACCTCCAAAAATCTCTTCTACGGGAAATCTCGGGCCATGTGATATCTTCCCCTATGGTACCTTTCCTACGCATTCTGTCCAGCAAGATTTGGATTGCAGTTGGTTCAGTAAGGATGTATAGTGCTGGTGGGTTGGTGTTGTATCAGGTTATGTTTACAACTACCCTGTGTGGTTCTTTCTTGTTGGATTGGATCTTGACCCTTATCCTAAATAGCTAGCGGTGTTTAAGGCATTTTGCTTTCTCGGGGGCTACTTCTTGGGACAAGTAAAGCCTATCTGCACCTACAGCATGTGGAATCAATGAGCAGACAAAACATGACCTGGCTGATGCTTGGGAGCCAAGTGTGATCATGTGCTGATACCATGTGTTATGGAAAAGGGCGCTGTGTACTGCATGTGGTATGCTGGTGTTCTGTTTGGTGTAATTGTAAGTGAAGAACGAGAGGTCCCTGCGCAGGAGCTTTAGTTCCCCTTTAGTGAATCTTTCTTGACTCTGCAGTTCCTCTGTAGTACTCATGTGTGGGACTACCCATGATAGGCAGATCAAACACAACCATATAAATATACATAACTTTTCTCGGAACACTGCAGTTCGAGGTATGGATCCCCGGGGAGCTATCTGGTCTCCTCCGGTCACTGTGTTTCTTCTGACCAGTTAAAACATTTCTGCAGTATTTAGTTCAGGGGTGTCATCGCCCTGGAAGGGCTCAATTGCACGTTGGAATGGTGCACCCACGCGGGTGTTAAACAGACCCCTCGCTGAGGGTTCATTTGCGCAAGTACAGCATTGTCCCTTTTTCCTTTGGGGTGTGGGAGTTGACGACAAGTCATCGTTGGTGCACTTCGTTGCCTTTGCGGTTACCTGTTTTGAAATAACTTTGTTGGCTGTTAATTCAGCTAATTATGTGCTCCGTTCTCAATCAGTGATCTTGGAGGACCTGTATATTACCACAGGGGTGTTCCCATCAACCTACTAGTCGTGATCTAGTGAGGTATAAAAAGGCAACCTCTGTTGTAAACGTCTTTTAGTTATTTGGGGAGAGAGTGGTGATTATTAGTATCTAGACAGATCTTATTTTTATAAGCCGTTGAGCCCCCACCTAATCTTACCGAGTGTTTTCTGACCTTCTCTGACATTTCGGTTCAGGTGGTCAGGTCAGCATTAGGTATGTTTGTGAAGTGGTCTCATGAGTGCAGGGAGGGATATAACTGTGGCTTTAGTGGGAGCTCTATGCGCGTCACTAGTTTTATCCAAGACGACTTGCCCGGTGTGTGCACAAGAGCGCGGTTGCTGCGTTGCCCCCTCCCAAGGCTCCTTTCCTGCTGGGGTCTACCTGTTTTAATATTACCCCGATTAGCGTTTGCTATGAGTTGTGCTATTCAGTCAACATGTTCGCTACATGTGCACGGAAATCTGGGAAGAGGGGGTGTGTTGCCGTTTGGTGCTGCTGGTGCTTGCCACGTGGCCCATGAACACGTTTTTATGCTTGTACATCTCCCTGTTCCTGGCACGTTGTGTGCTACGTGGCCCTCCCTCGTGGCCTCATTAATTCTTGTTATCTATTTGAGGAACCTAGTTTCCATATGCTTTAATGGGAAGTCCTTGGCAAATTTGGTTAATTTGGATAACTATAACTCAAATTACGTTTTTCTAGTTTTGTTTGTCTAATCATAGGGGCAATCATACGTGGTGCATTCTTACAAATTATGTACCAGGAGCTCAGCACTTACAATTTTCACATCAAAAAGCTTGAACTAGCATTTCAATACAAACAAGGATGCATGTGTAGTATTACAACATAGGGCGAATATGCAATATGTTAGAATAGCATCTGCACAATCTAATTTTTTTACACCATACAGTTTTCAATAAACAATTAATGCAACATCATTACATACAATAATATAGTTTATTAATGGTCGACAGAAAACATTTCTTTGTCAAAAAATGTAGTAAGTTGCCATCACATATTTTCCTCTATTAAGAGAAGACTAATGTGGAATACGTTCCTAAGTGAGCTGGATAGTCTGCCACTATCCTCTCCTAGATAAAGGTGGTAACCATAGAAACCGTCTTGTAATAACTCTGGAATCACCGGCCCCTCTTGGCCACACACAAGTTATGCCAAGTTTTCTGGGTCCAATTTTTCCCTATCTGAATTCTGCCCTGTGACATTCAGGGTCAAGCCAGACGCACCTCCCACACTCCTTCCAGATAGTAGGGTGTTAAGAAACCTCTATATCACTGGGAAAATGTTGAACTAAAAGACTAAGAAACTGAGGTGTCAACCCCACCCAATCACGATAGCTATGTTCCAAAAATCAGATTCCTGGGAGTTATCAAGGAATATATTCACTATATACACTATATTCACCAAGGTGACTTCCGCGGAAATGCCCCTGAGTCGCCCTACAACTGGTCCAGTTAGGACATATAAAATAGGTAACATGCCAGACCCTGTAAGTGGCAGGGCGCTCAGGTTATCTTTTTGCACTTCTCCCTAGTTAGACATATGGCAAATGCTTTAGACTATGTTTTAGGTTTGGATGTAGTCTCTTACCCTCTGTTACGGCTGCTTCAGGATGGACCTCCGCTCCGGGGATTCAGCAGAACTTCCAATCAATTGCGGTGTTTACCCACCTTTCTCGTTGCGCAAACGTGAATCCGTCCGGGCGGGGTCACCTTCCTTGGGCTGCAGTCAGGTACAAGGTCCCAATTCTCCTAGGCTGGCTTGCCAAAATGTTGCTTGAGAACAAAATCCTTTAAAATACAGAAAAAAGAGGCATTTGGCAAAACAGGAGCAGTTATTTAATTAAACAGTTCAGCCGGTAGAACAGTTATAGGCACTAGGTCTGAGGACTGTCTCAATTTACAATCAGAATAGGTCCTTCTTTTATACAAAAATAAAAGTTTCCCGCATACCATATATGGTGAGGAATGTTTGTTGCTGCCTTCAGAGTCATAAATGAATGGTCTAAGGGTTCCTACAGGTGTGTTATGACCTTGCATGGACACGATGTGGCCAGTGGATAACGTGTCCAGATGTCCGGCATGGGGAGTGCGTGATCACTATGTGTGCTACCTGTGCTAGGTCCTGATGAGCAGGTGTTCCTAACTCATGTGGCATCTGACCATTGTAATGTAGCTGTGCTTATCTGTGGGATTGATCAAGAGTTTCCTGTCCGAGTGTTTGCCCGCCAGCTGTGCACCCTCCCACCTGTGACATATCAATCAGTAATCCCAGGCCTAGGTCTCCCGGCCTGCTTTACTGCATATTTAGGAGAGTTGGGGTTGATGTGGAGTTCAGAACGGGGGATTCAGTAATAAGGACGAGATTTCATTTTTATTGATGAACGCATCGATTTCCATATTAGCCTATGTGTAACACGCAGGTCAAAAAAAACAAATATATTGCTACGTTCAGTCTACCAGTAACAGAGATTCAGGTAACTGAAATCGGATTCAGATCACCGTAAGGTAGCTCAGTAGGTTAACATGCCTGCTGCAGAGATCAGCCTTTTAGTCTTCAGAACGTGAAAACATGTCTGCAGTAAATACGCATGTGCTATACCGATATGAAATTCATTAATTCATTCAATATCATTACTCATTTTTACTTAGTATACTCTGCTAAAATGTCTCAGGGCTGAATCTAGGCACGCCATTAGAAAAGAGCCTACAATCAATTTTGTTTTCACAGGTTTGTTTTGGCATTGCTTAATGTAAGCGCTCTTACTCGTCTTCCCAATTACTCACCCACCCATACATCTATCTCTCACTTACTCATCCACCGCCAACTTGCCCAGCCCCTGCTAAGACTGCAGAGGGCTCAAGGAAGCTGCTTTGAATTGGATGCACTCTCAAACAGCACCCGCTCCTCAGATCTTGCCTTCAGTACTTAGGAGCCCCACTTAAAATAACACAAATGCACGCAACCAAGGCATAGCTCGCCACTCTGCAGCTTCCACACTCTGCCCTCCAATTCCACGACCCCGTCAACGGTTCCCGATCCCCCTGCACTCCGCCAGCCTCTCCATTCAACTCAAATGTGTCTCTCGCCCCTTCTCTCTTTCCGTCTTCCGTCTCATTCGCCTTCTCCCTCCCTCTTTCTCTCTTTCACTTTCTGTCACTTGCTACAACTCCTGGCTGTTCCACCTCTTTTCTTTCAAGCGGTTCCCATGCCCCCCCCCTCCCCCTCCCTGTCTCTTCCTCCCTCTCGCTTTTCACCTCCCACGGGTTTCTGACATCCCTTTCTGTCTCTTCCCAGCTGTTCTCCGCGCATACCTCCCCACTTTCACCCTCCTCCGGGCGCCCTCCCCCTCTTTCCCAGCTGTTCTTCAAGCACGCTCTCCATCTATCTCTCGTCGCTGTAGCTGAACCATTCCCCGCGCCCTACTGTCTCTCTTCCTCGTAACCCTCTTCTGCCATGTCGGTTCACCTTGCGCCACCGTCGGTATTTGTACTTAGTCCTGCACGCCCTGGTTTCTTCAGGGGCCCCCCCCCCCACCTCGCGCCTTCTGTCACCAGCTGTTCGCCTCAAGCTCCTTCTCATCTCGGGTCCCCCGGGGCTCTTCAGCAAAGAATCCTCTTTCTTCTCTCGCTTTCAGTCCCAGCAGTTCTTCTTGCAGCCTCTTAACCCCGTTCTTTAGCTATTCTCCATGTACCAACCGCTGCCACTGACTTGATTTCCCAGTATAGCTCCTTTCTGGATTTCCCCCTATAGCTCATTTCTAACTAGCTGCTTCTGTGCTCAGTTCCTGCATCCCTCGGATGTTGTCTACCACCCCAGCACTTCCTTTTCAATCTGCGCTGTAGTCCACGGTGGTGCCCCAGGCCTCTGTCTACATTGCAATTCCTGCAATAGTCTCTCCACATATCGGTTTCTGGTCTCCCTGAGCCCTCCCCTCTCCCCAGCTGTTTCTTGTGCCTCTTGAACTGTCAAGTTCAGTTTCTCAATTCCTCATGTTTTCACACTCCACTCTCAGCCATCGTCAGCCTGGGACAGAAAATAGGCCAGCACAACATAAAAGTATGTCATATTTTGTTGTTATGCTAAGCAGATTTGTAGAGTGCACTAATCACCCGTGAGGTTATCCAGGCGCTTGAGCAGGTGAGTGGGTGCATGGTCACTATAGAGTTAATTTGAAGAGTCAGGTCTTCAGCTTCAGGTGAGGAGTAGGCCCTGGTGTGCTGAGGGAGGTTGTTCCATGTTTTGGGTACCCCCATGAGAGAATGTGCATCCACACTTCAATCCCACATCACCCTTTCCACTCTTAGTCCCACTCTAGTTTCCAGGGGCGGCTCCTCCGCTGTGGCGGAGGAGCGTTGCCTCACTGCTGAAATGCAGCAGACAGAAGAAAAATAAAATGACAATAAAACTATTTTATTGTCATTTTATTTTTCACTTCCAGTCTGTGAGTCTAGGGCGGGGCCAGGTCATAGCGTCAGCACCAGTGGGAGAAGGTGTTGTAGGCACTGAAAGTGCGCATGTCGGTTTGGCCGGCCGTCTTAGGACAGCCAAACTGACATGCGCACTTGGATATCTCCAGACTATACCTTGGAAATATCCGCAGTGCTCAGGGGCACAGGCTCCCAGTCCCTGCTGGAGCGTGAAACTGGCCCGCTCCGTCGAATCCCAGCGCTTCTCTCATGCTGGGAGTAATAGCATGAGAAAAGCATTGGGATTGTTTGGGGAGTCTGGGAGCCTGTGCTCATGGGGAATGCAGCGCCAGGAGCAGTGCGGCGCGGGAGCAGATCAGGCCTGGTACGGTGAAAGGTAAGTGCTTTATTTTTTTATTATTGTTTCCCCCTGCGCTGCCTCCCGACGTCAGATTGGCAGCAGCCGCTCCTGCTAGTTTTTCAAGCCCTTTCCACGAGTTCCTCCACCCCCCCTCCTTCTTTCTATTGTGTAACCACATCTCTGAGAAAGTCTTCCACATCACTCGCTACGTACAGCGCTTCTGCCCACAGGGGTTTCCGATTTAAACAACATGCACATCTCCCTTCTTGGTTCATGCCATCTTGGCTTTCACATGAGTAGGACTCGTAGTGCATGTTCTCTTTGTCTTGGTCTCTTAGTCTCCCTGCTTTTCTCTGGGTCTTCTCAGCACTTCATAAGCTTCCATCCTTTTCCGATCTATTCTTGGTAGTTTCTGCCATGTTTACATCACCTCCAGTTTGGAAAGGTCTTCATCTTCTTCTATCATAGTTACCTTTTAGACAGCGGTGGCTCCTCCGCTAAGGGGGAGGAGCGTTGCCCCACTACGCAAAAAGGAAAAATAAAAAGACAATAACGCATTGTTATTATAATTTTCTTTTTCCTATTTCATGCAGTCAGTGGCCTTGTTCAATGTGGGGCGGGTCGGGGCTGGCCAGAGCAGGGGAGGAGTGGTTTGCACTCCCTAAGTGTGCATGAACTCTTTGGCTGGCCCTCTTGGGCCGACCAAACAGTTCAAGCGCACTTTGCATGTTCCCCACCAGGTTGCATTACACAGCCTGGTGAGGAACATGCACAGGCTCCCTGTTCCCGTCTGAGCACCGAACCACGGCGCTCAGACCAATCACAACCCTGCATTGCAGCGTTGTGATTGGCTCAAGGGAGCCTGTGTGCAGGGTGCTTCCTGCTGCCGGCCAAACTGAAAAAGGAAGAAGGAAGAGGACACAGGGGAGGCTGCAGCTGTCCATTCCAAGGTAAATGGTTTTTTTCTTTGTTAATTAAACCCCCCCGCCGCACCACCCCTGTCCGGTAGCATCCGCTACTGCTTTTAGATACAGCCTCACACCACACGTTTGCATTTTTTGACTGCTGCAAATAACAGAAGTTATGATTACCAATATATAGTACTCCGTTTACTAACCGTGGAAGGATGAAGTGTACCTTGCAGGGATTTGAACTTGTGCCCTGCAGATTGCTGCATGTCTCAGTAGTGATTGTTCAACTTGTTGAACTGGAAATTGGAAGATGTCTGCACCTAACATGAGCCTGACTGTCCCCTATCTTCACTGTTTATTGAAAAGCTACAGCCAGTCCAGGGATTTCCATATTTACTTATAGGTCGAGCGGACGTCAGTTAAGGTTAGCCAGGGCTATTAGCTGTTTCTGTCCCTGTCTCAACATTTGCAGACCACCCAACTTCAACAAACATCTTATAGTGCGAGGGGGTCGGATCTGGTGATGGGGCAGGGCCTCTGTAGGAGAGTAGGATCTGCTTCACAGGGGTACCCCCACTTTTTGCTGATACTTCACTGGTTTTCGACATTAGTCTGGCTGGGGCCCTGCTATTCAGAACCCCAGCCTAGCTGTTTCCTCTTTAAAAGGGTCTCCATGTGCCTTAGGCACATCACTGATTGGGATCTGGAGTGCCCTTGTAAGTCCCTAGTATATGGTATACTATGTACCAAGGGCATAGGTACCTCAGAGGCCTGCCAGGGGCTGCAGCATGTATTATGCCACCCCTGGTAGGCCATCCAAACTGACACCACAGGTCTGCTACTGCAGCCTGGGTAAGGTGGTGCATGCACCCCTCGCTGTGGTATAGGTTACCTATATCACTAAAAGCATACACACATATAAACCTATAAGTCACTCCTAAGGCAGGCCTTATCAATCCTAAAGGCAGAGTGCATGGTTCTTATGTGAGAGGGTGCCCCTGCATGAGCAGGGCCCCTCTGCAGCGTTCGGAGACCATCTCTGATGCTGTTTGTAGTGCAGCCTGACCATATACTCTTAAACGCATTATATCCTCGCGGTAAAATGCTAACTATGGAATGGCTGCACCTAAACATGTCGTGTTTGGTGTCAAACATCTTGGAATACTACCCCCCGCCAATCCTGGCGGCGGGGGTAGCATTCCACCCTTCTAGAGGGAAAGGCATGTTAACTCTGACAAGTCCGGTAACTTCTTTCCAGAGCCCTGGCATCACAAAATGGATGCTGCTGCCACAGACACGAGTCTGGCCTCCTGCTGCTGGACGAAACTCCGGCAGGGGAGGCCTGGACAATAGGTTTCCTGTCCCAGGGAGGTGTGACCACCTCCCCAGACAGGACAATGTGTATTGGGGCTGGGCGGGAGCACTTTCGGGTGCTTTGAAGTCCTGCACTGGGGGCACATTTGGTGTCCCTGTGCATACCCCAGTTCAAACCGGATCAGGGGCTTGCAGCCCCTGCTTTGGCGCGAACTGGACAAAGGGAAAGGGGTGTAGCCACCCCTCTGCCCTGACCCACCCATAGGTGGGGCCACAGAGTAGTCCATCCCCTATTTTTGGAATAAAGGTAGGAACCCAGTCCTTAGGACTTTAGATTATACCTGGACGAAACTCTGAAACAGAATCCTGGACCTTCGACGCTCTACTCACGATTAGAGGACTGAAGAATCTCCCTTGGGGTCAAGGAGTGACTCCCTGCTTGGCAGGCACCAAAGAAGCATCTGTCCGGTTCGCATTACTGAAGCTCCCGTCGGACGCCGAAGTCATCGCATCACCAGAGGTGGATTCTCAGACTTCCCGAGGCTACCCTGAGTCCCCAGCAAAGCTGAGGCCCGTGGCTATCGTGGGTGACTTGAGACCGTGACCCCTGGACACCGAGCACACTTGCAAGTGCACCATCTTCTGGGTCTCCCAAGAAGTCGTGCTTTGGGCTCCGAGTAGCCCTAGCCTCCAGCACCACCTGCACCGAAGATCACTGGCCCCCACTCCACGAGTGTCCTGTAAGCCAGCTCCACGTGCGGCGTCACGAGGCTCCTTCGCGGTCGCTAGCCCGTTGGCTAGTAGCCCTTACCGAAGGCCAATCTTTTCTTTACTTGGCAGTCTGGTTGCTCCAGGCCTGCCCTCACTTACCCTTGCGGGGTGAGTTCCCCAGACCTTGCTGGTCTGCATCATCGACGATCTACATCTTCCTTGAGACTTGCCGTTGCCAAGGCCTGTTGGGTCCAATCTGGTCGCCGACACCTCTGCACTCGACAGACATCAAGCAACAGCCCGAATCCTGCTCCTGGTCGCCGACAACGCCTCCCGGACCTCGTGGCTGAAGAGTCAAGACGACCGTCAACGAACTTGAAGCACTCGACATCGGTGGGCATCCGTCCATCGCCATCCTGGTCACTGGCTAGTGACCCAGACTCTGTCCCCTCTGCTTTCAGGTTCTTCAGAACTCCGATCCACTCTTGGATCCACCCGGACACTTTTCTCCTGGTCGCCAGCAGCACTTTGCAGCAGATCGCCATAAGAAACGACGACGAAACCCGACCCCGAAAGGCACCTATGCACCCGGCTTCCCTGGGTGAGGTAACACGAGTACTCCGGTGCTCCCGTGGGTAGAGACTCTTCAAAGTCCTAGATCTCAAAGGGTTTTGTCCTAGTCCTCTTTAAAGTGTCCCTTTCCTCTATTTTCCCGATCCCGACTTTCTCCATAGAAGTTAACGGCGTATCGCGGTTGTGTATTTACACTGCACGCGTCTCCCGTGGGTCCCCTGTGTCACTACCTTGGGTGGTTCCTTGTGGTCCAAGCACTTCTAGAGGCTCTAGGCCTAGTGTCTAGTTCAGTCGTGGTTCGCATACCACTTTATTGGTATATGGTTTGGTACGCCCCTAGGGCCCAAACGTGTATTTGTGCTATTACTGTGACTTAAGATCTTATAACCTATGTACTTCGAACTCTAGCCTCATAAAGAGACTAGAGGGGTGTGTTTAGTAATAAATACATATATTTTGAATATATACCTGGTGTGGTGCTCTTTCATTTGGTCACTCAAGAGATTATAGACTGGTAAAACAAGCTGCTTTACATTCCTTCAAGACTTAGCCTCAAGGCTGCTCTCCATAGCTACCACTAGGATAGCTTTCAAGAAGGTTGTCTTTAACCTACCTACCATAAGAGTCGATTTGGACTGGTGCAAGGTGCCCACTATAATTAGTGGACAGCATATGCCAGGCCAACTTCTCACAGCCTCAACGCCTGTAATCAATTGTAGGGGGAGCTCTGACAGAGTGGGGCCATAGAGAGGGGGCGTGGCTCGGCTTAAGAGTCACACCTAACCTTTCCTCCCTAAAAAAAAACAAAAGCTTCTGAGGTTGTAGTGGATGTCCTGGGGAGCAGGGCTGGCCTTTGGCATGTGCGAGCTGGGCACACACCCAGGGTGCTCACTTCCAGTGGGGCACAGGAGTTTCCTGCAGCAGTCTCCCTGTGACTTAGGTCCAATGAAAAGTTGCACCCTTGTCTGCTTTTTGTTTCTTTTTCTTTTCATGATGTTCCTTAATCTTTTCCCCCTTCATCTTCCTCCTACCCCTCCCAAGTTTTCAATACATAGACAGTTAAGGAGGACGAGTGGGAGGGGGCGCCAACTTTCACTCTCTGACCAAAGCCTCTATACTAGGGAGGTTGTAAACCATCCAATGGGCATCAGCTGTGTGGGGACTCCTCACACATGCTGGAAACACACTCAGTGCATCGATTTCTAATCTCACTTTATCTCCTATTTTGTGATCTCATCTCCACTGGCTGACTGTGTGATGGGGGTTGATTTCATGTGACACACCGTGGTACTGTGTGAGTTAGCAAGTCTGTATTTGCTATCCCTGTGACTGTCCTTGTTAGCTTTAGCCTCGGGACCTGGAAGACTGTTGATCCAGCGTTAACCCAATAAATTGATCAGGGAAAAATATTCAATAACATCATACTTTGGCCCATACACATTCACCCAAATCCCTGATGCGCTGGTGTCAAGTTTGTTAACTTTTTCTTCAACTTATTTCTGTTATTTATGTACAAAATTTAAACATCCTGTAATTATAATCGACTTTTCATCTACTTGGTCGATGGACCAATTAGTTGAAGAGTTGATGGCAATGGTAATTCTCCAAATAAAGATTAACCTTTAGAAAAACTTGCTAAAATGACCACAAACTCTCGGTGTGATTTAATAATTTTATCTAGTAATAATAAACGCTCATAGCGATCACATTCATAAGCTCAAACACTGGAGACCTCATGAGAGAGAATAACAATCTATCACAGTAACAACGGAACTATCATTTAAATATACGTTGCAAAGAGTGGATAGATGAAGAGACATTAGATACAAATGAAATCAATCAATTTAAACCAACAATTTAGAGGGGATAGATGAAGAGATAAAAGTTCAATGACAAGAATACGACTGCAAAAATAGTTTCAGCAAAATCAAGTTAGATCTAATACAAACCCAAGGGATCTCTACGGGGAAAACCACCACCCAGGCCTAGGTAGTAGTGTGGGACACCAGAACCAAGAGTCAGGGATCAAAGATTCAAGAACCAGGACAAGGACAGGACAGGAAACAGCTCACCGACGAAACAGCGACGCTTCCCTCTCTCAGCCTAAGCGACCCTCGAAGCCCACACAACACCACCAAACCACACCCCTAAAGTACCTATTCTTATACCCTAAAAGTACATGTCCGTCCCACAATAGTTGCTTATTTCACATTTTCTAGCTAAGGGATTGGTTGGGTTCTAGGGGTGGAGTGTCACCCCACTATAAAATCATCTACTTTTGACTACACCATTGTTCTAAAAAAAAAATTATACAGTCATCAATACTTCTTCTCTCTCATGGGCACACATGCAACAATTTATTGTACATTTTAATAAATTTAACAACAACAGGTTCCGTTCCCACGATGACACTCGCTTTGGCTGCCTTTCAATGTTATGTCCTTCACCAGGTCAGGCCTTTTCAGTTTTGCACAGCAGTTCAGTCACGTGGTCACATGGTTCATACTCGCTCCTAATTCCACCCCGCCCTTGGTTATGCCAATTTAAAAACATGGAGGGCTCGTCCATTACTAAAAGAACGGAAAAACGAACATTTATTAATTATGTGACAATGCAATTTTCACAGTTTACCACCCACTTTAGCTTTACTTCATATTAATGGTTAGCCTAGCATAGCATTAGTAGGAAAGCTGCATTTTTAAAATTAGTTTAAAGCAACATTCACTATGCTTTTTACCAGTACACGTGTGGCTTTGCCATGCAAACCTCCTAGATTCGTTCAAAACACAAGATTATTACATTTCCGGTTATTTACGCATTAATTCTGGTTAGTTCATGCATTTTGTAAAGCATAGCTTCCCACGTGTAATGTAAATGTGCACATTAGTTGTTTTAACTCTACTTACTGTTAGTTCGTATTATAGGGGTGTTCGGTTGAGCAGGTTTCTTTCGCGAAATCCTGCTCCATCACTGTTATAGGAAGAGAAAGTATAGAACATTTTAAAAGCCTTGTTTATTGTATTTTTTAAAAGTTTCAATTCCTTGTCCTTTCTTTAACTTCTGTTAAGCAGCAAACAATAGGCTCTTAAGGGGCGCAGGGTGGTGGACCCATTGATGGCATCAGAAGTCAAAGCGTATCTGATCTCTCTTGTGCTACCCTTGTCATGCTGTCAAACTGATACCCATATTGGACCTGTTTACCTTTTGTTACTGCACTTGACCCTTTCTGCTTCTTTGTCTACATCCTGTAGGTCCTGATCTCTTTGTTTCTATCAGTTCTTAAGCATTCTGCTTGTCTTGACTCCTAAGTACTTCTATTCCTGTTTCTGCTGCATTCTTAGAATTGCCTTCTTAGCTCCCTTTCCTTCCTGCCAGTGGCAGCTCCTCCGCTAAGGCAGAAGAGCTTCGCCCCACTGCTCTTTGAGCACAGCAAAAAAATACAAATAAAATGACAATAACAAGACATTATTATTATTTTATTTTTCTGCGCCACTCAAAGCAATGTTAGGGCGGGGCGGGGCTGGGCTTGCCGCCGTCAGAGGGAGCAGAAGTGGTTTGCACTCCCTAAGTGTGCATGATGGTTTGGCCGGCCCTCTTGGGTCAGCCAAACAGTCATGCGCACTTAGCATGCTCTCCACCAGTCTGTGTTGCACAGCCCGGTGGAGAGCATGCCCAGGCTCCCAGGCACTGCCTGAGCGGCCAAACATGCCGCTCAGACCAATCACGACGCTGCTGATGCAGTGTCGTGATTGTCAGGAAGAGTCCAGGAGCCTGGGTGCTTCCGGTGCTGCCAGCAGAGTGAGGACGGAGGAGATGCGTGCAGCGGAGGACGGAGGAGAGGCATGCAGCGGCGGCGATGGTAAGTTTATTTATTTATTTTTCATTCCCTCCCACCCACCACCCCCATTCCAAGGCAGATGCCACTGCTTCCTTCAATGTCTCTCTTAATACAACAGCTGCACTATCAACAAGATCTGTACTTAGGAATTTCATAATTAGCAGATATTTAGGCACAACTTTTTTGGTTGAAGTAGAAGCCTATCATCTCCAGTACCGTTTTCAAAGAAGTGCTGCAGTCGACGAGGGACACTTTAACTTACAGGCCCTGGGTACCCCTCGTAGCATATACTAGGGACTTAAAAGTAAGTTAACTTATGCCTATTGTAGGCAAGTCAACCAGACATATACATTTTAATAGTCAGAACACCGGCATTGAGGTCTGGTTAGCAGGCCTCAGTGAACCCTCAGAGTCGAAAAACCAGCAGAATCTGTCCAAAACATTGGGGGTAATCGTTTAGAAAGAGGCAGTTCCTTACAGGGGTGACTTATTAATATTGGAATTGAAGGTTTTGACCTGTCAAAAGGGCTTATTTTGATAGGTCAAATTGCAGTTTTAGACTGCTAAAGTCAGTCTACTATGGTAGGCCTGAAGCCATGTTCGCACTACCATCCATGGTAGTGGATGACATAATAAATGCTGCAGTCCACTAATGGCATTTGCCCATGTTTAAGGGGAAGCACAGGCTTTTTACTACTGGTTAGCAAGGATAAAGTACACAGAGGTATAAAGCCAGCAAAAATATAGGGTCCAGGAAAAGGCGAAAAGTCTGGGCTGACTACACAGAAAAGGCGGATTTCCAATAACACGCCTCCTACCCTTGCTTAAAAGTCATATCTCAGAAGGCCTGTGCAGCAAAGTCATCACATTGTCAGGCTACAGTCACAGACCTGGGCTCATGAGTACATCAACCACCTATAAAGAATCTCCCAGCTAATTCTGCTGTCAGGCTGATCTACTACAATAACTTCACTCCTTCCTTCCCACAAGTTTTTGGTACCCAATCTTAACTCATTCCTTACCCACTATTATATACAGAGCTGCCTTTCTTGCTATCTAAGTTTGAGCTCGGCAAGTTCTAATATAGAAGTATCAGCTTAATCGTTGAGAGAAACATAGCTATTGGCCACCACGAGTGTGACAAAGCAAAGCAAGGCTCCCAGCCTTTCAATGCTGGCAGTCAGAGCAGTTTTGAACTGCTAACTTGAATAAACCATTTAAACTAATGAGAAAGCCAAGACCTCTCTTTCTAATATATATACGTCAGCCCAAAGGTAGGCCTATCAAGCTCTATGGCTGGGTGCTGTATATTATAAAGTAGGACATGTGTTTTTATATGTCTTAACAGTAAAAATGCCAACTTGTCGTTTTTGCTGTAGAAAGGCTGGTAGGCCCATTGGTGTTGCATGCTGACAATTCAGCTGTGCTAACTTCTGAATAGGACTACTAAAGTTAGTACTTCAAGGTATCAAAAGAATCTTTACATTAAACCCGACGATGCCCAAGTCAAATTTAATGTAACTTTTATGTAAATGGCAACTTTAGAAAGTTACCCCACTGTTGCCCATGTTTTCCAGTGACTGTTTGCGGTTAATGGCAAAGAGACAGACTTCTGCCCTCCTAAGGGAAGGTGTAAACGACTCTCTGGAAGGAACACAAAGGGCCTGTCATTGGAAGAAGTGTTATCTTTCCCTGGCAGGAAGGCCAAACAGGGAGTGAGCCCAAAAGGCGAGCTTCAAAGAAGTAGCTTCCTTTGAAGGACAAATGGTGGACACTCAAGAGGGACTGCTCTTTTGTTCTGGTAAACAGGTTGACATCAGGAACAGAGAATGGGAAACAGTTTCCAAACCAGTTTTCCCATGGGTTGTGTAGCCTTTAGGTAACCTACCTCTAGGGTGGGTTACCAAGCTCCACACACACCGAGAGAGGGGTTCTCCTATCTTGAGAGTGGGCAGAATATTGCATTCTGGGATAGCTAGATGCCACACTATGCAGGAAGTCGTCATCAAGCGGGAGGTGACCTGGTAGTAGTAGTTACCACATTCCCTGAGGGCACGTTCTGGGCATAAAAGCGGCAACCCTGGCACCCAGACCTCAGATCATGTCTGCACTGGTGAGAGGACCAAAGGACAGCTATTCTGTTCCCTGGACCGGGCAAAGAGAGATTGTACGAAAGACTGGACTACACCTACTGATCCTTGGGCAAAAAAAGAGAGGATTGTGCCTGTGGTACCCAGCCTGAGGAAAAGTCATCCTCAAGCTCCAGACAGAAGAGATGACTCCAAGAGTCAGTCGGCTGACTTCCTGTTACTGTTCCAGGGCTACAAAAGTTGAAGAGGCCTGTCTTGGTCAGTTGGTAGCCACAATCACTTGATCTCCACTGACCGCTGAAGTGCAGCCTGGGGGATTGAGGCTAAAAAAGTTGCACATGAGTCTGTTGGACCTGGAAGAGTTATTGAAGTGCAGTTTGGTCACCCAAGACGGACACTAGACTCAGTTAAAGGGAACTGCTGGTTTTGCTGTAACCGGAGACCAGTAGACCTGGTTTTACGCTAGACTTCTAGCGGAGTTCGAGGGACATGTACCTTTGTGGCCAAAGTCACCCCCGTGGACCAAGGGGTGGCCCCAGGAAGACTGTTGTCAACCGGATCAGCACCTACAGCATCTTTCAGCATCTTCAGCATTCTGTGTCCCTTGCACGAAGACCACTCCATTGATGTCTATAGCAGTTCACCCACAGAGCCCGTAACAGGACTGGAGACTGCTTTGACTGCAAGATAACAGTCCTTCTAAGACTTAAAAAAAAAAAAAAATGTTTTTATTGCTTTTAAAGCATAAACAATCACAACATAATTTAAAAAAAAGGAAGAAATAGATCACATTACCAGCAGCATCATTAATAAATTGTACATACATGAGAATATAAAGGTACATTGGTGAGCCACACAGGTAGTCATACTAATATAAAACCATACTACAGTGTTCATATATTGGCAGGTAACCACATATATTGTCAGATCCTTGTGAGCAAGAAACAAGGCCATCATAACCGCAACCCTGCAGAGGGACACAGCAGAGGGGAGTGATCCCTACATTAAGGAAATCAATCCTGCGCACCGTCATTGTGCAAGCGAGACAACTGATACTGTGTGAAAAGCCCCCAGAAACTCTTTGGCCGAGCGCAGGGGGGAAGCAGTTCGTTGTAGGTGTCTGACTGGGTGTTACAGTACAACATGTCATTTTCCCATTCAGCCACTGCGGGAACTGGGCCCCTCAGCCATCGCATAGCCAGTCTACGTTTTGCCAAGAGAAGACCCATAGCGACCAATTTGCGGACATTCTTCCGTAAGGGTTTCGTGTAGCCCAGTAATGCCAATAGGGGATCAGGAGTGAGAGAGAGACCAACCATCTCATTTAATACACTGAAAATATTTTGCCAGAAGTTCGCTACTGGAGGGCACTGCCAGGCTATGTGGAAAAAACCAGCATCCGGCATGTCGCATCTCTCACAATTATCTGTGTCCTGCAGACCATACCTGTACAGTCGTTGTGGAGTGTAATGAACTCTATTTAAAAATTTGAAGTGAGCTAGCCTATGGCGTCCATTAAGAGAGATACTACGTGTAACTTCGCAACAATATGCCCAAATGTCATCCGTTAGAGGGATCCCCATGTCGGTCTGCCAAGCCAAACGTGCTTTCGTGAAGGAGACAGTCTTAGCAGATAATGTCGAAGCATACAGGTGTGAAACTAGCTTAGCAGGGGACTGCGAGCGCACTGCCATGGATAGCGGTGGAATTTCCATTGGCTCTAGAAGTTCATCACTCAACACAGCGCGCATAGCATGGCGCGTACGAAAGAAGTGAAAGCGCGTCAGTGCTGAGGGCTCCTCAATGCCAGCAGCCGCCTCCTCCCATGAAATCAACCGCCCATTTTTAAACAAGTCTCCCATCTCGTTTATGCGTAGGTCGTGCAGAGCATGGAGAGCACCACGCTCAGAGCTAAGAGCAAACCAATGACACCATTCAACTCGCATCCGAGGCGAGTACAGCTGCGCACCAGAAAATTTCTTTAGTATAGCGTTCCAGGCATGTACCGTGGAATTCACCGAGTCCAAGACCCCACACCGCTCGTCAGGCGCCTTAGTCAAAAAACGTGCCAGAGGGTCCGGGGCAGCGACCACGCTTTCAATCTGGAGATGCGGTAAATCTATTGGACCATGGACCCAACTGTGTGCATGCGAGGCTTGCGCTATCCTGTAATAAAGCTCCAGATCAGGCGCCCCCAATCCCCCGCGGCATATGGTAACATAAGAGTGTCTAGTGCCACGCGCGGAGCCTTACCCGCCCATGCCAGTTTACTCATCAACACCCGCAGTTCCCGAAACATGTGTTGGGGAACCACTATGGGAATATTGCTGAAAAGGAAAAGAAAGCGTGGGAGCACCACCATTTTCATAAGAGATATTCTGCCCGTAAGTGAGAGTGGAAGCCGGATCCATCTCTCTATGTCTTCACCCAATTTGACGATAGCCCTGCCATGATTCGCGGTAAGCACCTGGTCCGCGTCGGAGTGCACTTGGATACCCAGGTAGCGAACTGGATCTGTCGTCCATTGGAGAGGGAAGTCAAGAGGTATCGGACCCGTGGCTGGTGTTAGCGGAAAAATTATGGACTTATCCCAGTTGATCTTTAGTCCCGAAAGACCCCCGAAGCGCAACACTTCCCGTATCACGGGTGCGAGATGTGTCTCAGGGTCCCGAATATATAGTAACATGTCGTCAGCATAAGCTGAAACAATTAAATTATAGTTAGGGAAGCGCAGGCCTCTGTGGCCGTGGTATTCCTGCAAAGCACGCAGCAGAGGCTCAGCGGCAACCGCATACAGTAATGGGGAAAGAGGACACCCTTGACGAGTGCCCCGTGAGATCTGAATAGGAGCAGAGACCATATCGCCAGTTCGCACCCGGGTCGAGGGAGAATTATAAAGTACCGAGACCAGTTGTAAAAACACCTCTCCAACTCCCATTCGACGCAGGACAGCCAGCATAAACGTCCATTCGATCGAATCGAAGGACTTCTCTGCGTCTAGGAAGACCGCCGACGCCCTAACCTCCGGTCGAACATGTTGGAGGGCACCGAACACTGTGCGAAGGTTGTGCAAAAGCGTGCGGCTTGGGATAAATACAGCCTGCTCCGGGCCAATCAGTTGAGGCAATAAGGGGGACAGGCGATTAGCCAGTACCTTAGCAAATATTTTGGTGTCTACGTTTAGGAGGGAAAGTGGACGGTAAGAGGAGCACTTACGAGCGTCCTTACCATGCTTCAACAGTGTAATTATCAAGGCCTCGCGCATGGAGGGGGGCATTATCCCATCCCCTCCCATCTCCTGGAACAGGGCGGACAAATGGGGAAATAAAAGGTCGCTAAAGCCCTTGTAGAAAGACACCGTAAGCCCATCCCGCCCCGGGGCGCTGCCCTCACGCATGGAGTTCAAGGCTAGCCGTATTTCCGCTGCTTCAATAGGACGCAATAAGAATTCGCGGTGCCAATTTTGTAGCCAAGGGAGTTCGACATATTCGAGGTACTGCAATATGTCAGATTCGCTAGGGGAAACCTTAGAACTATAGAGCTCATGATAATAGCGGCAAAACTGTTTATTAACGTCCGCTTGCTCTGTCAGGAGAGAGCCTTCATCGTCTACTAGCTCAGAGAAGCTACCGGGCTCCGATCTATGACGAGCTAGAGCCGCCAGCACCGATCCCGGACGATCAGCCTCGCCATAGAATCTAGCTGTGGCATATTTGCCCATATGCTTAACCTCGTTATCTGCCTCTTCGTGGTACTCCTTCATCGCCTCCTTCAGCTGCTCTCATGTGCTAGGATCATTTCCGCCTGTGAGCTCGGCTTCAAACCCCGCTATCCGGGATTCTAACAGAGCAAGCCTATCTCTAATTGAGAGTAGAACCCCTGCGTGTTTACTAATCACGATCCCCTGAATATAAACCTTAAATGATTCCCACACCGTGGCAAAAGAATCTACAGAGCCAACATTAAAGCAAAGAACTCAGTGATTGCGTCCTGCAACTCTGATTTAAATAGAGCATCCAACAACGAATACTGAGGGAACCTCCAAAGGAAAGGAGGAGGACCATGAGAAGGCACAGATATGGCTAACAGAACAGGGGAGTGATCCGAGAAAGTCCGAGCCAAAACAGAGCAGTCCTGCACTTTAGGCAGTAGTGTGTGTGAAATGAGCCAATAGCCTATACGAGTGTGAATGTCGTGATAAGCGGAATAGTGAGTGAATCCCCCCCTAGCACTAGCCCTAGCCCTCCAAACATCCGATAGACCCAACTGCAGTGCTATGTCAACAATAGCTTTCGCTGAAGCAGACAAGGGCCTGGGTGAACCTCTTGATCTGTCAAGAACCGGGTCCAAGACACAATTAAAGTCCCCCCCCCATAGCAACGGCAAGGGCTGTCGGTCTCTCAACAGTGTAAATATAGACTGATAAAATTGTGGATCGTCGTAATTAGGGCCATACGAATTGACAATGAGAAAATTGAGCTCCTTGCCGAAACATCTGGATACAACATACCTGCCAGCCTTGTCAGTTGCGCAATGCTCCAAACGAAGTCCCGACCCGGGGTTAACCCACCTCAAAACCCCTCTGGAATGGGAAGTGAAACACGCAGCATGAAAGGGACCTGTCAATCTACCACCTGAAAGTAGTGCGCTGCCAGGCTGAAGGTGGGTCTCCTGGAGCAGAGCCACGTCTACCTTATTGCGTTTCAAATACGCCAAGATTTTCCGAACCTTTCTGTGGTCATTCAACCCCCTAACATTCCAAGTAATGAGGTTTAATTGTTTAAGGCCCCCCTGTTTAGTGTGTCGACCTGCCATACAGTGAGTGTTGACAAACATTGTGGGAGACCTGTGAAGCAGCACCCGTTACCCTACCAATCGTGACCAAAGTGCGACATGTGATCTGTGAAACAGAAAAGTCAAAACTCAACCTTGCCCCTCCCCCCACCCACGCCTTGCAATCCCCAACTTGGCAGAGGCGAATAGCAACCCACCCTGTAACCTCAAAAATATGCAACCAAAGCAAAGAAAATACAGACACAAAACAATGAATCCCCCAAAATAGAAAGGAGAACAGCGTGTAACGCATTGGGGCGGATGTTGCCCAGCAATACCACACTTGTGCGCCCCCCGCCCAACCACCAAAGATCAAACATTGTGCTTCATTGACAGTGAGCAGTTACGTTTAGGAGACACCTATACAGCCCAAATCGCACTGCCCGCCAGCAGCGTATCCCCCAGCAAAGTAAACTGTAATCAATGACCCCAGCCAGGAGTCTAACACATTCACCCTTGGGCCCCAAAGAGCAAAGATGACAATAGCAGACAGTGCAACATGAGGGTGGGCCTCGTGGTAGAGCCAAATACACCCATAAGAATTAATGAACAGTAACCCCTTTGCATGCAGCTCACCAGAAGCACAGTAATAATGGTAAGTTGCGGAGCCCCCTAGATTGACACTCGACAGAAGGGGCCAACCACAGAGCGAACTTTGTCCGGATTCAGTCAACATATCAGTCATTTTCATCTAGGTCGCTATCAGCAGCTTCAGCACTAGGCCCGCCCCGCCGGCCCGACCCTTGTCTTTCAGCCTTCTCACGGTCCTTAAGAGCTTTCTGCAGGGATTGCGGGTCTAGGAATATCTTGACTCTCCCATCGAACATCACCTTGAGTCGTGCAGGATACAGCATTGCATACTCGATTTTCTGATCTCTCAACTTCCTCTTCAGAGGGGTGAATTGCCTCCTGAACTCTAAGGGTGAAGTCCGGGAATAAGGAAAGGGTAGATCCCTCGTATTTCAGACTGCCCAGTTCTCTCGCCTTTCGCAACGCGGCATCCCTGTCACGGTAATTCAAGAGCTTGGTGATGATAGGCCGCGGAGGGGCACCGGGTTGAGGCCGGGGGCCCAGCGATCGGTGTGCTCTCTCCACGACAAACATAGCGGAGAAAGTGTCGGCCCCCAGCAGCGTCGTGAGTAATTTTTCAACGAAGGTCTCCATATTGCCCGTCGCCGTGGATTCAGCCAGGCCAATAATACGAAGATTGCTGCGGCATGATCTGGCTTCCAAATCTTCAGCCCTGTCTTGCAATGCAGTCAAGGCCTTTTCGACTCGTTTCTGAGCTACGTCGAGGTCAGACTGGGCCTCCTCTGTTTCCGTGATGCGCCGTTCTGCCATATCCAGGCGTTCCGAGTGTTTGTCAACCCTCTCCGACATCCTGTCCATCCTGTAGGCTAGTGTGTTGATTTTAGCGTCGATGGCAGTCAGGCCCTGCTGCATGGAAGCTATGATATGTTTAATGTCGCTCACCGGGTCCCCAGGCAGGCCCTCCGACTCGGACAATGCAGACTCCGCCGTGTCCTCGCAGCGGCGTGATTTTCTTTGGTCAAAGTTTATTTTCGGCTGGGTCTTATCCGGTTTGCCAACCGTGCGCATGACTGTCCCCGCTACTGGAAGTATCAGAGGCAGGGCCCGTGGACATCAACACCAGAAGTGCCAGGTCAGGTAGGCAGCGCCTCAGGGCCAGGAAAATGCGCCGAGCTGAGAGCTGGCACGAGGCCGACCACAGATCCCTGCAAGACTCCACGAATTATCACCCAGTCCTTCAGGCCTCTCAGTGTGGGAAGAGAATAGGGCCCCAGGCCTTAGCAGCACCGAGCAGTCAGGGAGGCAGAAACGGAAATCCCGGGCCCGTGGGCAAGGCAGGAGTTCTCAGGAGTGAAAGGCCCCCACTAAGCAGCGCGCTGCAGCTCCGCTCGCTCCACTCCCAGGATCGGGCCCCTTCTAAGTAGCAGCAGGGCCGCGCGGCTCACCTGCTGTGTGCGGCACACCAAAGGGCTGTCCTGGTCGGCCGTGACCGTTCCTGGCACCCGACGTGGATTTATGCTGAGGAGGGCGACCCGCTGCAGGGCTCCCCCGGCCAGTCACGTGGAGCTGGAACAGCAGGAGGCGCCGCGCACGCCAGACCAAAATGTAGGCTGCACGTCGGCGCAGGGTCCATCGGCCAGAGCTCCGGATCTATGTGGGCGAAGTGGGCGGCGAGCTCAGCAGTGCAAACCGCTCTCCATTAGCTGCAGCTGCCCGGTGTCTCCTCCCGAAGACGAAGCGCCTGAAGCCGCAAATTCATGACGGATAGTCGGTGGCTGGCGGAGCTCGGTTATGGAGCGGCCATCTTTGGACCAGGCAAGCTCCTCCCCCAGTCCTTCTAAGACTTATTGGCCCCTGTGACCTGCTCTCTGCTGGAGTTGGTTGCCTAAAGTGAGCCGAAGTAACCAAACACAACTTTACAAAAGCTTTCAAAGTAACCACTAACCGCAGTAGTTCCCAATGCTTGTTTGTGATTTCAATGAAAATCAGTGATTTATTATTTGCTTAATAATTTATATCTCTGGAACTCTCCAGTGGATTTTGTTTGCTATGGTGTCTACAATTCCTAAAAATAAGAGCTCTATTTATGAATTGGTGTCGGATTTCCTTTGTCTCCTATTTCTATCTTATTCAACTGTTTTAGAACTTCTAAATGCTTTGCAATTGTTCCTTTGAAAAAGCCTAACTGCTTGAAGCCCCTGCTACCCAGGGTTGAGCTAAGGTCTTGCAAACAAACCTGACTGGAGGCAAGACAGGTTTGTAAGTTTATTACACAGCGAGGTTGCACAAACACACCATATAATAAACCGCTTTCCTCACAACTCCTATGTAGGCCATGTAGGCCACAAGACAGGGTCATTGTATTTAAAAGTAAGATATGTAGAAATTTAATGTTAACATGTCCTTACAATGACTAGCACCTAAGAGATATTTTCACTGTAGGGAGACTGGCTGGCCTATAGAGAAACACTGGGAAGCGATATTAGATACTAATACTGTATCTCGGGAGTGAGACCAACTAGAAAAATATATAAACAACTGTTTTTAATAGGTATTAAAATCCTATTCAACAGTGAAGTCTGGTTTTTAATAAATATCTAGGAAAGGTAACTTTTTAGAAATCCTGAAGTTCCTGGAGGCGAATTTGCATTGACTCTCCGGCCAGTAAGTGTCCTTGAATACTTTTGAATAGGTGGGAAATGCCTCCCAGGAGCAGACAATAGACTGATCTGAATGGGCAGAGATGACCCTTCTGAACTCCACACAATATGCAGGTTGGGGGGTGCAGGCATCATCTTTGACACTGTAGTGTCAAATCCTGCTTGACAGGTCTGCTGGGAATACATATAACATTTGTAGCACACTTGAAAGGGGAGAGAACAGGAGCGTTGTTCCTCACGTCAAGACATTTATAGAGTACCTTGTAGCTGATTGGTTGAGAGCATTATGATACCATACAGTAGTTATTTTCTCCAGGATTCATGGGTAATGTAGTATGTTTATCTTAGTTGCTGTAAAAATAAAAGCAAGGAAAGAAGGCATAATATGAGCCTCTGGTCTTGAAAAAACATTTGGTTCTGTTGTTGGATAGTGACTGCTTTCTAGATTATAGTTACTAGAATTGGTATGTGTGTTAAGACCTTGTGATGGCAAGGCTGTAAGGGTTATGGTTGGCTTTTATTCAGTAGCCTTGGAACAGCATAGTACAGAAGAAGACAACTCTTCATACACCACTGTGAAAGGAGTATTAACATTCACCCTAAAGAGGTGTCACAGCCTCCCTTTTGGATAAAATTGAGACATGATACCTTGTTCTTAGCTGGAGGATGCCACGTTTTTTATTAATTTTGTGTGATTTGCTATAGGGACTGTCCTATAGCAACAGTAACAAAAGTTTTTGTCTATTAGTGACAAGGGACAGAAGAGATGGTGCCTGATGTTTCAGTGTCAGTCCTCTTTAGACCCTTAGAGAAGGAAGGGTGTTTTATTTTTTACTCTATTACAATTTCCTCTCGTGCAGTAATATCCTACTCCCATACAACAGGAACAAATAACTAGTCATGCCGGTGGTAAAACTGCTTCCAAGGCAATGTGTGGAGATGTGTCCTGCTATTGTGTAATATGAAGGAGACGTTTCCCAAAAAAAAGTTGGTCTCCATTTTTTTGATGCATTGGAAGATGCTCATCAATCCAGATCCCTATGAAGAAAAGTTAGCAAAATACCTTCCACCATTTGAGGAAAGGTACAGCACAATAAAACAAATGCTTAATCTACAACAATAGGTTATGCCTGCTTATTTTACTAATGTAACTCAAGTTTAGAACACTGCTCCTAGAGGTCCCTAGTGAGCAAAGCAAAAGCACTGCAGACCTCTTTTGGTCACATATGGTACAGCACCCTGCAGAAGATATGGTAAATCCACTCTACCCATAATGCATTGCATGCAAGACAGTACTACGAGTACATTCAAATAGCTATGTCCATATATACAATTAGTAGCTTTTAATGTGACAAAGAATTATTACATTAATTTCGTATTAGGTTGCACTCTGTGTGGAGCTGATGAAGGGAAATTTATAGACGGTCTCATATAAATGTGAGATGTTCTAGTGAGCAAAGTAACCACTGCCAGCCTAGCTTAGGACCAACTGTGTGTCTTGCCTGAAGCCTTTTAAGAAAATAGTGCCTTGAGGCTGTAATTAAAACCTAGGGAGTAACAACACATGTAACAGGGGGTGTCCTCGTGGGAGGTTACAGGAAGGGACAAGGAGGTACTAAGGAGGGACTACTAAGCCTATTGACCAATGAAAAGCCACCATTTACAAAGGACTGGGACAGGAGCCATTTAAAAAGATGGGCGGAAAGTGGGCGGAGCTTTATGCCTGTATCTTGAATACAGCATGTCTCGAAGAGACAGCACAAGCGCTGCCTAGGCGAGACCTAAAAAATGTGCAGACAGACATTTTTGATAAAAAAAGGAACGGACCAGCAGCAAATTTCGGCTGCTGAGCCCTCCAAAAATGTTTCTTTTTTTAAAGGAGATGAGGCATGCAGAGGAGGGAGGGCAGTGGGCAGTTTTTTTTACATTAAAAAGCTGCAGTGGGCCTCGGGCAATGAAGAACCTTGTTGGGTGTGGGTTTAAAATTAAAAAAGTAAATAAATAAGAAAGAAAAAAGAGATTAACTGAAGTGGGGCAGGGAGAGAAGGAGGGTGCAACATCGAAAATGCGCAATGGGGTGTGGGACAGGGAGTGGCTGAAGGAACAACAGATGAGCCGGGAGGGGTGGAAGAAGCCATACTGAGAGCCTAGGGGGATTTCACTGGGGAAGCAGACAGTACACAAGGGAGAGAGAGGAAGAAAGCACATGCACGTGCAGAGAGAGCTGTAAGAAAAAAAATATTTCTCTGAATACAAGGAGCGTAAAGATTCAAGCCATCCAATCTAAAGATGGTAAAAAAAAGCTATGCTCCAGGGGCGAAAAACTGAAAAAGAGGAAGGAAAGCCGTTGTATAAGAAGCAAATAAATCAGGTTTAAAAAAAAAGTCAGCTAATGGTAAGCAGTGGGCTGACCAAAGTCCACTGTACATTTTAGTATCGTCCACAATAGATCTTTTCTACAACAAACAGATGTCTGTTGGCGAGACTTAAAAACGTGATTAGATGGAGTACCTTTCCTTCGGATAATCCTTTACAAAACAATGACTATTAAGTTAAGAATTAAAAAGTAACTGATCCTCGAAGGGCCTTGGCTATGGCAAACGCATCCAGCTACATTTTCATCTCAGGCGTGTCCCTCTTCGTTATGCGATTTGTGCCTCTGCCGCAAAGAGTGCCTTGTTTGGCTTGTTGGACGAGTTTGAAGAAAAATAGCGCAGACATCAGCTTGGGCAATGCGTCTCCAGAATAGATTCTTATGACACAGGTTGCATAATCGTGGGTGGTAATTGTGCACATGGTTAATTCCGATCCTGCCGGATGTCGTAATTAACAGGTGAGCAATTATTACTGCATGATTCTGATTTACGTACCTCAGAACGAGAGGTATGGTAATGCTGAGTGCTTTCCGTGCTTCTCACGTGTGCAGACTCGGAATGTGCTGTGTTTGCTTTCCCAATTTTCACCAGGTGTGCAAACAAAAAGTTGTTTGTACCCAAATCAGGACTTTCTTGGGAGTTAGAATGAGGGATGTAAGGGGTTGCCTGGGAGTCAGAATGGGCTTACTGAGTCATTTAGAATTTGACTGATGCATGACTGGCAAAAAAGAGCATATGTCAAGTCTGCCAAACTTCCATTTGCCAGTTCCAGTTCCATTGCCCCATGTAGAGGTGGGAGAGTCACAGGTTTTCTGAGGGCAGTCTCAGATGACTATGCTTTCTGAAACCCTTAAACTGATGGCCCCCCCACTACACTGCCAGGTCTCATTGAAGGCTGCTCTCCCAGGGTCGTAGCCTACATTGGTGCAATAGGTGCAGTGGCACCAGTGCCCGAGGCCTGAGGGGTCCACTCAACCCTGATTATTGCTCTATTTTACAATTCAGACTGCAACAAGGGGTCTCATTTCCTTCCTTGGACTAGGGCCCATGACACACTGGTTACTCTACTGTGTGCTACCCTATTAGGGCAGGGAAACCATCACTGGATTTCCTTTCTCGATACTGTCATGCATATGACAGCCTTAAGCAAGGAAATCTATCAATAGCGTCCCACGCACAGAAAGGAAACTCCCCTTGAGTCAGGCCCATTGATTTTTTTGTTTTCCTGAAACAAACTGCAGCGTTGGGAGTTTGGTTTTAGAAAACTAAGCCACAAAACAAACATGGTGAGCACTTGTCATTCATCAGTGCCTTCAGAGAAACCACCAGATGGGCACTACACTAAAGACATCAGGATCGCACTAGGCAGGAGTGGGAAATACTACACCGGAATGCCGTAGATGAGGGCTCCTCCTACACGGTGGCCTGGTGGGCCACCCATTATTCCAAAAGAGGTCTTCATGTCTGTTGTTATTCTCAAGCTATAAATGCTGGGACTACCACTGAAAACATTGGTATCATTTAAAATAAAGACTGCCTCTTGGTACAGCTATTAACAAGAACTTGCACCTGTTCTTCTGCTTTGTCTACAAAAAACTATAATACCTAGTCATTGGGAGATCAAAAGAAGTCTTAAGCTCTCAGGGCCTGATTCACAAAGGGCCTCCACACTCGTGGCGAACGCCCCACAGTCGCGGGTGAGTCTCCGCACTTGAGGCGGAATCTCCGCAATAAGATTCCACCCAGAGTGTGGAGACTTCCCTTCGACTGCGGTGCTTCGCCAAGAGTACAATGTATAATATGGCCCAAGATGGGCCTCTTAAGGTAGGCCGCTTCTCTTTGCAACTCCCTCTTAATAGTCAGCTAGACACTGGGTCCAGAGGCTCAGAGGTGTTCTCCTACACCTTTCCTCTAGATTGTTCTTGGGGCCCTCGGACAGTTGAACAGGTCTGTCTTCCAAACTATGAACATAAGATGGGCTTCTTAAGGTAGGATTATTCACTTCTTTTCACATCTCCCTCTGCTTGTCAGCTGGAAACTGGATCCAGAGGCGTTCTTCAACCCATTCCCTTTGGATTGATCTCGGGCCCTTAGATGCTTTCCCTTCCTTTTCCAAGAGCTCCCTATGCCTAGCGCAAGTGTTCATGCAAATTATGCCATTGGCGATTATCACAATTCTTTGGTCTTCCAAGGTCTGGCTCCTCACTTTTGAAACTCTCTCTTGAATCTCTATTTCTCCTTTGTTCTTTCTATCTCCTTCTTTCTCCACTCAACTTCTGAATCCATACACCAAAGCCACATTATTTTCTGCCTTAATCTCTACAGCTTATGGCCTGGAGAAATTTGGGTCAACTTTATGAATCTGAGATCTTTTTCCAAGAGCTGCTGTCCTCCTGTAACAAATCTAGGCTTACCAGATAGCTAGTTCTGCTTAGTGTAACTGATGTATTCAGAATGATATCAATTCCCTTTTAATCAATTTATGCAAAATCCTCATATTTCTAGATGCCTTAGCATGCCATGGAAATTAGTAAGGAGCAGTCAATTGCATTAGAACCACTATTTCAACTATAGCCCCAGAAGTAATGGTAAACCTGCAGTGACCATCATTTGGCTTGAGGTCTACTCTGGGGGATTCGTCTATTAAAACATTCCTAAACAAATTCTCTGAATTGTAAGACGTCACTCCTGTTCTCAACTCTTTTTCAGGTTGGATGGACAGTGATTCTTTTACACTTAAAGCTTTATCTGCTAAACTCAAAGTTCTATTATTTTGGGTCTTTTTCAAAACAATTTACCATATTTAGGCTTCAGACTTTCATTCTACGCAATATACTCATGCTGAGGTTTCTCTGTCTACTACAAGATGACACTGTCAGCATACAGTATACTCAGTTGGCAAATAATCCAAAATTCACAAAGAAAATGAACAACCTCTAAATACTCCCTTACTATTAACAAAGTGTATAACTCAAAAAAATTCATATATACAATTCAATATACAATAGAGGCAATTTCCAGAGACATAAATCATTAAATATTGGTTCTCAATTCTTTTTTATTTTCATAGATGTAACCATTTCCATAAATTCTTTTCTTTTCAAAGTTTTTTTATGTATGTATTACATACATTTGTATACACAAAAGACCCTCACCTACCCATCAGTGACAAAGACATCATATGTATACATCAAACACAACTACCACACTATCTCCCATACATGACATTGCATAAAAAACAAAAAGGATGCCTCAATGCTCCCATATCTGCTTAACAGTACAGTATCACTTTTAACACATTTTATGAATAATCAAGCAAAGAGATCTTATGTAGTGATACACATCCAGACAGGTATAAACATTTTATTTTCTATATCTCGTATGATGAAGATCATGATTTAATTTATTCAGCAGAAATTGCCCAATTTGAGCAATTTGCAACCACTTTTTGGCGAATTGATTCTTAGTACATCTTGCCCAACATTCGTTAACCAAAAAGAAATTTGCTGCTGGTGACTGAAGACTGTTACAGTTGTTTTTTGCGGATTGGTGAGAATTCTTCTTTTTTTCATTATTTGTTCTCTTCACAGGGTTAGATTAGAAGCAATGTCTGGTCCTATAAACATAGCTTCTATACGATGTAAAGTAAGACATAAGAGTGTAATGCAATCCTCCTTGTTTTTATTAAAATCAGAACTTATCTTCAGTACATATCTAGGAAAATCTGCATTTGAACCATCAATTAATGGACATGATTGCAAATGTGGTGTCCAACCGGTATGGATATTGTGAAAGCCAAAATAATAGCGGCTCTGCACCACTGAAGGCCACAGAGGCCACAATACCATGTGCATGCATCGGGTCTTTCATGCAAGATTGTGCTGGAACTGTACCCTTGCCTTGGGATGGGTATGGAGCATTGCAAGCGGTAATGCTCCATACCCATCCTAAGGCAACTGGCAGTCTCGAAAATGTATTTTGTTTTTAATTCTTCACTGGTATTCTAATTGAAGCACGATAAGAATAATAGAAGCCTCTAGTCTTGCAATAATATTAATTAGTGTGTACACTTGAGATATGGTTATCAGATGACACTGTCATCAGGAACACCTTATTCCGGATTTTGGCATTCCTTTAACCATGTAATGTTTTATGGGTCTAGTAGTTGTTGACTAACTTGGACTAGAAAGAACTTTGATGAGAAAGAACTTGAAGCTGTTTATGGATCTAAGGCAAAAGCAACAATAACACTACCTCAAAGGGTCAGCATTCTTTAAATGTTAAATGGCACACATCTCATCAGTTTGAAACACGAAATACCACTGTAATGCTCTGAACATTGAAACACGGTATGCGGTTATATTAGAGCTCGCCAGAGAGCCATGTCTTGTTCTGTAATGAAAATAGGCTTCATATGGTTTCCACATGCTGTCTAAGCCTGTCCTGAGGTATTTAACAAGAACATATGTCAGTGGTCTAGAGTTCTTCCTGTAGTCTGAGGAGGGGCAGACCATAGTTAAACCAGAGTAGTACCAAATGCTGCATCCACTCCTCACTGCTACCGTGCGAGAGCTGACATAATGCAGTGCTGAAGTTGCACTGTATTGGAGATCATCATAGACTGATGCCCTTGGATAGAACTTTCAATTTATCCAGTGCCTGGTGTGAGTAGTGCATTTAACATTGTTTTCTACTTTTTGCATTCTATTCTGTCTTTTGTACATGCATGTATGATGGAGAAACCCAACTACAGGTACCAGAATGCAATGCGGATTAGATGGGCTAGTTACACTTGATGCCATTTGAGATTTCTGATGGAAGCGTCAGCTGTGACACAGTTTTGAGAGTGAGGGTGATAGCGGCAGCAACTCACTAAAGACATAAGATTGTGAACAATTAAAATGCAGCTTAAGTAGGAAGTGTACCTAATGAGAGATGCACATGCAGAGCAAAGGAAGGGAATAGTGCTAGGTCCAATTGTACAATGTGGAGAACATGTTAACAGATATAAGGCTAAAGTGAGGAGCACAGGTTGTTGTCTTGATGTTCGTGTTTGGCCCAGGATTACAACTTGTGCGAAAATATTGCACTGTTTCCCAGCACACATTTTGTCAGGTAAAAGCTTGCAGAATCGACATGTGTAAATAGTGCAATATTCTGAGTTTTGCAGCTTGGAACAGGTGGAAATATGGTATCACCATGTTATCCCTCATTCCCAGGTGTAGTACTTGGAATGGGTAGGTAACAGCATGCCTGGTAAATACTGCATTGCAGCTGTGTTTACTGGGTGAGGTATTACCTCCTCACATACCATGGGTTTTATAATGAGTCCCACTGTGCTTCAATTTTATTGTCCATTTTTTAAAACTATTTGAAAGGTTTAGTTTGTAAACCAAACCATATTGGCATACTGTAGCCTTCTCCTTTTACACCCCAATTTACCCCAGCATAAGCGCCCCTTAGTTTTTTTTTTTAAGTCAGGGAAAGGAAAAGTAAACAGTATTTAATTACTAGCGGTCAGAAGAAACATTTGATAGTCAGTCTTTGAAAAAGCATCAAATGCTGCCAGACCAGCAAAACAAAGATGTAAAAGCCTCAATTGAACTTCTTCACGGATATATATCTGAGGGTGCTGCAGCACCCCTATTTCCGGTGCCACCAGCAGGAGGAAGAGAGAGGACACGTGCGGGCAAGGAAGAAGTGACTCCGGTTTCACATGGAGACAAATAAAAAGCACAAGGCAGAAAGAACCGCAGGGAAGATGTGGCCAGGAAGTAGGAAATAAGTAGGGCGGAAGAATTCCGAGAGATATGCTAGGAAGAAGGATTTGAAAATTGGAGAAAACAAGTAGAACAGGAACTGCTGCCGAAAACAGCGAGAAAGTGAGAAGGCAAATACAAGCAGAGTAAGACTAAACGACGAAAGAGATGAGCAGGCAGGTGGGCATATGCACGCACAGTTTATGAGCAGGAAGTCTGTCTGTCTCTTTCGATACGTTTCCTTATATAGATAATTCGCTCATAAACTCTTCGATATCCTGAGAGAAACGTGAGCCCGGTGGCGCGTTTTCACATAACTAGAGATCGCTCGCTGCTTCTCTGATGACTGACCTTGAAAGCGCAAAGTGTGCGTATGTATGAGTGCCATCGCCTCGGGGCTCGCGCCCGCTCACAAGCACGTGATCCCGGGCGATGACAGTCCTGCGCGTGAGGTTCACCGGCGGAATTAAAAGCGTAGCACGTGCAGGACCTAAAAGGTGCCTGACAGCCTGATACCTTCATCCCCACGTCCAAAGCTGATTAATTCCTCGGAAATCTGCTGTGCAACTGAGCAGGAAAGCACTTCAATGGATCAGGGCTAGCTAGACAGGATGTCCCATTGGATTGAGGCTGCCGGCGACACGACGCACGACAGGGCCGGACTGGGAACCGAAACCGGCCTTGGCACACTGCTCGGCCGGCCCCCCTAGGGGGGAGGGAAGGGGGTGCTGCCGAGCTGTTTGCAGAGCCGGTTTCGGCCGATTTTGTTACAGCGGGCCGATATTGCCGCCCCCCCCTCCTAACAAAAACGGCACCCCAGGGGCCTAAAACCGGTCCCCAACCTGGCGGCCCACCGGAAAAAACCCGGTGCCCGCTACGGCCAGTCCGGCCCGGCGCACGAGCTGTGTGAGGAAGACAGGTGCGAGCCACGAGCCGGAACAGGGCTAAAAGGAGGAGCTTTTAGTGGTGCGGGTGGGCGAAGATAAATGCAAAGAGATAAGCATTGGCAAAGCTCAATAGGTCTGACCTACTGTAGGTGTGAGCTTTTTTGCTGTAATGATATTTTTTTTAATAAAGGGGGATGTAATTAACTTTGCTGAGTGAGGAATGTGGTGTCAGGGCTGCTTGGGGGACATGCTTAAAAGGGCTTTACAACATTGAATTGTTGCAACTCTGAGATATTTCCAAAAATATGGACCCGCCTTTTGTAGATCTGAAAGGGTTGCACAGCCTTATGCACTAGTGTTTGAATTTCTTCCACTTAAACCACAGTAATCAAGTCTTTATTCTTGTTAATCACGCTTTTATTCACAATTAATCCATCACGCCAAAGACTCGGAATTCCACAATCTTATGCATGTTGCTTATTCCAAAATTGCCCATCCAGGCCTATTCTAGAACAGTTAAACAGATTTCCGAGTTCTTCTATATATGAGAAATAATATGGGTGTGCTCCAGACTATTCAAGTGATGTATATTAAAACTGTTCCAGCTCTGGTTAGCACCCCGATGGAAGAAAATAAGCAAAGAGCATTGAAGGATTCGTTTTCACGCCAAAGACTGTTTATGAGAGTTATCGACATGAAGGAGTTAATATATATTAAGTGACTATTGGACATGAGGTCATGTTACGGGGATTCACGCATGTGTTGATTTTGAGATTAAATGAGGATGTGAATTATTTTTAAGCACACGATTTAGGATATGGGTGGTATTGCTTTAAACAAGGAGTTTCGGTGGGGCGGGCGAATGTGGACGCAATACGTGCTAATCATGGTGTTCGCAGGTGGGGCTGGTAACGTAGTTTTTAAGTTAGTGAGTGAGCACTGGGTGTTTATTCAGTTATGTTGTGCGCGCATGGGAAGAACAAGGCGCTTGCAAAAGCAGATTACATCAGGTATGTAAGAGCTTATATAAAGGATAATGGGAGAAGTGACAAGAATGGGGTGTGGGGGTGAGTTTACATACAGCGATGAGCGCACTATATGAGTTTGGTAGAAATATGGGGTTGTTTGGTGTAGAGCAATTTGGGTTAAAAATGTGGGGCACATTAATAATGACACAAGTATAAACGCATTTTTGTCTGTTGGATGTTAAACGGGTGGGAGCAAAGGGGTGGATTTATTCACATTAAGTTTCAGTTTCTCGCGGGGTTATTTAAGCTGATTTTCCTATGTTATCGTTACATGATTTAATCAATGATTGGATGTTATTATTATTATGATCTTGTGGCTGACAGACGTGTATATATATCTTTTACATACTACAGATACCCCTGAAGAAGGTTTAAAATAAACCAAAATGCATTCGGTGTAGAGATCGTAAATAGAAGAACTCGGAAATCTGTTTAACTGTTCTAGAATAGGCCTGGATGGGCAATTTTGGAATAAGCAACATGCATAAGATTGTGGAATTCCGAGTCTCTGGCGTGATGGATTAATTGTGAATAAAAGCGTGATTAACAAGAATAAAGACTTGATTACTGTGGTTTAAATGGAAGAAATTCAAACACTAGTGCATAAGGCTGTGCAACCCTTTCAGATCTAGAAAAGGCGGGTCCATATTTTTGGAAGTATCATTACAAGTGCTTACTGGAACGGAGCATTATAAGGGTGTATGCACGCCGAACTTGATGAATTCAGAAAAGAACAAGTGAGAAATAATATGGGTGTGCTCCAGACTATTCAAGTGATGTATATTAACCCTGAGATATTGCCAGTGTTTTATGTATATACTTCACATAATTGGCTGACTAAATATTTTGCACAAGTCTGAGCTGGAAAACATAAAAGCACAGCTATAGCGCTGCAGCACTTTGAGAAGCTGGTCTCACTGATCAATCAGATAGCTCACAGGTCAAGTTCACATAAGAAGGAGTTCCTAGAAGGGTTGAGGTCACAATAAAGGGAAACATATCAACCAGTGCCAGCTATGGTGACAGGCTGCACAGGCAAACACCTCTGATGCTTCTTCTCTGGAGAGCATAATAGGCAAGGGAGTGTTGGTGGGTACAGAGGTGGTTCAGGGATTCCAGGTCTGCTGTCTGGAATGCTGATGTTAGCAGAGGCGTAGCTTCAGGGGGGTGTTTGGGGTGTTACACACCCTAAAAAATGTATTCTATTGTAAATAGTTTGATACAGGTGATTTCAGTTGGGTTTGGTAAGGTGTCTGTTGGATTTTACCTGTAGTTTTACATACCCACACTGACAAAAGAAACACACACACTTACACCATCTCGCTCGCCTCTGCCTTAAGATTTGGCTATTTTGCAAACTATTGTGTTTTAAGTAGCCCTATGAATCCACACTCTTCTGTCTTTCCACTGTCTCTTATGCCCCCTCTTTTCCTGCTTCTCATAATATATTTTAACAAGATATGTCAGTGTGAGAAGTTGGCCTGGTATATGCTGTCCACTAATTAAAGTGGGCACATTGCACCAGTCCAAACAACCCTTATGGTGATTAGGTCAAAGATAACCTTTTGAAAGCTATCCTAGTGGTAGCTATGGAGAGCAGCCTTCAGGCTAAGTCTTGAAGGAATGTTAAGCACCTTGTTTTACCAAAATACAACCATATAGTATTGGTTAGATGAAAGGGAAACCACACAGTAGTTATAAAAATATGTATTTATTATATATAACACTCTCTAGTATCCTCTACACGAGGATAGAACACAAATCAAATAATACAGTTGCAAAGAATCAAATGTAAGTAGCACAATACACAGTGGGCTCCTGGGGGAGACCAAACCATACACTAAATAAGTGGTATAAGAACCACGACTCAGGACTAGCCCTAGTCTAGAAGGTGTAGAATCGCTGGGACCCCAAGGAACCACCCAAGGTGAGTGAATAGGGATCCCACGGAGGACGGGTGCAGTGTGGGAACACGACCGCGTGCTCCGTACAATTCAATGGGAAAGTCGCAGTTGGAAAATCAGAGATTAAGGACCCTTCCCAGCAGATTACGAAGACAGCTCTTGGAACTTAAGGGTTTGGAGGGCCACCCCACCCGTGGATACCTTTGTACCAGAGTTACCTATCCCAGAGGAGCTGGGTACCTAGGTGCGAAGTGGCGTCGGAAACCCTCGTCATTTTCTATGGATGTTGACAAAGAAATGCTGCTGCGGGAAGAACGAAAAGTGTCCGGTGGAATCCAAATGTGGATTCTAGATGAGAAGAACCTGAAAGCAGAGGGGACAGAGTCTGGGTCACTTTGGAGTGGCCAGGGCCTCGGTAGACGAATGCCCACCGATGTCGGGTGCTTCAGGTGTGTTGACGGTGAGCTTGACTCTTCAGCTGCGAGGACCCGGAGACGTCTAGGATGACAAGGAGCCAGAGGCAAGCTGTCCCACGAAGGATGTCAAGTGCTGAGGGGTCGGTGTCCGGCTGGAGCACCAATCAAGCCTTCGCAACGGCAATAACGTAGATGGTCAAATTCAGTGTCGATCTGGACCAGCAAGGACCAGGAGACTCACCACGGCAAGGGGAGTCAGGGCAGGCCTGGAGCAACCAGGGGAGCCCAAATAAAGCAAAGTTGACCCTCAAGTGGACCCACAGGCCGAAGGCACAGGAGTCGCGAGGGGACCTCAGGCGGTTTCACAGGATACCAGCTAGCAGGGCACAGAGTGCGAGGATGCCGGAGTCCTTCTCAGAAAAGATGCGCTGGGGTCAGGGCTACAATTGGCCCAATGCACAGAATTGTTGCATGACAACAAGCATGTGCAGCTGCAATTAAACGCAGTGCACAGGGGTACGGGTATACGGTCCCCACGAGGGATATCCGCCTCAAACTCAGTGAGAGGGCAGCTCAACCTCGGAGACTTTCAGAAACCCACCTCCTGTGTTGCTGGAGCCTTCGGAGTCCGCAGGAGCTCAGGATCAGCAAACCGGTCAGATGCGTTACGGTGCCTGCGTTTGCAGGGGAGTGACTCCTTCACTCCAAGGGAGATTCTTCTGTTGTCTTGGAGGTCCACAGGGTCCTACATGGAGCCTGTATGGATCACGGACAGTGGCGAGACTGGGGACGGCAAGGGAAGACGAAGTTGAGCCCAAGGGAGGTCCAGCGAAGTCCAGCGTGTCCAGACGGTCGAAGTGTAGTGGTATCTCCTTGCAGAATCTTGTCCACGTAAATCTAATGTCCTATAGCCAGGTAACCCATTTTATACCCACGGGAAAGGGTTGGACAGATTCTTGGGACCCTCCTAGGGGAGGGACAGGACAGGGGGGTGGCTACACCCATGTCCTTTGTCCAGTTTCGCGCCAGAGCAGGAGCGGATGGCTCCCAGAACTGGTTTGAACTGGACTATGCACAGGGACACCAAGTGTGCCCCTCGTGCAGACTTTCTGGCACTGAGACAGTGCACCCACCTAGCCCCAATACACTAAATCCTGTCTGGGAGGTGGTAACACCTCCCTGTGACAGGATGCCTATTGTGCTGCCTTCCCCTGCTCGAGCTTGGCTCAGCAGCAGGAGGGCAGACTTGTGTCTGTGGCTGTTGGTACCGGTAGACTTAGATACCCCCAGAACCTCGGTTCTGAGGGGAGGAATCATACCTCCCACACCAGTTACTGGTGTGGAGGTATGATTCCAAGGTGTTTGACACCAAACACGACATACTTCGTTGCAGTCGTTTTCGAGATAGCATTTACCGCGAGGTTATAATGCACCTCTACCTATATGTCTGGTAGTATCACGTACAGCCCGGGAGAATGGTCTCCGAAGACTGCAGAGGGGTCCTGCTCATGCAGGAGCACCCTCTCACGCAAAACCCAGCACCCTGCCTTCAGGATTGTTAAGGCCTGCGATAGGGGTGACTTATAAGGTTTTAAGTGTAGTGATATATATAGATATAGTGAACCTATATCTTAAGTAAGTGGTGCAATCACCAATTTACACAGGCTGCTGTAGCAGACCTAGAGTTCCATTTTGCATGGCCTCTCATGGGTGGCATAATTATTATTATTATTAAACACTTGTAGAGCGCATAGCTACCCCAGGGCATCCCAGCGCTAGCAACTGAACAGAAGACAAGTGAAATTACGGAGCTGGTTGTTGAAATAGCCAGGTTTTTACGAGTTTACGAAATGGCAGGAGAAGGGGTTCAAAGTAGAGGTGTGAGGGTAATGAGTTCCAAAGCTTTGCCACGTTATAGGCAAAAGATCTTCCTCCGCTTCTTGTCCTCCTGATTTTAGGGACCACTGCAAGATTAAGGTTAGCTGATCCATGCATGCTTCAGCCCAGGGGAGGCCTCTGGGGTACCTATGCCCTGGGTACATGGGTACCATATACTAGGGACTTATAAGGGTACCCCAGTATCCAATCTGGAGTGTACCAAAGTACATATGTTGCAATCTAAGGGAGAAAGCAGATAGGCTGGGGTCCTGAATAGCAGGATCCCAGCTAGACTAGTCAAAACAGTGGGTGCAAAAAGCAAAAAGTGGGGGTAACCATAAGAAGCAGATCCTACTTTCCTACACAACCCCCCCCCCCCAAACGAAAGGAGATGAGACTAACCTTGCCCAGTTGAGTCTTCATTTTCTAAGTGGAAATATCTGGAGGGTCCATCTGCATTGGCATGGTTACTCCCAGGTCTATATTCCACTGTATAGTCCATCCCCTGTAGGGAAATGGACCACCTCAAAAGTTTGGGGTTTTCACCCTTCATCTGTTTTAGCCACAAGAGGGGCTTGTGGTCAGTCTGAACAATTAAGTGAGTTCCAAACAAGTATGGCCTCAACTTCTTTAGAGCCCAAACCACAGCAAAGGCTTCACTCGCAATAACTGACCAACGTTTCTCTCTGGGGGTCAGCCTGCTAATAAAAGCTACTGGCTGATCCTGACCCTCTGCATTCAATTGTGATAACACAGCCCCTACTCTCAACTCAGATGCATCAGTTTGAACAATGAACTGTTTGGAATAGTCAGGACTTTGCAGAATGGGAGCAGTGAACATGGCCTGCTTGAGGTCACCAAATGCCTTCTGACAGCTAACTGTCCACTGAACTTTCTTGGGCATTCTCTTTGATGTCAGGTCATTCAAGGGAGTCACTATGGACCCATAGTCCTTAACAAATCTCCTGTAATACCCAGTCAGGCCCAAGAAAACTCTGACCTGAGTCTGGGTAGTTGGAGCAACCCATTCCATTATGGTCTGGATTTTGCTCTGCAATGGTTGAACCTGGCCTCCACCCACAAGGTGGCCCAGGTACACAACCTGACTCTGCCCTACCTGGCACTTAGTGGCCTTGATAGTGAGGCCTGCCTTTTGCAAGGCCTCCAAAACATTTCTCAGGTGGACCAGGTGATCCTCCCAGGTGGAACTAAAGACAGCAATATCATCTAGATAAGCTGCACTATAGTCTTCCAGGCCTGTGAGAACTTTGTTCACCATCCTCTGAAATGTGGCAGGTGCATTCTTCAAGCCAAAAGGCATCACCACAAATTGGTAGTGCCCACTAGGGGTTGAGAATGTTGTCTTTGGCTTGGCATCCTCAGCTAGTCTGATTTGCCAGTAGCCAGCTGTAAGGTCAAAAGTACTCAGAAACTTGGCTGAGGCCAAAGTATCTATGAGTTCATCTGCCCTTGGAATAGGATGATCATCAGTCCTAGTGACTGCATTGAGTCCTCAGTAGTCAACACAAAACCTCATCTCGCTCTTACCATCCTTGGTGTGAGGTTTAGGTACCAAGACCACTGGACTAGCCCAAGGACTAGTTGAGGGCTCAATGACTCCCAATTCCAGCATCTTTTGGACCTCAGTCCTGATGCAGTCCCTGACATGGTCAGGTTGTCTGTAAATTTTGTTCTTTACAGGTAGGTTTTCACCTGTGTCCACTTCATGGGTACACCAGGTGGTCTGACTTGGAGTCAGTGAGAACATTTGCCTAAACTGATTGAGGACCTTCCTGCAATCAGACTGTTGCTGCTCAGTGAGGCTGCTTGCCAAAGCTACACCATCTACTGAGCCATCATCAGGGTTCTGTGAGAGGAGGTCAGGGAGTGGGTCACTCTCTTCCTCCTGTCCCTCATCAGTAGCCATGAGCAAGCCCATGTCTGCCCTGTCAACATAAGGCTTGAGCCTATTCACATGGATCACCCTGTGGGGGCTCCTGGGAGTTCCAAGGTCCATCAATTAAGTGACCTCTCCCTTTTGCTCAAGTATGGTGTGGGATATACTCCATCTGTCTTGGAGAGCTGCTGGGGCCACAGGCTCCAGCCCCCACACTTTCTGTCCTGGCTGGTAAACAGTCAAGACAGCCTTTTGGTCATGCCAGGCCTTTTGCAATTCCTGGCTAGCCTCAAGGTTTTTGGATGCCTTCTTCATATACTCAGCCATCCTGGAGCGGAGACCAAGTACATAGTCCACAATATCCTGTTTAGGAGGTTTGAGAGGTAACTCCCATCCCTCCTTCACCAGGCGCAGTGGACCCCTAACTGGGTGACCAAACAAAAGTTCAAAAGGGCTGTAGCCAACCCCCTTCTGTGGCACCTTTCTGTAGGCAAAGAGAAGGCAGGGCAACAGAACATCCCATTTTCACCTGAGCTTTTCTGGGAGCCCCATTATCATGCCCTTTAGGGTTTTGTTGAATCGTTCAACCAACCCATTGCATTGAGGAT